>CM060910.1:762535800-763953300 GCA_030737875.1 Allium sativum
CTCAAATTGAAGTATTTCCTTCGTGATTACGTGCATATGTAAGCGCGCATGTGTATATGATGTGCGCGTGCATGCATGCGTATACAGAACATCCCTTTTCTGCTACATGCGAATGGTTTTTACTGTTACACTACTAAGGAAAACTTCACTGATGATTTATCTACCCTATGATCATACCCAAAAAAAAAAAAAAAAAAAAAAGAGAGAGAGAGAGAGACCAGTTTGAAAATCCTAACGTGTTGGAAATGCTAAGAGAGCATCAGTGTTTTGAATACCGATTTAAAATATTATTCTAAATAAATTTTATGGAGATGATTTTGAAGCATACAAAAATATATCATTGGATTTTGAATCACGTCAGCGAAGAGTAGTGCAACATATATTGGAAGGGTTCCACCGCATCCATTCTACATCCGTATGCTTTTACGAGATACACGATTCAAAATCGAACGATTTTTTTTAGATATATTCTTACATATGGATATGACTCCACCACACCCTTTTGGTTGCACCATACCTACACCTCTACAATTTTTCGAGCTATACAAATTGAAATCGAATGAAAATTTGTGTATATGTCCGTACATGCCTCAATAACATCTCCGCAAAATTTTGCTTAATTTGAATTATTCTAACATACTCAAAATAATATTTGAATTAGGTGGTTTAAAATAAATGTCTCTGCAGTTGACGTTGACTTTAAACATCTTGAACATGGTAACAATTTCTAGAAAATCTCATTTTTCATGAATACGACATTCGTCGTGCGGATTAAATATCCCCAAACTTTCATTTGGTTTTGAATAGCTCTAAAAACTATAGAGGTGCAGAATATACAAGTGCGTATGCACGCTCATGTTGATTCATGTTTCTTTTTAGCTAGTCCTCACTGAGAAATAAAGCAAACATGTCCAAGGAAAGCTGTATAAAATGGAGTTTGGGCAGACCTCGACAAGTACTCATACTGTGATAAACTCTTAAGCGGACTAAAAATTAAAGCATACTTCAGTAGGAACACAACATTACATATGTCTAGCTTCACTAGGGCATTAATTATCAGTGAAATAAGGCCCATCTTCATTTACTTTTACACAATTCAGGTATGGGCAAAAAAGGTAGTCATGATGTTAGTGTTGCATGTGAGTGTAAAGTGCACTTTTCTCATCCAAAAATCAATGTTAGATTCATAAATGCATTTTTTTAAACCCATTCCCAATCATTGAATTGCGGCTCTGGCTTATTCCAGGAAGGCAAACACAATCACTCTTATATACACCTCAAAATTTACCGTGTATATATAACACCTTATATTTTTATACACCTTATCAAACACATTGCTGGTTGCAAACATGTTATAAACGCATTTAAGTTTCAAAAGTTTTGCCGGTGAAGATGGAAAATGTATAATTGACAGTTTTATTTCCTTAGTCAGGAGCATGATATTGTAGATAATCTTAAGGGATTGTAAGTTTCTAGGATGTATAAAATATAGAATTTAAAACTCTAAGTCTCTAATCATGTACCTTCATCCAACTGGAAACATAAAACTAGTATGACTTCACACCATTATTGTTTTGGATTTTCTTTCCCCAGATGTTTATTTTATCAACTTCGATAATAGCAAGCTGGTTTATCCAAAATTACAGATAATATCAATGGACATCACGCAAGCGGAAAAAAAAGTTGCCTTCGATTCTTGAATATACTGGCATCTAATTTAATGTGCATTAAAAAAAAAAAAAAAACAATTGTGTTGAATAACGGGGCAATTAATGAGATATATGGCAATGCAGATTGCAGTGGCTAATGGTTTACAACTCACAATATAAGCACAACATCAATTAGAAGATAATATATCTAGTGATCAACTGTATAATCAATTATTGTATGTCAAAATAAGGGAAAATTACCTCTAGTAGACTCAAAATGTAATAGAATCCTCTTCTTCTAGATCACTCAGGGTTTGATAGAATCAAATCTTTCCCCTAAGTTTGGATCGAAATACACAGGTCGGGAACTCTGGTCGATAAGCCAAAAGCATCTCATTCTGCGGTCGTATGGAATATAGTTAAGTCAAAAACTTATACCAACTTGCAAAAAATACATACACCAGAGCCAAGGCAATGTTATGTGGGAATGTGGATGAGTGACCCTAGCTAAAAATTGGCATTCAGCAAGAAAAAAAAATCAATTAATTTCAAAACTCCGGTTACTGTCAAAATTGGAATTACGTGGCACTGGTGTTTGGATCAGAAATAGGATAACCACCTTTACATCTTGATTAATTATTGGAATCGGGCATGGATTAAAACAGTTTCAGGGAAAGGGTAAATGCAATAAGTCTCAGAAGATAAACTCTTTGAAGCTTGCAAAGGATGAGTAAGGGAGGAAGGTAGACAAATAATTCATCCTGTTGATTTAATTAACGTAAAGTTCATAAACTAACATACACAGAAACTTAACGACTAAAAAAATTCATTACTTTGACGATATAGCGATAAAGATTTTGGAATGTAGTCTAAATATGGAATGGATGCAGATGATTAACTACTATAAGTTTGAGGTTGCACAACCGAGTTATAGCTTTGGGTAACTAGTAACTACCATAGGTATCGTTCGGGGAAAAAAAATGGCCTGTTACCTTGCCCCATGTGTCGAGCACGTTGAAAATGTCCAATGCATGATGGGGAAAGGTAATGGGCCAAATGCCATGTTAGCTGATCGTAAAAAAATAATATGTTGTTGTTTAATATGCGTTTGATTAAATTTAAATTTTTATAAGTTTTTCAAATTAATAACTTAGTGCAAATGTGGTACATTTCAGTGTTGCGATCGTATCAAAACGTTCTACATTATGGAGTTATTTGAAGTAAATCCAAACAATTTAAAATTTTACAATTTAATTAATTAAAATTAATTAATTAATTTTTGGAAAAAACAATAATATATATTATCCATTAAAACAAATAATTAAGTAAATATGAATCGATTTTATTTTAAAATATACATTTCAAATACTCTGCCAGGCTAGTAGCGCACACACGCACATTCTCCGTTCACCACTCCGTTCAAATGCCCCGCTCAGATTCTCCATTTACTTCGCAGAGAACGGACCCTTAGCCTAAACAAAACTGAATATTCATCAACCAACACCAGCACAAATGTACGATTGGGCTCTCTTTTTTTGACAATAGGCTTCCTACAGATTAGCAACTTCTACCACTGCAAGTCTTTCAGTTTTATTTTTTTATTTAAAAAAAAAAAAAAAAAAAACTTGTGAACAAGTGCTGAAACTCAATCAATGAAACATGGATTCAGAGTGCATGTTAACGCTTTAAAAAAAAATACAGCACGGTAGAGGTTGAAAAACAACAATATTTTATCAAATGGTCTAAATATTATTTTATTATTCAAGGGCACTTTAAGCTTTACAGAATCACAGAAAAGGAATAAAGGAACAAGCTGGCTCACTTATCTTTAAAAATTATGCAGCCTTAACTGAAAAGAACTATTTGTTTGCTTCCCAGATATTCCACTTCATTTGCCCTTTGAAGTTGTACAAGGGCAATAGAAATATAAAATAATAATCACCATTAGAGCCACGTTATCTGTAAGTTTATGAACATGTGCATTCCCAAGTATAATAAAGCTTGCACCATCTCATTGGAACTGGTTACTAGCAAAAGATTTTACAACTATAATCTCTAAAACACCACATGAGTTGTGACACTAATTGCCTTGGAAATGGAACTGGTAGCTAACGAGGAAATAGCATAAAATATTGACAAACACATAGAAACTTTCAACATGTTATGGTTTAGTGAATGTCAGAAGATTTACATGGTTTATGAATTATAAAAAGAAAATATCATGGTACCATGTATACCTGTTGAAAAATGTCAGAAATTATCTAATTAAATAGCATCTGTCGGGATACATGAGAATTTTTTTTGTGTGTGTGTGTGTGTGGTGGGGGGGAGGGGGGTAGGGACACATCACCATTAAATCCTTATTTTATTTCTTTCTACACTTTTGCTGTAGAAGAGAGAGATCAATGATGACACCCAAAGGATCCAATAACAAATATCTCAAAGATAGTCATCTCCCAAAAAAGGTAGTTCTAGAAATGGATGGGTGCTGCCTTGAAGAGATGAGATTTTTGCAAACACCGAACATGCATAGACATCTATAGTATATTGGTTGAATATTGGTAAAATTTAACCTTCACAAATCAAAGCTTTCTTCCAAAAGCGAGCATCAATATATGTGATTGTCCTTTTGAATTGGCATTAAATTAAGCTGTAAGTTAATTTTCTGAAATTTTCTCAATTTAAACTTCAGAGTTCGAATGAAAATAACTAAAATGAATCAATTAGAATTGCAACTCTATGGTTTAAGCAATCATACCCTCATACTCCAGTGACAACTCTTGTGTGCATATGAGTGAAAGAGAGGTGAAAGAGAGTGAGGAAAGCGGGAAAGGGGGTGTGTGAAGAAGAAGATGCAGTCAAGATTAGGGACAATAAACTGTGCATGTATACCTAGTGATAATTATCTTTGGTGTGGGTCCTAAACGAGACTATATCCCAACATCATCGATTTCTATCATGCTATACTTGAAAATATTCCTGCAACAGCTATAAATATTCTTCAATCCGTACACAGTCGCATCATTGTCATTGAACCATACCATGTCAAATGGGGTTTCAAACCTATAAAAGGCAAGTAACTATGATAAATCAAGACAGTGGAGCATGGAGAAGGAAATAAAAATATGCTTGTACATTGTACTCATGGAAGAGCTTTACTTGATATAGGAGAGAAAGAAAAGAAGCCAAGGATGACTTGCCATGATTACCATACGCCTACAAAAGCTTACACTGCAAACCATTGGCAAGTCATCTGCGGCTCAGTTTGAGTCTCTGCTATTTCATGTAAGGCTTTCACATGACTAATGGTCGTGTACCAAAAGAATGCGACACTGCGACAATGGTACAAATAGACGATATAAGGTAAGAAAACTCTATGTTACTAAGTTTCTCATTTATGTTTATAGGGCAACGATCGATCACATATCAATTTGGCTACACCCTAGTTCCCCCCGAATGTCAGCCATGAGTTCCAGTTTAAATAAAATTATTCTCTCTCTTTCCGCTACACTATATTTTAATTCAGCAAGAGAGAAAGTATTATAATTAGATTGGAACTTGCAGCTGATATTTAGGGGGATCAAAGATATAGCAAAATTGAGGTGTAGCCGATCATTGCCCGTGCATACATACATATATATGTATATCACACAGTTTGTGGCTAATGTTACAGTTATTTCCTAACTCAAAGCAAATATGTTATACAATCAAAAGGCATTATGCCCTAATCCAAAAAAAAAAAAAATGATTAGTGTTCATCACACCTCATCTAAGAATTAAAGATTATGTGCATACACTTTCATAGAATATGGGTAGTCAGGAGTCTAGCACATCAAACCTCAGACATAACTAAATTAGTTACTGTTCAAAGTTTTGATTACTACATAAGTTAATGTTTATTACTGATAAACCATTGGATATCCATTAATTAATCGCGAGTCTGATCATTTTATATATTGAATTAAAAAAGATTCAGGACTTCGTTCAAACTTAATTACATTTTGCATTATTCATTCAGTTCTATAGTCGTCTTCCATATTGAAGAGGACAGAAAAGTTCGCTAGGTACATGGCATAGTAAAGAGTATCTGCATCTATTATTTAAGTTACTGAGCTGAAACAAATAATTTGACATCTATATTACTTCATGTCAAAGTAGAGTGAACTTGAACCATAGTTGAACACAAGCCGATCCAACTTAATATTTGATGTGGGTAGGCCTACCTGGATTTGCCAGATTTTACGAATAAATATTATAATTAAATAACTGATCATAGCAGAAGTTACAGTAGCTAGCAGAAGTTACTTCTACACAAAACTGGTATACCAAAACAATCTCTACGACGCAATACCGACATAATTGGTAAACTAATGATAATAAAATATCGAACCGTCGGTAATGACAAATTCATCAAACGTTCCATATTCTTACTTTATATATAACCTTAATCAATTATATTTTAAGTGACACATTTTAGGATAATATCCGCTTTACGGTCTCTAATTATTTTTTTGGATTAAGATAAATATGAGTAATCTGCCGGATTTCAATGCTAAAATTTCATCTCTTTTAGTTAATAAACTAACCATTACTGATCAACATAAAATATTTATCAGTGTACCAATCATCGATATGATAGATTACCACAATCATCACTTCATCAGTATGATAGAGTATCGGTGAGGGTTTAAATTTTGAATGATAAGTGGAATTGTTACATCAACCCTATCTAGTATAATGAATTAATGCTACGATGTTTATATGTTAAATTATGGTTATTATCTACCGTTCGTTTTATAGCTGTTAGTTTTGATCCCCCTCCATCTTTCCTATGATCTAGGATTAAAACATTATATTTTCATTTAGTTTCAATTTTTTTATCAATTATTATTTTCTCTTCGAAGTTTCCAATTCCCAACTATGATTCCTAATCCTAATCAGTACAAGCTCTGATTCTCTTTTCAATTCTAACTCGAAATTTATTGACAGTTGAAACTTTAGATACAACCAAGTTTACATTTCTCCAACTCATTTTCAACCATTTATACCTTTCTATCATGGATCTGACAAGGTCTAAAGAATTATTCTCCTTTTTTTCCCTTTTTTTTTTATTTCTTCATATACATTATTTTAGATTTCACGTCAAATCTCTTATTCAAAATAAAAAATCGCAATTTTCAAGAAAAAAAAATCAGCCTGATATGATTAGCAAGAAGTGTAATATTCCAAAATTCAACTTTGAACATGTATTCTATTTTGAAGGAAAGGGAAAAGTATTATTCCTTGCTATGCCAAAAAAGTATTATTCCTTGTGTTGTCATGTTATGATTTTCACTTGTTTTATTTTTAATATTTAATTAAATAGCAGTCGATGTTTCCAAGCTTTTTCCATGACCAAATTCAGTTTCATAGAAATCAAAATATATATTTGTTGACATCAAAATAGTTATTGTTTCAGGTAAGTAATGCAAATTGCATTTGGTCTTGCTAACAAAACATTAAGTATGCTTTTATGACTCAACTAACAGGAAAAAAGACTGCATTTTCGATTGTAATCTTTGCCCCACATGAAAACTGGGGATGGATCTGCTATGTAGTTTACCATGCTATATAACAATAATGTAATAGAAACGAATTTACAAACATACAAAAGACATACCAATTACTCTTCAAAAGGCTTGCCTACCCCTATCCTTGATCATCAGTATCCACAGATGTCAATTTACTCAAAAGCTCAACTTTATCATCACACCCACCATCACAAAATGCCTTTATTAAACCAACCCAACTATTCTCATCTAACCTCACTTGCCTCTTCAACATCTCTTCTAAAACAAACCATGCATCATCCAACCTTCCAACTCCACAAAGCCCCATTATCAAATTCAAGAAACTACTCTCACGAGGACAATGCCCACTACCAAGCATCGCATTCAAAACACCTAACCCTTTATCGAATTCCGCCACTTTGATAAATCCATCCACTATCATTCTATAAATTGCTGCGCAAACTTCCACGCCCTTAACTTGCATTTCAACAAACGCCTTATATGCCTCATCAACCTTCCCAGTTTTACACAAATAATTCACCAAAATGCTATAATTGACCCCATCCATCTTCATCCCTCTCCTCCTCATCTCCCGTGCTAACTCCCACATCCCTTCAAAATCCCCTCTCCTCCCGCAATGGTTCATCAAAATCCCATAATGCATCGTTTTATTCTTGCACCCTTTATACTCCATATCAAACATAACCTTCTTCGCCTCATCAAACATTGAACCCTTGCACAGCCCCTCCATCAAAACCCCGTATGTCACTGAATTTGCCTCCACCCCTTTCCTCCCCATCTCCTCCACTAACTCCTTAGCCTTCCTCACCTCCCCTTTCTTACTCAAATACCCCACCATTATATTGTACGTCACAACTGATGCCTCAACTTTCCTCCTTTCCATTTCCTCAAACAGCTTGTAAGCACTCTCAAACCCCTCCCTTTCAATCACTCCTTTCAGCACGATATTATACGAAACAACATTAGCGTCCTTCTCTTTCCTACGAAGCAAGAGAATGGCATCCTGCAGCATGTTGTTGTCCACCAAGGTGTTAAGCATGAAGTTA
The DNA here is from genome assembly GCA_030737875.1 of Allium sativum. NCBI lineage: Eukaryota > Viridiplantae > Streptophyta > Magnoliopsida > Asparagales > Amaryllidaceae > Allium > Allium sativum. Next base: position 762,544,066 of record CM060910.1, read on the forward strand.
GTGGTCTGAGCTGAGGGGCAGCGGAGGGAGCGGTAGATGGATAGGGCATGGTGAGGGAGGCGGGATCTGGAAAGGTGGTGGATGAGGGAGTTGATCAGAGATGGTTTGAGGGGGAGCCGGTGGGAGCGGAGCAGGTGGAGGAGGATAGGGAGGTGGGTGAAATGGTGGGAACGGGAGAGGCGGTGGAGTAGGTGGGCGACGGTGGGATAGGTGGGTGCGTGGGTTTGGATGTGGACGAGGAAGTGGCTGAGGGCGGAGAGTGGGTCTGGGATTGACTTGAGGTGGGACAGGTAGGGATCTGGAGGTAGGTCGACGAGTTTGGGTCGGCGGAGATGAGGTGGACGACTAGGGCGGGGAAGACGGCGGAGGCCGGTTCTTGTACGGTTGGGCTTCTTGAACATTTTTTATTAATTGACTCGTATATTACGGGGGAACTGAAATTGGCAAATTCTATTAATGCCCCTGTTTTTTCCTCTCCCACCCATTGAAAACTAAAAGAATAAAATGACAAATGTACCCTTATTCCTTTTTCTATTATGTTACTTTAATTATAAAGAAAATACAATGACACTAATATATTTTGAGAAGACAAATGATTCCATGAAGAAAATAATGTTTTTTCTCAAAAAAAATAGTGTTTTATTTTAACTTTATTCTTTTTCAACTTTTATGTCTTTTCTTAACGTTGTTTAATTTTATGATTTCTGTTGTAATATATATTTCAATCATTTTTAAATTGAATTGAAATGCAACGTTTTTTAGACTGCAAAATGAATAAAAATAAATGAATATGAATTACTGTTTTTTTTGTTATGGATTTATCTTTTATTTTATTTTCATTGTTAACGCAGAGTTATTTGTGTGTGAAAATATAAATTAAAGGGTAGTTTTGGTAACTTTTGGGGTGTGAAAAGCAAAAAGTGGGGTGAAATGTTTTTTGTTTAAACAACAGGGTGTGAAAGACAAAAAGTGGGGTGCGAATAGAATTGGCCATTGAAATTTAATCTGAACTAGTTTGGACTCGTGCTGGCCAATATGTGAATCAAAATCGATAAGTCCAATGTGTGACTTTGAGGTTGAGGTTTTTTTTTTTTGAAGATGATAAAAAACATTTACCTGGCCCAAGCTCAATCCAACAAAATAAGGGCAGGAGAAAATACAAAAGCTGGTATATACCAGATCAAGAAAATTAAAACACCATTTGCCACCAGAAAAACTCAAACCCTAAAAAATAGAAAAGGGCAATGGCAGCTCAACGGAACCATTGTATGAGCAATTCTCTCCCAAAAAGGTCACTTCACGGCAGTTTCCTAGCTTCAGATTTTTCTACCTCTTCCCCAAGATCTCTTCTATTAACAATATCTTCCCCTGTAGCCATTATGGAAGGATCTGAGTGCTTCTTTTAAGCTAATAGCTTTATTCCAGGCTTTGAAAGCAGAGTTCGATGCTTCCAGTGGTTTTGAAGTGGCGGGAAAGAGTTTATATTCTCTTGATTCGAATTGGTGGAGCACAAGTTTGTCAAATCTGAAGTAAAAAATCAGGTCTTTATGACTTCAGTTGCTCGATTTTCCATAATGCCACTCAGATAAGTGATAGACCTTATTATTCAGCTTGCTTATGTAGTGAGAAGTTCCAACTCTATGATTATGTATTTAAGCTGAAAAACTCTTTTTTGATATAACAGGAGGCCACTGTCTTGGTACTAGTGATGGGGTTAAGCTTCGATCTGCAAATTTCAAGTAAAAAATCGCCCTTACTATCCAAATTATCACAAATAAAGTCACTATTGAAAATTATGACCCATTTACTCGACAGTTTTTAAATTTGACAGCAGAATCAATCTCCTTATCAAGGAAGCAGGACAACGTGTCTTTGAAATTGATCTGATGAGCCTTATTATTGAGCTCGTTACTTTCAATAGCATCTGGAACACTGTTGGTGTTGTCTTGCCCTCTGAATGCAAAGAATAAGTAGTGAGAATCTACATATAGCTTATTGTAATAATTTGCATAGTAGTAATTAGAGTTATTTCCTGATTAAAATGATTCTTATTGGCAGGCAGAACAACATCAAAGAGGGAGTCAGATGCAAGATTCATATTGTAGGAATGAAAAGTACTTGGCAAGGTAACTTTTGTAGATGTATAGCTTCTATTATTCCTATAAGTAGGAATCTCAGAAGTGTTCCTCCCATTTTGTAAGTAACCCTCAATTCTATCATCATAATTGTCATGCTCGTGAACTTGCTCATCATGATACTTATTAGAGGCATGAGAATGCTTGCTGCATTTTAACAAAAGGATATTATAGTCAGCTTCAATATTTTTCTAGAGTTGATAACTAGAAGTTTCAATTGCATTGTGTAATCTGTTATTCCTCATTCTCTAAATATGATAGATAATAGTAGTGAGAATGACGCAAGCTTTATTAAAATCTTGCTTGTTATTGCAAAAAATATTTTGGATATAATGAGTGGTCTGTCTAAAATCTGCGGTTAGAGTTTCAATCCAGTTTTGTTGCTTTAGTTTGCCTTATCAATGGTAGTGCACAATGTGTAATCAGGCCCGGTTTCAGGTTAAGTCAAGCCAGAAGACTGCCTAGGCCAATCCTCCAAGTCGGCGAAATGCAGAGGAGGAGATGGTTGATGAAGAACATAATTTGCATTTTATAAAAGAATATTGTGCATCATATCCACAAATGGACCTGTAGTGCACTGGTCTTGTATGGGATAGCCATTGATTTGGTTTGCAGATCAATCCCCAACATCAGCTTATTTTTTACTTTGCCAACCTACACCTAAATATATATATTTTTCCCACATGCACCAGTGTCCATCTTGGGTTTTCCCCACCTACACCACTGTCCGCCTGGGGCTACCCGTGTAACCGAGTTGGCCATGTGTGTAATATATGTTCTTTTGGTCCAATAGATATAGGAGTTGGCATCTTTCAAGCTGTGCTTGAATGTGTCTCCTGTGTATATGTGCATACACGTGTGTGTGTATGTGTGTGTGTATGTATGTATATATATATATATATATATATATATATATAATGAGCATTCCAGGACAACCCTATTTTGCAGCACCTCTTTAGCATCCCTACCGTATCGTGAGTTACACCAATACAAATTCAACAAAAAATTGTAGATGTACAATCCACATATATATTATCATCTATCCAAAATTTAAGCTCGTTCCGACATTCATAACATTTTCAAAATCTTAGCTTAATTATTCATCATTTGAAAATTTATTCGAATCGTTAAATTTAAACATCAAATATATTATTCTAAGAATGTCAGAATGAACTTAAAATTTGGATAGATGATAATATATATGTGGATTGAGCATATACAAATATTTTTTTGATTTAGATTGGTGTAGCTCATGTTAAGAGTGCGAAAGGGGTGCTACAAAACAGGGGTGCCTCGGAACGCTCATATATGTATGTATGTATGTATGTATGTATGTATGTATGTATGTATATATATATGTATATATATAGGGAGCGGCTATTGGGACACAAAATAAAACACAAAATTAGAGACATAAAATATAGACTGTAGGAATTGTTTGTCTTTATGTGTGAGGTGGAATTCAGGGGGATATCTTGTGGTTGAGATTGGTTGTGTCTAAATTTGTGTCAACATTTTGTGTCTAAATAGAGTTTCCCATATATATATATATGTATGTATGTATGTGTATATATATATATATATAAGAGGTTATTTGAACAAAAAAAATTAACACAAATCACAGGACACAAAATTTCAGCCATTGGATCAATTTGTCCGTATGTCGGAGGTGGAAATTAGGTGACAATTCAATGGTTAAAAATTTGTGTCTAAGTAGACTTTCCTTATATATATATATATAGTGGAAATAAGTTTGTGAGAGGAGAGAGATTTAGTGGGAGGAAAGAGAAATGTATGTATATACATATATATGTGGTGGAAATAAGTTTGTGAGAGGAGAGAGATTTAGTGGGAGGAAAGAGAAAATGATATATGTAGTGGAAATCAGAGGGGCTAAAGGGGTGCTGCACTATTTGGGATGCTCTTGGCCATATATATATATATATATATATATATATATATATGTGTGTGTGTGTGTGTGTGTGTGTGTGTGTGTGTGTGTGTGTGTGTGTGTGTGTGTGTGTATGTATATGTCTCGATCAATCCCTTTGTCCCTCATTCTTCGAGAATCAGAAAGATCCTTTTCGAGTTTGAATTTGTTCATTTGGAATCTGGGCTCTTCTATTTTCTACTTCTTCTTTTTTATTCTTTATTTCATTTCAATTTTCTTTCCCTCTCTTTTCTTTTTATTTTCTTCCATCATTCCTACATGTTAGATCATAAATTAGTAACTACATCCAATCTCCGAAAAAGTCCCAATCGTTTCAAACTTTTTGGATATTTTATTTTTGAATTCAAAAGAAATATAAAGGAAAGTTTAGATGATCAATTAAACAAAATAGGATTGGATTAAATTAAAAACAGATAAAAAATGTAAAAATTCACATTTAAGGACTGCCCTGCTTTTTTAGAAAATAGAAAAAATACATACATACATATATATACACACACACAAGTTGTATGTGTGTATATACATGTGTATGTATGTATATACATATATAAATATATATATATATATATATATATATGTGTGTGTGTGTGTGTGTGGTGGAAATAAGTTTGTGAGAGGAGAGAGATTTAGTGGGAGTAAAGAGAAATTGATATATGTGGTGGAAATCGGGGGGCTAAAAGGGTGCACATTGTTTGGGGGTGCTCTTGGCCATATATATATATATATATATATATATATATATATATATATATATATATAAAGCTTAATTTTCAAAATAAAATAAAATATATAAAGCGTTTTATATATATAAAGCTTAATTTTAAAAAAAAAAATATAAAGCGTTTCATTGCACTTCAAACAGCGCATCATCTCTAAATATCTCCTGATTTTAACAATATATTCATCTTTCTCTCTCCATCCACTAACTCTTTTTATGCTCGTCTATTGTTTAAATTTAAATGAGTTGTAAAAAATGGATGCAAAAAGCGGCAAAGCAGGGATTCCTCATAGCACTGCACACCCCTCCCCTCCTCCTACACCCCTGAAAATGAAGGAAAGCCTAGTTGGATATGTGCATGGAAAACGATAAGCCTCCTTGGTTTGTACGATAGGGAAAGGTTGAATTAAATGGTAGGGGAAATGAATAAATTTCTGTACATCTAGAAATAATCATAATAGTGGACGGCGAGGTAATTTTAAGTTGAAACAGAGAAAGGCAAAAGCAAAAAAAAAAAAAAATATAGAGAATAGAAAAAGGATATAATAACTGAAATAGGAACACACCTAACTTTCTAAAGAATAAATTGCAAAGACAGAAAAAATGGTAACATAACTGAAAGATGTCATGTAGAAAATAAAAATAATAAAAATGCTTATTGTAAACTTACAATTGTAAATTTAGTTTAATAAGCGCAATTCTATGTCAGTGGTGCATAGTTCGATGGCAATGATTCTATGGTGTAAGTAAGATTATAACATAAAGTGATAATTTAAAAAGTGAAATGAAATAAGGAAAGCGTATTATGAATAAACTTAAAATTATGAATTAAGTTTAATAAGCAAGATTCGGTGGTGACCTTGTGATTAGGCAATTCTACGATTCTATGATGGTCTTGTGATTAGGCATTTCTATGGTGGCCTTATGATTAGGCAATTCTACGACTCTATGGTAGCCTTGTGATTAGGCAACTCTATAGTATCTATGGTTCTATGGTGGCCCTCATAAACAGACATTCTATAGTTATTCGATGGTTCTTTGAAAAATTAATAAAATTTATAAATAGGTACTTAAAATTCAAATTAAATGGACTGAATAATATTGTAAATCAACGAAAAGAAAAGTATGTAAAACGCATAACGGTAAATTAGACATAGGGTCTAATAAAGTAACGAACGATATGTGTTTGGGTCTGTCCGAACAAATGAAGAGCCTAACGAGGCAAATCATCACAGGTGTCCGGAGACACACTGGGAGCACGGAATTAATATTAAATGGGACTGGAAAAAAAATTCGAGACTTCTACAGGACATGAGGATACTCAGAGATGACCCTCTAGGATAGGCCTTACGAAGTCTACAGGGATTTTGTAAGCGTAGAGATTGTTTCAATTCTAGTAAAAAAAACCTTGGGGAATGTAGCAGTAGGCAGGTTTCCGAAGCTGGGTAAAATCTGTGTTATTTATTTTCTGCATTTTTTTTCTTTACTGCAATCTTTATTGTGATATTTTTAATATTTTGTAAAAGTCCAATAAACCCTATTAACCCCCCTCTATGGTTAATCTAGATCCAACAGGTGGTATCAGAGCCAGGTATTTCATTAACTCTACAATCATGGTGTTCCCTAGTTGTCAGTCCATCGAAAGTCAGTATAGTCGTATTCTAACTATTTTTAATGGTACAGATTTTTAAATTGGAAATCAAAAATGGAATCCTATTTAAAATTTGTTAATATTAAATGTTGGGATATTATTATAAATGGATATGATATGGTAAATAGGAATGATATTGGATTTAATTCTCATGCTACACGTATTTTATATTCTCATATTAGTGATGATTAATATTGCCTTATCTCCCATTTTTAACTTCATAGGAAATATGGAATACTCTCGATACGAAGTATGAAAGAATTGACAACAGCGGCTCAAAAACCCAGAATGTTAATCCAGATTCAGATTTGTGCTTAACAGGTCGTACAGATAAAAATTCGGATGGATCAGACGATGAAGACTCAACAGACAATGAGACAGAAAATTTCTCATATAAAGATTTAGTTTATATGTGTACTGATTTAACTAAATCTATTAATAAACTCCAACGGGAAAATTTTAAAATCTGAAAATTTTGAGTTGACTCGCAAGAATAATATGTTGAAATTAAATCTTGAAAACTCTGATTGCAAGAATTGCTTCAATTTGAAAAATGATTTAGCTCATCTCAACAAAATTCCTCAAAAACTTGAAAAAGAAATTATGAGTTTAAAACAAAATGAGGATGAGCTAATTTGTCTAAACGGTGCTTCGCAAAAGGAGTTGAATAAGATTAATTTCAAACATGATTTTTCTGAGAAACAAAGTATGCTAAAAACATAATCAATTTTGAATGAAACTGAATTTTTTTTGAGAAATTCAAAGAATTTAAAAAAATTGAGTTTGAAAAGCAAACTAAATTTCAACTTGAGATTGTTGAGTCTAAGGACGAAATTGAGATGCTTGAAAATGAAAATTTGATCTTAAAACGAAATGATTCTGAGAAAAGATAAATTGAGACTGACCGTTGCTCTAAGCTAATAAATGAGAATAATCTTTTGAAATCCAAAATCATTGATCTTCAGTTGAGTTTGAATCGTTTTTCAACCGATGAAAAATCTTTGAATACGTTGTTGAAAAATCAATTTTCTTATGGAAATAATAATGGTTTGGGTTTTGGAAAAATTAATGTTTTTGAAAAGCTGAATTCAATGATTTTAAAGGTCCTTCAAATTGATTTAGAAAACTTGAAAATTTTAACTTTGAAAGTCTCAATGGATTTTTAAATTACAAACGAGATGAAAATTTGTTTTGTAACAAACCATATAAACAATCTTGGATCGCGAAAGGAAATAAAACGATTTTGACTAAATTCAAATAGTTTTGGGTTCCTAGGGGTACAAAGGTAAATTCGAATGGACTGTTGTACAAATAAGTTTGGGTACCAAAACATGTGAACAAAACTGTGAGTGGTTTTACAAATTTTGTTAGATCATTCTATCCTCTAAATGCTTAGGTACCAAAGGATGGCTGAGGAACCACATTGCGAAAGAGAGGTTAAATTCAAGTTGTTCCAATTCTGAATCATTCAGAGTTCCTTAGACAAGATAGTTGAGTTAGAGAATCAACATCGTCTACTGAAAATCAGGCATGATCTCTAGACTCATTGTTTGTTTATATTATTTTTATTCCTCCTTCTACCTCTTCTGCTTTTTTTTCTTGATTATGCTTATCTGCTTTGTCAGTGCCATTTTTTTTACTTCTTGAGCTTCCTAACTTCAAGTTGCAGAATTCTTGATCTTTTGGAAATTTGCTTCACTTGTATAGAACTTTCATGTTTTAATGATTTCCAGATCTTGAATTCAAATTTGTAAATTTCTGCAATTATTTTGAAGTTTGTTTTTTTACTGATTTCTGAATTCCTAACAGTGCGAAGCATTCTTATCATATCTTGAACACTGTTAACTTGAATTCTAAACTTTTTGAAGATCTGAGAAACAAATGAAATTTCACACATCTCTGTTGTTTTGAGTTTCTTCTAATTCATTTTGGAAAGACTTAAAAAATTATACTCATTACAACACACTACTATTTTTCAGTCGTGAAATTTCATTGATTTTTGGATTGGCTTGGTTATTCTGAATTGAAAATCATTTGCCATGAATTTTTGTGTTGCATCTTGGAACTCACTTTTATTCCATGATCATTTGGCTTGAATATTTAACTGTTTGAAATCATTTGAAATTGTTGATTTCTTGAATCTCACACACTTCTTGCATTTGAAATTAATAATCTTGTGTGATTGATTTATTGAACCTCAAAATTTACACATCTCTTCAAGTGATTTCAAATAAACTATCTTTCTAATCTTGGATCATGAATTATCTCTTGTGCTTGTTACAAATGTTCTGAAAAACTCTTGTGAAACTAACTCTAAAATTGAAAGATTGTTGCTCTGATAAAAAAGAACTGATTTGTTAGATTTGACTGCTTGGGCTTGGCGATTAGATACTTTTTGTTTGAAATTATTTGGAATGCCACTATGGATGATTAGGAGCTCCAAGTAGTATCAATTATAGAAGTGTTTGAAAAAATTTCTTATTCAATTGATTGATTTGCTTTAAACTATTTCTCATCTTATATAGACTTTTTTTTCTGAATCCCTCTTGTAATTGATATTTTAAATTCATTATTGATTATTTATTCAAAAATTGAAATCAATAACCAAATTGAACTGTATTTAGAATTCATCAAAATTATTATCAGATTTTTGAAATTGTGATGAGTTTTGACTATAGAATATTTCACATAAAGAGGAAATTTTATTTAAATATTCATGGTGATTGAACAGTTTTTATAATATCTTTGAACTGGCGCTTATTTCACAAACATCTTGTTTTACTATCATCCTTCTGTCATCCATCATTATTTTATATTAATGTGGAGAGTTTATTTTTTTTAAATTAACATAAATTTACAGCTTCAAAATTTGTGATGGAAATGTGGTTGTATTACTTTTTAGAAAAAGTGATAATTGAAAATTTTTTCAAAAATCTTGGTATAGTTGAGCACGTTTCATAATATGATTAATTTAGAAATTTATTTCACAACCATTTTTGTATCTGCCATATTTCTATCATCCATTTTGGTTTTATATACTGGGGAGATTTTGTATTTAATAAGTGTTTCTCTAACCTCATTCAAAAATCAAAGATCTGGCCATGCACGGTTATGAGATTACTTATAATTTAAGTTGCGAATGATCCCATTTAAAAATCCAAGATCTGGTTATGCGTGGTTAGTGTACTCTTAAAAAGAAAACGAAAAGAAACTAAATAAAAATTTATTTATATGAAATCCTCCTTAGTGTGTAAAAGTCAGCCTATCAATCCTTTTTCGAATTTGTGAAATGTGTTAATATTTTATGATATATTATGATTTGTTGATTGATAGTCATTGGGATTTCAGATTATTTAATTTTATCACTTGATTTGGATTTATAATCATAGTCCAAATCCATTACTGTTCTATGCTCAATTTAAAATATTTTTTGAAAATATTTGACACTCATTAGTTTTAAAACTCTCTCCATTTTATAAAATTCATCGTAAATCTATCATTCTACAATGTGAAATTTGCTTTTAGTTCTTAGAATATTAAGATTTTTGTTTAATTGAATGAGATTTGTGATAAACATTCTCTCTCTTGATCTGATTTTATATTTCTACTCAATTTTTTCATCATTATTTTGATTTTTGTATCCTTTTGATGATAACAAAAGGGGGGAATGGGGTAAGATTCTGATTGATGAGTGAATATTTCATATATAATTTATTGAAATATCAATTGATTTATTCTTTTCACTCATGCACATATTTAGGGGGAGTTCTTGTAACAACCCAAATTCCGACATACCGAATTTTCATTTTTAAAATTTTAATCTATCGAAACTCATGTTCGTTTGTTTGGTATCCTGCAGAAAAGACAGAGATATAAAATATATCAGAGCTCAGAAAACATCTCACAGCGGAATGGATAAAATACAATATAATCAAAATATAGCCTTATCCAGATAATAATACTGCCTAACCAGTATCCAAAGCTATCATATCTCTGCCACAAATCTAACCTGTGAGCATGTTATGGGGAGGGGGTCAGAACACAAGTTATGGTGATTGGATTCAAACTACACAATTTGGATAATCCTACATATACCGTTGAGTTGCATTTTCTTATTATTTAGGTTACTTGTGTTAACAACACTCAAGGCTTACATACACGTCGTACCTATTTACTCCCCAGTAGATTAACCTAATACAATATATATGTAGCTAACCCCAAATTAATGTACACCCCATGGTACCCCACTCGCACGGTCTCCGCCTTAACGCCACAGAAATATACGCAATCCCTCATCCTACGCCAGAGCGACATACGGATCCCAATATAACAACACTACTTTCCGCATAGCCCCGCCTTTGTCATGCTATGTAAGCGTACATATTACCACCTTCGAACCATTCGATCGAATTAGATTCCATCAATGCCCTAGAGTCTACGATACACCACCCAAAGCAGACACGCATGTATCTAGATTTTCTCACGTTAGAAATCATGCTGAGATAAAAAGAGGAAAAGCGAGGATGGTAATAAATTACAAAAAACTTAATAGTCATACCAAATTTGATGGGTATTTTATTCCATCTGCTGAACATTTAACTAAGCAAATCCAAGGAGCAAAATAATATAGTAAATTTGACGCTAAATCTGGATTTTGGCAATTAAAACTTTCTGATAAACAATCTATTGAATTAACAGCGTTCAGTTGCCCTCAAGGACATTTTGAATGGCTAGTTATGCCTTTTGGATTAAAAAATGCACCTCAAGTATTTCAAAAATGAATGAATTCTATGTTTGGACATTTACCTTTTACACTTGTGTATATAAACGATTAACCGCACATATTCTCTACTATGCACGGATATCCGTAATAGGGCTGTACTAGAAACATATCCGTAATAGGGCTGTACTAGAAACACGAAACTCGATAGGGAGCTTTTCAGATATCTGTATACACAGATGCTATGGTCTGCATTTTCAGTGGCTATGGTCCCACCAGACCCCTCCTTCAACTAACGAAAGACAAATAGATGTGAGGTAAGTGACGCCCCCCTTAACAAGCAATCTACATCCAAATTGGTGTGCTCTGCAACTAAAGCCCTCGATAGTGAAAGGTCCTTGGTATATTGGTTTAGCTCTCATTTTCCGCATCACGCATCACGCTGACTGTCAATGACGGGTACCCGACGAATTACTATCCTTCAGATGGTTAAACCTCGCTCTAAGGCAAACAGATGGTCATAACTCGCCTAGTCACAAAGCCCCAAAGCTCGTCGAATCACCTACGTCACCCTACAGCCTTCTGACTACCCCCTATCGTGGCAGTCAAGGTATACTCACCGGGTAGTAACGCGCAGACCCAACCCCTGCGAGCACATCCTAAGCGTTGTCACCGCACAAAGGACTACCATGAGTACCCTCCATGTCTCGGAAGCCGCATGTTTCCCCTTCCAGTCCTTCGGAGCCAGCAGAATATCAACAGAATAATCAGATGGACATGCGCTCCCCTCGTGCCTCATGACACCACGATGATCTACCCCCATTGGGTTATTCACCTTCAAACGTACGGACCGGTCCAAGCGCCTCAGGTTAATGTGTTATTAGACCCAATGCCTAATCATTTAATTACGCGCTTGCTCTACCTTTTCAGATTTCCATTTAACTTGGTTATTTTAAGTCATATTAACTTCTTATTCAAGTTACCAAGTTCCTCTTGCTTATTAATTTCAGTTATATAACTTAACCCATTTAATTTCATTAATAAGCCTTTAACATGTTATTCTCATCAGCACGATTCAGATTCTCTAATTCATAAATTACTTAATGTATAATTAAGTACGACTTAGTGCATTTCATAAGTTTCCACTCTTTTCTCTACTTATTACAAACATCAGGTTTCAGGTTTCCATATTTACAGATTACTTAATTTATAATTAAGTACAACTTATCTCATTACATAAGTTATCTCATTCCCTATGCCATTTATTATAACCTAAGTTATAATTTCCACTTGTCCCTAGGACAAGCCTACCTATTATCTTTCATTTTTCCCTTTCAAGTTTATTTATAATAGGTTATTATCGTTTCCCATTCATTCCACTTATTTTACTGTTGTAACTTTCATTCATTTCCATTAATTACAATCAGTGCCATTTATTTCAACCCTGTTATATACATATATATATATATATAATTATATATATGTTTACGTACCAGACCTCTCACATTAAGCCGATCACTTGTGGATGCTGGATTTGCCAGGGGGTTCCGAGCGGACTTCTACCACAAGTTGGACTTAACCTCGTGTCTCAGCACCGTTACATGTATATTTACGCACTAGACCCCTCACATTAAATTAACAACTTTAGATGTTGGATTTGTCGGGTGGTTCCGGGCAGACTTCTACTACAAGTTGAATTTAACCTCGTTTCTAAGTGCGGTTACAATTCTCTATTTACTGTAAATTTAGGCATACTATTCTTCCTAATTTTTACTGTAATCTATTTTTACATATCATACTTAATATCATACTAAATCAATTTTAACTGACTATCATGTCGCATGTTCTTCCTAACATGTAATTAACTCCCTTTTAAAAGAATAACATGTAATCTTCCAATCATGTAATTATTTCAATCTGACAAATTGACTTGTAATTATTAGAATTCTTACAGTTAAAGGTTCAAGTACATAATATGCCATAGATTAACATGTAATTATCCCAGTTTCACTATAATTTAAATTACAATATCCAATTAACAAGTTATTAGAACATGTATGTATACAATAATAATCGTTTCCACATATTTTGACAGGTTTATACATTTCAGTTGATTAATCATTTTAGCAAATTTACTATACATTTTAGCGGGGAATGCCAAACGATAAATATACCATTATCAAAAAGGCATAAAAATCCACTCACCTAATTGCTTTCTAATTCATGAATCTAGTCCAGAACTAGCATTCCATGGCTCTCCTAACTAGATCTAGAACCTAAATAACGATGGATCCATAATTCTCAACTAAAAGAAAAAGGGAAGAAAGAGGAGAAATTTAAATTGACCAGATCCAAGAATTTACCTTACTTCAGACAGAATTCTGAACACCCATTTGCAGATATACATTCTTTTCCTTCATATCTTGACTATATTTTCTAAAGAGATTTGAGGAGGAAGAAGAATGGCAGAGCCTAGGCGTCCTCTCAGAAAATATGAGATTTAGGCTAGGCTCTGCTAGCCTATTTATAGGTTCTTAGGATCTTATCGTACACGCAGTGATGAGTTAGCAACGAATGTGGTTAGAAAAATAGTTTAGATTCATCAATGAATCTTCCCAGATTTGGGGTGTGTCGGCCCCTGGGTCAACCCCCCTATGGGTGTGTCGACCCCAGGGTCGACCCCCCGAGTCCCACGAGCGGTTTTGGGCATGATGTTTACTGTTTTAATGTTTTTAATTTAAACGTCTGATTAGTATCCCGTTATACTTTCTTTGATTTATTTAAATATTATATTTACATATAATCTCCTTATATATAATCAAAACTTCAAATGCCCATTTTTTACACATATATATACGCACAACTTTTATTTTGTTTTGAAAATTCAAACGACGTTATGCCGTTATTTAATTATTTCCTATTTTCATTGATTGCAGGCTTATTTTGAATTTCTCCTTTGTATATATATATATATTTGCACATATGTACACGTATATTTACATATAAATGTGTATATATATATTTCTATACTTCCTTATATGTATAATTTTCCTTATATGTGTGTTTATACATATTTTCCCTTAAGAGCATGTATTATTTTAGTCGTTCCCTTAAAACAAAAATATGGCACCGGTGGGGATCGAACTTGCGCCACTCTCTTGAAAGTCACATGCTCTTACCAACTGGACTACATAGGCTTTTATTAACAAGACTAAAAACAATGGTGGTCTGTGTTCGTTTTCTTTTACTTCTTTTCATGTTTGTTGCAATATTTCATTTAAAGGTATCTCTTTCATCTTAAATTAGTTTTCCCAATCCATAGGTCTAAATTGACCAGAAAATCGCCACGGATGCAACGACGCTAATCCCATGACCAAATTCTAGAAGCTCTTCAAATTTTATTTTTATTATTTAATTAAAAATGAGGGGTGTTGCATTCTCCCACACTTAGGAAATTTCATCCCCGAAATTTGGTATGGGTAAAATGAAATAATCCCTCGCACAACATACACCCATCATGTGTGCATCCAATTTTCGCAAACATCTGTGCATTCGTGTAAAGTGTAACACAAAATAATAAGACATGAATGAAATGAATGCTAAGCGAAACCTTCTATATGAATGCAAATTTTTCTTGAAAATTTCTTTGAAAACATGATACATACATCCTAAATATACCGGCAATTTCTATATGAATGCAATATTTGAAAACCAAAATACTTTTTCATTCAAATTTTCCCACACTCTTACTGAGCAAGAGCGTAGTTCATCCAATTTTTGCATCCAAAACCCTACAAAGCAACATTATTTTTCGAATTTCAGAAAAATCTAATTTTCTAAATTCGATTTCTTATTTTGCAAAAAAGTGGAAAACGAAAAATTCCACATCCCCCTTTTTCTTTTATGCACCTTTTCTATCTGTACTTGGATTTTTATACAACTATTTTATAAAGATTCCCTATTTTCCTATCCAAGCACAACCCACATAAGAAAATTTTCTTTGTTACAGATTTTCTTTTTCTTCTTATCTTTGAAAAGTTTATTCTTGTTCACCTTTTTCTCAGAATTTTCCATTTTTCTTTAATTGTCATGTTTGTTGCTTTACTGAATTTGTTGTTTCCTTTTTAGTTGTACCATTACTCTTTTCTGAGTTTATTAACTTAATCCTCTGATCTAAGTTTAGTTTTAAAATAAGCGTTCTAGTCCTTTAACTAAAACAGGAAAACAAACGCTCTACATTGCTACTACTAAGGGCCAAGAATCTCAGGCTATGTCCCCCTCAGACAGAAAAGTTCAAACCACAGGATTAATGACAGGTTTAGGTGTTACCCTAACTACCCAACAGGAACAACATAACGATCCCAATAGAAATGTACTAATGGGTTTTACCCCTAATAGGAAAATCAGCAACATGATCTAAACACTTACTTACCCTTTACTATCTAGTAATCAACACTAGTCCTAGTTGTGTACCAACAGTCGTTTTCAAGCAACACCCTAGGCTTCTCAATGCTTACGCATTCTACGGGAACTTACCATTATTCCAAGATAATTCTCGCTATCTACTTCATAGCCTCAAAATTTTTCCCATCTTCCCTAGGCACTAATCCTTACCTACTCCATACTTTTTAAAACACGGTTTGGCCTTTTCATTTCACTTTTCTTCCAAAAGTTAAAAGTGTCAAAACTTTATTTTCCTCATAAAAGCTTATTTTTTCCAAACCATAAAAACATGTCATATCATAAAAATGTAAAACATTTTTTTTCAAATCACAAAAACCAGAGTAGACAAGGATAACTATTACTCACTCTGGCTTACAACTATTCTTACTTACAACTAGGTGCAAGCATCTACTCTACAACTTATTTTGTCCGCCCAACAGAAATTTCTTGTTAAAACAATTATCTAAAATGATTTTCAAAAGAATAGAAACTTCAAAATTTTCTTTACTGAAAATTCTAGCTTTCAACAAAATGCAACACATGTTTTTTAATACCATATATCTTGAAAACTAGTGAGCTATACATGCTCTATAATGTGCACCTTTTACCAAGAGAATTTTATTTTAGACAAAATTTTCACAAGAAATCACTATTTCCAAAATACACCCCATTTTACATCAAAACCCAATATGTACCTTTTCAAATATGTTCTTTACATATTTTAAACATCGAAAACACTTTTAAGATCAAAACTTGAAAATATCATAGACCATCATCTTCCAAAAGCTTTTACAATTTCAAGTTCTTAAAAGTTAATAATGGGGTTAGACTCCAAAGTGGGTTTCCAACTTAACTAGGCTTTCCTAGACACTTCTAAGAAGTCAATTCTCTCAACTATATATATTCCTAATCCATTTTTCTCTTTTTAACCTTTTCCAATTTATAAAGTTTTACTGCCAAATCCACCTGAAATACTATCACATTGGATTCACCTTTCCTCCATACAGAGTATATTGTACACTTCCTACCCACATTACCTAAGGGCCTCAGATTTCCATATTCGTTCTTTACTGTACAAAACAGATATCCCAATTCTCACCATATTATGCTCTTTTATATAGTGATTCCTCTATGGATCTAGGTATATATATAATATTTATATTTTAAAAATACAAATACGTTCTCTCACTATCTGTACAGGAATCCCAAACCTAGGCTCTGATACCAGATGTAACAACCGGAATTTCGACAGACTGATTTTTTTTCAAAATTCTAATCTATCGAAACTCATGTTGGTTTGTCTGGTATCCTGCAGAAAAGACAGAGATATAAAATATATCAGTGCTCAGAAAACATCTCACAGCGGAGTGGATAAAATATAATATAATCAAAATATAGCCTTACCCAAATAATAATACAGCCTAACCTGTATCCACAGCTATCATATCTTTGCCACAAATCAAACTTGCGAGTATGTTATAAAGAGGGAGTCAGAACACAAGTTGTGGTGATTGGATTCAAACTACACAATTTGGATAATCCTACATATACCGTTCAGTTGCATTTTCTTATTATTTGGGTTACTTATGTTAACAACACTCAAGGCTTACACACACATCGTACCTATCTACTCCCTAGTAGATTAACCTAATATAGTATATATATGTAGCTAACCCCAAATTAAGGTACATCCCATGGTACCCCATTCGCCCGGTCTCCGCCTTAACGCCACAGAAATATATGCAGTCCCTCGTCCTACGCCAGAGCGACATACGGATCCCAATATAACAACACTACTTTCCGCATAGCCCCACCTTTGTCATGCTATGTAAGTGTACAGATTACCACCTACGAACCATTCGATCGAATTAGATTCCATCATAGAGTAATGCCCTAGAGTCTACGATACACCACCCAGAGCAGACATGCATGTATATAGATTTTCTCACGTACGTGTCATTAATCGTACTCGATGCCTTAACCGCACATATTCTCTACTATGCACGGATATCCGTAATAGGGATGTACTAGAAACACAGAACTCGGTCGGGAGCTTTTCAGATATCTGTATACACAGATGTTATAGTCTGCATTTTCAGTGGCTATGGTCCCACCAGACCCCTCCCTCAACTAATGAAAGACAAATAGATATAAGGTAAGTGACGCCCCCTTAGTAAGCAATCTACATCCAAATTGGTGTGCTCCGCAACCAAAGTCCTCGATAGTGAAAGGTCCTTGGTATATTGGTTTAGCTCTCATTTTCCGCATCACGCAGACTGTCTATGACGGGTACCTGACGAATTACTATACTTCAGATGGTTAAACCCACTCTAAGGCAAATAGATGGTCATAACCCACCTAGTCACAAGGCCCCAAAGCTCATTGAATCACCTATGTCACCCTACAGCCTTCTGACTACCCCCTATCGTGGCAGTCAAGGTATACTCACTAGGCAGTAACGCACAGACCCAACCCCTGCGAGCACAGCCTAAGCGCTGTCATCGCACAGAGGACTACCACGAGTACCCTCCACGTCTCGGAAGCCGCGTGCTTCCCCTTCCAGTCCTTCGGAGCTAGCAGAATAATCAGGTGAACGTGCACTCCCCTCGTGCCTCATGACACCACGATGATCTACCCCGTTGGGTTATTCACCTTCAAACATAAGGACTGGTCCAAGCGCCTCAGGTTAATGTGTTATTAGACCCAATGGCTAATCATTTAATTACGTGCTTGCTCTACCTTTTCAGATTTCCATTTAACTTGGTTATTTCAAGTCGAATTAACTTCTTATTCAAGTTACCAATTTCCTCTTGCTTATTAATTTCAGTTATATAACTTAACCCATTTAATTTCATTAATAAGCCTTTAACATGTTATTCTCATCAGCATGATTCAGATTCTCTAGTTCACAAATTACTTAATGTATAATTAAGTACAACTTATTGCATTTCATAAGTTTCCACTCTTTTGTCTACTTATTACAAACAGTAGGTTTCAGGTTTCCATATTTACTGATTACTTAATTTATAATTAAGTACAAGTTATCTCATTACATAAGTTATCTCATTTCCTTTGTCGTTTATTATAACCTAAGTTATAATTTCCACTTGTCCCTAGGACAAGCCTACCTATTATCTTTCCTTTTTCCCTTTCAAGTTTATTTATAATAGGTTATTATCATTCCCCGTTCATTCCACTTCTTTTACTGTTGTAACTTTCATTCATTTCCATTAATTACAATCAATGCCATTTATTTCAACCCTATTATATACATCTATATATATATATATATATGTTTATGTACTAGACCTCTCACATTAAACCGACCACTTGTGGATGCTGGATTTGCCAAGGGGTTCCGGGCAGACTTCTACCACAAGTTGGACTTAACCTCGTGTTTTAGCACCGTTACATGTATATTTACGCACTAGACCCCTCACATTAAATTAACAATTTGTGGATGTTGGATTTGCCGGGCAGTTCCGGGAAGATTCTTCAACAAGTTGAATTTAACCTCATGTCTAAGTGCGGTTACAATTCTCTATTTTAGTAAATTTAGGCATATCCATTCTTCCTAATTTTTACTGTAATTTATTTTTACATGTCATACTTAATATCATATTAAATCAATTTTAACTTACTATCACGTTGCATGTTCTTCCTAACATGTAATTAACTCCCTTTTAAAGAATAACATGTAATCTTCCAATCATGTAATTATTTCAATCTGACAATTTGACATGTAATTATTCCAATTCTTACAGTTAAAGGTTCAAGTACATAATATGCCACAGATTAACATGTAATTATCCCAGTTTCATGGTAGCTTAAATTACAATATCCAATTAACAAGTTATTAGAGCATGTATGTATACAACAATAATCGTTTCCATATATTTTGACAGGTTTATACATTTCAGTAGATTAATCATTTCAGCAAATTTACTATACATTTTAGTAGGGAATGCCAAACGATAAATATACCATTATCAAAAAGGCATAAAAATCCACTTACCTAATTGCTTTCTAATTCATGAATCTACCATGGCTCTCCTAACTGGATCTAGAACCTAAATAACCATGGATCCACAATTCTCAACTAAAAGAAAAAAGGAAGAAAGAGGAGAAATTTAAATTGACCAGATCCAAGAATTTACCTTACTTCGGACAGAATTCTGAACACCCATTTGCAGATATACATTATTTTCCTCCAGATCTTGATTTTATTTTCTGAAGAGATTTGGAGAGGAAGAAGAATTGCAAAGTCTAGACATCCTCTCAGAAAATATGAGATTTATGCTAGGCTCTGTTAGCCTATTTATAGGTGCTTAGGATCTTATCGTACACGCAGTGCTAAGTCAGCAACGAATGTGGTTAGAAAAATAGTTCAGATTCATCAATGAATCTGCCCAGATCTGGAGTGTGTCGGCCCATGGGTCAACCCCCCGAGTCCCACGAGCGGTTTTGAGCATGATGTTTACTGTTTTAATGTTTTTAATTTAAACATCTGATTAGTATCCCGTTATACTTTCTTTGATTTACTTAAATATTATATTTACATATAATCTCCATATGTGTATACAAAACTTCAAATGCCCATTTTACACGTATATATATATATATATATATATATATATATATATATATATATATATATACGCACAACTTTTATTTCGTTTTCAAAATTAAAACGACGTTATGCCATTATTTAATTCTTTCCTATTTTCATTGATTGCAGGCTTATTTTGAATTTCTCCTTTGTATATATATATATATATTTGCACATATGTACGCGTATATTTACATATACATGTATATATATATATATACTTCCTTATATGTATAATTTTCCTTATATGTGCGTTTATACATATTTTCCCTTAAGAGCATGTATTATTTTAGTCGTTCCCTTAAAACAAAAATATGGCGCCAGTGCGGATCGAACTCGCACCACACTCTTGAAAGTTACATGCTTTTACCAACTGGACTACTACATAAGCTTTTGTTAACAAGATTAAAAACAATGGTGGTCATTGTTATTTTTCTTTTACTTCTTTTCATGTTTGTTACAATATTTCATTTAAAGGTATCTCTTTCGTCTTAAATCAATTTTCTACAATCCATAGGTCTAAATTGACCAGAAAATCATCACGGATGCAACGACGCTAATCCCATGACCAAACTCTAGAAGCTCTTCAAATTTTATTTTTATTATTTAATTAAAAGTGCGGGCTGTTGCATTCTCCCACCCTTAGGAAATTTCATCCCCGAAATTTGATATGATCCCACGCATAACATACACCCATTATGTGTGCATCCAATTTTCGCAAACATCTGTGCATTCGTGTAAAGTGTAACACAACATAATAAGACATGAATGAAATGAATGCTAAGCGATACCTCCTATATGAATGTAAATTTTTCTTGAAAATTTCTTTGAAAACATGATGCACACATCCTAAATATACTGGCAATTTCTATATGAATGCAATATTTGAAAACCAAAATATTTTTGCATCTAAATTTTCCCACACTCTTATTAAGCAAGAGCGTAGTTCATCCAATTTTTGCATCCAAAACCCAACAAAGCAACTTTATTTTTCAAAATATAGCTTTATTGTAGTAATAATACTGCCTAACTAGTATCCAAAGCTATCATATCTCTGCTACAAATCTAACCTGTGAGTATGTTACGAGGAGGGGGTCAGAACATAAGTTCTGGTGACTGGATTTAAACTACACAATTTGGATAACCCTACATATACCGTTCAGTTGCATTTTCTTATTACTTAGGTTACTTGTGTTAACAACACTCAAGGCTTACAAACACGTCTTACCCATCTA
Source organism: Allium sativum (assembly GCA_030737875.1). Taxonomy (NCBI): domain Eukaryota; kingdom Viridiplantae; phylum Streptophyta; class Magnoliopsida; order Asparagales; family Amaryllidaceae; genus Allium; species Allium sativum. The sequence goes on from CM060910.1 coordinate 762,565,528, forward strand.
CTCCCCAGTAGATTAACCTAATACAGTATATATGTAGCTACCCCTAAATTAAGGTACACCCCATGGTATCCCACTTGCACGGTCTCCGCGTAACGCCATAAAAATATATGCAGTCCCTCATCCTATGCCAGAGCGACGTACGAATCCCAAAATAACAACACTACGTTCTGCATAGCCTCGCCTTTGTCATGCTATGTAAGCATACGGACTGCCACCTTCGAGCCATTCGATCAAATCAGATTCCATCATAGAGTAATACCCTAGAGTCGATGATACACCATCCCGAGCAGACATGCATGTATCTAGACTTTCTCACGTATGTGTCGTTAATCGTACTCGATGCCTTAACCGAACATATTCTCTACTGTGCATCGAGTTTCGTAACAGGGCTGTACTAGAAACACAGAACTCGGTCGGGACCTTTTCAGATATCTGTATACATAGATGCTATGGTCTGCATTTTCAGTGGCTATGGTCCCACCAGACCCCTCCCTCAACTGATGAAAGACAAACAAATGTGAGCTAAGTGACGCCCCCTTAACAAGCAATCTACATCCAAATCGGCATGCTCTGCAACCAAAGCCCCCGATAGTTTAAGGTCCTTGGTCTATTAGTTAAGCTCCTGTCTTTCCGCATCACGCTAACTGTCGATGATGGGTACCCGATGATTACTATCCTTCAGATGGTTAAACCCGCCCTAAGGCAAACAGATGGTCATAACCCGCGTTGTAACGACCCGTAGTTTTGTCGATTAATTTTAAATATTTAATACAGTTTTAAATATTGAGTTAATAATATAAATGAATTTTTATATTTAGTTTATCGATTTAATAATCGATATACGATCTATTTCGAATATATATATAATTATCGTAAAACGAAAAATAATTCAATTCGAGATTCAAACTGAGTCAAAACAATTCAGATAATAAATCTAAATCCTATGTGAATATAATCGATAATAATATTAATTTATTATCAAGGAATTTATTTGTTTTTAATTTAATTTATATCTTCTTCATATGATCAGATTAGACTTCGTAGCTTATTCCAGTGTGTCCAGAATAGTGGTTAAACCCTAAAAACGTCCATTGTTGTGTTTCGATTGGAGTTCATGGTGGTGTAGTGCGTTCAGCGGTATATAATGGTAGCTGAAATAAAATCGAATAAACACCGTACCTATTAAGGCCTACCTCAGATAAATCCTACCTGGTAAAACACCTACCTTAAATTCCTTCATAGCTAAGTATTCATCGTTTATAAATACACGACTAATCCTCCTTCTCTTCTTTAATTTCTAGCATCATCCATTCCTCTGTAAAAATAAAATCATAGCCTCGAAGTAAATTGGCCACGCCCCCTTTTTATTTTCAATTCGATTCCTTCTGCCCTTCATTTCTATTCTTCCCAAAGTAAAACGAAATCAGTTCCTCAGATAAGCAAATAAAAAAAGCCAATTCCTTTAATCCAAAATCAAAACCGTGCCACCTTAATTCCTCAAATCAAAAAGGCTTTAGAAAATTGTTCGTTGAGCTCGAATTGAGCTGGTCCTCCCTAGAGTATAGTTCCTATTTATTGCGATGATTACTGGGAAACACTCGAGTTTGGAAACAACGATTGATTTAGGGCTTAAAGTCGAGACCAAAGACGTGGATTTATGGTTCGATCGTGGAGATTGCAGAAGTGTTTTCAATTTGGAAGAGGGGACGCTGGTTTCGATGGTACTGAAGTTCGAGGACTCCAATCCATGATGATAAAGATAGCACGATATTGGACATTTGATCGAAATATTTGGGCCGCCACTAGTTTTGGTCGCAACTGCAGTGGGGTTTGATTTTTGATTGGTGTGCGAGATGAATGAGGTTTCCAGTTAAGACAGTGGGACTGTCAGATGGTTGTGTTGAAATTGGTTTGATGGTGATAAGAAGAGTAGCGCACACTTGCAGATGGATTTTGGGGGCGCGGTTCAATGACGAACAATGTCGTACTTTTTCTATAGCAATAGTTGTGAAGGTGGAAGCTGCAGCTCCTTCTATTATGCAAGCTGAGTTTTACAATATGGAGTATTCTGTAGTTGTCATGGATGAAACTTCAGATGGAGTAAAGAAAGGGGTCGGGGGAAACTCACAGAAATGGCATATATTGGAAACGTTGGTATGTGTTTTGGAGTTCGGTTTGTGTGACTGAAATCATTTTGAAGAAAAAAAGAAAGTGTTGTTGGATTGAAATATTGAGGTGGGGAGGAAGCTGTATTTTTGGAATAGAATGGAGAAGGATTTTCAACTTGAAATAAGGTAATTATTTATAATTTAGTAATTAAATTTTTAATTACATTTAAATCATTTGATAACTTAAATAATATATGTTAAATGGGTATGCAAGGTCCAAATTCAAGAAATCCGTCATATAGACTCGTAACAAGGAATATAGACGAGCTGGAGAGGATTCAGAAATGTTCTAAAGCCAAATAAATTTAAAACTAAACCAGAGTGCAATTAAAAATAACGATGAGTAAATCTCACTCATTAATTTATTTTTAGCATTTAAAATAAATTGTTGGTTGTTTGGTTGCGTTTAAATATTACTATGGCTATATTAAATATACTAGTTATTTAGGATTGGTGTTTGTGGCTATTATATATATATATATATATATATATATATATATATATATATATATATATATTGGTGATTGGATAGATCCCGCAGTACCATTAGCGGATGCCCGTAGTATCATTAGCAGATGACCCTATACGCCCCACGCTATGATAGTGGATGACCTTCTATACCACGATATCTTGCCACGAAGCAGTATGGGTATTATTTATGTTGACTAACGTCTGTGGATGCAGGAAAATAGGTTGGAGGGATCCAATTGGATTCCTCAAAAATTTTATCATTTGTTTGTTTCCATATATATTGTCATATATGATGTGTTTGAAAACTGGTGATAAATAATTTGGTTGATTTTGATTGGTTGAAATATCACTGGGCCTAAATGGTAATTTATAAAAATATTGCGGAAAAGGGATTTTGAGATTTAAAAGGAAAATTCTATTTTTCTAAAATAGAATTTGAATTTCGAATGGGCTAAGAAATGTTTATTGTTCTGGAAAATATAAACAAGTGTTGAATTTATAAATGGTGTTTATAAATTAAATAATATAGGAAATTGAAGTAAATTTATAAAAGGTGTTTATAAATAAACGGGAATGATTTTCACTGGATAATCAGGGAATGGAAGTGAATTTATAAATGAATGTATAAATGGTGTATATAAATAAAATGGATAATTATCATTGGATAATTGGAAAAGTTAAATTCAAATGTGAATTTAAAAATAGGATTTGGGAATCGTTTTAAAAATAAAATGATGAAAGCTATTCTGATGTTTAGAATATAAGTGGAATTTAAAATAAATCCATACGGATTTATGATATGAATTCGACTATTGGATTAATTGAAAATAAATTATTTCCAGAAAGGGTATTTAATGTGTTAAATAGAAACTACAATTAAATATGAAAATAGATTCTACAATTTTATTTAACCTTTTAGTTCGAGCCTTCCTTTTTGGCTTGTTGGCTTGATCGCTTGCTGTAACTTTGTTTCCTCTTTTGTGTGTTGTTGTATCTCCGGTGTGTTTCATGATGCTGTTGCATTGTGTTTTCTTTATGTTTGTTGTATTTTTTAATAAACGTGGTAAGGGACCACTTCAACCCCGCTTGCCTTGCAAAATAATAATAATAATAATAAAATATTCCAATAGGAATAGAATTTCAAAAGAGTTTTGAAATGAGAACGTGTTTTAGTATATAAAATAGGGAAAGGAAATTATAAACGATGTTTATAAATAAGAGGAGATAATTGTCATTAGATAATTGAAGTTTTAAATCCAAGTTTGAATTTAAAATAGAGAGTTGAAATCATTTTGAAAAGGAAATAGCGGTTTTTATTCTGGAATTTCATAATATAAAAGGAATTGGATTTCAAAGGGAATTTGAAACGGAAATCTTGTTTTAATATATAAAACAAGAAAGATGGATTTGCAAACGATGCTATAAATCTAGCTAAATAATTTAATTATAAAAGGAATTGGAATTAAATATAGAAGATCGAAGTATAAATTAATTTATTACCGAGTAAGGAAAAATCGACAATTATAAATAATCGAAAATATTATATTGAATTGGGAAACTGATTTGATATATATTAAAAATATATCAAAATGGAGTTAGAATTTATATATAAACGAAGTTTAAAATGTTTATATATAAATATAATTAAAACGAAGTCGCCGCAACGCGGTAGTTCGTAAATTGGCGTTTCGAACTTCAATCGAGTATACAAAACTCAATTTAAGTCGAAATTCTTTGAAACAGGAATTGTCAGGACCGGTTGAATAATAGTTTTCTAATGGAAGAGAAAAATCTGGATTCCGTCTTATAGATTTTAAGTTTTGTCAAAATTAAATTTTCAGAAAAACAGCGCCAGAACCATTATAAAACCATAACGGTTTATTTAAATAAATAAAAGGGTTTAAAAAAAAAAATCTGAATTGCCATTAGAAAAATCCAGACTGGAGATATAAAATAAATATGAACTCCAGTGAAGTAAGTGAAAGGATTTTTGAGACAAAAATCATATTTTTAATTATTGAATAAAACTAACTAATTTGAATAATAATTAGTTAATCGAAATTCGATATGAAAATGGACTTTGAATAAGTAAAGGAGATTTGAGAATTTTAATTCGAAATCGAATATGGAACTTTAGTCGAAATGGAATTAAATTAATTCATAAGCAAGATAAAATGATAATTGAACATGATTTGTTCAAATATAAAGTGGAATGGGCAAAAGAGCTAATAAAAAGATTAATTAGCGAGTTGAGTTAAAAATGACCGGATTGAGTTTAGATAAATTAGAAATGGACACATATGTGTTAGACAGGTATGGAATGAAGTATATGAAGTATATGAAGATTATAATTTGTGTGCCCGACAAAAAAGTACATGTTTAAATTCCATATGAGGTTTTATGCGCCGAATCGGCAAGCCACTTGGCTTTTTGATTTTCTTTTTGAATGGAAAGGGTCTAGAGAGGCGAGTTGAGGTTTGAACTATCGACCGGTACAAAGGAGGTTATGGCGATTTTTTCTGGAAATTTAAGGAGTTAGAATATTTTTAAGAAATTTGATAATTAGAAATATATATATATATCAATATATATAGAATCCGGTAAGGAACTTAAAAATAGAATATTATAAACAAAAAGGAAATCGAAAATCTGGTAATAGAAAAAGAAATATATATACATTTTAAAAATGAATAAGTGATTTTTATGGTGTTGATGATTTGAGATAAGTGGTCTTGTCTGTTTTGAAGTTAATGATGTTATTCAGTCAAGGTCTGAGAGGTAATTACACCCAACTCGATTGATTTCATTATTAGCTGATAAATAGCAAGACTCAGTGTCGAAGAGAAATGTTTAAAGAAATTTAGTCGAATGCAGTATTTTGGGTTGTTGTAGCGATGTTTACATAACATTCGTTTTAAGCCAAGTAAGTGGAAATTTGGAAATATAATAATCAATATTTCTTGAGTATAGAAATAAATGAATGGTCATGAAGGAGATAAGTAATTGGAATGTTTTCCAACTATAAATAAAATATATTTTTTCAAGTATAGAAAATAAAAGAAGGCGATATATGGAAATGTTTTCCAAATAAAGTAAGAGGCCAAGATGATTATTGAAAATATTTGGTTAACAAATATTGAGAAGGAAATGGAGAAGTGATTTAATTAATGAAATATTAATTAAAAGGCCCAGTGATTTGTTTGATGCTTTGAATGAATGTTTGTTTTCTTCGATAGTTAAATAACTGACTATCGAAGTGTTTGCCAATATCGTGGTCAATGTGGAGAGACCGGTTGGATTATTATCCGAGAACCACTCTGTATTGGCAGTAGCGTTGTGAATCAGATTATATAAAGATAATCGAAGACAGAGTAAAGTGCAAGGACTTTTTCCATTAAAGGAAATTGTGCCTTCGGTTTCGTTCAGTCCCAGAATGAACGTATATGGACGAATGTCTGACAGAGTATTTCCAATAATCGCAAATAATTGTTCTGTACAAATATATATGGTGGCGGAGAATTTATTCTCTTAGCATTATATCCAGAATATATTTGTACAATCAATCAGTGATTAACGGATCTGACAATGTGGCATTCAAAGTGATTGTGCTATCAATGAAGGGAAAGTAATCGTAGCCTCAGGCCTCAACAACCTGGAGATGAAAAAAATCGGGCAGACAACATGGCTATGTGGGTCGCTCCCATTAGGGTGTATAATCACCTATCTAGAGAAATTCCTTTTACTTCTTTAATCTATCGATGCTGTCCCTTTTCGGGAAACGGTTGTTGATCCCAATCGTTGGTGATATACATTCGATACACTCAAGCGAAATGGGTGGTCGGTCATGTGTGGGCCGGGTTGCAAGATGTTCTTGTTGAACCCAGTGTATTCCCTTCTAGAGATACACTATCAGAAGGTAGTTCCATACCTTGTCATGTTGGAAATCCAATCTCCAATAACGCCCTGCGGTTTTTGATTTTATATTATATATGGAGCGTGAGATGCAAGCGTTCCGCTAGATTCTATTTATTTGATGTGGACACTATTATAATATCACCAGATTTTGATATCAAAAATATTTTTGGTTATCATAAGGTAAAAACCATCCGTGTTTATGTATGGATCGGTCTTACGATTATCATTTCTTTCGAAAGGATTTTGAAAGTTAAACAAATGGTTGGAGTTTACTCACACCAGTCGCATGACTGACCCAGAGTTTATTTTGTTTGTTTTCCCTAAACTCTTGGGTACCCAAATTTGTATGGGCAGTTAAGTAGTCGGGATTTTTCAGATTCACTTGGAAGAGCTGGAAGCAGAAGGCTTCACCAGTTAGCTATAGACTATCATATTTCCACTGTGTACTATGTTGTATCTGGGAAAAGGTGTTTATAACTGTTCCAGGAATAACTGTTGTTCTCTGATGATGGTATGTATATAAAGTTACCGAATTGTATTTCAAAGTTTATGTTACCTAATATATTTTATTCGTTCCGCTGTGAGTTTGTAATATTCATTTCCTTCTATTCTAATAATTCTTTCTTTCTATTTCTCATCCTCTAACTTCTTTCTAATAATGATTCGTATTTCTGTGTCATTTGGGTTCGACGTGTGGTGTTATTAGTCAACTCAAAGGGTATGGAAATTCGGGCCGTTACAGCTGGTATCAGAGCTTAGGTTGAGCGAACACCTACGCTTTGTGGCGATGTACTCATTAGAGATAGGGTCAGCAGTACCCTAGAATGAGTTGATTGTATATATTTAGGAGCGCGTTTTTGTTAATTGATATAAAAACTATTTTATATTGTGTTGGCTAGTCTGTTGGGTGGTTTATGAATTCTGGTCGAATCGTGGGACGCCACAACGTCGATAAGAGTTTGTAAATACTTAAACAGAGAAGTTTGACACAATATTGTTTTAAAGTGGGTAATTGAAATAATTTTACCCAAAATTATATTTTGATATAAAAGAAATAATTTTCTGAAATTATTATAATATATGGATGCGTTGGTTGTTATTATCATAATCAAATGAGATAATAAAATTGAAATGGTTATATATAACCAAATAGATTTGTATATGAATGAAATATACAAATGAGATGAACTGGAATTGGAATTCAAACCAGAATTTGGAATTTAAATCCCGGGAAGTTTGAAAATATTTTCTGAAGTATATTAGAACAATATAGCTTTGTGTTTGAAGGATTCTGGAAAAAAAAAATCATCTTGAAATAGATTTTGAAAATGATAAAGCACTGAACTCACTTCAGTGGCTGGAAAATAATTCTGATAATGACTGCAGCATCATCAGTGTTCATTTTCAAGTTTCTAAGTGATGGATTGCTACCTTAGAAATGTTTTGAATGGAAATTTGTTTGAAAGAAAACAAGGTTTGAAAATGAATTCAAATATTTTGAATTTGGGATGGAAATAAATATATGTATATATTTATGTGGTTTCGAAAGGATTTGAAATAGAAACCTAGGAATTTAATTTTTGGAATTATATTTAACTTAAGCTAGTTAAATGGATTGAAGTGAATGAATTGACTAGAATCAATTTGAATATATTTGAATGGAATACGAATTGATTGTAAATCATTCAGATTAATTGAATGGGAGCATATATGGTGTGCAATGTAAATGGAAACCAAAAGTTTTGGTAGAACTAAAATTGTTGAAATATAAAGTGTAGAGTTTCAACATAAGTGAATTTTGAAAGATTTAATGGGCTTGTAGCATTTTCCCTACCTTAGAAATTTCGAGGACGAAATTGTTTTAAGGGAGGAAGAATGTAACGACCCGTATTTTTGCCGATTAATTTTAAATATTTAATATGGTTTTAAATATTGAGTTAATAATATAAATGAATTTTTATATTTAGTTTATCGATATACGATCTATTTCGAATATATAGATATATCTATATAATAATCGTAAAATGAAAAATAATTCAATTTGAGATTTAAACTAAGTCAAAACAATTTAGATAATAAATATAAATCCTATGTGAATATAATCGATAATAATATTAATTTATTATCAAGGAATTTATTTGTTTAGAATTTAACTTATATCAATTTAAATTTATATCTTCTTCACATGATCAGATTAGACTTCGTAGCTTATTCCAGTGTGTCCAAAATAGTGGTTAAACCCTAGAAACGTCCATTGTTGTGTTTCGATTGGAATTCATGGTGGTGTAGTGCGTTCAGTGGTATATAACGGTAGCTGAAATAAAATCGAATAAACACCATACCTATTGAGACCTACCTCATATAAATCCTACCTGGTAAAACACCTACCTTAAATTCCTTCATAGCTAAGTATTCATCGTTTATAAATGCACGACTAATCCCCTTTCTCTTCTTTAATTTATGGCATCATCCATTCCTTTGAAAAAATGAAATCAAAGCCTCGAAGTAAATTGGCCACGCCCCCTTTTTATTTTCAATTCGATTCCTTCTGCCCTTCATTTCTATTCTTCCCAAAGTAAAACGAAATCAGTTCCTCAGACAAGCAAATAAAAAAAAGCCAATTCCTTTAATCCAAAATCAAAACCATGCCATCTTAATTCCTCAAATCAAAAAGGCTTTAGAAAAGTTGTTCGTTGAGCTCAAATTGAGCTGCTTCTCCCTAGAGTACGGTTCCTATTTATTGCGATGCTTACTGGGAAGCACTCGAGTCTGGAAACAACGATTGATTTAGGGCTTAACGTCGAGACCGAAGACGCGGATTTAGGGTTCGATCGTGGAGACTGCAGAAGCGTTTTCAATTTGGAAGAGGGGACGCTGGAGTTCGAGGAGTCCAATCCATGATGATAAGGATAGCACGATATTGAACATTTGATCGAAATATTTGGGCCGCCACTGGTTTTGGTCACAACTGCAGTGGGGTTTGATTGTTTGATTGGTGTGCGAGATGAATAAGGTTTCCAGTTAAGACAGTGGGACTGTCAGATGGTTGCATTAAAATTGTTTTGATAGTGATAAGAAGAGTAGCGCACACTTACAGATGGATTTTGGGGGCGCAGTTCAATGACGAACAATGTCGTACTTTTTCTATAGCAGTAGTTGTGAAGGTGGAAGTTGCGGCCCCTTCTATTATGCAAGCTGAGTTTTACAATATGGAGTATTCTGTAGTTGTCATGGATGAAACTTCAGATGGAGTAAAGAAAGGGGTCAAGGGAAACTCACAGAAATGGCATATATTGGAAACATTGGTATGTGTTTTGGAGTTCGGTTTGTGTGACTGAGGTGGGGAGAAAGCTGTATTTTTGGAATAGAACAGAGAAGGATTTTCAACTTGAAATAAGGTAATTATTTATAATTTAGTAATTAAATTTTTAATTACATTTAAATCATTTGATAACTTAAATAATATATGTTAAATGGGTATGCAAGGTCCAAATTCAAGAAATCCGTCATATAGACTCGTAACAAGGAATATAGACGAGCTGGAGAGGATTCAGAAATGTTCTAAAGCCAAATAAATTTAAAACTGGACCAGAGTGCAATTAAAAATAACGGTGAGTAAATCTCACTCATTAATTTATTTTTAGCATTTAAACTAAATTATTGGTTGTTTGGTTGCATTTAAATATTACTGTGGCTATATTAAATATATTAGTTATTTAGGATTGGTGTTTGTGGTTATTATATATATATATATATATTGGTGATTGGATAGATCCCGCAGTGCCATTAGCGGATGCCCGCGGTATCATTAGCGGATGACCCTATACGCCCCCACGCTATGATAGTGGATAACCTTCTATACCACGATATCTTGCCACGAAGCTGGATGGGTATTATTTATGTTGACTAACGTCTGTGTATGCAGGAAAACAGGTTGGAGGGATCCAACTGGATTCCTCAAAAATATTATCGTTTGTTTGTTTCCATATATATTGTCATATATGATGTGTTTTAAATCCGGTGATAAATAATTTGGTTGATTTTGATTGGTTGAAATATCACTGGGCCTAAATGGTAATTTATAAAAATATTGTGGAAAAGGGATTTTGAGATTTAAAAGGAAAATTATATTTCTCTAAAATAGAATTTGAATTTCGAATGGGCTAAGAAATGTTTACTTGTTTTGGAAAATATAAACAAGTGTTGAATTTATAAACGATGTTTATAAATTAAATAATATAGGAAATTGAAGTAAATTTATAAACGATGTTTATAAATAAACGGGAATGATTTTCATTGGATAATCAGGGAATGGAAGTGAATTTATAAATGAATGTATAAATGGTGTATATAAATAAAATGGATAATTATTATTGGATAATTGGAAAAGTTAAATTCAAATGTGAATTTAAATATAGGATTTGGGAATCGTTTTAAAAAGAAAACGATGAAAGCTATTCTGATGTTTGGAATATAAGTGGAATTTGAAATAAATCCATATGGATTTATTATATGAATTCGACTATTAGATTTATTGAAAATAAATTATTTCCAGAAAGGGTATTTAATGTGTTAAATAGAAATTACAATTAAATATGAAAATAGATTCTACAATTTTATTTATAAGTTGTAAAAATAAAATATTCCAATAGGAATAGAATTTTAAAAGGGTTTTGAAATGAGAACGTGTTTTAGTATATAAAATAGGGAAAGGAAATTATAAACGATGTTTATAAATAAGAGGAGATAATTGTCATTAGATAATTGAAGTTTTAAATTCAAGTTTGAATTTAAAATAGAGAGTTGAAATCATTTAGAAAAGGAAATAGCGGTTTTTATTCTGGAATTTCAGAATATAAAAGGAATTGGATTTCAAAGGGAATTTGAAACGGAAATCTTGTTTTAATATATAAAACAAGAAAGATGGATTAGCAAAATAATTTAATTATAAAAGGAATTGGAATTAAATATAGAAGATCGAAGTATAAACTAATTTATTACGGAGTAAGGAAAAATCGACAATTATAGATAATCGAAAATATTATATCGAATTAGGAAATCGATTTGATATATATTAAAAATATATCAGAATGGAGTTAGAATTTATATATAAATGAAGTTTAAAATGTTTATATATAAATATAATTAAAACGAACTCGTTGCAGCGCGGCAGTTCATAAATTGGCGTTTCGAACTTCAATCGAGTATACAGAACTCAATTTAAGTCGAAATTCTTTGAAACAGGAATTGTCAGGACCGGTTGAATAATAGTTTTCTAATGGAAGAGAAAAATCTAGATTTCGTCTTATAGATTCTAAGTTCTGTCAAAATCAAATTTTCAGAAAAACAGCGCCAGAACCATTATAAAACCATAACGATTTATTTAAATAAAAAAAGGGTTTTAAAAAAATAAAATCCGAATTGCCATTAGAAAAATCCAGACTGGAGATATAAAATAAATATGAACTCCAGTGAAGTAAGTGAAATGATTTTTGAGACAAAAATCAGATTTTTAGTTATTGAATAAAACTAACTAATTTGAATAATAATTAGTTAATCGAAATTCGATATGAAAATGGACTTTGAATAAGTAAATTCGGATATGGAACTTGAGTCGAAATGGAATTAAATTAATTCATAAGCAAGATAAAATGATAATTGGACATGATTTGTTCAAATATAAAGTGGAATGGGCAAAAGAGCTAATAAAAAGATTAATTAGCAAGTTGAGTTAAAAATGACCGGATTGAGTTGAAATAAATTAGAAATGGACACATATGTGTTAGACATGTATGGAATGAAGTATATGAAGATTATAATTTGTGTGGCCGACAAAAAGGTACATGTTTAAATTCCATATGAGGTTTTATGCACTACAACAAAAACACCATATTACAACTTTAATTTTACAACTGTGCGAGAAGCACAGTTGTAATAAACGCTTTTTTACAACTGTGCAAAACGCACTGTTGTAATAAATGTTTTTTACAACTGTGAAAAAACCACTGTTGTAACAAACATATATATATCACAACTTTTCTTTTTTGTCTGTTGTAATAACTAATATATATTAATTAATTTCTGATAATTAATAGTTAAATTAGAAAGTTGTGTAAACTTATTTTTAGTAACTCTTTTTTCTATTTCTTGTATTAGAGACCTATTAAATATTAATAACAAGTTATATTTCGTAATTAGTAATATTAAAAATTAAGAATAATTCATATTCAATAATAAATTTACAAATTAATACCAATTACAATTAATTACTATTAGATTAGATAAAAACCGCTTAATTGATGATTAATAAATAATAGTTACTTTTTAAAAATTACTACTAAATATTTAATAGTATATAATCAATAACATTTACATAATAATTAACTTTTAATAGTTGGAATTCAATTATAACTTTGAAGAAATAGGTAATAATTAATAATAACTATTATTAATCAGTAATATTTAATATTTTAGTAAAAATCAATTCTCAAGAAATTCGTATTATATTTATATTTAATATAAAATTTTACTTATTAATTCTAAATTATAATTTTTAATTCTCAAATTTTTGGTGAAATTTTAATTGTAACCGATGGAAAACTGACGGTCATGTTAAATGCGAAACAATAAAACTTACGCGGTAAAACTGAAAATTTGGCTCTCATGTAATTCGCATCTTGTATTTCTAGTGCCTTCTATCAGCCGGCCTCTCCAATTCTCGTATGTATGTCAAAATCAAAATCCCCAATTCCTCCTTCCTCAAAAAATCTTGCGCCCTTCGCCTTCTATTTCCCCTTCCGCCTTCTGCCTCCGCCCATGCCCTTCCATCCCTTTTATGCCCACACCATTAGTAGCAACTTTCCCTACCCTTACTGTTCGCACCTACTTCTCTCTGAACCCTAGGTACTCTCACTTCATCCTTTTTCCTCTTTTTTGTCAGTCTTCCTTCGAGCTACTCCATCTACATGGCATCGCTTCATCCTTTTCCCTCTTTTTCGTCAATCTCTCCCTTCCTTGTTGAATTATAGATCTAACGCGAACCCGAAACAACTTCAGGCAGGTCGGCCTCGAGCGATTCGATTTCGGCTACGAGTTTTGGCAATTCTTTTTCGATTTAAGGCGATTTTTACTTTAGGGTTTAGAGGCCATGTAGCAGGTGCTCGCTAAGGAGGAGGAGCAATGCATGGAGTAGGTCCGGTCTGGGTTGAGAGCAATTGGAATTAGTGAACGGGGAGAGGACGAGGTTGGTGTTAGACAACTTGGGGATGCATGAGATGCAAATGTTTGAGATGGAGCAGGAATCAATGGCGAGCTTTGCTTTCATTAGTTTGAAGTTCTTACTGTAAGATTTGGCCTCTCAGCTTTCATTAGTTAGTTTGGTTGGCCGTTAACCAGGTAATAAACTACATAGTTCACCGTTAATCAGGTAATAAAGTACATCTCTTCTATATTGAATATAAACCTCACATGCCTTTCTGTATAAACCTCACATACCCTTCTGTAATAAGAGTTATGCAAATTAAATAGTTGTTTCATTCTCTCTCAAAACTCTTTGCCATTATAACATCTATGACTATAAATAAATGGTAGTAAGTGTTTTTATTATCCTTTTCTGCTAATTTTCGTCAAACTGGTATTGTTCTAAACTAACTGGTAATTTGAATATGGTGATGTGCCACAGGGTCTAATCAAAATTATTCTCTTCCAATCTCTTTCAATGATATATAATCACACAAAACAAGTTTTAAGCAGTACTAAATAACTTTTGAATTTATTTGCTTTAGTTTATTTTAGCAGATATTATCATTTATCAGTAGTCCCAATATTTATTTTCAAGTAGGTGTCTTATTTGTTAGATTATATTAAGTTGGGTATCATATCATATTTTAGTTTCATCTTCTTATTACATACATAAACAGTATCTGAACTCTAACGTTCCTATCTTATCATACCTCCGCCACCATGTTGTATATTTATTTATCTTTACAAATGTAAAAGTTTGTTAATTAATTTTTTGTGGAGGTATAAAACATACTATAGCGATTCAATCTTGAATTGCAACAATTGGAACATGTCAAGTTAATAGTTTCGCCAATAACATTTTTTTTGGGATCATATAATAGGTTGTTCCGGATGCATTTGAAAAAGTTTCTGCTGGAGGTGGTGGAGCAGGTCCATTCAATGTTGGTGGTTTGATCCATTTGATGACATATTTGGAGGAGGAGCAGATGTATTATTTCCTTCAATGTCTACTTTCATGCATATTTAGGAGGACATTTTTAGCTTTGATTAAAAGCAATATAGCTTTTCACTTCATTTGCCAAAATTTTCCGAATACTCAAGAAATATGCTAACCATCCGTTTCTTTAATTATTTAAAACCAGTAATAATATGCAAAAATAATCTTAAACACAGAATAATTATGGGATTGGAGCATGTTTTATAATGCTGCTAGTAAACCATCAATTTTTTTCCTGCATACTTGAGAAGTAATCATTATAGATTTAATTTTTCTTTAACTTCCATCTTTATAGTTATGTATATATTTTGTAATTTAATTAGTATACCATGCATGTGTATTTGTAGTTGTAGGAACAGCAAGCAATACAATATTCCAGATTCTTTTGAACATCAACAATAGATGTTCACCTTTATCTCCTTGAATTGCTGTGTTTATGTGTCTTTTATATATGCAATATAATTACAACATTCCTTTGCAGTATTTGTGTAATCGTTTCTGATCTTTTATTTTGTTTGTACCAGTTCTTCAATAATATTTTCAGAG
Organism: Allium sativum; assembly: GCA_030737875.1. NCBI lineage: Eukaryota > Viridiplantae > Streptophyta > Magnoliopsida > Asparagales > Amaryllidaceae > Allium > Allium sativum. The sequence goes on from CM060910.1 coordinate 762,580,867, forward strand.
ATAGAGACTTTGGCGGACAAGATATAAAGGTTCTTTTCCACCTTTGATAAATTATCAGTAGCGCCGACAATTTTAATAACAGTAGTCTTCATGCGTAGATAACTGGGATATCAAATTTTATTTTCTTTGGGGCAGGTATCACTAGAAATATCATTCACGGAAGCAGTATGAGGATGCACTAAAACCTTGAATTTTCAGACTGGCGTGCCTTGTGTAGCTTGTAGTATGTCATATATTTTGATAGAATGCAGTCCTTAACTTAAAAAGGATTATATGTGCATAATTCGGTATATTTTCAGTTAAATTGATGTTGAAATCAAAGCTACACCCATGTAGCTGAACTAATCAGTCTCCAGTCTAAAATTACTTGATTTTTTTAGAAAATTGGCACTTTATTATATATATATATATATATATATATATAGAGATTTTGCATCCACAATTGAACAACTTCAAAACAAGTGACGCAGGACTCGTACTGAAAACGCACATTTCAGGTTATTCAATGAGATTTAAATTATCATACTATGGTTATTATTCGGCTCTTTCATATCACATTGGATATAACAGTGTTTTGACCATATGAGCTACCCTTTGGGGTATTGTTTTCCTTTGCATGGAAATAAATATAAGTGCGTGTTTTTGTTTTGCCTAACATATCTATTTATTCAGCTGGACAACTGGATATTTGTGAGAGCAATAGAGCCAATCAAGATGTTGAAAATGGTGACTATAACCAGATTGCTGCCTCAGCTCTTACACTTCTAGCTTCAATATATGGGGATTCATCCGACTCCTAAGAGGAAATACCTCAATAAACATCTTTATTTGCTAGTGAAAATCCTGAACGCAATTCTTTAAACAGTGAAGAATCTGATAATGTGATCAAATCAAGAAGTGAAAGTCGCATTGAAACAATCCAAATTGAAAAATTAGAGGACAATGAAGAAGAAAGGGAGGACGCAGAAATGGGAAATATAACTGTTGTTTCAGCTGTGGTGACTTAAAATTTTCCATTACACCATATCAACACTTCCAGAATTTTTTTTATCAACATTAGCTGCTGCAATGATTGACAAGGATTCTTTTCGAAATCATGTGTTTTGTCTTGAACATGCTCTAGAAGCTTGTGACGGCAAGGAATTTCGCTCGATCTGAATCAGTCGTTAAACCGATCTAAACCGTTCGAAACCCCTGAACGTTGAGAACATGACAAACCAGAACACAAACAGAAGAACATTTCATTGTATATTACAACAATTCCATCAGATACAAGAATATACAGAGTATAAATGAATAAATATTACACAGAAATATCAGAGATTTAAATTACATTTAAATACATAGCAGCGGAAAAATAATATAAAGCACAACTGAAGGTGATATACGGATACAGAGCTTTCCGGATATCATTCCAGCTGTAAACCAGGATCCTGTGAATATAAATCTGCAAAACCAAAACTACTAGCTGCCCGTGCGGAAAATAGGGGCACCCAGAGTTTAGGTTAAAACAATAAACTCCAGGTCAGTCATGTGACTGGTGTGAGAACTAAAACAGTTATTTAAAACTTTACTTTAAAAGAGAGTAATTCAAGGGACCACGCCGTATAACACGGAACGGGTTTCCTCCCAAGAATACCAGTGCATAGAATAAACAACGCAATGCTTTTTCGAAAAATGAAGCTATTATAAGACCCAGGTCCTATCATACAATGCAACGCAAGCCGGGGGATAGGGTTTTCCCTTATAATAGCCAAACATGCTTGATACGTTTTAAAACAAATCATTTGATACTATAATAAGTGTATAGTGTCAAAACATTTCAATCATAAGTATAAATCATAGACGGCATGGGTACCATATATCATGTCGCCATACTAGTTCTACAATTAAAACCGCGATACACGTATTGGAAATTGGATTTCCGTCATGAGTCGAGGCAAGGGGCAAGCTCCTCTCCGCGTTCGAGACACTCTAGCAAATGTCCCCGGGATTACGCACACTGGGTAACCCCTGGATGCGGCTGGGCCGGTCCTCACTTACGTTAGAGGATTAATTATGCCTGAACACACGTTTCCCGGTCCTTACAGACCTATAATCGAGGCGCCTCATTCCAACAACCACAAAGGTGAAAAGTATATATATGTCAGGGCTGGTAAGTCACTGACACCACCAAAGCTAGAAAGAAACGTGCGCTCTCCCAGCGGTCCGTATCCCGTTTTTAACTCATACCGAGGTGTGAGGCTTGCGAATACACGCTATACACAAAGCTGCCACGTAGGCGTGCTTTGATCATCAACCACAAGACTTTGCTTTTCAACAAAAGCCTTGATCCATGCAACTCAGCATGCCACACAGGCAATTCATGCCATGCGATTGATATCTATCGATATATAACCTCTAAGCTCGTACGTCTCAGAGAAGGGCGTTAAGCAAGAGAATAAATTCTCCGCCGCCAAGCAGATATATATTTAATAGAAATCAATCAACACAGAATAAAATCCAATGTCAGGCACACAATCCATTTACAAGTCCGTTCTGGGTCTGAACGAAACCGGAGGCACTTTCCTCGCATATCCATCCATCTCCAAGTACGTCTGGACGACCACTAACTATTTCCATCCTCTTGGGTGTACAGCCCAATCAGGATCGTCAGTAATTATCCCTACGATGTGAAGACTTCCGGTCTTCAACCACCGTCTTCATCTTCGACATATCGTCGAATCGGTTATTCAGAATGGGTATAAACCCGGACTTTCCGAACAACCCGCGTATATTGAAAACAAATGTTACACAAACACAACATACGCCTCATTCTAATTCATTAGTCACTAACCGCAAATTAGCAAGAGAACAATTTCCCGAACATTAACCCCGAAGGCCGAAACCAACATCAGATCAATACCCAGGAAACCATTCTTCATAGCCAACCTACAGCTAGTTTCTAAATTCCACATTCTTAGGGAAAAGTTCCCATTAATTTTATCCAAGATAAATTCTTTAAAATTTATCCTGAAATCTTCCTTTGGATGTCATTTAAAACCAAATTATGGTTTTCCAACTAGTCGAGATTAGCGAACCACAACGAAGTAATTATTTATTTTATTTCCCAATCCCAACCTATTCATCCCATGAAGCAAAACTGGTAATACTCCATATCTAACACCGTGGTGTTATCGGTAAAATTAATTACCATTTCACGTTCAAATCTAATTAAAGATTTAACTATCGCTTTGGAGCAAAACTGGTGATACTCCATTCTCGCTCATTTCTAAATTTGATAATTTAGATTATCAGTTCGAATTTCAATCTAATTGCAGATTCAATAAAACTCCTTTTACTGGGTTAAAGAACTAGGTGTTATTTAAAACACAGTTCACAACAAACCCAAATCACATTCTATTTGTTATCGGGTTAAAGAACTAGTGTTATTTAAAACACTGTTCACGATAAACCCATCTCAAACTTAATCAAACATATTAGAAATTCGATTATTTAAAACCCCTTTTTAAATCTAATTCATTTATTTTAAAAATGATTGGGTTTTAAATTTAGTTCAAAACTAGTTCATTTTGATAAAAATCTATTTTTATCTTTTCAAATATGGAGTTTTTCACCCCAATTTTTCCCAAATCATTTCTTATGATTTTACACAAATTATTGATATTTTTAATAATTTTATCAAGGCCCGTACAGTCGATTTCCAACGATGGCCATCGAACTGCACTTACAGCGACCTTTTTCGAATTTGATTTGGACGTATCTCCAAATCCAACCGTTAGATTTTGAATTTCTAATATTCGTTAGAAAGCTCTTTTCGATACGAACCCAACGGTTCCGGTTTTAGGAGAATCCGACGGTCGGATCTCCCGTAATGTCCGTTTGAAATAAATGGTCGAAATTTACGAACTGCCGCGGCGCGGCGCGTTCTATTCAGGCCATTATATTATATATATAATATATATAATATATATTTCGTCGATTTCTATTTAAAACGAATTATATATTTAGTTTTGAATTCGTTTCAAAAACGAAGTCAACTTCTATTTCAATTCAAATCAAAATTGAATTCTTCTTTATAAATTCGTTTTAAAATTCATTTCTATTCAATTCAAATTTCAATTTAATTTGAATTCATTTCACTTCATTTTAAATTCAATTCGAATTCGTTTTTCAATTCAATTCAAATCAATTCAATTCAAATTGATTTTCTATTCGATTCAAATTCATTTTCTATTCAAATTAATTCGTTTCGTTTTCTATTTGAATCAAGTTCATTATATATTCAATTTGAAATCAAATTGGTTTTCTATTCCATTCAAATCGAAATCGTTTTATATTCAATTCAAATCGAAATCGTTATATATTCAATTCATTTCGAAATCGTTATATATTCAATTCATTTCGAAATCGTTATATATTCAATTCATTTCGAAATCGTTATATATTCAATTCATTTCGAAATCGTTATATATTCAATTCATTTCGAAATCGTTATATATTCAATTCATTTCGAAATCGTTATATATATCGTTCGCGTCAAAATGGCGCATCACTATTCAACACGGCTTTATATATTCTATTTCAAATATTTCTTTTTGTCAACACACGACTAATCTCAACGAATGAGTACCGTCCATGTGTGACTATTTTTGGTTAAATTATTTCGTTCAACACATGACTAATCTCAACGAATGAGTACCGTCAACACATGAACCTTTATTTTATATTGATAAAGATGTAAATTTTATTATAAAAATAATTCGTTCAACACATGGCTATTCCCAACGGATGAGTATAGTCAACACATGAACCTTTATATTATATTGATAAAGATGTAAATTTTATTATAAAAATAATTCGTTCAACACATGGCTATTCCCAACGGATGAGTATAGTCAACACATGAACCTTTATTTTATATATTCTTTATTTTTCAAATTGGAATGAGGCCCAATCAATCACCATATAAAATTAATTATATGGATTTTCATACATCACATGTATATAATAGTATTGAAAAATAATCAACCATCAACCAAAGTGCACTACACTGTATAAGCATCAAATATAGATATCTAACGCTTATAACAGCCTGTCAATCAATCGATCGACATATTTAATCAATCAGGATGAGTGGACTTCATATTTCATCCCAACACCCGTGTAGGGTTTCAAACAATCAAGCACAGATTTTATTTGTGCAGTTGGGCGATGTGTAAAATTTATCGACCCAATCAATATCAATCAAATAGGTGTACATAAACAAACCGTCCGGTTTGTAAATGAATATTTATTTTATTCACTTTCACTATATTCATATTCACGTTAAAAATTATATTTTTAACGATAAAATATTTTATTTCGACATATGAATATCTATTCAGTTCATTCTTTAAATAAAATGTTATTTTTATTTTTCTAACATGTTTTAGAAAATTTCGGCGGCATAACGGCACGATACTAGAAACGGGACAAGGCCTAGCCTTATCCCCGGTCTAGTGAAGGCCCACGCCATTCACACATCAATCAAATTCACTTTCGTTATGCAAGCCACAAAATTTGGAGTAAGGGTCTAACCTAGCCTTACTCCTTCGCCTTATAACGGCGCACGTCTAATCCTAACCAATTTATCGATTCGATTTTTCACACCACAAACCACATTCAAATCAATATCTCAATCAATCACCAAACATCCAAACAAACAAGTCCATGGTATGTGGACGGTTGTGTCGGGTGCTACTAAACACCGTCTGCATCCTAGTATATATATATATAAATATAACTAGAAATAAAATTGAAAGGGTGAGAAATTCTCACTTATAGCTATCCTAGCTCCACGGCTCTTCTTTGATAGAAATCTTCATCGCTATGGCATTTTCGTCAGCTTCGTCGTCCGTAGCCACTACATATATAAAAATCGAATTTTTACCTTGCTATTCAATATTTAAAAATCATATTTTTATTTCGAAGGTCCATATATAAAAATCAAATTTTTAGTTCAGAGTTCAATATATAAAAATCGAATTTTTATTTCAAAGTTCTATATATAAAAATCGAATTTTTATTTTACTTCGAAGTTTACTATATAAAGATCTCGTCTTTTCAAATATTTCGCCTTTTCTACTTTAAAGATTACGCCTTTTTGAATTTAAAGATTACGCCTTTTTGAATTTAAAGATTACGCCTTTTTGAATTTAAAGATTACGCCTTTTTGAATTTAAAGATTACGCCTTTTTGAATTTAAAGATTACGCCTTTTTGAATTTAAAGATTACGCCTTTTTGAATTTCCTATTTTAAAGATCAAATCTTTTTAAAGTTCAAACCATTTTCTTTTTAAAGTTTAAACCTTTTCTATTTTAAATCTTAAAATAAAATCAGTTTTTCAAACTTTTAAAAATCTCAGTTTTGAATCTTAAAAATAAAAACAGTTTTCTATATTTAAAAATTCAGTTTTAAAAATAAATTAAAAATCAGTTTTTAAAATACTTTTAAAAATCTCAGTTTTGATTTCTAAAAAAAACAGTTTAAAAATTCTTTTTAAAACAGTTTTTTTTTTATAAAATCAATATAAAAGTAAAAATAAATAAAATAAAATAAAAAAACTACCTGGGGCGCTGTCGGCTTTGTCGGGGGGGGGGGGCTTCGCTTCATCTTCGTCGGCGGCAGGAGGGTACTGGACTTCGCGAGTGGGGCGCGACCATCGACAGGGGAGGGGAAGCGGTCATCGACAGGGGGGGGGACTGCGGTGGCGTGGATCGCTATTGGCGATGGCGTACGATGGGGCGACGGGTTTGGGGTTCGGGGATCATCGAAGAAGAAGGGGAAAGGGCGGCGATGCATCTGGGGAGGGGCGGTGGTCGGAGCTGGCGAAGAGGCGGCGTTGGGTGGCTCTGGCGACGGATCCTGGGGGGGGCGATCGCGATTGGGGGTTTTTCTTTTTTTTTTTTTTTTTTTTTTTATTTATTTGATTTCTGTTTTTAGAATGAAAACGAGAGGGGGGGGGTTTATATGAAAAATATATATATATTTAATTATTTAATTACTTTCAAAAAGCAACTTTTATTTTCGACCTCAAAACGAGACCCACCGCCTGTCGTCCATAGCGTTTCACCCCCATTCCGAACACAATGAAACATGTATCGCAAGCTGATTCGATTGTTACAGTCAGTTTCCCTTGAATTTACTTTTAAATCACTATATTGAATTTTAAACGTATATTTCAAATTACCGGGGGCACAAACTAACTCGAAAAATTCCAGAAAAATATTTTCTAGCTTCGTATTGACGATACGGTCCTAACAAAACTAGTTTCGTCGAATTCTGAGACCGTTAGAAAAATGGCCAATTTCCAGTCGATTAAAATCAACTGAAACTGGTCAAACGCGTTTTCCTTTGCCACGCTCACATATTGATTCGAAAAATTATGAAATTTGGAATCTAGCAATAATTTGACATCACGGATCCAACAAAAGTGGTTTCGTCGAAATCCGAGGTCATTTGCAAAATGGCTATTTTTAAGGGCTATATATTATATTAAAATATATATAAATTCCACAGCGACTATTTCTAATTTTCAACTGGACATATCTCATCATTTCTAAAATGAAATCTCAGTTTGTTAACTTCGTTACAAAGATATAGTTATACAGATTCAAATATTTCTTGTTTCGTTCAATTCTGACTTATATTGAATTCTGTATATTCATTTGAAATTAGAAATCGAATTTTCGAACTACCGCGCCATTTTCTTTTCTATTTATAATTATATATAATTATTTATATTCTAACGACGACGTATATAATATATACGTCGATTCTATATTGAAAATAAATTTTCCGTCGCCATTATTTAAAATAATCTATTTTAAATATTCAAAATTCGCTAAAATGGCCAAAATAAAAATTTTAAACTGGCCCAGATTTTGCGGGTTATTACAATCTCCCCCACTTAAAACTTTTCGTCCCCGAAAAGGAACAAAGTCGAAAGTGGTTTGATTATTCAACTCTATGTTCGTTCTGGCTTCCATTCTCCAACTCTTTAGTTTCTGAGAATTTCCAAAACTTCAAAAATTTGGCTAACACCCTAAATTTTCGAAAAATTTCGCCATAACCTCCCCTGCACCGGGAGCATCGGGAAATTGCAAATAGCGTTCCCGGTCCTTCAGATCTCAAAAAGAAAAAGAAAAAGCCAAGCGGCTAGCCAATAGGCTCACAAAATCATCATCACCCAAACAAAACAGTAAATTATGTAATAAACATGTACCTATTTGTCGGGCAAACAAATTCTATTCTCGGCTCTAGCCTCCTTGCTATGACCTGTTCCATGATATATATATATATATATATATATATATATATGCAAGCAAACGCGACCAATTTTCAATACAATTCAATATTTGATTATATTAGGCATAAATGGTTAAAAATCAGCAAACAATTAAACAAACAACACAAACATCAATCAATTAGTGGATTAGAGTTTCAAATTCATAAATTTTGATATATATAAAGAAAATCATGTTTTTGATGCCAATTCACAACAATGTGTTCTAACTATATAAGTTTTGGGTTCTCACACCAGCCTAATGGAAATATATAGAAAATCACGCCTTCGTCACTCGAAAATAAATACTGGTGATGGTATACTTCATCATCAGGACCATGTCCGGGTGCCTAGAGTGTGACTCTATATCTATCTAATATATTAAAACTTCGGATATACGTTCATGACGCGTATATGCAAAACCTTTATATACTAGATTGTCCACATTCAAAATAAATAAATATTCAAATACGTATAGCATGATTTAAATTTTCAAAACAAAATTGTTTTCATTTGAAAAATATACTCTTCACACTCGTTCTAGGATACTACTGATCCTATCTCTAACGAGTCATTCTAATTGGATATTACTAATCCAATATCTGATGAATTCTTTCGTATGGTTCTAATGTGTCTTGTTCTCGAGCTCTGTAAACCAAAGCTCTGATACCAAATGTGACGGCAAGGAATTTCGCTCGATCTGAATCAGTCGTTAAACCGATCTAAACCGTTCGAAACCCCTGAACGTTGAGAACATGACAAACCAGAACACAAACAGAAGAACATTTCATTGTATATTACAACAATTCCATCAGATACAAGAATATACAGAGTATAAATGAATAAATATTACACAGAAATATCAGAGATTTAAATTACATTTAAATACATAGCAGCGGAAAAATAATATAAAGCACAACTGAAGGTGATATACGGATACAGAGCTTTCCGGATATCATTCCAGCTGTAAACCAGGATCCTGTGAATATAAATCTGCAAAACCAAAACTACTAGCTGCCCGTGCGGAAAATAGGGGCACCCAGAGTTTAGGTTAAAACAATAAACTCCAGGTCAGTCATGTGACTGGTGTGAGAACTAAAACAGTTATTTAAAACTTTACTTTAAAAGAGAGTAATTCAAGGGACCACGCCGTATAACACGGAACGGGTTTCCTCCCAAGAATACCAGTGCATAGAATAAACAACGCAATGCTTTTTCGAAAAATGAAGCTATTATAAGACCCAGGTCCTATCATACAATGCAACGCAAGCCGGGGGATAGGGTTTTCCCTTATAATAGCCAAACATGCTTGATACGTTTTAAAACAAATCATTTGATACTATAATAAGTGTATAGTGTCAAAACATTTCAATCATAAGTATAAATCATAGACGGCATGGGTACCATATATCATGTCGCCATACTAGTTCTACAATTAAAACCGCGATACACGTATTGGAAATTGGATTTCCGTCATGAGTCGAGGCAAGGGGCAAGCTCCTCTCCGCGTTCGAGACACTCTAGCAAATGTCCCCGGGATTACGCACACTGGGTAACCCCTGGATGCGGCTGGGCCGGTCCTCACTTACGTTAGAGGATTAATTATGCCTGAACACACGTTTCCCGGTCCTTACAGACCTATAATCGAGGCGCCTCATTCCAACAACCACAAAGGTGAAAAGTATATATATGTCAGGGCTGGTAAGTCACTGACACCACCAAAGCTAGAAAGAAACGTGCGCTCTCCCAGCGGTCCGTATCCCGTTTTTAACTCATACCGAGGTGTGAGGCTTGCGAATACACGCTATACACAAAGCTGCCACGTAGGCGTGCTTTGATCATCAACCACAAGACTTTGCTTTTCAACAAAAGCCTTGATCCATGCAACTCAGCATGCCACACAGGCAATTCATGCCATGCGATTGATATCTATCGATATATAACCTCTAAGCTCGTACGTCTCAGAGAAGGGCGTTAAGCAAGAGAATAAATTCTCCGCCGCCAAGCAGATATATATTTAATAGAAATCAATCAACACAGAATAAAATCCAATGTCAGGCACACAATCCATTTACAAGTCCGTTCTGGGTCTGAACGAAACCGGAGGCACTTTCCTCGCATATCCATCCATCTCCAAGTACGTCTGGACGACCACTAACTATTTCCATCCTCTTGGGTGTACAGCCCAATCAGGATCGTCAGTAATTATCCCTACGATGTGAAGACTTCCGGTCTTCAACCACCGTCTTCATCTTCGACATATCGTCGAATCGGTTATTCAGAATGGGTATAAACCCGGACTTTCCGAACAACCCGCGTATATTGAAAACAAATGTTACACAAACACAACATACGCCTCATTCTAATTCATTAGTCACTAACCGCAAATTAGCAAGAGAACAATTTCCCGAACATTAACCCCGAAGGCCGAAACCAACATCAGATCAATACCCAGGAAACCATTCTTCATAGCCAACCTACAGCTAGTTTCTAAATTCCACATTCTTAGGGAAAAGTTCCCATTAATTTTATCCAAGATAAATTCTTTAAAATTTATCCTGAAATCTTCCTTTGGATGTCATTTAAAACCAAATTATGGTTTTCCAACTAGTCGAGATTAGCGAACCACAACGAAGTAATTATTTATTTTATTTCCCAATCCCAACCTATTCATCCCATGAAGCAAAACTGGTAATACTCCATATCTAACACCGTGGTGTTATCGGTAAAATTAATTACCATTTCACGTTCAAATCTAATTAAAGATTTAACTATCGCTTTGGAGCAAAACTGGTGATACTCCATTCTCGCTCATTTCTAAATTTGATAATTTAGATTATCAGTTCGAATTTCAATCTAATTGCAGATTCAATAAAACTCCTTTTACTGGGTTAAAGAACTAGGTGTTATTTAAAACACAGTTCACAACAAACCCAAATCACATTCTATTTGTTATCGGGTTAAAGAACTAGTGTTATTTAAAACACTGTTCACGATAAACCCATCTCAAACTTAATCAAACATATTAGAAATTCGATTATTTAAAACCCCTTTTTAAATCTAATTCATTTATTTTAAAAATGATTGGGTTTTAAATTTAGTTCAAAACTAGTTCATTTTGATAAAAATCTATTTTTATCTTTTCAAATATGGAGTTTTTCACCCCAATTTTTCCCAAATCATTTCTTATGATTTTACACAAATTATTGATATTTTTAATAATTTTATCAAGGCCCGTACAGTCGATTTCCAACGATGGCCATCGAACTGCACTTACAGCGACCTTTTTCGAATTTGATTTGGACGTATCTCCAAATCCAACCGTTAGATTTTGAATTTCTAATATTCGTTAGAAAGCTCTTTTCGATACGAACCCAACGGTTCCGGTTTTAGGAGAATCCGACGGTCGGATCTCCCGTAATGTCCGTTTGAAATAAATGGTCGAAATTTACGAACTGCCGCGGCGCGGCGCGTTCTATTCAGGCCATTATATTATATATATAATATATATAATATATATTTCGTCGATTTCTATTTAAAACGAATTATATATTTAGTTTTGAATTCGTTTCAAAAACGAAGTCAACTTCTATTTCAATTCAAATCAAAATTGAATTCTTCTTTATAAATTCGTTTTAAAATTCATTTCTATTCAATTCAAATTTCAATTTAATTTGAATTCATTTCACTTCATTTTAAATTCAATTCGAATTCGTTTTTCAATTCAATTCAAATCAATTCAATTCAAATTGATTTTCTATTCGATTCAAATTCATTTTCTATTCAAATTAATTCGTTTCGTTTTCTATTTGAATCAAGTTCATTATATATTCAATTTGAAATCAAATTGGTTTTCTATTCCATTCAAATCGAAATCGTTTTATATTCAATTCAAATCGAAATCGTTATATATTCAATTCATTTCGAAATCGTTATATATTCAATTCATTTCGAAATCGTTATATATTCAATTCATTTCGAAATCGTTATATATTCAATTCATTTCGAAATCGTTATATATTCAATTCATTTCGAAATCGTTATATATTCAATTCATTTCGAAATCGTTATATATATCGTTCGCGTCAAAATGGCGCATCACTATTCAACACGGCTTTATATATTCTATTTCAAATATTTCTTTTTGTCAACACACGACTAATCTCAACGAATGAGTACCGTCCATGTGTGACTATTTTTGGTTAAATTATTTCGTTCAACACATGACTAATCTCAACGAATGAGTACCGTCAACACATGAACCTTTATTTTATATTGATAAAGATGTAAATTTTATTATAAAAATAATTCGTTCAACACATGGCTATTCCCAACGGATGAGTATAGTCAACACATGAACCTTTATATTATATTGATAAAGATGTAAATTTTATTATAAAAATAATTCGTTCAACACATGGCTATTCCCAACGGATGAGTATAGTCAACACATGAACCTTTATTTTATATATTCTTTATTTTTCAAATTGGAATGAGGCCCAATCAATCACCATATAAAATTAATTATATGGATTTTCATACATCACATGTATATAATAGTATTGAAAAATAATCAACCATCAACCAAAGTGCACTACACTGTATAAGCATCAAATATAGATATCTAACGCTTATAACAGCCTGTCAATCAATCGATCGACATATTTAATCAATCAGGATGAGTGGACTTCATATTTCATCCCAACACCCGTGTAGGGTTTCAAACAATCAAGCACAGATTTTATTTGTGCAGTTGGGCGATGTGTAAAATTTATCGACCCAATCAATATCAATCAAATAGGTGTACATAAACAAACCGTCCGGTTTGTAAATGAATATTTATTTTATTCACTTTCACTATATTCATATTCACGTTAAAAATTATATTTTTAACGATAAAATATTTTATTTCGACATATGAATATCTATTCAGTTCATTCTTTAAATAAAATGTTATTTTTATTTTTCTAACATGTTTTAGAAAATTTCGGCGGCATAACGGCACGATACTAGAAACGGGACAAGGCCTAGCCTTATCCCCGGTCTAGTGAAGGCCCACGCCATTCACACATCAATCAAATTCACTTTCGTTATGCAAGCCACAAAATTTGGAGTAAGGGTCTAACCTAGCCTTACTCCTTCGCCTTATAACGGCGCACGTCTAATCCTAACCAATTTATCGATTCGATTTTTCACACCACAAACCACATTCAAATCAATATCTCAATCAATCACCAAACATCCAAACAAACAAGTCCATGGTATGTGGACGGTTGTGTCGGGTGCTACTAAACACCGTCTGCATCCTAGTATATATATATATAAATATAACTAGAAATAAAATTGAAAGGGTGAGAAATTCTCACTTATAGCTATCCTAGCTCCACGGCTCTTCTTTGATAGAAATCTTCATCGCTATGGCATTTTCGTCAGCTTCGTCGTCCGTAGCCACTACATATATAAAAATCGAATTTTTACCTTGCTATTCAATATTTAAAAATCATATTTTTATTTCGAAGGTCCATATATAAAAATCAAATTTTTAGTTCAGAGTTCAATATATAAAAATCGAATTTTTATTTCAAAGTTCTATATATAAAAATCGAATTTTTATTTTACTTCGAAGTTTACTATATAAAGATCTCGTCTTTTCAAATATTTCGCCTTTTCTACTTTAAAGATTACGCCTTTTTGAATTTAAAGATTACGCCTTTTTGAATTTAAAGATTACGCCTTTTTGAATTTAAAGATTACGCCTTTTTGAATTTAAAGATTACGCCTTTTTGAATTTAAAGATTACGCCTTTTTGAATTTAAAGATTACGCCTTTTTGAATTTCCTATTTTAAAGATCAAATCTTTTTAAAGTTCAAACCATTTTCTTTTTAAAGTTTAAACCTTTTCTATTTTAAATCTTAAAATAAAATCAGTTTTTCAAACTTTTAAAAATCTCAGTTTTGAATCTTAAAAATAAAAACAGTTTTCTATATTTAAAAATTCAGTTTTAAAAATAAATTAAAAATCAGTTTTTAAAATACTTTTAAAAATCTCAGTTTTGATTTCTAAAAAAAACAGTTTAAAAATTCTTTTTAAAACAGTTTTTTTTTTATAAAATCAATATAAAAGTAAAAATAAATAAAATAAAATAAAATAACTACCTGGGGCGCTGTCGGCTTTGTCGGGGGGGGGGGGCTTCGCTTCATCTTCGTCGGCGGCAGGAGGGTACTGGACTTCGCGAGTGGGGCGCGACCATCGACAGGGGAGGGGAAGCGGTCATCGACAGGGGGGGGGACTGCGGTGGCGTGGATCGCTATTGGCGATGGCGTACGATGGGGCGACGGGTTTGGGGTTCGGGGATCATCGAAGAAGAAGGGGAAAGGGCGGCGATGCATCTGGGGAGGGGCGGTGGTCGGAGCTGGCGAAGAGGCGGCGTTGGGTGGCTCTGGCGACGGATCCTGGGGGGGGCGATCGCGATTGGGGGTTTTTCTTTTTTTTTTTTTTTTTTTTTTTTATTTATTTGATTTCTGTTTTTAGAATGAAAACGAGAGGGGGGGGGTTTATATGAAAAATATATATATATTTAATTATTTAATTACTTTCAAAAAGCAACTTTTATTTTCGACCTCAAAACGAGACCCACCGCCTGTCGTCCATAGCGTTTCACCCCCATTCCGAACACAATGAAACATGTATCGCAAGCTGATTCGATTGTTACAGTCAGTTTCCCTTGAATTTACTTTTAAATCACTATATTGAATTTTAAACGTATATTTCAAATTACCGGGGGCACAAACTAACTCGAAAAATTCCAGAAAAATATTTTCTAGCTTCGTATTGACGATACGGTCCTAACAAAACTAGTTTCGTCGAATTCTGAGACCGTTAGAAAAATGGCCAATTTCCAGTCGATTAAAATCAACTGAAACTGGTCAAACGCGTTTTCCTTTGCCACGCTCACATATTGATTCGAAAAATTATGAAATTTGGAATCTAGCAATAATTTGACATCACGGATCCAACAAAAGTGGTTTCGTCGAAATCCGAGGTCATTTGCAAAATGGCTATTTTTAAGGGCTATATATTATATTAAAATATATATAAATTCCACAGCGACTATTTCTAATTTTCAACTGGACATATCTCATCATTTCTAAAATGAAATCTCAGTTTGTTAACTTCGTTACAAAGATATAGTTATACAGATTCAAATATTTCTTGTTTCGTTCAATTCTGACTTATATTGAATTCTGTATATTCATTTGAAATTAGAAATCGAATTTTCGAACTACCGCGCCATTTTCTTTTCTATTTATAATTATATATAATTATTTATATTCTAACGACGACGTATATAATATATACGTCGATTCTATATTGAAAATAAATTTTCCGTCGCCATTATTTAAAATAATCTATTTTAAATATTCAAAATTCGCTAAAATGGCCAAAATAAAAATTTTAAACTGGCCCAGATTTTGCGGGTTATTACAAAGCTGAGAAGCTACTTTATAACATTGGTGGTGTGAGCATTATGCTTTTATGCCATCCAGGTAAGTGATTATTGTATAGATATGTAAACTTAATGATGAATTCATAACTGTCCCACTGATACAATTCATTAGTAATGGAAACTCCAGTTAAATATGTACAATGGTACAGAACTGCAGATTCAAATAACTTACGTAATTGTCTTTTTTTATTAGTTGAAATCTTATGACAAACATGTTTTTCATAGATTATCCCAAAATTGAAGAGGAAGCACAAATAATAGCGGAAGAACTAGAACACGAGTATGGATGGAAGGACATCAGTTTCAAAGAAGCTTCAGTGAAAGATCTTGAAAGAATTCAAGCATCGCTTAAAGACGAAGAATCCATCCCCACAAGCAGTGACTGGGCAGTAAAACAAGGCATTAATCTTTATTACAATGTAAACCTTAGCAAATCTCTACTCTACAGCAAACAACTACCTTATAATGCAATCATATATCGATCGTTTGGTTGTAATTCTTCAAACGATTCTCCTATTGATAATAAGGTATCCACTAGGCGGAAAAAAATTGTCGTTGCTGGAAAGTGGTGTGGAAAAGTATGGATGTCAAATCGAGTTCATCCATTCCTAGCTCAAAAACAAGAAGAGGATTGTGAAAAAGAAAAGGAAATTCACTATGAAAGCGATACCGATACAAATACAAATGTATTCAAAACTAGCCCAAGAAGCAAGAGAAGCATACCCAAGAGAAACTCATCTATGAAAAGAAAATTGCAGCCACTGGTTAAGGAAAATGTCAAGAAAACAAAAGAAATGCAAGTGGTGGAAGATTTCTTGATGCATCAGCTTCGATTGGCAGCTTGCCTCCTCTTAGTTGCAAGTCAAGGAACTCAACTTAATGGTGTTGCAAGTGAGTCTCTCATGTCATGTTTCTAGGCCTGTTTGTTCGGAAGTGTTTTTTCTGTGTCATTGTTGTTTGATGTCAAGCACGCAAGTTGGTGTATGATCATGTAATAATAGGCGAAATATTTTCTAAAAATTATTGTTTGTAATATTGAAAATTTGAGTATTTAAATAAATTAGTTTGCAAGTAACTGTAATATTTGTTTTGCTTATGGAGTATCGCTATATTTAGTGTATTGTTCATTTCAGCTGCAAAAGATGTTTATTTTTTTTAGAACGCAACTGTCAATCACAACGGTGCATAATAGTTGCAGTAGATATTATTACAACAGTGCATAACTGTTGTAATAGAGTTTATTACAACGGTGGAAAAAAGTTGTAAAATATACATGTTACAACGGTGTTGCAACGGTGCAAAAAAGTTGTAAAAGATTTCAGTCTATTACAACTTCTTAATACACGACGGTTAGCCCACCGTTGTAAAATGTATATTACAACGTTTTTCCACCGTTGTAATAGGGTCATTTTATTGTAGTGATGCGCCGAATCAGCAAGCCACTTGGCTTTTTGATTTTCTTTTTGAATGGAAAGGGCCTAGAGAGGCGAGTTGAGGTTTGAACTATCGACCTGTACAAAGGAGGTTATGGCGAATTTTTATGGAAATTTAAGGAGTTAGAATATTTTTAAGAAATTTGATAATTAGAAATATATATATATATCAATATATATATATAGAATCCGGTAAGGAAACGAATTTAAAAATAGAATATTATAAACAAAAAGGAAATCGAAAATCTGGTAATAGAAAGAGAAATATATATATATGTATATGTTTTTAAAAATGAATAAGTGGTTTTTATAGTGTTGATGATTTGAGATAAGTGGTCTTGTCTGTTTTGAAGTTAATGATGTTATTCAGCCAAGGTCTGAGAGGTAATTATACCACAACTCGATTGATTTCATTATTAGCTGATAAATAGTAAGATTCAGTCTCGAAGAGAAATGTTTAAAGAAATTTAGTCGAATGCAGTATTTTGGGTTGTTGTAGCGATGTTTACATAACATTCGTTTTAAGCCAAGTAAGTGGAAATTTGGAAATATAATAATCAATATTTACTGAGTATAGAAATAAATGAATGGTCATGAAGGAGATAAGTAATTGGAATGTTTTCCAATTATAAATAAAATATTTTTTTCCAAGTATAGAAAATAAAAGAAGGCGATATATGGAAATGTTTTCCAAATAAAGTAAGAGGCCAAGATGATTATTGAAAATATTTGGTTAACAAATATTGAGAAGGAAATGGAGAAGTGATTTAATTAATGAAATATTAATTAAAAGGCCTAGTGATTTGTTTGATGCTTTGAATGAATGTTTGTTTTCTTCGATAGTTAAATAACCGACTATCGAAGTGTTTGCCAATATCGTTGTCAATGTGAAGAGACCGGTTGGATTATTATCCGAGAACCACTCCGTATTGGCAGTAGCGTTGTGAATCAGATTATATAAAGATAATCGAAGACGGGGTAAAGTGCAAGGACTTTTTCCATTAAAGGAAATCGTGCCTTCGGTTTCGTTCAGCCCAGAACGAACGTATATGGACGAATGTCTGACAGAGTATTTCCAATGATCGCAAATAATTGTTCTGTACAAATATATATATGGTGGCGGAGAATTTATTCTCGTAGCATAATATCCAGAATATATTTGTGCAATCAATTAGTGATTAACGGATCTGACAATGCGGCATTCAAAGTGATTGTGCTATCAATGAATGGAAAGTAATCGTAGCCTCAGGCCTCAACAACCGGGGAATGACAAAAATCGGGCAAGCAACATGGCTATGTGGGTCGCTCCCATTAGGGTGTATAATCACCTATCTAGAGAAATTCCTTTTACTTCTTTAATCTATCGATGCTGTCCCTTTTTGGGAAACGGTTGTTGATCCCAATCGTTGGTGATATACATTCGATACACTCAAGCGAAATGGGTGGTCGGTCATGCGTGGGCCGGGTTGCAAGATGTTCTTGTTGAACCCAGTGTATTCCCCTCTAGAGATACACTATCGGAAGGTAGTTCCATACCTTGTCATGTTGGAAATCCAATCTCCAATAAGTGCCCTGCGGTTTTTGATTTTATATTATATATGGAGCGTGAGATGCAAGCGTTCCGCTAGATTCTATTTATTTGTTGTAGACACTATTATAATATCACTAGATTTTGATATCAAAAATATTTTTGGTTATCGTAAGGTAAAAACCATCCGTTTTTTTGTATGGATCGGTCTTACGATTATCATTTCTTTCGAAAGGATTTTGAAAGTTAAACAAATGGTTGGAGTTTACTCATACCAATCCCATGACTGACCCAGAGTTTATTTTGTTTGTTTTCCCTAAACTCTTGGGTGCCCAAATTTGTATGGGCAGTCAAGTAGTCGGGATTTTTTAGATTCACTTGGAAGAGCTGGAAGCAGGAGGCTTCACCAGTTAGCTATAGACTATCATATTTCCACTGTGTACTATGTTGTATCTGGGAACAGGTGTTTGTAACTGTTCCAGGAATAACTGTTGTGCTCTGATGATGGTATGTATATAAAGTTACCGAATTGTATTTCAAAGTTTATGTTACCTAATATATTTTGTTCATTCCGCTGTGAGTTTGTGATCTTCATTTCCTTCTATTCTAATATTTCTTTCTTTCTATTTCTCATCCTCTAACTTCTTTCTAATAATGATTCGTATTTCTGTATCATTTGGGTTGGAAGTGGTGTTATTAGTCAACTCAAAGGGTACAGAAATTCGGACCGTTACACGCATAGTCACAAGGTCCCCAAGCTCGTCGAATCACCAACGTCATCCTATATCCTTCTGACTGCCCCCTATCGTATGTCTAATCATTTAATTACGTGCTTGCTCTACCTTTTCAGATTTCCATTTAACTTGGTTATTTCAAGTCGTATTGATTTCTTATTCAAGTTACCAAATTCTTCTTGCTTATTAATTTAGTTATATAACTTAACACATTTAATTTCATTAACAAGCCTTTAACATGTTATTCTCATCAGCATGATTCAGATTCTCGAGTTCACAGATTACTTAATGTATAATTAAGTATATAGCTTATTGCATTTCATAAGTTTTCCCCTATTTTCTCTACTTATTACAAACAGTAGGTTTCAGGTTTCCATATTTGTAGATTACTTAATTTATAATTAAGTACAACTTATCTCATTACATAAGTTATCTCATTCCCTTTATCGTTTATTATAACCTAAGTTATAATTTTCACTTGTCCCTAAGACAAGCCTACCTATTATCTTTCATTTTCCCTTTCAAGTTAAGTCATAATAGGTTATTATCATTTCCCGTTCATTCCACTTCTTTTACTACTGTAACATACATTCATTTCCATTAATTACAATCAATGCCATTTATTTCAACCCTGTTATATACATATATTTATATATATGTTTATGCACCTGACCTCTCACATTTAGCCGACCACTTGTGGATGTTGGATTTGTCGGGTGATTCCGGGCAGACTCCTACCACAAGTTGGACAACTTCGTGTCTTGGCACTGTTACATGTATATTTTCACACTAGACCCCTCACGTTAAATTAACAACTTGCAGATGTTGGATTTACTGGGCTATTCCGGGAAGACTTCTACCAAAAGTGTGCGGTAACAATTTTCTATTTACTGTAAATTTGGCATATACATTCTTCCCAATTTTTACTGTAATCTATTTTTACATGTCATACTTAATATCATATTAGGTCCATTTTAACTGACTATAATGTCGCGTGTTCTTCCTAACATGTAATTAACTCCCTTTTAAAAGAATAACATGTAATTATCCAATCATGTAATTATTTCAATCTAACAAATTGACATGTAATTATCCCAATTCTTACAGTTAAAGGTTCAAGTACATAATATGCCACAGATTAACATGTAATTATCCCAATTTCATTGTAATTTAAATTACGGTATCCAATTAACAAGATATTAGAACATGTATGTATACAACAATAATCCTTTCCACATATTTTAACAGGTTCATGCATTTCAGCAGATTTACATTTCAGCAGATTAATCATTTCAGCAGATTTACTATACATTTTAACGAGGAATGCCAAACGATAAATACACCATTATCAAAAAGGCATAACTTAAGCCTGCTCACCTAATTGCTTTCCAATTCATGAATCTGGTCCAAATCTAGCATGCCATGGCTCTCCTAACTAGATCTAGAACCTAAATAACCATGGATTCACAATTCTCAACAAAAAGAAAAAGGGAAGAAAGAGGAGAAATTTAAATTGACTAGATCCAAGAATTTACCTTACTTCGGACAGAATTCTAAACACCCATTTGTAGATATACATTCTATTCCTCTAGACTTCGATTCATAATTTCCTTAAACTAATTATTCTATTTTCTGAAGAGATTTGAGGAGGAAGAAGAATGACATAGTTTAGACGTCCTCTTATAAAATATGAGATTTAGGCTTGGCTCTGCTAGCCTATTTATAGGTGCTTAGGATATATCGTACACGCAGCGCTGAGTCAGCAACGAATGTGGTAAGAAAAACAATCTAGATTCATCAATGAATCTGCCCAGATCTGGGGTGTATCGACCCTTACGTCGACCCTCCTATGGGTGTGTCGACCCCTAGGTCAACCCCCTAGGTCCCGCGAGTGGTTTTAGGCACTATGTTTACTGTTTTAACGTTTTTAATTTAAACGTTTAATTAGTATCCCGTTATACTTACTTTAATTTATATAAATATTATGTTTACATATTATCTCCTTATATGTGTACGAAACTTCAAATGCCCATTTTACACGTATATATATATATATATATACACGCACAACTTTTATTTCATTTTCAAAATTCAAATAACATTATGCCATTATTTAATTATTTCCTATTTTCATTGATTGCAGGCTTATTTTGAATTTCTCTTTTGTATATTTTTTTTGCACATGTGTACGCATATATTTACATATACATTATGCATATATTTTTCTATACTTCCTTATATGTATAATTTTCCTTATATGTGCGATTATACATATTTTCCCTTAAGAGCATGTATTATTTTATATGTTCCCTTAAAACAAAAATATGGCGCTGACGAGGATCGAACTCACGCCACTCTCTTATAAGTCACATACTCTTACCAACTGGACTACATTGGCTTTTGTTAACAAGATTAAACGATGGTGGTCATTATTCTTTCTCTTTTACTTCTTTTCATGTTTGTTACAATATTTCATTTAAAGGTATCTCTTTCATCTTAAATCAGTTTTCTGAAATCTACAGGTCTAAATTGACCAGAAAATCGCCAGAGACGCAATGACGCTAATCCCGTGACCAAATTTTGGAAGTTCTACAAATTTTAATTTTATTATTTAATTAAAAATGCTGGGTGTTACAGTTCTGTTGTAGGGGGAGCATACATATAGGGGGAGTTCCACAATTCACTGTCAAACACATTTATTGTATTCAAAATCTTTCTATATGTTTGTCATCATCAAAAGGGGGAGATTATTGTATATAACAATTATATGATTTTTATTTGATGATAACAAATATAAATGTGTTTCCAATTGTACCATTCTACTACATCACAGACATAATTAAATATTTATATTTAAATAGAGCACTACTGCACAAGAATTTAAATATTCAAATAGTGTTTTATTGAAATATAATGTTTAATTTCAAAATTTTCAATAGTACAATCTTACAACTCCACTATTTGTACATCTCACCACAATAGAAAACATTTTATTTCAGATACAAATTTCTTTTACAATTGTTTCTCACTACAAACTCTCTGTTTCACTCTATGACATTCTCTCTCATGTACCGTTACACTCATTGACACATTTATCTTTAGTCGGACCGCTGTTTGTTCAGTCTTTCTTCACAGTCAGCCCAGTCACCTGCTTACCTGTCATAGAAACACATACGGTAAACTGGACCGAAAATATTTTTAAATTCAAGCAGTCATAATTTTATTTTAAAATTTATTTGCCTCAGAATTTTGGTGTGTTTCTCATCATATTTCTTGACTTGGTCTGATATGTATATACATCCATCTATTTCTAGACTGCATGTGATATTCACAATGATTCACTGTAAATACCACAAGGTAGACAGTGCATCTAGTGCTCATATATATATATATATATACATACACACACATAAATTTTATGCAGGGAAATACGGTCAATCATTGAAATGGCAGGGGACAAATATATCAAGTATGATGTGTTCAGGTGAAGCTTGAGAACACAGGCATACTGCAAGTATCCATGAACATACAAGTGCAACAAAACAGGAATGACAACACACAAAATGCAAGAATATATATATATATATACACACACACACGCACACACACACACACATATCTGTGTACATATGCATATATATGTATTTGAGTGCATGTACAAGTCAAAACTGGACTGTCAAAACCAGGTCAGAGACAAAGCCCAAAGTGACCAAAGAATGGACAGAACAAGCAATGGACACACTGCAATAATACATGGATGTACAACTGCGCATAATTTTATATGCACAAGTCAAGCCAAACCAAAATCTCAAGTCCAAAAACACATGAGTGCACAGTAATGTAATAGCTCAGTAAAGCCCTGGTAGACAAGAACATATATGGCAAAATGGTCGAGTCTACTACAAGCCAAGCAAAGCTACATGCGGCATGCATCAGGGCTGCTTAAATTTGAAAAGGGACAAGCATATCAAAACTGGGGTGAAGTAGGTCAAATTACATTTGCACATGTTTAAACACAGGAGCATGCATTGCTTAAAAACAAAGTACAGTGATGAGTTTCAGAGAAGTGCACAAGTCACAACACAGGTGAATTCAATGATACAAGTGAACCAACTACGCAACAATAACAACATGAAGTGCACATGAATCAAGTGACACATATGGTCAAGACAGTTTTAACATTGGTTCAGGTCAAGACAGTATAAAAATGGTTCAGGTTAGAAAGCAACTCAAAGGAACAAGTCAATGGGTGGAAAATATACAAGCATGCATGGAGAAGTTTTTTTATGCAGCTACAAAAAAATAGTATATAATGTATACATATATATATATATATATTGTATATATATATACACACACACAAAGCCAGGTAAATCGTGCACAACAAATGACATATGTTCATGCACAAGCTCGAGCACATGTACAAACTCAAGTCAAGGTCAAATTCAAGTCCACACAGAAATGCTACATGGCACAAGGAAAATGTGCAAGCAAAGCTCAAGTGAACAAACAACATGCAAGTAAACAAATGGTCACAACAACAAATATACAAGTGTATATTCAACCAAGAAATCAAATGGTTAAGGCAGAAATAACTCATGTCTGTAAACACAGACATACACTGTATATTCAAGTGTTGCAAGGAACACGAAAAACAAGTTTCAAGGCAGCATGATCAAGATATATGAACATGTCTAGTTACAAGTGATAATGCAAATGGTTGAATTTTTTCAGTATGGAAGAAAGGCAATTTTTTTTCCTTAAATTAACTGATTACAACTCAAGTATGAGCACACATGAGGGTAGTAGCATTTTTGGTATTTGTCCAAAAATAAACAATCACGCTGATACCGGATTTCGAATGAGCAACTATGGGCAAGAAACAAATCAATTTTTTCTAGGAAAAAAATGTTTTTGAAATCAGGAAATATATGTTTTCAGTTTTGATCAATGTTATGTTTGGCAAAACAATTTTTGGAAATGATAGGAATTTATCAACAAATTCGAAGACCAGTTTCTTGGAAAATGCTTTTCTGGAAAGTTTTTTTTGTAGGCAGTCAATTTGCATTGGTGGCAAGAAATCTTGAGAAAATATTTTTAGGTAAGAAATTCGTTCGGCTATTTCCTGAAATCAACAATTCAACTTGGCTTGAACATTTTTAAATGTTTCCATAAATACACAAACACCTAGAATTGTTTTCTAGAAATCACAGTGAATAATTTTGGCAAGACAAAATTCAAGTGTTCAAAATCTTTCTAGAAATATCAAATCAATTATGGGCAGAAATTCATTCGAAGTAGTTGCAGAAATCAAATATGGACTCACGAAAACAAATCGAGTATTCCATCAACAAATCACGCAAGAGCAAAAATCACGTAGCAATCAAACCAAGGCAACTAAAGGAAATCAAAGAATGGATTAAGGGTTTCTATACCCTATTTATACACCAGATTCATCATCGACATGTGTATCGAAAATTCAAGCAACAAATCAAATAAATAAAATTCAAAGAAAGCACGAAAATTCAAAGAATATTGATCGCAAGCCAAAGCCAAGTCTTCTGACAAGGAGCAGCATTAATCGAGGCATCACTAAAACAATTTCATCAACATCCAAGAAGTTGTGATTTAGGGATTTTTCAAAACCCCTAATTTCAATTGGATCGGTCACCATTAAATAGAAAAAGGAGGAAACTGATGGTTTAAGATAAAAGGGGAGTCACCCATGTTATTTTGTTAAAAGGGGTTTATTTATTTATTTATTATGTTGAGTTGTTTTTAATTTGTTGTAAATTGTTCAATCTATTTTCTAGATTTTCGTAAAAATTAGCGATTTTTAGTCATAGGATTTATAGCTAGGGTTTACGAGTTATGGGATTGTAATTTAGGAAAAATCTGATCTTGTGGTTAAAGATCAGTACAAGGTTTTGAGCGTAGGATTAGAACAGTTGGTAAAGGGTGTCGCAGTTTACGGGGCTTTTATGAGCGTAGATATTGTTTCAATTCTAGTAAAAAAAAACTTGGGGAATGCAGTAGTAGGCAGGGTTTGCCGAAGCTGGGTAAAATATATGTTATTTATTTTTTGCATTTTTTTCTCTTCTGCAATTTGTGCTGTGATATTTTTAATATCATGTAATAATCCCATAAACCCTATTCACCCCCTTCTGGGATTAATCTAGATCCAACAATATCCACTTGTAGACTTCGTATCATGCGATCCAGTGATCCAATTTGCATCATCATATCCTTCAAGTATTGTAGGATAGTTTATATAGTGTAGACCATAACTTTGCGTACACTCTAGGTTTAACGACCCATATTTTTACTGCTTATTAAATATTAAAAAATGGTTTTAATGTTAATTTGGCAATTTAATAACTTGAATATCAATGGTTTGAATACTTTAAAAAAACCTGAAATAGTCGGAATTAGTTGAATTTGCAATATATCGTGAATTGGCAATATGAAAGGATTTATTTGGTTTGGATTTGAATTATATTAACATTTAAACGACGTTTGAACGTATAGTTTATAATTTGATTATAAACTAGTTGCAGCGGCGCGATAGTCCGTAATATTACATTTTGAAATTTAAATGGATGTACAGGATCCAATATAAGTCAAACTTCTTTGAAGCAATAAACGTCCGGATCTATTGGATAATGTTTTTCTAATGGAAGAGAAAAATGGAGTTTTCATATTGTAAATTTTTATTTATGCCTAAATCAAATTTTCAAATAGTCGCTATGGAATTCATTATAAATTATAACGATTTATTTAATAAAATAAAGGATTTTTAATATATTGAATATCGATTTGGCTTGGAATTCAACCTAAAGTATTTTATTTTGAAAGTATATGAAACTCTGCTCGAGTATGTCCGATAAAAATATTTTAATATTATTATATTAAGGTATTTTAAAATTGACTTACTTTAATTCGATTTGGACCCTTAAAAATGGACTTTACTTAAACGACCTCCATTTCCACCAATACAATTTTTCTTAAATTTGTAACAGCTAATTTTTGCTATATTTCAAGTTTCGCATCAATTAGGGTTATTTTGCAAGTGTAGCAAAATTAAATGTAAATAAAAGACCATTTGGACTCGAACGAACACGGTCTGAGCAAATAGACTCAGAATTTGATGAAACCAGTTTCATTAGGATCGTATCATCAAATTATACCTTTATGTTCATTTTTTTCACGAACAGAGTTTGTGTGTGGCCACATGAATAAATAAGTATCGTTTGAAAATGGAAATAGGTACGAAATAAAAATCGTTGGTCATTGTCACTAGTCACGTCAAGTTAAATTATTATATTTTATCAACTATAAAAGCACCCCCATATCAGAACTTTAGCCCTAAACCAAATTCATAGCATATAATTTACAGAAAAGTCCTTAACCACTAAATAATTTATTTCTTCCAATTGTTTGAGAATCAGAGGGGGTCACCAACTGGAAAGTTGGAGCATGTGGCAAGGGATAGCATCGGTTAAAATTTGGTGAAGTTTCGTCGACTGTGGTGGCTGGAATAACCTGAAAAAGCGAACATTTGGTCTTTCGTTTTTTAGGAATTTCTGGACGGTGTGATCAATTTTAGGTAGAGGTGTTTAAAGATGAATAGTAGAGAGGAACAATATTGGTGTGGGGCAATTTAGTTGAAACCGTATGTGGTGGCGGGGATCGTGAGATAATGAAAGGGGTTGTTTCAGGTGTGCAAATGGTACAGTGATCGAAATTTTTTAATTTGTCGTTGATTGGCAGCTTATTGATTGAGGTGACATGAAGAGTGATTGAAGGGGGATGAATAGCCGTCACTGCGGCGATGGTCCGGTGGATGTTGGCGACATGTAGCGGCGGATTTGGGTGTTTGAACGGAGATTGGGATTTACCGATTTTTGGATATGTGAGGAGTCTACAAGGCTCGTACTTCCAGTCATTGGTGGCTGGTGGACAGGCGAGTTTGATGATAGGGTGGAGGTTGACTCCGGTGATGTACAGTGGCGGCGCAATGGGTGATCATCGGTCATGTTTATGTCCGAAGTCTGGTTCAAAAATAAGAATTGGGGGTAATCGGGGAGACGAGCGATGTTCAGAAGAAAAAATGACATGTAAACGGTAAATATATTTATTAAGTTAATTAACTAATCAATTAATTACATAATTCTAATTTAAATTTTGTTATAAATGTAACTCGTTCGTTTTTAATTAGAATCGCACGAAACAAGATTCGTTGGAATCGCAGGGAAGAACACTACGCTGTTGTGCAAGTTTAGATGGGACTGGAAGCGATCGAGTTTCCATTTAATTTTAAATGCATGTTTAAAATTAAGAAGAATAATGTGACAATCGACAATAGAAAATAAAAGTGAGTTAACTCATGCATTTCTGGAATTCTATGATGTGATTAAATCATATGATTAAATTTAATTGTTAATAATAGAAATTGGATGATTGGATGCTATGAATGACTACCGGTTGTTTATTGTTTGATGCTAATTATATTGACGTCATTTAAATGCATTGGTCGACATTTCTATCTCATATGATATTATAAATTGTTATAACGATCTGTGATGTAGGGAAGAACAGGTTGGAGGGATCCAACCGGATTCCTCAAATATCATGTACGTTGTTTGTTTTTATATTATTATATATGAACTGATTAGACCCCATTGACATTAAAAACCTGTTTGGATGTTGACGTTGAATTGTGATTCAACGTTGTTGTGACTAAATCAATAGACGGTATTGATTGTAGGATTGGCAGTAAATAGCCTTGAATCCACCTTTTTGTTAAAACATTGATTTATCGTTACACAAATTGACAAAGTTAAGTTATAAAATTTATTTTATAACTAAAGAAAGATTTTTAATTATATTTTGTATGTTATAATGAAGTTTTAAAAATAAATCGACGTTTATAAATTGGTTTTATAAAAATATTATGAAAAGGTTTTCTAATAGAATTTGACATTTAAACAGTTTTATGAGCGAATAATGTTGTAATTAATCTACGTGTTAATATTTTGGAATAATTACTTTTTAAGTAAACGATTAAGAAAAAATTATTAGATTAATTTTATTAATCTAATGGGAAAGTAATTAAGATCAATTAACATTTAACTAATGACGTCGATTGACTAAGTAAACCATTTAATGGAAAGCAGTTATTAGACTATTTTGTTCAATTAATCTAATGGAAACAGTTTAGTAAATAATTGTTTAAATTTAATAAGCTTTCTTAAAATATAGTTTATTGACGATGTTTGAAGATAATTATTGTAATTAGTTATTGTTAACTAATCTACTTTTAGTTAATGAAGAAGAAACCCGTTTTCATTTCAGTAAATAAGGAAGTTAATTATTATTTTTGAAATGTTAATTTCCTAAATGAAATTCATTTAAGAAAACAACTAAGTTTGTAATAAAATTAAAATTTGATATTTGAAAATGTTTGTAAAGAGGTTTTCTTCCAAACGCTATAGGAAGAGTTTATAAAAAGAATTTAGGACTAAGATATAATTTTCGATAAAGTGTTAACTTAGATTGAATTAAGTCAGTGATTTGAGTCAGAAAGAAAAGGTCGAAAAGCAACAACGAAAGATGTTAATAATCTCAGAATATAAAATGTTAAATGGATTTTTGATTATAGAAATTCAAATTAGTTTTATAATATGATATTCAATTTTTTGGGTAAGATATTTGGTTAATGAACTATCGTAATATAACTCCAATTATAAATGGAATTGTTTAACGAAGTTAAAGCAAAAGGTAAAATAAAAACATAAAGGATTATTTTGGATTGAGAAGAAAATAATATTTGAAATTAAATTATATTTTACATAAGTATTAAAGTGTAATCTTCAAGTTTGAAGTTTGACAAAGTCGTTTTGGGGTATATGCAAATGACTGTGTCATCTGACATTATTTTGGCCGTTTCGAAATTGAGCTTGTAATATATAACGATATTTCCAAAATAAGAAATAAAAAGAGATTTTATAAAATATGGCGATAAAAGAGTGTTTGGAAAACATGTTATTCTTAAAAATTTAGAATACATTTATTATTCTGAATGATGGAAGAAGAGGATGTTTTGTTAAGATAAATGAATGGAATCGATGTTAAATCGATGAAATGAGTTTCAAAGATCAATAAAAGTTTAAAAAATGTTTTGAAATAATAAAAGGGTCTGTGCTCCGAATATACTTGACCATATTGTTTGAGACCGATAGTTAAAAACTCGACTATCAATGAAATATCTTATTGGACCTTTAACCTGTTTTTCAAAGAGATCGAGATGGGAACTAGACCCAAAACCACTTCGAATCACCATTGCATTCAAAACTAATATGCAGAGATATGTATGAAGATGGAGCATTGAAGACCATAATTCTTCATAAGCGTCAATTAGGGTTATTTGTAAGTGGAGCAAAATTAAATGTAAGTAAAAGACCATTTGAACTCGAACGAGCACCCTTTGAGCAAACAGACTCAGAATTCGACGAAACCAGTTTCATTAGGATCGTAACATCAAAATTATACCTTGATGTCAATTTTCGTCATGAACGGAGTTTGTGTATGGCCACATGAATAAATAAACATCGTTTGAAAATGGCGACACACATGGAATAAAAATCGTTAGTCATTGTCGCTAGTCACGTCAAGTTAAATTATTATATTTCTCGACAATAAAAACACACCCATATCAGAACTTCAACCCAAACCAAATTCATCAGCGTATAATTTACAGAAAAATCCTCAACCACTAAATAGTTTATTTCTTCCAACTAGTTGAGAATCGAACGGGGTCACCAGTTGGAAAGTTGGAGCATATAGCGAGGGTTAGCTTCAGTTAAAATTTGGTAAAGTTTCATCGACCATGGTGGCCGACATCACTTAAACCAACGAAGATCAGGTCTTTCATTTTTCAGGAATTTCTAGACGGTGTGATCGATTTCAGGTGGAGGTGTCTAAAGATGAATGGTAGAGGGGAAGGAGAGGAACAATATAGCTGTTAGGCGATTGATCTGAAACTATGTGTGGTGTTGGGGTTCGTGAGATGATCGAAAGGTTTTTTTTTCCAGGTGTGCAAATGGTACAGCGATCAGAATTCGTTAATTTGTCGTCGATTGGTGGCTTATTGTTCGAGGTGACCTAAACAACAATTGAAGGAGGTTGAATGGCCATCACTGCAGTGGTGGTCCGATGGATGTTGGCGACGTGTAGCGACAGGTTTGGGAGTTTGAACGGAGGTTGGGGTTCACTGATTTCTGGCAATGTGAGGAGTGTCCGGTGAACCGACGATTTCGATGATAGGGTGAACGTTGACTCCGATGATGTATAGTGGAGGCGCAATACATGATTATCGGTCGAGTTCATGTTCAAAGTCTGGTTCGAAAATAAGAATTGGGGCAATCGGGATACAGGAGCAACGTTTAGGAGAAAGTGCGTGAACAAAAATGTCGTGTAAATGGTAATTATAATTATTAAGTTAATTAACTAATCAATTAATTATATAATTCTTATTTAAATTTTGTTATAAGTGTAACTCATTCATTTTTAATCAAAATCGTGCGAAACCACATTCATTGGAATCGCAGGGAAGAGCACTACGCTGCTGTGCAAGTTCGGACAAGATTGGAAGCAATCGAGTTTCCGTTTAATTTTAAATGCCTGTTTAAATTAAACAAAATAACGAGACAATCGAAAATAAATGTGAGTTAACTCTTACACATTTATAAAATTCTATGATGTGATTAAATTCATATGATTAAATTTAATTATTATTAATATAAATTGGATGATTGATGACTATTGGTTGTTTATTGTTTGATTGGTTAATGTTAATTATATTGACGTCATTTAAATGCATTGGATGAAATTTCTATCTCTTATGATATTATAAATTATTATAACGAACTGTGATGCAGGGAAGAACATATTGGAGGGATCCAACCGGATTCCTCGAATATCATGTATGTTGTTTGTTTTTATATAATTATATATGAACTGATTTGACCCCAATGACATTAAAAACCTGTATGGATGTTTATGTTGAATTGTAATTCAACATTGGTGTGACTAAATTAATAGACGGTATTGATTGACGAATTGGCAGCAAATGGCATGCAATCCACCTTTTTGTTAAAATGTTGATTTGTCGTCAGGCAAATTAACGAAGTTAAGTTATAAAATTTATTTTATAACTAAATCAAGATTTTTAGTTATATTTCATACGTTATAATGAAGTTTTAAAAATAAATTTATAATTATAAATTGGTTTTATAAATATATTATGAAACGATTTTCTAATGGAATTTGACATTAAAATTAGTTTTATGAGCGAATAATGTTGCAATTAATCTATGGGTTAATATTTTGGGACAATTACTTTTTAAGTAAACGATTGAGTAACATTATTAGATTAATTTTATTAATCTAATGGGATAGTAATTAAGATCAATTAATGTTTAAATAATGATGTCGGTTGACTAATGTTGGAGAATGGAGTTTTAATGACAACAACCTTATTTCAATTATCATTGGTTATAAAATATATACTAACACTTTTTATATAGAATATATATACACACACACACACATATGCAGGAATTATATACAGGAAATAATACCGAAGACTGTACCGTTTTAAAGATGATAGAGATTCAAAGATTAGAGAAACTTCAAGACTCATGAGTATTCAAGATTTCAAGAATTCAAGAGTTCAATATTAATATAGTTATAGAGTCTAGATTGTGTAAGATTCTAAATAGCACTCCAGGTTCAAATTTAAATTCTAGTTTTCAAATTTTGATTTTTAATTCTATCCTCAATTATCTCTATTTTATTTCTATCTTTTCTATTTTTTCCTTTCTTATTCTTCTTTATTTTTCAAACTTAAATTTTATATATCTATATTCTTATACTTTATATTTATATAGTTTAAAACCTTATAATTTTATAAATACGTTTATATAGCTTAAATTTATGTTTTCGTATGATTTTCTACTTTATAATATTAATTTACAATACTATATTTTGATTCAAGAATTTGCCGAATTATATTTATATCAAAACACTTGAAAAATGTTTTAAAGTTCAAAAATTCACTAGGGTATGTTGACATAACAAAAACACCATGTCAACATATAACTGTCACTTTTTCAATTTTGAAAGGAAGTGTCTTTTCACTATTTGAAACAATTCAGAAACGTTGCAACCTTTCACACACTATAAAAAGGCGTTAAAACCGAATTTTTAAACATATCTTCTTCTCCATTTTCATCCTCTTTCATTATTTAATCATTCTTAATCATTTTTATGATTTCTACACTTATACTCTACCGAATTCAATTCTGTTTTGATCAAACTTCTTCTCTCTACACTTTCTTCTCATCTCTCTCTGAATCAAGTGCTATTGAAGAGTTCTAAGGCTGTTTGTAATTGTTTGGGTTGAGCAAAAGAGGAATCGGTGGTATCCTTATAGCCGAGAAATCAAGGAAGTTGGAATCGGTGTTTCCTTGTAGCCGAGAAATCAGGGAAGTAGAAATCGGTTGAGATGACCCGAACTTCCCCGGTAAGGAAAGCACGGATTGAATTGAGAACAAGGCACATCGGAACGCAGACAGAAGAACATTTCATTGTTTACTACAACAATTCCATCAGATACAAGAATATACAGAGTATAAATGAATATTATACATCAGAGAAATATCAGAGATTACAATAAATTACATAGCAGCGGAAAACAATACAAAACACAACTGAAAGTAATACACGGATACAGAGCTTTCCGAGCATCATTCCAGCTGTAAATCGGGATCCTGTGAATATAAATCTGCAAAACCAAAACTACTAGCTGCCCGTGTCGAAAATAGGGGCACCCAGAGTTTAGGTTAAAACAATAAACTCCAGGTCAGTCATGTGACTGGTGTGAGAACTAAAACAGTCATAAACCTTTATTTTAAAGTTCGGTAAATCAAGGGACCACGCCGTATAACACGGAATGGGTTTCCTCCCAAGAACACCAGTGCATAAAACAAACAGCGCAATGCTAAATAAAGAAAAATGAAGCTATTATAAGACCCAGGTCCCATTACACAATGCAACGCAAGCCGGAGGATAGGGTTTTTACCTTATAATAGCCAAAGCATGCTTGATACGTTTAAAACACATTATTTTGATATTACTATAAGTGTATAGTGTCAAAACAATTTCAATCATAAATATCAATCATAGGCGGCATGAATGACCCATACCACTATGTCGCCATACTAGGTTCTACAAATAAAACCGCAATATCACGTATTGGAAATTGGATTTTCGTCATGAGTCGAGGCAAGGGGCAAGCTCCTCTCCGTTCGAGACACTCTGGCAAATGTCCCAGGACCGCACACAACAATCCTTGGATCTTCAGGGCCGGTCCTCTCTTACTTTTGAGGATTAGTTATTCCTGAACACACGTTTCCCGGTCCTAACAGACCTATATCCGAGGCGCCTCGCATTCCAACAACCACACAGGTGAAAAGTATATAAATGTCAGCCAGTTAAACACTGACACCACCACTAGCTAGAAAGAAACGTCGTGCTCTCCCTGCAGTCACTATCCCGTTTTTGACTCATACCGAGGTGTAAGGCTCGCGAATTAACGCTATAAACAAAGCTGCGCCACACAGGCCGTGCTTTGATCATCAACCACAAGACTTTGCTTTTCAACAGAAGCCCTGGTCATTTGCCACTTAGGCGTGCCACACAGGCAATTCACTCCATGCGACTGATGTCCATCGATATACAACCTCTGAGCTCGTACGTCTCAGAGAAGGGCATTAAGCAAGAGAATAAATTCTCCGCCGCCAAACAGATGTATATTTAATAGAGATCAATCAACACAGAATAAAATCCAATGTCAGACACACAGTCCATTTACAAGTTCGTTCTGGGTCTGAACGAAACCGGAGGCACTTTCCTCGCATATCCATCGATCTCCAAGTACGTCTGGACGATCACCAACCGATTCCCTCATTTTGGGTGTACAGCCCAATCAAGATCATCAGTAATCACCCAAACGATGTGAAGACTTCCGGTCTTCCACCACCATCTTCATCTTCGACATATCGTCGAATCGGTTATTCAGAATGGGTATAAACCCGGCCCTTCTGAATAACCCGCGTATATAATAAACACGTGTTACACAAACACAACATACGCCTCATTCCAATTCAGAATATTCTTTTATTCAAATTTTCACATTCTTAGGGAAAGGTTCCCATTAATTTTATCAAAGATAAATTCTCCTAAATTTATTCTTTAATCCTCCTTTGGATATCATTTCGAACCATATTATGGTTTTCCAACCTAGTCGGGATTAGCGAACCACACCGAAGTAATTATTTATTTTATTTCCCAATCCCAACCTATATATCCCACGGAGCAAAACTGGTAATACTCCATATCTAACACCACGGTGCTATCGGTAAAGTTAATTATCATTTCACGTTCAAATCTAATTAAAGATTTAATTATCGCTATGGAGCAAAACTGGTGGTACTCCATTCTCGATCACTTTTCAGATTTGATAATTTAAATTATCAATTCACATTTCAATCTATTTAAAGATTCATTAAAACTCCACTTAGTTTTAATCTTCCCAAAAATCAACATCCTGCCTTTAACTAGGTTAAAGAACCAATGTCATCTAAAACACGATTCACGATCAACCCAAAATCACTTTCTATTGTTAATCGGGTTAAAGAACAGGTGTTATTCACAACATCGCTCATGATAAACCCAAAACCAAATTAAATTCAATCCCGATTAATATTATTTAATTGGTACACCTCATTAAATCTAAATAGAAAGATTTAATCTTTTTCTCAACTGGGCTTAAGAACAGTGTTAATGAAGACACCATTCACGACAAACCCAAATCACGTTTGATATTAAATACAAGGCTCTGAATAGAAAATATATCGGCTTATATTCAATATCAAATTCTACGACCAACAAATATCGTATTGAAAATAATGATATAAATGTATCTTTCAAATTCCCATAACAATATCTGTATAATCACGAAATCCAACATCGAAATATTCCGAAGATAATTTCGATTCAAATCCATCCCCATTCACGTATTGGAAATTGTGATTATTTTTAAAACCACTTCAAATTCAATTTATTTATTTCAAAAATAAATTGATTTTTATTCTAGTTCAAAACTAGTTCATTTCGATAAAAATCTAATTTTATCCTTTCAAATGTGGAATTTTTCATCCCAATTCTTCCCAAATCATTTCTTATGATTTTACACAAATTATTGATATTTTTAATAATTTTATCAAGGCCCGTACAGTCGATTTCCATCAACGGCCATCGAACTGCACTTACAGCGACCTTTTCCAAATTTGATTTGGACATAATTCCAAATCTAACCGTTAGATTTCTAATTTCAAATATTTGTTAGAAATCTCTTTTCGATACGAACCCAACGGTTCCGGTTTTAGGAGAATCCGACGGTCGGATCTCCCGCAACGTCAATTCGAAGTCAATGGTCGAAATTCACGAACTGCCGCAGCGCGGCGGGTTCTATTCTTATATATAATATATATATATATATTATATATATATTTCGTCGAATTCCTTTTAAAACGTATTTTATAAATCGTTTTAAATTCGTTTTCGAAACGATTTCAACTTCATATTCAATTTTGAATCAAAATTGAATATTCCACATCATCGATATACAAATGATAATATTTTCAAAACGTTATATTTTGAAATCACTTTCTTTTCTATATTCATTGTAAAAACGAATATAATCGATATAAATATCGCTCACGTCAAAATGACGCATCTCTAATCAACACGGCTTTATATATTTCAATAAATTCGTTATTCTATTCAACAAATGAATATTTATTCGATTCAACACATGAATCTATATTTCTTTCAACACATGAATATTCTCAACACATGAGCACTGTCAACACATGACTATTTTTGTTATTTAATATATTTTATAAAATTATGGTATCTATCGTTTGATTTTCAAATCAGAATCCAACCGTAAAGTAATAAGAGAATGATTTCCTAAGTATTAACCCCGAAGGCCGAAACCAACATCAGATCAATACCCAGGAAACCACTCATCTTATCTATTTTCCAGTTAGTTTCTAACTTTAAATATGATAAAGATGTAAATTTTATTGTTAAAATATTTCTTTTAACACATGATAATTTTCAACACATGATTATTTTCATTTTATAATATTTTTTATTTCCCCAATTAGAATGAGGCCCAATCAATTACCATATAATGTTAATTATATGGATTTCTACACAACACCTAATAGCACTGACAATTAATCAACCATCATCCAAAGTGCACTACACTGTATAAGCATCAAATATAGATATCTAATGCTTACAACAGCCTGTCAATCAATCGATCGACATATAACTAATTATTGGGATTAGTGTATGCCGTATTTTATCCCAATACCCGTGTGGGGTTACAAATCAACAAACACAGATTTTTATTTATTCACATACCCGTTAAAAATTATTTTTTTAATGATAAAATATTTTTAACTATATAAATATTTTATTTCATTTCACATCACACAATCAATTTTCAAAACACATCAAACAATCAAACATACAAGCCATCCATGGTCTGTGGACGACGGGTGTCGGGTGCTACTAAGCACCATCTGCATCCTAGTATATATTTTTAACTAGAAAAGAAAATTTAAAGTGAGAAGTTCTCACCCAAGCTAAACCAAACGCCACGACTCTTCATATGTAGGAATCTTCGTTGTGCCCGCCTTTTGTCAATTTCACTACCCGTAGCCACTACATATATATAAATCACATTTTTATATTGTTCTTTATATGGATAAAAATTCTATTTTTACATCGCTACTATATAGATAAAAATTCTATTTTTTTACACCGCTTACTATATAGATAAAAATTCTATTTTTACACCACTACTATATAGATAAAAATTCTATTTTTACACCACTAATATTTAGATAAAAATTCTATTTTTATAACGGTTCTATATAGATAAAAATTCTATTTTTATCTCGCTATTCTCTATATAAAAATTATATTTTTATATATCTACTTCTAATATAAAGATCGAATTTTTATATCAATGACATTTTCAAAACAACGTATATGATTTAAAAATCATATTTTTAACTTGCCATTCATATGATAAGAATTATTTCTTTACAACGCTTTTAAAAATCTTACCTCTTACATTTTAAAAATCAAATCCTTTCAAAGTTATAAATCCGAACTTTTTATAGTTAATAATCATATCTTCTATAAAATTAACATCTAAACTTTCTTTGATGAAAAATCTTAACTTTAAACAAATCAAAATTAGATCTTTAACATAATTATAAAAATTAAACCCATTTTTTTTATACATAAAAATATAACCTTAATTCGCTATTCTCTATTTACTTAAAAATTAAAACAAATAAATAAAAATAAGATGAGAACTCACTTTGATTTCAGTTTTCAGAGGAGTGGGGGTGTGTCGAAGCTCGCCGGTGATGCGCTCGTGGAGATGGCAATGTCGTGAGTGGTCGGCGGTAGAATACATGAACGGGAATTAATAAAAATCAGATTTTTAGGAGAGGGGGGCACTGGTTGGAGTTGGAGGGGGGGTCAGAGGCTTGCTGGACGTTGCAGGCGGAGGCGGCAGTCTCAGGTGGTCGCGGGTAGGGCAATAAAGGGGGGGCGATGTCGATTTGGGGTTTGGGTGGCGTTCTCGAGTGGAGGAGGCGGAGGGGAGAGGAGGATGGGGCGGCGCGCCACCTTGGGGGGGTGCGATGGAGTGCGGCGACGATTCCCCCCCCTTCGTCGCCCCTTTCTCCCCTTTTCCTTTTTTTCTTTGCTTTCTGATTTGGAAGTAACGGAGGGGGGGGCGTAGGAGATAATATTTTTTTATTAATTAATTATTTAATTTTCAAAAAGCAACTTTTTATTTCGACCTCAAAATCGAACCCACCGACTATCGCCCATAGCTAATTACCCCCATTTCGAACACAATGGGATATGTATCGCAAGCTGATTCGATCGTTTCGATTTGTTTTCGTCAAAATCAACATATAACTCTATATATTGAATTTGAACGCGCATTTCATTTTACTGGGGCCACATACGGACTCTAAGAATTGCAGAAAAATATTTTCTAGCTTTGTATTGACGATACAGTCCTAACAAAACTAATTTCGTCGAATTCTGAGACCGTTTGAAAATTTGCCATTTTCCAGTCGATTAAAATCAACTAAAACTGGTCAAATGCGTTTTCCTTTGCCACATTCACATATTGATTCAAAAAATTAT
This sequence comes from Allium sativum, assembly GCA_030737875.1. Taxonomy (NCBI): domain Eukaryota; kingdom Viridiplantae; phylum Streptophyta; class Magnoliopsida; order Asparagales; family Amaryllidaceae; genus Allium; species Allium sativum. The sequence continues at coordinate 762,619,771 of CM060910.1, forward strand.
GAACATTGGAATCTAGCAATAATTTGACATCGCGGATCCAACAAAAGTGGTTTCGTCAAAATCCGAGGTCGTTTGCAAAATTCCCATTTTTAAAGGCCGAAATTCCATAGCGACTACTCTGAATTTCCAACTGGGCTTATCTTTTGATTCCCGCTATGAAATTTTGATTTCTCGGATTCGTTGGAAAGATATTCTGAAATAGATTCTAATATTTTTGGTTTCGGTAAAATCCGGTTTGTTTTGCACCCGGTATGTTCAATTGAAATTTGAAATCGAATTATCGAACTACCACGCCATTTTCAATTCCTTTTATAATTAAAATAAAATATTTATATTCTAACGGCGATCTATATAAATATATACATTCTATTTCTATTCAAAATAAATTTCTCGTCATTATTATTTAAAATAATTCATTTTAAATATTCAAACTTCGTTAAAATTGCCAAAATAAATTTTTTTAAATTGGCTCGCATTTCGGGGTTATTACAATCTCCCCCACTTAAAACTTTTCGTCCCCGAAAAGGAACGAAGCCGAAAGTGGTTTTAGAAATCAACTCAACTTTCATTGTTTTCATTACGGCTTAAGTTCTTTAACTTTTCAGTTTCTAAGAACTTTTCAAAATTTTCAAAAATTTGGCTAACACCCTAAATTTCCGAAAAATTTCGCCATAACCTCCCCTGCACCGGGGACTTCAGGATATTTCATATAGCCTCCCATGGCCTTCATCAATCCAAAAGAAAAAGAAAAAGCCAAGCGGCTAGCCAATCAGCTCATAAAATCATCATCACCCAAACAAAACAGTAAATATGTACCTATTTGTCGGGCAAACAATTTTATTCTTCTGCTCTAGCCTCCTTGCTATGACCTGTTCAATGTAAGTACATGTATATGCATGCAATTGTAATCATTTTCAATACAGTTCAATATTTGATCCAATTTGGCCTAAATTCACCGTTCATTCACATAATGGTTTAAAGGAATAATCATCAACACAACCATCAATCAATTAGTGTATTAACGTTTCAAATTCATAATTTTGATATATATACATAAAATCATGTTTTTGATGCCAAATCACAACAATAAATTGATATAGTTTTGGTTCTCACACCAGTCTAATGGAAATATATAGATATCTCACTTTCGATACTCGAAAATAAATACCGATAACGCTGCAGCATTATCAGAACCATCCCCGGGCAACTAGAGTGTGATTCCATATCTATCTAGTATATTAAAACTTCGAATATACGTTCATGATGCGTATACGCGAAATCTTTATATACTCGATTGTCCAAATTCAAAATAAATAAATATTCAAATACGTATAAAATGGTTTAAATTTTCAAAACAATATTGTTTTCATTTGAAAAATATACTCTTCACACTCGTTCTAGGATACTATTGATCTTATCTCTAATGAGATATTCTAATTGGATATTACTAATCCAATATCTGATGAATTCTTTCGTATGGTTCTAATGTGCCTTGTTCTCGAGCTCTGTAAACCAAAGCTCTAATACCAGCTGAGACGACCCGAACTTCCCCGGTAAGGAAAGCACGGATTGAATTGAGAACAAGGCACATCGGAACACAGACAAAAGAACATTTCATTGTTTACTACAACAATTCCATCAGATACAAGAATATAAAGAGTATAAATGAATATTATACATCAGAGAAATATCAGAGATTACGATAAATTACATAGCAGCGGAAAACAATACAAAACACAACTGAAAGTAATACACGAATACAGAGCTTTCCAAGCATCATTCCAGCTGTAAATCGGGATCCTATGAATATAAATCTGCAAAACCAAAACTACTAGCTGCCCGTGTCGAAAATAGGGGCACCCAGAGTTTAGGTTAAAACAATAAACTCCAGGTCAGTCATGTGACTGGTGTGAGAACTAAAACAGTCATAAATCTTTATTTTAAAGTTCGGTAAATCAAGGGACCACGCCGTATAACACGGAACAGGTTTCTTCCCAAGAACACCAGTGCATAAAACAAACAGCGCAATGCTAAATAAAGAAAAATGAAGCTATTATAAGACCCAGGTCCCATCACACAATGCAACGCAAGCAGGAGGATAGGGTTTTTACCTTATAATAGCCAAAGCATGCTTGATACGTTTAAAACACATTATTTTGATAATACTATAAGTGTATAGTGTCAAAAAAATTTCAATTATAAATATCAATCATAGGCGGCATGAATGACCCATACCACTATGTCGCCATACTAGGTTCAACAAATAAAACCGCAATATCACGTATTGGAAATTGGATTTCCGTCATGAGTCGAGGCAAGGGGCAAGCTCCTCTCCGTTCGACACACTCTAGCAAATGTCCCAGGACCGCACACAGCAATCCTTGGATCTTCAGGGCCGGTCCTCTCTTACTTTTGAGGATTAGTTATTCCTGAACACACGTTTCCCGGTCCTAACAGACCTATATCCGAGGCGCCTCGCATTCCAACAACCACACAGGTGAAAAGTATATAAATGTCAGCCAGTTAAACACTGACACCACCACTAGCTAGAAAGAAACGTCGTGCTCTCCCTGCAGTCACTATCCCGTTTTTGACTCATACCGAGGTGTAAGGCTCGCGAATTAACGCTATAAACAAAGCTGCGCCACACAGGCCGTGCTTTGATCATCAACCACAAGACTTTGCTTTTCAACAGAAGCCCTGGTCATTTGCCACTTAGGCGTGCTACACAGGCAATTCACTCCATGCGACTGATGTCCATCGATATACAACCTCTGAGCTCGTACGTCTCAGAGAAGGGCATTAAGCAAGAGAATAAATTCTCCGCCGCCAAACAGATGTATATTTAATAGAGATCAATCAACACAGAATAAAATCCAATGTCAGACACACAGTCCATTTACAAGTTCGTTCTGGGTCTGAACGAAACCGGAGGCACTTTCCTCGCATATCCATCGATCTCCAAGTACGTCTGGACGATCACCAACTGATTCCCTCATTTTGGATGTACAGCCCAATCAAGATCATCAGTAATCACCCAAACGATGTGAAGACTTCCGGTCTTCCACCACCATCTTCATCTTCGACATATCGTCGAATCGGTTAATGGGTATAAACCCGGCCTTTCTGAATAACCCGCGTATATAATAAACACATGTTACACAAACACAACATACGCCTCATTCCAATTCAGAATATTCTTTTATTCAAATTTTCACATTCTTAGGGAAAGGTTCCCATTAATTTTATCAAAGATAAATTCTTCTAAATTTATTCTTTAATCCTCCTTTGGATATCATTTTGAACCATATTATGGTTTTCCAACCTAGTCGGGATTAGCGAACCACACCGAAGTAATTATTTATTTTATTTCCCAATCCCAACCTATATATCCCATGGAGCAAAACTGGTAATACTCCATATCTTACACCATGGTGCTATCGGTAAAGTTAATTACCATTTCACGTTCAAATCTAATTAAAGATTTAACTATCGCTTTGGAGCAAAACTGGTGGTAATCCATTCTCGATCACTTTTCAGATTTGATAATTTAAATTATCAATTCATATTTCAATCTATTTAAAGATTCATTAAAACTCCACTTAGTTTTAATCTTCCCAAAAATCAACATCCTGCCTTTAACTGGGTTAAAGAACCAATGTTATCTAAAACACGATTCACGATCAACCCAAAATCACTTTCTATTGTTAATCGGGTTAAAGAACAGGTGTTATTCACAACACCGCTCACGATAAACCAAAAACCAATTTAAATTCAATCCCGATTAATATTATTTAATTGGTACACCTCATTACATCTAAATAGAAAGATTTAATCTTTTTCTCAACTGGGCTTAAGAACAGTGTTAATGAAGACACCATTCATGACAAACCCAAATCACGTTTGATATTAAATACAAGGCTCTGAATAGAAAATATATCGGCTTATATTCAATATCAAATTCTACGACCAACAAATATCGTATTGGAAATAACGATATAAATATATCTTTCAAATTCCCATAACAATATCTGTATAATCACGAAATCCAACATCGAAATATTCCGAAGATAATTTCGATTCAAATCCATCCCCATTCACGTATTGGAAATTGTGATTATTTTTAAAACCACTTCAAATTCAATTTATTTATTTCAAAAATAAATTGATTTTTATTCTAGTTCAAAACTAGTTCATTTCGATAAAAATCTATTTTTATCCTTTCAAATGTGGAATTTTTCATCCCAATTCTTCCCAAATCATTTCTTATGATTTTACACAAATTATTGATATTTTTAATAATTTTATCAAGGCCCGTACAGTCGATTTCCATCAACGGCCATCGAACTGCACTTACAACGACCTTTTCCAAATTTGATTTGGACATAATTCCAAATCCAACCGTTAGATTTCTAATTTCAAATACTCGTTAGAAAGATCTTTTCGATACGAACCCAACGATTCCGGTTTCAGGAGAATCCGACGGTCGAATCTCCCGCAACGTCAATTCGAAGTCAATGGTCGAAATTCACGAACCGCCGCAGCGCGGCGCGTTCTATTCAGGCCATTATATATAATATATATATTTATATTATATATTTCATCGATTTCCTTTTAAAACGTATTTTATAAATCGTTTTAAATTCGTTTTCGAAACGATTTCAACTTCATATTCAATTTTGAATCAAAATTGAATATTCCACATCATCGATATACAAATGACAATATTTTCAAAACGTTATATTTTGAAATCACTTTCTTTTCAATATTCATTGTAAAAACGAATATAATCGATATAAATATCACTCACGTCAAAATGGCGTATCTCTAATCAACACGGCTTTATATATTTCAATAAATTCGTTATTCTATTCAACAAATGAATATTTATTCTATTCAACACATGAATCTATATTTCTTTCAACACATGAATATTCTCAACACATGAGCACTTTCAACACATGAATATTTTTGTTATTTAATATATTTTATAAAATTATGGTATCTATCGTTTGATTTTCAAATCAGACTCCAACCGTAAAGTAGTAAGAGAATGATTTCCTAAGTATTAACCCCGAAGGCCGAAACCAACATCAGATCAATACCCAGGAAACCACTCATCTTATCTATTTTCCAGTTAGTTTCTAACTTTAAATATGATAAAGATGTAAATTTTATTGTTAAAATATTTCTTTCAACACATGATTATTTTCATTTTATAATATTCTTTATTTCCCCAATTAGAATGAGGCCCAATCAATTACCATATAATGTTAATTATATGGATTTCTACACAACACATAATAGCACTGACAATTAATCAACCATCATCCAAAGTGCACTACACTGTATAAGCATCAAATATAGATATCTAACGCTTACAACAGTCTGTCAATCAATCGATCGACATACAACTAATTATTGGGATTAGTGTATGCCGTATTTTATCCCAATACCCGTGTGGGGTTTCAAATCAACAAACACAGATTTTTATTTATTCACATACCCGTTAAAAATTATATTTTTAACGATAAAATATTTTTAACTATATAAATATTTTATTTCATTTCACATCACACAATCAATTTTCAAAACACATCAAACAATCAAACATACAAGCCATCCATGGTCTGTGGACGACGGGTGTCGGGTGCTACTAAGCACCGTCTGCATCCTAGTATATATTTTTAACTAGAAAAGAAAATTTAAAGTGAGAAGTTCTCACCCAAGCTAAACCAAACGCCATGACTCTTCATATGTAGGAATCTTCGTCGTGCTCGCCTTTTGTCAATTTCACTGCCCGTAGCCACTACATATATAAAAATCACATTTTTATATTGTTCTTTATATAGATAAAAATTCTATTTTTACACCGCTACTATATAGATAAAAATTCTATTTTTTTACACCGCTTACTATATAGATAAAAATTCTATTTTTACACCACTACTATATAGATAAAAATTCTATTTTTACACCACTACTATATAGATAAAAATTCTATTTTTATAACGGTGCTATATAGATAAAAATTATATTTTTATCTCGCTATTCTCTATATAAAAATTATATTTTTATATATCTACTTCTAATATAAAGATCTAATTTTTATATCAATGACATTTTCAAAACAACGTATATGATTTAAAAATCATATTTTTTAACTTGCCATTCATATGATAAGAATTATTTCTTTACAACGCTTTTAAAAATCTTACCTCTTACATTTTAAAAATCAAATCCTTTCAAAGTTATAAATCCGAACTTTTTATAGTTAAAAATCATATCTTCTATAAAACAAACATCTAACCTTTCTTTGATGAAAAATCTTAACTTTAAACAAATCAAAATTAGATCTTTAACATATATATAAAAATTAGACCCCCTTTTTTTATACATAAAAATATAACCTTAATTCGCTATTCTCTATTTACTTAAAAATTAAAACAAATATATAAAAATAAGATGAGAACTCACTTTGATTTCAGTTTCCAGAGGAGTGGGGGTGTGTCGAAGCTCGCCGGTGATGCGCTCGTGGAGGTGGCAATGTCGTGAGTGGTCGGCGGTAGAATACATGAACGGGAATTAATAAAAATCAGATTTTTAGGAGATGGGGGGCACTGGTTGGAGTTGGAGGGGGGTCAGAGGCTTGCTGGACGCTGCAGGCGGAGGCGGCAGTCTCAGGTGGTCGCGGGTAGGGCAAAAAAGGGAGGGCGATGTCGATTTGGGGTTTGGGTGGCGTTCTCGAGTGGAGGAGGCGGAGGGGAGAGGTGGATGGTGCGGCGCGCCACCTAGGGGGGGAGGGGGATGGAGTGCGGCGGCGATTCCCCCCCCCTCCGTCGCCCCTTTCTCCCCTTTTCCTTTTTTTTCTTTGCTTTCTGATTTGGAAGTAACGGGGGGGGGAGGGGCATAGGAGATAATAATTTTTTTTTATTAATTAATTATTTAATTTTCAAAAAACAACTTTTTATTTCGACCTCAAAATCGAACCCACCGACTGTCGTCCATAGCTAATTACCCCCATTCCGAACACAATGGGATATGTATCGCAAGCTGATTCGATCGTTTCGATCAGTTTTCGTCAAAATCAACATATAACTCTATATATTGAATTTGAACGCGCATTTCATTTTACTAGGGCCACATACGGACTCTAAGAATTGCAGAAAAATATTTTCTAGCTTCGTATTGACGATACGGTCCTAACAAAACTAATTTCGTTGAATTCTGAGACCGTTTGAAAAATTGCCATTTTCCAGTCGATTAAAATCAACTGAAACTGGTCAAACGCGTTTTCCTTTGCCACACTCACATATTGATTCGAAAAATTATGAAAATTGGAATCTAGCAATAATTTGACATCGCGGATCCAACAAAAGTGGTTTCGTCAAAATCTGGGATCGTTTGCAAAATTCCCATTTTTAAGGGCCGAAATTCCATAGCGACTACTCTGAATTCACATTTCTCGGATTCGTTGGAAAGATATTCTTAAATAGATTCTAATATTTTTGTTTTCGCTAAAATCCGGTTTGTTTTGCACCCGGTATGTTCAATTGAAATTTGAAATCGAATTATCGAACTACCGCGCCATTTTCAATTCCTTTTATAATTAAAATAAAATATTTATATTCTAACGGCGATCTATACAAATATATACGTTCTATTTCTATTCAAAATAAATTTCTCGTCATTATTATTTAAAATAATTCATTTTAAATATTCAAACTTCGTTAAAATTGCAAAAATAAAATTTTTTAAATTGGCTCGCATTTCGGGGTTATTACAATCTCCCCCACTTAAAACTTTTCGTCCCCGAAAAGGAACGAAGCTGAAAGTGGTTTTAGAAATCAACTCAACTTTCATTGTTTTCATTACGGCTTAAGTTCTTCAACTTTTCAGTTTCTAAGAACTTTTCAAATTTTTCAAAAATTTGGCTAACACCCTAAATTTCTGAAAAATTTCGCCATAACCTCCCCTGCACCGGGGACTTCGGGATATTTCATATAGCCTCCCATGGCCTTCTTCAGTCCAAAAGAAAAAGAAAAAGCCAAGCGGCTAGCCAATCTGTAACGACCCGTATTCTACGCATCGTAGGACCGTAGAATATTTATTTCTTTCACATACGAAGTCGTATGGTCATGTAACTTTGGGAGACGACTATTGGGGTCATTTCCCAAGTTCATGATTTTTCCCGATTTTTAAATGACCATTTTACCCCTAGTTGGCACTGTTTTGGCCATAACTTTTGACTGGAAAGGAATTTTGATTTGAAACCACTTCCATTGGCTCCGGATGATGGTTTCTCTTTCCGTAGAGTGGTCACATTAGCCAAACGGACTCACCGTTTAGGAGATATGGCTGAAACAAGTTTCAGATGGTGAAAAACAGCTTAATTGGGCTTAACCGGGTGATTAGCAGCTAGGCCCAAAGGGGAATTTCGGGTTTAGAGGTATAGGAGGACTGATTAGGGTTAGGAAATCACTTTCATTTCAGTTTTGAGCCGCCACAAACCTTCTTGAGACCTTAGTAATGGCTTCCATCCTCTAAAACCACTCCAAAACACATTTTTAGTGAAGATTAAGCCTAAACTACATCAAAACAAGGCCAAATAGCAACAGAGCAAGGTTGGAGCTGCTGCTATACATCGGGATTCGACCCAAACAGAGAGTATTTCAGATTTGGTGTTTCATTTGTGGCCAAGGTGAGTGATTTGCATAGTTTTTGCACTAATTACGGTAATTAAGGGTAATTAGTGAAGATTAGCGGATTTATACACTAATAAATTCTGGAAAAATGTTTAGAAATTCTTAAATAATATTTTATGCCTTTGGTAGAAATTTGGTTTAATTTGATTGAGTTTTGTTAACCCTATGATTAGATTTACTTAAACATGCTTAAGGGAAAATAAGGGGTTTTGAGCACATTTGATCCATTTTGACATGTAAATTCATTGTTGTGGTGTTTGTGGTTAGTTTGCTATGTTGTTATGACTATTTGACATGATTTGTGATTGATTGGAATAGTTAGATTTGTAGAAAACGTCGTCGAATGGCGTAAACAAGTTGCTGGAAAAGTTGCAGAAAGTTGTGCAGGGTTTTCGGATCGGATCGGATATGGGCTCGGATCGGATAGGAGACCTGGGCAAGGAACCCGACCCAAACTGGAACCTGGCACAAAAGAAATTTGGCAAGAAGGAAGGCCACTGCTTAAAATCGGAGTAGGGGAGAGCGGATCGGATCAGAACTATGGAACAAGATCGGATCGGAGTAGGAGAGAGCGGATCGGATCGGAAGAATAATGGAGGCCAGATCAGATCGACTTAAGAATAGAAGGCTATGACTGGAGCAAGGCGAAGGGATCGGATCGGATCGGAGTAGATGGAAAACGAGGGAGCTGATCGGAGAAGGAGCATGAACTGGAAGGAAGACAACAACCCGACCCGACCCGGAGGAGGACACCGACCCGACCCGAACCGAATGGAAAGATGACAAGGAAGGAGGACCGAACCGAACCGACGAGGGTAACGACTACCGAACCGAACCGAATTCTAGGGCTGCTACTGCACGACAACTCTTCTGAAGACCCACTCCAACTCGATCAAAACCCGAGATGCAAAGGAAGTCCAAACGGGAAGTTAGAGCTCAAGATTTAGATGGGAATCAACGAGTTCGCTTCATGGTTGGGCTTTGCTGCGGGACGCGTGCCAAGGGGTTATCGGTGTCTATAGCTTTGGACCACTATGGTAGGAGGTATGAAGGCGGATTCAGGGCCATTATGGCATCGGTAGAACCAAGGGCTACGACCAATGAAGTGGGTCATTGAAATGTTTGGTCATGACTCCATGTGTTTAGCTTGGTCATAGCAGGGTTTCTACAAGTCGGAATTCGTCGTTACCTCAATTTGTCTAGTGTCCCAAAGTGGTGGATATCGTATGTTTTACGCACTGAGTGAGAAATGTGAGGATGATTGCTATGGTTGATTTGTTTGCTATCATTATGACATGCACACCCCACCCCCGTATTCTTACACTCTTTATTATGGCACCTTAGAGTACTGTACGGTATGTGGTACTAACTCTTTGGTTGCAGGTCCAGGTTCAGGTATGGTTTAGTATACCTGTTATTATTCTGTTTAGATGCTTATCGCTCATACCAGGCTTTATGTCTGACCCAGAGTTTTATGTCTCCTCTTATTACTCTGGGTGCTCACACGAGCAGACTAGAGACAGGTTAGCTGGTGATGCACGGGTAGATGATCCGGAGACGAGCAGGAGGCTTCCACGTAATATATATATAGTATTCTCCCTGTGTTGTTGAAGATCACTGCTTGGGCATTGGTGGTGCATCTTCTACTTTAGCTTTCTTTTGTTAGAGACAGTAAATTTGAAAAGTTGTAATAAGCTGTATTTGGATTTCCGCTGCTCTGATGTTGATGTTGATTTTAGTTATCAGCTTATGCACTGTCTCACCTGTTTTATGTCAAGTATGTTATTATTATATTTATTCCATGCGCTGTGAGACATTCTACAGGTTCCTTGATTAGTTCATTCCCTTCTTTCCCTTCTTTGGCGACCGTTCCGTGCTAACTGGACATGTGTACAACGCACTTTTGGAGTAAATGTCGGCTGGTGCGGGGCGGGTCGTCACACTTGGTATCAGAGCTCTAGGTTGCGTAGTTAACCTAGGGAAGTTATCAGGGAGAGATAATATACGTATACGAGAGAGCGTATTTGTGATTACTTTGATTTTTAAAAGCTATATATATATATACTATTAGTAGTATAAGAATGAAGTCGTACTGCACTAGCACCACTATGGGGTCGTTAATCGTTTCCTTTTTCAGATTGACGATGAGCCGATATGTTAGAGGTACCGGTAGAGGGGCCAATAATGGGAATGCTGCTGACATGAGGACGATGTTTACTGACCTCATGAGAGAGATGCTTAGAGATGTACAGAGGGCAGCTCCCAATGGTGGAAATGGTGGTGGTCCAATAGTGCAGGCGCCAAGAGTCGACTTCGCCAAGATGAATAAGGATTATACTAGTCTTGGTGGGAAGTCGTTCCACGGAACGGAGTCGGCCACGGATGTTCAGGATTGGTTGGATAGTTGTGAACTTATCTTCGAGGATTTGGGTATCGAGGATGCGATGAAGAGAAAGCTAGCGTCCCGTCAGCTGCAAGGGCGGGCAATGAATTGGTGGAATGCTATAAAGGCAGCTACTCCCGAAGATCAAATTACTTAGGAGCAGTTTAAGGCTCGCTTTAGCGAGAAGTTCATTCCAGCTGCTCAGAAGTCAGTGCTGTTTAAGAAATTCTTGGAGCTCAAGCAGAATGGCAGAGCTGTCTCGGAGTACATTGCTGAATTCGACACTTTGTCGAAGTATGGGTTATCTCTTATTGATACTGCTGAAAAGAAGAATGAGAAATTCATAACTGGTTTAGATCAGTACTTAGGGGAAAGGCTTATTAGACGTTTGAATCGATTGTGGGGAAAGCATTAAGATCAGAAAGTCTCTACCCCAAGCCGAAGACTGAGGTTGCATCCGCAGATGAGCCAAAGCCACAAGCAAGTGGTGGAGGCAAGGGTGGTTCCCAGAATAAGAGAAAGCAGAGTCAGACTAAGGATGGCCAGAAGAAAAAGAATAAGCAAGATGTGGAGTGCTTCAGCTGTGGTAAAAAGGGCCATTATGCTAGTAATTGTCGGGCCAAGCCAGCGGATAGGAAGTGCTTCAACTGTGGCCAAATGGGACATCACAAGGACAAGTGTCCGCAACCCCCCAAAGAAATGCAAATGGTGAAAGCATATGCCCTTAATGCTATTCCTTCTTCGTCGAATGCCCCAACTGCGGCGGAGAAAGGAAAGAATGTCGTCATTCAAGGTATGCTTTCTGTTTATGATGTTCCTGTTAGAGTTTTGTTTGATACCGGAGCTTCCAGTTCTTTCATATCTAGTGACCTGGTAGATAGGTTGGGATTGGAGCCCGAGATTGTCGATAGACCTTTAGTAGCGACGAACCCGATTGGTGGTTCGACTAGCCTTAGCATGATTTGTCGTAATGTGGTCTTATCGAGTCATGGATGCATGTTTGTTTGTGATTTCTTTGTTTTGGGCTTTACTGGGTTTGGCATTATTTTGGGAGTAGATTGGCTCCGAAGATACGGAGTGGTGGTAGACTGTGAGGGCTTTTTGGTGACAGCTAGAGCGGATGATGGGCGGAGGATAGTGTTTGGTGGTCTACCCAGTGAGGGGGTATTGGCTAGTTTTCTAAACTCTCTCGACATTCCGCATAATGAGTTGTTAGATTTGCCCGTGGTTGGCCAGTATCCGGATGTTTTCGAAGAAGTGACCGGACTCCCACCACACCGAGAGATTGAGTTTCGTATTGATTTGGTAAAGGATGCCAGGCCTATAGTGATGCCACTTCGTCGTATGGCACCAAGAGAGCAACGAGAGCTCGAGATGCAAGTCAGCGATCTTTTGAAGAAGGGATTTATCAGAAGGAGTGTTTCTGAATGGGGAGCACCAGTTGTGTTTGCTACCAAGGCAGATGGTTCCCTTCGTTTGTGTGTAGACTACCGCGAGTTGAATAAAGTGACGAGGAAGAACAAGTATCCTCTACCGCGGATAGATGATTTGTTCGATCAATTGAGTGGCGCGAGAGTATTTTCTCAGTTGGATCTCGCGACAGGTTTTCATCAGCTTAGAGTGGAAGCTGAGAGTATAGCTAAAACGGCATTTCGAACGCCGTCTGGATTTTATGAATGGTTGGTCATGCCATTCGGGCTGACCAATGCCCCAGCATATTTTGTGGATCTTATGAATAGGGTATTCAGAGATCAGTTGAATAAGTTTGTCCTTGTGTTCGTTGATGATATTTTGGTCTATTCGAGGACAGAGGAAGAACACAAGGAACATTTAAGAGTGGTGATGGAGGTGTTGAGAAAACACCATCTGAAAGCAAAGTTTTCTAAGTGTCACTTCTGGAAGAGGGAAGTGAGGTTCTTGGGCCATGTTGTATCAGAGAATGGTATTGCCGTGGACCCAGCAAAGGTGGCTACGGTACAGGATTGGCCTACGCCTAAGAATGCAACAGATGTAAGAAGTTTCTTGGGATTAGCTGGATATTATCGTAAGTTTATCCAAGGTTTCTCCAAGATAGCAGCACCATTGGCCCAGTTGACCAAGAAGAATCAAACTTTTGTCTGGGATGAAAGGTGCGAGAATGCATTCAAGAGTCTAAAGGACAAGTTGACGAGCGCGCCAGTGTTAGTCATTCCTAAGGGGGATGAAGAGATGACGGTATACACGGATGCCTGTGGTACTGGACTGGGTGCTGTATTGATGCAAGGCGGTAGGGTTGTAGCTTATGCAAGTCGGCAATTGAAACCGCACGAGAAAAGATACCCTACCCATGACTTGGAATTGACAGCGATCGTGTTCGCGTTAAAGATGTGGAGACACTATCTCTTGCGAGAAAGATTTGAACTGTTTACAGATCATAAGTCGTTGAAGTATCTCTTCTCCCAGAAGGATCTAAACCTCCGGCAACAAAGGTGGTTAGAATTCTTGGCTTCCTATGATTTCGACATCGCATATACACCGGGAAAGGGCAATGCGGTGGCTGATGCATTGAGTAGAAGACATGCCAGCTTAGGGGCTATGTTCCTTGAATGGAAGCAACTGGAGTATATCGCGGAGTTTGATTTCAGACCAAAGTGCGAATTGGATCCAGAAATGTTAGCAAGTTTGACGATCAGACCCACTTTAATTGAGCGGATCGGCTCTAGTCAGAGGAACGATCCTAACCTATTGGAAATCATCTCCAAGTTAAAGATGGATATCGATGAGGAGATGAACAAGTATGGGCTTGATCGAGATGGATGGCTTAGAAAGAATGGAAAGCTTGTTGTACCCAATGTCAATGGATTGAGAGATGAAGTGCTTAGAGAATGTCATCACTCAAAGCTGACTATACACCCCGGTGGTAATAAGATGTATCGAGATATGAAGCAGACTTACTACTGGGAAGGGATGAAAAGAGACGTTGGGAAGTTTATATCCAAGTGCATGAATTGCCAGCTAGTTAAAGCTGAGCAAAAGAAGCCTAGTGGTTTGTTACAGCCCTTAGAAATTCCCGAATGGAAATGGGAGCAAGTCTCGATGGATTTCATTGATGGTTTACCAAGGGCTAGATCGGGACATGATAGCATTTGGGTGATTGTGGACCGATTGACCAAAAGTGCAAGATTTATACCAGTCAGATCGACCAGAACGGCAGCCAAGTTGGCAGAATTGTATATGAAGTGGTTAGTGAGATTTCATGGAGTACCTAAAAGCATTGTGAGTGACCGAGACCTGTTGTTCACTAGTGGGTTTTGGAAGAGCTTACAAGAGGCTCTAGGGTCAGAGTTACATCTCAGTACCGCATATCATCCTCAGACCGACGGTCAGACGGAGAGGGTGAACCGTATTTTGGAAGATCTCTTGAGAGCATGTATATTGGATTTTGGTGGATCATGGGATGACCATTTGCATCTAGTAGAGTTTGCATATAATAATAGCTACCAATCCAGTATCGGTATGGCTCCGTTTGAAGCTTTGTACGGAAGACCGTGCAACTCACCTTCATGTTGGATAGAGACTGGCGAGAAGTTTATGCTTGGACCAGATGTGGTGAGGGAAACTTCAGATAAGATCAAGATCATTCAACAACGAATGAAGGCTGCCCAAGATAGGCAGAAGAGTTATGCTGATAAGAGGAGAAGAGACCTAAAATTCTCCGTTGGTGACTTGGTGTTTGTCAAGATTTCTCCGTTGAAGAACGTAATACGATTTGGCAGGAGAGGCAAGTTGGCACCAAGATTTGTTGGCCTATTCCCTGTTCTTGAACTAGTCGGGAATTTGGCATACAGAATTGACTTACCAGAGAAGATGGCGGGAGTTCACGACGTATTTCATGTTTCCCAACTAAGGAAGTTCGTTCACGACTCAGATATGACTATTTCACCTGATCAGTTAGAGGACTTCGAAGTAGAACCCGAGGCGGTTGGGAACCGCAAGCCGGCCCGTATTGTCGCGCACGACATGAAGCAACTTCGAAGGAAGGCGGTGAAGCTAGTCAAGGTACAGTGGAGCGAGGACGAGAATGATTGTACTTGGGAGACAGAGGAGAACATTAGGAAGACACACCCAGAACTCTTTGCCTGGTAAGATTTTGACTTCGATTTAGTTTTCCGCATGTTAGGATAGGCTTATTTGCTTGTTTTGCATGTTTGATTGTTGTATGTGGTTGTTAGGCATGCGGGATCCTTTGGTATGTTTTGGGTTAAGGAATTTCGGGGACGAAATTTCTTAAGGGGGGGAGAGTGTAACGACCCGTATTCTACGCATCGTAGGGCCGTAGAATATTTATTTCTTTCACATACGAAGTCGTATGGTCATGTAACTTTGGGAGACGACTACTGGGGTCATTTCCCATGTTCATGATTTTTCCCGATTTTTAAATGACCATTTTACCCCTAGTTGGCACTGTTTTGGCCATAACTTTTGACTAGAAAGGAATTTTGACCTGAAACCACTTCCATTGGCTTCGGATGATGGTTTCTCTTTCCGTAGAGTGGTCACATTAGCCAAACGGACTCACCGTTTGGGAGATATGGCTGAAACAAGTTTCAGATGGTGAAAAACAGCTTAATTGGGCTTAACCGGGTGATTAGTAGCTAGGCCCAAAGGGGAATTTCGGGTTTAGAGGTATAGGAGGACTGATTAGGGTTAGGAAATCACTTTCATTTCAGTTTTGAGCCGCCACAAACCTTCTTGAGACCTTAGTAATGGCTTCCATCCTCTAAAACCACTCCAAAACACATTTTTAGTGAAGATTAAGCCTAAACTACATCAAAACAAGGCCAAATAGCAACAGAGCAAGGTTGGAGCTGCTGCTATACATAGGGATTCGACCCAAACAG
This sequence comes from Allium sativum, assembly GCA_030737875.1. Taxonomy (NCBI): domain Eukaryota; kingdom Viridiplantae; phylum Streptophyta; class Magnoliopsida; order Asparagales; family Amaryllidaceae; genus Allium; species Allium sativum. The sequence continues at coordinate 762,635,739 of CM060910.1, forward strand.
AGAGTATTTCAGATTTGGTGTTTCATTTGTGGCCAAGGTGAGTGATTTGCATAGTTTTTGCACTAATTACGGTAATTAAGGGTAATTAGTGAAGATTAGCGGATTTATACACTAATAAATTCTGGAAAAATGTTTAGAAATTCTTAAATAATATTTTATGCCTCTGGTAGAAATTTGGTTTAATTTGATTGAGTTTTGTTAACCCTATGATTAGATTTACTTAAACATGCTTAAGGGAAAATAAGGGGTTTTGAGCACATTTGATCCATTTTGACATGTAAATTCATTGTTGTGGTGTTTGTGGTTAGTTTGCTATATTGTTATGACTATTTGACATGATTTGTGATTGATTAGAATAGTTAGATTTGTCGAAAACGTCGTCGAATGGCGTAAACAAGTTGCTGGAAAAGTTGCAGAAAGTTGTGCAGGGTTTTCGGATCGGATCGGATATGGGCTCGGATCGGATAGGAGACCTGGGCAAGGAACCCGACCCGAACTGGAACCTGACACAAAAGAAATTTGGCAAGAAGGAAGGCCACTGCTTAAAATTGGAGTAGGGGAGAGCGGATCAGATCGGAACTATGGAACAGGATCGGATCGGAGTAGGAGAGAGCGGATCGGATCGGAAGAATAATGGAGGCCAGATCGGATCGACTTAAGAATAGAAGGCTACGACTGGAGTAAGGCGAAGGGATCGGATCGGATCAGAGTAGATGGAAAACGAGGGAGCTGATCGGAGAAGGAGCATGAACTGGAAGGAAGACAACAACCCGACCCGACCCGGAGGAGGACACCGACCCGAAGTGAAGTACCCGACCCGAACTGAATGGAAAGATGACAAGGAAGGAGGACCGAACCGAACCGACGAGGGTAACGACTACCGAACCGAACCGAATTCTAGGGCTGCTACTGCACGACAACTCTTCTGAAGACCCACTCCAACTCGATCAAAACCCGAGATGCAAAGGAAGTCCAAACGGGAAGTTAGAGCTCAAGATTTAGATGGGAATCAACGAGTTCGCTTCATGGCTGGGCTTTGCTGCGGGACGCGTGCCAAGGGGTTATCGGTGTCTATAGCTTTGGACCACTATGGTAGGAGGTATGAAGGCGGATTCAGGGCCATTATGGCATCGGTAGAACCAAGGGCTACGACCAATGAAGTGGGTCATTGAAATGTTTGGTCATGACTCCATGTGTTTAGCTTGGTCATAACAGGGTTTCTACAAGTCGGAATTCGTCGTTACCTCAATTTGTCTAGTGTCCCAAAGTGGTGGATATCGTATGCTTTATGCACTGAGTGAGAAATGTGAGGATGATTGCTATGGTTGATTTGTTTGCTATCATTATGACATGCACACCCCACCCCCGTATTCTTACACTCTTTATTATGGCACCTTAGAGTACTGTACGGTATGTGGTACTAACTCTTTGGTTGCAGGTCCAGGTTCAGGTATGGTTTAGTATACCTGTTATTATTCTGTTTAGATGCTTATCGCTCATACCAGGCTTTATGTCTGACCCAGAGTTTTATGTCTCCTCTTATTACTCTGGGTGCTCACACGAGCAGACTAGAGACAGGTTAGCTGGTGATGCACGGGTAGATGATCCGGAGACGAGCAGGAGGCTTCCACGTAATATATATATAGTATTCTCCCTGTGTTGTTGAAGATCACTGCTTGGGCATTGGTGGTGCATCTTCTACTTTAGCTTTCTTTTGTTAGAGACAGTAAATTTGAAAAGTTGTAATAAGCTGTATTTGGATTTCCGCTGCTCTGATGTTGATGTTGATTTTAGTTATCAGCTTATGCACTGTCTCACCTGTTTTATGTCAAGTATGTTATTATTATATTTATTCCATGCGCTGTGAGACATTCTACAGGTTCCTTGATTAGTTCATTCCCTTCTTTCCCTTCTTTGGTGACCGTTCCATGCTAACTGGACATGTGTACATCGCACTTTTGGAGTAAATGTCGGCTGGTGCGGGGCGGGCCGTCACACAATCGGCTCGTAAAATCATCATCACCCAAACAAAACAATAAATATGTACCTATTTGTCGGGCAAATAAATTTTATTCTTCTGCTCTAGCCTCCTTGCTATGACCTGTTTAATGTAAGTACATGTATATGCATGCAATTATAATCATTTTCAATACAGTTCAATATTTGATTCAATTTGGCCTAAATTCACCGTTCATTCACATAATGGTTTAAAGGAATAATCATACAACACAACCATCAATCAATTAGTGTATTAACGTTTCAAATTCATAATTTTGATATATATACAGAAAATCATGTTTTTGATGCCAAATCACAACAATAAATCGATATAGTTTTGGTTCTCACACCAGTCTAATGGAAATATATAGATATCTCACTTTCGATACTCGAAAATAAATACTGATAACGCTGCAGCATTATCAGAACCATCCCCGGGCAACTAGAGTGTGATTCTATATCTATCTAGTATATTAAAACTTCGAATATACTTTCATGACGCGTATACGCGAAATCTTTATATACTCGATTGTCCAAATTCAAAATAAATAAATATTCAAATACGTATAAAATGGTTTAAATTTTCAAAACAATATTGTTTTCATTTGAAAAATATACTCTTCACACTCGTTCTAGGATACTACTGATCCAATCTCTAACAAGTTATTCTAATTGGATATTACTAATCCAATATCTGATGAATTCTTTCGTATGGTTCTAATGTGCCTTGTTCTCGAGCTCTGTAAACCAAAGCTCTGATACCAGCTGAGACGACCCGAACTTCCCCGGTAAGGAAAGCACGGATTGAATTGAGAACAAGGCACATCGGAACACAGACAAAAGAACATTTCATTGTTTACTACAACAATTCCATCAGATACAAGAATATAAAGAGTATAAATGAATATTATACATCAGAGAAATATCAGAGATTACGATAAATTACATAGCAGCGGAAAACAATACAAAATACAACTGAAAGTAATACACGGATACAGAGCTTTCCGAGCATCATTCCGGCTGTAAATCGGGATCCTATGAATATAAATCTGCAAAACCAAAACTACTAGTTGCCCGTGTCGAAAATAGGGGCACCCAGAGTTTAGGTTAAAACAATAAACTCCAGGTCAGTCATGTGACTGGTGTGAGAACTAAAACAGTCATAAATCTTTATTTTAAAGTTCGGTAAATCAAGGGACCACGCCGTATAACACGGAACGGGTTTCCTCCCAAGAACACCAGTGCATAAAACAAACAGCGCAATGCTAAATAAAGAAAAATGAAGCTATTATAAGACCCAAGTCCCATCACACAATGCAACGCAAGCCGGAGGATAGGGTTTTTATCTCGCTATTCTCTATATAAAAATTATATTTTTATATATCTACTTCTAATATAAAGATCGAATTTTTATATCAATGACATTTTCAAAACAACGTATATGATTTAAAAATCATATTTTTAACTTGCCATTCATATGATAAGAATTATTTCTTTACAACGCTTTTAAAAATCTTACCTCTTACATTTTAAAAATCAAATCCTTTCAAAGTTATAAATCCGAACTTTTTATAGTTAATAATCATATCTTCTATAAAATTAACATCTAAACTTTCTTTGATGAAAAATCTTAACTTTAAACAAATCAAAATTAGATCTTTAACATAATTATAAAAATTAAACCCATTTTTTTATACATAAAAATATAACCTTAATTCGCTATTCTCTATTTACTTAAAAATTAAAACAAATAAATAAAAATAAGATGAGAACTCACTTTGATTTCAGTTTTCAGAGGATTGGGGGTGTGTCGAAGCTCGCCGGTGATGCGCTCGTGGAGGTGGCAATGTCGTGAGTGGTCGGCGGTAGAATACATGAACGGGAATTAATAAAAATCAGATTTTTAGGAGAGGGGGGGGGGCACTGGTTGGAGTTGGAGGGGGGTCATAGGCTCGTTGGACGCTGCAGGCGGAGGCGGCGGTCTTAGGTGGTCGCGGGTAGGGAAAAAAAAGGGGGGGGGGGTCGATGTCGATTTGGGGTTTGGGTGGCGTTCTCGAGTGGAGGAGGCGGAGGGGAGAGGAGGATGGGGCGACGCGCCACCTGGGGGGGGGGGCGATGGAGTGCGGCGGCGATTCCCCCCCTCCATCGCCCCTTTCTCCCCTTTTCCTTTTTTTATTTTCTGATTTGGAAGTAACGGGGGGGGGGCATAGGAGATTATAATAATTTTTTATTAATTAATTATTTAATTTTCAAAAAGCAACTTTTTATTTCGACCTCAAAATCGAACCCACCGACTGTCGCTCATAGCTAATTACCCCCATTACGAACACAATGGGATATGTATCACAAGCTGATTCGATCGTTTCAAACAGTTTTCGTCAAAATCAACATATAACTCTATATATTGAATTTGAACGCGCATTTCATTTTACTGGGGCCACATACGGACTCTAAGAATTGCAGAAAAATATTTTCTAGCTTCGTATTGACAATACGGTCCTAACAAAACTAATTTCGTCGAATTCTGAGACCGTTTGAAAATTTGCCTTTTTCCAGTCGATTAAAATCAACTGAAACTGGTCAAACGCGTTTTCCTTTGCCACACTCACATATTGATTCGAAAAATTATGAAAATTGGAATCTAGCAATAATTTGACATCTCGGATCCAACAAAAGTGGTTTCGTCAAAATCCGAGGTCGTTTGCAAAATTCCCATTTTTAAGGGCCGAAATTCCATAGCGACTATTCTGAATTTCCAACTGGGCATATCTTTTGATTCCCTCTTTGAAATTTCGATTTCTCGGATTCGTTGGAAATATATTCTTAAATAGATTCTAATATTTTTGGTTTCGCTAAAATCCGGTTTGTTTTGCACCCGGTATGTTCAATTGAAATTTGAAATCGAATTATCGAACTGCCGCGGCATTTTCAATTCTTTTTATAATTAAAATAAAATATTTATATTCTAACGGCGATCTATATAAATATATACATTCTATTTATATTCAAAATAAATTTATCGTCATTATTATTTAAAATAATTCATTTTAAATATTCAAACTTCGTTAAAATTGCCAAAATAAAAAAATTTAAATTGGCTCGCATTTCCGGGTTATTACATCGGTGGTATCCCTTATAGCCGTGAAATCAAGGAGGGTGTACTTGACTATTGACAGAGTAATAAAACTCTACGCAATCCAGCATTGTGTGGGACTGGACATAAGAGTAATCCGAACCAGTATAAAATCTGGTGTGTTCTTTCTTTTTCTGCATCTTTATTTCTGTTTATTTTGTATCTTATTTGAATCTGTGTCTGTGATTGTGTTTATAGTGTTTGATTCATTCCATAGTTCACATAAGTTTTAGATTTTGTTTAAATAATCACAAACACTATTTAAGCCCCCACCCCTCTAGTGTTTGTTTTTCCTTAACGATCCATTCCGCATTCCCTAAAAATTGGTATCAGAGTAAGGTTTTTCAAAAAGTTCATAATCTGATTTTTGAAAATTTTAAATGGTAAATTTTGAACACTAGTTTAAATTCTTGTCTTGCATCAATATTAAATGAGTCTGCATACAATTTTATTGAAAATTCAAGTTATCATGATATGATTTCTTGAAAAGTTTAAATAGATATGTCATAGAATCATCATGATGTTATTATTTCAAATTACAATTTGTTATTTTGAAAAGTCACTTCATTCTTTGAAAAGGTATGTTGTTTTGTAGGGAAGGAGTTATATCTGATGACTATTGGCCAAAAGACACCAAAATATTATTCATCAATCAAGAAAAGAAGAGTTTATGAAGAGATTTGACTTTTGGGGTTATAGTAGTCGAAGTGTCCGTTCATTCAGAATTCAAAATTTTGAAGCCAATTTGATTAAACTACCAAATCATTGATCTCATCATCAAGCGATGAAGAGCCAGAAACCAGAGATTCAAATATGTGTTTCACAACAATTCAGAATTCAAAAAATATCGAAGAAATGGATCTAAAAACCAGGTACGCCATAATTAATTTTTAAATTCCTTTTTGGTTGAATGGATAATTTGTTTGCTTTGTTTTGTTTGCTTAGTTTTGAATTTGAAAGTTAAACTTTATAATTCAAACTTGAAATTTAAAATTCAAATTTGAATTTTGAAATCTGAAGTTCAAATAATAAATATTATAATAATAATAAACAAAAAATTTGATTGTTTGGATTAATATCATTCCAGAAAATAGTTAAACCTGAAATATAAATTGATAATATAAAACCAAGAAGTCAAAACAATATGTCTTTTGATTTTCTACATGTATGTCGACATACATAAATGGTCATGTCGACATAATGAAATTACAAATTTGAATTTCAAAAGTTTAAAATTTCAAACTTCCCTCCATTTTTTCAATTAGGAAATGTTAGTTAGTTATTAACTTTATCTGTCTACTTATTTTCTTATATCTTGTTTCAAAATATGTATATTAAAAGTATATAAATTAATAAAATTATATAGACATGTTAATATGATATACAAAGTTAATATTACTTTTTGATATTGTCATAAATTATAAATTTATTCATCTTTTATATAGTTTAGACAAGCATAGTTTAGCTTCATATGATTTCATAACAATTTTGGGTTACATTATCACAAATACTATTTGTAACTTAATACTTATTTTGATTTCTTATTAAGATTTATAAAAGCTTTAATACTTAATCTAATATTTTGATATAATAATAATAATATATATGTATATATATGATTTTATGTCTTAAATATAAGAAATTATAGTTTTATAATTTAATTTATATCCAGATTTCATAATTTTGTTTTGACTATAGATTTCTTTTTAAAGTTTTAACATTTAAATGGTTCCTTAACAAATTAATATATTTTGATTTCTAAAAGTTTAAATTTTAAATTGATTTATATCAAAAAATTGATTTATATTTCATAATAAATTAAAGTTTAAGTCTTTTAAAAAAATAAGTTTTTATATATATAATTATGACTATATGTTTACTTTATATGTTACAATTCTATATTCTCTTTGAAAAGGATCTTCAATGTTTACTATATTAAAGATGCATTCTACTAAGATTATTTAACTCCAAATTTCTCATAGAATTATTTTAATTTATTTATTTATTTATTATGAATACATAAAACTTTTATATTTACTATCCTTTCAATCTATTTCATAAGTATCATTAACCTAAGTCCAGAAATTAATATATATTACCCTTGTAGATATGTAAATGCATAATAGTTAGATAGTACTTCAGATATGATTTAACTAAATAGATATAATTATCAGATCATTCTACATACTATCATTACACATCTTATTTCATGTCATACATTATCATTATAAATTAAAGTAAATCTCAAATTAAAATCATTTACATCACAAGTTGCCCTTCATTTAATATATCACTTCATATAGTTTTGCATACGATATATTGCATTTTAACCAACACACTACATTACATGTTAACTTTAACTCCACACATAACAAGTATATAGTATGAAAAGTTTTCATCTAGGATTATCAATCAAATACATAACATATTTACTTTGCTTTGATTAACTTAATTGACTTGTTTGGCTTGGTTGAATTGATTGAATTGGCTAACTTGATTGACTTATTTGGTTTATTTGATTTGTTTGACTTAAATAACTTGATTGACTTACTTAAAGCGGTTAAACTTCATTAGTGGTTGATAGGTTTTTAGAAATATACTTATGAATTTGTAGTTGATAGGAGATTTATAGGTTTTAGGATCAGTAGATGTTACAATAAATGTTTGGTTTCATGTTTGAATTGATGTTTTGTGACAACAAAACTTACATTGATTAATTGATTGGATTGAGTTGCTTTACTTATATCGTAATTTTAAGGATATCTTATCAAAGTTATTTCTAAGACTAGATTACCTTATTATAGTTTGGAGGGAATTAAAGTTTAGGCTAGGTTCAGTCTTGTATTAAATTAAGGGGGGGTTTTAGAGTTTCTAAGGATTAGTTGAAGGTTCTAGAGTACTTTGGTTGATTTAATTATTTATATTGATTATTTGAATTGCTTGTTTGTTTGAATTGCTTGTGTACTTGAATTATTTGCTTGAATTGCTTGTTTGCTTGAATTGTTTGTTTGAATTGTTTGCTTGAATTGCTTGTTTGGATTAATTTGCTTGTTTGAACTGATTGGTTTGCTTAGTTTATTATTCTTCTATTTAATCTATTGGACTAGCGTAGTCATAGATTTAGGGGGAGTTATAGAAATTTATAGAGAACTATATATTAAGGAAGAGTTATAGATTTAAGGGAAGTTATATATATAGAATTAGAATATTATATAGGCATAAATCTAGGGGGAGTATTTTATAAGGTATATATAGATTTCAGATTCAGGGGGAGTATTTTACTTTAGTATAGGAATTATTTAGATAGTTATAGGATTTAGGGTGAGTAGTTTTAGAATTTCTTTTTGATAATGCCAAAGGGGGAGAAATTATACAATATAGACTTAGTTTATAGGATTCATATAGATAGGGTGAGTATTAGAAGGATCATCATCAATAGGCATGTACAGGTATGATATTTTATAAACTGAGGTTGTCATCATCAAAAAGAGGGAGATTGTTGGAGAATGGAGTTTTGATGATAATAACCTTATTTTAATTATCATTGGTTATAAAATATATACTAACACTTTTTGTATAGAATATATATATACACACACACACATATATGTAGGAAATATGTACAGGAAATATTACTGAAGATTGTACCGTTTTAAAGATGATAGAGATTCAAAGATTAGAGAAATTTCAAGACTCATGAGTATTCAAGATTTCAAGAATTTAAGAGTTCAAGGTTAATATAGTTATAGAGTCTAGATTGTGTAAGACTCTAAATAGCACTCCAGGTTCAAATTCAAACTCTAGTTTTCAAATTATGATTTTTAATTCTATCCTCAATTCTCTCTATTTTATTTCTATCTTTTCTATTTTTTCCTTTCTTATTCTTCTTTATTTTTCAAACTTAAATTTTATATATCTATATTTTTATACTTTATATTTATATAGTTTAAAACCTTATAATTTTATAAATATGTTTATATAGTTTAAATTTATGTTTTCATATGATTCTCTACTTTATAATATTAATTTACAATACAATATTTTGATTCAAGAATTTCCAGAATTATATTTATATCAAAACACTTAAAAAATGTTTTAAAATTCAGAAAAACACTAGGCTATGTCGACATAACAAAAACACCATGTCGACATATAACTGTCACTTTTTCAATTTTGAAAGGAAGTGTCTTTTCACTATTTGAAATGATTCAAAAACGTTGCAACCTTTCACACACTATAAAAAGGGGTTAAAACCGAATTTTTAAACATATATTCTTCTCCATTTTCATCCTCTTTCATTATATAATCATTCTTAATCATTTTTATGATTTCTACACTTATACTCTGCCGAATTCAATTCTGTTTTGACCAAACTTCTTCTCTCTACACTCTCTTCTCATCTCTTTCTGAATCAAGTGCTATTGAAGAGTTCTAGGGTTGTTTGTAATTGTTTGGGTTGAGTAAAAGAGGAATCAGTGGTATCCATGTAGCTGAGAAATCAAGGAAGTAGGAATCGGTGTTTTCTTGTAGCCGAGAAATCAGGGAAGTAGAAATTGGTGGTATCCCTTGTACCCGTGAAATCAAGGAGGGTGTGCTTGACTACTGATATATTAATAAAACTCTGCGCAACCCAGCATTGTGTGGGACTGGACGTAGGAGTAATCCAAACCAGTATAAAATCTGGTGTGTTCTTTCCTTTTCTGCGTCTTTATTTCTGTTTATTTTTTATCTGTGTCTGTGATTGTGTTTGTGGTGTTTGATTCATCGCATTGTTCACATAAGTTTTAGTTTTTGTTTAAATTTTCACAAACACTATTCACCCTCTTCTAGTGTTTGTTTTGCCTTAACGATCCATTCCGCATTCCTTAACAACCAAGTCAACTGTTTAATGGAAAGCGGTAATTAGACTATTTTGTTCAATTAATCTAATGGAAACAGTTCAGTATATAATTGTTTAAATTTAATAAGCTTTCTTAACATATATTTTATTGACGATGTTTGGAGATAATTAATGTAATTAGTTATTGTTAACTAATCTACTTTTAGTTAATGAAGAAGTAAACCATTTTCATATCAGTAAATAAGGAATTTAATATTTATTTTCAAAATGTTTATTTCTTAAATGAAATTCGTTTAAGAAAACAAGTGAGTTTGTAATAAAATTAAAATCTGATATCTAAAAATGTTTGTAAAGAGGTTTTCTTACAAACACTATAGGAAGAGTTTATAAAAAGAAATTAGGATTAAAATAAAATTTTCGACGAAGTGTTTATATATAATAAATTAAGTCAATGATTTGAGTCAGAAAGAAAAGGTCGAAAAGCAACAATGAAAGATGTTGATAATCTCAGAATAGAAATTGTTAAATGGATATTTGATTATAGAAATTCAAATTAGATTTATAATATGATATTCAATGTTTTCGGTAAAATATTTGATAAATGAATTATCATAATATAACTCCAATTATAAATGGAATTGTTTAACGAAATTAAAGAAAAATGTAAAATAAAAACGTAAGGATTATTTTGGATTGAGAAGAAAATAATATTTGAAATTAAATTATATTTTACATAAGTATTAAAATGTAATCTTCGAAGTTCGAAGTTTGACAAAGCCGATTTGGGGTATGTACAAATGATAGTGCCATCTGACATTATTTTGGCCATTTAGAAATTGAGCTTATAATATATAATGATATTTCCCAAATAAGAAATAAAAAGAGATTTTATAAAATATGGCGATAAGATAGTGTTTGGAAAATATGTTATTCTTAAAAATTAAGAACACATTTATTATTCCGAATGATGGAAGAAGAGGATGTTTTGTTAAGAAAAATGAACAGAATCGATGTTAAATCGATGAAATAAGTTTCAAAGATCGATAAAAGTTAAAAAGTTGTTTTGAAATAATAAAAGGGTCTATGCTGCCAATATACTTGACCGTACTGTTTGAGATTGATAGTTAAAAGCCAGACTATCAATGAAATATCTTATTGGACCTTTAACCTGTTTTTCAAAGAGACCGAGATGGGAACTAGACCCAAAACCACTTCGAAGCAACATTGCATTCGAAACTAATATGCAGAGGTATGTATGAAGATAGAGCATTAAAGACCATAATTCTTCATGAGTGGAAAGAATTACTTGTTGATTTTCTCTAGATGATCCCTAGAGATATTTCGGTAGTGATTATGTCGTGATTGAAATCTACGGATTGCAAGGGCTACTCGCTACTGACCCTTTGGGTGATTCCTAAGATGCGGCAGGAGGGTGTCTTCGGTTTATCCTGTTCCAGTTTGATTTGTATGGACAAATGTCTGATGGAGTATTTCCTGAAGATCACGTACATTGATTTTTACAAATATATCATGTTTGGTGGCGGAGATGTTCTCTTAGCTTAACACTCAGAGTATATTTGTGGACGCCAATTCGTGATTTAATTGATCTGACGATATGGCATTCAAAGATATTGAGATGTTCTCAAAAGAGTAAATCATGTCCTCAAGCCTCATGAACCGGGAAATGACAAAAACCGGGCAGGTAGCATGACTAAGTGGGTCATTCCCATGAGGGTGTATTGTCACCATCTAGAGAAATGTCTGTTTCATTTTCTTTTGTTTCTATATCTCCCAAGAAGTACTGTAGGCCTATAAATCAGTAGGGTGACAATATATTCGGTACACTCATGTTGAATAAGTAGTCGGTCGTGTGAGGCTAGGTTGCAAGATGGTCTTATTGAAACCTAGTGCATTGCTCTCTAAAGGTGCACCATCAGAAGGTGGTCCCATACCTTGTCATATTTGGAAATCCAGTCTCCAATAAGCGGCATGCGGTTTTTGATTATATACTAAGTATGTAGAGTGTGAGATGCAAGTGTTCTGCTAGATGGTTATTTATTTGTGGTTTGATAGACATTATTATAATATCACTAGATTATGATATCAAAAGTGTTTTGGGTTATCGTAAGGTAAAAACCATTCGTGTTTATGTGTGAATTGGTCTTACGATTATCCTTTCTTTCAAAAGTGATTTTTCTATAGTTAACTAAGTTGTTTGTTTTATGAATTTATCACTGAAAGTATCCCAGACTTATCCGGGTGAATTTTGCTTTACTTCAAATATGCTCGGGTCAGACTGAGTTTATTATAAGGTTAGGTATCGCTTGGAACTTCATAAGAGGAGTTGGAGTCGAGACGTAATTCCATATTTTTCTAGTAATAAGAAATTCCGCTGTGTGAATTGTATTGATCTGTGTTGTACTCTGATATTGTAATCATATATATATATATACAGTTCCTTTTGAATAATGCGTTTTGATATATTATATTTTATTTGTTCCGCTGTGAAACTCTGATCTTCTTATTATTCTATTCTAATATTTCTTTCTTCTCTCACTCTCTAATTTCTTTCTCTTAACTATCTGCTTTTCTGTGCAATTTGAGTTGACATGAATTGTTAAATGTCGGCTTAAATTGTACGGAAAAAGCGGGTCGTTACATTAGGTATCCTAGAACTCTGATAATCGCTTTCCGATGATATTACCATGATTGTCGGTAAATCAACTTTGCGAACTTATAGTGTATGTGATATCTGGTCTGTGTAGTGCATAACATACATAATACTTCCTAGTATATGAGAGTATTCTAGCTGATAGATACCATCACAGTGTTCTTTACCCAATTTTGGTTCATATTTACTGGTGATTTTGCAATAGTTATATTATATTTCTTGAATTTTCCAGTGTCTTGGCAATGTAATGTGATTGGGACAGTGCATATCCTTGTGGTGTTCTCAAATTTTTTACACCTAATATCACATCAGCTAGTCCTAGGTCTTTCGTATCGAATCCAGTATAACATATCCTTTGTAGATGTTATTATGGCCTTGTTATTGCCTAGCATCAATAAGTCATCAACATAAAGACAAACGATGACATATACAGTATGTGTTATGGTTTATTTAAAGCAAATGTAACTACTATTGTACCAAACACTGATATAAATAAAAGTGAACCTTCGACTTGTATTGTTGACTCTTCTAGCTAACATATGACATTCTAGATTAGGGCATGTAAATTTAAGTCAAAGATTGGGTCTTCAGCCTTAGGGCTCTTGGGTCTCGTGACTAAACAAGGTTCGACGACTAGTTGCGAGCTGGACCAGACACGCATATTATTTTTTAAATAGGCGCGCGCATGCGACGATCATTGTTGTTGGTTAGAGAGTCGCAACCTTTCCAGCAGTCACGACCGTTCCAAATAGGTACCTTATCTAGCTTATATATAGGCAGCCAGAAAACGATTTCATTAATTCAATTTTCTACTTCTTCTTCCCTGAATACTCTATTCTTAGTTCTGTAATCACTTTAGTTCATCGTCGCTCCATCTACGAGCACTACGTTGCGGGGCTTGTCTGTTTCATCTTGAAAAACAAATTGCTGACAAGCTAATCAATGCATACGATAACATATTGTTTCAAGGAAACAGTTTACACTGCACTCGGACAACACTACCCGGTAAAACATTTTTCTTTCTGGTTTACATTTGTTAAACTGCACAATGATAATTATCATGCTTGATTGACGATTCTATGACAGTTTGTATTGTAAGTAACATTATAACAGTGATGTTACTAATTGATCAGAACTTCTAATAGGATTTATGGTTGATTTTGATTGCAGATGATGTGTGTTAGCTTTTTATCGTAAGTCCCATTTTAGTTTTATGTGCTATTTGCTCAGCTTGAAGTCAGATACGTGCCCTATTGATTTCACACCTCCACTATCGTTCTTCCTCATCGATTGCTTTGCAACCAAGGATATGCTACTGGGGATGGTTTTCATGTTATATATTAGGCATTCTCTCCCTGTTTTTCAATTCCTGGCGCTGCTACCGAATTATGAAAGTTGGTCTAATGGGTAGATACATCTTCATTAACACAAAAATGACGATCGTCTCTTCTATGCTCAAATTCCCTCAACCGTGGATTTTCTTTTTGTTGTTGCTAGCTACCTTTTCCTCCTATAAATCATATGTTTCATGTTCTTCTCTTTCACTTCCTCTTTTTCCACTATTTGTTGCATTTCGTTCCACATCTTATGACAAGATATAACATCTAATTCTGTCTTTTCCCCAATTTCCAGATGTAGAGTCCTAGTATATGTTTGTGGACATTCCTCCATTTTCCCTCATTTGTTCATCATGCACTTGCTGATTGCTTGCAATGGAAGTAGTTTTCTTAATCTAGGTTGTCATGCTTCACTGTCGGGTTTTGGTTCTCTACCTGTCGATGTTTTACTTTTGAGTACTTCTGGATTTTGGATTTAGCTGGTTATTATTCCTTCTTTTGGTACAATGTATGGTGATTGTCTCTGACGTGATGATGTTGGATTTCTGGCTGGGCTTGATTCAAGATAATGTGTTGTAGCTTTTATCGCAAGTCCCATTTTCGTTTTAAGTGCTATTTTATTAGCTTGAAGTCGGTGGCATGACTTGTTGATATCTTACCTCCATTGTTGTTCCTTCTCAACAATTGCTTTACAATAAAGGATATGCTACTGTGAATGGTTTTCGCACTATGGAATTTTTTAGTTTGAAGTCGGTGGCGTGCTCTCTGTTTTTAACTCCTGGTGCTACTACCAAATTATGCAAGTTGGTATAATGGGTAGATACACCTTTATGTAACCTGGTTTGCTCTAAAATTTATTGGATTGCTATGCTCCTCCTAACCATGTCTCTTGGGCGCAGTGCTTATGTAATTTGTGCTATTGGAATCTGATTTGAAATGTGGTCGTCCTAATGGTGGGGTTCATATCATCAGCATATAGCACGTGATCCCCTTAGAACGCTTCTAGTCCCATAGAGAGGTATCCTAACCTAGATCATAGGTTAAGCGAGCTAGGGAATCACAAATTCCTTTGGTGTACAAGGAGGTCCCCACCTTCAATCTGTCTCTATAACCACTGCTCTCTATCCCGTTATCATCCTCGATTGCCTAATCCATAAAGACGCTAGCTCAGTCCATCATTGTAGGTGGCCGAACACATCTATAGCTGGCAAAAGCTGGCCTCTAGAACGAAATGACACATCCTTGCCAACAACGCAATAAAATGCAAACCTGAAATATTAAAGGTGATGCATTGTCGAGAACAATAATGGAGAGCCATTCTACAAGGAATTTTAGGTACATGCATCCATAAATGACATGCTTTGCTATTTATCGACAAATATGCACAGAATGCTAGCCCATCGAACAACATCACTACTTTTAATTTCATCACATGGGCTAACCAACTTTTCAACATAATGAAGTCTCTACTCTTTTCCGCCACTCTTATAAGACAGGCATCCCATTGGTTCCTACATTTGTGACCAGACAACATTCATTCTTGAGTCCAACTTTTTGCAGATTTCATTATAAATATAGAATTAGGTAACATCGGAGATCAGCCAACCAAGAATCTTTGATCATATGTAAACTGTTTAACAAAGATTCTACTGGAGCTAGGGGTGTTGACCAGAACAACCTGGTCGTGGCCCTTTGCTCAACATAAGGTACAAGTCAAGCATACCAAAAGAACTTCAAAAGTAGTAGGCTATGTCATTGTTTGATTTATAACAACAGAATATAACTTTGTGCGAATGGAGAATGTTGATACCTGAGATAACGAAGATATGGCTTGATGAACTCACAAGTTCGACCCATGAAGGAATGAAGATCGTCGAAGTAATGGTTGACTGAACAACAATAAGAAGTGCATCTCTTTGCTCAGGGTAAGGTTCAAGTCAATGTTAAAAGAACTTCAAAGGCAGTAGTAGGCTGCATCCATGTCTGATTTACATCAGTGGAGAACAATCCATATGAATAGAGAATGTCGATTCCTCTGACAATGAGAATAAGGCTTGATGCTCTCACAAAGCTGGCTTATGAGAAAAAGACTATCGTCGAAGTAATGTCAACGGTGCAACTATAAGAGGCACACATAAATCATAATCTGGTAAATACATTCCCTCAACCTTAGCTTTTATTTGTTTTTATTGCTTGCTAACTTTTCCTCACATAAAATCATCAATTTTATCTTCTTCTCTTTTATATCCATCTTTCCCACCATTTGTTGCATTTTGATCCACATCTCGTGACCAGGTCTGGCATCCCAGTTCTGTCTTTTGCCCAATTTCTAGATGTAAGAGTCCTAGTACATGCTTGTGTTGTTTCCTCTATGTTTCCTTATCTTGTCATCCCGCCATTTCTGATTGCTTACAACGAAAGTATTTTGCTAGATCTCAGTAGTCAAGATTCACTATTGAGTTTTGATTGTCTACTCGCCAAACTTTTACCTCTGAGTACTTCTGGAATTTGGATTTAGCTAGTTATTGTTAATACTTCTTGTATAATGTATGGTGATTGTTTGTGACGTGATGATGTTGGATTTATGGTTGGTCTTGAGTCAAGATGATGTGTGGCAGCTTTTATCACTAGTCCCTTTTTTGTTTTGAGTGATATTTTCTTAGCTTGAAGTTGGTGATATGACCTGTTGATTTCTTACCTCCATTGTTGTTCCTCCTCAACGACTGCTCTACAGTAAAGGATATGCAACTACAGATGGTTATCGTGCTATGGAATAAGGGTATGCTCCCTGTTTATTCATTCCTCGTGCTGCTACCAAATTATGCAAGTTGGTCTAATGGGTAGGTACATCTTCATGTAACCTGGTTTGCTCTGCAATTTATTGCATAGCTATGCTCCACCTTGCTACGTATCTTGGGCATAGTACTTTTGTAATTTGTGCTATTGGAATTTGATTTGAAATTTGGTCGTCTTAGTGGTGGTGATTATATCATCAACATAGAGCACACGACCCCCTTGGTAAAATTTCATCCCCCAAAAGAGGTAGCCTGACCTAGATCACAAAAACATGCGAGCTAGGTAATCACAAATGTCTTTTCTGCATAGGGAGGATCCACCTTCAATCTGTCACCATCATCACTGTTCTCCATCCCATTATCACCATCGATCGCCTAATCCATAAAAACGTTGGTTGAGTCCATTGTTGTAGGAAGCAAAAACATCAACAACGGGCATAAGATGACCTTTAGAACGAAATGATTCACATTCACCAACAACATAATAGAATGCAAACCTAAAATATTAAAGGTGATGCATTATCGACGACAAGAATGGATGACCATTCTACAAGCAACCTTAGGTGTACACATCCATAGATGACATGCTTTGCCATCTACCGACAAATATAATGAGAATGCGGGTCCATCGGACTACATCACTACTCTTAATTTCATCATACGGGATAGTCAACTTGTCATCATAATAAAGAGTCTATTCTTTTCCTCCACCGTTATAAGACTGGCATCCCATTTTTTCCTACATTTGTAACCAGGCAACATTTATTCTTAAGTCCAACTTTCTACATATTTCGTTATAAATATTTAATTATGTAACTTCAGAGATCAATCAACTAAGAATCTATGATCATATGTAAACTGTTTAACATAGAGTCCACCCAAGTTGGGTTGTTGACCAAAACAACCTGGTTGTGGCCCTTTGGTCAGCGTAAGATTCAAGTTAAGGATGTCAAAAGAACTTCAAAAGTGGTAGGCTACATCATTGGCTGATTTTCAACAATGATAAATAACTCCATGAGAATGGAGAATGTTGATACTTCAGATAATGAAGACAAGGCTCAGTGATCTCACAAATTCGACCCATGAGAAAATGACAAACGTCGAAGTAATGGTCGACCAAACGACAATAAGGGATGCACATAAAACGTCATTTGATACAATCCTAGGAATGCTAAGCATACATCTTTGAGTCAAGATATGTAATATATATACATATACATATATATATATATATATATATATATATATATATATGTCACATCCAAAGATCAGGTACCTTACAAAAGACTCACCCAATACAAGGGGTAGGAAAAGGGAGGAACCTCGCATTAATTATAGATGTTGTGGTTACACCAAATCAACACCACTCCATCAATGAGTGCCATGAACTGAAGGACGAGTTAAGACATTGATCTAAGAACGAGTCCTAGAAAATGTTCGACACCAATTTGACAAAAGAACATTTTGTAATGACTGATTGGCCCAACCTTAGCCATCCAATAATAGTATCGAAGCTATAACCGATATTTTAAGTATTGTGAAAGCATGCATGTTGATAGAAGTAGCTAGGGAGCATAGTCGCAATATCAAAGAGAAGTGAGATCGGTCAATCAAGTTTATTCGTTCGAACACCAAGAGCCTAAAGCTCTCATGATAGAGGAGATAGTGTTGGATCTAGATTAACCCTAAAGGGGGGGGGGGGGGGTGAATTGGATTTATCACAGTTTTTCGCTGCGTTAAAATTTGACGAGATATTAAAATAATAATCAGATCACAGAATATAGTAGAAATAGAAATGCAGAAAATAAATGACACAAGATATACCCAGCTTTGGCAAAATCCTGCCTACTGCTGCATTCCTAAGGTTTCTACTAGATGATGGAACGTATCCCACTTACAAGACCATGTAAACTCGTGTACCCCTCGCTCATATTCTAACCCTACGCTCAAAACCCTAGACTGATTTAATCCCCAAGATCAGATTTCCCCAGATTACACACCTATAACCTGTAACCTTAGTTTTTCAGACTCTAGTAAACTGCCAGTTAACACCCTAACTGGATTCCTAAATTTTACAGACATAGAAACTGTTCGATTGATTACAAAAGAAATAACAAAGAACAAAATAAATAAAAAAAAAAGTTAAAACCCTAATCCCTTTAAATACAACTCTAGCCCAACATGAACCAGACCGTCCCACTTCAATTTGACCGCACCAATTTTCCTTTTGCACGATTTCCTTTGGTGAAAATAAATGACGGCTAGGCAATGGAATAATTTGGGGTTTTCAGCGTCCTCCAAATCGATCGATTGATGATGAATTGATGTCGTGGTTCTCTGATTGCTCTTATGCTTCGTGTTGCTTGCTCGATTGATTTGGAGAAAAATTCTTGATCGAAAATCTGTGAGTATGAAATGATTTCTTCGTTTATGCTTTCGAATTTGTTTGCTGTGATTTTCGATGCTTGTGGTTTTCGATCTAAGTTTTCCAATGATGAATGGTGTTTAAATAGGATATTTAAATCCTATTACTTACTCTGATTTCCCCGTATGACTCATCTGATTAGCTTGCGTGATTCTCTTCCTTTTGTTGCCAAGATTGAATGGTGAATTATGGAAAGAAATTATTTTCATTTATGTGGTCTTGAAAAGCCCCTTGCGTGATTGTCTTGTGATGCATCAAGACGTGATTTTGTCACCGTTTCTATGAATCTGGTCGATACATTATATTTGTGGAAAATGCTTACAAAAAAACGTGATTACCAAGTTTGATTCATGTTGATAAAGCATGCCATATATACTTCAAATTAATGAGCAATCTTGGCGATAAAGATGTTCTCCTCTGGTTTCTTATGTGATTGAATTTCCATGAATCATATTCTTGAATACTGGAAAGTAAATATTCCCTTGCAAGATTTTCAGAAAACACATTGATTGCTTTCCCCCCATAGCTGATTTCGTATAAAAACTGATAACCAATTTTTGCCATGCTTGATTTGTTTCTTGCTTAGTCACCATTCCATAACTGCTTAATTTCAGACTTTAATTTCCCATGTGTGATTGAATAAAAATGGAAGGGGGAAATTCGATTTCAAAATCTACATTAGACTATTTCCTGAAATGAAATTGATCTGTCACATGTATTTGTTGTGTGAACACGAATTTTCTTGTCCCTTGTTTATTTTCATGATTGATCAAATCCCACACATTCATTTCAGATTTGCTGAGTGAAAGCCAATTTACTTGAACACGTATCCATACACTTGTGCTACCACCTTTGAATCTGCCTTTAAAAAAATCTGCATGTAGATAAAAAAACTGATTCTTGTATCCATAGCATTTGAGAGCATCAACCTGGTTTTCTCCATAACATTGTTTGCACTGATTGGTATGCTTGAGCACACAGATTCACCCATATATGTACCATTCATGTTTGCTGAAATTTATTGTCCATATGCGTGCACTATGTCTTGTATTGTGTATCACTATGCTGCACCTGATCAGTTTAGTTGCCGAACCATGTGTCCATCCTTCTATGTCATGTTTCATATACTTGAGCTTGGCTGCATCGTTGTTGCACTTTAACCTATGCTGCTTCACTTGAATTTTTTTTTTTTTTGATGCACTGACATATGTTTCCATATGAAAACTTGTTGGGTTGAACTTGTTGGTGCTTGTTGACATGCCATGCTTCACTTGTCCATGTCTTTGAGTCTCACTGTCTTCATGCTTGACCATTGTGTTGCTCACTGTGTGTGTTGCATTCTTGCTTGCTGAACCACTACCTTACACATGTTGAAAAAATGTTTGTGGATAGAAAACTTGTTACACACCTTGTCTGACTTGAGTTGATCACTTGTAACTGATGGTGATCCACCTTGGCACTTGTACTTTCACCATTGATGTGTAAATGTGACTTTGCTTGACCAATCGACCACTTATGTTTTTCCATGTACTCGAGTTCAAAACTGCATGCTGAAATTATTATATATACTGCCTTATTGCACTGAGTCGAGATGGTCCACGTGGCTACTTCTCAGTTGCACACTGGATTAGCGAGGCAGTGCACACGTGTATATATTTATACACGTGTGTATATGCAGCCATTCAAAAACATTTTCTTGTCCCTGCATTGAGATATGCTATCAGCCTTGTGGTATTTACAATGTATCACTGTGAATATCACAAGCTGTCTAGACACAGTCGGATAAATTGATAAATCAGATCGAGTCAGAAAAATGATGAGAAAACACACCAGAAAACTGAAGCAAATAAAATTTTCTAAATAAAAATTATATCTGCTAGAATATGAAATTATTTTTATTCCAGATACTATGTGTGTTTCTGTATGTGACGGGTATGAAGACTGGATTGACTGCGAGCTGTAAAGACAGAAGATTGTGTCAGTGAATATGTCAAAGTGTCTTTATAATAGTGAAATTGTATATGAAATGTAACTGTATATCTGTGTGTATGTATAACTGAGTGACAATGAAACTACTAAGTGATGAGTGATGTAGTGAGGAGCTGTGTATTTATATGAATTGTACTGATGTTTGTAATAAACAAATTTGATTGAAATAAAATATTATTTTATCGTGTTCAAACAAACTTGTCTATCGTATTTAGTTTATTTACAAGTACAATCTCATGTGAATTGAATAAATAGTGGAGTTATAAATAGTTGTGCTGTTTAAATATTTGAAATATAATATTCAATTTAAATAAATTACTATATGAATATATGAATGTCTGTACATTCGTATTCTATTTAAATATAAATATTATATTCTTGTCTGTGATGTATATATAGAACAGTACAGTAACAAACACATTTAAAACAATATTTATTTGGTTGTTATCATCAAACAAAAATCATATAATTGTGTATACAACTACATCATATACAACAATCTCTCCCTTTTGATGATGACAAACAAATAAAAGATTTTGAGCACAATAAATGTGTTTGACAGCAAATATTAAACTCCCCCTATTTATTAGCTCCCCTACAACAGAAAACCCCCCCTACAACTGTGTATGATTAATGAATGAATTTAATAAATTTTCAAAATTAAAAATATTTATAACATATTCACTCATAAATCAAAATCTCAATCCATTCTCCTCATTTTTTTATCATCAAAAGGATATAGAATTTAAAATATAGATGAAAAATGACTAAAAATTATAATTTCAGCTTAAGAGGAAGAACAGTCATCATAAATCTCAATCAGTCAAACAAAAATCATAATAAACTGAGAACTAGTGGCATATTTCACATTGTAGAGAATGACGGATTTACAATGAAATTTATATATAATGGAGAGAGTTCAAAAAAACATGAATATTTTCTAATAATTTCCAAAAAAATTCCAATAAAATTTGTAAAGAATTTGCATAAAAACAGTGATGGATTTGGACTATAATTATAAATTCAACTTAAGTGACAAAATGGTATAATCTTAAATCCCAATAGATATCAATCAACAAATCATATAGAGAGAAGTGTGAAGGTTTACTAGTTAGTCAATATGGCAAGCAATCTAGAGGGGACACCTCTTAGATTTCGTTGGAGATTCGGAGTGCCTTATGCAACAAGCTAGGACAACGACTATGGAGATCGATACATCATCACTGAACAACTAAATGACTCCCTTGATCAAATACTTGGTGAATGAAAAGTTTTCGGTTAATCGTAAGAAGTCTGTATGGTCTTGTACTGGACTCTAATTACACAATCATGGACAAGAAGTTTAACAAACAGGCGTATTCAATATCCTTCAGTGGTGCATGTTGGAAGATGAATTATGTTATATTCAAAAGAAGCTGCATGACTAAGTTTGTGGGGATGATACCGAGGAACACATCTTAATAAAGAATCTCATCCAACACGGCTACTACTGGCTGGCCAACTATGATGAAAAAATTGATTGACTATGCCAAGAAGTAATACCGATGTCAATGGTTCACAAAGATCCCTTAAGCCTCTTATACATTTCCCACACTAATTACCCTCTTGACTGTTCGATAGGAGAGGAGTCTGTTGGATAGGAAATCTAACCTATGCTAAGGGTGGATACAAACATGCGATAAATGTCATTAATTACTTCATTGATGAGTCAAGGTCGAGCCCTTTATTGAGGTTACTACCCCTTAAGATTTTGAATTTCATCGCCAAATGCCAATAATCGTTGACAATGATAGTCTAAAAATAATTTTGTGAAAGAAACAAGATCGAGAAGTTCTTATCCTCTGTCATCTAATAAACGCTTAAGAAGTGCCTTATGAAAGCCTATGGAAACGATGCTAAGGAGCTACCATCGGTTTCTAGTCTTATCGCACTTCCAGTTGCACTTCAATTGGATATACTCCCTTCTCACTTTCTTATGACTACAAAGCCATGATGCCTATCAAGGTAGATGTCCCTTCTCCTTGGCTTCTCACCTATGAGCCTAAACAGAATGATGTGCTACACTGCTACTTACATTAGAACTAAGCACCCTATAATAAACGAAAAGCTGAAGTCGAAATACACATTAAAACATTCAAAAGGAAGATATAAAAAAACTACAAAATTCATAATAAAGCTCTAATGATCCATTGCTGACAATTGAGTTTGAAGTTTTGAGTTCGCAAAACATGAGAAATGTTACTGGAAGAGTGCTTGATGAAAGCTGGAAGGGGTCATATGTCATCAGTGTCATCTTGTCAATTGGCACTTACCGCTCTCCCATCCAATTAGAACACAAAAACCTTGCACTTGGAATACATAGCATCTCGAAGCATATCACAAATACTTATCGGTCTTCGTTTGAATAAACTTAGCGACATGAAAGCTATCGAGGTAGGAAGCCCAAAGAGATGGCCATAGGCTGCAAGGCAAATGTAAAGCTCTCTTAGACCGCAACTAGCCCTGAACTGTCAATATGGATTAGTATTGATCCATCCTTTTTAGACTGATACTATAACATATAGTATTACCAAGGTTACTCAAAGTTCTGTTTGTTCTAAGTATTGTTGTTACCAAATTATACCAAGCATTATGGGATCGGTCATATGTGATTCACTATCAATCCCTGCAAGCACTTGAAGTCAGAAACTCCATCCCACCATCGATCCATTATATTGATCCGAAAGCAAGATTGCTACAAAACATTAATGGTGGAAGACACAATCTAGCAACAAGTCACAACTATACAAAGCACTGGAATCAATCCAAAGGAGGATCTTATATATGGATCAGTGTCGATCCATGCCCATGGATCAATGTTAATCCACAGCGTGACTTCGTTTTCTTGAGTGGAGCCGCTTCTGAACGTAGAAAATGCAGGGAGACATACTGATTCAAAAGGATCATTTTAAAGGATCTTTTTTAACTATTTATAATTGGGTAATTTCTTTGTATTTCCAAGGATCCATACTGATTCAGAAGGAAAGAATATTGTAAAAAATCATATAATCGACATAAAATCTAGGAGGATGTAGGCATTAGCTAGTCGAACCAATATGAACTTCTTCTGTCTTATTTTACCTTTTTCATTTACTTTTCTTGAACTTTCTTCTGTGCTAAACTCTATTGGGTTGTTTGTATTGCACCTTAGTGTAAATATTTTGGTGCTTTTATTAAAGGACGTTATTCTTAGGATTCTTGGATAAATCATCTACTACTGGTTTTCTTTAATCCAAGAAATTGATTCAGTTATTTAGTTTCACCCTTGATGCTAATCAGATTTCTAGGAAGTTCACAAAAATCATTCAAAAATGGTCCAACAAAGAGATTGATCCATTTCTTTAAGAGCTGCTGATGATGTTGAGGATGTCAAAGCATAGTGTATTGAAATGGTTGCGTAAACAACAGATGGAAGAGTCCGGAACCCCTCAGACTTGATTTCTAGGATAAAACTGAACTACATGATGGAAGAATGATAAGCAATAGGAGAGCCATAACAAGTTAAATCAACAGACAAAAAATATTTTAGGGTTGCTGAATTAGTTAAAACAAATATCATTAGAAGAAAAGGAGGGACTTGACACCTTCTTGTTCAGAATCTGATAGTTCTTTGTAATGGAAGAAAATCCTAAGGAAAGAAAGCAGAAGATGGTTGGAAAGGAGGCTTGCACATCAAGTCAAACACTGGAGGGAGAAATGCCACAGGTAAACTTTGAGGTTCTGTACCAGTCCATCCAGAGAGATGGGTGCCAAACCATTGAATCTTGGTTTTGGTGGTCTATGGTTAGATGATGATGTCTGTTTTTTTAGTCGTGCCGTGGACGTTTGAGATGTGAAAGATTAGGCGATTGATGTCGACGATTCATCGTAAAGAAATCACGCATATAGAACTTTTGAACGAACAGTTCCATCAAAGTTATTAGAAGACCTGTATCGTCGGCATAATAGATAGCATTTGCAGAGCCAAACGTTGAGGGTAGACCAGGATCATTGTCATTCAGTCGATCTTGTTGAGCCAAATTTTGGCTATTTGGTGATAAGACTGGTGAGTGAGAAGCAACATTGATGTAATGATGAATGGGGTTCCTCCCTAAGTCAGAATCCACTCGCGAAATCTAGCATAAAAACCTGAGGGGGTTTATCATGTCGACAATGTCATATTATAGCGGGAAAACAGATCCGAGGCAATATTTTATTAAGTATGACCTACATATGGACTCTGCCAGGGTTAATGATGCAATGACATGCAGATGTTTCTAAATTTTCTAGGTTGGGATAACTGGTTTCTCGGCTATCGTCGAGATTCATATCGTCTTTCAGTTAGTTGACATGAAAATCTGTTGGAACATTATTGCAAGATATATACACTGGTGGCAACAATCTACATTTTTTCGACATAAATTATGCGGAGGAAATACATACTGTTAGGATTATCCAAACATTTTAGAGCATAAATACAAGGACAAAGTCCTAATTAAGACACTTTACAGATTCAAATCCTAAAGCGAAATGGATTAAAATATGAACACAAAAGCATAAGCATTTCATAAAACAATATATTTACTAAATATGTTATAATATAGTAAGTACTAAAAAATAATATTAAAACTCCATTATTGAAATCCTTGCCCCTATGTTACGACCAAATCACACCTAATATACCATCCTATAATAAGGGAAATTGAAGAGAACGGGGGACATTGGAATAAAAGTTTGATGAGTGTGAACTATATTAAAATAAAATTAAGTGCAACTAACTCCAGTTTTGCTCTAATTGATTATGGTATGTATGTATATGTTCGCAGAATCGCACACCAAAGATCGCAAGCCTAAGGTTATATGTTAGAGGTTTACGAAATCATGTTATGTTGATAAACAAACCGACGACGTCTAAATGTCCACAGACCAAATCATCAAGGATATAGTAGCGCCTACTTTTAATGCATAAGATACACGGTTCAAACGACGCTGAAATCTAAATGTCTTAGCTCATATATTTAACGATTGACTAACTAAATAATATATTTAATATATATCATCAATTAATTAACGGTTTCAAATTTTTAATATACGATAAAATTAGGACTCGAGACCACTTCTATTGAGTTTGATGGTTCATTACCTGAAGAAAAAAAATATAAAAATCCCTATATTTTGATATTATGCTACTTGATGGCCTAAAAGGTCCTGAAATGAGTGAAAATTGTCACTTTAGGATGTACCCTCGATTGTGATGAACCTTTATATCATCAGGACCATAATAATGATGTGTTTCATGCAGATGAAAAATTCTAATTACACCTCCATTGAACTTGCATCGCAAATCTCTTCAAACTCATTCCTATTTTAGAGGAGTGTGGTTGTTTTTTGCAGAGGCTGACGTTTTGGCCGTTATGGCATGATGATTAGACTTTTAGAATTCCGAATACTGGAGCGATGGTTCACGAATCGGGAATCACCACTGCTTTTTCCCTCATTGAATAACACCCACTAATGTCATCAAGTCGGATTTCGATCCCCTATACCAAATTATGTCAGTATAGGGGCTACTACTTGTCCTGAAGATGTGCTTATGTAAGGCATTCAAGGTTAATTCATTTTGGTCTAAGGAGAAGCACACTCGAAGACGAACTAATTGGTGAAGACGACTGCAAAAATCATTAAGAGATTAAATAGAAATTATGGAGACCAAGTCTTGAGATATGGGTTTTCTCGTATTTGGATACGTACAGGGCACACCGTAATGATTTGGGGAAGTAATTAATGGGTAATTAGTTTGCTTAATTGCATTTTAATCCTTTATTTAAATAATCCGTGAAACTTATATTCACATTATATTTTGCACACGAGAATTGTTTTGGATGTCTGTTACTTCACTGGACTCGTGATGGCGAGCTCTATGCTCTTGAGTAGGTTTGGTTTGATTTCGGTGAGATGATTAATTTTTCCTCTCACTTACTATGACTGTTAATATAGTATAAAATCGACGCTCTGGAACATATTTTAACTTTAAATTTTTTTTCCTAAAATAGGTAAATATTCACATTATTTTACACAAGTGCCGACAGACCTAAACATATGAGATAAATTCACGAAGGAGCATCATAATGTATCAACTAATTTGAAGATGGAGAAGTATGGAGCGTATCAACTGATGCGAAGGTAAATAAGCATCGTGCATGCCGACTGACAAGGAAACAGAGGAGCATTGGAGCTTAGCGACCGATTTAAAGATGGACTCGATGATGTGCAATTTCAGCAGAATATCAGATGATATCGTTTGATGTGTATTTAAACCCCTTTGCAAATACATGATCATGGTGGTCATTATCCATTACTATAAAGCAATTGATATCGACTACTATTAATGACTGTCGATTTATCCAATCTAATGTGGTTGATGGTGAGATTTCAAGGAAATGGATATGATGTTTCGTTCGACAATGTTCTCGGTGCGACTGCTCTTTGACCTGTTCTTTTGGCACTGGGGGCAATGTGGTGCTTCGATGCTTTGATTTCGTTATTCAGGGATAGTGATTTTATGATGGATGGCTCTAATGCTTCGACGATGGATGGCTGAACTCCAGGACGTAGAGTGAAAGACGCTAGTCACTGGTCCGTATTGATGTGATTGTCATAGGAGAATGCATGGAAGAGACAAGATGGTATTCTACGACACACTATGATCATCTGTAGGATCTAAATTAACCCTAGAGGGGGAATAAATAGTGTTTATCGTAGATTTTTGCTGAGTAATTAAATAATAACAACACAGATAATAATCAGAATAAATGCGGAAAATAAATAACATACCCAGCTTCGGCAAAACCCTGCCTACTGTTGCATTCCCCAAGGTTTCTACTATGAGTTAAAACAATCTCTATGCTTACAATCCCCTGTAAACTCGCGATACTCGCTCCCAACTGTTCTTAACCCTACGCTCAAAACCCTGCATTGGTTTCTATCCTCGAAACCAGATTTTACCGAATTACAAATCCCGTAATTCGTCTCCCTAGTTTTAGAGACAAACTAGAAAACTCTAAAGTCGATTACAAATTTAAACTAAAAACAATTTAAAATAAAACCCTTAACCAAAACCAAACCCTAGTTTTCAATAATAAAATCCCATTATAACTCTTGAGCTCCTTGTTAAAGATCTAGGGTTAAGTTGTCCGACCTTCTCCCATTTGTGCTTCACCCATCACTTTTGCCTGATCTTCTTTGTCTCTCTGGAAATAAAAATGGGGACTGGCGATCTGATCTAGGGTTTCGTTTCACTTGAATTCTAGGCCGCCACTTCTTCTCGTGTGATGATCTCGAATTTCTGGTGGCTTTCTTCTTCGATTGGACATTGAATTTCGATCCAAGCTTACTCCTTTTCTGGTATGAAATTTAATTTGAGTTTCGGTTTTGAATTAGTGCTAGAACTTGGATGATCAAAGCCAGTGATGATTGGGTGTATTTATAGGATTAAAAATCCTAAAAATTGTGCTCTGATTTCGTAATTTGATTTGGTCTTGGTCTACGATTGTTGCGTGAATTTTTGGGGCTTATGATATCCTTGGCTTTGTATTCATGGACGTTGTAATCTTCAAACTTTCGGAGATTTTTATTGTTTTGAATTGGTCCTTGTTTAAACAAAACCGTATACATTTTTCTGGAACTTCGATTTTTCTTTCTCTTTGAAAATTTCAATCTGGCCTTTTTTTTTAAATCCTTTGCTATTTTCATTGAACAGATACTGCCTCGCATTTTCAATACTTCTCCCTTTAAAAAAAACTAATATAAACAAATACTTTATTTTCCATACTGTTCTTTGCACTTGATTTCTTTGCATTTGATGTGCTCGTGATTTTCTGGTGTGTGAACTGGTACTTGAACTCTATCCATCTTGCTCCATTTTGCTATGCCATTGAACAATTTTTGGTATGCTTGCAGTATTACAAGTTGTTGCTTGTAGTAGACTTGACCAATATGAGAGCTTGTTTTGGACTTTTTGTGTACTTTTGCTTCACCCTTGCTGACTTACATTGCACCAGTTTTGTGCATGAATGTTTTCACACTTGTTTACGCAAACTTGAACTCATTGTTGTTGTATACGGATTTGATTTGTTGTGGCTCTAGTCTTGATCAATATTCATATCCCACTGAACATACATGTACATGTTTCTTCATACTGCCACGATGTACACGAATACACCTATGCTCCATGTTGTTGCTCCTTTTTGTGACTGCACTTGTAAATGCTTCTTTGTACTTGAGCTACATCACCATATCACCTTGAAATGACCTATAAAATTTTATATGCCTTGCACACTCGACTTAGAACTGTTTCTATTCTCAACTTGTTTAAACACTTTTCTCGGATGCTACATAAACATTTGAAAAAATTGTCTGTATATGTTATATGAACCTGAGCCCTATAACTTGTGTAGTCCATTGTGTTGTTGCCGAGTCACCATGTTCACAAAAACTTGTGCACCATACACCATGTTGTTCGATCATTTTAACTTGCCATGTGTACAAATGATCCCCTTGCTATTTCAACTCATTTATGCTGTGTTGATCATATTGTTTCACCTGTGTACATTTGTGTCATTTCATGTATGCAGTGCTCACTACTTTGAATAGGCTGCTTTGTATAATGTGATGAAACATGCTCCTGTTTTGATCATCTTTGAACTGCCATGCCAATGCAGTTGCATCTTTGTATATGAGCTGACTATATATATATATATATATATATATATATATATATATATATATATATGCTTGCTGCTCTTCTCCATTTATATGTATGTTGCACATTGCACTGAACACATTTCATTTGTACACGACATGCAAGTCTCCTTGTTGTGTTGAACTTGCCGCACCAAGTTTTTTTTTTTTTTTTTTTTTTTTTTTTTTTTGTGCATGTTTATTATTTTGTTGCTGTACCATATACTTTGTTACTACCTTGCACATGATGTTTCAACCCATTGATATGAATATGTTGAGTGCTTTGTTGGTTGAGTATTCTTGATTGTATTGATGTTAAACACTTCCATTTGTCTGCATGTTTCATTGATAAGAACTGGTACTATATTTGATCCTTGCTTGGTTAGTTCATGAGCTTTGGCACTTCGGCATTTTGTTGACCTTGTCAAATAGTTCTGTCCTCCACCAAGCATGTCTTTGCTTGTTTTGCCATGTCCTGAAACTTTTGTTTTAATTTTTTTGACTCTTTTTTTTTATTTGCACTTTTGGCTCGACCATTTGCACACTGATTTGAATTGAGTTGAGAAGATCCACGTGGCTACTCCTTAGTTGCACACTGCTGTATTTTGATTGGCGAGGCAGTGCACACGTGTATATTTATACACGTGTATATGCGCCATCAGAATGATCTTCCTATCTTTGTATATCAGACTGAATCGGAAAAATGATGAGAAACACACCGTAATTCTGAGGCAAATGAAATTTTAAAAATAATTTTTTATTTGCTTGTATTTAATTTTATTTTTGTTCCAATTTACTGCGTGTGTTTTTTTGTGACAGATATGGAGATGACTGGACTGGATTGGAGAGCAGTGAAGACAGAAGACTGAAGATGATGATGTTCATATGTGTTAGTATATATGAGTGAACCGTATAGAAATGTAAATGAGTATTGAGTGAACAGTAGTGAGGAGCTGTGAGAGAACTATGCTGATATATGTAATAAACAAATTTGATTGAAATAAAATATTATTTTATTGTTGTCAAACAAACTTGTCTATCGTATTTAGTTTATTTACAAGTACAATCTCATGTGAATTGAATAAATAGTGAAGTTATAAATAGTTGTACTGTTTGAATGTTTGAAATATAATATTTAATTTAAATAAAATACTATATGAATATATGTATGTCTGTACAGTCATATTCTATTTAAATATAAATATTATATTCCTGTCTGTGATGTATATATAGAACAGTACAGTAACAAACATATTAGAAATAATATTTGTTTGGTTGTTATCATCAAATAAAAATCATACAATTGTGTATACAACTACGTCATATACAACAATCTCCCCATTTTGATGATGACAAACAAATAAAAGATTTTGAGCACTATAAATGTGTTTGATATTGAATATTGAACTCCCCCTATTTATTAGCTCCCCCTACAACTGAACTTCCCCTATATATGTGGAAAGTATGAATGATGAAATCCAATTGACCATTCTCCCTCTAGATATTTAATTTCCAATCTTGAAATATTTTTGAATTAAATACTCACCAATCAAAATCTTGACCATTCTCCCCCTTTTGTTATCATCAAAAGGATAATAGAAATTGAAATAGTGATGAATATAGACCATAAATATAAATTTAGATTAAGAGAGAGAATATATATCGTAAAACCCATTTAATCAAACAAAAATCATAATGATACTTAAATCAGAAGCAAATTTCACTTTTAGAATGCATGGATTTACGATTGATTTTATAGAATGAGGAGAGTTCAATAAAATTGAATATTTGAATGTGAATTTTAAAGATTTTAAATAAGCCCAAACTGTGTTAAGCACTTGCTAACCACGCATAGCCCAAAGGTCTTTTAAATGGGGTCAGTAATAACTTAACTTTATCCTTTCTAATGAGCTTCATCCATGCACAGCCCAAAGGTCTTTTAAGTGAGAATGGAAGCACATAGAAATTAAGGTAATTCACCCACGCATAACCGCAGGGACTTTTAAATGGGAGTGAATACCAAGGATAAATTATTTTTTTATTTTTTTATTTTTTATTTTCATTTCCAAGAATAATTAGAACTCCCCAAATTAAATAAACCATGATGAATGACAGAAATATGGTAGATATAGAAGATGGTCGTGAAATAAGCTCTAATTCAAAGATATTATAAAATCTGTCCAATCATCATGAGATTTAAAATAACATCTCCTCTAATTATGAATTATACCATAGTCACAACTCATCACAAATTCATAAATCTATTAATAATTTTGATGAGTCACAAAACAGTTCAAATCAATCAATAATTTCAATTTTTGAATAAATAATCAAAAATAATTTTAAAATTGAAAATATCAATTTCAAGAGGAGTTTTTGAAAAAATCAATGCAAGTTTGAAAATCAATTTCAAAAATCAATTAGTAGAATATGAAATTATCTAATATTTCTAATGCTGATTGTTCCTAGACAATTTTAAAACAACTTATATATTTAATTCAAATTGTCTATGGAATTTAAAGATATTTAATCACTGATTTTTCAACTCATCGTTCAGTCACCAAGATATTCAAACGAATCAAATCAATTTCCTTATCAGGGCAGCACAAGATCATTTTCAAAGCAAGAATCACAAGTGAATTTTTCAGAGATTTTTTAAACAAGCACAAGAAACATTCAACGATCAAATCTGAAGATAATTATTTGAAATCACTTGAGAAAAAAATCAAATTTTTATAATCCAAGAATTTCAACAATCAATAACGAATCATTTCCAAATCAAGGCAAGTAGAAAATGAAATTTTCGCAACTAATCAATCATGACATTCAAGTAGTCCTCTGTATTGAGTTCAGTTTTTCAATATTTTCCAAAAATGAATAAGAAAAAACTCAAAACAGCTAAAAATGTGTGAAATTTCATTTGCATACTAGAACATCATAAATTTTAAAATTTCGATTTACAGTGTTTAAGATGTGATCAAAGTTATGACCCTATAAATCAGCATAAAAAAATTATTAAAAGGTAATAAATTAAAAACAATATTTTAGAGATCATACCTGTCTTACCATAATCAAAGTGAACGAATAAATCTCCAACTCAGAAATCTATGGCTAAGGAACTTCAAACAATTCAATAAAGTGGAACAACTTGAATTATATCTCTTTTAAGTACAATTGTTCCTTAGCCTATCCCCGGTACTAAATGTTAATAACATCGAGTGGTCTAACAAAGACTGTTCTACCACTCTTATCTTCGTTTACACGTTTTGGTACCCAAACCCGTTTATATAACAATCCATTATTATCCACTAACGTACCCTTTAGAACCCAAATTCGTTTAAACTTGTTCATATTCATTTTGTTATTTTTCGGAATCCAAATTCGTTTAATTGAATTGTTTCTAAACGAGTTTTCATATTGTTTATGATTTAAAAACCCTTTGAAATCATTAGAGTTCGAAATTTCAAACCGACCTTTTTAAATCCATTTAAGGGATTTTTAATATCATTAGAATTTCGTTTTTCAACTTGATCAATTTTCCCAAAGTGGTTTGAAGGATTTTTAAAATCACCCTTTTCAATTTGATCAAATTATCAAAACCGAGTCCTTTCTTATTCTTAACAAAAAATTGGTTTTTTAACAACATATTCAACGATTTTTCTCCTTTAGAAAATTTAGCCAATATTGATTCAAGTCGTTGAATTTTAGATTTTAGATCGCTATTTTCTTTTATTATATTCGAACAACGATTTATAGCGATATTTCTCTTTTCAGAATCATTTTGTCTCAAAACCATATTTTCGTTTTCAAGAATTTTAATTTTTGCATTGGACTCAAAAATATCACTTTCAAATTGTTTACGTTTTTCAATTTCAAGTTTTTCAAAATCCATGAATTTTTCAATTTTTTTTTCCAAATCGTGATTTATACGAGTAATTTCAAATTCGTTATTTTTTTAAATCACGTTTTCTTTTTCAAGGGTTCTGAAATTTTCTTTTATTTCAAGCAATTCTTTTTGAAAAGTCGTGCATTTATCACATTTGAGATTTTTGATTTTCTCGGTTTCAAGTTCGTTCAAAATCGATTCGGTTTTCAATAAACTCCTTTTCTCTAAAATTTCATGTTTGGAATTTTTAACCTTCTTAAACTTATCTAACTCTTTTTGCAGAAAATCATTTTTTGTTTTTAGTTCAATCTTGTTTATTTTTAGAAATACCATTCCCTTTTCAAGCTCTTGAAATTTTTCATTAAGATGAACTAAATCATTTTCCAAATCTAAACATTTTTTGCAATTCAAGTTTTCAACCTTTTTAAAATTTTCAAGACTTAATTCCAAATCATGATTATTATTGCTCAACTCAACATTTTCATATTTTAAATTTTTATTTGTCAGTTTAAGGCTCTAAACTGTTTTAATTTATCACAAAGAAAATTTAATTTTTCAAAAGGAAATTCATCGTGCTCGTCATCTGTTGAGTCCTCATCACTGTCATCATGCGATCCATCTTCTGTAAATCCTGTCAAGTATAATTATAAAACTGAGTTGGCAATCGGGGGTTTTGAGCTATTGTTGTCTTTTCTTCCATACATCGCGTCGAGAGTTTTCCAGATTTCCTGTGCAGTTAAACATTGGGAGATATGGTTATACTGATCGTCATTAATATAAGAATATAAAATGTGCGTAGCATGAGAATTAATTATAATGTCATTCTTATCTACCATATCATATCCATTTTCAATAATATGCCAACATCTAGTATTAACAGATTTTAAATAAATTTCCATTTTTGATTTCCAATTTAAAAAATTTGTTCCATAAAAAATAGTTGGGATTATACTGAAAAAATTCTCGCTAGATTAACAACTAGAAAACTCACCATTAGTGAAATCCATGTCTCTAGAGTTATTTAAAATAAAAAATACTTGCTCTGATACCACTTGTAGGATCTAAAATAACCCTACAAGGGGGTGAATAGGGTTTATCGCAAATTTTTGCTGAGTAATTAAATAATAACAACACAGATAATAATCAGAATAAATGCAGAAAATAAATAACACACATATATACCTAACTTCGGCAAAACCCTGCCTACTGCTGCATTCCCCAAGGTTTCTACTAAGAGATAAAACAATCTCTACGCTTACAATCCCCTATAAACTCGCGACACTCTCTCCCAACTGTTCTTAACCCTACTCTCAAAACCCTGCACTGGTTTCTATCCCCGAAACCAGATTTCCCCGAATTACAAATCCCGTAATTCGTCTCCCTAGTTTTAGAGACAAACTAGAAAACTCTAAAGTCCATTACAAATTTAAAACTAAAAACAATTTAAAATAAAACCCTTAACCAAAACCAAAACCTAGTTTTAAATAATAAAATCCCTTTATAACTCTTAAGCTCCTTGTTAAAGATCTAGGGTTAAGTTGGCCGACCTTCTCCCATTTGTGCTTCACCCATCACTTTTGCCCGATCTTCTTTGTCTCTCTGGAAATAAAAATGGGGACTGGCGATCTGATCTAGGGTTTCGTTTCACTTGAATTCTAGGCTGCCACTTCTTCTCGTGTGATGATCTCGAATTTCTGGTGGCTTTCTTCTTCGATTGGACGTTGAATTTCGATCCAAGCTTACTCCTTTTCTGGTATGAAATTTAATTTGAGTTTCGGTTTTGAATTAGTGCTAGAACTTGGATGATCAAAGCCAGTGATGATTGGGTGTATTTATAGGATTAAAAATCCTAAAAATTGTGCTTTGATTTCGTAATTTGATTTGGTCTTGGTCTACGATTGTTGCGTGAATTTTTGGGGCTTATGATATCCTTGGCTTTGTATTCATGGACGTTGTAATCTTCAAACTTCCGGAGATTTTTATTGTTTTAAATTGGTCCTTGTTTAAACAAAACCGTATACATTTTTCTGGAACTTCGATTTTTCTTTCTCTTTGAAAATTTCAATCTGGCCTTTTTTTAAATCCTTTGCTATTTTCATTGAACAGATACTGCCTCGCATTTTCAATACTTCTCCCTTTAAAAAAAACTGATATAAACAAATACTTTATTTTCCATACTGTTCTTTGCACTTGATTTCTTTGCATTTGATGTGCTCATGATTTTTTGGTGTGTGAACTGGTACTTGAACTCTATCCATCTTGCACCATTTTGCTGTGCCATTGAACAATTTTTGGTATGCTTGCAGTATTACAAGTTGTTGCTCGTAGTAGACTTGACCAATATGAGAGCTTGTTTTGGACTTGTTGTGTACTTTTGCTTCACCCTTGCTGACTTACATTGCACCAGTTTTGTGCATGAATGTTTTCACACTTGTTTACGCAAACTTGAACTCATTGTTATTGTATACGGATTTCATTTGTTGTGGCTCTAGTCTTGATCAATATTTATATCCCACTGAACATACATGTACATGTTTCTTCGTACTGCCACGATGTACACGAATACACCTATGCTCCATGCTGTTGCTCCTTTTGGTGACTGCACTTGTAAATGCTTCTTTGTACTTGAGCTACATCACCATATCACCTTGAAATGACCTATAAAATTTTATATGCCTTGCACACTTGACTTAGTACTGTTGCTATTCTCGACTTGTTTAAACACTTTTCTCAGATGCTACATAAACAATTAAAAAAACTGTCTGTATATGTTACATGAACCTGAGCCCTATAACTTGTGTAGTCCATTGTGCTGTTGCCAAGTCACCATGTTCACAAAAACTTGCGCACAATACACCATGCTGTTCGATCATTTTAACTTGCGATGAGTACAAATGATCCCCTTGTTATTTCAACTCATTTGTGCTGTGTTGATCTTATTGTTTCACCTGTGTGCATTTGTGCCATTTCATGTATGCAATGCTCAATACTTTGAATAGGCTGCTTTGTATAATATGATGAAACATGCTCCTGTTTTGATCATCTTTGAACTGCCATGCCAATGCAGTTGCATCTTTGTATATGAGCTGATCTGCCTTAATTTTGATCCATATATACTTGTTTGTGTTGCACCACTTGTCCATACTGCTATATATATATATATATATATATATATATATATATATATATATATATATATATATATATGCTTGCTGCTCTTCTCCATTTATATGTATGTTGCACATTGCACTGAACACATTTCATTTGTACACGCCATGCAAGTCTCCTTGTTGTGTTGAACTTGCCGCACCAATTTTTTTTTTTTTTTGGTGCATGTCCATTATTTTGTTGTTTTACCATATACTTTGTTACTACCTTGCACATGTTGTTTCAATCCATTGATATGAATATGTTGAGTGCTTTGTTGATTGAGTATTCTTGATTGTATTGATGTTAAAAACTTCCATTTGTCTGCATGTTTCATTGATAAGAACTGGTACTATATTTGATCCTTGCTTGGTTAGTTCATGAGCTTTGGCACTTTGGCATTTTGTCGACCTTGTCAAATAGTCCTGTCCTCCACCATGCATGTCTTTGCTTGTTTTTCCATGTCCTTAAACTTTTGTTTAAATTTTTATGACTTTTTTTTTATTTGCACTTTTGGCTCGACTTTTTGCACACCGATTTGCACTGAGTCGAGAAGGTCCATGTGGCTACTCCTCAGTTGTATACTGCTGTATTTTGATTGGCGATGCAGTGCACATGTATATATTTATACACGTATGTATATGCAGCCATCAGAATGATCTTCCTGTCTTTGTATATCAGACTGAATCAGAAAAATGATGAGAAACACACCGTAATTCTGAGGCAAATAAAATTTAAAAAATAAATTTTTATTGTATTTAATTTTATTTTTATTCCAGTTTACTGCGTGTGTGTTTTTGTGACAGATATGGAGATGAATGGGCTGGATTGGAGAGCAGTGAAGATAGAATACTGAAGATGATGATGTTCATATGTGTTAGTTTATATGAGTGAACCATATAGAAATGTAAATGAGTCTTGAGTGAACTGTAGTGAGGAGCTGTGAGAGAACTATACTGATATATGTAATAAACAAATTTGATTGAAATAAAATATTATTTTATTGTTGTCAAACAAACTTGTCTATCATATTCGGTTTATTTACAAGTACAATCTCATGTGAATTGAATAAATAGTGGAGTTATAAATAGTTGTACTGTTTGAATGTTTGAAATATAATATTTAATTTAAATAAAATACTGTATGAATATATGTATGTCTGTACAGTCGTATTCTATTTAAATATAAATTTTATATTCCTGTCTGTGATGTATATATAGAACAGTACAGTAACAAACACATTTAAAATAATATTTATTTGGTTGTTATCATCAAACAAAAATCGTATAATTGTGTATACAACTACGTCATATACAACGTCATCGAGGATAGTAACCAGTTGAAAAAGGCTTCTAATGGGAGTCTTATATACAATATGTAGATGAATACTATTGCAGATAACTTGTGAAAAGGAGTTGTTAGTACTCATGAATTTAGTACAACATTGAGGGTGAGGAACAAGGATGGATCAGAGACTATCTACATTTTAACCTGATTAGCCTAGACCCTAGAGCCTAATGATGTTTTGAATTGGTTAGGGTTATCCGCTAAGCGGATAGTCCGATAGAGTTTTACGATGTTGTAATATGCCCGTGCTTTGGTGGATCGGGTGACTTATGTACTAAGTATTATATACTTAATGCACTGATTGAGTAAATGTGGGGATAAATGATGTGTAACAACCCGCGTTACAACGAACCGATTTTTTCTTTCAAAAACCCAATCCATCGAAAGCCGTGTTGTTTTGCTCTGGTATCATGCAAAAAAGACAGACATAAAACATGTCAGAGTTCGGAAAACATCTCACAGCGGAAGGAACAAAATATAATATAATTAAAACATAGCTTTACCTCAATAACAATACTGCTAAACCAGTATCCAAAGCTATACAGTCTCTGTCATGAACCTAACCTGCGAATGTTATGAGGAGGGGGTCAGAACATAAGTTCTGTGTGAATGAATTTAAACTACACCTATTGAATAATCCTACATAAACCGTTCAATTACATTTTCTCATTTATTAGGTTATCTGTGTTATTCGCACTCAAGGCTTTCACACACACATCGCACCCATCTACCCCCTAGTAGATTAACCTAATATAATGTATATGTAGCTACCCCCAAACTGAGGTACACCCCGTGGTACCCCACTCGCACGGTCTCCTCCGTATCGCCACAGTAATATGCGCAGTCCCTCATCCTATGCCATAGTAACGTACAACGCTACATCCGCACAGAACCACTATCGCTGTGCTACGTAAGCGTACTGACTGCTATCCACGAACTATTCGACCGAATTTGATTCCATCATCGAATAATGCCCTCTAGTCTACGATACACCACCCAAAGCGGACATGGTTGTACCTAGACTTTCCCACGTACGTATCATCAATCGTACTCGATGTTTCTACTACACATAACCTCTACTTGTGCACCCGAGTTCTGTGGCAGGGCTACATCAGAAACACGGAACTCGGTCGGGAGCTTTTCTATATCCGTAAGGGCCCGCCTCTAAGAGTGTCCAATGTACAGATATCCCTCGAGTCTAATTTTTCTATGGTGGCTATGGCCTCACCTCAGCCCCTCCCTCAACTAGTAAAGACCACACGAGCTAAGCGACCACCCCTAACAAGCAAACAATCTAAACATCCATGTGGGGTCTCCCCGCACCCGTCCCTTGAGTGCAAAGGTTAACGATCTCTAGGGGTTAGCTCTTGTCTTTTCGCATTTCTTAGGTTGCTGGTGACAGGCGTCCGACGATCTTGTTATCGTTTGGTCTTGACCCTCCACCTTCACCTGAGGCAACCGCCGAACCACCCATAATGCCACAGCGTACATCATTCTAACTGCCCCTACTTATGCAGTCAAGGCCCACCCACCCGGTAGTTCCGCGCAGACCCACCTCTGTAATCCTAGCCCGAAGCTAAACCATCACAGAGGACTACCAGGAGCACCTTTAACGTCTCGGGAAGCCGCCTGCCTCCCCTTCCAGTCCGTTGGAGCCGCCATAATAATGAACGTGCACTCCTATCGTGCCTTATGACACCGTGATGATCTACCTCGTTTGGCATTCATCCTATAACGTACGGACTGCTTCAAGCGCCTTAGTTTTCTCTGTCATTAGACCCTACGTCTAATCATTAACTACGCGCTTGCACCACCTCATCAATTTTCTCATTTAACTTGGTTATTCACATTAGCTTCCTTTTTTGTATTTACCAAGTTACCCTTGCTTATTAACCCAATTTATACTTAACTCACTTAAGTCCATTAATAAGCCCACAACATGTTATCTTCCAATTTCATAAATTATTACCTTTTAGGGTTACAACAACATGTTACACCTAATTCATAGTTAAGTTTGCCTTATCCCATATATATACTGATTAGGAGAATAACCCCTTAAACACCAGCCTCGAAGGCCGAAATCAACATCAGACTGGCACCAAGAGAATTACTCAACCCAACCAACATATATGATTCTAATTTACTTCTTTTCCATTCATATAACTTATATCATTTTTAATTTCACATTTCTCCTTCCCAAACCACTTAAGTATATCTTTACATATAAGTTATCTCATCTTCCTTATTGTTTCCTATAACTTATCTTGTCCCATAAGTTATAATTTCCACCTATTATCCTTTCTTGCCTTATTCAAGTATATTCATAATAGGTTATTTATCATTCCCCATTTCTTATCAATAATTTTTGATTTGACTTAACACTTCCATTAACTTAACCCGTTACTTAAACTTTACCCAATTCAATTAATTTATGATACTGTTACGGGTCCCATTTGGTTAAGCATATCTAAATTTTTGTTTCACATGTCACCCGTGTCCCACTTAACCCCCTTTATTATAGTTTCCATGTCTTACACATGTCTTACTATGGTTAAGTCTACCTTAGTCATGTTTTACATCACATGCCTTACAATGGTTAAGTCCACATTGGTCATGCTTTACATGTCATTTATATCACCCTCTTAACCCTCTAACCATACCCATGTCACCCACATGTCTTAATATGGTTAGTATTTCTTAATTTACTTATTATGCCGTAATGATATATGACCTCTCACATTAGACGTCTGTTCGTGGCTGTGGATTTGCCGGGCGGTTCCGGGCAGACTTATACCACAACGCGTCTAACCTCATGTCACAAACCATTACGCCTCTAGTTCTTGCAGTTGACCTCTCACATTAGACGTCCGCTTGTGGTTTTTGGATTTGCCGGGCGGTTCCAGGCAGTCTTAAACCACAAACGCGCCTAACCTCGTGTCATAGGCGTTCATTAACAATCGTCTTTCACCAAAACCCCAAATTCATGTCATGTGTTCCAAATTCAACTTAATTACAATTCATTTTTATGCCTATTTCCAATTTTTCATTAACTACACAAATTTCATAATAGTTAGCCAAATTTCATATTACCCAAATTATCCAATTATAGCCAA
This sequence comes from Allium sativum, assembly GCA_030737875.1. Taxonomy (NCBI): domain Eukaryota; kingdom Viridiplantae; phylum Streptophyta; class Magnoliopsida; order Asparagales; family Amaryllidaceae; genus Allium; species Allium sativum. Next base: position 762,677,177 of record CM060910.1, read on the forward strand.
ATTCACCAATTCCATGTTATTCATACCCAAACATGCCAATTTCCAATATCCAATTATACCCAATTTCATATAATCAGTATTTTCCCAATATATATACCCCAACATTCCCACGTTCATACATATAATCAAATTCACCCTCTAGGCTTATTTTTCAAGTCACAAATAAATTTCACCAATCCATGTTGTCCAATTACAAGTTGTTAGTATTAAATTATACCAATTCCATATCCAATTACAATTATGTCAAACTTAAATAAATTCAACATTACAGTATCATTATGTCCATAATTCTATACAAAACCTTCCAATCCCCATATTATGCCCAAACCAACCCTTTTTCCCTTTTTTAATTTCCTGTTCCCATTAAACTGCATAAATCCATGATAGACGTAGGCTCGAGATAGCCTAGCTATAAAAATAAAAAGGGGAAAGAATAAAAAAAAAAGAACTCAAACGTAGGTATAAATAAAATAACTGATCTTATTAAATTATCATCATATTCATTATGGGGAATGGTAAACGATAGAAGTAATATTATACAACAAATATAGTTCAAATCCACTCACATTGACTGGATTTGAGAAATAAACGATTTGTTGTTGATGTAGAACGCTGATTTAATCTTCTTTTTTGATTATTGGTGAAGGGCTTGAATTGTTGATGAAGAATTTCTAATTTGATTTAGGTTTTAGAGGCGACGGCTAAGAGAATTGAGAGTTCAGCGGCACGGAGGCGTCATGAGGAATTGTTATGAATTAGGGTTAGGTCTTGCTATGTATTTATAGGTGTAGAGAGTGTTTTAGAGCCCTTAGATTGACCTAGAAGCCATCAGATTCGTACAACACATTAAAACACGTCACAGGAACGAAACTACCCAGATCTGAGGGGGGGGGGGGGAAGGTAGGTCGACCCTCAGGTCGACTTCCCTAGGGGTAGGTCGACCTGCCTGGTTGATGGCGGGAAATTTCCCACCCAGCTGCCTGGGTCGAATTTCGAACTGTTTTGAATGTTAGTTGAATTTTCTAAAGGCTATAACTCATTCATACGGAGTCCGATTTACGCAAACTTGGACTCTGTTCCAAGCAGAATATCGAGAGAACGCAATGGTGATGTCCGTTTTACTTAATTCCTAAAATTTAAATTAAGTATCCTTATTTTATTATCTTTTCCGTTACACACACTATTATTGAATTAATTTTTTTCCCTCTCTTCCATGTATTAATTAATTCTCATTGTACATCACCATTATTTACCTATCTATGCATATATATATATATACATTTTTAATTATATTAAAAATGCGGGGTGTTACATTCTCCCACCCTTAAAGAATTTCGTCCCCGAAATTCGATAAGAGTAAAATAGATAATCCCTCGCAGTATTCATCCATCAAGTGTGCATTCAATTGTTGAAACATTGTGCACATGTGCAAAGTGAAATACATCATGGTAAAGCATGTATGCCTAATTGGTACCACCTATATGTATGCAAACTTTTAAAATCTGATTTTTATAACATGATGCTCACATCCAAAATATTCTTGCAGTTCTATATGAATGCAATATCTCTGAAAATCAAAACATTTTTTTTTTCATCCAAATTTTCCCACACTCTTATAGAATAAGAGCATAGTTCATCCAATTGTTGCATCCAAAATCCTACCAATCATTATTAAGTTTCCAAAATTTAGAAAAATCTAATTTCTAAATTCGATTTCTTATGTTATAAAAAGGTATAAAACGGAAAAATTCACATCTTCCGTTTTTCTTTCATATATCTTTTCTAATTGTACTTGGATTTTATGTAACTACTCTATAAAGATTTCCTATTTTCCTATCCATGTACAACCCACATAAGAAAATTTCTTTTCTTAAGATTTTCAAATTCCTTTTCCCGTCAGTTTGTTGCTTTATTGGATTTGTTGTTTTCTTCTTAATTAGGCTATCCTCTTTCTTAGCTTATTTGACTTACTATAATTACTTAAATTTATTTTCCAAATGAGCTTTTCTGTTTTTAACTCAAACAACATGCTACACATCTACTACCAAGGGCCAAGAATCATAAGACTATTTCTCTAAAGAAAAGTCCAACCACCAACTCTCAACACTTACTTTCCCTTCCACTACCTAGTAGTCACTACTAGTCCTTGCTATGTATTACTGGCCTATACTTTATCTCTTTTTCTCAAGTAACAAACCTAGGTTTCTCAATATTTATGTAATCTACAGGAATTTTCTATTAGTTTAATATTAGCTAATTTTTGACTGGAAATTGGTAAGAGAATAATTCCCTAAGCATCAATCCCGAAGACCGAAATCAACATCAAATTGATACTCAGAGAATCACTCAACTTTACCAATCTCCATTTAGGTTCTAGTTCTTTAATTCATAGCCTTAATTTTATCTCGTTCTTTCTAGGCCTTAATCCTTACCTACCCCATTCTTTTAAAAGTATGGTTTGGCCTCTTTCTTTGCATTGCATATTTCTTCCAAAAACTAAAAGTGGTAAAACTTTTATCTTTTCTCAAAAACTTGCCTTTGCCAAACCATAAAAACATGTTACTAAATAAAAATGCAAAACATTTTTTTTTCAAATCACAAAACTGGAGTAGACAAGGACAACTAATGGGTTACACTGTTTATACCTACGATGTTAATCTAACTACTTGCTACAAGGTGCAAACATATTCTTAATTCCTACAACTTATTTTGTCTACCCAACAAAATTCTTTTCTAAAACAATAAATAAATTTTTATTGTTAACCGAATAGAGATTTTAAAACTTTCTTAATGCAACATTTTGTATGCTTCACTTTTTAATCCTTTTATATATTATATTATGAAAACTAATGAGCTATACATGCTCTATAACGTACACTTTTTCATGAGAGAATTCTTTTAAAACTAGAAATCATTACTTTACAAAACGTACCCCACTTTACTTTAAAACCCAATATGCAGTTTTTCAAATATGATTCCATCGTATCTCCTTCAAACATCAAAATACTTTTAAGATTAAAACTTGAAAACACCACAAATTCCCTTTTGCCAAAACTTTTACAATTTCAGGTTCTTAAAAGTTAATCATTGGGTTAAACTCAAAGTAGGTCTCCAACTTAACTAGGCTTTCCTAAATATTTTCCCAAAGTCAGTTCTCTCAGCTATATACATTCCTAATCCATCTTCCACTTTTTAACCTTTTTCCAATTTATAAGGTTTCACTTCTAAACCCACTAATCTGAAATACTAACATTTCAGTTCTTATTATATGGGATACATCTTTCTTTAATACCAATCATATTGTACACTTTCCAACCAAACCACCTAAGGGTCTCAAAATTTCTATGTTCATATCTTTAATGTACGAAAGAGATATCCCAACTCTTTCCATACTTAGTAGGCTCCTTTATGGATCTAGGTTTATATAATATATTTATATTTTTGAAAATATAAATACGCTCACTCATTATCTATATAGGAATCGTAAACCCCGCTCTGATATCAATGAAACAACCCGCGTTCCGACGGACCGATTTTTTTTCAAAAACCCAATCCATCGAAACCCATGTTGTTTTGCTCTGGTATTCTGCAGAAAAGACAGAGACATAAAACATATCAGAGTTCGGAAAACATCTCATAGTGGAAGGAACAAAATATAATATAATTAAAACATAGCTTTACCTTAATAACAATACTGCTAAACCAGTATCCAAAGCTATGCAGTCTCTGTCATGAACCTAACCTGCGAATGTTACGAGGAGGGGGTCAGAACATAAGTTCTGTGTGAATGAATTTAAACTACACCTCTTGAATAATCCTACATATACCGTTCAATTACATTTTCTCATTTATTAGGTTATCTGTGTTATTAGCACTCAAGACTTTCACACATAAGTCGCACCCATCTACCCCCTAGTAGATTAACCTAATATAATGTATATGTAGTTACCCCCAAACTGAGGTACACCCCGTGGTACCCAACTCGCACGGTCTCCTCCAAATCGCCACAGTAATATGCGCAGTCCCTCATCCTATGCCATAGTAACGTACAACGCTACATCCGCATAGAACCACTATCGCTATGATACGTAAGCGTACTGATTGTTATCCTCGAACTATTCGATCGAATTTTATTCCATCATCGAATAATGCCCTCTAGTCTACGATACACCACTCAGAGCAGACATGGTTGTACCTAGACTTTCCCACGTACGTATCATCAATCGTACTCGATGTTTCTACTGCATATAACCTCTACTTGTGCACCCGAGTTCTGTGGCAGGGCTATACTAGAAACACGTAACTCGGTCGGGAGCTTTTCTATATATGTACGGGCCCGCCTCTAAGAGTGTCCAATGTACAGATATCCCTCGGTTCTAGTTTTTCTATGGTGGCTATGGCCCCACCTCAGCCCCTCCCTCAACTAGTGAAGACCACATGAGCTAAGCGACCACGCCTAACAAGCAAACAATCTAAACATCCATGTGGGGTCTCCCCGCAACCGTCCCTTGATAGCAAAGGTTAACGATCTCTAGGGATTAGCTCTTGTCTTTTCGCATTCCTTAGGCTGCTGGTGACAGGCGTCCAACGATCTTGCTATCGTTTGGTCTTGACCCTCCACCTCTGCCCCTCCCTCAATTAGTGAAGACCACATGAGCTAAGCGACCACCCCTAACAAGCAAACAATCTAAACATCCATGTGGGGTCTCCCCGCACCCGTCCCTTGATAGCAAAGGTTAACGATCTCTAGGTATTAGCTCTTGTCTTTTCGCATTCCTTAGGCTGCTGGTGACAGGCGTCCGACGATCTTGCTATCGTTTGGTCTTGACCCTCCACCTCCGCCTGAGGCAACCGCCGAACCACCCTTAATGCCACTGTGTACAGCATTCTGACTGCCCCTACTTATGCAGTCAAAGCCCACCCACTCGGTAGTTCCACGCAGACCCAACCTCTGTAATCCTAGCCCGAAGCTAAACCATCACATAGGACTACCAGGAGCTCCTTTAACGTCTCAGGAAGCCGTCTGCCTCCCCTTCTAGTACATTGGAGCCGCCATAATAATGAACGTGCGCTCCCCTCGTGCCTTATGACACCATGATGATCTACCTCGTTGGGCTATTCATCCTATAACGTACAGACTGCTTCAAGCGCCTTAATTTTATCTTTCATTAAACCCTACGTCTAATCATTAATTACGCGCTTGCGCCACCTCATCAATTTTCTCATTTAACTTGGTTATTCACATTAGCTTCCTTTTTTGTATTTACCAAGTTACCCTTGCTTATTAACTCAATTTATACTTAACCCACTTAAGTCCATTAATAAGCCCACAACATGTTATCTTCCAATTTCATAAATTATTCCCTTTTAGGGTTACAACAACATGTTATACCTAATTTATAGTTAAGTATGCCTTATCCCACATATATACTGATTAGGAGAATAACCCCCTAAACACCAGCCCCGAAGACCGAAATCAACATCAGACTGACACCCAGAGAATTACTCAGCCCAACCAACATATATGATTCTAATTTACTTCTTTTCCATTCATATAACTTATATCATTTTTAATTTCACATTTCTCCTTCCCAAACCACTTAAGTATATCTTTACATATAAGTTATCTCATCTTCCTTATCGTTTCTTATAACTTATCTTGTCCCATAAGTTATAATTTCCACCTATTATCCTTTCTTGCCTTATTCAAGTTTATTCATAATAGGTTATTTATCATTCCCCATTTCTTGTCATTAATTTTTGATTTAACTTAACCCTTCCATGTACTTAACCCGTTACTTAAACTTTACCCAATTCAATTAATTTATGATACCGTTACGGGTCCCATTTGGTTAAGCATATCTAAATTTTTGTTTGACATGTCACCATTGTCCCACTTAACCCCCTTTATTATAGTTTCCATGTCTTACACATGTCTTACTATGGTCAAGTCTACCTTAGTCATGTTCAACATCACATGTCTTACAACGGTTAAGTCTACATTAGTCATGCTTTACATGTCATTTATATCACCCACTTAACCCTCTAACCATAGCCATGTCACCCACATGTCTTATTATGGTTAGTATTTCTTAATTTATTTATTATGACATAACGATGCATGACCTCTCACATTAGACGTCTGTTCGTGGCTACTGGATTTGCCGGGCGGTTCTGGGCAGACTTACACCACAACGTGCCTAACCTCGTATCATAAACCGTTACGCCTCTAGTTCTTGCCGTTGACCTCTCACATTAGACGTCCGCATGTGGTTGCTGGATTCGCCGGGCGGTTTCGGGTAGTCTTACACCACAAACGCGCCTAACCTCGTGTCATAGGCGTTCATTAACAATCCTCTTTCACCTAAACCCCAAATTCATGTCATGTGTTCCAAATTCAACTTAATTACAATTCATTTTTTTATACCTATTTCCAATTTGTCATTAACTACACAAATTTCAGAATAGTTAGATAAATTTCATATTACCCAAATTATCCAATTATAGCCAAATTCACCAATTCCATGTTATTCATACCCAAACATGCCAATTTCCAATATCCAGTTATACCCAATTTCATATAATCAATATTTTCCCAATATATATACCCCAACATTCCCACGTTCATACATATAATCAAATTCACCCTCTAGGCTTATTTTTCAAGTCACAAATAAATTTCACCAATCCATGTTGTCCAATTACAAGTTGTTAGTATTAAATTATACCAATTCCATATCCAATTACAATTATGTCAAACTTACATAAATTCAATATTACAGTATCATTATGTCCATAATTATATACAAAACCTTCCAATCCCCATATTATACCCAAACCAACCCTTTTTCCCTTTTTTAATTTCCCGTTCCCATTAAACCGCATAAATCCATGATAGACATAGGTTCGAGATAACCTAGCTATAAAAATAAAAAGGGGAAAGAATAAAAAAAAAGAGAACTCAAACATTGGCATAAATAAAATAACTGATCTTATTAAATTATCATCATATTCATTATGGGGAATGGTAAACGATAGAAGCAATATTATACAACCAATATAGTTCAAATCCACTCACATTGACTGGATTGGAGGAATAAACGATTTGTTGTTGATGTAGAACGCCGATTTAATCTTATTTTTTGATTATTCATGAAGGGCTTGAATTATTGATGAAGAATTTCTAATTTGATTTAGGTTTTAGAGGCAACGGCTAAGAGAATTGAGAGTTCAGCAGCACAGAGGCGTCTTGAGGAATTGTTATGAATTAGGGTTAGGCTTGCTACGTATTTATAGGTGTAGAGAGTGTTATAGAGCCCTTAGATTGACCTAGAAGCCATCAGATTCGTACAACACATTAAAACACGTCACAAGAACATTAAAACACGTCACAGGAACGAAACTGCCCAGATCTGGGGGGGGGGGGGGTAGGTTGACCCCATGGTCAATCTGACCCCCAGGTCGACCTGCCTGGTTGATGGCGGGAAATTTCCCGCCTAGCTGCCTGGGTCGAATTTCGAACTGTTTTGAATTTTAGTTCAATCTTCTAAAGGCCATACCTCATTCATACGGAGTCCGATTTACGCAAACTTAAACTCTATTCCAAGCAGAATTCCGAGACGAACGCAATGGTAATGTCCGTTTTACTTAATTGCTGAAATTTAAATTAAGTATCCTTATTTTATTATCTTTTCCGTTACACACACTATTATTGAATTGATTTTTTCCCTCTCTTCCATGTATTAATTAATTCTCATTGTACATCACTATTATTTACCTATCTATGCATATATATACATTTTAAATTATATTAAAAATGCGGGGTGTTACATTATGGCTGCTACGTATGTTTGATTATTACCGCATTAGGGACGTCACATGATACATATATCACTGATGTAGATATTTAGATACCCTTAGTACTCTGATGTAGGGTACACCCATGATAGTGATGACCATAGATTTCTATATGTGCTAATTTTGTGGATGCAGGGACAGGTTTGGTAAGATTAGCCATACTTTTGGTTCTATATACTATTACGACTATTAAAATATTTTGAAATTGCTTATCGCTTACATTAGGCCATTTTTGGACTTAAGGTTTTATGCTTCGCTTCTTATTATCATGGCACTCTTAAATGAGTAGATTAGATAACAAGTGTGATTATTATCTTGAGTTGCGCAAGTGGATTAGTAGGATATGGCAATTTCACACATTTATATATGTATTATTATTATTTATTCCTCTGCATGACCCTGTGTAGCCTTTACAATGTTGACTATTTTTTACTTGATATGGTTTGGCAGTTGAGTTTATTTACCCGATAACCCTCATTTTTAAGTTAATAAAAGAAAATAAACGATGATTGAAATTGGATAGTTTTAATCGTTAATTTGGAATTTAATTTCTTTAGGTTATTTTTTAACTGATTATTTTAAAATCAATAAGAAATATTAGTATTTACAAAGTACGGGAACTGCAAAAAATTGAATATTGAATTGATTTGTATCTTTTATTTTCTATATCGGGGATAATTTTAGATTATTATTTCGAATATGATAACATAGTAATTGAATTAATTGTAAAATGGTTGTAAAATAAATAGTGTGTATAATAATGCTTTATTAAGTTGGATTCTATTAATGAATTTGAGTAATAGAAAGAACATGAATAAATAGAATTCATTTCTTATTTGGTTTGTTCCTTAATCCAAGTTCATTTTGCTAAGGAGAAAATCCATCCTTTCTTTGTACATACGTTCATATTGATAAGCAATAAAAATAAAACAAAAAAAAATGAAATATAAAGTTCCCTCTTCTCTTGCAAACTCAATCAAAAACGTAGACTTTGGGTTGCAAGTAAATTTTGAAAATTAGAAGAAAATCAAGGTATATAATTTAGGACTTTGTCTCTCATCTCAAACAATTGATTTCAATTTTAATTAAAACCTAAATTCTTTTGTGCTCCTTTCTTTTACTAATATCTAGGTTTTGAAACTCAAGAAAAACCAAAAAGGAGCATTTAGCAAACCAATTATTGATTTAAGGCGAGTAATCCTCACATCTCTCTCTAAAGCGATTGCATGTTTGAAACTAATGATTTAAATAGCAAACTGAATCAAATTTCTCTAGTTATGTAATAAACTGAAAGTGGTTCATCTTTAAATAAAAAATAGTTGCTCAAAACGAATTTGAAAGTCTGTTGCACTAAAACAATGATAACCTGCACTTCCTAAACTCGTTTGTTGTCAGTTTTTTTTTGGTTAGAAAATAGATTCAGTATGCAATAATTACTCTTTTGATCACTTTTTGATATTTACTTGTATACTTAACCTGAAGTGAATTTGAAGGTGAAGCTTCAGCTTTGTCTAGATGATATCTTTCGGGAATTAAATGAGAAAGTATTTTTCATAACCTTTGAACCTTTAACCTGAATTTAATGATCTTTATCACATTGAAAAGCCATATTAGGGATGAGAATCACGGATCTTAAGGCAAAACTAACACTAGAGGGGCGGGTGAATAGTGTTTTAAAGAGATTGTGGAAACTTAAACAATTAACGATTATCCAAACAACTATATGAATCACAGAATGAATATCACAACAAAAATAATCACGGATGCAATCATAAACAGAAATAAAATGCAGAAAAGGAAAGAACATACCAGGTTTTATACTAGTTCGGATTACTCCTACGTCCAGTCCCAGGCAACGCTGGATTGTGTCGAGTTTTATTAATACTAGTATCAACTTTACAACACCTACGATTTCACGGCTATAAGGTTCACACGCATGATATAATTTGTATTGAAAACGGGCAAGTATAAGTGCAGAAATCAAGAAATGAAAGTAGAATAATGGTGGTACGAATAAGGATGAAGAAGGAGAAGATAAGATTATTAAAAGTTCGAAAATGACCCCTTTATATAGAGTTCCAAAGGTTGCAATAGTTCTGAAACATTTCAAATAATGAAAAGACACTACTTTGAAAATTAAAATTTGTGATGGTTATATGTCGATATGTCAAAAATGTATGTTGAGATATATACTATATTTTTGAATTTTAAATCATTTTTAGAGTATTTAAACCAATATATATATATATATATATATATATATATTGGAAATTCTTGAAACAAAACTAGTTGTTAAAACATTAATTTTCAAGTATAAAAACATAAGAAAATATTATTTAAACATGTGATTAAAAACTTTATATGTAAGTGATATAAAAACTATATAATAACACACATATACATAGGAATTTATAAAGAGATATTTATAAACTATATAAACAAAAAGGGTTTATGAAATCTTAGAGTTTGAATAGGAATATTTGAAATTGTAATCAAATATAAACTTAGTATAATATATATATACACGAATGATTTAATGTATATAAAACTATAAAAATAAGAATACTTAAAAATTAGGAAATATATTTGAAATCATGGGTTTGAAATCCTTGGATGATTAAAAATCATTTTGAGAGAAGTTTGAAATCAATTTGAAAATAGTTTGAAATCAATTTTAAAAAGATAATTTGAAAACGGAATTTTGAGAGTGCTAACTAGAGTTTTACATACGAACGAGACTTTATTACTTTGATAATCTGGAACTCTTGAAATCTTGATACTCCTTTGACAACTTGAATCTCTGAACTGTACAATCTTCAAAATCTATTACCTGCATATAAATCCCGCATATGTGTGTGTGTATATGTACATATACATATACATACATACATATATATATATATATATTCTAGATAAAGATGTTAGTATATATTTTATAATCAATAATGATAATTATTGAAACAAGGTTGTTGTCATCAAAATCCATTCTCTAACCAATCTCCCCCTTTTCTATGATGACAACCTTGGTTTATAAAATATTTATACCTGATATTGTTAATCTAATTCTTCAATTACTCCCCCTTTCACCATGAATTCCTTCTAACTCCCTCTTAAACTATACTATACCTATTTTATAATTTCTCCCCTTTTGTCATCAACAAAAAGTATGTCTATCTAATCTTAAGAATAATCCTAGTGACTAATTCTAAATATAATTCCCCATAAATCTATAAATTTCTATAACTCCCCCTAGATCTATGACTACACTATTGTAATACAAACATTGTATAGTTTAAACCAGACAAGCAATTCAGAAAATATTCAATAAAATCTTTCTATGAAAACAAGCATCCAATCAATCCAAACAAATTTAAATCTTCGTTATATTCAAATACAAGTTTTAAATTAGTCAAACCTTATCATTCTTAATTATGTTACTTATTACGTATAGCTTATTCCAATTAAATCAACAATCCAGACCAAATCAAAATAATATATGTCAATTCAAAAACACTTCTTGAACCTTCAACTAATCCTAGAAACTATAAAACTCCCCCTTAATCTAATACTTGTAATAAAATGTAAAAAAGATGAGTATAGTTATATTATTTAATACCTACATGTGTATAAGTATATTTCAAACAAACCTATCAACCAAAAATGGAAATCAATCATGTCAAACCAATCAATCAAGTTATTCAAGTCAAACAAATCAGACGAGTCAATTAAGTCAAACAATTCAAACAAGTCAATCAAGTCAAACAAATCAATCAAGCCAAACAATTCAATCAAGTCAAACAAATCAATCAAGCCAAACAAGTCAATCAAGCCAAACAAATCAATCAAGCCAAATAAGTCAATCAAGCCAAACAAATATGTTATGTATTTAATTTATAATCTTAATTATTTCTAACTAGTTAAAAACTCCTCATACGGTATACTTGTTATGAATGGAGTTAAAAGTTGATAGGTAATGTAGTGTGTGTAGTATGTTGGTTATAATGCAGTATGAACTATATGTCATATGCAAAGCAATATGAGATGATATATTGAATGATATGCAACTTGCGATGTGAATGATTTTATTTTGACATGTACTGTAATAAATGAGGTATGATATGAAAAAGGACGTGTAACGATATTATGATAATAACATGCAGAATGATTTGATGATGATATGTATAAGATATTTAAAGTAGTATCTAACTATTATGCATATATATATTATATTATTTGAATCAAGCAAAGGTAATGTACATTAATTTCTAGACTAAGGTTAACGATACTAATGAAAGAGACAAAAGGATAGTAAAGATAAGAGTTTTAATATATATATATATGTATATGTATATGTATATATATACATATATGATAATTATCAAAAATAAGTATTCAAAATAATTTTCTAAGAAATATGAATTTAAATAATTTTAATAGGGTGCTTATTTAAAAAAAATAGTAAATATTAAAGAATATAAAGAGAATATAAAACTTTATCATATTAAAGGAAATTATTATGATATATTCATAATAAATATAAAAACTAAATGAAAAGAACTTAAAATATAGAAAATTATTATAATATAAAATCCATAATTATAACAAAATTATATATATATATATATATATATATATATATATTGTGACAAAATCTGGTAGTATAGAGTAAAATATAAAAATATGTTTTATATACCAAAATAGTAAGTGTAAATACACAAGTTTTATAAATTTAATAAAATAAGATAATCAAAATTAGTATTCAATTTCAGATAGTATTTGTTACAATGTAACGCAGATCTTTATGTATTCATAGGTGAAAAATATATATAAGTTAGACTATGTATGTTGAAACTACATATAAAAGATAGATAAAATTATATTTTATAACAATATCATATGTTTGAAAAATTAGACAAACAAAAGGATTTATTATTATACGGTTATAACTTGATTCATGGCTGACATCCTCAGTTCCCCAAATTCCCAAATCGTCAGCCACCACGAACCAGATCCCTTCTCCAAATCCGCCATTGATCCCTATCCCTCCTCCTCCCAACCCACCCCTACCAAGAATCCAACAACTACCTCCGCAACCCTGCTTGCGCCTCCATTGAGCAAGAAATGGACGAACCTTTTTACAACCAAACCAAGGAACACAGGCAAATTTGAGCCTCTGACAATCAACCTACAGTTCTTTGGTAACATGCTCGTGCCCACGGAGGACATTCTGACCGCTGCAACTGAAGTCTGGAAAAGTAACCTTGTGGGCCTTTTCCTTGATGATGCTCTCTCTTACACCACAGTCATTATGCAGTTAAAGAAACACTGGAAACCTAAAGGAGAAGTGAAGGTAAAATCAAATGGATCCTTATTCTTCTTCCATTTTGATTTAGACGAAGATCGTGCCAAGATCTTAGAATCTGACCCTGTCATAAATTGGAACAAAGTTTTCATAGTAAAGGAATGAGACACTAGCATCGGTAATAACAGTGCTCGTATTAGATTAGTGTCGGTCTAGTTAAAAATGTATAATGTTCCGCCTCTTGGTTGGACTCAAATCAGTATTTGTTGGCTTGCAACTAGGGTTGGGAAGTTCTTGTGTATGGATGAGAACATAGTGAGGATTGATATATAGGCTTGTATATGCGAAATGCATGGTCGAAGTGACCCTGAACGAGGAATTACCTGATGAGTTTTGGGTCCTTCTTCCAGATGGAACAGAACATATAGTGAAAGTGGAATACCCTTGGAAGCCGGCAATTTGTTCTAAATGTAAAGTTTTTGGACATGTGACTGATAACTATGATGTATCAGCAAGGAAGATTGATAAGTTGGAACAAAAAAGCGATACTGGTGATAACACTGAGGTCCCAAAAAAATGTGCAGAGAAATATCTCAAGATTTCAAGATAAGAGGAAAAATAGGTACAATTTCTACAAGAGGAATCAAGCATGGAAGAACCTGAATACATTTAAACATAGTAATAAACCTGTTAATGCAATGAGGATGATACCCATATTGCGCCTATAGTGGAAGATGTGGAAGATTCTGAAGAAGGCTTCAACTTTACTTTTCCACCATCGACATACATATTACCAACTTTGGACCTTTTAGTGTCCTATCAGGCATACCAATAGCAAAGAACAACAATTTTATTGGACAGTCGGATGAGAATGAAAATGCTATGCAATTTGATACTAATGATATGCATCCAGGGATAGTTTTAGAAGAAGGGGAGATAAGTCAGAAAGAAGATGAAAATAGGACAGTGCATGTTCAATAGTCTTGTGAGAATACCCATGTTAGCGCTCAAAAGAAATTAGATGTTGAAGGACTTGCAAGTACTGAAGCCACTGAGTATATTCATTCATTTAATGCATGCGTGGGAGACCTAGAAGATAATGTAGGAATGGAGGTTACGTGTGAAGAAGCAACTATTGTGACCAATGAGAATGGTGGTAATGGTGAATGCAACTTAAATGTAGTGAGTACTTCTAAGATTATGGAAATACCAAATGCAGCGTTCCCTATAAACAGTCAAGCTGAAATAGTTTGTCCACTAATTCAGGAACAACAGATGGATACTTTGAATTGTAATGCAAAAGAGAATCGATATGTGGCTCTTATGAGAACGATCATTGGAAACATGCAGGAAATAAATAAAAAGCTTCTAGCTGAGCTAGCTTCTAGTGAATTTAACACTAAACAATATTATGCAGCAAAGAAGACAGTGAATTGATGCACTTCAACTGTTTGAGGTTATGCCAAAAGCTTATTTCTTTTTTAAATCTTTATGAAATGATCAGTTCGAATCAGAAAGATGATGGAGCGTATATGCTGCTGTTGATGGGTTGGCACATAGAGGGATTAGTGGATGGAGTACTGTGGCGTAAGAAGTATCAGAATGCTTCAAGAAATGATATTTGTCCTCCTCTACCTCGGCTGTTAGAGAGGAAGGAACACGCCTTTTCTTTTTGTATTAACTACTTGAAATTGTGGAGGATCTTCTCTGAATCGGTTACGAAGAATAAGCGGAGGGGCTTTCGATTATCAATTGAGATTTTGTTTCATTTTGATATTATTAATATTGAAGTGAACTGTGTTCGTGGGGATGTTGATTCTCAGGATATTTTGAAAGATGTTGAGGACATTGTTTCGAGTGCCGGGGGGAATCCTATTTAGAAGGAGTTTTATTTACAGTCAGATGTTGTTTGTGATTTAATGGGTGGTTTGAATTTTGAGGCGATAAATGGTTCTTTGTTATGTGAAGATGAGATGGTGGGTTCTGTTGGGAAGTGCATGGTTTTTCATCATTTTGATTCTATGCTTTTTGATCCATCAGTTCAGATTTGCCTTGATAATCCTGAGATGCTAGTTTTAGTTAGTGAGGATGGAAATGTTTTGTCGAGTAATAGAATGGGAAAAGAGATGGTGACTGGTTTTGATGGGGAGCTTATTCAGGATTTTGTATCTGGTAATAATATGGTTCCTTCTCCTTTACTGGCTAAATCCTGTATGTCCGAAGTTGATGGATCTGAATGGCATGTGTCTGAAGATGTAAATCTGTTTAACAGTTTTGGGGTTTTGGAAGATCTTGATGAAGAAGAGGTGTGTATACCAGAGGCTAACGTGTATGGGATGAAGGTTTATAATACAAGGCATAAGGTCATAAATCCTGTCATTAATAATTTTAAGTTTCCTTCATTGAAGTCAGTGCCGAGGATTGGAAAGTCTGGTATGGGGTATAGGGGGATTTCAAGGTGCAGCGGCTTCAATCAAGGGAAGTCATTAGCATTAACGGTGTATCAATATGTTCCAACCTTAATTCTGTTTCTCTTGTGACAAAGGAGAGAGCGATTTCTCCAGTTATAAACCAATATCGGTGGATGGTTTTGAATAAAGATGGTAGTAATGGAGCAGTACATATAGGTATAAGAATCAGTCTTGTTTCTAACTTTAGCAGTAACTTAATAAGTGCTGATGAAAGATTGGGGGATCATTTGTGTAGTAAGGGAAACCAAGTGGTTAGCAGTTGCGGTGATTTACTATCTAATGATGGCAGGTTGTCGTGTAAGATGGGCAATGTGTTTGGAGACTTTGATGGTATGGCTGTAGGTGGTTATAACAAGACCTCTGCAATTTATTCATTGAAGTCAATGCCGAGGATGTTTGAAAAGGGAAAGATGTTGGCGTCTAAACGGTTTTTTCGTTTTCTAAACATTTACTTGATGTTCATTTGGTTAAGGGGAGAAGAAACTCTTCTGATATGAAGCATGATATCTGGTTGGCTATGAATAAGGGGTTTTGCATGGGTTCGGTGCTTTCAGTGTTGAGAAACGGTCTGGGCTCTTACTCTCGCTGTGATTTTTTGAATTGTGTTCAGTTTAGGCCGGTGTTTGATACTCTTAGTCAGATTGGAGATCCGGGTTCGGATGGATTGCAAGTGGATAATGGAGATAAATCTACTGTTTGTGATATGACTATTTCTTTGACTAGGAGGGGTAGGCATAGGAGAGAAACTCTCAGCTCGGGCTTGGTCCGTCGTAGCGCGCGTATTCGATCTTATTCCGATTCTTACCATGGTAGGTTCCTGGGTTCGAATGCTAGTAGTAGCAATTCGAATTTGGACTCAGGACACAGGTAGTAGATTTTGCTAAGGAGCTTTTTACCGAGATGATTTGGATTGAAGATGGTTTTTGCTTTGGAGCTTTTTTTGTGTTCAGTTTTGGAGTGTTTGTATTGAGATAGTCTTTTCTCTTGTTTTTGTTGTATTTTGTTTGGAGAGACCGGACTTAGCTCGTGTAGGTTTTTTTTTTTGTTTTTTTCTAGGTTGGTAGTCTGTTTTTGTATTCTTTAATTTTCTTTTATATATATATATATATGTGTGCTCTCTTCTTTTTAGAAGATCACACATTTTGTTTTCAAAAATAAAAAAATCAAATAATGATAACTTGAATTTTCAACTGAATAAAATGCAGATTCATCTAATATTGATGCAATGCATGAATTTAAACTAATGTTTTAAATTATTTCAAAATTTTCCATTTAATATTCCCAAAATTCAGATGATAAACTTTTGAAAACCTATGCTCTAATACCAATTGTTAGGGATGAGAATAACGGATCTCAAGGCAAACCTAACACTAGAGGGGGTTGAATAGTGTTTTAAGAAGATTATGGAAAACATAAACAATTAATGATTATCCAAACAACTATATGAATCAGAGAATGAATATAACAACAAAAACAATTGCAAATGCAAATATAAACTAAAATAAAATGCAGAAAAGGAAAGAACACACCGGATTTTATACTGGTTCGGATTACCCCTACGTCCAATCCCATGCAACGCTAGATTGCGCAGAGTTTTATTAATACCAGTGTCAACTTTACAACACCTTGATTTCACGGCTACAAGGTTAACACCGATTTCACACCATTGATGTCACGGCTACAAGGTTCACACCGACTCCACACCCTTGATTTCACGGCAACAAGATTCACACCGATTCACCACCCTTGATTTCACGGCTACAAGGTTCACACCACTCCTTTTCCTTGATTTACGAGCTACAAAGAACACGCCCTTTCCTTAACAATTACAAACTACCCTAGAACCCTTGAATAACACTTCCAAAAAAAGAGTATTTGGTAGAGATTGAGAACAGAAAGAGAATGATATAATTTGTATTGAAAATGGCAGAATATAAGTGTAGAAATCAGGAAATGAAAGTAGAATAATGGTGGTAAGAATAATGATGAAGAAGGAGAAGATAAGCTTATTGAAAATTAGAAAATGACACCTTTATATATAATTCCAAAGGTTGCAACAAGTCTGAAATGTTTCAAATAATGAAAAGACACTTCTTTTAAAAATTAAAAATTTTGACGGTTATATGTCGACATGTCAAAAATGTATGTCGACATATATATATATATATATTTGAATTTTAAATCAGTTTTAAAGTATTTAAACTAATATATATATTCTAGAAATTCCTGGAACAAAACTAGTTGTTAAAACATTATTTTTCAAGTATAAAAACATAAGAAAATATTATTTAAACATATGATTAAAAAACATTAATTGGTGATATAAAACTATATAATATATATATAGGAATTTATAAAGAGATATTTATAAACTATATCAACAAAAATGGTTTATGAAAAAAATGGTTTATGAAAACTTAGAGTTTGAATAAGAATATTTGAAATTATAATCAAGTATAAACTTAGTATAATATATATGAATGAATTAATATATACAAGACTATAAAAATAAGAATACGTATAAATTAGGAAATATATATTTGAAATATTGAGTTTGAAATCCTTGATGATTAAAAATCATTTTGAGAGAAGTTTGAAATCAATTTGAAAATAGTTTGAAATCAATTTTTAAAAAGATAACTTGAAAACAGAATTTTGAGAGTGCTAACCAGAGTTTTACATACTAACTAGGCTCTATTACTTTGATAATCTTGAACTCTTGAAATCTTGGTATCTTGATACTCCTTTGAACTCTTGACTCTCTTAATTGTACAGTCTTCAAAATCTATTACCTGCATATAAATCCTGCACATATATATATATATATTCTAGATAAATATGTTAGTATATATTTTATAATCAATAATGATAATGAGTGAAACAAGGTTGTTGTCATCAAAATTGCATTCTCCAACAAGCCAAGACTTTTATATAAAACTTTTTATTATATGTTTACAAAATTTTGAGGTTAAGTTGGTTTAAAGTAAGTTTTGAGTCGTAGTCTTGAGAATAAAGATAGACCTAAACAATGTAAAAATTGAAACTTGTTTCATTCATATTTTCTTAACCATAAGTTTGAATTTATCAAAACTTTTCTCTGTGGAAAGATAAAATCATTATATGAAACTTCAATGTTGTCATTTTACAGATCTCTGACTTTGTTTACTATGGATATTATGGGTTTATATGAATGCATAAATGACTGGAGAAGACGTTTATTGATGTTGTTGTGTTTTGTCCAATTAGGTTACCTCAAACCATCTTCACCGTAATATTCATATTTAATTCATAAGTGTTTAAAAATTACCAATTGTTAATATATTATTTTGGCATGTTCCATCACCTACGTTTCAAATTTCGTGAATTTTTTATTGAGTTTCGATACGTTATATAATTTGATTTTCGAAAGCTTTTCCGGTTAGATTTTAACAGGAAACACTTGATGATTAAAAAATCCTAATAAATTGTAGATAAAACATAAAAATATGAATTCTTTTATCCTCAACTTATATGTGCATATTCAGTTAAATTTTCATAGAAAAATAGTTAGATTTTCTATATTAAATATGCACAACATAATAGATGAAATTCTAGACTTTTTTTAGTTGATTTGGCTTGAGATGATGATTCTAACCATGAATCTTTTGGATATCTAGGAGAGTTAATCCTCATTATCTACCTCTAATTTTTTTATTTATATGCTCTTGATTTTACAGTGAATGATTGTTGTAATGAACTGCCTTTCTTTCTACTAAGGACGATGCTTAATACACCTTTGTTATTCATGTGTCAGTCATTTAGTCATGCGAAAGACAAGTCAGTAGGAGCAAAGAAAGAGATAAACATAATCTCATAGCGAAATGAAAAATCTATAATATAACCATAATATTTACACAAATCAAAATTGTAAATTTAATATGTGCATTAGAGAATTAATCTATAAATCAGTCTGGAAGGTTATAACAACCATGAATTAGAGAATTCTAGAATTTGAAAGTAGATCTGGAATGTTTTGCTTTCTTTATTTTTTGATGCATTGATTACTTTTAGAAAAGTAGGTGTTTGTGATAGTTACCTGGCAACCATGTGTGTTTGTAAGTGCTCTTGGGCCACTAAATATGGGTCGAACATGCATAATAAAATTTTGATCCACTTTCAGGAAAAAATGTTGCGGGTGTGTATGTGTACATTTATCTATGTGCATGTATCTGTATGTATATTTTTGCACGTGTAACATAATAGTTCACCTAAACCTTGACATGTCTATGTATAATATTTTGAATTTGCACTACGTATAACATGTTATTTATTTTACTATAGAAATAGAAAACAAAACTTCATTTTTTTAGTATGATATATGTATACACACATGTACTTTCAAATAATTTAGTGAATGAATGAATAAATATACTAATACTTAAACATAAATGTGTGTGTGTGTGTGTTTATATACATATATATACATAACTATCAGATAATGGTCACAACAAAATTGGTTTTTTAACTTATTTTAAATATTATCTTATTTAATATTTTTTAGAAATTATTGTAACTAAATATAATAAACTGAAAATAAAATTTAGTATTCTGACGCATTATAAAAAGATCAAATGATATATTTAGCATTTAAAATATTTAAAAATACATATTGTGATTTTAAAATAGTTTTACAATAAATTATTAATTTTCAAAAATATATGTACATTTTATTTTTTAAAAATTGAATTTTTTACTGCCAAAAACCTACGAAGAGTTAAATTAATTTTCAATAATTTAAATTACATTTATATTATGATTCGTTTATTTTATTTAAATAATATCTAAATATACATATAGAAAACATTTTTCTTATTTTTCAAATGACATTTAGGTTCAAAAATATTTTGGATAACTTATTTTGTATAATGTAATGTTTAATATTTGAATTTATGAAGTTTGTCTATTTTAAATAAATAATAATTTTCTTAACTTTTTAGTGTGAGTATTAGGTATGTGTATCTTGCACACAAAAAATTCAAAACATTATATAAGCACGTAAGTAAGCAATTATCATAAATATGGGAAATTATCAAAATGTTAGATTTGTCATTTTTTATAAATTGATACCTTCATATACAAGTTTTAGGTAGTATGTAACATACTACACAGCAAGTGAGTTAAACCCCGCACGGTGAGGATGGAATCCATGACTTCTAGGTCAATATCCAAGTATTTTAACCAGTTTATTGATAAGGTGTTTGTCCAGAGTTGTCATCTATAACATCATACGACATAAAAGTTAACATTAATTTGTATTTGTAAAACATTCACCAAAGCCTATCAAATACACATGGAATGAAGATACGAGACCTTTGAATCTTATTTCAATTTAGCAAGATGTTAGCTCTAGAATTGATGATTATAGGTTATCGAATAACTTTAGATTTATTTGATTTGTGCTTGAAAATGAAATATAAGAGAAGGAATTTTGTTTGACAGTAGGATCTTTGAGGAGGCAAAAAGTATTAGAAGTGTATCGGTCATGATAATTTGTAGAGGAGATAATGTTGTATGTAGCTCTAGTGCGATTGGAAAACGCTCCAAGCTCCCTAGTAGGGAGAAAGAGTTCGCACCTTGGCAGCTACATTATAGCGGTTATTTATTTGAAAAGGCAAGTAAACATCCAATAAATGAGCAATACATCTCGAGATTGAAAATAACTCTATGACAGCCTGAGTAAAAATATGATATGGCGATAGCGGACCTTCTTACGTCTGCAACCTATGAAAGTAGGTTTCAAAAGAACATGGAGATAAAGTTAGGTCTAGATCCTTATATTTCTCTAACTCATTATGTTCCTCCAATCCATTCAAAACTCAAACTACATTTCATCATATGGTCGGCCCATACTTGATCTTATTATGGCCAAAATCCATTTATCCATATAGGCTTCAAACCCACTTCAAGCGTACATAATGTTTATTGTATTTAAATCAAATTTAAACGTATATCGATATCATGTGTGTGTGTGTATATATATATATATATTAAGTATTACAAACATATTATTAACAACATTTTACAAATCATGTAAAAGCTTAAAATTAATATTTTTAAATGTTAATAAGATTATATTATGACTTTGACATGGGAAACTGGTCGCTTCACGCCAACAACCAAGTATAATGCATCATGCGGTAAATCCAATCACATACATTCAGAAAGTAAATGAACACCGAGATTTATAGTGGTTCGGTAAGTGAGCCTACATCCACTTTAAGGATCCTTTTCATATTTTCACAAATATAATCCTTTTTGCAATAAAGTTATGTGTTTAGCAATGGCAAAGTCCTTGCCCAAAGCCAACAAGTTCTTCTACAAAATCCAAGGTCTAAAAGTGTTCTCCAATGTCTAAGAGGGTCCAAATATCAATCCAGGTGCCGAGTAGAAGTTCACAAGCCCATGAAACATTCCGAAGTCCAAATAGCCATTAAAATGCACTAAGTCCAAGAATCTCGAGTGCAAAATGAATGTGCAAAAAGATCCTCGAAACAACCCACAGAGGGCTATTTATAGGTAGGGAAATATAGGAGCTGTATCCCAAAACTTTCGTACCTCGGAAGCAGTACCGATCCGGGGATCGATACCAAACCCGGTACTTAGCCTTTTCACCACTTCATCTTTGAAGCTGCTTCTTCCACGCCAAGCCACTTCATCTTCGGGGATATACAAAAATGATCCCATTAAACCCAAAAGACTTAGGACATATTTCCACCATCCAAAAGCTATCTTAGGGATACGAAATCCCATAAACCACAAATACTGATCTTGAAGAAAGAAGGGGAAGCATCGATCCCTGTTGCCATAGAGAAAACAATGCCATCCTAAAGCGTCTCAGAGATATGATATCCTTAGTCATCAATAATGCCGATCCCGGAATCGAAAATACGAATACCAATCCCGGGATTCTTGGCAAATTTTAACCACTTCCTGAACCTTCATAAGTTGTACCAATCCAAACGTGTTTGCAGAAGTTGTACCGATCGCAAAACACTTAGCCAAAATTTCGAGTTTCTGAAAATTTTGCAACCTCGTCCATAGCTCCAAACTTTTCGAAGTTTGTACTCAAATCCCAAGCATTACGATAGACAAAATTCGACGTGTGACTGCCTTGTAAAATGATGGGTTAACACTTGCCTCTAGAAACATGTCTTTCTATTTAAAGACGTATTTTGTATAATCCAACAGTTCATAAATCCAAAAGCCAAAATTCGAGAGAAGTCCGAATTCCAATAACCGAAAAACCAGAAATCCCGAGAACCACGATCGCGCCAGATCGTATTAATTAGAGAACATGCATCCAAAAAACAAAGAAAACCAACGATCAATCCAGATCGCATTATAGGAGAAAACCAAAACTAGCATATCTAAGAATCAAAAAAATAGAATAACTAATATCCAAAGAACCAGAGAAATCCATCCATGACCTCCTTGGGGCTAAATAGATTAAGTATAATCTAGATTCAGTATAGTCTATACCTGGAAAAACCAAATGAATTGAATTTCCAAGTCCTTACAAAACAACCCACAACCGATGAATCATCTTTCCAAGTAAGATAAAACAACCTATAACCAATCAAGCATAATCCATGCTCGAACCATAATCAACGACCTTGCCAAGTCCTGACAAGATGACCCGACTTTTCCCAAACAAAGTCCTTACTTGGGGGCCGGTCTATTTTTATACTTAATGAGCAAAGTCGTTACTCACTAAGTCCTTAAAGTTTGAAATTCCAATTCCCGATTTCATACTTTGCAAGCACAGTCCTTACGAGAAAAGTAATCTTATTAAAGTTTTGGAAATTTTTTAAGCATTTAATAAATCCAAAAGAAAACCTAATGGTTTATCGCCGAGTACAGAGCATTCCTAGGGGTTAAGTCTTAACCCCGTACACGGGTAGGCCGACTTAGCCGTTTCGATCTCAAGTTCATTAAGTTTCTTTAGGTATGAAGGGGATGATTTATCATCGGGTACAGAGCATGCCTAGGGGTTAAGTCCTAACCCCATATGTAGGTGGGACCACTTAGCCATCCTAAGGCAGAAAACTTGAAAACCAAAGAAATTCATTAACTACCAGGTGGATGGGTTATAGTCGGGTACAGAGTGTGCTACGGGATTCAGCTCTAATTCCATATATGCGTAGGCCGACTCAGCCATATAAAACCAATAACCAGAGATATAATATCCAAAAGGCTGAATCCCATACAACCAAAGCCGGAAGGCCAAAATCCAAAGTCCTAGTAACCAAGTAACCAAAATCCAAAAGCTATAAATCCAGACAACTATATCCAAAAGCTAGAAGCCCAGAATACCAAGCCACGAAAGCTGAAATACCAAAGAGCTAGAAAGTCGGAAACCAAACAACTAAAAACCAAAGTCCGGAGAAATCCACAACAATCAATGACCAGTTCACTTGAGCCATGTCTTGGCTCGTTCTTATTCCAAGACGGAGTAGGTAGTTGTGCCTATTCCGGCACTATAGCTTGATTCCTAACATACTGTACCTGTTTTCCACATCTAACAAGTTCCTCATCCATATCCCGAAGATGTCCGTAATCATTTGTATTATGGCATTCAAGCTCATGAAACAAACATTGTTTACCAAAATCCCTTTCCCTTTAAGTTGGCTTCCTTTTGGGAGGCATTCTTAATGGAGAAACCGGGTGAAATTCCAAGTAAATCTCCTCTAGGGAATGAGTAAGTTCCGTGTACGAAAGGAATTTGGGTTCCCTCCATTGCATACTCCGATCATTTCAAGACGGGAATTTCTCTTTTCCTTTATCCTGCCAGAATCATATGATCCTTTGCCTTTAACCATGTTAGTTATCAGTTCTAACATCCTCTTCCCGTAGAAACCTATCTGCTTCAAAGTAGAATTTTCCAAGGTCCCGTGGTGTACACCGTTGAAGCGAGATATTGAAATCTGTCTTGTCTAGTATACCAGAAATAGCAGCCATCAAAACCATGGAAGGATTCTGTCGATCAAGTGACACCGTTGTTGCGTTACCTTTCAAAAAAATTCCGCATGGTCTCTTCGGAGCTTTGCTTGATTGCCTAAGAGTCATAACATTCATCAGTCGAGAAATGTGGACCCTGAACTGTCCATTGAACTTTCCTAGTAGAATATTCCAAATTCCAATACTATCTGATTCCAACTACAGAAACCACGTAGCAGCAATATTATAAGAAAGAGTGGAAAGAATTTTTCCATAATGTTATTCGAAGCTGAAATTCCTTCTATGCGGCGCATATAACACATCAAGTGAACGGTAGGATCCTTCGTGCCATCATAAGCATCTAAGACCGATAATTTGAAGTCTGGTGGATCTGAAAATTCCCTAAAGCCGGAGTAAATGGACAGTGATTAACATAATTCAGATCCAAGTGAGATGCTCCGCCACGAGCAAACCATCGAATCACATTTGCAATTCGATTTTCGTTTCCAAGCAGTCGCCTAAAATCTTCCAAGCCATCACCAGAGCCTCCGGTGTCCAAACCCCCCTAAGCCATGTGTTAATTTTCAACCTGAACATCCACTTTAACCCAAATCCGAGGAATTGTCGCTGGTGCAGACCTAACTTCGAGAGCCATAGGAATCATTCCAACATTTGTACCCTCACGCACCGAAGCTTGGGTGATAGTTCCGAATCCAAATTCTACAGCCTGACCAACCAAAGCATCATGAACTATACTTTCATTAAGATGGGGGAGATGCCCATGGGCCGTTCCGGATTGGCTTGGGGAGGAGTTGGGGAAATTGCCTTTAAGTCATGCAAAACTTGAGCGCCTTGAGAATTCGTTCCAGCCTAAGTTCCTTGGCCTATCGGCCTTCCAGATCCTTCCATCCTAGCCATAAAAGCATTCATGGCCTCCTGTTATCTCCTAAAGATTTCTTCTCTTCGTTCCAAGTGTTTATTCAAATCCTTAACCACAACATCCATATCCTCTCGAGTTAGATAGTTCAAGGGATTTTAAATAGAGGAAACCTTCTGGCTTCCTTCTATTGTCGCTACCTCAGAACGAGCAAGAATGGTACCCTTCTTCCACTTAATGGTCCTTAAAATCCAAAGCAATCCAAAGTCATTCACCCCCTTCTTGGCACGACAAAATGTTGACATGGGAAATTTGTCACTTTATGCCAACACCTGAGTGTAATGCATTATGTAGTAAATCCAATTATAGAGATGCAGAAAGTAAATGAACACCAAGATTTAAAGTGGTTCGGCAAGTATGCCTACATCCATTTTGATGATCCTTTTCATATTTGTACAAGTACAATACTTTTAGTTACAAATTTATGTCCTAAGCAATGGCAAAGTCCATACCCTAAGCCAACAAGTCCTTATACAAAATTCAAGTTATAAAAGTGTGCTTCAATATCCAAGAGAGTCCAAATATCAATCTAGGTGCCAAGTGGAAGTTCACAAGCTCATGAAACATTCCAAAGTCCAAATAGTCATGAAGGAAGCCATTAAAATGCTCTAATTCCAAGAATCTAAAGTGCAGAATGAAGGCCTATATAGGTCTTGGAAACAACCCACAAGGACGCTATTTACAGGAAGGGGGTATAAGAGTCATATCCCAAAACTTTTGTACCTCGGGATCGGTACTGAACCCAGTACTTAGTTATTTCAGTGCTTCATCTTCGAAGCCCTTGCATCTACGCCAAGCTACTTCATCTTAGTATAGGGGATATGAAAATTATCCTATTGATCCCCAAAGCCTTAGGATATATTTCCACCATCCAGAAGCTATCCAAGGGATATGAAATCCCGTTGGCCACGAATATCGATCCTAAAGAAAGAAGGGGGAGCACAGATCCCTGTTGTCTTAGAGAAAACCATGCCATACTAGAGTCGTCTCAGGGAGACGAAAGACCAAGTCAACAACAATATCGATCCCTAGATTGGAAGCACAAATAATGATCCTGGATACTTAACCAATTTTTGCCACTTCCTGAACCTTCATGAATTGTACCGATCTAGACTTGTTTTCAGAAGTTATGTAACACCCTAAAATTTTATACACTATAACCATATTGTAAAATGAATATTATATATTTAAATATTCATAATTAAGTAAAACCGACTATATTGTTGCATTCATCTTGGAATTCTAGTTTAGATAGACCCCAAGTTTGCGTAAATCGAATAACGTATGAAGGAGTTATGAACGCAAGAAGTTTGTATATATAGGAGGTTATATATAAATATATTTAAAAGTAACTCAAACCAAAACAATGCAGAAATTAATGCAGGTCATGGGACGACCATAACAGGCTTGGGTCGACCAATGGGTTGACCCAAGTAAAGAGGGGTCGACCCATGAGTCAACCTAGTGATGACCCATAACAGGCTTGGGTCGACCTATGGGTCGACCCAAGTAAAGAGGGGTCGACCCATGAGTCAACCCAGTATGTCGGTGGGTCGACATGCAGGGCAGATTATGAGTTCTGAACCTGGACTGTTTTTAATTCTGGATTCATCCGCGCACTCGGCATTACGTGTAAACCTAATATCTAACGGTGGTGGATTGTCGTTGGTAGTCTATATAAAGTCATGCAACCTTATTTGTTCAAACAAAAAATCATTCTTCCTTCTTCCTTTAAGCCTTGTTCTGAGATAAATACGTGCATAGAACTACTAAGGCGCTGCCCAAATATAAAATAGCAAGGACAATTCAGTCTGTTACAACAACAAAAAGAAAGAAACAGACTTTTCTACAACGGCATATATATATATAAAGAGATAATCTTTTCTTCACCAAGACCCGTTGTGAGTTTCATGTTATTTTCAGATCTGATACCTAGAAACATATCATGATAGTAAATAAAAGTAGATCTAGAACATACAGTACCTATAAGTTATACATGTTCCTTTACTATTATTCATTTATGCCATTGTTATAGTAATATATGTTCTTTTACTGCCGGTTGATTAATTAGTTATGCATATCTATCTTCCTTTTCCATATTTTGTTATTTAATTTATTTCTAGTCTTGTTTATAGGCCTGTTTTATACAGTTGGATTTGATTATGTTCTCCTCCTTCTATTTTTTCTTTTGTTTACGCTAAACCTAGGCCATTAAGAGCCTAGTCCATGTCCGATTTAAGATTGCATATAATTAAAATTGGGATAACAAGAAATGACAAGGAAAAGGGGATTTTGGGCATATTGTTAAACTAAGGACTATTTGACTGTAATTTGGGAATATAATAAAAGGGGATAGTATGCATAAACTTGTACATGTTGTAATTTGGGAATATAATAAAAAGGGATAGTATGCATAAACTTGTACATGTTGTAATTTGGGAATATAATTGAAAGGAATAGTATGTATATGTGTAAACATGTTATCTTTTACTTAATATAGACATTAAGTAAAAGACATGTTAAAATAATGTAAGTCCCTATGTAGGTTAGGTAAATTGAATTACTATAGTAATTATATACATCTGTGCAGGTTCTTGTTTTGGGAGAAGGTTGTACACACATAATAACTTATAAATTTACAACCACTCTTATTAATGAACTTAAACCTGATTATCAATAAGCTACGAGGTCCATCATTCTGCTGTTGTATCGGGTTTTGGGGACTCTTAAATCCTAGTTACTTAGGAGCACAAGCTTAGGGGGTTTGGCTTGTGTCAATCTTACTATGTGGAACCCAAATTAGTTAGTATCCCTGTTAGTATTTTTTTAGAGGGCCTCGCACTAGGTAGGGGCTAGGGAACGCTTTACTGAACTAGATAGTAAGAGGTTCAAACGAGGAAGGTGGGTACGGGCGCTTTCCGGCAGAGTCATGAGCTTATATGAGTTCGATTAGGGAAACTAAGCTGCTGTAACACTAGTAAATAGGTCTGTCTTATATAAGTTGCCAGGTTAGGGAGTGATACACCCTATGTTGGGGCTAGCACAGGTTATCTATGTAATAGGGAGCCGATCGCATAGGTAGTAATCAGGGTAACACATAATCCTGTTATGTAATTAAGGTGACACCTAATCCTGCTGTTTCTGTTAAGTAATTAGGGTAACACCTAATCTTGTTATGTAATTAGGGTAACACCTAATCCTGCTATTTCTGTTAAGTATTTTAGTTAACACCTAATCATGTTATACTAGTATTGGTGCAAAGAAAACCTATTTTTAGGGATATAAATGAGAAGCTTTTCTCAATCATTATTTTATATTGCTACCATGTTTATCTTGTTTACCTCTTGCCTTATATGCTACTATACTTTCTCATTCAGTCTTCTTTATCTATCTTGATACCTCTATTTTATGCATGTACTAAAAAACACGGGAACTCACCATGCTTTATGTCAGACCTTTTTGTTTTGCTTCTTTCTCTTCCTTTCCCCCCTTCAGGTCCTCAAAGTGCTAGCATTCCTCAGTGATTAAGGACTTTCTCTTTCAGCTTGGATCTGGACTTTCTCAAATGTACCAATTTGATTTACTTTCTATTCTGTTATGGCTTTCTATGAGGGATATGGTTTTATATTATTACACTCTGATATTTCGCATTATGAGACAGATTTGTGGTTCTTGGTTTGTGATGTAACTGGTTTGATAATGTAACCTGATTTGAAACAATGTTTTACTTTAAATAAAAGTTGAATTTTCCGCTCCTTGCTTATATATGTCTTGTGAATTTTTATTACTGTTTACCTATTACACTTCACGAAACTTAATGCATTCTCTTATGAGTGACATTAATGGACGTGGGGTGCCACATTTGGTATTAGAGCTGAAGGTAACAAGATCGGAGAAAAGTTTTGAAAATTATTTTCAAAAAGAAAAGTATTTTCAGATTAAAACCCGTTTTTGAAAAACATATCTCCTCAAGCCATATTCTATATTCCCTCGATCACTTACTGAATCTTTTATTTCTTATCTTTTTAGCTTGTCTGGGTCACCAAATCTTCTTGAGGGCATTCCATTACCGACATGGTTCTGTAGGTATCTAAAGGCTATGACACCAACTGGAGTTCAAGGAGATGCTCCACCCCCAAACGTAGCCGTAGTAGCTCCACCTCCACGAGTAGAAAACTTTTCTAAGCTTTGTAAGGACTTTTGATCTATAGGAGGAAAACCGTTATGTGGTACAAAGAGCTTTGTTGAGGCATGAAATTGGCTTAGAGAAACGGAGAATATGTTTAGTCTTTTTGAGATCGACGATAGGAAGAAGATATAGTTTGCCTCATGGCAACTGAAGGACAAAGCTTCATACAAGTGGGAGGTGACACAGGCTGGACAACTAGTAGCTACTTGGCATGCTTTCAGATAGAGACTTTAGATGAAGTTTTTAACTCAAGCAGAAGTAGGATTATAGATGGAGATATTATTGGCTTTGAAACAAGGGGACATATTCATTAAGGAATATGTCAACAAGTTTAATCAGCTGGCGATATTTAGCCTGGACTTGGTAACTATACCCTATAAGAAAGCTCTTAGGTTTGCGAGAGCGTTGAATCAACCTCTCCAAGGACTTGCATTATCTCATATACCAATGGGGGCGACATTTGGGAGGCTAGTTGACATGGCTCTAATGCACGAGATGGCAAGGATGAGAAGAAAGACAGTAAGGCTGAGGAGACACAGGCTAAGGGCGAGAAAAAGAAGTAGTGGCTTAACAAGGGAACACAAAAGAAAGGAGGGAAACCTGACAAGGCCCAGCAAGAAAGGTATCAAGTGTCATGGTTGCGGAGCCTTGGGTCATTTTGTGAAAGGCCGCAGAAAGATAGAAAACGTGCTTTAATTATGGTCAAGTTGGACACTTTACTAAGCAATGCCCTAGAAAGCAAGGACAAGGGGCACGATCTTCTGGATAAGTACATGCTTTTGAAGCTAGTGGACCTGATCGAGGTAGGAAAGTCACAGTTGAAGGTTTGATTTTCCTTTATGACTATCCTATTAGAATCCTCTTTGATTCTGGCAATTCTCATTCATTTATATCTAGTTCTTTAGTATATAGTTTGTACCTTAATACGAGTATAGTCTCTGATCCTGTTGTAGTCTCAAACCCTATAGGAGGTACAACTCATTTAGCCATGATATGTAGGGGTTTGAGAATTTCTATCTTGGGCATCGAGTTTGAATGCGACGCGTACGTACTGGGCTTTATGGGCTATGGTTTGATTCTAGGATTGGATTGGCTTGCTATGTATGGTGCCATCCTAGACTGTGAGAGGAGAGATGTGAGGCTTCTGATGTGTCAAGGGAGAACTCTCGAGATTTCGTGTGTCCCACGGGGTTCAGTTATGCTCAGTTCGTAGATTTTCTTGATGCTTTTGTTGACGATTCGCGATCAGTACCCATAGTCAGAGATTATCCGAATGTGTTTGTTGAGGTTAAGGGATTACCTCTGAGGCATGAGATAGACTTTCAAATTTATTTGGTAGAGAATGCGAAGCCAGTCGCTCTACTGGTGTGCCACATGGCTTCTAGAGAGAGAAGGGAGCTCAGCAAGCAAGTAGAGGAGCTATTCGAGAACGGATTTATTAGACGGAGCTTATCAAAGTGAGGGAGCTCCAGTCATATTTGCAACTAAGGCAGATAGCTCATTTTGTCTATGCATGGACTATAGAGAGATGAATAAGCTTATCAAGAAGAATAGGCACCCGCTTCCGAGAATTGATGACTTGTTTGATCAGCTAGTAGGCACGTCATTTTTCTCGCATATGGATTTTACCATGCGATTTCATCAGTTGAGGGTGGCAGAGGAAGTATAGACTGCATTCAGAACTTTAGACGGTTTCTTTGAGTGACTGGTTATGCCTTTTGGGCTAACCAATGCTCCCGCATATTTTATAGACTTGATGAGTAGGGTGTTTAGAGAGTTTCTGAACAAGTTTGTGGTGGTCCTTTGTGGATGATATTCTAATCTTATCAAAGAATGAGGAGAAGCATGCCCTACACTTAGGAGAGGTTCTACGCATTCTCAGATCAAATCAGCTCAAGGCAAAATTTTCTAAGTGTCACTTTTGGAGGAAGGAAGTAAGGTTCTTAGGGCATGTAGTCTCCAAGGATGGGATAACAGTGGATCCCGCCGAAGTCGTCGCAGTTCAAGATTAGAGGGCTCCGATAAATGCGATGGAGGTGAGAAGTTTTCCAGGGTTGGCGGGCTATTATAGAAAGTTCATCAAGAACTTTGCAAGGATATCAACCTCACTCACCCGATTGACGAAGAAGAACTTGGCTTTCCGTGGAGCATTAATTGCGAGGATGCCTTCCAAAGATTAAGAGGGCTTTGACAACATCCCCAGTTCTGACTCTCCCCGATGGAAGCAAGATGTTCACAGTCTACACAGATGCTTGTGGCACAAGAGTTGGTGTCGTTCTGATGCAAGAAGGAAGGGTAGTATGCTATGGTTGTAGATAGTTGAGAGTTCATGAGAAGAACTACCCTACCCATGATCTAGAGTTGGCTGCAATAGTATCACATTGAAGTCTTGGCAACATTTTCTACTTGGAGAGAGATTTGAGCTATACACGGATCATTAGTCGCTCAAATACTTGTTTTCACTTGGAACATTTAAGTATTGGCAACATTTTCTACTTGCAAAGAGATTTGAGCTATACACGGAGCATTAATTGCGAGGATGCCATCCAAAGATTGAAGAGGGATCTGACAACATCCCCAGTTCTGACTCTCCCCAATGGAAGCAAGATGTTCACAGTCTACACAGATGCTTGGGGCACAGGACTTGGTGCCGTTCTGATGCAAGAAGGAAGCGTAGTATGTTATGGTAGCAGACAGTTGAGAGTTCATGAGAAGAAATACCCTACCCATGTTCTAGAATTGGCTGCAATGGTGTTCGCATTGAATTCTTGGCAACATTTTCTACTTGGAGAGATATTTAAGCTATACACGGATTTAGAGTTCATGAGAGCTATCAACATTTTCTACTTGCAATAGTGGATGGAGTTCTTAACAACCTACGACTTTAAGATAGCTTATACCCCAGGCAAGGGTAATGTAGTGGCAGATACATTGAGTAGACAGAGCATGACTTTGAGTCTTCTATTCGTTGAAAGGCGGAGCTTGGAGTTTATATCGACCTTCAATTTTAAGCAATCTACAGATTTCACACTGGGATTATTAGTGTTACTACCAAAATTAACTCTAAAACAAGCTGACGGTAAAGGGGTATCGGGTGACCGCAAGCACATAGGAATCCTTTAAAAACCAGGGTCAGACACTAGAAGGAACCAAGAGCAGGAAGGAATGATCCGAGAGAAGCATAAAACGACACCTTCTTTGTAAAAAGGAACTCAAAAGCTATAGAATACCAACATGATCTATCCGGCAGGGCCTACCAAACAAGGTGTATCCGGCAGGGGGTTTCTACAGCGAAAGATCATCTAAGTCGGAAGCTAAGAAAGAGGGAGGCAAGAGCACCGCTAATTGAAACCCGAAAGGACGGAAGGGCTGTCGGTATTAACCTGCTTAATACTGATACTTCAGGAGGCGGAGATATCTAAAGTATTAAGCTAGAAGCACGTAGAGATTATCTGGAACAAGCTTTTGAAATATCTACTGCATAAACACTGAAAGATTATATTGATAGACAACAGACAAATCACCTGGAGCTACCTTCCGGAAGATCAGGGTATACCTAGAAATCCCACTGAAAGTCAAACCGGAACCCTAAAAGAGATATAGGCTACTCATTCTAATTGATTTAGTACATACACTGATAGTGGTTCCGATCCAGCAGCTATCTATACACATCATGAGGGCAAGCTCCTCTACATATTCATGAGAAAACCAGAAGCCTACATTTGGAAGCATACAACCGAGTGCTCGTATCAATCTCATAGAAGCCTCAACTGATCGGGACCGTCCCCTCGGATGCTATAATCAGCACCGCAAAGCCGCCGGAAGCCAAAACATCTAAAACCAAGGAGAAAAGCGTTCGATAGAGGCTCCTGCAAACCCAATGGCCCAACAGCAGAAGGGGCCCCGAATTCTCTATAAATAAGACCCCAGAGGTCATGTTTTGAGGACGATTTTTTTCATTCTTATCCTTGTACTCTTTTTCTCTAGAGTAAACCATAACTCTTAAATCAGTTTGGGGATTCCTTCTAATCTATTCTTGTATTCTAAATCAAAGAACAATAAATAGTGAATCGATATTTATGATATTTCTTTATGCGTTTGCTATGTTATTTCCCAGTTATTGTTGCCCCAGCTTACTGTTTGTTTGCTACATCCACATAAAACCCTTCAACCAAGCCTTTCCACGGGTTAAGTGAAACACCCCTTCCCACAAGCTCAAACCCTTCCTGCAAGCTCAGACCCTTCCTACAAGCCTAGACCCTTCAGCAAGCTCAGCGCAGAACCCCTTCCTACCACACGTTAAGTCCTTTATCAAGGGTTATGTTTAGAAATTCATCCTCTAGGGATAACTGTTGGTTCTTGAATTGATCAAGCATGACACTCACACCCATTGAGGGAAGAGTAACCATTTTTTTAGATTCTAGGCCTTGGTATCTAGGAAATGGTGAACTAACTCAAACTTGCGAAGGCTAAACAACCTATTTTTCTCTTAGGTCCATTTCCATAGGCCTATCTCCGGTGTTGGCGAAAAATATCATTAACAATTAGCATCATTGGAGGTGTGACCTACTCTCATGAAGCGTATTAGATCTATGCAGCGAGAGGACCCACAGATAGCAAACATCTTGGACAGCCTTGGTAGAGGGGAGACTTTTAGTCACCCAGCTAGATATACCGTAGATGAGAATGGGTGGCAAAGACGAGATGGAAGGCTATGTGTCCCTAGAATTGGGAAATTGCTGAAGGTAGTGCTTAAGGAAGCTCGTCATTCTCAGATGACTATAAATCTGGGCGGCAACAAGATGTATGGAGACATGAAGAGAGTTTTCTTTTAGACTGGTATGAAGAAGGACGTGACAAAATTTGTAGCCTGATGTTTGACTTGTCAGCGAGTAACGGCTGAACAGAGGAAACCGGGTGGATTTCTTCAACCATTGGATGTCCCACAATGGAAGTGGGAGAGCGTCTCTATGGAATTCATTGATGGACTGTCTAGATCAAAGAAGGGAAACACCAGTATTTGAGTGATAGTGGATATACTTACGAAGGGCGGTCACTTTATTTCTGTCAAGAGTAAGAGGATGGCAGTTTGGTTGGCATTGGTATATCTTCGAGAGATAGTTCGACTTCATAGGGTACCTTCCAGTATAGTAAGCGACCATGACCCCATCTTCACTAGTGGGTTCTAGAAGAGCTTATAAGAGGCATTAGGTACACAACTATGTTTGAGCATGGCATACCACCCTTAGATCGACGGACAAACTGAGAGGGTGAATAGAGTTCTTGAGGATCTTCTAAGACTATGCATCCTAAATTTCGGAGGGACTTGGGAGGAGCATCTCCCTATGGTTGAGTTTGTCCACAATAATAGTTATCAGTCAAACATAGGCATGGAACCCTTCGAATCATTATATAGACGGCCTTGAAGATCGCCGACTTATTGGTAGGATTCTACAAACAGACTTCTACTTGGACCTGAGATGATTCGAGAGACTTCTGAGAAGACTGATCTTATCCGCCAAAGAATGAAAGAAGCTCAGGACTGACAGAAGTCATATGCCGATAAATGGAGGACCGATTTGGAATTCAAAGCAGGAGATGGTCTTCATGAAAGTATCACCGCTGAGTAATGTAGTTCGCTTTAGTTCCGTAGAGAAGTTGGCGCTAAGGTTCATAAGGCTATTCCCTATAGTAGAGAGGATAGGTCAGATGGCCTATAGGATTGGACTACCGGATAGACTGGCAGGCATACACGATGTGTTTCATGTTTCCCATTTGAGGAAATGTCTACATGATGTGGTAGAGATAGTGGATCCCACACATGAAGATGTGGAAGTTGAGAAGGAAGCATCGGTGAGAAGAGTTCCTACTCATATTCTTGGATCAGGGGTTAAGAAACTACGCAACAAAGAAATCAGATTAGTGAAGGTACAGGGGGGAGAAGACCGTGAAGACGCAACTTCAAACCCAAAGACAAGATTCACGCTTCTTACCCTTTTCTTTTTGAGAGTACGTTCTTAATTATTTTTTCCAAGCTTTTAAATCCGCGTTTGCTTCTATCATTCTAGTATATTTATCCTACGTTCAATTCTTCGATCCTTAGGTAGAATCCAATGGTTGGAAACATGTGTTTGAAACATGTTATGGTTGGTGGTTACAAGCGGATGCAAGTGTTTGCTTGTGGACGCATATACACACACTAGGCACATGATCGGCTCAAACACTTACATATTGCATATAGATGTGTGCGCATTTTAATTTTCTATGGATGGAAATAGGTGAATCATCATATGGATGTGGCATTTTGGTGAATTATTATGCACGCATATAGAGCTTATATGTTATACTAGGACTCTTTTTGCATACATATTGGATACATGGCACAAACATATTGCATTAAGGAGGTCAACTAAATCAGTTGACCGCCTGATTTTCGCATTAGTGCAGGGACATATACACACAACACCTTTGATGTTCATACAAGCATTGGAAATCCTTAAGGATGATGGATGCTAGTGGGTGATGGATGAGTAAATGGTTATTGGTGGTTGTTAGAATAATAATATTCTTCTTAACTTGGAGATTTCGAGGATGAAATCTTTTAAGTAGGGGAGAATGTAACACCCCAAAATTTTATACATTATAACCATACTGTAAAATGAATATTATATATTTAAATATTAATAATTGAGTAAAAACGACTTTATTGTTGCGTTTGTCTCGGAATTTTGGTTCAGATAGACCCCAAGTTTGCGTAAATCACACAACATATGAAGAAGTTATGAACATAAAAAGTTTGTATATATGTAAGGAGGTTATATATAAATATATTCAAATTAATTCAAATCGGAACAATGCAGAAATTAACGCAGATCAATGGCGACCCATAACGGGCCTTGGTCGACCGATGGGTCGGCCCAAGTCAAGTGGGGTCGACCCAGTATGTCGGTGGGTCGATCCAATGACATGCAGGGAAAATTCTGAGTTCTAAACCTGGACTATGTCTAATTTTGGATTTGTCCACTAACTCGGCGTTATGTGTAAGGATAAGATTGAAAATCTAATATACAACGTTAGTGGATTGCCCTAGGTTGTCTATATAAAGACATGCAACCTCATTTGTTCTACACACAAAAATCATTCTTCCTCCTTCCTCTAAAACCTTTTCTAAGATTAATATATATACATAGAACTATTGAGGTGCTGCCCAAATATAAAATAGCAAGGACAATTCAGACTGCTCTACAACAAGAAAAAGATAGAAGTGGACTTTTATTCAATGACATATATATATATATAAAGAGATAATCTCTTCTTCACTATGTCCCACTGTGAGTTTCATGTTATTTTCAGATCTGATACCCAGAAACATATCATGACAGTAAATAAAAGTGGATCTAGAACGACATACAGTACCTATAAGTTATACATGTTCTTTTACCATTATTCATCTATGCCATTGTTACAGTAATATATGTTCTTTTACTGTCAGTTGATTAATTAGTTATGCATATCTATCTTCCTTTTCCCTATTCTACGGTTTAATTTATTTCCAGTCTTTTTTATATGCCTGTTTTATACAGTTGAATTTCATTCTATTCTCCTCCTTCTATTTTTCCCTTTTATTTACGCTAAGCATAAGCCATTAAGAGCCTAAGCCATGTCAGATTTAAGGTTGCGTATAATTAAAATTAGGATAATAAGAAATAACAATGAAAAAGGGGAATTTGGGCATATTGTTAAACTGAGGACTGTTTGACTGTAAATTGGGTATATAATAAAAAGGGATATTATGCATAACTTGTACATGCTGTAATTTGGGAATATAATAAAAAGGGATAATATGCATAAACTTGTACATGCTGTAATTTGGGAATAAAATTAAAAGGAATAATATGCATATGTGTAAACCTGTTAGATTTGACTTAATACTGACATAAAGCAAAGGACATGTTAAAATAATGTAAGTCCCAGATGTAGGTTAGGTAAGTAGAATTACTATAGTAATTATATACATCTGGGCAAGTGCTTGTTTTAGGAAAGGGTTGCACACATAATAACATGTAATTTCACAACCATGCTTATTAATGAACTTAAACCTGCTAAGTTAAACCTGATTATCAATAAGCTAAAAGGTCCCTTGTTCTACTGTTGTATCGAGTTTTGGGGACTCTTAAATCCTAGTTACTTAGAGGTAATAGCTTAGGGGGTTTGGCTTGTGTCAATATTGTTGTGTGGATCCCATATCAGTCAGTATCCATGTTGGTATTTTGTTAGAGGGCCTCGCACTAGGATGGTGCTAGGAAACACTTTATTGAACTAGATAGTAAAAGGTTCAAACGAGGAAGGTGGGTATGGGTGTGTTCCGGTGGAGTCATGAGCGTGCATGGGTCCGATTCGGGATATTAAGCCATTGTAACACCGATAATTAGGTCTGTGTTATATAAGTTATCAGGTTAGGGAGTGATTAACCCTAATGTTGGGGATGACACAGGGTATTTACGTAGTAGGGAGCCGATCACATGGGTAGTAATTAGGGTAACACCTAATCCTACAGTAATCCTACTCTTTCTGTTAAGTAATTAGGGTAACACCTAATCCTGTTATTTAATTAGGGTAACACCTAATTATGTTGTAATCTGTTAAGTAATTTGGATAACACCTAATCCTGTTATACTAGTATTGGTGTAGAGAAAACCTGTTTTTAGGGATATAAATGAGAAGCTTTACTTGATCACTGTTGTAACGACCTGAAATTTTTGTCAATTTTAAAATAAGAATTTAAATAGGATTGAATGATTTTTTTATGTATATATGGTTTTAATTTGAAAATATACCATTTGAATTTTGATTTAATTAAATATTAGATTAAAAAAATATTCAGCTTTGAAAATATTTGTCGATAATGAAATATGATGTAGTAAGTAGCTAAGTATTTTAATTTGTGACATTTAAATTAAGTACTTAAGTCAAGATTACGTTAAACTAAAATAATTCCTAAGTCAATTCTTACTGACTTCTCATAAAATCCTAAGTGTTGGTGGCTTCTATTAGAAGCTAATTCTTTGTAGCTTCTCTTATAAGCCTAGTTATATTCTTTTTGGCTTCTCTTGGAAGCCAATTCTTAGTTGTTTCTCTTAGAAGCCTAGTGATATCTTAGTGGCTTCTCTTAGAAACCAATTCTTGGTGGCTTCTCTTGGAAGCCAATTCTTAGTGCCATCTTTCTTAAGTGGATAGCTTCTCAAAGATGCTAAAGAGGGTAATATGTGTAAGAAGGCAATTTGGTTTTTTTCTTCCTTAAGCTTATGGCTTCTAATTGGATTTTTCTTCCTTAAGCTTATGGCTTCTTAAGGATGCCTTAACACATGTGCACTTACATGTTAAGTAATGGTAGGAGAATGACAAGTGTCCTTAGGTTAATGACATAAATGCCCTTAAACAAGCCTATATAAAGGCACCTACACCCTTTCATTTTCATTCCATCCTCTTTCCTTCATCTCCTTCCTCCTCCTTTATACCTTTTGGCCGAACCCCTCTTTAAATAAAATTAAAAAAGAGTAAAGAAATGAAGAAAACGAAGTAAAGGAGGTAGATCTTAGAGCTAGAGATCATTAGGCAAAGCTTGGACTTCACAGGGTGAGGAAATTTAACGTATTAAGGGTTTTGGTTGCTTATTTATGTGATGCACATATGATGTTTGATGAAATGTTTCTAGGAAAATTTATAGTATATTTGTGGTTCTATTGATGGTGTATGTTTGCTAATAACCTTTAAGTAGATTCATAAAGTCAAAATGACATCTTGCTTAGATTTGGAAGTGAAACACCTTATGTTAGTTCACAAAAATCATACCTTTATGGAATATCATCAATATACATGCCTTGATTTAATTTTGGTAATATGTTTGGGTTATTTGTAACAACCTGGAAAATTAGAACCAATTAAAATTTTTTATTTTGGCAATTTTAATGAATTTTGAATATTTGAAATTATTTATTTTAAATAGTAACAACAAGAAATTTATTTTGAATAGAACTAGAACGTATATATTTATTTGAATCGACGTTAGAATACAAATATTTATTTTAATTATAAAAGGAATTGAAATGGTGCGGTAGTTTGAAAATTCGATTTCAAATTTCAAATGAATGTACAGGACTCAAAATAAACCGGATTTTAGCGAAACCAAAAATATTAGAATCTATTTGAAAATCTTTCCAACGAATCCGTAAAATTTCATAGCGGAAATAAAAATTTATGCCCAGTTGAAAATTCAAAATAGTCGCTATGGAAAATATAGCCCTTAAAAATAGCGATTTTGCAAACGATCTCCATTTTCAATGAAACCACTTTTGTTGGGTCCGAGATGTCAAGTTATTGCTATATTCCAAAATTCATAATTTTTGGGATTAATATGTGAGCGTGGCGAAGGAAAACGTGTTTTGTCAGTTTTAGTCAATTTGGATCGACAAGAAAATGGCCATATTTCAAACGACTCCAAATTCGATGAAATTAGTTTTTTTAGGACCGTACTGTCAAAACATAACTAGATTTATTTTTCTGGAATTTTTGGGGTCCGTATGTGGCCCCGGTAAATTAAAATGTGCGTTTGAATTTAAAATATATTGATTTATATTTTAAATTTAACGGAAAATGTTCGAAACAGTCGAATCCGCTTGCGGGACATATCCCATTGAGTTCGGAATAGGGGTATTTAGCTAGGGGCGACAGTCGTTGGGTTCGATTTTGACTTCGAAAAAAAGGGGGTTATCTTTTTTGAAATAAATAAAAATAAAAATAAAAAATATATATTAGCAAACTAGGGCACCCCCCTCATAATCTCTCTCAATCAAAAACACGAACCCCCTTTTCTTCCAGAAAATCGATCCGCCTGCGATTCAATCCCCTCCACCATCGCTGAACGGTGCCGCGCAAACCCCCCCTTTCGAACTTCCTCCTCCTTCGTCTGCCACTCTCCTCCTCCCCGTCTCCAACCAGTCCCCTTCAAAAGAGACCCGAACCCCAAATTAGACAGCGCCCCCAACGACGCTGACGCACCATGGTGCCACCCAGTGCCCCCCTCCCCCTCACCCGCCTGAGCGACCCCCTGGCTCCAGCGATGCCCCTCCAGTCATCTACAGCCCCATACGCCTCTCCTCTTCGAATAACGGTGAGTTTTCTTTTTTAAATCTGATTTTATTTAAATGTAATACTTTATTTAAATCAGTTTTTAATTTGAATTTAATTTTTATAAATCAGTTTTTGTTTTCTAAATTCAGTTTTTATATAAGAGGCGACATAAAGTTTTGGTCTTTATCATATGATTTTTAGACAAATAAAAATATGATTTTCAGTAAGTTAAAGATCTGATTTTTATACGAGAATTTTATATAAGGAAGGTCAAGATTTTTTTATAGATAAAGAAAATATTTTTATATAGATTCATGTTTTGTTCTATAATCATTTCTATAAAAATCATATTTTTATACTAACGGCTTATATAATTAAAAATCATATTTTTATTGTATGAATAACGATATAAAATATATTTTTATATATGGAGTAGCGATAAAAATTCGGTCTTTATATAAGAGGTAGAGATATAAAAATATAATTCTTATATAGAAAGAAGCATTGTAAAAATATATGATTTTTATACATGAAGTGCCATTATAAAAATATGATTTTTAAAATAAACATCATATTAAAAATGCGATTTTTTTTCTATGAACAGCGGGAAAAGGTCGCATTGGAATTTCGGACAAATCTGAACCGTTAAGAAATATGGAATGGAGGAGTGGAACACAAAGGTGAGAACTCCTCACTTTAATTTATTTTCTAGTTAGAGATATATACTAGGATGCAGACGGTACTTAGAATCACCCGACACCCGTCATCCAATAATATTGGATGACCTGTTTGTTTGTTTGATTTTGTTGTGAAAATTGTGTGTGATGTGGAATGAGATAAAATATTTTATAGTTAAAAATATAATTTTTAACGTGTATATGAATAAAATAAATATTTTTAAACAAATTGGACGATTTGTTTATGTACACACATTTGACTGATATTGAATGGGACAATAAATTTTACACATCGCCCGGCTGCACAAATAAAATTCATTATTTGTTGATTGAAACCCCACACGGGTATTGGGATGATATATGACATACACTAGTCCCAATAATTAGATATATGTTGATCGATCGATTGACAAGCTGTTGTAAGCGTTAAATATTTATATTTAATACTTATGCAGTGTATAATGCACTCTGCATGATGGTTGATTGTGTATCATTGTTGTTGTGTAAATGTATTGTATGAAATCCATATAAATCAAATTATATGGTAATTGACTATGTCTGATTCCAGTTCAGAAAGAATGAATATTTTAAAATAACGAATATTTTAAAATAATATTCAGTAAAAGATCAAAATTTGATTTTGATGTCCGATTTGGGATGGACACGAATATATTTAAATATATAAAGCCATGTTGATTAGTTTAAGGCCATTTTGACAAGAACGATATTTATATCGATTTTATTCATTGTTTATAATGAATATGGAAGAAGAAATTGATTTCAAAATCCAATGTTTTGAAAATACTATCATTTATATATCGATGATATGGAATATTCAATTTTGATTTGAAATTGAATATGAAGTTGAAATCGTTTAGAAAACGAATTTAAAACGATTTATAAAATACGTTTTAAATGGAAATCGGCGAAATATATATATATATATATATATATATATATATATATATATATATATATAATGGCCTGAATAGAACGTGCCGTGCCGCGGCAGTTCGCGAATTTCGACCATTGGCTTCGAACGGACATTACGGGAGATCCGACCGTCGGATTCTCCTAAAACCAGAACCGTTGGGTTAGTATCAAAAAGAGCTTTCTAAAGAATACAAGAGATTTGAAATCTAATGGTTGGATTGGGAATCATGTCCAAATCAAATTTAGAAAAGGTCGGTGTAAGTGCAGTTCGATGGCCGTTTATGGAAATCGACTGTACGGGCCTTGATAAAATTATTAAAAATATCGATAATTTGTGTAAAATCATAATAAATGATTTGGAAAGAATTAGGATGAAAAATTCCATATTTGAAAAGATAAAAATATTATTTTATCGAAATGAACTAGTTTTGAACTAGAATCAGAAAAACCAATATTTTTTTAAAAATTAATTGGATTTGAACTGGATTTTTAAATAACCGAAATTTCTAATATATGAATTGGAATGGATTTGAATCGAAATTACCTTCGGAATATTTCGATATTGAGTTCCGTGATTATACGGATATTGTGGAGGAATTTAGAAGATATATATATCGTTATTCCAATATGATATTTGTTGGTTTCAGAATTTGATATTGAATATAAGCCAATATATTTTCTATTCAGAGCCTTGTATTTAATATCAAATTTGTTTTTGGGTTTATCGTGAACGGTGTTTTAAATAACACTTGTTCTTTAACCCGATTAACAATGGAATGTGATTTTGGGTTTGTCGTGAATGGTGTCTTAAATAACACTGTTCTTGAACCCCGTTTAAAAAGAATAAATCTTTTAATCAAGATTTGAAGAAGAATTACAAATTAATTAACAATCAATTGGAACTAAAAACGGAATGTGAATCGGGTGTATTGTGAACTGTGTTTTTAACGACATTCGTTCTTTAACCCGATTTACAGTGTAACGTGATTTGGAATATATAAATCTTTTATTAAGATTTAATGGAATTTTCCAAAGTAAAGTTTTCCAATTTAATATATTAAATTAGAATTGAGTGGAATTCGATTTGATAATAATCGAAGTGAACTTCTGTGGAGGAAGACTGTTAATACATATGGAATTTAAAAGGCTTTGCCGCTATTCCATTTATATTATTAGTCGGATACGAAAATTTATATCAATTATATATTGACTTGTGTTTCCGTGAAGATTCCATAATTAATGGAATGTAATTTGGGTTTATCGTGAACTGTGTTTTAAATGACATTAGCTCTTTAACCCAGTTAAAGGAAGGATTACATGTCTGTCGTTGTATTTCGAACTGCATGGTTGACCTCTGCTAAATATATATCTGTTTGGTGGCAGAGAATTTATTCTCTTGCTTAACACCCTTCTCTGAGACGTACGAACTCAGAGGCTATATATCGATAGAAATCAATAGTATGGTGTAGATTGTCAATGCGGCATGTTTGTATTTCCAAAGTTAAATAATCATTAATATTGATTTTTGGGAAGATTAAAACTAAGTGGAGTTTTAATGAATCTTTAATTAGACTGAAAGGTTAATTGATAATTTAAATTATCAAATTTGGGAAATGATCGAGAGTGGAGTATCATCAGTTTTGCTCCA
This sequence comes from Allium sativum, assembly GCA_030737875.1. NCBI lineage: Eukaryota > Viridiplantae > Streptophyta > Magnoliopsida > Asparagales > Amaryllidaceae > Allium > Allium sativum. The sequence continues at coordinate 762,721,297 of CM060910.1, forward strand.
AGCGATAGTTAAATCTTTTATTAGATTTGAACAGGAAATGGTAATTAAATTTACCGATAACACCGTGGTGTTAGTTATGGGGTAATACCAGTTTTGCTCCATGGGATGAATAGGTTGGGATTGGGAAATTAAACAAATGATTACTTCAGTAAGGTGCGCTAATCCCGATTAGTTTGGAAAACCATAATATGGTTTGAACTGAAATCCAAAGGAAGATTAAAGAATAAATTTAAAAGAATTTATCTTTGATAAAATTAATGGGAACAAATCCCTAAAGATGTGAATATTTAAATAAAAGAATTTTCAGAATTGGAATGAGGCGTATGTTGTGTTTTTATAACACTTGTTTATTATATGCGTGAGTTATTCGGAAAGGCCTGGTTTATACCCATTTTGAATAACTGATTCGACGATAAGTCGACGATGAAGACGGTGGTTGAAGACCGGAGGTCTTCACATCGTTTGGATGATTACTGAAGTCTTGATTGGGCTGTACACCCAAGACGAGGTAATAAGCGGTGATCGTCCAGATGTATTTGGAGATCGACATATATGCGAGGACCTCTCTCCCGTATTGGACATACGGGAAAAGGAATAAGGTGCCTCCAGTTTTGTTCAGACACAGAACGAACTTGTAAATGGATATGTGTCTAACATTGGATTTTATTCTCTGTTGATTGATCTCTATTAAATATATATCAGTTTGGCGACGGAGAATTTATTCTCTTTCTTAACGCCCTTCTCTGAGACGTACGAGCTCAGAGGTTATATATCGATAGATATCATTCGCATGGCATGAATTGCCTGTGCGGCATGCTGAGATGCAATGATCAAGGCTTTTGTTGAAAAGCAGAGTCTTGCGATTGATGATCAAACCATAGCTTTAATACAGCGTAGCTTTGTGTATGGCGTTAATTCGCGAGCCTCACACCTCGGTATGAGTCAAAAACGGGATCGTGACTGCAGGGAGTGCACGATGTTTCTTTCTAGCTATAGGCGGTTTCAGCGTTTTACTAGCCCTGACATTGTTGTTATTTTACCTATGTGGTTGTTGGATTGCGAGGCGCCTCGGTTATATCGGTCTCTACGGAGCCGATGGATAGGTCCGATAGGACCGGGAAACGTGTGTTCAGGATAACTAATCCTCAAAAGTAAGGGAAGACCGACCCTGAAGATCCAGGGGTCTTCTGCAGGAGATCCTGAGACATTTGCTAGAGTGTCTCGAAGCGGTGAGGAGCCATCCTGGGCCTCGACTCATGACAGAAATCCAATTTCCAATACGTGACATTTCGGTTTTAGTTGTAATCCTATATATGGCGACATAGTGGGATGGGGCGTTTATGCCGTCTATGATTGATACATTTATATTTGAAGTTTATTTCTTCACTTATAGTAATAATAAAAGATTAAATTTCATGTATCAAGCATTATTTGGCTATTATAAGGTAAAACCCTATCCTCCGGCTTGCGTTGCATTGTGTGATGGGACCTAGGTCTTATAATAGCTTCATTGTTCTTTATTTAGCATTTGTTTTATGTACTGGTATTCTTGGGAAGAAACTCGTTCCGTGTTATACGGCGTGGTCCCTTGAATTACTCTCTTTTAAAGTAAAGTTTTAAATAACTGTTTTAGTTCTCACACCAGTCACATGACTGACCTGGAGTTTATTGTTTTAACCTAAACTTTGGGTGCCCTTATTTTCCACACGGGCAGCTAGTAGTTTTGGTTTTGCAGATTTATATTCACAGGATCCTGGTTCACAGCTGGAATGATATTCGAAAAGCTTTGTATCTGTATATCTCCTACAGTTGTGTTTTGTATTATTTTCCGCTGCAGTAATGTATTTAAATCTCTGATATTTTATGATGCGTAATATTTATTCATACTCTGTATATTCTTGTATTCTGATGGAATTGTTGTAATAAGCAACGAAATGTTCTTCTGTTTGTATTCTGATTTGTCGTGTTCTCACACAATCCGGGCTTTCCTTTACGGGGAAGTTCGGGTCGCCACAGTTGGTATCAGAGCTTTGGTTTATAGAGCTCGAGAACAAGGCATATTAGAACCAAACGAAAGAATTCATCAGAGATTGGATTAGCAATATCCAATAAGAATGACTCTTTAGAGATAGGATCAGTAGTATCCTAGAATGAGTGTGAAGAGTAGTGTTTATAAAATAAAAATGAAAACAAATTTTTGTTTTGGAAATTTAAATCGTATTATACGTATTTGAATATTAATTTTAAATTGATTCGGACAATCCAATATATAAAGATTTTGCATATACGACTTGCAAACGTGTATTAGAATTTTTAATATACTGGATAGATATAGAATCACACTCTAGTCGCCCGGGGATGATACTGATAATTGTGATCACATTACCAGTATTTGTGTTCGAGTTTCGAAAGTGGGATGTCTATATATTTCCAATTGACTGGTGTGAGAACCAAAAGCTAGATAGGGAAGTTGTTGTGAATAGGCATCAAAAACATGATTTTCTGTATATATCAAAGTTATGTGTTTGAAACGATAATCAATAATTGATTGATGATTGTGTTGTATGATCATTCATTTAAACCAACATATAGATGTATGGTAAATTTGGGCCAAATTGAACTGGATCGAAAATTGATTGGAAATTCATGCATGTACATATATATTTGTGAATAGGTCATAGCATGGAGGCTAGAGAAGAGGAATAAAATTGTATGCCCGATAAACAGGTACATGTTTACTAATTTATTGGATTTGGATGATTTTATGAGCCGATTGGCTTGCCGCTTGGCTTTTTCTTTTTCTTTTTGAGATGAGAGGGCCTGTGTGGCAGTTTGGGGATTTTCCTAGTGCTCCCGTACAAAGGAGGTTATGGCGAAATTTTTCGAAAATTTAGGGTGTTAGCCAAATTTTTGAAAAATTAGAAATTCTTAGAAACTGAAAAGTTGAAGAATGAAAGCCAAACTGAAAGTTGAGTTGATTAGTAAAACAACTTTCAGCTCCTTTCCTTTTGGAGGATGAAAAGATTTTAAGTGGGGGAGATTGCAACAACCCGGAAAATCAGAACCAATTTAAAATTTTTATTTTGGCAATTTTAGTGAATTTTGAATATTTAAAATGATTTATCTTAAATAATAACGACAAGAAAATTATTTTGAATAGAATTAGAATGTATATATTTATTTGAATCGATGTTAGAATATAAATATTTGTTTTGATTATGAAAGGAATTGAAAATGGCGCGGTAGTTTGAAAATTCGATTTCAAATTTCAAATTTCAAATGAATATACAGGATTCAAAATAAACCAGATTTTAGCGAAACCAAAAATATTAGTATCTATTTGAAAATATCTTTCCAACGAATCCGAAAAATTTAAAGTTCATAGCGCGAATAAAAAGTTATGCCCAGTTGAAAATTCAGAATAGTCGCTATATAAAATATAGCCCTTAAAAATAGCGATTTTGCAAACGACCTCCGTTTTCGACGAAACCACATTTGTTGGGTCCGGGATGTCAAGTTATTGCTAGATTCCAAAATTCATAATTTTTGGGATTAATATGTGAGCGTAGCCAAGGACAACGTGTTTTGTCAGTTTTAGTCAATTTGGATCGACCAAAAAATGGTCATTTTTCAAACGGTCTCCAAATTCGACGAACTTAGTTTTGTTAGGACTGTATCGTCAAAACATAACCAGATTTATTTTTCTGGAATTTTTGGGGTCCATTTGTGGCCTCGGTAAATTAAAATGTGCGTTTGAATTTAAAATATATTGATTTACATTTTAAATTTAACGAAAACTGTTCGAAACTGTCGAATCAGCTTGCGGGACATTTCCCATTGGGTTCAGAATGGAGGTATTTAGCTAGGGCGACAATTGTTGGGTTCGATTTTGACTTTGAAAAAAAAGGGTTACCTTTTTTGAAATAAATAATAATAAAAATAATATATATATATATTAGCAAACTAGGGCACCCCCCTCATAATCTCTCTCAATCAAAAACACGCGCCCCCCTTTTCTTTCAGAAAATCGACCTGCCGCCGTGATTTAATCCCCTCCACCATCGCTGAACGGCACCGCGCAACCCCCCCCCTTTCGAACTTCCTCCTCCTTCCTACGCCACTCTCCTCTCTCCTCCTCCCCATCTTCGATCAGTCCCCTTCAAAAGAGACCCGAACCCCAAATTAAACCATGCCCCCAGCGACACTGACGCACCGTCGTGCCACCTAGTGCGCCAGCCCCCGGCGTGCGCGACTCCCTGGCTCCAGCGACGCCCCTCCGGTCATCTATAGCCTCCTGCGCCTCTCCTCTTCGAATAACGGTGAGTTTTCTTTTTTAAATCTGATTTTATTTAAATGTAATACTTTATTTAAATTAGTTTTTAATTTGAATTCAATTTTTAAAAATCAGTTTTTGTGTTATAAATTCAGTTTTTATATAAGAGGCGACATAAAGTTTCGATCTTTATCATATGATTTTTAGACAATTAAAAGTCTAATTTTCAGTAAGTTAAAGATCTGATTTTCATATGAGAATTTTATATAAGGAAGGTCGAGATTTTTATATAGATAAAGAAAATATTTTTATATAGATTCATGTTTTGTTCTATAATCATTTCTATAAAAATCATATTTTTATACTAATGGCTTATATAATTAAAAATAAGATTTTTATTATATGAATAACGATATAAAAATATGATTTTTATATATAGAGTAGCGATAAAAATTCGGTCTTTATATAAGAAGTAGAGATATAAAAATATAATTCTTATATAGAAAGAAGCGTTGTAAAAATATATGATTTTTATATATGAAGTGCCATTATAAAAATATGATTTTAAAAATAAACATAATAGTAAAAATGCATTTTTTTTCTATGAACAGCGGGAAAAGGTCGCATTGGAATTTCAGACAAATCTGAACCGTTCATAAATAAGGAATGGAGGAGTGGAACGCAAAGGTGAGAACTCCTCACTTTAATTTATTTTCTAGTTAGAGATATATACTAGGATGCAAACGGTGCTTAGCATCACCCGACACCCGTCATCCAATAATATTGGACGACCTGTTTGTTTGTTTGATTTTGTTGTGAAAATTGTGTGTGATGTGGAATGAGATAAAATATTTTATAGTTAAAAATATAATTTTTAACGTGTATATGAATAAAATAAATATTTATAAACAAATTGGACGATTTGTTTATGTACACACATTTGACTGATATTGAATGGGATAATAAATTTTACACATCACCCAGCTGCACAAATAAAATTCATTATTTGTTGATTGAAACCCCACACGGGTATTGGGATGATATATGACATACACTAGTCCCAATAATTAGATATATGTCGATCGATCGATTGACAGTTTGTTGTAAGCGTTAAATATTTATATTTAATACTTACGCAGTGTAGAATGCACTCTGCATGATGGTTGGTTGTGTATCATTGTTGTTGTGTAAATGTATTGTATGAAATCCATATAAATCAAATTATATGGTAATTGACTGTGTCTGATTCCAGTTCAGAAAGAATGAATATTTTAAAATAACAAATATTTTAAAATAATGAATATTTTAAAATAAAATTTAGTAAAAGATCAAAATTTGATTTTGATGTCTGATTTGGGATGGATACGAATATATTTAAATATATAAAGCCATGTTGATTAGATTAACGCCATTTTGATGTGAACAATATTTATATCGATTTTATTCATTTTTTATAATGAATATGGAAAAAGAAATTGATTTCAAAATCTAATGTTTTGCAAATGCTATCATTTATATATCGATGATATGGAATATTCAATTTTGATTTGAAATTGAATATGAAGTTGAAATCGTTTTGAAAACGAATTTAAAACGATTTATAAAATTCATATTAAATGGAAATCAGCGAAATATATATAATATATATAATGGCTAGAATAGAACGCGCCGCGGTAGTTCGCGAATTTCGACCGTTGGCTTCGAACGGACATTACGGGAGATCCGACCGTCAGATTCTCCTAAAACCGGAACCGTTGGGTTCGTATCAAAAAGATCTTTCTAACGAATATAAGAGATTTGAAATCTAACGGTTGGATTTGGAGTTATGTCCAAATCAAATTTGGAATAGGTCGCTGTAAGTGCAGTTTGATCGTCATTTATGGAAATCGACTGTACAGGCCTTGATAAAATTATTAAAAATATTGATAATTTGTGTAAAATCATAATAAATGATTTGGAAAGAATTGGGATGAAAAATTCCATATTTGAAAAGATAAAAATATATTTTTATCGAAATGAACTAGTTATGAACTAGAATTAGAAAATCCAATATTTTTAAATAAATAAATTGGATTTGAAATTGTTTTAAAAATAACCGGAATTTCCAATATATGAATTGGAATGGATTTGAATCGAAATTATCTTCAGAATATTTCGATATTGAATTCCGTGATTGTAGAGATACCGTGGAGGAATTTGGAAGATATATATACCGTTATTCCAATACGATATTTGTTGGTTTCAGAATTTGATATTGAATATAAGACGATATTTTTTCTATTCAGAGCCTTGTATTTAATATCAAATTTGTTTTTGGGTTTATCGTGAATGGTGTTTTAAGTAACACTTATTCTTTAACCCGATTAACAATGGAATGTGAGTTTGGGTTTGTCGTGAATGGTGTCTTAAATAACATTGTTCTTAAACTCCGTTTGAAAAGAATAAATCTTTTAATCAAGATTTAAAGAAGAATTACCAATTAATTAACATTTAATTGGAACTGAAAATGGAATGTGAATTGGGTTTATTGTGAACTGTGTTTTTAACGACATTTTTTCTTTAACCCGATTTACAGTGTAATGTGATTTGGAGTATATAAATCTTTTATTAAGATTTAATGGAATTTTCCAAAGTAAAGTTTTCCAATTTAATATATTAAATTGGAATTGAATGGAATTCGATTTGATAATAGTCGAAGTGAACTTCTGTGGAGGAAAACTGTTAATACATATGGAATTTAAAAGGCATTGCCGCTATTCCATTTATATTATTAGTCGGATACGGAAATTGATATCGATTATATATTGACTTGTGTTTCCGTGAAGATTCCATAATTAATGGAATGTGATTTGGGTTTATCGTGAACTGTGTTTTAATTGACATTAGTTCTTTAACCAAGTTAAAGGCAGGATTACATGTCTGTCATTGTATTTCGAACTGCATGGTTGACCTCGGCTAAATATATATCTGTTTGGTGGCGGATAATTTATTCTCTTGCTTAATACCCTTCTCTGAGACGTACGAGATCAGAGGTTATATATCGGCAGAAATCAATAGTACGGTGTAGACTGTCGATGCGGCATGTTTGTGTTTCCAAAGTGAAATAATCATTAATATTGATTTTTGGGAAGATTAAAACTAAGTGGAGTTTTAATGAATCTTTAATTAGATTGAAAGGTGAATTGATAATTTAAATTATCAAATTTGGAAAATGATCGAGAGTGGAGTATCACTAGTTTTGCTCCGAGCGATAGTTAAATCTTTAATTAGATTTGAATGGGAAATGGTAATTAAATTTACCGATAACACCGTGGTGTTAGTTATGGGGTAATACCAGTTTTGCTCCATGGGACGAATAGGTTGGGATTGGGAAATTAAACAAATGATTACTTCGGTAAGGTGCGCTAATCCCGACTAGTTTGGAAAACCGTAATATGGTTTGAATTGAAATCCAAAGGAAGATTATAGAATAATTTTATAAGAATTTATCTTTGATAAAATTAATTGGAACAAATTCCTAAAGATGTGACTATTTAAATAAAAGAATTTTCAGAATTGGAATGAGGCGTATGTTGTGTTTTTATAACACTTGTTTATTATATGCGTGAGTTATTCGAAAAGGCCGGGTTTATACCCATTCTGAATAACTGATTCGACGATAAGTCGACGTTGAAGACGGTGGTTGAAGACCGGAGGTCTTCAAATCATTTGGATGATTACTAATGTCTTGATTGGGCTGTACACCCAAGATGAGGTAATAAGTGGTGATCGTCCAGACGTACTTGGAGATCGACGGATATGCGAGGACCTCTCTCCCGTATTGGACATACGGGACGAGGAACAAGGTTCCTCCGGTTTCGTTCAGACCTAGAACGAACTTGTAAATGAATGTGTGTCTGACATTGGATTTTATTCTGTGTTGATTGATCTCTATTAAATATATATCAGTTTGGCGGCGGAGAATTTATTCTCTTGCTTAACGCCCTTCTCCGAGTCGCACGAGCTCAGAGGTTATATATCGATAGATATCAATCGCAAGGCATGAATTGCCTGTGTGGCATGCTAAGATGCAATGATCAATGCTTTTGTTGAAAAGCAGAGTCTTGTGGTTGATGATCAAAGCATGGCTTTAATACAGCGTAGCTTTGTGTATGGCATTAATTCATGAGCCTCACACCTCGGTATGAGTCAAAAACGGGATCGTGACTGCAGGGAGTGCACGACGTTTCTTTCTAGCTATGGGTGGTGTCAGCGTTTTACTAGCCCTGACATTGTTGTTATTTTATCTATGTGGTTGTTGGATTGCGAGACGCCTCGGTTATATCGGTCTCTACGGAGCCGATGGATAGGTCCGATAGGACCGGGAAACGTGTGTTCAGGAATAACTAATCCTCAAACGTAAGGGAGGACCGGCCCTGAAGATCCAGGGGTCTTCTGCGGGAGATCCTGAGACATTTGCTAGAGTGTCTCGAAGCGGTGAGGAGCCACCCCTGGCCTCGACTCATGACGAAAATCCAATTTCCAATACGTCACATTTCAGTTTTTGTTGTAATCCTATATATGGCGACATAGTGGGATGGGGCGCTTATGCCGTCTATGATTGATACATTTATATTTGAAGTATATTTCTTCACTTATAGTAATAATAAAAGATTGAATTTCACGTATCAAGCATTATTTGGCTATTATAAGGTAAAAGTCTATCCTTCGGCTTGCGTTGCATTGTGTTATTGGACCTGGGTCTTATAATAGCTTCATTGTTCTTTATTTAGCATTGCGCTATTTGTTTTATGCACTGGTATTCTTGGGAAGAAACCTGTTCCGTGTTATACGGCGTGGTCCCTTGAATTACTCTCTTTTAAAGTGAAGTTTTAAATAATTGTTTTAGTTCTCACACCAGTCACATGACTGACCTGGAATTTATTGTTTTAACCTAAATTCTGGGTGCCCTTATTTTTCACATGGGCAGCTAGTAGTTTTGGTTTTGCAGATTTATATTCATAGCATCCTGGTTTACAGTTGGAATGATATTCAGAAACCTCTATATCCATATATCTCCTACAGTTGTGTTTATATTATTTTCCGCTGCAGTAATGTATTTAAATCTCTGATATTTTATGATGTGTAATATTTATTCATACTCAGTATATTCTTGTATTCTGATGGAATTGTTGTAATAAGCAATGAAATGTTCTTCTGTTTGTATTCTGATTTGTCGTGTTCTCAGACAATCCGGGCTTTCCTTTACGGGGAAGTTCGGGTCGCCACATTATTAGTAAGTGAATTGATATGTTTAAAGATGTTAAATCCCTAAAGGTTCTGCCTTTATGGGTAAAATCACATGAAGGTGTGATCTTTAGGTGAAAATCCATGAATACCTAAAATAAACCCAAGATTTTTATGGAATATTAGGTATATACATGCCTTAGTCGATTTGTGGTGGTATGTTTGAATTATTTGCAAGTGATTTGATGTGGTATAGAAAATTAAACCCTTAAAGATTCGATCCTTAAGTAAAATTTGGGTAGTCTTTTAAGTAGGTGTGAAAACACAACTTTAAAAAGGGCTTTTAAGTTTGATTTAAAACATGCACACAACATGTTTGTTGAGATGTCTCAAAGAAATCTAAAGTGATTATATGATGAAATCTTCATGGATTAGGATTGAATTTAGTTCCTTAATACCCATTGCTTTGATTGGTGTTATATGGATGGCCTATTAAGGCAATGGTGTGGTTAACATATTGTTTTGGATGTTTGATTTGGTTTATAAATGGTTATAAAATCCGTTTGGTTGTTTATTAATAAAATGGAACCCAATTATGACACCGACATCTGATCCTTAATAACACCGACATCTGATCCTAAATAACGAACGAGTTTAGTTACAACTCGTTAGACACATGACATCTTGTTTATGTTTATTGGACGTTTGTATATACCCAAATTCTCGGGTTATACAGGAGTTGAATGGGTCTCATTCTGGAAATTGGATTTTAAATGATTATTTTAATAATAAAATAATCAGGGAAAAATAGAAGTTTGAATTTAAGTTTCAATACTTTTCAGAAATGAAATTTAGTTCATAACAATGAACTTTTGCAAAAGAACGAACTGGTTTTGATGTCCGATTTTGGATGGACACGAAAAGGGCCTATTTTTAAAATGGTTAAAAATAGAGGAAAACTTTGTTAAATCAAAATAAATGATTTGGAAAGATTCTTGGATGAAATAATCCATTTTTGTAAAGATAAAAGAGAAAAGATATTTTTTTTATCTTAATAAGTTGTTTAGCAACTTGAGTAGAGAACTAAAAGGTATTATATGGTTTTGATATAACTAGAATTTCTAACGTATGAATTGGAAAGGATTTGAGTGAAAAAAGGAAAAAATCTTTGGAATATTTCAATATTGGATTTCGTGACTATACGGATATCGTTGAGGAATTTGGAAGATATAGATATCGTTATTCCCAATACGATATCTATTGGTTTCGGAATTTGATATTGAATATAAGTCGATATGATTTCTATTTAGAGCCTTGTATTTAATATCAAATTGGATTTTGGATTTTTTGTGAATGGTGTCTTCAATAACACTATTCTTAAACCCAGTTGAGAATAGAATAAATCTTTTAATTAAGATTTAGATAAGTTTACCAATTAATTAATTTAATTGGAATCAAAATGAAAGTTGATTTTGCGATTCGTTGTGAATGATGTTTTAAATAACATTTGTTCTGTAAACCTAATTGACGGTGAAATTATGATTTGGAATTTAAAAATCTTTTAATTAAGATTTAATGGGATTTTCCAGAGTAAAGTTTTCTAGTTTAATATATTAAATTGGAATTGAATTCGATATGGTGATAATCTAGATAAGCTTCTGTGAAGGAAGACCGTTACTATTTATAGAATTTAAAAGGCTTTGTTGTTATTCCATTTATAGTATTAGTCTGATACAGAAATTTATATCGATTACGACTGATCGGATTTCCGTGAAAGTTCCATATTGAATGGAAGATGATTTTGGGTTTATCGTGAACCGTGTTTTAAATTTACGTGACATTGGTTCTTTAACCCAGTTAAAGACACGATTAATTTCCTAAGATTGAATAATCATTAAGTAGTGATTTTTAAGACTTAAACTAAGTGGAGTTTAAGGGAATCTTTAATTGGATTTAAATGTGAATGGGTTAATTAAATTTATCAAATTCAATAAGTGTTCGAGAATGGGGTACTACCAGTTTTACTCCAAGCGATAGTTAAATCTTTAATTAGATTTAAAACGTTGAATGGTAATTGAATTTACCCGTAACACAATGGGTGTTAGATATGGAGTATTACCAGTTTTGCTCCATGGGATGAATAGGTTGGGATTGGGATAACAAAATGAATGATTACTTTAGTAAGGCTCGGTAATCCCGACTAGTTGATAAACCTTAATTTGGTTTAGATTGTGAAAAGGTATTGTAAACTCTTTTGCAATGGTTTTCAAGGAAAGATTTAAACAAGAGGTTTAAATGAATTAAATCTTTGATAAGATTTGTGGGAATAATTCCCAATCTAATGAATAAGAGAATATTTTGAAATGGAATGAGGTCCATGAAATCCTATATACCTATTGGTTTTAAAGATGTGCTAATTATTTGGAAAGGCCATGTTTTTACCCATTCCAAATAATTATACGACGTGATGCTGATGACAAGATATCGATGACGATGGTGGAAGACCCAGATTTCTTCACATCGGATGGATGGCCAGTTGATGCATTGGGCGACGGCCCATATGAGGTTAAATTGATGTCATAATCTGATCGTACTTGAAGCGATTTGGTTTGCAAGGACTTGCACTCCCAGGCGGGGATGTGGAATCAAGTGCCTTCGGTTTCGTTCCTATTCCCGGAATGGACTTGATGATGGATTTCGTGTCTGACACTGTATTTTATAAAATACAGACTGACATTTACTAGACATGCTTTTGTTTGGTGGCGGAGAATTTATTCTCTTACTTAACACACATCTTTGAGACATACGAGCTCAAAGGTTGTATGTTGGTCAATAGCAGTTTGTGTTTTAAGGAATGATAACGTGGCATGATAAGTGGAAATGATCAAGTCTTTTGTTGAAAAGCAGGGCCTTGTGGTTAAGACCAAAGCATGGCTTAAATGTGTAGCTTTGTGTATGACATGACTTCGCAGGCCTCACAACCCGAAATGAGCCGAAACATGATTATAGACCGCAAGGGAAAGGACTTAACGTTCCATTTAGCAAAAGGTAATGCCATGGTATGAAGCCTAGGCATTTACTTATGTGGTTTGTTGGATGAGGCGCCTCAGATTAGGTCAATATACCTAGATGACAGTCTACACACAGACTGAGAGACGTTATGTTCAGGCTGTTACTTTAATCCATGAAGTAAGGTGAACCGACCCTGCCTCTCTAAAGGATCCAGACGGGATCCTGGAACCTAGCTGGGGGTTTCGAATCGAATTGGGAAGATCCTTAGCCGATGCCCATTGATAGAAATCCAACTTCCAATACGAAACCCTTTACAAGTTTCGACTGTATATCTATGTAGCCAACATAGTGGGATGGGGCACTATGCAAGCTAAGATTCATTAGTTTATTTTCGAAAGGACTTTTCACACCTAAGTCATTATAGTAGTATCAAATGTTTTTGTTTTGAACTATATCAAGCATGTTTTGCGATTATAAGGAAAACCCCTATCCTCTGGTGTGCGCTTGCATTGTGTGATGGGACCTAGGGCTTATAATTGTTCATTTTTCTAAAGTCATGTTTTCCATACTGTTTTATGGTTACTATGATTGCTATGGTTGTGCACGTATCCTTGGGAGAAAACTCGTTTCACGACATGCGGTGTGGTCCCGAGATACCTTATTCAAATTAAGGCTAAGTATAACATTAGTAATAAAAGTTTTCTCACACCAATCCCACGACTGACCCATAGTTTGTTTTTCCCTTACAAATTGCGGGTACCCACAATTTCCACACGGGCAGTCTATTAGTTTGTTTTTCAGTTACTGAGATCGGGCTCAAGCTTGAAGACGTGGAGTTCCAGAGAGAGCTGGAGTTTTATATGAAAACCGGACGTACTCCATATCGGTATATTATGTTAAGTCTTCATGGAGTAATGGTATGTAAAATCAGATTTGTATTCAAAAAAAGTTCCGCTGCAATAATATATTCTTATTATATTTTATCTGTTCCGCTGTGAGCTTTGTATTCTTCTGTGATTGCTCTGATAAACCCTAACAAAACGTACTTTTACTTACCTTGAATCGACGTGGGTTTCGGTTTTTGGTCAGTTTGAAGTGAGTGGAAGTGCAGATCGTTACAACTGTTTTATCTTACTACCGTGTTTATCTTGTTTACCTGTTGCCTTATATGCTACTATACTTTCTCATCCAGTCTTGTTTATCTGTCTTGATACCTCTATTTCATGCATATACTAAAAATCATTGGAACTTGCTAGGCTTTATGTCTGACCTTTTTGTTTCTCTACTTTCTCTTCCTTTCCTCCCACCTCAGGTCCTCAGAGTGGTAGCACTTCTCATTGATTAGGACTTTCTCTTTCAGCTTGGATCTGAGCTTTCTCAGATGTACCGTTTTGATTCACTTTCTACTCAGTTATGGCTTGCTGTGAGGATATGGTTTTATATTATTACAGTCTGATATTTTGCATTATGAGATAGATTTGAGGTTCTTGGTTTTTGATGTAACTGGTTTGATGATGTAACCTGATTTGAAAAATGTTTTACTTTAAATAAAGTGTAATTTTCCGCTGCTTGCTTATATCTGTTTTGTGAATTTCTGTTACTATTTACCTAATGCGCTTCACAAAACTTAATGTGTTCTCTTCAGAATGACAATAATGGACATGAGGTGTCATAAGTTGTACCAATCCTGAAACACTTAGCCAAATTTCTAAGTTTTTGAAAACTTCGCGACCTCGTCCAAATTGCTTCAAACTTTCTAGAGTTCGTACTTGAGTCTCGAGCACTCCCATAGCTAAAATTCAATGTGTGACTACCTTGTAAAAAGATGGGTCAGCAATGATAATTAAAAACTAATTAAGCGTTTGTCTGACAAAGTATTCAACGTTTCCTTCTTGTAGCCTTTTAGGCGAAAGTTCGATCAGCAATAATATCAAACAATTACTAATACATTTCTTAACGAATACTTTAACATTTTAGCCAAACTTATTGCTTATTTGGTTTCGAAAAAAAATCCAAATTTACATTTTAAGCATTACCCATAATGATGGTTGTTTATACAAATTTTATTCGTCAAAACTATATCACTTCGGACTTATAGAATATAATGATGATATAAATTTCAATATCGTCCATATTCAACTCTATAGCTAAAATATTAAAAAAAATGTTCATCAATAACAATTATTATTAACCAAACTACTATGGCTGGAGATTTTGACTTTAAGTTTACTTTCATTAACTGTGATACTAACTTCATATAAGTGTATTTCATTCGACCCAACGATGGTCACTCGATAGACGTTCTACCATGATTTGCTTTAATCATAGTAGAGCTTTAATTTTGAAGGTTAACGGTATTTTCAAGTCAGGAGAATTTTGTAAATCAGACATTTTGATATTTTTGTTTGGCCATAGTTGTATTAACCAACCAAAAACTATCTAGTGAGTAATTCCTTTGTTATCAAATAACTTAGCACATACCTTTGGTGCACCCATAATCATATGTGATATATTGCCTAACATATGGAGAGTATATGTTTTAATCTCAAGGGATGCGTGCACAAGGACTGTCAGTGTATCTTGCTTAGAAATATTTGAATGAATTTGTCTATTGTATTGTGATGTAATACGGATGATCACAACAATTTCTAATTACTATCACAAATACATCATTTATCGATTTTATATTAAATATATCTTAGTTATATATTTTATTACTTATAACACATTATAACAAATATTAAAAAAAGATGCCATTGTTACAAATGAGATTTGATCACACAGTTAATTAATTTACAATAAATAATATGGTTGCCCCTTCCTTAACTCTATCATTTTCTTCTGATTGCACCCTAGTTTCACATTGCTCATTACTTTATCTTGGTTAATTTGCAACTTGCGCTTGTCCTACTATACTTTTCACTTGTTCTTCTAGCTACCCCTTTTGGGTTGCATCTTTATCAGTTTCTCATAGCTTGCATGTTCAAAAACAATGATTTACGCCCTACACTAGCATAGACCTTGCGTTAATATTTTAGTTTCTCCGCTTCAACATTTGGTTAGTGCCTTTCAATTATTTATCACTTTGTAGCAAAGTATGTAGTTTGTTCCATCATTACTTGTGTTAAAGTATCATTTACAAAACACCAGTCTAAAGCTCTAGCACTTCAAATTGTGACCTCACCCGGCTTAAATCCTGGCTCCGCCACTGACTGTAGTCACTCCCCCGTTCAGCCCTACGCATTCACATATCAGTAAAGTGGGTATTTCACCATTTGGTTTGCAGTTTATCAGTCATTTTCTAGTCTTGTGCATGTACACCGTGTTTATATTTTTTTTTAGTTGTTTTAGCTTACTATCTACTTTTGCGGGCCATTTAAGTGATGATCTTATATATGTGTAATCTCTAATACATAACAGACATATGTATGCATTTCATTATTATTTAATAAATAATGAGTGCTTATTTCATAAGAGGGCGACACTCTCATTAATAAACATATATATATATATATATATATATGGAAGATTCTATTTAGACTCAGGAATTTGCTGAGTATACCCAGAAAAAACGATGACAAAACTACCCCTACTTCGCATTTTTTTCTTTCAATTTTCAGCATATCTCGTAGAGCCTCTACAAGATTCTTTAGTCTACCTCGTAGATCCCCTACGGGATTCTTTACTTTATCTCGTAGGGACTCTACGAGGTAAGGTAAATAATCTCGTAGGGGATATACGAGGTAGACTATAAAATCTCATAGTGCCCCTACGAGGGAGGGTGAAAATGTCTTTTTTTAAATAATACATGGGGGAACTCAGCAAAATACTGGGTTCACCATGTTTTTTCAAATTTGCTGGGTTTACTCAGCAAATTCTTGGGTCCAAATAGAATTTACCTATATATATATATTTGAAAATTATGTTTATATATGTCATTATATATACATATGTACACAAATATGTATGTATATCATGATATGAAAGGGTGATGATAAAAACCCATAAATTCGGGTTTGAGTAAAGCAGGGTTCTTGCGCCATCGTACGTGGCTATCCTCGAGATGCCTCGGCACAGAATTTGGCTAACCTTTCGATGAAGCTGCCTGCAATTACATATTCCGAGCATATAGTGCAAGTTTAGGTGCTGCTAAGGATGCATCGAGCTATGCTTAGCATCTCCTTAAGCTTCTGGACACACTAAGTAAAATCAGGAAAAAGTAAAATCATTAGTCCTACGAAAAAATCAATATATGTAAGTTAATAAATGAGAATATATATTCTTGAATTAATTTTTTTCAATATGGAATATTCAAATCAAAGCGAGAACCAAACAATTGGATATTGGTTTTATTGAGAACTAACTATATGGGACAATTGATTTGTTTGACGAGAGTAATAGACATGACATGAACTGTAAAATTGATGAGACGAAAAAGAAAGTTAACATTGATTTTTGGAAGAGTAAAATATATTGAGGAATATAATGTTTTTCTTACAAAAAATACTATTAGTTGATTAAAAGATGCATAACATGTACAAGTTAAGCTAATATAATTATGTTTTATTTTTTATTTGATATGGGATACTATTAGTTGTCAATTTATATTGGACAAGGCATGAGTTATTAGTGATTTTGTAGGGGTAAAATGAAAATAATACTCGTTAAATTAAGAGAATGCTATATTTATGTTGAGAGAAAAAAATTATGTTAGAAAGATTGAAATATTATACAATAGATTAGATAGCAAAATAATAATAAAACAAAATGCTAATAATGCAACAAAATATAAATAGATGCAAAAGTAGAAATGACATAAATTGGTTAAATTGCTTGAATATTACACTACTAAACACAGTCGGTTGTAACGACTTTTTGGCATCAGCGGCCGTTGCAAGCCGTCGCTAAAAGCCGCTGCAATTTACTCTGTTGCCAACAGGAAAAGCAAAGAGAATATCGATGGCTTCATCACTAATTTAGCAATGGTTACGTGTCCACTGGCATCCAACATGGAAGTTAGTTGGTTCCCAAGTGTACATCACTAGCCATTGCCAACTGTTGTAAAACTGGGTCAAAATATTGTTGTCAGCCTTTGCAAAACTGGGCCAAATAGTTGTTGCAAGTCGACACAAATCTGGGTTATATTTGATGTCCCAACCAACAACTCCATTCCTTCCAATCACACAAACATTTAATCGTCACAAATATTACCATTTCGTCATTCTTTACCAAAAATACAATTTAATCATTCAACCATATAGTCAAATAATCAATATCCACACAACCATATCATCAGTTAACACATATTAATTCCATCAAACAAAATACCAAAATCCACCAAACCAAACAACTACATAAGTCATAATATCCACAAAATCCACCAAACCAAAAAATCTATGAAATCCATCAGACAACGACTAAGTAGTAACACTATCAACCGAACTACCAAATCCATCAAATCAAATTATATGTACATAAATCAAACCAAAAATTTATCAAACTTCAATTTTTAATTAACCACATAATCATCCTCATATTTAAGCAAAAAAAACCACAAATTCAAAAATATTCACCTTGTAGCGAATTTCAGTCATTTTTTTGTAAAATTGCAGACATCGCAGCAACTATTTCTACAAATTGCAGTTTTTCATGCAATTTTTGCCAATTTTCTTCAAAAATTTTAATTCAAAACCTGCACTTATTTGGACATCAAAGTAATCCAAAAAATCATTAAAAAAATTGCATATAAATGAAAAATGTTTCATTTTCAGGAAAATTGCAGTAAAAGAAGTCATTATTTGCAATAATTGCTGACATTTCAGTAAAATTTTCATACAGTAACACACATATACAATACACTTTAAGATAATTAAAAAAATATCAGCAGTTATTCAGAATAATTGTAGACATTACTGCAAATTTTTTTCCATTTTTATTTCCAACAATACACCATGTGAATAATTGCTGAAATGTCAGCAATTTTTCGCAAAAAGTGCTGTTTTTTTTTTGCAGAATCCTTCCTTGAATATTAACATTTTTTGAATTTTTTTCATGCAATAGCGCGGTAAAACTAAAAAATACGTTGCTACAGTAAATAGGGACCTACTTTACTTATAAACTTAGAGAGGGAGCCTCATTGAATAGAGTTTTGAAATAGCGATGCCACCCTAATTTCCACTAAAAGAATCCAAGTAGGAAAGTATGCATCATCATCATCAAAAGCATCTGCATATCCCTTACCCAACATTGACCCATGCTCTTGACAATAGGAAGCAATACTCTCATATATCTGCTACGTCAAGTAGCTCTTTCGTCAATCATTGTGCTCATCCAGCTGTCTTTTCATTTGAGCAATCCCTCATCGATGGATCTTCTATAATCCCTCTGGAAATTAAAAGCCTGTGAAATTAGGTTAATATTTAGAAATAAAACAAGCATTATTCAAAATAGCAGTGTTCAAAGATTACTTTTGACCATAAATAATGCTATCATCGACCATAAATCATAGCAGTGTTTAAAGATTACATGATCAACCTAACTTATGGTGTTTAAGTGCAAAATGTAAAGAGTGAAACGAGGAGGTTCTGTAAATGATCGTAGAAATTTAAAATGAAGGTATTTACAAATATGAATTTACTAAGTTAAATGAACGACAAATTGATTTTTAAGTATTGTTATGTATATATTGTATATTATGTGGCTTTAAGTATATAACTTTAACCAAAAAGTAAATTTATTTTTGTTTATATTTACTCAGTTAAATGAAACAAAAAAGTAACCAAAATAGATGAACTAACAAAAAAACATTTGTTTACATTTATCCAATAAAATATATGATTGCATTATTAATTTAAATATATGTAGTGACATAGTTTATATACAACCAAGAGTGTTATTAATTTTATAAATAATCGTGTACAGATATGTAGGCAACTGAAACTAAATAGAATTTTAGAATACAATGTATGATAAATTTGTTTAGATAAAGGAATTACTGATAAAACTTGTTATTATTATTTTATATGATTTATATGTTGTGATTGAAATTAGCTTTAACATTTTGTTTAATACAATAGTGGTAATGTTAATCCATGAAAAAAAAATATGGATCAAATATGAAGACACAAATACTAAGTCAGTCTTATGTCGTTATTCTGTATGGTCGTTCCAAGCCTTAAGTCGTTAGTAAAGATAAGTCGCTACCCAATCAGGTCGGTAGGCTCATGTTCAACTCAAATCAGAAGTCCAAGATTGTACAAACCCTAGCTCGTAAGCTTCTTTCAATGCCAGACCATTGTTGGATCAAGTTGGACCGCAAAGCTTAAGACCGTAAGCCACATCAGCAGTCCAAGAGTAACTTTAGGTCGTGGCCAACCTAGCAAATTAGACCGCAACTGCCCTTAGGTCATAAAGTCGTTTTTTAGAGCAAGGGACAACTTAGGTCGTGGCATCCTAGGTCGTAACCGACCTAGCTTAGGCCGTTCTACTCTTAGACCGTGCATGACAACTATATACAGTTGTAAAGCGCAACTTGCCAGCTACCCCTATACGACCTACGACCTAAGGACCTGGAGACACTATTCTCATCTTTCACTTCTCCATACTCATTCCTATAAATACCCCATGACCCCTACATTAATGGGGATCGATTGGCAAGACCCCGAAGGGCTGTCCAACTATTTTCTCCACCCCAACATTAATGGGGATCGATTGGCAAGACCCTAAAGGGCTGTCCAACTATTTTCTCCACCAGTTTAAGTGATTCTACCTTCACTAATCATCTCCAAACGAAGATCTAACACCAAATCCGCCATAGAATCATCCAAGATCACTCTAATGTCCGAGAAGTTGGAGATCTACATCACCGCTTACCACATTTAGAGAATTCCATTGAATTCCTTGGCTAATTCAAATAGATTGAAGAGAAATACTAATGAGAGAGGGAATGGATGTAACGAGAGAGATTTTGTGCTTTGTAAACTCAAATATGATAATGAAAAGCGACTCTATAGTGGATGTAGGCTACTTTTAAAGCCGAACCACTCTAAAACTTTGTGTTCTCTACTTTTTCCTTTCTATTTTGTGATTGTGAACCCGTTTTCTTATTTCTAACCTTTTGGTGAAGTATTGTGAAGATACCTTTGGTGTTGTGGCCATTTTTTGGTTACAACATTTTGCGCCCACTATGGAGCCACGGTCGCACTCTCATTCTCTAAGGGTTTCTGTGGAGATAGTGTTTGGAGATCGTTCCTACTATAGATCCTTCAAATCTAAAGTCTGGGCCAATTGACGAACTCTCTTCAAAGTTCAAAACCTTGTCTAAAATTATGGGAAGACCGAAGAAAAATCCAAGTAAAACCGTCGGAGAAACTGACAATGTTACCAACAAAGCTATGCCACTTACCAACCACTTTAAAGCTGGTGAATCCTCTTGGGCCGGAGATGGTGTAACAAGGGAAGAATATGATAAAGCTGTCACTGGTTTGACGAGTCAAGTGGAAATCTCGACAAATGCTACGAGTAAGAAATTAGAGACTATGTTCGCTCTTCAAGCCGCCACGACAAAAGTCACTGCCAATGCCACCCGTACTGAAGCTGCTAATTCTTCTGCCTCTACTCTAAATCGAAATCGATCTGATCATGAGATCGATGATTCGGACGGAGTCAATCATGAAGATTCAAAACTGCCTGCTCAGAACCATATTGATAAGGCAACTTCTCATAAAGCGACAAGCTGCGCCAATGGGGCACTTCCCCAAAAGAGAGGCACTAGGCCCTAGATCCATAGCTGAGATCATTTGCGCAAGCAAAAATCCAGTGAAGGTAACAACGTCCGCCCCGCGGATCAACGCAATGAGAAGGAACATCTCGAGGATATGGTCACAGATCATGAAAGAAAGTGCTGATAGAAAAGATGATGAGAAAGAGTGGGGGTTCGCTCCATCCAAAACTCCACTCATAGAAAGGATCAAATTCACTAAGTTCCCACGAAAATTCAATCCACCTACGATCCTAGCTTATAATGGAACTGGAGATCCTAACTTGTTTCTGTATAAATACGACCAGCACATGGACAGGGCAAGGGCCACAGATGAACTCAAATGTCTGTATTTTCCTGTGTACCTAGAAGGAGTAGCCTCGCTATGGTTTACTAAGCTCCCACTAAGGTCTGTGGATGACTTATCCTCTTTGGCTAAGAAATTTAGGGAACAATTCAGGCTGCAATATACAAAAGTCAAATATGTGATATCATTGGATAACATGGAGCAAAGGCCGGGGGAACTAATCGAAGCTTTCTAGGATCGATTCAACGTTGTAGCGGCGGAAGTGGCAGAACTGGAACCCCGATTAGTTTTATGGCATTGAAGGGCGCTATTATCAAGAAATCAAAATTCGGGAAGTGGCTGAAAATGAAAAAGCCAAAGACCTTGGAAATATTCTACGCTAAGGCCGAGCAATATATCGATGTGGAAGATGACTCGTCCTATGCCATGGACATACCTGAAGGAATCGAGGATTCGTCAAAGAAGGAGATCAATGTTCCAGATAATCAAAAGAACTTTGTAGGTCAGAAAAGAAGAAATGATGCTAAGGATAATCGAAGTAATAAGAAGCTACGCTTTTTCAAGAACTCAAAATTGACTCCGCTTATGGATACTTTGGAAAATGTGTTTCTTGCAACTAAAGATATCGAAGATTACCTACAGCCGAGGCCGATAAAGGTCAATGATTCTAATATAAGTTCGGGAAGGTTCTGTCGTTTCCACAACCAGCCTGGTCATAACAAGAACGGGTGTAGACACTTAAAAAACTTGGTTGATAAATTAATCTAGAAAACATACTACAGCAGTTTGTAAGAAATCCACAAAATGTTCCGACTGTTCAGGAGAAAAACACTCCTTAGGACTAGTCTGGATCAGGAGAAAGAGCCCCAGCACCAGTTAATCCTTGACCAATCATTAATACAATCTTAGGGGGTCCTCATCTGGCTGGAGGAAGCTGGGTGGACATGGAGAAGTATGGTAATGAGTTAAAAAACCCTTCAGAAGAGGAACACTGCATGGTCCTAAGCAATACATTTCCAGCAAAGATCTCTAAGACTTCAGGCGAGGATGTGGTGTTCAAGGATAGGGACTTTGATGGGCTGCTGACACGAACAATTGATCCCACAGTTTTCACCCCCGGCATTGGTCCTGCTATAGTAAAAAGGGTGTTGGTTGATAGCGTAGCATCTGTCAACGTGCTTTTCATCAATGCATTTTGTAAAATGAACATTCTGATGTCAGATTTGCGAGCCCGTCCGAATAAAATACATGGATTCACCGGGCAACCTACTCAACCAGTGGGTATGATAAATCTCCTTGTTGAGCTTGGCGAAGGAGAGAAGAAAGCTGCAATGATGCAGATTTTTGTCATGGTGGAGGAACTTTGAGCTTATAATGCATTCCTTGGAAGGCCAGCGTTGACCGCTTTTAAAATTGCACTGGCTCCATGGTGTCTAACCATGAAATTTCCAACCGAAGGGGGGTTGGTGTGATTAAGGGTGATCAGAAGATGACTAGGGAATGCTATATGGCAGAGTTGGTTGAAGCCAAGAAGAAGGAAATGGGAAAGGGTGTGTGTGTGTGAGGGGAGGGGGGGTGGCTCTGCATTCACGACACCACCTTATAGCAATTAAGGCGGGGCCCCTATACTGTGAGCATAGTGAAGCCCAAGAAGAGATGGATCCAAGAAAGACCAGTACATGGGAGGACCACGCATAACCAGCTAAAGCCACCATTTTAATCCTAGTTCATGACAATGATCCAGATAAGGTACTGAAGATAGGCTCTCAGCTGGGCCTCAAGCTGCAAAAAGATTTAACTATGTTTTTAAGAGAAAATTTGGATGTTTTTGCTTGGAATCATTCCGATATGTGTGGAAATTCTCCTGATGTAATAGTACACAAATTGAATATTGATCCAAATATGACTCTAGTAAAAAAAAGACAA
Organism: Allium sativum; assembly: GCA_030737875.1. Classification (NCBI taxonomy): domain Eukaryota; kingdom Viridiplantae; phylum Streptophyta; class Magnoliopsida; order Asparagales; family Amaryllidaceae; genus Allium; species Allium sativum. Next base: position 762,744,799 of record CM060910.1, read on the forward strand.
ACTCAAGGACCCAAAAGATCTAGAGCACTCAAAGAGGAAGTGGATAGGTTACTCGAGAATGACTTCATACGAGAATCCACATATCCAAATTGGATCTCTAATACGGTACTTGTCAAAAAATCCAATGGAAAATGATGAGTGTGTATCGATTATTCTGATCTCAATGGAAAATGGAAGTGTATGTTGACGACATGCTGGTTAAGTCCAAGAAGGCAGAACATCATTTGGAGAATCTCGCTGAATTGTTCCACATTCTCAGGAAGTATAGGATGAAATTAAACCCGCTCAAATGCTTGTTCGGAGTCGTGTTTGGGAAATTTCTTGGATTTATGGTCAACACCTAAGGCATCGAGGCCAATCCCACTCAGATCTCAACTTTGCGAGAGATGTGCGCTCCTAATTCAAAGAAATAACTCCAAAGCCTAAATGGTAGGGTAGCTGCTTTGAGTCGGTTCATTTCAATGGCGACAGATAGGTGTATTCCACTGTTTGATGCATTAAAGAAGGGGAAGAAATATTTCCAATAGACTCCCGAATGCAATGCAACTTTCGAGGAGATAATTAAACTCATGGAATCACCACCTATGTTATCAAAGCCCAAATATGGTGAAAGCTTATCCCTATATCTGGCGGTTTCGTCTCATGCCTTAAGTGCAGCTCTAGTTCAAGAAGACGATAAGGTTCAAAGGCATGTGTATTACATTAGTAAGCGAATTACTGTGGAAGAACTGAATTATCCTAAATTGGAGAAGCTTGTGTATAGTTTACTCATCGCCTCAATGAAAATTCAGCCATACTTCCAAGCCCACTCTATCAGAGTCCTTACGAACCAACCTCTAAAGCAAGTCTTATTCCGCCCAGAAACTTCGGGAAGATTGTTAAAGTGGAATATTGAACTTAGTCAATACGATATCGCTTACCATCCTCGAAGAGAAATCAATGGGCAAGCTTTAGCTGATTTCATCGCAGAATTCACAAATAGAAGGGAGGAGAAAGAAGAACCTATTGAAGCAATTACCAGATTGAATTTGTTTGTCATTGGAGCCAAGAATGATTATTGTGCTGGGGCAGGGATAGTTCTAGAAACTCCTGAAGGTCGGTCAATATGTTGTACTCTAAGGTTGGAATTCCCTACAACTAACAATGAGGCACTAATCTCTGGGCTGAAAATCGCAAAGGAGCTGAGCTTGAAACTTTACAAATCTTCAGCGACTCGCTGCTAGTGGTATCTCAGGTTCGAGGAGAGTTCCAAACCAAAAGAGGAAATCTTCCAGCTTATCTGTCCAAGTCTATGGAACTTCTCGATTACCTAGAGTACTACGTGATATCTCTTATTCCTAGAGAAGAAAACATAAAAGAAGATTCACTTGCCAAACTTGCTAGTACAGGAGATACTCAGATGCTGGGGCTAGTTCCTATCAAATTCTTTTCAAATCCCATCACTGATGATAATGACATAGATTGGATCATGGAAACCGCCATAGAGTCAGACTCATGGATGACTCCAATCCGAAACTATCTCCTCATGGGAGAGCTCCCAGATGTTTCAAAGAAACGGAAGAAATAAACCTAGAAAGCATCTTTATATCTCATCCAGGATGGTCGTCTATACAATCGCGGCTTCTCTATGCCTCTACTTCATTGCGTGACCAAACAGGAATCTAGGGCCATCTTAGTGGAACTTCATGAGGGAGAGTGTGGAGGTCATACAGGGGGATAAACATTGGCCAAGAAAAATCTACAATACGGCTATTTCTGGCCTGATATAAACTTAGACTCCGCAACTTACACAAAGAAGTGTGATGGTTCACAAATGGTTAGTCCATGGCCATTTGCAGTCTGGGACATTGACTTAATTGGAATACTTCCTACAGCAAAGTCCAATTTCAAATATGCCATTGTAGCTATTGATTACTTCACTAAGTGTGCTAAAGCAGAGCCATTAGCCACCATCACTTCAAAAAGGGTGATTAATTTCATCTTGAAGAATATCATATGCAGATTTGGTGTGCCATGGAAGATAATCATAGACAATGGAACACAGTTTGAAAGCGACGAGTTCAAAAGCTTATGTATCAAGTACAAGATTCTTATAAAGTACAAGATTCAAAAGAGTTTCTCAGAAGTTGCTCATCCCTAGGCCAATGGGCAAGTCATAGCAGTGAACAAGATCATAAAATTAACTATTAAGAAGCGTCTTGAAAAAGCCAAAGGTAGTTGGGTAGACGAGCTTCCACTTGCATTATGGGCGTATTGCACAACTAACACAACTGCAACAGGGCATACTCCGTTCTCGCTTGCCTTTGGATCTGAAGCTATGATTCTGTAGAGCTAAAAGTACCTACTTACCATAGAATTCACTTCATCCAGGCAGAGAATGAGAAGCTACAGTTCGAAGAACTTGACCTACTCGAGGGGAGAAGAACTGAAGCAGAACCGAGAGTTGCTGCTCACCAGAGGAGGGTTGCTAGGCACTTCAATTCGAAAGTCGGACAGAGAACCTTTGGAGTGGGAGATCTGGTATTGAAAAAGATAGTGATCGGGAATGGAGTTTTCGGACCTAATTAGGAGGGCACTTTATTTTAAGTCAGAAATTCTTGGATGGTACTTTCAAATTGAAGACAACAGATGGAACAATAATCCCAAGGGCGTAGAAAAGCAATCACCTGCGTCACCACTACACTTAACTTTTCATTTATGTTTCTATAAAAGTTGTAAATACTTTCTATGCATTGTAGTTAAACTTTATGTACATATGAATGAAGAAGTGAATTTACTTGCCTAAATAATTTTATGTGCAAATCTTTGCTTATTCATTCAAAGTTTCTAAAAATGATTTTTGATTGCAGGCCATCGAACGATTGCCTACTAAAAACCTGAACAAAATCTGGTGACTTCCACAACAAATCCCAGTAGGGACAACTTAAGCAGTGTGTGCCATAAACACCATTTGTAGCAACTACGAGGGTGTAAAGCATGCCCATGGCTGAAAAAATGAAAACCACCGAGATTCAAGCAGTTAAATGGTGCAAAGTCAAATTTAAAGACAGGAAAATTACAAGTTTCACCAAAGGGGCAACTCCTGAAAAGGGAAGCTAACGACCCTAGCCCCATACTACAATTGCTTGTTACGAAAGACATCTGGTAATGGTACCGGCGTCTGCCTAGTGAAACTGCACAATAACCAATCCCCTCATAATGAAGCTAATTAAAGATCTCTTCGAGGCGCCCGATCAATTTGTTAGGGTCTGCTGATCACAGACTCGGCAATCGACGGGTTACAAAGACCTATTCTGTAACACCCCGAATTTTTGAATAATCGAATTAATTAAATTCAAGAAGTATTAATCTCAGATGTGAGAATTAAGGGAAACGTGTTGCGCCATTGTGTTCGTCTCGGAATTCTGGTTGAGATAGAGTCTGAGTTTGCGTAAAACGGATACCGGATGAAGGAGATATGGACGAACGGAGTTAGGCGGAAGAATCAGAAGAAAAAAATTGCATTGGCACGCTTGGGAAGTGCGCCAGTACAAAAGTGGCACTGGCGCACCTGCCAAGTGCGCCCAGGCCGAGCAGAAAAACTACACAGATTTCTAGTGCAATTTGATCCATATTGTGACTCATTGCCGAGTCCTTTCTGACTCCTTGTTGAGTCATTAGGGCTGAGGTGTCACCCTATCCTGACTGAGTGGTTTTGATTAGCCCTAAGATCATCCAACGGTTATAATTAAATTGAAATTCTATATAAACATGGGTAGACTCAAACCCTAAAATCAAATAAAAATCTGAATCATGGCCGTCATGCTGTCATCTTGTAACCTAGAGTAGCCGCCACCAACTAGAGAGAAAACGAAGCTAATCAATTCTATTCTATTCAACTCTAATCTAAACAATAACGAATCTACTACAAAGGCGAGCTAAATCAATTTCAGAACTCAGATTTCAGAACGCAAGACCTTCTTTTTGTGAGTTCGATTTCTTTAATAAGATAATTAACAATTTTATTGGATTGAGCTATGATTTGGATTATATGGTTATGTTGTGAATCATTGACCGTATGTTATTATCTATGTTGTAAATCTATGATGTTATTATATATGTTGTAAAGCTGTGATGTTATCATCTATGTTTAAATCTATGTTAATTGTTGGCTTATGTACAATCAATTCATAATGATGTTGCATATGCTAGTTTGGTTATGTTGTTGGAACTAATTCATATGTTAAATCATATGTATGTATGCAAGTTTAGATGTTAATTTAGATATGAATCATATGCAAGTTAGTGAGAATCATATACAACCTTACATGTTTCATGACATCTATTTTATGTGTAAATTGGATCTAAAGTTAGGCTATGACATGTGTGAGTTAGATGCAAGTTTACATTATAATCTATGTTGTATAAATCACATATGCAAGTATATATATATCGGAGTATGAATCATGTAATGTAAGTTTGTGACTGTTGCCTATGCAAATTTACACCTTATGATTAGATCTATGACATCCATAGTTTATGCAAGTTTTTAACTTTGGCCTATGCAAGTTTTTGGATGAAAAACCTTATTCACACATGCAAGTTCACCCCTTATGTTTAGATCTAGTTTTTATTCTATGCATGTTGTGATGTTTTCTCTTTATTCCATAAGTTGGACTATTCGAGTCTAACGTATATTTTACGTTAAACGAACGAACGTACAACGTGGGGCAATGGGATAATATTAAAAGATTTAATATTGAGAATTGACATAAATGCCCTAAATGTGATGGTAATTGGTATAATTTTATATACCATAAATTGATGGACATAATTGAGTCAATTGTGGACATAGTTAAATTTGTAATTGATTGGCAATTTGAATAGGGAAATTAATTCAAATTGGGGGTAATTAATTAGGTGTAATTAATCGCCTAAGACACGAGGTTAGACTCTTTTGTGGTGTAAGACTGCCCGGACCCGCCCGACAAATCCAAGCTGCCACAATTGCCAGTCTAATGTGGGAGGTCTTAGGCATAAATTAAATGCGTAACAGTTGTAAAGACACGAGGTTAGGCTCGTTTGTGCTGTAAGACTGCCCGGACCCGCCCGACAAATCCAGCTGCCACAAATGCCAGTCTAATGTGGGAGTTCTTTACAAGGTTATGGTTTTAATGAATTAAGAAACACTTAACCAGATAAACATGTAGTGGGACATGATGGGGTTAAGTGGGTACCTTGAGTAGCATGTGGAATTTAGTGGGTGCCTTGGGTGGCATTTGAAATACGATTAGATGCACTTAACCAAGATTGAAACATGTAAGAAGACATGAATAAGAATGGGGTTAAGTGGGGAAAAACCTTAGAGGGGACCAGGCATAGGTGGAAAGCTTGTGTCATGCATGGGGGCCCTTTTCAAACCACAAACCCATTAAGTATCTTTGTGGGCTCGACCCAAGTCGAGGACGGGACACGCGTACTGGATTTGATTGTAAGAGGTCAAAACGGGTCAGCGGTGGCAACACAAGTCCAACGGGTTCATATGCGTGTGTGGGCCCAGGCTGGTAGGTAAGACGTTGTTGCATCGTGTAGATACAAGCCGTGCATTTTTGTATGTATCGGGTTGCCACTTTGGGGAGTGATACACCCCACTGTGGGGCCAACACGGGTATCTATGAGTTAGGGAGCCGATCGAATGGAGTTAGTGGGTACACCTAGTGGAGATAGGGGCAGACGGCACCTATGAAGGTAGCTAGAGGTACACTAAACTACCATTATCATTATTAAGTTTTGTAAGCGGGATCAACCTTTAGGGTGACTAGTGGTGGTGCAGTGTAGTAATTATCTTATAGTGACTAGGTGCGCCTTTAACGTTATCTTGGTTCATCTTATTTCCTCGTTTTGTTCTGTCATACCCAATTGTTCACAGTCATTTCCTTATTTTCCAGCTTATGACTTAGCCTAGTTATTTTGATAATTATATTGTTAAAGTTATCGCACTCGCCAGACTTTATGTCTGACCCCCTTTTCTTTCCTCCTCTTTTCTTCCTTCCCCCCCAGGTTTGTACTACAGCTTAGTGCCGATTTCTTTCAGTTGCTTGAAGAGAGTAGATGTATCACTTGGGACTTTCTCATCTTTATGGGTTTGCTTATGCTCAGTGGGGATTTATGCATTTATGTTATTTAAGTATTTTCTTCTTTATGTACTTTGAAGTTTTTGAAAAAGACTACTGATCCTGTTGTAATGGTTTTGGAACCTACTTGTGTAAACTCGTTTTGAGTTATGATGAAATAAAATTAGTTTTATTTTCTGATGTGTTGTTTTATTTATTTATTCTTGTAATTTATCTGTTCTATACAACAATAACGCTTCATGGACATTGATGCATTCCCTTTGTGAGTGACATTAATGGACGTGGGGTGTTACATATTTGAAGGCACCTGATTAATTCGTTAGTGTCTGCTGATCACAGACTCAACAGTTAACAGGCCCTAAAAGACCTCTTGGGAGGGAGGGGGAGGAATACCTCTTCGGGGGAACCCTAATAGATCGTCATTGCCAGCAATTACCTGGTCCGATTGCGACAAGCATTGGGTTTCAAAGACATCTATGAAGGCAATAGACCCTTGCGGGGGCATCCGGTTAGACTAGGATCTGATCATCCCAGATTCGATGATCAACGGACTCAAAAGGCCTCTTCGGGGGCATCCGAAAAATTCGACAAGTGTCTAAATTATTCAGGCACAATGAATAACGAATTCCAAAGACCTTTTAGAAGGCACCCGATGAAATCACTGATGCTAGAATACATCGGCATAGTTGCAGATAAATCTCTTATGTCTGAATTAACTAGTCGGAAAAAGGCATAAGTTTGATCAATTAAGCTAAAAATCCTTGGGTCATGAGAAAGCTAGGAAATTCCAAATGTGATGGCTAAAGTAGTGGGCTTAGCCACTACAGCAGGAATTTTGGGTGTTTTAGAAACAGGCAAGAGATTCTAAATATAGTCAATTACACCAAGCCTATAAAAGTCCGTGATATGGGGGCATCACCACCGCATTAAGATAAATCAATAATGCTTACAAAAACGTACCATAAGGCCATCACAACTTTACACCAAACAAGAAGGACTACCTCGTTCTCTAAAGTTGAATTTCATGAAATGGGCTAAGGCAAGCTCAGAGACTGTGTAACACCCCACACCCGCTATGGTCACTCACTAAGGGAATGCCATAACATTGGTGGAGTATTTTAAGTGAATATAGAACAGAAAAATTACAACAAGACAGATATAAGTAATACTTGAAAATTTAAATCATCATTTCATTTCAGCGGAAAGTAAAACATGTTTGGTTACATCATAAAACCATAACAAGAGTTAAGTACATAATATCCATCTTGATAAACTAGAAGTACATAATCCCACTACATAGACAATAGCCATAATAGAAAAGATAAACCGAGCTTTACTTCTACGATCCAAGCCCAAAAGATAGATATAGCGGTCTGATCCAAGCCCACTAGTGCTAGGCCCACTCCGATAACCTGAGGGTTGGGAAAAAGATAAAAACAACGGGGTCAGACATAAGTCTGAGTGAGTCCTATAACCCTAACAATACAACCATTAAAGTAATTAGGGTATGACATAAATAAGGTATGGTACCCCTGGGGATAATGACTACATTTAGTAGCCCACAAAACACAGGATGTACTATGATAACGTATTTATCCACCCAAGGATAATTACTAGCTTACACCACCCCAGACCTACCCACCCAAGGGTAATTCCTACACTGCACCACACCAGTTCTACCCACCAAGAGTAATTCCTACTTAAAGGTTGATCCCATCTAAAGTCTTAGAAAATATAACTAGTAGTTTCTGGTACTTCTAGCTGACCACGTAGGTGCCGTCTGCCCCTACATCCACTAGGTGTACCTAGTAATCTTACCCAGTAGTTTCGTGTACCCCTACATAGGTGCCGTCTGCCCCTATCTTTACTAGGTGTACCCACTACTCCCAAGCGATCGGCTCCCTAACGTAGATACCCGTGCTGGTCCCACATCTGGGGTGTATCATTCCCCAAAGTGGCTACCTGATAATATCAACGGTGCACGGCTTTATATCTACACGATGCAACAACGACTTATCTACCAGCCCGGGCCCACACACGCATATGAAACCCGATGGACTTGCGTTGCCACCGCTAACCCGTTTTGGCCTCTTATAGTCAAGCCCAATATGCGTGTCCCGTCACTCGACATGGGTCGAGCCCACAAAGATACGTTTGGGATATTGGTTGAAATGGGCCCCCACAAGCTACCCACTTAAGCTTGCAATTTTATCTAGTGCATCCCACTTAACCCCTCTTTATAATCATGCCCACTTACATGTTAAGTTTTGGTTAAGTCATCAATCATATTCCAATTGCCACTAAGGGCACCCACTAGATTTCCACGTGCCACCCAAAGCACTTACTTGACTCCCACATGCCACCCAAGGCACTTACTTAACCCTTTAATCATGTTTAATTACATGTTCCACTTTGGTTAAGTATTCTAATCGTATTTTCTATTGCCACCCAAGGCAACCCACTAGTTTCCTCATGCCACCTGAGGCACCCCCACTAGTTACTACATGCCACCCAAGGCACTCACTTAACCCTCATGTCCCACTACATGCTAATTTGGTTAAGTGTTTCTTAATTAATTAAGACCGTGATCCTCATAAAGACCTCTCACATTAGACTATCTTTTATGACCGCTGGTTAAGCCGGTTGGGTCCGGGCAGCCTTACGTCATAACCGAGTCTAACCTCGTGTCTTTACATTAATCACGTATTTAGTTTGTGACTAAGACCTCTCACATTGGGCCAATCATTTGTAGCCGCTGGATGGCCGGTCGGTTCCGGGCAGACTTCCGCTACAAAAGGGTCCAACCTCGTGTCTTAGTTGATTAATTACGCCTAATTAATCACCCCCACAATTAATTATCCCTAATTAATTACACATTTTTTTCATAACATGGGTAGACCTAACTCAATAGGTAAATTCCCATGGGGTAGACCTAACTTAATAGGTAAATTCCCACTTATGTTAATTTATTTTTATGGTATGCTTAATCATACCCAATCATACTTTTATTAACATATTTACCAACCCCATCGTTCCCCACGTAAGTCGTTCTCATTTCATGACATAAATAAGGGGAAGATCATCACAAATATCATGGGTTTAGCATACAACTTTGTCATGGGTTAAGAGGATGTCAACTTGCATATATGAACATATATTAACCCAACTACATATAACCCAAACTTGCATATTATCATACACATGATTTGCATAACATGTTGCATATGAGCTTGCATATTATCATACACATATCTTGCATAACATGTTGAACTTGCATATAAGCATTCTCATAACTTGCATAACATGTTAAACATGCATTTAAGCATACACATAACTTGCATAAGCATTCACATACTTGCATAGGCATTCACATACTTGCATGAGCATTCACATACTTGCATAAGCATTCACATACTTGCATGAGCATTCACATACTTGCATGAACATGCATAACTTGCCTATCACATTAAACTTGCATTTAAGCATATACATAACTTGCATAGCATCAAGCACATAACTTGCATAATCTCATACACATAGCTTGCATAACACCATTTGCATAACTTGCATATGAACTTGCATCTTAAAGGAGGGTAAACATGCATAGCATATAAGGGTATCATCTTGCATATGTATGCATCATATTTAAAAGGGTAAACTTGCATGTTATGATTTATGCATAATACCAAACACTTAGCATGAATAAAACCACTTACTTATCATGCATGAAATCAAATACTTATTATGCATAAACCCACCACTTAACTTGCATAAACCCAAACACTTATCATGCATAAAACCCAATACTTAGCATGCATACAATCAAATACTTAGCATGCATAACGTCAAATACTTTAGCATGCATAACATCAAATACTTAGCATGCATAACACCAACTACTTAACATGCATAAAATCACATGCATAACTTGCATATCATGTTACATATAAGTTGCATATATTCTCACATATAGTTTGCATAACATGTCACATATGCATAAATATTTAACATGGTGTTTTGCATCATAAAACATGGCCCTAAACTTGCATTTAACATAAAAACTTGCAAATCACATATCATACAAACTTGCATAAATACATTTATCCACAAACATAGCCATGTCTTATCACATCCTACCATAATCAATTTAACAATTGATTATTAAAGCCATAGAAACTCACCAAAACCAAGATTAGCAAATCAATGAAGTAAAACTAGTTGCCAAATATGAAGAAGAAGGTGATTAGGGGTTGATTAGCTTGCAACTCTCTTCATTTGATTTGTGGAGGCCATGACCAAGTTTCATTTTGCCATAGTTTAGTTACAAAACCTAATTATGAATGAATTAGGATAGGGTTAGGGTCTTATTTATAGGATTAGGTTGCATTTTAGACCCTTAGATTAACCCTAGATTGGCTTAGGACCCTTAGATTTAGGAAATCTCTAGAACCAGCCCTCCTAGCCAGCCTGAAACCCAACCTGGTGCAACCTGGTGCACCCAGGTTCACTGAACGGTGCCACTCTGTCGACAGGCAAGTCGACAGGCATGTCGACACCCCTGTCGACAGGCCTGTCGACAGCCCTGTCGACATGGGTTGGGCGGGAAGCTTCCCGCCTGACCCCGCCTGACCCATTCCAAATCTGAATATTTAAATTTAAATTTAAATTCCTAAATCTGTTTTTAGCTCTAATTTTTCTGCAAACTTCATCGGGCCATAACTGGGCCATACGGACTCCGATTTTCGAAAACTCGGACTCTATTTCGCGTATTTTTCCAAGACGAACGTAATGACGCAGCCCGTTTCCCCTAATTCCCACATCTGAGATTATTTATCTTGTAATTAGTGAATTTTAGTATTAACCCAAAATACGGGGTGTTACATTCTCCCCTCCTTAAAGGATTTCGTCCCCGAAATCTCTAAGCTAAGGAGAATGCATATCCTACCATCCAAACAACCATCTACTCAAACCATCATCCACGGGCATCCATTGTCCTTAAAACAATTTCTAATGATGTATGAGCATATGCAAAAAGTGTGTGTATATGTTCCCTATCTAACGTATGAACATATGCAAACCATGATAGTGCCATGCATCCATTATGTATGCGAGAGAACCCTATCGACACATACAATATCTATATGAGTGCACAATCATTCACCAAAATGCATCATCCATGTGATAACACAACCATTATACATCCATAAATATATTTTCCTACACACAATTTTATGCAATATGCAATATGAAGTGATTGAGCCGATCTAGTGCCTAGAGTGTGTGTATATGCATCCACGAGCAACCACTAGCAAACACTTGCATCCACTTGCATCCATCAACCATAACATGTCTCAAACACATGTTTCAACCATAGGTTTACCCTATCTAAAGGTCAAAGGTACTAACGAGAGGACATACTAAGAATAAGATAAGCACAAGATATGCGATGAAGGAGAAGCAAAAGGACATACCCTCCGAAAGAAAAGGGTACCTCGAACGCATCTTCGCTTCCGTCTCCCAGGTAGCGTCGCTCTCTTCATCTCCCCTTCGTACTTTGACTAGTTGAACCTCTCTGTTTCTCAACTTCCAAATCTCTGACCCAAGGATGCAAGTAGGAGCTCGTCGAATCGTCGCATCACGCTCTACTTCCACTTCTCTAAGCAGGCTCGGCTCTACCGCCTCTGCGGTCCCATGTAGGAACTTCCTCAAATGTAACACATGGAATATATCATGTACACCACTAAGCCTGTCGGGCAACTCCACTCTATATGACATCTGTCCAATCCTTTCCCTAATAGGAAACGGTCCAAAAAACCTTGGTACTCACTTCCCAACAGATCCAAAGTGAACCACATTCCGTAACGGAGATATCTTAATAAAAAGCATGTCCTAATATCAAACTCAAGCTCTGTTCTCCTCTTGTCCGCATAAGATTTCTGTTTATCTTGCGTCGCTTTCATCCTTCTTTAAATCAAATCAATCTTTTCTCGAAGTCTTTCTAACCTTATCGGCCCAAGCAAGATCTCATCCGTAGATTCCTACCAACGTGTAGGTGATCGACAAGGCCTTTCATAAAGAGCTTCGAAAGGTGCCATACCAATACTGGACTGAAAGCTATTACTATACGCGAACTCCACCAATGGAAGATGCTCATCCCATGTTCCTCCAAAATCTAAGATACAAAGCCTCAAAAGGTCTTCTAGGACATGATTCACCCTCTCGGTCTGGCCGTCCGTCTGAGGATGATATGCGGTACTCAAACACAACTGAGTCCCTACCGCCTCTTGCAAACTCTTCCAGAACTCGCTAGTGAAGATAGGATCTCGATCACTTACTATGCTAGAGGGTACCCCATGTAATCGAACTATCTCTCGAAGATATACTGAAGCTAGCCATGGAGCAGTCCTCTTGCTCTTCACAGGTATGAAATGGGCGCTCTTAGTAAGTCTATCTACCACCACCCAAATTCCTGTATTACCCTTCCTCGACCTGGGTAACCCGTCAATAAAATCCATCGAGATGCTATCTCACTTCCATTGTGTGAAGACCCGTAACTTCCCCGTAAAGGAAAGCGTCGGATAGTTCGAGAACAAACCACAACAGAACGCATACGGAAGAACATTTCATTGTATATAACAACAATGCATCAGATTACAAGAATAAACAGAGTATAAATGAATATTACACAGAAATATCAGAGATTTAAATTACATTTAAATACATAGCAGCGGAAAAATAATACAATACACAACTAGAAGTAGATATACGGATACAAAGCTTTCCGGATATCATTCCAGCTGTAAACCAGGATCCTGTGAATATAAATCTGCAAAACCAAAACTACTAGCTGCCCGTGTCAAAATAAGGGCACCCAGAGTTTAGGTTAAAACAATAAACTCCAGGTCAGTCATGTGACTGGTGTGAGAACTAAAACAGTTATTAATCTTTATTTTAAATGTTCGGTAAATCAAGGGACCACGCCGTATAACACGGAACGGGTTTCCTCCCAAGAATACCAGTGCATAAAACAACAGCGCAATGCTAAATAAAGAAAAATGAAGCTGTTATAAGACCCAGGTCCTATCACACAATGCAACGCAAGCCGGGGGATAGGGTTTTCCCTTATAACAGCCAAAGAATGCTTGATACGTTTAAAACAAATCATTTGATATTATAATAAGTGCATAGTGTATAAAACAACTTCAAATCATAAGTATCAATCATAGGCGGCATAAGCGCCCCATCCCACTATGTTGCCATATATAGGATTACAACTAAAACCGCAAATGTCACGTATTTGGAAACTGGATTTCCATCTATGAACCAAGGAAAAAGATAGTCCTCAACCGATTCGAGACGCTCTAGCCCGTGTCTCAGGCACAGCCGCAACCGTACCTTGGATCGTCAGGGCCGGTCCACACGAAGTGGATTATAATGCCTGAACAATACGTTTCTCCGCCCTTTGGGGCGTAAATGAGCCAACTAAATGACTCCATCGGTTCGAGAACGACCGATCAATCCGAGGCGCCTCGCAACAGCAACAACCACATAAGTCAAACTCGTCAGGGCGTGTAAAACCACTGACGCCACTTCTAGCTAGAAAGAAAACGCATGTCCCCCCTGACGTCCGTCTCCCGTTTCTGGTTCATACCGGGTGTGAAACACGCGAGGAAAACGTTACACAAAGCTACGCCACAAAGGCCGTGCTTTGATCATCAACTACAAGACTTTGCTTTTCAACAGAAGCCTTGATCATTTGCATCTTAGCATGCCACACAGGCAAACCATCCTATGCAACCGATATCAGTCACACAGAATGAAATCCGATGTCAGACACACAGTCCATTTACAAGTCCGTTCTGGGTCTGAACGAAACCGGAGGCACCTAGTACCCCGCATATCCATCGATCTCCAAGTACGTCTGGACGATCACTAACTGTTTCCATCTTCTTGGGTGTACAGCCCAATCAAGATCATCAGTAATTACCCAAACGACGTGAAGACCTCCGGTCTTCGACCACCGTCTTCATCTTCGACTTATCGTCGTATCAGTTATTCAGAATGGGATAAACCCGGTCTTTCCGAATAACTCGCGTATATATTATAAAAGTGTTACACAAACACAACATACGCCTCATTTCAATTCATTAGTCACTAACCGTAAATTAATCAAGAGAATAATTCCCCAAATATTAACCCCGAAGGCCGAAACCAACATCAGATCAATATCCAGAAAACCATTCTGCTTGGCCAACCGACAGTTAGTTTCTAAATTTCACATTCATAGGGAAAGATTCCCATTAATTTTATCAAAGATAAATTCCTTGAATTTATTCTTTAATCTACTTTTGAATATCAATTCAAACTAGTCGGGATTAGCGAACCTTACCGAAGTAATCATTTGTTTTAATTTCCCAATCCCAACCTATTCATCCCATGAAGTAAAACTGGTAATACTTCATATCTAACACCCCGGTGTTATCGGTAAATTCAATTACCATTTCACGTTCAAATCTAATTAAAGATTTAACTATCGCCTGGAGCAAAACTGGTGATACTCCATTTTCGATCATTTCAATCTAATTAAAGATTCATTAAAACTCCACTTAGTTTTAATCTTCAACTGGGTTAAAGAATCAGTGTCATTTAAAACACGGTTCACGATAAAACCAAAATCACATTCATTAATTATCGGGTTAAAGAACGAGTGTTATTTAAAACACTGTTCACGATAAACCCAAAAATCAATATCAATTCAATTCCAATTAAATATTATTTAATTGGTACACTTCATTAAATCTAAATAAAAAGATTTAATCATTTCTCAACTGGGTTCAAGAACAGTGTTAGTGAAGACACCATTCACGACAAACCCAAATCACATTTGATATTCAATATAAGGCTCTGAATAGAAAATATATCGGCTTATATTCAATATCAAATTCTACGATTAACAAATGTCGTATTGGAAATAACGATATAAATATATATCTTTCAAATTTCCGTAACAACATCCGTATAATCACAAATTCCAACATCGAAATATTCCGAAGACAATTTCGATTCAAATCCACTCCAATGCAATCATTGGAAATTTTGGTTATTTTCGAAACCCTTTTCAAATTCAATTTATTTATTTAAAAATAAATAGAATTATAATTCTAGTTCAAAACTAGTTCATTTCGATAAAAATCCATTTTTATCTTTTCAAATATGGAGTTTTTCATCCCAATTCTTTCTAAATCATTTCTTATGATTTTACACAAATTATTGCTATTTTTAATAATTTTATCAAGGCCCGTACAGTCGATTTCCATCAACGGCCATCGAACTGCACTTACAACGACCTTTTTCGAATTTGATTTGGACATAATTCCAAATCCAACCGTTAGATTTCAAATTTCTAATATTCGTTAGAAAGCTCTTTTCGATACGAACCCAACGGTTCCGGTTTTAGGAGAATCCGACGGTCGGATCTCCCGCAATGTCCGTTTGAAATAAATGGTCGAAATTCGCGAACTGCCGCGGCGCGGCGCGTTCTATTCAGGCCATTATAATATATATAATATATATTTCGTCGATTTCTATTTAAAACGAATTATATAAATAGTTTTAAAATCGTTTCAAAAGCTATTTCAACTTTCTTTTCAATTCAAATCAAAATTGAATTCTTCTTTATAAATTCGTTTTAAAATTCATTTCTATTCAATTCAAATTTCAATTCAATTTGAATTCATTTCAATTCACTTTCGATTCAATTTGAATTCGTTTTCAATTCAATTCATTTCGAAATCGTTTTCAATTCAATTCATTTCGAAATCGTTTTCAATTCAATTCATTTCGAAATCGTTTTCAATTCAATTCATTTCGAAATCGTTTTCAATTCATTTCATTTCGAAATCGTTTTCAATTCATTTCATTTCGAAATCGTTTTCAATTCAATTCATTTCGAAATCGTTTTCAATTCAATTCATTTCGAAATCGTTTAAAATCGATATAAATATCGTTCACGTCAAAATGGCGTCAATCTAATCAACACGGCTTCATAAATTTCTATTTTCAAATATTTCTTTTTCAAAATAGTTGTTATTATCAAAATATTTCGTTCAACACATGACCAATCTCAATGAATGAGTACTGTCAACACATGAACTTTTATTTTATAATATTCTTTATTTTTCAAATTGGAATGAGGCCCAATCAATTACCATATAAAGTTAATTATATGGATTTTCATACAACACATGTATATAATGACATTGAAAATAATCAACCATCAACCAAAGTGCACTACACTGTATAAGCATCAAATATAGATATTCAACGCTTATAACAGCCTGTCAATCAATCGATCGACATATTTAATCAATCAGGATGAGTGAACTTCAAATTTCATCCTAACACCCGTGTGGGGTTTCAAACAATCAAACACATATTTTATTTTTGCAGTTGGGCGATGTGTGAAATTTATCGACCCAATCAATGTCCTTCAAATAGATGTACATAAACAAACCGTCGGGTTTGTAAATGAATATTTATTTATTCACATTCACGTTAAAAATTATATTTTTAACGATAAAACATTTTATTTCAACATATGAATTTCTATTCAGTTCATTCTTTAAACAAAATGATATTTTTATTTTTCTAACATATTTTAGAAAATTTCGGCGGCATAACGGCACGATACTAGAAACGGGACAAGGCCTAGCCTTATCCCCGGTCTAGTGAAGGCCCACGCCATTCACACATCAATCAAAATCACCAAACAACTAAATTCAAATCAAATCACATAACTAAGCAATGCAACCAAACAAACAAGTCCATGGTCTGTGGACGGGTGTCGGGTGCTACTAAGCACCGTCTGCATCCTAGTATAAATATATAACTAGAAAAGAAATAGAAAGGTGAGAAATTCTCACATATAGCTATCCTAGCTCCACGGCACTTCATTGATAGAAAACTTCATTGCTATCGCATCTTCGTCATCTTCGTCGTCCGCTTTTACTACCTATGTAAAAATCGAATTTTGACTTCGTTATTCAATATATAAAAATCGAATTTTTAGTTCGCTATTCAATATATAGAAATCGAATTTTTATTTCAAAGTTCCATATATAAAAATCGAATTTTTATTTCAAAGTTCAATATATAAAATTCTATTTTTCTATCGAAGTTCAATATATAAAATTCTATTTTTCTATCGAAGTTCAATATATAAAAATTCTATTTTTCTATCGAAGTTCAATGTATAAAAATTCTATTTTTCTATCGAAGTTCAATGTATAAAAATTCTATTTTTATTTCGACTTCCTAATCTCCTTTTAGTTTATAAATCATTTTTTTTAAATCATCTTAAAAATCAGTTTTTATACTTTTATAAAATTCAGTTTTTAAAATCTTTTCTAAAAATTTCAGTTTTAAAATCTTTTCTAAAATCAGTTTAAAACCCTTTTAAAAATCAGTTTAAAACCCTATTAAAATTCAGTTTTAAATCAATTTAAAATTCAGTTTTTAAATGTTTTTTTTTTATAAAATCAGTTTACTCTATTTAAATACATAAAAATAAATTAATAAAACCAAAAAAAAAAAACTTACAGAGGGGGGGGAGGGGTTTCTGCAGATCAGCGGAGGGCTTCTCGAACTGGGCGGCGGCGCTAGGGTTTCGAGCGAGGGAGGCTGATGCGTCGCGAGCTTCGAGGTGGGCGGACGCTGGATCGGCGGCTTGGGTTTCGAGAAGGGCGCGGGAATCGATAGGGGAAGGGAGGGTTTCTGGCCGCCGTTGAGAGGAGGGTGTAGCGGAGGAAAGAGGAAGGGCGTTCGCCTGTCAGGGAGGAGGCGGAGGTAGCTGGAGGGGGGTGCGGCTCCTTAGGGTTCGACGGATTTTTTCTTTTTTTTTTCTTTTTTTTGTTTCCTGTTTGAATCGGGGGGGGGGGCCTGGGATAAGGGAAGAAGAATATTTTTTTTTATTTAATTAAATATTTATTTAATTATTTTATTTTCAAAGAAGTTGACTTTCACATACGACCTCTAAACGAGGCCCACCGCCTGTCGCCCATAGCGTTTCACCCCCATTCCGAACACAATGGGATATGTACCGCAAGCTGAATCGACCGTCTTGATCAGTTTCCGTTGCATTTACATTTAAATCTTTATATTGCATTTTAAACGTACATTTCAATTTACCGGGGTCACATACTAACTAGAAAAATTCCCGAAAAATATTTTCTAGCTTCGTACTGACGATACGGTCCTAACAAAACTAGTTTCGTCGAATTCTGAGATCGTTTGAAAAATGGCCAATTTCCAGTCGATTAAAATCAACTGAAACCGGTCAAACGCGTTTTCCTTTGCCACGCTCACATATTGATTCGAAAAATTATGAAATTTGAAACCTAGCAATAACTTTACATCCCGGACCCAACAAAACTGGTTTCGTCGGAATCCGAGGTCGTTTGCAAAATGTCCATTTTTAAGGGCCTGAATTCCATAGCGACTATTCAGAATTTTCAACTGGACATATCTTTTGATTCCCGATATGAAATCTTGATTTTTCGGATTCGTTAGAAAGATATTCACTATTAGATTCCATTATTTTTGGTTTCACTAAGATCCGGATTGTTTTGCACCCGGTACATTCAATTGAAGTTTGAAATCGAATTATCGAACTACCGCGCCATTTACAATTCTATTTATAATTATATATAATTATTTATATTCCAACGACGACGTATATAATATATACGTTCGAATTATATTCAAAATAAATTTTCTCGTCGATATTATTTAAAATAATTCATTTTAAATAATCAAAATTCGCTAAAATTGCCAAAATAAAATTTTTAAACTGGCCCAGATTTTCGGGTTGTTACAATCTCCCCCACTTAAAACTTTTCGTCCCCGAAAAGGAACAAAGTCGAAAGTGGTTTGATTATTCAGCTCTACGTTCGATCTGGTTTCCATTCTCCAACTCTTTAGTTTCTGAGAATTTCCAAAATTTGGCTAACACCCTAAATTTTTGAAAAATTTCGCCATAACCTCCCCTGCACCGGGAGCATCGGGGAATTTCAAATAGCTTCCCCGGTCCTTCAGATCTCAAAAAGAAAAAGAAAAAGCCAAGCGGCTAGCCAATAGGCTCACAAAATCATCATCACCCAAACAAAACAGGAAATTATGTAGTAAACATGTACCTATTTGTCGGGCAAACAAATTTTATTCTCTGCTCTAGCCTCCTTGCTATGACCTGTTCAATATAAGTATATGTATACGCAAGCAAATGCGACCAATTTTCAATATAATCCAATATTTGATTAAATTAGGCATAATGGTTCAAAATTATCAAACAAATAAACAAACAACACAAACATCAATCAATTAGTGAATTAGAGTTTCAAATTGATAATTTTGATACATATACTGAAAATCTTGTTTTTGATGCCAATTCACAACAAAGTGTTCTAGCTATATAAGATTTGGTTCTCACACCAGCCTAATGGAAATATATAGATATCACACTTTCGTTACTCGAAAATAAATGCTGGTGATGGTATACTTCATCATCAGGACCATGTCCGGGCGACTAGAGTGCGACTCTATATCTATCCAATATATTAAAACTTCGAATACACGCGGATCAGACGTATACGCAAAATCTATATATACTGGATTGTCCACATCAATTTAAATAGATAATCAAATACGAATAATTGATTTAAATTTTCAAAACAAAAAAATTTGTTTTCATTTGAAAATATACTCTTCACACTCGTTCTAGGATACTACTGATCCCATCTCTAACGAGTCATTCCCATTGGATTTTACGAATCCAATATCTGATGAATTCTTTCGTATGGTTCTAATGTGTCTTGTTCTCTGAGCTTTGTAAACCAAAGCTCTGATACCAACTGTAAAGACCCGTAACTTCCCCGTAAAGGAAAGCGTCGGATAGTTCGAGAACAAACCACAACAGAACGCATACGGAAGAACATTTCATTGTATATAACAACAATGCATCAGATTACAAGAATAAACAGAGTATAAATGAATATTACACAGAAATATCAGAGATTTAAATTACATTTAAATACATAGCAGCGGAAAAATAATACAATACACAACTAGAAGTAGATATACGGATACAAAGCTTTCCGGATATCATTCCAGCTGTAAACCAGGATCCTGTGAATATAAATCTGCAAAACCAAAACTACTAGCTGCCCGTGTCAAAATAAGGGCACCCAGAGTTTAGGTTAAAACAATAAACTCCAGGTCAGTCATGTGACTGGTGTGAGAACTAAAACAGTTATTAATCTTTATTTTAACTGTTCGGTAAATCAAGGGACCACGCCGTATAACACGGAACGGGTTTCCTCCCAAGAATACCAGTGCATAAAACAACAGCGCAATGCTAAATAAAGAAAAATGAAGCTGTTATAAGACCCAGGTCCTATCACACAATGCAACGCAAGCCGGGGGATAGGGTTTTCCCTTATAACAGCCAAAGAATGCTTGATACGTTTAAAACAAATCATTTGATACTATAATAAGTGCATAGTGTATAAAACAACTTCAAATCATAAGTATCAATCATAGGCGGCATAAGCGCCCCATCCCACTATGTTGCCATATATAGGATTACAACTAAAACCGCAAATGTCACGTATTTGGAAACTGGATTTCCATCTATGAACCGAGGCAAAAGATAGTCCTCAACCGATTCGAGACGCTCTAGCCCGTGTCTCAGGCACAGCCGCAACCGTACCTTGGATCGTCAGGGCCGGTCCACACGAAGTGGATTATAATGCCTGAACAATACGTTTCTCCGCCCTTTGGGGCGTAAATGAGCCAACTAAATGACTCCATCGGTTCGAGAACGACCAATCAATCCGAGGCGCCTCGCAACAGCAACAACCACATAAGTCAAACTCGTCAGGGCGTGTAAAACCACTGACGCCACTTCTAGCTAGAAAGAAAACGCATGTCCCCCCTGACGTCCGTCTCCCGTTTTTGGTTCATACCGGGTGTGAAACACGCGAGGAAAACGTTACACAAAGCTACGCCACAAAGGCCGTGCTTTGATCATCAACTACAAGACTTTGCTTTTCAACAGAAGCCTTGATCATTTGCATCTTAGCATGCCACACAGGCAAACCATCCTATGCAACCGATATCAGTCACACAGAATGAAATCCGATGTCAGACACACAGTCCATTTACAAGTCCGTTCTGGGTCTGAACGAAACCGGAGGCACCTAGTACCCCGCATATCCATCGATCTCCAAGTACGTCTGGACGATCACTAACTGTTTCCATCTTCTTGGGTGTACAGCCCAATCAAGATCATCAGTAATTACCCAAACGACGTGAAGACCTCCGGTCTTCGACCACCGTCTTCATCTTCGACTTATCGTCGTATCAGTTATTCAGAATGGGATAAACCCGGTCTTTCCGAATAACTCGCGTATATATTATAAAAGTGTTACACAAACACAACATACGCCTCATTTCAATTCATTAGTCACTAACCGTAAATTAATCAAGAGAATAATTCCCCAAATATTAACCCCGAAGGCCGAAACCAACATCAGATCAATATCCAGAAAACCATTCTGCTTGGCCAACCGACAGTTAGTTTCTAAATTTCACATTCATAGGGAAAGATTCCCATTAATTTTATCAAAGATAAATTCCTTGAATTTATTCTTTAATCTACTTTTGAATATCAATTCAAACTAGTCGGGATTAGCGAACCTTACCGAAGTAATCATTTGTTTTAATTTCCCAATCCCAACCTATTCATCCCATGAAGTAAAACTGGTAATACTTCATATCTAACACCCCGGTGTTATCGGTAAATTCAATTACCATTTCACGTTCAAATCTAATTAAAGATTTAACTATCGCCTGGAGCAAAACTGGTGATACTCCATTTTCGATCATTTCAATCTAATTAAAGATTCATTAAAACTCCACTTAGTTTTAATCTTCAACTGGGTTAAAGAATCAGTGTCATTTAAAACACGGTTCACGATAAAACCAAAATCACATTCATTAATTATCGGGTTAAAGAACGAGTGTTATTTAAAACACTGTTCACGATAAACCCAAAAATCAATATCAATTCAATTCCAATTAAATATTATTTAATTGGTACACTTCATTAAATCTAAATAAAAAGATTTAATCATTTCTCAACTGGGTTCAAGAACAGTGTTAGTGAAGACACCATTCACGACAAACCCAAATCACATTTGATATTCAATATAAGGCTCTGAATAGAAAATATATCGGCTTATATTCAATATCAAATTCTACGATTAACAAATGTCGTATTGGAAATAACGATATAAATATATATCTTTCAAATTTCCGTAACAACATCCGTATAATCACAAATTCCAACATCGAAATATTCCGAAGACAATTTCGATTCAAATCCACTCCAATGCAATCATTGGAAATTTTGGTTATTTTCGAAACCCTTTTCAAATTCAATTTATTTATTTAAAAATAAATAGAATTATAATTCTAGTTCAAAACTAGTTCATTTCGATAAAAATCCATTTTTATCTTTTCAAATATGGAGTTTTTCATCCCAATTCTTTCTAAATCATTTCTTATGATTTTACACAAATTATTGCTATTTTTAATAATTTTATCAAGGCCCGTACAGTCGATTTCCATCAACGGCCATCGAACTGCACTTACAACGACCTTTTTCGAATTTGATTTGGACATAATTCCAAATCCAACCGTTAGATTTCAAATTTCTAATATTCGTTAGAAAGCTCTTTTCGATACGAACCCAACGGTTCCGGTTTTAGGAGAATCCGACGGTCGGATCTCCCGCAATGTCCGTTTGAAATAAATGGTCGAAATTCGCGAACTGCCGCGGCGCGGCGCGTTCTATTCAGGCCATTATAATATATATAATATATATTTCGTCGATTTCTATTTAAAACGAATTATATAAATAGTTTTAAAATCGTTTCAAAAGCTATTTCAACTTTCTTTTCAATTCAAATCAAAATTGAATTCTTCTTTATAAATTCGTTTTAAAATTCATTTCTATTCAATTCAAATTTCAATTCAATTTGAATTCATTTCAATTCACTTTCGATTCAATTTGAATTCGTTTTCAATTCAATTCATTTCGAAATCGTTTTCAATTCAATTCATTTCGAAATCGTTTTCAATTCAATTCATTTCGAAATCGTTTTCAATTCAATTCATTTCGAAATCGTTTTCAATTCAATTCATTTCGAAATCGTTTTCAATTCATTTCATTTCGAAATCGTTTTCAATTCATTTCATTTCGAAATCGTTTTCAATTCAATTCATTTCGAAATCGTTTTCAATTCAATTCATTTCGAAATCGTTTAAAATCGATATAAATATCGTTCACGTCAAAATGGCGTCAATCTAATCAACACGGCTTCATAAATTTCTATTTTCAAATATTTCTTTTTCAAAATAGTTGTTATTATCAAAATATTTCGTTCAACACATGACCAATCTCAATGAATGAGTACTGTCAACACATGAACTTTTATTTTATAATATTCTTTATTTTTCAAATTGGAATGAGGCCCAATCAATTACCATATAAAGTTAATTATATGGATTTTCATACAACACATGTATATAATGACATTGAAAATAATCAACCATCAACCAAAGTGCACTACACTGTATAAGCATCAAATATAGATATTCAACGCTTATAACAGCCTGTCAATCAATCGATCGACATATTTAATCAATCAGGATGAGTGAACTTCAAATTTCATCCTAACACCCGTGTGGGGTTTCAAACAATCAAACACATATTTTATTTTTGCAGTTGGGCGATGTGTGAAATTTATCGACCCAATCAATGTCCTTCAAATAGATGTACATAAACAAACCGTCGGGTTTGTAAATGAATATTTATTTATTCACATTCACGTTAAAAATTATATTTTTAACGATAAAACATTTTATTTCAACATATGAATTTCTATTCAGTTCATTCTTTAAACAAAATGATATTTTTATTTTTCTAACATATTTTAGAAAATTTCGGCGGCATAACGGCACGATACTAGAAACGGGACAAGGCCTAGCCTTATCCCCGGTCTAGTGAAGGCCCACGCCATTCACACATCAATCAAAATCACCAAACAACTAAATTCAAATCAAATCACATAACTAAGCAATGCAACCAAACAAACAAGTCCATGGTCTGTGGACGGGTGTCGGGTGCTACTAAGCACCGTCTGCATCCTAGTATAAATATATAACTAGAAAAGAAATAGAAAGGTGAGAAATTCTCACATATAGCTATCCTAGCTCCACGGCACTTCATTGATAGAAAACTTCATTGCTATCGCATCTTCGTCATCTTCGTCGTCCGCTTTTACTACCTATGTAAAAATCGAATTTTGACTTCGTTATTCAATATATAAAAATCGAATTTTTAGTTCGCTATTCAATATATAGAAATCGAATTTTTATTTCAAAGTTCCATATATAAAAATCGAATTTTTATTTCAAAGTTCAATATATAAAATTCTATTTTTCTATCGAAGTTCAATATATAAAATTCTATTTTTCTATCGAAGTTCAATATATAAAAATTCTATTTTTCTATCGAAGTTCAATGTATAAAAATTCTATTTTTCTATCGAAGTTCAATGTATAAAAATTCTATTTTTATTTCGACTTCCTAATCTCCTTTTAGTTTATAAATCATTTTTTTTAAATCATCTTAAAAATCAGTTTTTATACTTTTATAAAATTCAGTTTTTAAAATCTTTTCTAAAAATTTCAGTTTTAAAATCTTTTCTAAAATCAGTTTAAAACCCTTTTAAAAATCAGTTTAAAACCCTATTAAAATTCAGTTTTAAATCAATTTAAAATTCAGTTTTTAAATGTTTTTTTTTTTATAAAATCAGTTTACTCTATTTAAATACATAAAAATAAATTAATAAAACCAAAAAAAAAAAACTTACAGAGGGGGGGGGGGTTTCTGCAGATCGGCGGAGGGCTTCTCGAACTGGGCGGCGGCGCTAGGGTTTCGAGCGAGGGAGGCTGATGCGTCGCGAACTTCGAGGTGGGCGGACGCTGGATCGGCGGCTTGGGTTTCGAGAAGGGCGCGGGAATCGATAGGGGAAGGGGGGGTTTCTGGCCGCCGTTGAGAGGAGGGTGTAGCGGAGGAAAGAGGAAGGGCGTTCGCCTGTCAGGGAGGAGGCGGAGGTAGCTGGAGGGGGGTGCGGCTCCTTAGGGTTCGACGGATTTTTTCTTTTTTTTTTCTTTTTTTTGTTTCCTGTTTGAATCGGGGGGGGGGGGGCCTGGGATAAGGGAAGAAGAATATTTTTTTTTATTTAATTAAATATTTATTTAATTATTTTATTTTCAAAGAAGTTGACTTTCACATACGACCTCTAAACGAGGCCCACCGCCTGTCGCCCATAGCGTTTCACCCCCATTCCGAACACAATGGGATATGTACCGCAAGCTGAATCGACCGTCTTGATCAGTTTCCGTTGCATTTACATTTAAATCTTTATATTGCATTTTAAACGTACATTTCAATTTACCGGGGTCACATACTAACTAGAAAAATTCCCGAAAAATATTTTCTAGCTTCGTACTGACGATACGGTCCTAACAAAACTAGTTTCGTCGAATTCTGAGATCGTTTGAAAAATGGCCAATTTCCAGTCGATTAAAATCAACTGAAACCGGTCAAACGCGTTTTCCTTTGCCACGCTCACATATTGATTCGAAAAATTATGAAATTTGAAACCTAGCAATAACTTTACATCCCGGACCCAACAAAACTGGTTTCGTCGGAATCCGAGGTCGTTTGCAAAATGTCCATTTTTAAGGGCCTGAATTCCATAGCGACTATTCAGAATTTTCAACTGGACATATCTTTTGATTCCCGATATGAAATCTTGATTTTTCGGATTCATTAGAAAGATATTCACTATTAGATTCCATTATTTTTGGTTTCACTAAGATCCGGATTGTTTTGCACCCGGTACATTCAATTGAAGTTTGAAATCGAATTATCGAACTACCGCGCCATTTACAATTCTATTTATAATTATATATAATTATTTATATTCCAACGACGACGTATATAATATATACGTTCGAATTATATTCAAAATAAATTTTCTCGTCGATATTATTTAAAATAATTCATTTTAAATAATCAAAATTCGCTAAAATTGCCAAAATAAAATTTTTAAACTGGCCCAGATTTTCGGGTTGTTACACATTGCGGAACCTCCAATGGGTGAAGCAACCCACCTGGTTTCCTTTGCTCCGCCTTCACTTGCTGGCACACCAAACATCGAGCGACGTACTCGGCCACATCTTTCTTCATACCGGCCCAGAAGAAAACCCTCTTCATGTCTTGGTACATCTTATCCCCACCGGGATGAATGGTCATCCTAGAACGGTGTGCGTTATCAAGAATAGCCTTCCTCAAACCCTCGTCTTGCGGTACACAAAGTCTACCGTCTCTACGCAAACACCCCTGTCGTCTAGGGTGTTCCTACTCAAATGGCTGGACGACTTCCCCCCTTATGAGCTTCTCTACCAACTCAACCAACTGTGGGTCGTCCCTCTGTGCTCTTCCAATCTGCCCCAAAAGAGTAGGTCTAACCTCCAAGGAGGCTAGCAAACCGGGTACAAAGTCAACGGAAGGTCTAAACTCAAACTTAGAAATAAACTCTAAGCTCCGTCGTTCAACGAACAATGAACTCAAGGACAACCTTTTTCTACTTAAGGCGTCCACTACCATGTTACCCTTACTCATAGGATGCTAAGGATCCCATCCACTTTTGCTGTCCTAAGACTATGCGCTCGAAGAGTCTCCCACACTTCCCTAAGACGTAGGGCATGCTCTTCTCCACCAGGATATCATCCAAAATTATCATAACTGTCTCCCACGCAGACCACCCTAGTCGAATTCGGCATCCCCCAAATGCAAGCCCCAAAGGCCTAAACCAATATCAGACAAACACCCAAGGGATACCTCCTTCGAATTCAGACGACCTACGTGAGATGATACTAATAAAAATGGCTAAATAATTAAGCCCTTGACCAATTTTGGATGTCCTCCCCAGTCTCGCTCCAAAACCACCGTTTTCCCATAACTGGCTTTGCTCAACCTATTGAGCACATACGAAAACTTATTTCGCTCCTAGAAAAGACCCAGATGTCATCTACAAAGACCATCACGAACTTATTTAGGTACTCCCTGAACACCCTTCTCATCAAATCAACAAAGTATGCGGGGGCGTTCGTCAAACCCAATGGCATCACCAGCCACTCATAAAAGAAATCATCCGGAGTCCTAAAGGCAGTCTTCTCTATACTATTCTCAGCCACTCTCAACTGATGAAATCCCGTGGCTAAGTCCTACTACAAAAATACTGAGGCGCCAGCCAACTGATCAAAGAAATCATTAATCCTCGGCAATGGGTATCTATTCTTCTTTGTGAGTTTATTTAGTTCTCTTTAGCCTACACAAAGTCTGAGGGACCCATCCGCCTTCATAACAAAACTACTGGAGCGCCCCACTCCGATATACTTTGTCTTATGAACCCCTTCTCAAGCAAATCGCCTACTTACTTATGGAGTTCCCTACTTTCACGAGGAGCCACGTGGCACCCTAGCCAAGGTACTGGTTTAGCCTTACCCACCAGATATATTTGGAAGTCAATTTCCCGTTCCGGAGGTAAGCCCTTCACCTCCTTATACTCATCCGGGTATTCCCGGACTGCTCTAACAGATCACCAATTCTAGACCGACGTGTCCAGCGATTCTAGATAACTTAGCATAACAGATTCTATGGGATTAAAAAAAATCTCGAGAGTGTTACCCAAGCGGGTCATAAGCCTAACAACTCTCCCTTCAAAATCAAGAACGGCACCTTTACTGGATAACCAGCCCATGCCCAAAACTAGCCCATAGCCCGTGAAGCCCAACAAGCATCACATCTAAACTCAACGCTAAGTATAGAAACTTTCAAACCCAAACACATCATGGAGCCCAATTGGGTTTGAAACAACTAAGGGATCATCCACCAAACTGGTGTCTAAGTGCAGTGACTCAACTAGCAATGATGAGATAAACGAACTCGATGCGTCAGAATCAAATAAAGTTCAAATTGGATGATAAAGAAATCCAACTTCCACTCTAAACGGTCTTATCCCCATCTGGTACCTTAGTCGTGAGGGAATACAACTACCCTCCAGAAGATTCCATACCTTGCCCTTGCTTCTTTGGACAATCCTAATAAGGTGTCCTATTCCTCCCAAAAGTATAACCACTTGCCTTCTTCTTCCCTATTCCCCACTCGTAACCTCCCACCAATGAGGTTTCATCCTTCATTAACCAAACAACTATTTGAGCCTTCCTCCCATTGTCTATCCAATAGATACCTACCAGTCCTCCTTCTTCTTGAACCAACTTCTAATCCGACTAACGTCTAAGTCCCTTGAAGTGGTTTTCCATCCTTATCTATCTTAGAAAGATCATCTATACGCGGAGGGGAAACTCAAAACGAGAGAAAGGAAGAGATTCAAAATGGAGAATTCGAAAGATATAGATATGGCTATTGGGGATTATGCTTTTCTTTCAAAAACTTTTCTCTTAAAAGACATGTTTTTGAAAATACTCCTTTCCAAAAATATTCTTAGAAAATAGTTTTTCTAAAAATTTTATCTGTTCCGGTAACCTTAAGCTCTGATACCACGTGTAACACCCCACACCCGCTATGGTCACTCACTAAGGGAATGCCATAACATTGGTGGAGTATTTTAAGTGAATATAGAACAGAAAAATTACAATAAGACAGATATAAGTAATACTTGAAAATTTAAATCATCATTTCATTTCAGCGGAAAGTAAAACATGTTTGGTTACATCATAAAACCATAACAAGAGTTAAGTACATAATATCCATCTTGATAAACTAGAAGTACATAATCCCACTACATAGACAATAGCCATAATAGAAAAGATAAACCGAGCTTTACTTCTACGATCCAAGCCCAAAAGATAGATATAGCGGTCTGATCCAAGCCCACTAGTGCTAGGCCCACTCCGATAACCTGAGGTTTGGGAAAAAGATAAAAACAACGGGGTCAGACATAAGTCTGAGTGAGTCCTATAACCCTAACAATACAACCATTAAAGTAATTAGGGTATGACATAAATAAGGTACGGTACCCCTGGGGATAATGACTACATTTAGTAGCCCACAAAACACAGGATGTACTATGATAACGTATTTATCCACCCAAGGATAATTACTAGCTTACACCACCCCAGACCTACCCACCCAAGGGTAATTCCTACACTGCACCACACCAGTTCTACCCACCAAGAGTAATTCCTACTTAAAGGTTGATCCCATCTAAAGTCTTAGAAAATATAACTAGTAGTTTCTGGTACTTCTAGCTGACCACGTAGGTGCCGTCTGCCCCTACATCCACTAGGTGTACCTAGTAATCTTACCCAGTAGTTTCGTGTACCCCTACATAGGTGCCGTCTGCCCCTATCTTTACTAGGTGTACCCACTACTCCCAAGCGATCGGCTCCCTAACGTAGATACCCGTGCTGGTCCCACATCTGGGGTGTATCATTCCCCAAAGTGGCTACCTGATAATATCAACGGTGCACGGCTTTATATCTACACGATGCAACAACGACTTATCTACCAGCCCGGGCCCACACACGCATATGAAACCCGATGGACTTGCGTTGCCACCGCTAACCCGTTTTGGCCTCTTATAGTCAAGCCCAATATGCGTGTCCCGTCACTCGACATGGGTCGAGCCCACAAAGATACGTTTGGGATATTGGTTGAAATGGGCCCCCACAAGCTACCCACTTAAGCTTGCAATTTTATCTAGTGCATCCCACTTAACGCCTCTTTATAATCATGCCCACTTACATGTTAAGTTTTGGTTAAGTCATCAATCAAATTCCAATTGCCACTAAGGGCACCCACTAGATTTCCACGTGCCACCCAAAGCACTTACTTGACTCCCACATGCCACCCAAGGCACTTACTTAACCCTTTAATCATGTTTAATTACATGTTCCACTTTGGTTAAGTATTCTAATCGTATTTTCTATTGCCACCCAAGGCAACCCACTAGTTTCCTCATGCCACCTGAGGCACCCCCACTAGTTACTACATGCCACCCAAGGCACTCACTTAACCCTCATGTCCCACTACATGCTAATTTGGTTAAGTGTTTCTTAATTAATTAAGACCGTGATCCTCATAAAGACCTCTCACATTAGACTATCTTTTATGACCGCTGGTTAAGCCGGTTGGGTCCGGGCAGCCTTACGTCATAACCGAGTCTAACCTCGTGTCTTTACATTAATCACGTATTTAGTTTGTGACTAAGACCTCTCACATTGGGCCAATCATTTGT
Organism: Allium sativum; assembly: GCA_030737875.1. Taxonomy (NCBI): domain Eukaryota; kingdom Viridiplantae; phylum Streptophyta; class Magnoliopsida; order Asparagales; family Amaryllidaceae; genus Allium; species Allium sativum. The sequence goes on from CM060910.1 coordinate 762,775,364, forward strand.
AGCCGCTGGATGGCCGGTCGGTTCCGGGCAGACTTCCGCTACAAAAGGGTCCAACCTCGTGTCTTAGTTGATTAATTACGCCTAATTAATCACCCCCACAATTAATTATCCCTAATTAATTACACATTTTTTTCATAACATGGGTAGACCTAACTCAATAGGTAAATTCCCATGGGGTAGACCTAACTTAATAGGTAAATTCCCACTTATGTTAATTTATTTTTATGGTATGCTTAATCATACCCAATCATACTTTTATTAACATATTTACCAACCCCATCGTTCCCCACGTAAGTCGTTCTCATTTCATGACATAAATAAGGGGAAGATCATCACAAATATCATGGGTTTAGCATACAACTTTGTCATGGGTTAAGAGGATGTCAACTTGCATATATGAACATATATTAACCCAACTACATATAACCCAAACTTGCATATTATCATACACATGATTTGCATAACATGTTGCATATGAGCTTGCATATTATCATACACATATCTTGCATAACATGTTGAACTTGCATATAAGCATTCTCATAACTTGCATAACATGTTAAACATGCATTTAAGCATACACATAACTTGCATAAGCATTCACATACTTGCATAGGCATTCACATACTTGCATGAGCATTCACATACTTGCATAAGCATTCACATACTTGCATGAGCATTCACATACTTGCATGAACATGCATAACTTGCCTATCACATTAAACTTGCATTTAAGCATATACATAACTTGCATAGCATCAAGCACATAACTTGCATAATCTCATACACATAGCTTGCATAACACCATTTGCATAACTTGCATATGAACTTGCATCTTAAAGGAGGGTAAACATGCATAGCATATAAGGGTATCATCTTGCATATGTATGCATCATATTTAAAAGGGTAAACTTGCATGTTATGATTTATGCATAATACCAAACACTTAGCATGAATAAAACCACTTACTTATCATGCATGAAATCAAATACTTATTATGCATAAACCCACCACTTAACTTGCATAAACCCAAACACTTATCATGCATAAAACCCAATACTTAGCATGCATACAATCAAATACTTAGCATGCATAACGTCAAATACTTTAGCATGCATAACATCAAATACTTAGCATGCATAACACCAACTACTTAACATGCATAAAATCACATGCATAACTTGCATATCATGTTACATATAAGTTGCATATATTCTCACATATAGTTTGCATAACATGTCACATATGCATAAATATTTAACATGGTGTTTTGCATCATAAAACATGGCCCTAAACTTGCATTTAACATAAAAACTTGCAAATCACATATCATACAAACTTGCATAAATACATTTATCCACAAACATAGCCATGTCTTATCACATCCTACCAAAATCAATTTAACAATTGATTATTAAAGCCATAGAAACTCACCAAAACCAAGATTAGCAAATCAATGAAGTAAAACTAGTTGCCAAATATGAAGAAGAAGGTGATTAGGGGTTGATTAGCTTGCAACTCTCTTCATTTGATTTGTGGAGGCCATGACCAAGTTTCATTTTGCCATAGTTTAGTTACAAAACCTAATTATGAATGAATTAGGATAGGGTTAGGGTCTTATTTATAGGATTAGGTTGCATTTTAGACCCTTAGATTAACCCTAGATTGGCTTAGGACCCTTAGATTTAGGAAATCTCTAGAACCAGCCCTCCTAGCCAGCCTGAAACCCAACCTGGTGCAACCTGGTGCAACCTGGTGCACCCAGGTTCACTGAACGGTGCCACTCTGTCGACAGGCAAGTCGACAGGCATGTCGACACCCCTGTCGACAGGCCTGTCGACAGCCCTGTCGACATGGGTTGGGCGGGAAGCTTCCCGCCTGACCCCGCCTGACCCATTCCAAATCTGAATATTTAAATTTAAATTTAAATTCCTAAATCTGTTTTTAGCTCTAATTTTTCTGCAAACTTCATCGGGCCATAACTGGGCCATACGGACTCCGATTTTCGAAAACTCGGACTCTATTTCGCGTATTTTTCCGAGACGAACGTAATGACGCAGCCCGTTTCCCCTAATTCCCACATCTGAGATTATTTATCTTGTAATTAGTGAATTTTAGTATTAACCCAAAATACGGGGTGTTACAGACTTTGACACAGTAGTAAACAAAAATATGGTTACTCAAAGAAAAGAAGTGTTGAGTGTCGCCTTAGTCAAAATCAAAAGAGTTCAATGAAGCTGATCGAGTAGACTCAACTAGTAATAATCTGTGGTATGAAAGCAATACACCTACAACTGGAAAAACCATTAGTTACGAAACGTACTACAAGATCATTACAACACTGGGCATTGCAATAACAAAGGACTTATGATATAGGAGACTTGTATTGTAAATGTGTAAAGAAACAGGTGTGGAATGAAAAACAAGAAAGTACTATAAAGCTAAAGTAATGAGCTTAAGTACAACAAGCAGAACACAGAACACAATTTCATCGCATCGGCAACAACACAAGTCAGACACAAATTCAAGGACATAAGTTTCAAACATAAATGTGTGTAAAGTAATAAGCATAAAGTAATGAGTGAGGACCGACACTCTTATATACAACCGGTCTAAACATAATACGTGAAAGAAGAGAACAAAAGGAAAAGCAAGATAGTCATAGCCACTATTTCTTCCTTTTTCCATTCTTTGAATCGCCAGATCTTATAGATGGTTTTCTAAAGTGAGTGGAGGAAGATGGAGGTGTGCCAACTGATTGCTTCCCATCCTTAATACATGTGCCACTAGCAGGACTCTGGGAAGATATATCGATAATTCCTCCTGTCTTCTAAATGGTGCGCTTTCCTCCTTTGCGCCTTGAAAGTGATGAAGACTTGGATTTCTTCTTCTCCTATTTCTCGACATCCTTTCTTGGACTCTCCTCCGTTTCATTAGCCTTAGAATTATCACTGGGAATATTGTCAGCATCATCATTTAGGTTGACAAGTGCAGTTATTTGTTTATCTTGTGATCTTGGAGTCGCTGCCACATTAAAGGGAGTAGTTGACAACAAGGTCGAGTCGGTAATAATGGCTCCAAACATTGTGGTGTCGCCTATAGCAGGAGAAGGTAGAGGTGAGATTAAACCTAAAGCAAATGAATAATGAGCATGGAAGGCGAGAGATCCAGGTGAACTAAAAAGTGAATCTAAGTATGACACAGTGTAATCAATCTCGGTTTTACCTGCAGCTCAAAGATTTTCTTGAATATCCCTATGTTCAACCACATAATTGTCAGGGTTATCATCATCCCCCTCACCATCTCCGTCATGTTCCTCAGAAGTGTCTCCCTCAACAATATGCTCTTCAATAGTTGCTTCCTTCTCTTTGTCGATAACGCGAGGATTAACAGGAGGCTCGAAGGGAGTTTGGGAGCCAGAAGCCTCGACATTAGCAGGAATGACAGGGGCACCAACATTGGTTGTGTCTTGAAATTGCTCCCTAGAAGCTCTGGCGTTGTCGCTTATCAATCCTCGCACTTTCATTAATCTAACCTTCCCCTCAGCTAGAGCTTTGCGGGACTCCTCATCTAAAAGATATCTGATAAGATCGTCTTCAGCATGATCGCCATCATCAATCTCAAGTACTCGCTTCCAGACAAGAGCCAAAGTAACTGGAAAGTATCCCCCAAGTAATGTAAACTCCCTCAGCTCATGATGCTGAAAACATAAAATCTAAATAGATCAGCATTGGTGTCATAAATAGCCTTTTTAAGAGTTTCTTTAGCAACTTCCTTATCCTTTTCAAGAGCTTCAACATATGATTTTAAAGAAGTATTGGTTTTGCGGAGCTAGGAAATTTCATCCGATATTGTTTAGAGACCTCCTGCTCCACAGATAATACGACTTCAGCATTGTGTTTAGCAGTTTGAGTTTCATTAACCCGCATTGTTAACATGTTCTCTCTTTGCTTGGCAGCGGCAAGTTCTTCTTTAAGCTTCTTGTTCTCAGCATCTAGCCCTTCCAATTCTGTATTCCTCTTTGTAATAGATGCAATGGTAACTTCTTGGGAATCCAGAACCGCCTCCCACTTAGCTTTGTCATTCTCCGAAGCAGCAATTTTATCAAGATTAACGTCATTGTGTCTTTGGAGATCATCAGCAAACTTGTACCATCGACTCAGCTGTTTCTCAGTATGATTTTTAATGGCATCCATCTTTGTATCAAGTTGACTTTTAGCAGTATCAAGCTGTGTGTGCGTTTGGTTTTTTATAGTGTCCATCTCCTTAGCTATGTCCTCACTATCAGATAGATTTACACCATGATCAAAGAGTAATCCTTTCAAATTCCAACCATTGAATCGCCATGCAAGAGTAGTATTTGCTGGCTCAGGTTCATTGCAAGGCTTCTGAATATTCATGTGAATTTCAGCAGGAGGGCCGGTATATGGAATTGATTGGGTTGTAATAGGAAGTTTGTCCAGTCTAGGCTTCTTGTGATAACCATCCTTCCCCTGATCATCCATGACTCGCCTCCTCCGGCGATTATCTTTATCATGAGGATCATTACATTCATCACCAAGCCAAGCACGTCGGTTCCTTTTCTCTTCATCTTCTTCATGCTTCCGTCGCCTCTAGTCATCAGTCAATTCATGCTCAGATGCTTGCAGAGGCTTGCGAGAAGATTGCAGGTGTTGGCAATGAAAAGATTGTTGAGAATGTTGCGGTTGTCGCAAGTGATAAGGTAGCAAGAGATTCTTTGGATTGTATTTAGTGCTCTTTTACCTAAAGTCTTGCAAGTGTTGCCCATGCATTTCTAAGCCTGAAATAAGATAAGACAGGTTTTTAGTACTTAAAGCAGAAAGTATTGGGGCAGACTATGAAAATTGTGAAGAGATTCAGGAAGTATATGCGTATCAAAAATATTTTCTAAAACGCATCTGTTAAAGAACCAATTTTTATATCCGGTTCTAAATCAATTCCTAGATTAGCAAGCATTTTTCCTGGTAAAGTGATGGGATCTTCAAGTATGTTAGTTCCTGTATTTGTGCTCTGAGGTTCAAGTGATTGCATAATGTTATCATCCTTGCCAATGTATTTAGCCGAGTTAAGACCGCCTAGACCTTTAAGGATATATGTAGAGGTCTCCTTTGGAACATTTTGATCAATAAGTTCCTCAGTTATTGCCTCAACATTCGGATTGACTTCCAGGGTTGTCTCTCCCTCCTTATTGTTTTCAGTTTCTTGTATTGGATTTGGGGTGTTGCCTCCTTTTTCAGTTTGTTTGGCAGGAGTCAGGAGACCTTTACCCTCTTGCTATTTAAAAACTACTTCTTCGAAGGTAGTCAGCTTAGGCTTAGGAGGCGACTTGCTGCCGCCGTAGACTTGGAACACTTTTTCACTGAAGATTTATCGGTTTGGCCCTCTGCTGCATTATCACCATCAGAAGTGCCAATATCTGATTCCGTATATTTATACTTGGTTGTTGGACGTGTTCCTTTTGAAGGGAATTTCCTAGAAAAGTGGAGTAATCTGTACTTGCAAAGGGAGTCTTAAGTTATTACGTACTATCTCCATCTATCTAATATACTAATAGTATGGATAAATTCATAAAGTGACTTATAAGGTGCAACGTCTTTGTCCTTGATAGGAGCTGGAACAACTGCAAAAAGGAAAGTAAAATTTAGAAGTCGAAACTTATAGGGAGTTGAATAAGAATGGTAAATTGGAAGAAATATTCACCTTATTCTGTCCAACCCCCGCGAAAAGCCTCGGGGCATTGAACGAAGAAAAATTGAGTTAGAAATCCTGAGGCACTCTCTGGAAAGTCAAGTACAAGCTTTCGATTCCGAGCGCCTTCAACATGAATAATAGATGGGTGTCTTTCCTCTTCTTAAAGGAGCATAAGTAAAGAATCTCCTGAAAAGTAGGCTCGCGTCCCTCTTTATTCATAGCAAGAATATAAAACCTTAGTAGTATGGTATAACCATTAGGGGTGAAGTTGGAAGGGAGAGATAGCCATATGGTTTAGGATTCGTTTTATGAAAGGATTAAACGGATGAGTAGCACCACTAGCTAGCATATGTCGATTTACTGCCACAAACCCAACGGGAGGTTGGTCTACAAATGCGCCCTCTTCTGGCAATATTGCGTAAGTAATGAGAATCCCATATTGGCCACGTAACTACTCAAACTGATCTCGGTTCAAAGTAGTTGAATGCCTTTCTGGAATCTGAGCGCTAAGACGGCAGAGCTCAGGGAACGATAAGGTACTGACCTGATAGGCAACTGTAATTGCAGTAGTTTTGGGAGCGATCATAGAAGAAGTTCCTTCGGTGTGAAGGCGAGAGCTCTGCCTAGTAGTCATTTTACACAAATATACTTGTTCGTAAGCGTAACACAGGTGTGCATTTCTTTTTAATAAGAAGTATTGCATGAAATTCTATAAGCCAAATCAAGGTAAGATTTGAAATCTATAATCCGACGTATGTCAATTAATCGATCTCAAGCGTCGTCGCTAACTTAAATTGAAGAATGTTGTGCGTATGCAAGTAGAAATTTACAAGTTATAAACTATTAAATGAAATTAGCTGGTATACGTACACATTACTTGGTTTAAATTTTGAAGCTCATTGTGATAAGATTATTATCTAATCCGTTATTGAAAAGGACAATCAATAACGATGTATAAGTCCGAACATGCGATTGTTTGTTGTTTTAAAAGAATAAGAAACAAGACATGATAATGATTAAACTCCTAGAGCATAGATGTAAAGTGTGCAAAAGATGAAAGGTTGCCTCACGACCTACAGGGGGAACTAGGTCGTTCAACGGTTCAGCACAAGAAGCAAGCTAGATGCTTAAGTCGTTAAGATGATACCAAGCTTTAGGTCGTAAGTCGGCCTAGCACTCAGGTTGTTCCAGTGGCTTAGTACTCAGGTCGCTCCAGTGGCTCAGTACTCAGGCCGTTTTAGGGTTCAAAGGTTTAGGTCGTTTAATGACCTAGGAAGAAATCAGGCCGTTACAGACTAAAGGCATTCAAAATCTCAATATCGCACACGACTTTGGTGGAAATTGGGTATGGAGCTTCAAGGTCGTAAGCAGGACTTAGATTGTTTGGAGCTTCAAGGTCTTAGATGGTTCCAATGGTCTAAGATCTTAGGCCACTCCAATGTCTAAAGCTTAAGGTCATGCAATGATAGTTCACGTTCTAAGGCTTATGGTCGTACAAACGACCTAATATCATGGTTTAATTGCCAAAGACACTCAGAAATGCATTATGGTTAGCGTTATGTGACATTTATGTAAGCAAACTTTGCATGTAAATCCCTAAATGGAGTTCACCACATTGCTACCGAGAGTGGCGATTCATTACACGAGCATTAAGGAAGATTCCAGCGATATTAAGCATCAAGTAACAGGCAACATTATAAAAGTAGGATCAAAACATGGTCCCGACTGGATGCAACAGGTATATGAAATGTGAAAAACAGTAACAAGGACTTGCAGTCAAGGGGTCGATACACTATAATATCAAGACATACAAATTTCGGGTCTTTGGCAATTTGGCAAACATCTTGTGTGCACTAGGTTAAAATCAAAACTCGAAGGATGTCATACAATATTAATCCCTCAATCACCCACATCCAACCACGAATCTCGATTCCATCAAATCCGTTTCATATTTCAACTACTTACAAAACCCAATTACATCCCAATTTCCAAAAAGCCCAAACATTACAGATATCTTAAATCGATTCCAAAGACTGAAGAATCACACAAATCAATTTTTACTAAAGACAAAAAGGAGGAGTGACCCTCTTCCAATGGTATCGATCTGATATATTCGGGTCTTGAATATCGAAGGCCTCCACAGATTTGATGACAATGAAGTGGCTCGGTATTGACAAGAATAATCGCGGGGATGGATGGCGATGGCTCAAATCTGGAATTGATTGAGGAAGATGGTCATTAAGCTCAAAACCAGTCCGCCATTAAAATGCTTTCTACTTGATGAAGAAAGTAATTTGAAGAGACATACGAGCTAAGAGATATTATAAAGATGTGCGGGACAATATGGGCCATGCCTGATTTGCCCAACAAAGCCTAGTATGACCTAAATGTTTCTAGCGACCTAAAAACACTAGTAAGACCAACGAACTAAGTTTTGGTGACCTTAGACAAAAAACGACTTAATTCAGACATGTGAGAATGATCTAACAAGGAAACGCCAATTCGTATGTCAAAGCTCGTATCATTTTCAACACATACAAGCTTCGAGGGGCAAACATTAATCCATGAAAAATATATATGGATCGAATATGAAGACACAAATATTAAGTCGTCCCCAATGATAAGTCCTAAGTCGTTATTCTATAGGTTTATTCCAGGCCTTAAGTCATTAGTCAAGATAGGTCGCTACCCAATCAGGTCGTCAGGCTCATGTTCAACTCAGATCGAAAGTCCAAGGTCATACAGACCCGATCTTGTAAGTTTCTTTCAATGCCAGACTATTGTTGGACTAAGTTAGACCACAAATCTTAAGACCGTAAGCCACATCAGTTGTCCAAGAGTAACTTTAGGTCATGGCCGACCTAGCAAATCAGACTGCAACTGCCCTTTGGGAATAAAGCCGTTTCTTGGAGCAAGGGACAACTTAGGTCATGGCATCCTACGTCGTAACCGACCTAGCTTAGGTCGTTCTGCTCTTAGACCGTGCGTGACAGCTGTATACTATTGCAAATCGCATCTTTCCAGCTACCCCTATACGACCTAAGGACTTGGACACACTATTTTCAGCTTTCACTCCTCTATGCTCATTCCTATAAAAACCCCATGACCCCTACATTAATGGGGATCGATTGGGAAGACCCCAAAGGGTTGTCCAACTATTTTCTCCACCATTTTAAGTGATTCTGTTGACACAAAAAATTAGTACAACACCCAAAGAAAGAGTTATGTAGAGAATAAATAAAGACTAATAATTGTGAAAAATTAAAAATTGAGGAAATCACACACGAGTTTATAGTGGTTCGGCGTTAATGAGCCTATGTCCACTTTATAGTCTCTTATATAATATTTCAACTATCAGTCAGAATAGTTACAATGGCGGTCCAATAAGAAATCAATAATACATATTCAAAAACTAGAGCTTCTAAATTTTCAAAAGTCCTTTTCTCTGAATTCAGAATGGGTATTTATAGGTGATACAGTACGGGCCGGTTTAGACACGTGTCGTGGGATCCAAAAGAGTAGTTGATGCTGAATGAGTCTGTTTCTCCTAAGGAATTGGTATTCCTTGAATTATCGGCATGAAGTGGCACCTGATCCATTTGATTAGGATGATCTGGAAAGGGTAAGATCGGGGATGAGCTATTCTATAGGCAGGCTCTTCGGCTCACAGTTAGATGCAATGTGGCTGATCATGCTTAGGCATATCGGGCTTCTCTTGGACCGCGCTTGACGAGAGAAATAATTTTAAATGTCGGGCCTCATCGATTGGCCCACTTCGAGCACTCGAGGTATGAGCTTACAGCATTGTTGAGCCTTGATGGGTTGTCCGAAAGGCCCATCAACAGATTCTACCTTCACTAATCATCTCCAAATGAAGAACTAACACCAAATCCTCCATAGAATCATCCAAGATAACTCTAATGTCCGAGAAGTTGGAGATCTACATCACCACCCACCACATTTAGAGAATTCCAATGAATTCCTTGGCTAATTCGAATAGATCGAAGAGAAATACTTGTGTGAGAGAGAATGGATGTAATGAGAGAGAATTTTTGCCTTGTAAACTCAAATATGATAATGAAAAGCGACTCTATAGTGGATGTAGGCCACTTTTAAAGCCGAACCACTCTAAAACTTTGTGTTCTCTACTTTTTCCTTCCTATTTTGTGACTGTGACCCCGTTTTCTTATTTCTAACCTTTTTGATGAAGTATTTTAAAGATATCTTTGGTGTTGTGGCCATTTTTTGGTTATGACATGTAATATCATAAATTTATAATGTTTTAGTTTGATTGTTGATAAATCTTTAGTTTGATTGTAAATAACATAAATTTACAACATTAATTTATAATGTTTACTATGTAAATAACATAAATTTGCAGCCAAGAATATAAGTCGATAAATTGATTGTAAATAATTTTTTAAACTTCCAAATGTAAAATGATTCAATTGTGCAGGTTCTCGATGTTTTCATAAAATCTCATCCATGGTATTTATCAGCTGTTTTGCATTCCTAACAAATATTTTATTTCATAGTTTTATTGTGTTGGTTCACATACATACAGAATATTATTATACTTAATTAAAATATAAGTTATTAAAATGATTTACCTCCTGATTGCCGAAACCGTAACACCTATTTAGACTAGCTGGTACAATAATTGAACCCTACATGCGATTCGACTCTTCAAACGCAATCTCCTCTTGTCCAATCGCTTATGTCACTCCTTCTTGCTCTGCTTTATATCTCTCCTACAATTACAAACATAAATTTAATAAAATTGCTATATAATTTGCTTATATACTGTGAAATAAATGAACACGAAACATTGTCATTATGGATAAGCATATTTAGCATTATCGATGCAGCTTTCTGGTTCGTCCAATCATATGAAACATTCCCATTGTCATCTGTCTGCTCAACGACATAAGTGACTATGAAAACCTCAGTCATTGTAGACTCCCTTTTGTACTCGCAAAAAGAAGACATAGATAAATAAAATATACTGAAAATATGCATGAATGTTATACATGAAAAAAATAAGCATCAATTACAAATTTACCAATCACCGCCTATGTTGTTGGATCGAGCCACCACGATGTAAGGCCGATTTCTTATTCCTATTCGCCTTGTTCCTTGCTAATATTTCCTATTAATTTAGATACATGATTAATTAAAATAATGCAAACAATATAAATGTAAATAGTTTCATTATAGATTAATTTAAGTATCCCAATGTTTGAGAAATGAAGTCCAAACATCATCACCCATCCAACTTTTTTTTAGGTATTCTTGGCCCTTGAAAGAGTATCCCTATGATTTTTCCATATCTTCTTGTTCTAGTGATTCCTAAAGACATCCAGATCCTGTGGTACCATACTTACAAAGGCATGCATATTGAAATTATTTTTTTAATTATATACAACATATTAATTTTTGATGGAAATATAAACTTGTACTTACCATCAAATCAGCGTATATAGTGTTTTTGACATGGGATAGGATACTGTCCCAATGAGGCCAACAACCTGACATTCGACCCTTATATGCTTGCTACAATACCTATAGAATAAAGTCGGATGGCTACACATCGACCCCTTGTATAAATGTTGATGAAGATATTTAATATATATTAAATAATATTATTGAAATAAATTTGATACTTACCCACCACTATTTGGAACTATCTCCACAACTCGACATAAATCTGGCTCTGAGCTTTTGGGACTTACTCCAAGAGCTGGAGAAGTCTAAGATGTGCTCATATGTCTTCTATCAGATGTATTCGCCACAAACATATATATCATGTCGTATAACGCAAAGAATAGAATAATGATTACATAAGCATCACATAATCATTCATCAAGCGATAATCATACAACATATTATATTATAATCATACCCTACACATAATCATACATGAAAAGAATAATACAGAACATATATAGTCATCATTATTATTAATAGCTCGTAATAGTACAAAACATAGTCATCATTATTAATACATAGCTCAAACTAATATATTATACAACAAGTGATGCCATCTATGATTAGTCTTTGTCATTTTCTGATTCTTATTGGGTCTCGTACTCTGTATCATTTACTTCGATACTTATAAATGCATATATTAAAACATTCACTTCATTATTCAACGATCCTACATCAATATCTTCCGTTATTATTATTTCAGTATTTGACTTAAGATCCGCTTGATATGCCGATTCATTTGGAATATTATTTTCATTAAACGTAAATCTGACCTGTGTTTCAAAAACAGCCCACCAGTCTACCTTATCTTTTTATAAGGACGGGTATGGTGCATAATAAACTTGCAATGCTAGCCTAGCTAATACGAAAGGATCATACATACAGTAATGCTAGACATGCTTTATTTCAATTAGCTTATAATCTTTTTGCATGTTAATTCCAGAGCCAAGAACATTGCTAAACCAGTTGCATTTGAATAATAAAACTTTCTCTACAGATTGTATATAATATGTCAACTCTAAAACTTGTGTTAAGACACCATAAAAATCTTTTATATGCTCCTCTGGATCATCACCGCCTTTGACAAATACACCGTTGTTATATATTAATTTTTCATCCTTGTAATCTTTGGTGTTGAATTTAAATCCATTGACGAAGAATATTGGATAACTCTTGATATTTCTTTTTGGTCAAAATAACAAGATGTCATAATCCTTCATCAACAACACAGTATTTTGGGTAATGAAAGTTGGAAATCATTCAGTAAATTCTTTTTTGTGATTGCCAGATAGATGTTGTGATTCGTATATGTAACACCCCGTAATTTTATAACATTAAAATTCACAAATTAAAGTATACTTAATTTTTAGAAAAGAATTAAGTGAAATGGGTTGTGCAGAGAAATATATATATATTGATATATATATATTAATTAAAAATTAAATAAATAAATATGCGAAAAGTTCAAAACAGCGAATTGAGAGGGGAAATAACCGAACCGGCCCATTTTTAAGGTCGACCCGAGCCTCGCTGTGTCGACTAGGGGTTAATCCAGGGTGTTTGGCCGTCAACCCGTGGGCCGATTCGCTCAAATGCAGATTTTGCATTTGATTGGTTCTCATGGTTCAGGGTTAATCTAATGGTCCTAAATAACTCCCTACACCTATAAATACATCCTAATGCTAACCCTAAACCTAATTAAAATAGAATAGTTACCGTCGCCATGGAAATCAATGGAGCCGCCGCCAACTAAGAAAGAAGAAAAGCAAATTCAATTCTAATTCTCTCAACCCTAAAGCAAAGCAAAACTCTATCTTTTCTTCTCTAAATTGTGAGTATGATGATCTTAACAAGATTATTATCATTTTATTTAGGTTGAGTTATGAATGGATTATGAGTAGATGATGTGAATTATCATATATGTTGTTGTAAACCCCTTTTGCTATCATGTACATTGTAAATCCAATGTTATGTGATGATGATATCTTATATGTTGTAGATCATGCTATGATGATGTTATGTATGTTGAAAGTTTCTATGCTAAGTTGTGATGAATCATACATGTTAAAAAGGCCATGATGTTACCATCTATGCTAGTTAGTTCATATTAATTAAATCATCATGTTTGGGTTATCTTGATCTATATGACAAGTCACATATGCAAGTTAGATTGATTAGAAAAGTTATGAACATATACCAAGACATCTATTATGACATCTAGAATTATGCTATGACATATGTGATATCCTATGCTAGTTCACACCATCATTATGTTGCCTAAAAACCCCATATGCAAGTTTATGTATAGATTTGGGCTATGATCATATCATGTAAATTGAGACATTTAACAAGTTGACACCTTTTGATCCTTAACATGTGTAGTTTATGCAAGTTTCACCCCTATTATGATTAGATTTATTTTAATTGTCTATATGTTGTGATAATTTATCTTTGTGCTAGGTGTTAGACTATACAAGTCTAGCCTATATTATGCGTTGAATAAGCGAACGTATAAACATGGGGTAGGGGTAATATTACGGATTTAATAATAAAAATTTGGGGTGCAATTGATATGATTTTGCATGCCATAAGTGGGTGGCCATAATTGAGTCAATTATGGACATCATTAAAAGTTGAATTAATTAATAATTTGAATAGGGAATTATTAAAACTGGGGTAAAAGATTATAAGTGTTAATCAATGCTTAGGACACGAGGTTGGACTCGTTTGTGACGTAAACCTGCCCGGACCCGCCCGGCAAATCCAGTGGTCACAAATGTCAGCCCAATGTGAGAGGTCCTAGGCCTAAACTAAAGCATAACGGTTGTAAAGACACGAGGTTAGACTCTTTTATGGTGTAAGACTGCCCGGACCCGTCCGACAAATCCAGCTGCCATAAATGCCAGTCTAATGTGAGAGGTCTTTATGAGGTTATGGCCTAAATGAATTAAGAAATACTTAACCAGATAAACATGTAAGGTGGGACATGGGGGTTAAGTAGGTGCCTTGGGTGGCATGAGGAATCTAGGGGGTGCCCTTAGTGGCATGTGAAATACGATTAGTAAGACTTAACCAAACACACATGTAAATGAACATGACTAAGAGGGTTAAGTGGGATATACTAGTGACAAGCTTAGGTGGGTAGCTTGTGGGGGACCATTTCGACCAGTATCCCAAACGTATCTTTGTGGGCTCGACCCAAGTCGAGGACGGGACACACATGCTGGGTTTGACTGTAAGAGGCCAAAACGGGGAGCGGTGGCAACGCAAGTCCAACGGGTTTCGTATGCGTGTGTGGACCCGGGCTGGTAGGTAAGACGTTGTTGCATCGTGTAGGTATAAGCCGTGCATTCTCAAGTTGTATCGGGTTGCCACTTTAGGGGAGTGATACACCCCACTGTGGGGCCAGCACGGGTATCTACGAGTAGGGAGTCGATCGAAAGTGGGTAGTGGGGTACACCTAGTGGAGATAGGGGCAGACGGCACCTATGTAGTCAGCTAGGGGTGCGTAAGGCTATTTATAAAGTTTCTGTGTAAAGCAAGTAGGATCAAACAATAGGGTGACTGATGTGGTGCAGTGTAGTAATGTGCGGTGCAGTGTAGTAATCATTCGTTAGTAATTAGGTGTGCCTTTACCGTTATCTTTAACGTTATCTTAAACGCTATCTTTATCTTCCTAAGAGTTCATAGACATTTACTTGTCTTCCAGCTTATGCCTTAGTCTAGTTATTTTGATAATAGTATTGTTAGAATTATCATACTCGCCAGACTTTATGTCTGACCCCCTCTATTTCTATCCTTTTTCCCCCTCCAGGTCCTCAGGTTGGGCCCAGCTCTAGTGGAGTTTGATTGAATTGCTTCATCTCTCTTGGAAAGCTTGGACCATTGAAGTAAAGTCCAGCTTGTTATCTTTTTAATGGCTATTTATGTAATGGGATTATGTATTTTGTTTTTATGAAGATGGATATTGTACTTGGTTTTATGATGTAACAAACATGTTTAATTTCCGCTGCAATAAAATGAAGTTTTAGATTTCCAAGTACTATTTATTATCTGTCTTGTTGTAATTTTTATGTTCTATATTCACTTATAACCTCCATGGAAGTTAATGCATTCCCTTTGTGAGTGACATTAATGGACGTGGGGTGTTACACGTGGTATCAGAGCTTAAGGTTACCAGAACAGATAAAAATACTTTAGAAAAATAGTTATTTTTGGAAGAAGTGTTTTCAAAAACATGTTTTTATGAGAAATTTAAAGAGAAAAGTTTTTAAGAAAAACATAATCCCCAATAGCCACATATCTTTATCTTTCGAATTCTCCATTTTGAATCTTTCCTTTTTCGTTTCAGCATGGCTGAAGATCTTAATCTACCCGACGGTGTAACGATACCAGGATGGTATAGGAGGCTATTGGAGGCTAGGGCCGCTGCACGTCCAGCCAATGTTCCTCCACCACCAGTTGCACCCGTTCCTCCTCCTCCTCCTCCTCGCGTAGATACTTTTGAAAAGACGTGCAAGGAATTCAAGGCTATGGGTGGAAGACCATTTCAAGGGTCAGAAACGTTTGTGGAAGCTAGAGATTGGCTTAAGGAGGTGGAAGAATTGCTAGAAATATTTGAAGTAGAAGAAGGGAGGAGAGTTCGTTTAGCAGCTTGGTTGATGAAGGAAGAGGCCTCGTTTTGGTGGGAGGTCACTAATGGGGAGCGTCCTGTTGACTCTTGGGCGGATTTCAGACGTAGGTTCGAGGCGAAGTTTCTCTCAAGGGCGGAAGCAAATCTATATATGGAAAGGTTCTTGACATTGAAGCAAGGAAGCTCATCAGCGAAAGAATATGTCAATAAATTTAATCAGTTAGCAAGGTTTGGCTTGGACTTAGTGAACACGCCGGAGAAGAAGGCGCTGAGGTTCGTAAATGGCTTGAATGAACCATTGCAAGGGTTGGCTATGACCCACATCCCTATGGGGGCCACCTTTGAGAAGTTAGTAGAAATGGCGCTTATGCATGAGGAGAAAAGCGCTAAAGCTGATAAGGTACCCGAGAAGAAGGGGGATCAGAAGAAACCACAACAGCAAAACAAGAAGGGTGGTAAAGACAATAACGGCAAGGGAAAGAAGAAATGTTTTAACTGTGGGACCCCAGGCCATCTCAGCAAGGACTGCCGAAAGAAAAAGAAGACTGGTTGTTTTCATTGTGGCGATGCGGGACATTTAGTGAAGGACTGCCCAAGGAAGGGGCATAGGGCAGGGGCTACCTCGGGAGGACTGGTGCAGGCTCTTATAGCACTAGGGCAGGCAAGGGGACAAGTTCAGGCTCTCGCGGTCCCACCGCTGCAAGAACGAGGTAGAACCATTTCTGTTGAGAGCTTAGTTTTTCTGTTTGATCATCCTGTCCGTACCTTATTCGATTCGGGCGCATCACATTCGTTTATCTCTACATCATTAGTTGAATCACTGCACTTAAACACCAGTTTAGTAGAGGATCCCTTAGTTGTTTCGAATCCAATTGGGGGCTCAGCTTATTTGTCTATGATGTGTTTGGATTTGAAAATTTCCATACTTAGCGTTGAATTTAGATGTGATGCTTATGTGTTGGGCTTCACGGGCTATGGGCTAATTTTAGGAATGGATTGGTTATCCAGAAATGGGGCCGTTCTTGATTGTGAAAGGAGAGTAGTTAGGCTCGTGACTCGCCTTGGCAACACTCTCGAAATCTTTTGTAATCCCATAAATTCGGTTATGCTAAGTTATCTAGAATCGCTTGACGCGTCTGAGGAAAATCTATGATCTGTTAGAGTGGTCCGAGAATATTCGGATGTGTTTAAGGAGGTGAAGGGCATGCCTCCGAAGCGGGAGATAGATTTTCGAATATATCTTGTGGATAATGCAAAACCAGTATCTTTGCCAGTACGCCACATGGCTCCACGTGAAAGGAGGGAACTCGATAAGCAAGTGAAGGAGTTGCTTGAGAAGGGGTTCATAAGACGAAGTATATCGGAGTGGGGTGCTCCAGTAGTATTTGCCACGAAGGCGGATGGGTCCCTTAGACTTTGTGTGGACTATAGAGAACTTAATAAGCTTACTAAGAAGAACAGACACCCACTGCCGAGGATTGACGATCTCTTCGATCAGTTAGTTGGCGCCTAAGTGTTTTCGCAGTTGGACTTAGCCACTGGTTTCCATCAGTTGAGAGTGGCCGAGGATAGCATTGACAAGACTGCCTTTAGGACTCCGGACGGTTTCTATGAATGGCTAGTGATGCCCTTCGGTTTGACAAACGCCCCAGCATATTTTGTTGATTTGATGAGTAGGGTGTTTAGGGAGTACCTTAACAAATTCGTGGTAGTCTTTGTAGATTACATCTTGATCTTTTCTAAGGATGAAGAAGAGCATGCCCTACATCTTAGGGAAGTGTTGGAGACTCTTCGAGCGCATAAGCTTAAAGCTAAATTTTCTATGTGTCACTTCTGGAGGAAGGAAGTACGGTTCTTGGGGCACGTGATTTCCAAAGAAGGGATAGCCGTGGATCCCGCGAAGGTGGTGGCCATCCAAGATTGGAAGGTTCCTAAAAATGCTACCGAAGTGAGAAGTTTCTTGGGGTTGGCTGGCTACTATAGGAAGTTTATCAAAGACTTCGCAAAGATATCAGCTCCATTGACATGCTTGACGAAGAAGAATCTAGTTTTCACATGGGACGTAGATTGTGATGATGCGTTCCAACGTTTGAAGAGAGCTTTGACTTCAGCCCCAGTCTTAGTATTGCCAGACGGGAGTAAGCCATTTACCGTTTATATTGATGCTTGTGGGACAGGACTAGGCGCAGTCTTAATGCAAGAGGGTAGGGTAATAGCCTATGGTGGAAGGCAGTTGAGAGCGCATGAGAAAAATTATCCTACACATGACCTAGAATTGGCCGCTATTGTTTTCGCGCTTAAGTCTTGGCGTCATTATCTTCTTGGCGAGAAATTCGAATTATTCACTGACCACAAATCTTTAAAATACCTATTCTCTCAAAAGGACTTGAACTTAAGGCAGCAAAGGTGGATGGAGTTCTTAGCGTCCTACGACTTTGAGATAGCATATACCCCTGGCAAGGGTAACGTGGTGGCCGATGCCTTAAGTAGAAAAAGATTATCCTTAAGTCCTTTGTTTTTTGAGCGGCGAAGTTTAGAGTTCATCTCTATGTTTGATTTTAGACCTTCCGTTGACTTCGTACCCGGTTTGCTAGCATCCTTGGAGGTCAGACCTACACTTTTGGGACGGATTGGCGAGGCACAGCGAGATGACCCACAGTTAGTTGAGTTAGTGGAAAAGCTCAAAGGAGGGGAGTCATCAAGCTATCTCCGTAGGTATGCCCTAGACGATAAGGGTTGGTTACGTAGGGACGGTAGACTTTGTGTACCAAAAGACGATGACCTAAGGAAGATTATTCTTGACGAAGCACATCATTCGAAGATGACCATTCATCCCGGCGGGGACAAGATGTACAAAGACATGAAGAGAGTTTACTTTTGGGCCGGCATGAAGAAAGATGTGGCCGAGTATGTCGCTAGATGCTTGGTGTGCCAACAAGTAAAAGCGGAGCAAAAGAAACCCGGTGGGTTGCGTCACCCATTGGAGGTTCCACTATGGAAGTGGGAAAGTGTCTCGATGGATTTTGTGGATGGGTTACCGCGATCAAGGAAGGGTAATACGAGAATTTGGGTTATAGTAGATAGACTTACTAAAAGCGCCCATTTCATTCCCGTAAAGAGTAAGAGGGCTGCTCCATGGTTAGCCTCCGTATACGTTCGAGAAATAGTTTGTTTGCACGGTGTTCCTTCTAGCATAGTGAGCGACCGCAATCCTATTTTCACTAGCGAATTTTGGAGAAGCTTACAAGAGGCGGTAGGGACTCAGTTATGTTTGAGCACCGCATATCATCCTCAGACGGACGGCCAGACTGAGAGGGTGAATCGCATTCTAGAAGATCTGTTGAGGCTATGTATCCTAGACTTTGGGGGTACATGGGAAGAGCATCTTCCAGTGGTGTTCGCGTATAATAACAGCTTTCAGTCTAGCATTGGCATGGCACCTTTCGAAGCTCTTTATGGACGACCTTGTCATTCACCTACATGTTGGTGGGAATCTACGGATAAGATCTTACTTGGGCCCGATATGATTAGGGAGACTTCGGAGAAGATCGACTTGATTCGAAGGAGGATGAAAGCAGCACAGGATAGGCAGAAATCTTATGCGGATAAGAGGAGGACAGATCTCGAGTTTGAAGTTGGGGACATGGTCTTTGTCAAAGTGTCTCCATTACGAAACGTTGTTCGCTTTGGGTCCGTTGGGAAATTAGCACCAAGGTTTGTAGGGCCGTTTCCTATTAAGGAGAAAATTGGACGGATGGCGTATAGAGTGGAGTTGCCCGAGAGACTTAGTGGTGTACATGACGTATTCCATGTGTCACATTTGAGGAAGTGCTTGCACGAGACCGCGGAAGTGGTAGAGCCGAGCTTGCTTAGAGAGGTGGAGATAGAGCGTGATGCGACAATTCGACGAGCTCCTACGCGCATTCTTGGGTCGGAGATCAAGAGGTTGAGGAATCGAGAGGTCAGAGTAGTCAAAGTGCAATGGGGAGATGATGAGAGCAACGATACTTGGGAGACAGAAGAGAAGATGCGTTCACGATACCCGTTTCTTTTTGAGGGTATGTCTTTTAATTTCTCCTTTATCGTTTAGCTTGTACTTATCTTATCTTTAGTATATCCTCTCGCTAATATCTTTGACCTTTAGTTAGGATAATCCTATGGTTGAAACATGTGTTTGAGACATGTTATGTATGGTGGATGCAAAGTGGATGCAAGTGTTTTCTAGTGGTTGCTCGTGGATGCATATACACACACTATTAGGCACCAGATCGGCTCAGTCACTTCATATTGCATATTGCATATATATGGATGTATTTAGTAAAATGGATGTATAATGGTTGTATTATCATATAGTTGCTGCATTCGGGTGGATGGTTGTGCACGCATATAGAATTAATATGTATCATTAGGAATCTTTTGCATACATATTGGACGCATGGCACTATCATGAATTGCACTAAGGAGGTCGACTGAATCAGTAGACCGCCTAATTTTTCATTAGATATGGACATATACACACACTGTGCATATAAACATTAAAGCATTAGAAGTCTTTTAAGGACAATGGATGCTGGTGTTTGATGGTTGAGTAGATGGACGATTAGATGGTAGGATATACATTCTTCTTGACTTGGAGATTTCGGGGACGAAATCCTTTAAGGAGGGAAGAATGTAACACCCCGTAATTTTATAACATTAAAATTCACAAATTAAAGTATACTTAATTTTTAGAAAAGAATTAAGTGAAATGGGTTGCACAGAGAAATATATATATATTGATATATATATATATAAATTAAAAATTAAATAAATAAATATGCGAAAAAGTTCAAAACAGCGAATTGAGAGGGGAAATAACCGAACCGGCCCATTTTTAAGGTCGACCCGAGCTCCGCTGGGTCGACTAGGGGTTAATCCAGGGTGTTTGGCTGTCAACCCGTGGGCCGATTCGCTCAAATGCAGATTTTGCATTTGATTGGTTCTCATGGTTCAGGGTTAATCTAATGGTCCTAAATAACTCCCTACACCTATAAATACATCCTAATGCTAACCCTAAACCTAATTAAAATAGAATAGTTACCGTCGCCATGGAAATCAATGGAGCCGCCACCAACTAAGAAAGAAGAAAAGCAAATTCAATTCTAATTCTCTCAACCCTAAACCAAAGCAAAACTCTCTCTTTTCTTCTCTAAATTGTGAGTATGATGATCTTAACAAGATTATTATCATTTTAATTAGGTTGAATTATGAATGGATTATGAGTAGATGATGTGAATTATCATATATGTTGTTGTAAACCCCTTTTGCTATCATGTATATTGTAAATCCAATGTTATGTGATGATGATATCTTATATGTTGTAGATCATGCTATGATGATGTTATGTATGTTGAAAGTTTCTATGCTAAGTTGTGATGAATCATACATGTTAAAAAGGCCATGATGTTACCATCTATGCTAGTTAGTTCATATTAATTAAATCATCATGTTTGGGTTATGTTGATCTATATGACAAGTCACATATGCAAGTTAGATTGATTAGAAAAGTTATGAACATATACCAAGACATCTATTATGACATCTAGAATTATGCTATGACATATGTGATATCCTATGCTAGTTCACACCATCATTATGTTGCCTAAAAACCCCATATGCAAGTTTATGTATAGATTTGGGCTATGATCATATCATATAAATTGAGACATTTAACAAGTTGACACCTTTTGATCCTTAACATGTGTAGTTTATGCAAGTTTCACCCCTATTATGATTAGTTTTATTTTAATTGTCTATATGTTGTGATAATTTATCTTTGTGCTAGGTGTTAGACTATACAAGTCTAGCCTATATTATGCGTTGAATAAGCGAACGTATAAACGTGGGGTAGGGGTAATATTAAGGATTTAATATTAAAAAGTTGGGGTGCAATTGATATGATTTTGCATGCCATAAGTGGATGGCCATAATTAAGTCAATTATGAACATCATTAAAAGTTGAATTAATTAATAATTTGAATAGGGAATTATTAAAACTGGGGTAAAAGATTTTAAGTGTAAATCAATGCTTAGGACACGAGGTTGGACTCGTTTGTGACGTAAACCTGCCCGGACCCGCCCGGCAAATCCAGTGGTCACACATGTCAGACCATTGTGAGAGATCCTAGGCCTAAACTAAAGCATAACGGTTGTAAAGACACGAGGATAGACTCTTTTATGGTGTAAGACTGCCCGGACCCGCCCGGCAAATCCAGCTGCCATAAATGCCAGTCTAATGTGAGAGGTCTTTATGAGGTTATGGCCTGAATGAATTAAGAAATACTTAACCAGATAAACATGTAAGGTGGGACATGGGGGTTAAGTAGGTGCCTCGGGTGGCATGAGGAATCTAGGGGGTGCCCTTAGTGGCATGTGAAATACGATTAGTAAGACTTAACCAAACACACATGTAAATGAACATGACTAAGAGGGTTAATCGGGATATACTAGTGACAAGCTTAGGTGGGTAGCTTGTGGGGGCCCATTTCGACCAGTATCCCAAACGTATCTTTGTGGGCTCGACCCAAGTCGAGGACGGGACACGCATGCTGGGTTTGACTGTAAGAGGCCAAAACGGGGAGCGGTGGCAACGCAAGTCCAACGGGTTTCGTATGCGTGTGTGGACCCGGGATGGTAGGTAAGACGTTGTTGCATCGTGTAGGTATAAGCCGTGCATTCTCAAGTTGTATCGGGTTGCCACTTTAGGGGAGTGATACACCCCACTGTGGGGCCAGCACGGGTATCTACGAGTAGGGAGTCGATCGAAAGTGGGTAGTGGGGTACACCTAGTGGAGATAGGGGCAGACGGCACCTATGTAGTCAGCTAGGCGTACGTAAGGCTATTTATAAAGTTTCTGTGTGAAGCAAGTGGGATCAAACAATAGGGTGACTAGTGTGGTGCAGTGTAGTAATGTGCGGTGCAGTGTAGTAATCATTCGTTAGTAATTAGGTGTGCCTTTACCGTTATCTTTAACGTTATCTTAAACGCTATCTTTATCTTCCTAAGAGTTCATAGACATTTACTTGTCTTCCAGCTTATGCCTTAGTCTAGTTATTTTGATAATAGTATTGTTAGAATTATCATACTCGCCAGACTTTATGTCTGACCCCCTCTATTTCTATCCTTTTTCCCCCTCCAGGTCCTCAGGTTGGGCCCAACTCTAGTGGAGTTTGATTGAATTGCTTCATCTCTCTTGGAAAGCTTGGACCGTTGAAGTGAAGTCCAGCTTGTTATCTTTTTAATGGCTATTTATGTAATGGGATTATGTATTTTGTTTTTATGAAGATGGATATTGTACTTGGTTTTATGATGTAACAAACATGTTTAATTTCCGCTGCAATAAAATGAAGTTTTAGATTTCCAAGTACTATTTATTATCTGTCTTGTTGTAATTTTTCTGTTCTATATTCACTTATAACCTCCATGGAAGTTAATGCATTCCCTTTGTGAGTGACATTAATGGACGTGGGGTGTTACAGTATATGCTACAAATATGTATTATTTTCCTTTATTATTAATATATATATATATATATATATATATATGTGTGTGTGTGTGTGTGTGTGTGTGTGTGTAAATGAATTGTACATGAATTCGGCATTATCCGACAAATGGTGCAACTTCAACACAATTTAAAGGAACATATGTATGCGCTACATGATAATCTCTATCGTTTAACCATATTTCCACACATTTTCCCTCAGGTCGGCCATGTTGTCTAAAAATAGATAACATTGTTTGAGAAAAATCCTATTCAACGGCTTCTTCATTATGAGAAACACTTACAAATTATAAGTTCACATCATTACTAACTAATGGGAGAAAAAACATGAAGCTTCTTCTACAATATATGATTTGTAAATCGAACCTTTTACTTGTTCTTTTTGTCTAACTTTTTTCTTTAAATGATTCAAGTACCTTTAACAAAATTAATTTAATTTCTATTTTGGTATATAAATCCAAATTTTAAACTAACATAAATATTGCGGATATTCAAAATTGCCTCTCAGATACATCCATCCATGTTGTATAGGTCCTCGAAGAAGTGTTTCAAACGGAAGATGAATAGGTTAATGCTCGATTACATTAAAGAAACCTGGCTGAAACATTTTCTCCAGTTTTCAGAGTATTGTAAGAATTTCTACTTCAAGTTTACATATATGATCTACCATTAAAGTTGTCGAACAAAGCTATTTATAAAACATACTTAATTCTGTTATAACACTCCATACATTTGTAGGCAATGGTTCTTTGAACATTACAGATAAAAAATATTCCATCATGATTTGGCAATTATGACTTTTCATCCCACTCAATTTACTACTTTTAAAGTCAACACATCTGTGGAGGTTAAGAGAAATCCCATTTGGACATCTTAGTCCTTCCACTCACTTTAGCACAAGTTTTACTTGTTGTCTAGCTCGTAGCATGCTTTGGGTTTTTTATTAACATCGTACAACTGAAATTAGAACCACTTACAAAAGTGTAATATTTCACGTGTTTAATTCGCATCGTCCTCAGTTTTCCCCTTAACATTCAAAACTGTATTAAACACGTTATCAAACACGTTTTTTTCATTGTACATGTTGGAGCACGAGATCTTTCCAATAAGGCAACTCACAAAATACACTTTGTTTACACCGGTTATGTATGTCCAATTTACCTAGAATTTCAACTTGCACCCCAGATTCATGTATCTGTGGATAGTCTTTTACGATTTCATAGATCTCTTTGCTTGACCAAACCTTACGTGGTAGCATGCACTCTACTCTATTAGTTTTAAAGTTATTTTTATCCATT
This sequence comes from Allium sativum, assembly GCA_030737875.1. Taxonomy (NCBI): domain Eukaryota; kingdom Viridiplantae; phylum Streptophyta; class Magnoliopsida; order Asparagales; family Amaryllidaceae; genus Allium; species Allium sativum. The sequence goes on from CM060910.1 coordinate 762,800,032, forward strand.
CTAAAAGTATGATTTAACATGTAGAAAACACCAAAGACAGTCAAATCAAGAAATTTTCTTTCTATACTTTAATGAAAATGCTCGTGTTTCATCCACGCAATGAGGAGAAGCTAGATGTTCGACAATGCTCCAACCTGAAAGCATGTCATATGCAGGAAAATCACTAATATTCCATAATAAAGAAGCTAGCATATGAAAATTCTTTTTTCTCGAAATGTCGTATGTTCCAACTCCATCATGCCATAGTGTTCTCAATTCTTCGATCAATGGTTGTAGGTAAATATCAATTCCTTGTATCAGATCACGACGACTGGCTATGGCAATCGTTATAAACATATGTGGAGTTTTCATACACATCCATGGAGGTAAAATATAAGGAGTAACTATAAAAGGCCAAGATGAATATTCACTACCAAATTGAGAGAATTGTGAAAATCCATCCTTACATAAACTAAGTCAAATGTTCCGAATCTCTGCAACAAATACAGGATAAGTCCTATCGAAATATTTCCATGCTTCTCCATCAGATGGATGTATCAAAGTTCCTTCTTCTGGTGTTCTCACACTGTTCCATCGCATATGATATGCCGTAGCAGACGATGCATACCCTTGATGTCTGGGAGTGATTGGCAAATAATGCATTCTCTTGTATAGAACTTCTTTTCCTTTCTTCTTTTTGGTTTGTACCTTTCCTCGTTACATGTTTTGCATTTTCTATGGTCAACATCATCTTTCCATGCATCATGCAACCTTTTGTACATGCATCTATTTTCTGGTATGAGAATCCAGAAGCAGACATAAGTTTTTTTACTTTATAATGACTATCGCACATCAAATTATTGGGTATTGTGTGTCATTTTGCAGCTTGTATAACTGTTGTAAATCCAACATCCGTATGATTGAATTTTGATTCATAGTGGTGTACTAAGCGGTTATAGATAATTTGGTTCTGCTATTACAACTATCCCACGACGGCCTCTTAGCATAATCCAATAAATCATAAAAAAAATTAGCTCCCATGGTCGATTCTTCTTCAACATTTTCGTTCTCATCGTTGCCTTGATCAATGGTAGGAAATATTGATCGTGCTGCATCTTGCACCATATTTTCTATTGGATTCATCATAATATTACCATCCTCTAACACTACGGGATTAGATGTAGGTTCAACAAGTTCTCATGATGATCCAATAAGTAATAATTTGACACAAAACCAAATTTATACAAATATACTTAAACTTATTTGGTTTCTAATGCCTTAAATGTTTGCACTTACAACACAGACAATGAATGTCTATGTTGTTGCTATTATTCGATTTAGCGAATCTAATAAATTCGTATACATCGTTATAAAATGTTCTTTTATTGATCCTTTCATATCAGTTCAGACTTCATACATCCAACTACGATCGAGAAAATAATCGAACATTTTTTTGATTTGAAAAAATATGTTAGAAAATTCATCTTAACACTTCACTTCATGTTAAAGTGTTGTAGAATTCATTTGTAGCCTTCACCATTGTAGAAAATTCAAATACTACTTCATTTTGTTTTTTTTACTTTGACGTCGGTCATCCTACTTCCTATTTTACAAACACAATAACATAATCACAACTTGTAAATCATTTTAGGTTAAAAGATCAACAAAATTTTCGGCAGCACTTCCCTTTATTCCCTGTATCGTAGACAAATGCATGTACATAGGGAACAAAAAGGAATTACCATCAAAATTTCGGGAATCATTTAAATTGAAATGACTTAAAAGTATGATTACTTTATTGTGTTTGTAACTTGTCCAATATTGGAACAAAACTAAAAATTATTGCATTAGATGAATATTGATGTTCATTCTGTGAAAAACGAATACCCATATAACGATCATATACAACACTTGTCTGACAAGGCCAAAAAAAATCCTTGAGGGGTTCGCATATATAAAACACATTTTATATTATTTATTATAAAAACTACAAAATATTTTATAATTCATTCAACTGTTTAAATATTTGTTAACTAAATTTTAAATTTTAAATTTTAAATTTTAAAATGTGCTTTAACTTTCATTTAACTACACTTTATTCCTATAGAATATTTTATTGTGGTTATGCTCATTTTGAAATTTTATAACGTATTCAACTATTTATATATTTTACTTAATAAATTTGAGATTGTAAAATGTACTTTAAAATATAGGAAACTATTTAAAATTTTAATTTATAGATCTTTTTTAGACTAAAATTAGAAGCTAGCACTTATAATAAACTAAATTATATTAATTTTAAACTATGATAACACATATAATGAACATATGCAAATTAATTAAAAATGACTGCTTATGATTAAACATACCAATTTACCAACATTTATATTAATCAATACTACAAAAAAGATTCCTAAACTATAACAAATATTGTTTAAAATTAAAAAAATATTTGCATAAACTTATCAATAAGTATGTTAACCATATATACTAATTTTCAAATCAAACCACCAACCAATATCTCTACATCAACGAACACAATATTATGATAAATAATATGCAATAATCATCATTTTCAACCTTATAATAAACTAATTTTACTTACTAATCAACTTAGAACACTATTATCACCAACTAATATCATATAACCATCAAATTCAAAACCATTAAATATCATATGATCTAAATTAAATTCTAAATTAGTCATAAATTGGATAAAAGAGGCATACCAACAAAATTAGAAATTTATTGGATGCCTTCGAGGCCGGGGATAATGACCAACAAGCAGTAGTGGTGGGGAGCGGTGATGGATTTAGGGCCGGTGGAGTGAAAAAATGGTTGAAAAGAATGGGAAAGAATGGTTTGTCGGTTGCTGTTGTATTTGTAGTTCGCGCAACGACTTGCAATGACATCATTTTTTAGCCATCACTAGCCGTTGCAAGTGCCCATTACATTTTTTGCTGCTCCAATTAGTGTTAGTCCTTCAATCTTTGACTTGTTGAATTATGCAATGATTCATGCACAAATAAAATTATTACTCCCAAAATAAAAATAAAAACATAAATAACTTTTAAGGAAATGAACATAATTTTTATACTAATTTGCTCGAAATGGAAAATTCAAGTCAGATTGAAAACTTGATTGGCAAAAGAACACAAATAATGTTACTAAGAATTGGACCCAAAAAATTGGAGATGACTAGTTTAATTAATGAACGAAAGATGCATGTTGAATCACTTGTAAACGAATATCATATAATGGTCGTGATAAATTGGTTTTTTAACTTCTTTTAAATATTATTAGATTGTATATTTTTTAGAAATTATAGAAACTAAAAATAAAAAAATAAAAATAAAATTTAATATTCTAATAAATTATTATAAAAATTGAATGGTATATTTAGCATTTAAAAAATTTACATGTACATATTGTATTTTCAAAATAGCTTTAAAGTAAATTATTAATTTTCAGAAATGTATGTATAAATTTATTTTAAAAATAAATTAAAATTTAACTGCCAAAAACTTATTAAGTGTTAAATTAATTTTATAAAATTTATATTATATTTTTTGTGATATATTTCATATGATATATAATAAATGTTATATTTGTTTAACCACCCAACATATAGTAAGCGTTATGTGCTCTAGTTTTAATGGATGCAATGATAACCACTCTCATTGCATCTGGCTTAGGAATATTTAAATTGGTGTGTTTATTGTATTGTGGTGTAATACTCATGATTACAACAATTTTTAGTTACTACCACAAATATATCATTTATGGGTTTTCTATTAAATATATTTTAATCATCTACTTTACTAGTTATAGCAAATATACACAAAGAGAGAAACACCATTATTACAAATGAGGAATAATTATAGAGTTAATTAATTTACAATAAATAAAATATTTGTCATTTAGGCATATTCCTAACTCTATTATCTTTTTCTAATTGCACTTCACTTTCACTCTGCTCATTACTTTATCTTTGTTAACTTGCACTCTGCGCTTGTCTTATTGTACCTTTCAGTTATTCTTCTAACTACCCTCTTTTAGGTCACATCTTGGTCAGTTTCTTATAGCTTGCATGTTCAAAAACAATGTTTTATTGATTTACATTTTTACAGTTTTACATTTTTACAGTTTTACATTTTTACTAATTTACTTTCTTTTGTTTCAGTTTGCACAAAAACGCAGAATCTGGATATGGCAGTTTGTGCGTTTTAAAACGTCTGTTGTAATGTCCCAGATTTTTGAATGACAATTACAAATATTTAAAATATTGATTTGGTAATATAAATATATTTTTATATCGAATTTATTTATTAAAATGGAGTTCGAACTTATAATTTATAATATAATCAAAACGAGCTCGAAGCGCCGCGGTAGTTCATAATTTTCGATTTGAACTTTAATTGAATATACATGATCTGATATAAGTCGGATTTCTGTGAAACAAGAACTGTTTGGGTCGATTTGATTATATTTTTTCTCATGGAAGAAAAAGATCGAGATTTCATATTATAGATTGCAAGTTATATCCAATTGAAATTTTCAAATAGTCGCTATGGAATTCTTTAATAAACGGTAACGTCTATTTAATAAATATAAGGAATTTTATAAATACTTGAATACCGTTAACACAGATTTCTGAATGTTAAATCCGTATTGGTTCAATTTGAAGCTATTGGTTATTCCATTTAGATACATACGATAATAATAATTAATTATTATTTAAATAGAATTGTTTTGGATTTAATCGATTTCTATAGGCCTTAAGAATGTTTATTTTTCAAACAACCTCCGTTTCTGACGAAACGAGTTTTATTGGAAAAAGTATAATTAATTATTGCTAGATTTATAGTTTAGAGCCAAATGGAGATGTTTTGTCAGTGGACGAAATTTAAAAGTGATCCGATGGATAAACTGAGATCTAAATAGCACTTTTTTTGCAAATGGAGACCATTTTCAATGAAATTAGATTCATTAGGACTGTAACATCAAATTATACCATGGTGTCCATTTTTGTTATTTTTGGAGACTGTGTTCATCGGTGCCAACTTAACGGTGAACGTTAAATAGCGGTATCGAATCAAATAAATCTACCTTATATAAACATACCAAACTTAGATTCCTAAGTGAAAATCCATTTGGCCTACCCAAGTTAAGCCTTCCCCGATTTTTACCATCGTTATCCTTTCATTTCAGCCAACTAACAGAATTGCCAAGACGACTCATTTCAATTGTCATAAAGAAAGAAAAAAAATCCTCTGTCACTTCCCTAGCGACCAACCATGTTCATGAAATAAAAACACGATGCGTTGAACTGTATATATGAAAGAACATATGCCTAGCTACTTCTAGTGCAAAGCCGACCTAAACAGACCTTTCTCCTAGTTTTGCCTATGCCAAGTCTCAATCTTATTAATGGGTCACATGCGAATCTGAAGGGAGCTAGCAGGCCTAACGCAGCTATCTCGTAGCCTATAGATGGACACCATTCCCACCTAAAATCTCTCATCTACATCTATATATACCAGTCCATATCTTCATTTGTTTCCGTAGCAACTAAATTTTTGCCTCAACCATTTTCTTATTTCCTTCCAGGCAAAAAATGCAAAACAATAGCCATTCCTGTTTTTAAACCCAAACCTTCCCACTACTTATCACGTAAGCTTCTTTGTTGTTTAAACAGCTCAAACCCGCAAGCCTCACTAAAATAAAATAAAAAAAGAGGAAAGATGCGCGCGTATTGACGAGGAGGGGAGGCTGCAATCGGCAGTAGTTTCCAGACAAATGGGGAAAGGAGTTGGTTCAAACCGGTGAGAGCAGGAGATCGTCGCGATGGCAGGCGCAGGGACGTGGGGTCCTCTGGCGAACTGTGGGGAGGGCGATAGGCGCTGATACAGTTTGGCTCAAAATCATGAAGGTTGGTGAAATACAGGAGCAATGCAAGCACGTCAAAGATGATGAGCAAGTGGAAACTTTCGGTGGGGCAAGAAGCAAATGCTGGCTGAACTTGTTTAGGCCAGTCTTGGGTTTCCTTAATTCATGGAAAACAATGTGCGTGGAAATATATATGAGCAGGTGGGGATTAGAAAATGGTATTAGGGAAGTTTGTGCGGGGTATATTAGAACTTGCGTTGGAAAGAAAACGCGAGAGAAGTAGAAAGCAACCGGAATGGAAGAAGAAATATGGAGGCGGACAGCTATATTTTTGTGCGTGGCCTGGGACGTTTTGTTGAATGCAAGAGGGAGGCTGTGATTGGTTGTGGGTTCGGTGATCGAAGTCGGACGTGCGGCGGTGTTCTGTTGACAGCAGTGACCACATGTTAGGGAAATCACTAGAGGAAGCAGTGGCGTGTGTACATGAAGGTGAGATTGAATGTGTGGGTTGGTCTGCTAGGTGGGAAATGGTGCATGCGGGAGAAATTGGTGGGTATGGGAATGGGGTGAGAGGAAGGTGATGGAAAAAAACTATATGGCATGAAACAGTTCGAAGGGAGTTGCGGGTAACAGGAGACTATGAAGGAAAGTAAGAAAGTGGGGAAAAGGAGAGAAAAGATGGGGAAGGAAATTTAATATTGATGGTCCGTGATTTAGGTAAAATCGTTTGGGCCTCCGGGCTTTATATAAAAAATAATTAATTAAGGGAAATGCTAGGAAGAAAAGCAGTAGTTTGGAGGAATTGGGCTACAAGGCATTGGGCATATTGAACGGTGCATGATAAGGTAGATGTTGAACGAGAGCAACGTGAAGGTGGCAACCATAATGGCATCAATGAAGTGGCAGATACGTTATAGCAGCAGGAAGAAGAAGTGCACAAGCCTAGTTTTATTTATATATGCAAAATCATCACATAACATGCCTAATAGCTATTAAAGTGCCTAACCAAATTGAAACACCCCACCTCCGTTAAGGTCACTCACAAAGGGAATGCCTTAACTTCGGTGGAGCATTTTTAGTACAAGATGCAGAAAAATTACAAGACAGACGAATAAAGCAGCGGAAAATAAATAACCTTTATTGATTAAAACAGCTTGTACAAAGATTGTTTTACAACACCAACACTTATTACAACAAAGCATCTGTCTTTTTTAATATGAAGAAGCACAAACTGATAATGATATTCCCCAATAAATCATGAGCCATCCATACCAGTAGAAAATGGAGTTCAAAGCAATGCGCCAAAGAATCTTCAAGCTCGAAAAGAGTAACGGCCCCAAAATGAGCTGAGCTTTTCCCTCCCTGACTACCTGGGGGGAACGGAAGAAAAGAGGCGAAAGCAAACTAGGTCAGACATAAAGCCTGGTAAGCTCGGTGATTCTTAGCATTTAAACGAGGAAAAGGGCCATGACATGAATAAACTAAATATAAGACTAAACCATAGTAACAAGATAATATGGGATAAACATGGGATATGGCAAGATAAACTGAATGTACCGATAAACTGGATATACCGGTAAACTGAATGCGCTTCTACTCCTTCTCTGCTTCGCAACTACCCTGTTATACTGATTTCTATATCTCTGCATTACCTAACTAGTGTCCAAACTAGTAATCTATATAAAATGATCATATGATAATGTGATCCCAATCCCCGTAATTGTGGTTGCCTTTAGGTGTACATCTATTATGGGGATTCCATTTATTACCTAGATCTAATCTAGGGTTTACTATCGAGCGCTTCCTAGATTCAACCAGGGTTTACGCAACCCAGGGACACTGGGGTTTATGCTACCTATTGAACGCTTCTCGGATTCAGGGTTTACGCGACCTAGGTCCAACTAAGGATTATGCTACCTATCGAACGATGCCCCCTAGTCCAAGACACACTACCCAGAGCGGTACATGTTTCTTGACTTTCCCCACATATGTGTCGTGAATCGTTATCGATGTCTAGATGCACATGTCCTCTATATTGCGACCCGAGTCCCGTGGCAGGGCAAGTTAAGAAACACGGAACTCGGTCGGGAGCTTTCAGATATCTGCCGATTGCAGATGCTAAGGTCTGCTTTTACAGTGGCTATGGTCCCACTAGTCCCCTCCCTCAACTAACAAATGAAAGGCACCCAAGAAAATCAAGAATGCGAACTGTACGCAGGCCCCTCTATGCCCCACCAACCTATGGGCCAACCTCACCCATAACTAGATAGCAAGTATATGGTCTGTTGGAGTTCTCCGCCTTTCCGCTTCGCATATTTCGACTGACTCAAGATGGTAGGTAGACGACGAGTTGCTATCACAGGGCAAAAACTGGTCTCGCCGAATCATGCTGGTCCATCCTATTCTTTAGGTTGCCTTATTATTGCAACCAAGGCATACCCCTGGCTCTTCTAACGCAGACCTTAACCTCTGTGAGCCCAGGAGGATCATCTGCAGCCTCACAGAGGGATACCAAGAGTACCCTCACGTCCCCTCGAAGCTGCGGGCTTCGTAACCCAGTTCATTGGAGCCTTCTTCATGATCAGATGGACGTTCGCTCCTCCTCGTATTCTACTTGGTTTTCTTGACTAAGGTTTACTGCTTAGTTCTCTTAACTAAGGTTTACTACTTAGTTTCCTGAATCGTTCATTTTCTTAACTAAGGTTTACAACTTAGTCCTCTTAACTAAGGTTTACTACTTAGCTCTCTTCCTCTTCATGTTGGATTGGTTAAGTGTTATCCAGCAGTTTACGTTGACTTAACCTACCCATGTATCATGTCAAATTGGTTAAGTGTTATCTAGCGGTTCATATTGACTTAACCCACCCCTACATCATGTTAAATTGGTTAAGTGTTCCTTAACCTTACTCGTTTGTCAGGTTATACTGGTTAAGTGTCTCTCATTAACTTAACCCTGTTTATTTATCATGCTATAACGGCTTAGTGTTCTAAGTTTACTTAACCCCGCCGTCAAGTCTAGTTAGCATGTTATAATGGTTAAACATTTACTTAACCTTACCCACTTGTCTAGTTTACATGTTATAATGGTTAAGTGTTTCCTTAGTTACTTAACCCCCACAAATCTTGCCTTGTTAACATGTTAAGTTGGTTAAGTGTCCAAATTAACTTAACCCCTATCAATCTTGTCTAGTTAACATGTTGAATTGGCTAATTGTTTTCTCAATTACTTAACCCCACCCTTCTTGTCTTGTTAACATGTTAAGTTGGTTAAGTGTTCCCTTAATTACTTAACCTCACCATTTCTAGCTTGATTGTTCATGAGCTTTAATTAATTAATTAATTAATTAAAGCACCAACCACTCACATTAGACAGATATTGTTGTGGTTACTGGATGTGCCGGTCGGTTCCGGGCAGGTTTATACCACAACTCAGTCTAACCTCGGGTCTTTTTGGGCTTGATGCACTAACCGCCCACATTAGACAGGTATTGTTGTGGTCACTGGATGTGCCGGTCGGTTCCGTGCAGTTTTACACCATAACTCAGTCTAACCTCAGGTTAGGCATATTCGTCTTTTACTAAATTTACATATTTACTATTTATGTAAATTTTCCGTAAATCAATTTAGCCTAGATCATATTCATGCAAATTAACATACTTATATTATATGCCCAAAACTTGATTTACCTATCAATTAACCCAACTTGCATTTTATACCAATTTAGATTTAATATTCCCCTTTTACAATTCATGCCCAATCTAGATTAATATCCCAATTTACAGTTCATATCAAAACTAGATTTAATATTCTAGTTTACCGTTTATGTCCAAGACTTGGTTTACATGCCAATTACATACTTTGCGGCCAATTAAAATTTATCATTTGTGCCCAAGTCTAATATGCATGTAAATTATTCACTATTATAGCCAATTCAGATTATGCCAAATTATCTTAATTAAGCTATGCCCAATCCCCGCATCATAATCGTACGTATAACATGATTTCACAAGTATTCTAAGTACTCATGAAATGTCACTAACAAAAGGAATAGGGGATAAGCACAAGAATCGATATAAAAGAATAGGCAAGCAAAAATAATGGCTCCCACAGGCTCAATGTACATAATAGTGAATAGGAATAAACTAGCCAAGTTACACACTAAATATGACATCCAACATAATCAAGGGAATAGGCATAGGTGATTTGGTCCAACATAATGCTAGTTCAAGGTACAACATGATCGGTTAATTGTAACAATGGGAATAGGCATAAGCATCTAACTACAATAGTTATAGGCAATTAACCATAATTGTCATGGGCGACTAATCACAATAAATTCTTAATCAATGTCATAGGCAATAGTCTCATAGTTATGAATCATAGCAGTGGGCAACAGTCTCATAGTCACGAATCATAGTCATAGGCAATAATTTCATAGGCAACAATTTATGGCTATAGTCTTAGGCAAAGGTCTCATAGTCATAGTCATAGGAAATAGCTTTATAGGCAACAGTTTCATAGTCATAGTCTTAGGCAAAAGTCTCATAGTCATAGTCGTAAATCAAATCCAAAGGCATAGATACTTTAGATTTGACATAATCATGAATCAAAGATAATTAACTTGCAAATAGGTACAGTTCTATATTTTGATTTATTAAATTCACGATTCCAATTACACGTTCAAATCTAAGGAATAACCGAACTTACAAAGAAGGAATTCTTGATTTCTGGAATCTGAATTCTGAAGTTGGAATGCTCGCCTTTGATGTAGATCGTTGAATTAGATTACTTTAATTTGATTTTGATTTAGGTTTTTATCTTGTCTTTGAATTGAAAGCGGTGACGGCTACTCCAAGTTCTCTATTGACGGCATGATAGTTCCAGGATTATTTTTGTGTGATTTTAGGTTGAGCATTGGGTTGTTTATATAGAATTTCAATTTAATTAGAGCCGTCAGATGATCCTAGAGTTAACCACAACCATTCAGTCAGGATAGGGTGACACCTCAGCCCTAATGACTTAGCAAGGAGTCAGAAAGGACTCAGCAAAGAGTCACAGTACGGATCAGAACACACCAGAAAGCTGTGCAGGCTTTCAGCCCGACCTGGGCGCACTTGGCAGGTGCGCCAGTGCAATTTTTGTACTGGTGCACTTCCCAAGTGCGCCAATGCATTTATATTTTTTTCTTCTCTTCTTGTGGTTTTTTGCCTAACTTCGTTCGTCCATATCTTCTTCATACGCTATCTGATTTACGCAAACTCGGACTCTATCTCAAGCAGAATTCCGAGACGAACGCAATGGAGTAACCCGTTTCCCTTAATTATCTCATTTGAAATTAATTATTCTTTTATTATATCTTATATCCCGATTAAAATTGCGGGGTGTTACATTCTCCCCTCCTTAAAGGATTTTGTCCCCGAAATCTCTAAGTTAAGAAGAATGCATATCCTATCATCCAACATCCATGTACTCGACCATTCAATCACTGGCGTCCATTGTGCTTAAAAGATTTCTAATGCTTTCATGATCATATGCATAGTGTGTTCACATGTCCTTATCTAATGCAAAATCAGGCGGTCTACTGATTTAGTTGACCTCCTTAATGCAAATCATGTCAGCGCCATGAGTCTAATATGTATGCAATCCTAATGATTCATATTATTTCTATATGAGTGCACAGCCATTCACTCAAATGCAACGTCCACAGGATAACACATCAAGTTCAATCCATAAACAAATACATATATGCAAATGCAATATGAAAGTGACTGAGCTAATCTAGTGCCTAATGTATGCGTATGCATCCACGATCAACCACTTGCAACGATTAATCATAACATGTTCCAAACACATGTTTACATCCATTGGCTTCTACCTAAGAATCAAAGATATGATTTGGAGGATATACCTTAAAAGATAAAGACTAGTATAAACTTAACAGAAAAAGAGGAATCAATGATACACCCTTAAAAAGGGTATGAAGCGCGTATCTAGTCTTCAGGCTTCTAAGTCGCATTTTCTTGAGCTTCACTCCACTGTACCTTATCTAATTTAACTTCACGGTTGCGAAGCTTCTTGACCTCCATTTCCAAAACCCACTAGTAAAGATAGGACCTCGATCACTTACTATGCTATAGGGTATCCAATGTAGTCGAACTATCTTTCCAAAATAAACAGATATTAACCATGATATCAAGTGTATATCCTAAGATGATTAGAGGTCTCTCCTCTACTTAGCTTATCCATCATGCTGTAAATCCGAGGGTCTAAAGCTAATGGTTACTATGTGCTTATTACCTCTCTTAAGGTCATTCTAACTTAGGGTGCCAGCCCCAACCATTTATTTCTCACGCAAACCACCTAGTCGAACTCGACATCCCTCAAGTACAAACCCCAAAGGCCTAAACCAATATCAGAAAAGCACCCAAGCGATACCTCCTCCGAATTTGGACGATCTATGTGAGATGATACTAACAAAACAACCAAACAATTGAGCACTTTACCGACTCTGGCTATCCTCGCCAATCTTGCTCCAGAATTATCGTTGATCGCATAACTGGCTTTGCAGTGTCATCTAGATACATGCGGAAGTCTGTCTAGAGTTTTAGGGGGAAAACCCCTACCCTAATCAAAACATCTTGCGTACTCATGGACTACTCCAACGGATCGAAAATCGTCGATAGATAAATAAAGTGATTTTAGGTAGCTAAGACAAACTGATCCCTTAGGATCGTACGAAATCCCGAGGGTATTCCCGAGGCAAGTCGAAAGTCTAACTACTCTTGTTTCACAATTACTAGCTAACCAATCAATGCCTAGTATCAACCCATAGCCCAAAAAAACATAAGCATAAATATAACTATTCTCAAATCCTCACAAGTCAAAGATAAATGGACCGAACCAGCAATTGGATTTGAGACTATAATGGGATCCTCTACTATACAATATCTAGGGTGCAGAGACTCAACAATGGAAGCAAATATATACGAATGTGAAGCGCTAAAATCAGAAGGAGTACTAACAGGATAATCAAAAAGGAAAAGCTCTTTCAACAGAAATCTTACTGCCTCTCTCTCAGGTATGCTGGCGGTGAGAGCATGCACTTGCCTTCCGGAAAATCATGTCCCTTGTTCTTGCCCTTGCCCTTAATTATACGACCCGTTATACCAAAATAAAGATACTTCCTCTTGTTTTAGGTTTTACTATTCTTTCCTCCCCTCATTTGTGAACCAAGTCCATATCCATGAGTTCTCTCATCCTTATGTAACTTGTTGACAGGTCTCTCGAAAGCTGCCTCCATCGCACCGAAAACCCTATAAAGCTCGAAAGAAAATTAGCCGCAGGTGATACTAGTGTGGCTATAGATGGAAGTTGGGCACTACTTCGCCCTTTGACAGGTGTCGTAGTCTTATCAAGCCTACATAATCATGTCGCGATAAGGTTATCTCCAAGAAAGCCAGGAGCCCCGGAGACTCAAGAAAGAAGGAAACAAGGTTTCAAGTAGAGGGTCAAAAGATAATGCATATGGCTTTGGGGAATATGCCTTTAAAACAAAACTTTTCTTTTGAAAATGCTTCTTTTAAAATTGTTTGAAAATAATTTTTCAAATCCTTTTCTTTTCTATCCGATCTGGTAACCATCAGCTCTGATACCAAGTGAAACACCCCACCTCCATTAAGGTCACTCACAAAGGGAATGCCTTAACTTCGGTGGAGCATTTTTAGTACAAGATGCAGAAAAATTACAAGACAGACGAATAAAGCAGCGAAAAATAAATAACCTTTATTGATTAAAACAGCTTGTACAAAGATTGTTTTACAACACCAATACTTATTACAACAAAGCATCTGTCATGTCTAATATGAAGAAGCACAATCTGATAATGATATTCCCCAATAAAGCATGAGCCAGCCATAGCAGTAGAAAATGGAGTTCAAAGCAATACGCCAAAGAATCTTCAAGCTCGGAAAGAGTAACGGCCCCAAAATGAGCTGAGCTTTTCCCTCCCTGACTACCTTGGGGGGGGGGGGGGACGGAAGAGAAGAGGCGAAATCAAACTAGGTCCGACATAAAGCCTGGTAAGCTCAGTGATTCTTAGCATTTAAATGAGGAAAAGAGTCATGACATGAATAAAATAAATATAAGACTAAACCATAGTAACAAGATAACATGGGATAAACATGGGATATGGCAAGATAAACTGAATGTACCGATAAACTGGATATACCTGTAAACTGAATGCGCTTCTACTCCTTCTCTGCTTCGCAACTACCCTGTTATACTGATTTCTATATCTCTACACTACCTAACTAGTGTCCAAACTAGTAATCTATATAAAATGATCATATGATAACGTGATCCCAATCCCTGTAATTGCGGTTGCCTTCAGGTGTACATCTATTATGGGGATTCCATTTATTACCAAGATCTAATCTAGGGTTTACTATCAAGCGCTTCCTAGATTCAACCGGGTTTATGCTACCCAGGGCCACTGGGGTTTATGCTACTTATTGAACGCTTCTCGGATTCAGGTTTACGCGACCTAGGTCCAACTAGGGATTATGCTACCTATCGAACGATGCCCCTAGTCTAGGACACACTACCCAAAGCGGTATATGTTCCTCGACTTTCCACACGTATGTGTCGTGAATCGTTATCGAAGTCTAGATGCACATGTCCTCTATATGTGCGACCCGAGTCCCGTGGCAGGGCTAGTCAAGAAACACGAAACTCGGTCGGGAGCTTTCAGATATCTGCCAATTGCAGATGCTAAGGTCTGCTTTTACAGTAGCTATGGTCCCACTAGACCCCTCCCTCAACTAACAAATGAAAGGCACCCAATAAAATCAAGAATGAGAACGGTACGCAGGCCCCTCTATGCCCCACCAACCTATGGGCCAACCTCACCCATAACTAGATAGCAAGTATATGGTCTGTTGGAGTTCTCCGCCTTTCCTCTTCGCGTATCTCGACGGACTCAAGATGGTAGGTAGACGACGAGTTGCTATCACAGGGAAAAAACTGGTCTCGCCGAATCACGCTGGTCCATCCTAGTCTTTAGGTTGCCTTATTATTGCAACCAAGGCATACCCTTGGCTCTTCTAACGCAGACCTTAACCTCTGTGAGCCCAGGAGGATCATCTGCAATCTCACAGAGGGATACCAAGAGTACCCTCACGTCCCCTCGAAGATGCGTGCTTCGTAATCCAGTTCATTGGAGCCTTCTTCATGATCAGATGGACATTCGCTCCTCCTCGTATTCTGCTTGGTTTTCTTGACTGAGGTTTACTGCTTAGTTCTCTTAACTAAGGTTTACTACTTAGTTTCCTGAATCGTTCGTTTTCTTAACTAAGGTTTACAACTTAGTCCTCTTAACTAAGGTTTACTACTTAGCTCTCTTCCTCGTCATGTTGGATTGGTTAAGTGTTATCCAGCAGTTTACGTTGACTTAACCTACCCATATATCATGTCAAATTGGTTAAGTGTTATCTAGCAGTTCATGTTGACTTAACCCACCCCTACATCATGTAAAATTGGTTAAGTGTTCCTTAACCTTACTTGTTTGTTAGGTTATACTGGTTAAGTGTCTCTCATTAACTTAACCCTGTTTATTTATCATGCTATAATGGCTAAGTGTTCTAAGTTTACTTAAACCCCCCGTCTAGTCTAGTTAGCATGTTATAATGGTTAAACATTTACTTAACCTTACCCACTTGTCTAGTTTACATGTTATAATGGTTAAGTGTTTCCTTAGTTACTTAACCTCCACAAATATTGCCTTGTTAACATGTTAAGTTGGTTAAGTGTCCAAATTAACTTAACCCCTATCAATCTTGTCTAGTTAACATGTTGAATTGGCTAAGTGTTTTCTCAATTACTTAACTCCACCCTTCTTGTCTTGTTCACATGTTAAGCTAGTTAAGTGTTTCCTTAATTACTTAACCTCACCATTTCTAGCTTGATTGTTCATGAGCTTTAATTAATTAAAGCACCAACCACTCACATTAGACAGATATTGTTGTGGTTACTGGATGTGCGGGTCGGTTCCGGGTAGGTTTATACCACAACTCAGTTTAACCTCGGGTCTTTCTGGGCTTGATGCACTAACCACCCACATTAGACAGGTACTGTTGTGGTCACTGGATGTGCCGGTCGGTTCCAGGAAGATTTACACCATAACTCAGTCTAACCTCGGGTTAGGCATATTCGTCTTTTACTAAATGTACATATTTACTATTTATGTAAATTTTCCGTAAATCAATTTAGCCTAGATCATATTCATGCAAATTAACATACTTATATTCTATGCCCAAAACTTGATTTACCTATCAATTAACCCAACTTGCAGTTTATACCAATTTAGATTTAATATTCCCCTTTTACAATTCATGCCCAATCTAGATTAATATCCCAATTTACAGTTCATGCCAAAATTAGATTTAATATTCTAGTTTACCGTTTATGTCCAAGACTTGGTTTACATGCCAATTACATGCTTTGTGGCCAATTAAAATTTATCATTTGTGCCCAAGTCTAATATGCATGTAAATTATTCACTATTATAGCCAATTCAGATTATGCCAACATATTTATTATGCCAAATTACCTTAATTAAGCTACGCCCAATCCCCACATCATGATCGTACGTATAACATGATTTCACAAGTTTTCTAAGTACTCATGAAATGGCACTAACAAAAGGAATAGGGGATAAGCACAAGAATTGATATAAAAGAATAGGCATGCAAAAATAATGGCTCCCACTGGTTCGATGTACATAATATTGAATAGGAATAAACTAGCCAAGTTACACACTAAATATGAGATCGAACATAATCAAGGGAATAGGCATAGGTGATTTGGTCCAACATAATGCTAGTTCAAGGTACAACATGATCGATTAATTGTAACAATGGGAATAGGCATAAGCATCTAACTCCAATAGTTATAGGCAATTAACCACAATAGTCATGGGCGACTAATCACAATAATTTCTTAATCAATGTCATAGGCAATAGTCTCATAGTTATGAATCATAGTCATGGGCAACAGTCTCATAGTCACGAATCATAGTCATAGGCAATAATTTCATGGGCAACAGTTAATGGCCATAGTCTTAGGCAAAGGTCTCATAGTCATAGTCATAGTCATAGGCAATAGCTTCATAGGCAACAGTTTCATAGTCATAGTCTTAGGCAAAAGTCTCATAGTCATAGTCGTAAATCAAATCCAAAGGCATAGATAACTTTAGATTTGACATAAGCATGAATCAAAGATAATTAACCTGCAAATAGGTACAGTTCTATATTTTGATTTATTACATTCACGATTTCAATTACACGTTCAAATCTAAGGAATAACCGAACTTACAAAGAAGGAATTCTTGATTTCTGGAATCTGAATTCTGAAGTTGGAATGCTCGCCTTTGATGTAGATAGTTGAATTAGATTACTTTAATTTGATTTTGATTCGGGTTTTTATCTTGTCTTTGAATTGAAAGCGGTGACGGCTATTCCAAGTTCTCTATTGACGGCATGATAGTTCCAGGATTATTTTTGTGTGATTTTAGGTTGAGCATTGGGTTGTTTATATAGAATTTCAATTTAATTAGAGCCGTTGGATGATCCTAGAGTTAACCACAACCATTCAGTCAGGATAGGGTGACACCTCAGCCCTAATGACTTAGCAAGGAGTTAGAAAGGACTCAGCAATGAGTCACAGTACGGATCAGATCACACCAGAAAGCTGTGCAGGCTTTCAACCCGACCTGGGCGTACTTGGCAGGTGCGCCAGTGCAATTTTTGTACTGGCGCACTTCCCAAGTGCGCCAGTGCATTTATATTTTCTTTTTTTCTTCTCTTCTTCTGGTTTTCTGCCTAACTTCGTTCATCCATATCTTCTTCATACGGTGTCCGATTTACGCGAACTCGGACTCTATCTCAACCAGAATTCCGAGACGAACACAATGGCGTAAACCGTTTCCCTTAATTATCGCATTGAAATTAATTATTCTTTGATTATATCTTTTGTCCCGATTAAAATTTTGGGGTATTACACAAATACTATAACGACCAATTAATCCTTAACCGTAGATTATAAATAATGTGTTAATTAATTAATTTAAAACGTTAACATATCTAATGTATAACTGATGTTTATATTAACAAAATTTGACAAACCAAATGGCATTGGAACCGTATCGACAAGCGCGACATTATGGCACTGATCTGGTCACAAACGGAGGCAGCTGGAATCTTTAGTCAAATTAAATTCCAGTTTAATTTGACTAAATCAAATCGTTTAATTGAAAAACCAACCCTAGGTGAGTTCAACTCACTCAGTTTATCTTGCTTATATTTTTATAAGTTGGGTTTTTATTTTGTGTGCAATGTTTGCTAATGGTTGATGATTGGATGAATGTTTGCATGCATGTTGAATATTTTAATATTCATTGATTAAATTAAACATCTGTTTAATTTAATCAAATAAATCGTTATTTTAACGATTAGATTCCAAACAAGGAAACTTACCTTGTTGGTTACGTTATAATAATATAAAAGTTTTAAATAAATATTGGGGTGTTTGAATGAATATTATAAATTGGTCGTTGATGGTTATTAGTTAAACTATTTATTTCTGTTTACCGTGATAAATATATTATCATATTGAATCTGAGGTAACCCATTGTGATGCAGGGAAGGACAGGTTGGGGGAATCCAACTGGATTCCTCAAATATGTTGTTTATATTCATGTTATATTATATGAACTATTTAACCAGTATGTTTGAATGATTAATTTATTGTTAATCGTTGAATTAAAGTTCAACAAATTGTTTGTTATTAACCAATGGATAATATTGGTTGAGTAATTAGTAACGGTTGGCCTAAAAATGAATCATTATATGAGCGTTGACTTACAGTCAAGTAAATCGATAGAAATAAGGTTATAAGAATTTATTTTATAACCAAAATGGATTTCGAATTCTATTTTATATAGATTATTTGAATAAATGATTATTAAAAGAAATAAATAATTATTTTATCTAGTAACTATAAACCGAGTACATAAAGAGAATTCTTTTGTTAATGAGTTTCATAACCAACGAGCAGAAATTAACCAAATGGTTAAACATTGAATTAATTATTTCAGATAATAACTAATTGCGATTATATAATTTAATTAGTTTAATTAAATTAAAGGAAATTATTTAATGTGGTTAAAAGAAAGGACTAATGGAATTGGTTAACGGATTAACCTTGTTTTGTCTTGAGTAAGTCGACTGTTATTAAAATAAGATAGATTATTAAATAAATTATTGAATCATGAATTATTTTTTGAGTCGAATGTTTTTTTAATTATCTGAAAAGAAGATTAACTATTAATGTCGAAATAAACAAATTGATTTCTAAAGATATTGGAATTTATTATTATTGTTTTAATAATAATCAAAGTGATAAATCTTGAACTAAATTCTGTTAATGGAAGTTTATGAAGTTATAGAGCCTTATGTGAAGTTAAGTGAAATGGTACGCAAATCTATATTTAATATAAACTCCTATTTAGATTTCTATTAGTTGAATTTTTATAAAATCCAAATTGGGAAATTATAAAAGCAAGTTATAAGTGGATTAATGTTATAAAGTATTTTAAGAATTGAAGTTCTAATGGGATTTGTAATCTAAAGAAAGTTAAAGGGAGTTTGAAGGCCTAAATACGGAGAAATGGAAATGTTTTGAGAAAAATGTGATTTTTAAATGGGGAAAGAGTTTTTCAAAAGAAAATGAATGGTGTTAAAACCGTGTTAAAAATCGTATGGTAAGTATAAGTATTTGGATATTTATTGGAGTGAGATTTCGTTGATAAACATCTATTTATTCTGAAGATAAGAATATTATCGACTCAAGGTCTGAGAGGTAAATAAAATACCACAACTTGAACGACTTCATGATTATCCAAGGATGATATTAGTTTAGAAACAAGGCTAGTGAATGGTATTAAAACTAATGTTTTCGTTATGGATATTATAAACTACAACTCGAAGAGTTATAAGTTGAATGAATTGAGTTGGAAATAAGAGGAGGAAAGGCGGTAATCCAAATGTTGGAAATCTAGAAATTTAATTAATAACTGTTAAACTAAAGAGGACAAGTGATGTTGTTTACTGAATCAATAAATCCATTTTAAATTTTTCTATAGGAGATGATTGTTTATTTTGATAGTTAAATCACCGACTATCAAGATCTGACCAAATCGATTGTTGATAGGGAAAGACCGGGATCGAATTTATATTCGAAAACCATTCCGACCAGCAAATACATAAACATTGAAGATGTTCAGAAGCTGATCGAGATGGAGCAATTGAAGACCGTGGATCTACATAAATGGAAGAATTGCCATCGAATTTCTCTGACTTGCAACCAGAGGTTTTCTGACGTGATTCAGTCTTGGTTGCGATTTTGCGGACTGCAAGGACTACTTGCTACTGATCCTTTTGATGCGTTAGGAGGGTACCTTCGGTTCATCTTGTTCCTGGATGACTTGTATGGATGAATGTCTAACAGAATATTTCCTAAAAAACACGTACATTGTTTTTTACAAGGTGGCAAAGAATTGCCCTTCTTTTAAACCCAGAGTATATTTGTGGACGTCAATTAGTGATTTGACGGATCTGATAATGTGGCATATAATGTAAATGGTGGTTAGATACTCTAAAGGTGAATTCTAGCCTCAAGCCTCGCAATTGGAAAATGACAAAAATCGAGCAGGAGGCATGGCTATGTGGGTCACTTCCATTAGGGTGTATAATCACCTATCTAAGAAAATCCATTTCTTTCTTTAATCTATTTCGATGATGTCCCTTTCGGGAAACGGTGGTTTGAGACCAAACGTTGGTGATATAAATTCGATACACTCAAGCGAAATGAGTGGTCGGTCATGTGTGGTCGGGTTGCAAGATGTTCTTGTTGAACCCAGTGTATTCCCCTCAAGAAATACACTATCAGAAGGTGGTTCCATACCTTGTCATAGTCGGAATCCGATCTCCAATAAGCGCCCGCGGTTTTGATTGTATACAACATATGTGGAGCGTGAGATGCAAGCATTCCGCTAGATTGTTATTTTTTTGTATTTAGACACCATTATAATATCAGAATAAGATATGACTTTGAAAATGCTTTGGGTTATCATAAGGTAAAAGCCTTCTGTGTTTATGTGTGGATCGGTCTTACGATTATCCTTTTCTTTTGGAAAGGATTTATTAACTTTGATATCAAGTTGGTTGTTGTTATAAACTTAGAGAGTTTTTCTCACTCTGGTTCACCAGACTGATCAGGCGTTTGTAATGTTCGTGTTAGCCCGGGTTTCACAGGTTCAGGTTAAGATGTTATGGATTACAGAGATGAGCTGTAGGAGTCTAGATGTATGATATTCTATTATTTATTCCGCTGTGTGATGTATATGAGGACAAGTTGTTATAACTGTCCAGATGTATTAATGTACTCTGATGATTGTAAGTATATTTGTTCAAGGTTTCAATAAAGATTTATTTCTATATTATATTTCGTTCCGCTACGATGTGAGATTCTGTGTACTGTTGGTTCTTCTTCTTATTCTTCTATTCTAATATTTCTTTCTTATCTCACCCTCTAACTTCTTTCTAATAACTAACAGCTTTTCTATGCAGTTTGGGTTGGACTTGAGTTGTAATTAGTCTACTCAAAGGGTACGGGAAAGTTAGTATGTTACAGTGGTATCAAAGTTAGAGGTTGAGTAGTAACCTTGGCTTTGTGGTGTAACTCAGTAGAGAACGGTTAGTAACACCTTAGATTAAGTTTGAGTGTATATACGAGAGAGCGTATTTGTAGATTTCATATAAAAATATTTTGTATTGTATTGATTGATCAGTTCAAATATTGGGAAACCATATGAAACTGGCGACTGACACGATATTGACTTATAAACAGGGTAAATGAAATAATTTTGCCCAAACTATATTTTTATAGAAAAAGGAAATAATTTTCTATATTATAGTACTGTTGTTTGGTTGGTTGTGTTGATTGGAATTCAAATTGAATTTTGAAATGAAATTGAATTGGTTAGAAACCAATTTGTTAACCGAACATGAAGATAAGACTTAACCTGGTTATGTGGAATCGAATTAAATAAATAGGGATTTGGAAGTCGAATGGATAATAATGGAAATCAATTGGATATTAATCGATTGATATTAATGTATGTTTAATCAAAGTGAATACAAACGGTAAATATTAATGTTGAATATAATATAAATTGGTTTGATTGTGTATTGTTTGATTTATTGGCTGCTAGTTGGTTAAATTAAATTAAATAACGAGTTAATAAGAAATTGAATGAATTGATACAAAATTCCAATATAATGAATTGGAAATAAAATTGATTATGAAATAAATCTGAATTATTTGACCTTGAATTGTTATTTACGTTGTAAGTTGAGTTAAGCATAGATATTAAAAAGGCTATGAGAATTAGCTTGATTATATATTGAAGTACAAATTGTAAGACAAAGAGTAGTTAGTATTGATTTGCTTCGAAATTTGAAATTTAGTGGCCCGAAAAATAGGTAAACCTTAATATTATTGGTTGATGATTAATTTTATATCTCTGAGTTGGGTAGCCATTTCGCTTTTGGTTTTCTTTTTGGAGAAGTAAGGCTCGGAGTGGTAGACGTAGTTGTACCGATCGAACCATGCAGAGGAGGTGCTGACGAAATTTTCGAAAATTTGAAAGAGTTTGAATTTGTTTTGATGATAATTCAAAAATAACTATTTTGAAATAATTGGGTTCGGAGCATTCTTCTTACCTTGTAATTTCGGGGAAGAAATTCTTTTAAGGGGAAGAATGTAATGTCCCAGTTTTTTTGAATGATAAATACGAATTTTTAGATTTGTTTAAATATTGATTTGGTAATATAAATAAATTTTTGTATTAATTTTTTTAATTAAAATGGAGCTCGAATGTAACACCCCACGTCCATTAATGTCACTCACAAAGGGAATGCATCAACTTTCATAGAGCATTATAAGTGTATAGACTAGAACATCACAAGAAAGACATATAAAAATGGTACTTCAAAATTTAAAATAACTTCATTGCAGCGAAAACGGAACATAGTTTGGTTACAACATCAAAACCAACTTGTAAAACCAAGTACACAAATATCCATCTTGGTCGAATTATTACATGAAAACCAGAAGCATAATCCCGTTACAAGTAGCCATAATAAAAAAGAAGATAAAGCTGAACATTACTTTCAGCAACTCCAAGCACTTCCAAAAGAGAGAGAAAGAGATCCAAGTCAAGCTCCACTAGTCCCACCTTGAGAACCTAGAGGGGGAAAAGGAAAGAAAAGAGGCGAAACAAACGAGGTCAGACATAAAGTCTGGCGAGTCCAGTGACTTTAACAATATAATCATTAAAGTAACAGGATAAGAACATAAACTGGATATAAGAAATGACTGTAACATAAACAGGTATGACAAGGTAAGCAAGATGGACAAGATAAACGTTGATTGCGCTTCTAATCACTATAAGATAATTCTTACACTGCACCAATGCCAATTATACCACACCCTTCATAGTCCCATACTGAAAGTTGATCCCACTTACTAATCATAATAATGGTAGCTTCGTGTACTCTTGGCTACTCTCATAGGTGCCTCCTTGCTCCTACCACCACTAGTTGTACCCACTACCCTCCCTACTAATCATAATAATAATAATGACATTGGTAGTTACATGTACTTCTAGCTGCTGTCATACATGCCGCCTGCTCCTATCTCCACTAGTTGTACCCACTACCCTCCCCATTCGATCGGCTCCCTAACTCGTAGATACCTATGCTAGTACCACAGTAGTGTATATCACTCCCTAAAGTGGCAATCCGATACTACTAAGGATGCACGGCTTATACCTACACGATGCAACAACGTCTTACCTACCAGCCCAGACCCATGCATGCAAATGACTCCGTTGGACTTGCGTTGCCACCGCTAACCCGTTTGACCTCTTACAATCAATCCCAGTAAGCGTGTCCCGTCCTCGACCTAGTTTGAGCTCACATAGATACTAAATGGGTTACTGGTTGAAAAGGGTCCCCACACTTTACACAAGCTTCCCGTCTATGCTTGGTCCCCACTAGGATTTCCCACTTAACCCCTTCTTATTCATGTCTTCTTACATGTTTTAACATGGTTAAGTGTTTCTAATTATATTTCACATGTCACCCATGTCACCCACTTAACCCCATGTCCCACTACATGTCTTATCTTGGTTAAGTGTTATTTAATTCAATATAACCGTAATCTTGCAAGACCTCCCACATTAGATTCCGTTTTGCGGTTGCTGGATTTGCCGGGCGGGTCCGGGCAAGCTTATACCACAATTTGAATCTAACCTTGTGTCTTTGCCTTATTACACGTCTAGTTTATGTCTTTGACCTCTCACATTAGAATGTCGTTTGCGGTTGCTGGATGTGCCGGGTTGGTCCGGGTAGGCTTATACCGCAAACTAGGTCTAACCTCGTGTCTTAGGCGTTCATTATCTCATTCTATTATTCAAAACCCAATTTGAATTAATATCCATGTTCCAATTTGTCCATAATTCCCAATTTAGGCTATGTTCATAATTCTCATTCTAATTATGTCCATAATTCCATGTACATAAATTATACCAATTTATGCCCCAAGTTAATTACATGATTACAAACCAATTTATGCCAATTACATAATATTCAATATTTTTCCCAAACTTTTCCCCAACGTTCCAACATCATTCGTACGTATAAGTCACATAATATGTTAGGCTTGTCGTTAGTCTAACTCATAAGAAAAAGGAAAAGAAGTGGGAAAGAGGCATCATCCACACATAATATAGATCCAATAATCATATGGAATATGAACTTGCATAGAATAGGAACGATCTAATTAACATAAACTTGCATAGATCTAATTAACATAAACTTGCATAGATCTAATTAACATAAACTTGCATAGAATAGAATAGATCTAATCAACATAAACTTGCATAGATCTAATTAACATAAACTTGCATAGATCTAATTAACATAAACTTGCATAAAATATAATAGATCTAAAAAACATAAACTTGCATCGATCTGATTAACATAAACTTTCATAGATCTAATTAACATAAACTTGCATAGAATAGGATAGATCTAATCAAAATAAACTTGCATAGATCTAATTAACATAAACTTGCATAGATCTAATTAACATAAACTTGCATAGAATAGAATAGGTCTAATCATCATAAACTTGCATAGATCTAATTAACATAATCTTGCATAGAATATAATAGATCTAATCAACATAAACTTGCATAGATCTAATTAACATAAACTTGCATAGCATAGAAAATAGTAGATTTAATTAGGCATACGAATCTACAAAATAGATCCAATATCATATGATAACAGAACTGGCATATCTCAACATAATAGATCTAATAGCATATGATACAGGCATAGTCATATAGTCCAATTCACACTTATCACCATTATTTTTAATTAATTATCTTGTGAAAGTAATTGTACTCACAATGGTAGAAGAAGAAAGAATATAGATTTGAATTAAGCATTTGTTGTTGTTCCAGAATCGTTCCCCTTTTTCACAATTCCTATGCTTTGATTCGTTGAAGAAGAGAAACTAGTTTAGTTTTGGATGCAGCAGCATGGAGGCTTATGAATGAATTTAGTTTAGGTTAGGGTTAGATTAGATGTGCTTATATAGATGTATTAGCTTAGTTAGAGCCTTTATATTAACTAGGAGATCATCAGAACCACACAGCTCAAAGACACGTCATCCAGCCAATCAGGAGAGGCCACGTCCGCCCTAAAACTCAAAAATCGTTATTAACAAATAAAAATGCGCCATGTGTGCAACATGATGCGCAGCAGCAGGGGTGTTGACACACACATGTCATATATATATATATATATATATATATATATTCCGCTTTTTAACTTTCTTTCCAATTAACCCTTTTCACACTAAACTGTTTTTTTTAATTGAACTACGTTCACACTAAGCCACTTTTTAGCCGTTCCCCTAAAACAAAAATATGGCGCTGGCGGGGATTGAATTCAAAACCTCTTGTATATAAGTCACGTGTTCTAACCAAATGAGACACTAAGTCTTTTTGTTTACAAACCTTAGAACAATGCTAAACATTATTATTTTCTCATTCCTCTTTTTCATGTTTTGCTGCAATATTTAATTTAAAGATATCTTCTTCATTTTACATTAGTTTTCTACAAACTATTGGTCTAAAATGACGCTAATTTCATGACCAAATTCCTAAAGCTTCTCAAATTTTCCTTTTTATTTCTATTTAATTGTTCGCATGCATTTCTTCACATTTCATGTATTGCATTTAATTTCTTTTATCAATCTTTTTCCTTCATTTCACTGCATGAACTTATTACATGCAATTTTATTGTCATTATTTAATTTTTTTTCTTAAATATATCTATGTATATAATATATATATACATATTTCCACATTTTTAATTTCATTAAAAATGCGGGGTGTTGCATTCTCCTTTACTCAAAGGATTTCGTCGCCGAAATCTTCAAGTTAAGAAGAATATACCCTACCATCCATCATCCATCTACTCATCCATCATCCACAAGCATCCATTGTCCTTAAAAGATTTCTAATGCTATATGTACATATGCAAAGGTGAGTGTATATGTTCCTTGTCTAATGCAAAGATCAGGCGGTCTACTGATTCAATTGACCTCCTCAATGCAAATTATGTCAGTGCCATTAGTCCAACATGTATGCAAAGAAATCCTAATGATACATATCATTTCTATATGTGTGAACAACCATTCATTCAAATGCAACATCCATATGATGGCACATTCAATATACATCCATTAATTTAAATATGCACACTTATTCGTATGCAATATGAAAGTAATTGAGCCGATCTAGTGCCTAATGTGTGTGTAAATGCATCCACGAGCAACCACTAGAAAACACATGCATCCACTTGCATCCACCAAACATAACATGTCTCAAACAGATGTTTACAATCATAGGATTTTCCTACCTAAATATCGAAAATGTAATCGAGAGGACATACTAAACAATAGAAAAAGTGGAAACAAAGTGGTAGAGAAAGGAGAAGTTAAGATCGTACCCTTAAAAAGGAAAGGGTACAACGCACGTATCTTGTCCTCCGTTTCCCAAGTCGCATCTCCTTGATCATCTCCCCATTGGAATTCAACCAACTTGACCTCTCGGTTATGTAACTTCTTGACCTCCGATCCATGGATGCATGAAGGAGCTCGTCTAATCGTGGCATATCGCTCCACTTCCACTTCCACTTCCCTAAGCATGCTCGGCTCCACTACTTCCGCGGTATCATGTAAACACTTTCGCAAATGTGACACGTGAAATACATCATGAACACCACTAAGCTTCTTCGGTAACTTCAATCTGTACGCCCTCTGTCCAATCCTCTCTGAAATGAGGAATGGCCCTACGAACATCGGTGCCAACTTCCCTACAGATCCAAAACGAATAAAAACCATATCCCCAACACCGAACTCAAGATCGGTCCTTCTCTTATCAGCATATGACTTTTTCCGGCCCTGTGCCATCTTCAAGAGTTGTCTTTCTCAAGCTCTCGTCTCATGAAACACAAAGTCTTTAATGAACTTCCTATAATAGCACGCTGTAAAGACCCGTAACTTCCCCGTAAAGGAAAGTGTCGGATAGTTCGAGAACAAGCCACAATAGAACGCGTACAGAAGAACGTTTCATTGTATATTACAACAATGCATCAGATTACAAGAATATACAGAGTAAAAATGAATATTACACAGAAATATCAGAGAATTAAATAACATTTAAATACATAGCAGCGGAAAAATAATACAATACACAACTAGAATGAGATATACGGATACAAAGCTTTCCGGATATCGTTCCAGCTGTAAACCAGGATCCTGTGAATATAAATCTGCAAAACCAAAACTACTAGCTGCCCGTGTCAAAATAGGGGCACCCAGAGTTTAGGTTAAAACAATAAACTCCAGGTCAGTCATGTGACTGGTGTGAGAACTAAAACAGTTATTAATCTTTATTTTAAATCATTAGGTAAATCAAGGGACCACGCCGTATAACACGGAACGGGTTTCCTCCCAAGAATACCAGTGCATAAACAAACAGCGCAATGCTAAATAAAGAAAAATGAAGTTGTTATAAGACCCAGGTCCCATCACACAATGCAACGCAGTCGAGGATAGGGTTTTCCCTTATAACAGCCAAAGAATGCTTGATACGGTTAAAACAAATCGTTTGATACTATTATAAGTGCATAGTGTATAAAACAACTTCAAATCATAAGTATCAATCATAGGCGACATGAGCGTCCCATGCCACTATGTCACCATATATAGGTTTACAAATAAAACCGCAAAGTCACGTATTTGGAAATTGGACTTCCGTCTATGAACCGAGGCAAAAGATAGTCCTCAACCGATTCGAGACAATCTAGCCCATGTCTCAGGCAAGCGCGCAGGCAAGCCTTGGAGCGACAGGGCCGGTCCACCGATGTGGATTATTATGCCTGAACACTACGTCTCTCCGCCCTATGGGGCGTAAATGAGCCAACAAATGACTCCATCGAACCCGGATCGTCCGATCAAACCGAGGCGCCTCGCAACAGCAACAACCACATAAGTCAAACTCGTCAGGGCGTGTAAAACCACTGACGCCACTTTTTAGCTAGAAAGAAACGCAAGTCCTCCCTGAGGTCCGTCTCCCGTTTTTGGTTCATACCGGGTGTGAAACACGCGAGGTAAACGTTACACAAAGCTACGCCACAAAGGCCGTGCTTTGATCATCACCACAAGACTTTGCTTTTCAACAGAAGCCTCGATCAATTGCCACTTAGGCATGCCACACAGGCAATTCACTCCATGCGTTTGATATCCATCAATATATAACCCCTGAGCTCGTACGTCTCAGAGAAGGGCGTTAAGCAAGAGAATAAATTCTCCGCCGCCAAGCAGATATATATTTAGTAGAGATCAATCACACGGACTAAAATCCAATGTCAGACACACAGTCCATATACAAGTCCGTTCTGGGTCTGAACGAAACCGGAGGCACCTAGTACCTCGCATATCCATCGATCTCCAAGTACGTCTGGACGATCACCAACTGTTTCCATCTTCTTGGGTGTACAGCCCAATCAAGATCATCAGTTATCACCCAAACGACGTGAAGACCTCCGGTCTTCGACCATCGTCTTCATCTTCGACTTATCGTCTTATCAGTTATTCAGAATGGGATAAACCCGGACTTTCCGAATAACTCGCGTATATTTTAAATAAGTGTTACACAAACACAACATACGCCTCATTCCAATTCATTAGTCACTAACCGTAAATTAATCAAGAGAATAATTCCCCAAATATTAACCCCGAAGGCCGAAACCAACATCAGATCAATATTCAGAAAACCATTCTGTTTGGCTAACCGACAGTCAATTTCTAAATTTCACATTCATAGGGAAGGTTCCCATTAATTTTATCAAAGATAAATTCTTTAATTTATTCTTTAATCTATTTTTGAATATCAATTCAAACTAGTCGGAATTAACGAACCTTACCGAAGTAATCATTTGTTTTAATTTCCCAATCCCAACCTATTCATCCCATGAAGTAAAACTGGTTATACTTCATATCTAACACCACGGTGTCATCGGTAAATTCAATTACCCTTTCACGTTCAAATCTAATTAAAGATTTAACTATCGCCTGGAGCAAAACTGGTGATACTCCATTTCGATTATTTCAATCTAATTAAAGATTCATTAAAACTCCACTTAGTTTTAATCGTTAACTGGGTTAAAGAATCCGTGTCATTTAAAACACGGTTCACGATAAACCCTAAGTCACATTCATTAATCATCGGGTTAAAGAACGAGTGTTATTTAAAACACTGTTCACGATAAACCCAAAAATCAATATCAATTCAATTCCAATTAAATATTATTTAATTGGTACACTTCATTAAATCTAAATAAAAAGATTTAATCTTTTCTCAACTGGGTTCAAGAACAGTGTTAGTGAAGACACCATTCACGACAAACCCAAATCACATTTGATATTCAATATAAGGCTCTGAATAGAAAATATCTCGGCTTATATTCAATATCAAATTCTACGATTAACAAATGTCGTGTTGGAAATAACGATATAAATATATATCTTTCAAATTTCCATAACCACATCTGTATAATCACGAATTCCAACATCGAAATATTCCGAAGACAATTTCGATTCAAATCCATTCCAATGCAATCATTGGAAATTTTGGTTATTTTTAAAACCCTTTTCGAATTCAATTTATTTATTTAAAAATAAATAGAATTATAATTCTAGTTCAAAACTAGTTCATTTCGATAAAAATCTATTTTTATCTTTTCAAATGTGGAGTTTTTCATCCCAATTCTTCACAAATCATTTCTTATGATTTTACACAAATTATTACTATTTTTAATAATTTTATCAAGGCCCGTACAGTCGATTTCCATCAACGGCCATCGAACTGCACTTACAGCGACCTTTTTCGAATTTGATTTGGACGTATCTCCAAATCCAACCGTTAGATTTCAAATTTCTAACATTCGTTAGAAAGCTCTTTTCGATACGAACCCAACGGTTCCGGTTTTAGGAGAATCCGACGGTCGGATCTCCCGT
The DNA here is from genome assembly GCA_030737875.1 of Allium sativum. Taxonomy (NCBI): domain Eukaryota; kingdom Viridiplantae; phylum Streptophyta; class Magnoliopsida; order Asparagales; family Amaryllidaceae; genus Allium; species Allium sativum. The sequence continues at coordinate 762,830,677 of CM060910.1, forward strand.
AATGTCCGTTTGAAATAAATGGTCGAAATTCGCGAACTGCCGCGGCGCGGCGCGTTCTATTCAGGCCATTATATTATATATATAATATATATAATATATATTTCGTCGATTTCTATTTAAAATGAATTATATAAATAGTTTTAAAATTCGTTTCAAAAGCAAATTCAACTTCCATTTCAATTCAAATCAAAATTGAATTCTTCTTTATAATTTCGTTTTAAAATTCATTTCTATTTAATTCAAATTTCAATTCAATTTGAATTCATTTCAATTCGCTTTCAATTCAATTCGAATTCGTTTTCTATTCGATTCAATTCAAATTGGTTTTATATTCAATTCATTTCGAAATCGTTTTATATTCAATTCATTTCGAAATCGTTTTCAATTCAATTCATTTCGAAATCGTTTTCAATTCAATTCATTTCGAAATCGTTTTCAATTCAATTCATTTCGAAATCGTTTTATATTCAATTCATTTCGAAATCGTTTTATATTCAATTCATTTCGAAATCGTTATATATTCAATTCATTTCGAAATCGTTTTCAATTCAATTCATTTCGAAATCGTTATATATTCAATTCATTTCGAAATCGTTTTCAATTCAATTCATTTCGAAATCGTTTTCAATTCAATTCATTTCGAAATCGTTTTCAATTCAATTCATTTCGAAATCGTTTTCAATTCAATTCATTTCGAAATCGTTTTCAATTCAATTCATTTCGAAATCGTTTTCAATTCAATTCATTTCGAAATCGTTTTCAATTCAATTCATTTCGAAATCGTTTTCAATTCAATTCATTTCGAAATCGTTTTCAATTCAATTCATTTCGAAATGAATACAATCGATATAAATATCGTTCACGTCAAAATGGCGTCAATCTAATCAACACGGCTTCATAAATTTCCATTTTCAAATATTCTATTTCAAATATTTCTTTTTCAAAATAGTTGTTATCAAAATATTTCGTTCAACACATGACCAATCTCAATGGATGAGTACTGTCAACACATGAACTTTTATTTTATAATATTCTTTATTTTTCAAATTGGAATGAGGCCCAATCAATTACCATATAAAGTTAATTATATGGATTTCCATACAACACATGTATATAATAGCATTGAAAAATAATCAACCATCAACCAAAGTGCACTACACTGTATAAGCATCAAATATAGATATTCAACGCTTATAACAGCCTGTCAATCAATCGATCGGCATATTTAATCAATTAGGATGAGTGAACTACATATTTCATCCTAACACCCGTGTGGGGTTTCAACCAATCAAACAAATATTTTATTTGTGCAGTTGGGCGATGTGTAAAATTTATCGACCCAATCAATGTCCTTCAAATAGGTGTACATAAACAAACCGTCAGGTTTGTAAATGAATATTTATTTATTCACATTCACGTTAAAAATTATATTTTTAACGATAAAACATTTTATTCCAACATATGAATTTCTATTCAGTTCATTCTTTAAATAAAATGATGTTTTTATTTTTCTAACATATTTTAGAAAATTTCGGCGGCATAACGGCACGATACTAGAAACGGGACGAGGCCTAGCCTTATCCCCGGTCTAGTGAAGGCCCACGCCATTCACACATCAATCAAAATCACCAAACAACCAAATTCAAATCAAATCATATAACTAAGCTATGCAACCAAACAAACAAGTCCATGGTCTGTGGACGATTGTGTCGGGTGCTACTAAGCACCGTCTGCATCCTAGTATATATATATAATTAGAAAAGAAATTGAAAGGTGAGAAATTCTCACAGATAGCTATCCTAGCTCCACGGCTCTTCATTGATAGAAATCTTCATCGCAATCGCATCTTCGTCATCTTCGTTGCCCGTAGCCACTACATATATAAAAATCGAATTTTACTTCGCTATTCAATATATAAAAATCCTATTTTTATTTCGAAGTTCAATATATAAAAAACATATTTTTAGTTCGCTATTCAATATATAAAAATCGAATTTTTAGTTCAAAGTTCAATATATAAAAATCGAATTTTTAGTTCAAAGTTCAATATATAAAAATCGAATTTTTAGTTCAAAGTTCAATATATAAAAATTCTATTTTTATTGCGATGCCATATAGATAAAAATTCCATTTCAAAAATATAGACTTCGCCTTTTCTAATAAAAAGTTTTCGCCTTTTCTAATAAAAAGTTTTCCTTTTTTCTAATAAAAAGTTTTCCTTTTTTTTTCTAATAAAGATCAAATCTTTTTCCTTCTAAAGTTAAAACCTTTTCCTATTTTAAACCTTAAAATAAAATCAGTTTTCATTTTTTTTATAAATCAGTTTTATACTAAAATAAAATTCAGTTTTATACTAAAATAAAATTCAGTTTTATACTAAAATAAAATTCAGTTTTTCTTCTTTTAAAAATATCAGTTTTTATATTCCTTTATAAATCAGTTTTTAAAATCTCAGAAAAATCAGTTTTAATCTAAACGAAATCAGTATTTAAATCTAAACGAAATCAGTATCTAAATCTAAATGAAATCAGTATTTTTAAAAACTTACGGGTCCTCTCTTTCGGGGGGGGGGGGGGCGCTGGTGGTTGCTCAGAGGGGGTCGGAGGTTGCTCGCCGGTGAAGGGCTGCTCTGTCGTGGCGGATGACGGGGAGGGGGAGCTGCGGTCTATCGCGGAGGAGGAGAGAGCGAGAGGACGTCGGGGAGATGGCGGCTCAGCAACTGGAGGAGGTGGCAGTGAACGTCGAGGCGGCGGTGGGGTGAACGGAGGTGGGGTTTCGTCTCGATTCGATTTTTTTTTTTTTCTAATCTGAACTGAAATAGAAACGGGGGGGGGGGGGGGGGGGGCAGAACGAAGATAAAAGGGGGGGGAAGAAAAGTTTTTTTTTTATTATTATTATTATTTAATTATTTTAAATTTTACTTTATAAGGCAACTTTTATTTTCGACCTCAAAACGAGGCCCACCGCCTGTCGTCCATAGCGTTTTACCCCCATTCCGAACACAATGGGATATGTATCGCAAGCTGATTTGATCGTTTGAATCAGTTTCCGTTTAATTTAAATTTAAATCACTATATTGAATTTTAAACGTACATTTCAAATTACCGGGGTCACATACTAACTAGAAAAATTACTGAAAAATATTTTCTAGCTTCGTATTGACGATATGGTCCTAACAAAACTAGTTTCGTCGAATTCTGAGACCGTTAGAAAAATGGCCAATTTCCAGTCGATTAAAATCAACTGAAACTGGTCAAACGCGTTTTCCTTCGCCACGCTCACATATTGATTCTAGAAATTATGAAATTTGAAACCTAGCAATAATTTAACATCACGGACCCAACAAAACTGGTTTCGTCGAAATCCGAGGTCGTTTGCAAAATGTCCATTTTTAAGGGCCTGAATTCCATAGCGACTATTCAGAATTTTCAACTGGACATATCTTTTGATTTATAAAGTGAAATCTCAGTTTGTTAACTTCGTTGGAAAGATATTATCAATTAGATCCTAATGTTTTTGGTTTCACTAAAATCCGGATTGTTTTGCACTCGGTACATTCAATTGAAGTTTGAAATCGAATTATCGAACTACCGCGCCATTTTCTATTCTATTTATAATTATATATAAATATTTATATTCTAACGACGACGTATATAATATATACGTCGAATTTCAATTCAAAATAAATTTCTCGTCGATATTATTTAAAATATTTCATTTTAAATAATCAAAATTCGCTAAAATTGCCAAAATAAAAATTTCAAACTGGCTCGCATTTTACGGGTTGTTACAATCTCCCCCACTTAAAACTTTTCGTCCCCGAAAAGGAACAAAGTCGAAAGTGGTTTGATTAATCAACTCTACGTTCGATCTGGCTTCCATTCTCCAACTCTTTAGTTTCTGAGAATTTTCAAAACTTCAAAAATTTGGCTAACACCCTAAATTTTTGAAAAATTTCGCCATAACCTCCCCTGCACCGGGAGCATCGGGGAATTTCAAATAGCTTCCCCGGTCCTTCAGATCTCAAAAAGAAAAAGAAAAAGCCAAGCGGCTAGCCAATAGGCTCATAAAATCATCATCACCCAAACAAAACAGTAAATTATGTAGTAAACATGTACCTATTTGTCGGGCAAACAAATTTTATTCTCTGGCTCTAGCCTCCTTGCTATGACCTGTTCAATGATATATATGCATATGCAAGCAAATGCGACCAATTTTCAATACAATTCAATATTTGATGCAATTAGGCATAATGGTTCAAAATTATCAAACAATTAAACAAACAACACAATCATCAATCAATTAGTGAATTAGAGTTTCAAATTCATAATTTTAATACATATACAAAAATCATGTTCTTGATGCCAAATCACAACAATAGGCCCTATCTAATTTTGGTTCTCACACCAGTCAATAGGAAATATATAGAAATCTCACTTTCGTCACTCGAATATAAATACTGATAATGTGATCACAATTATCAGCATCATCCCCGGACGACTAGAGTGTGATTCTATATCTATCCAGTATATTAAAACTTCAAATACACGTTTGCAAGGCGTATATGCAAAATCTTTATATACTGGACTGTCCTAATCAATATAAATAAATAATCAAATACGTATAGAACGATTTAAAATTTCAAAACAAAGTTTGTTTTCATTTTTCTTTTAAAAATATTACTCTTTCGACTCATTCTAGGATACTGCTGATCCCATCTCTAACGAGTCATTCTCATCGGATATTACCAATCCAATTTCTGATGAATTCTTTCGTTTGGTTCTAATGTGTCTTGTTCTCGAGCTCTGTAAACCAAAGCTCTGATACCAACTGTGAAAACCCATAACTTCCCCGTAAAGGAAAGTGTCGGATAGTTCGAGAACAAGCCACAATAGAACGCGTACAGAAGAACGTTTCATTGTATATTACAACAATGCATCAGATTACAAGAATATACAGAGTAAAAATGAATATTACACAGAAATATCAGAGAATTAAATAACATTTAAATACATAGCAGCGGAAAAATAATACAATACACAACTAGAATGAGATATACGGATACAAAGCTTTCCGGATATCGTTCCAGCTGTAAACCAGGATCCTGTGAATATAAATCTGCAAAACCAAAACTACTAGCTGCCCGTGTCAAAATAGGGGCACCCAGAGTTTAGGTTAAAACAATAAACTCCAGGTCAGTCATGTGACTGGTGTGAGAACTAAAACAGTTATTAATCTTTATTTTAAATCATTAGGTAAATCAAGGGACCACGCCGTATAACACGGAACGGGTTTCCTCCCAAGAATACCAGTGCATAAACAAACAGCGCAATGCTAAATAAAGAAAAATGAAGCTGTTATAAGACCCAGGTCCCATCACACAATGCAACGCAGTAGAGGATAGGGTTTTCCCTTATAACAGCCAAAGAATGCTTGATACGGTTAAAACAAATCGTTTGATACTATTATAAGTGCATAGTGTATAAAACAACTTCAAATCATAAGTATCAATCATAGGCGACATGAGCGTCCCATGCCACTATGTCACCATATATAGGTTTACAAATAAAACCGCAAAGTCACGTATTTGGAAATTGGACTTCCGTCTATGAACCGAGGCAAAAGATAGTCCTCAACCGATTCGAGACAATCTAGCCCATGTCTCAGGCAAGCGCGCAGGCAAGCCTTGGAGCGACAGGGCCGGTCCACCGATGTGGATTATTATGCCTGAACACTACGTCTCTCCGCCCTATGGGGCGTAAATGAGCCAACAAATGACTCCATCGGACCCGGATCGTCCGATCAAACCGAGGCGCCTCGCAACAGCAACAACCACATAAGTCAAACTCGTCAGGGCGTGTAAAACCACTGACGCCACTTTTTAGCTAGAAAGAAACGCAAGTCCTCCCTGAGGTCCGTCTCCCGTTTTTGGTTCATACCGGGTGTGAAACACGCGAGGTAAACGTTACACAAAGCTACGCCACAAAGGCCGTGCTTTGATCATCACCACAAGACTTTGCTTTTCAACAGAAGCCTCGATCAATTGCCACTTAGGCATGCCACACAGGCAATTCACTCCATGCGTTTGATATCCATCAATATATAACCCCTGAGCTCGTACGTCTCAGAGAAGGGCGTTAAGCAAGAGAATAAATTCTCCGCCGCCAAGCAGATATATATTTAATAGAGATCAATCACACGGACTAAAATCCAATGTCAGACACACAGTCCATTTACAAGTCCGTTCTGGGTCTGAACGAAACCGGAGGCACCTAGTACCTCGCATATCCATCGATCTCCAAGTACGTCTGGACGATCACCAACTGTTTCCATCTTCTTGGGTGTACAGCCCAATCAAGATCATCAGTTATCACCCAAACGACGTGAAGACCTCCGGTCTTCGACCATCGTCTTCATCTTCGACTTATCATCTTATCAGTTATTCAGAATGGGATAAACCCGGACTTTCCGAATAACTCGCGTATATTTTAAATAAGTGTTACACAAACACAACATACGCCTCATTCCAATTCATTAGTCACTAACCGTAAATTAATCAAGAGAATAATTCCCCAAATATTAACCCCGAAGGCCGAAACCAACATCAGATCAATATTCAGAAAACCATTCTGTTTGGCTAACCGACAGTCAATTTCTAAATTTCACATTCATAGGGAAGGTTCCCATTAATTTTATCAAAGATAAATTCTTTAATTTATTCTTTAATCTATTTTTGAATATCAATTCAAACTAGTCGGAATTAACGAACCTTACCGAAGTAATCATTTGTTTTAATTTCCCAATCCCAACCTATTCATCCCATGAAGTAAAACTGGTTATACTTCATATCTAACACCACGGTGTCATCGGTAAATTCAATTACCCTTTCACGTTCAAATCTAATTAAAGATTTAACTATCGCCTGGAGCAAAACTGGTGATACTCCATTTCGATTATTTCAATCTAATTAAAGATTCATTAAAACTCCACTTAGTTTTAATCGTTAACTGGGTTAAAGAATCCGTGTCATTTAAAACACGGTTCACGATAAACCCTAAGTCACATTCATTAATCATCGGGTTAAAGAACGAGTGTTATTTAAAACACTGTTCACGATAAACCCAAAAATCAATATCAATTCAATTCCAATTAAATATTATTTAATTGGTACACTTCATTAAATCTAAATAAAAAGATTTAATCTTTTCTCAACTGGGTTCAAGAACAGTGTTAGTGAAGACACCATTCACGACAAACCCAAATCACATTTGATATTCAATATAAGGCTCTGAATAGAAAATATCTCGGCTTATATTCAATATCAAATTCTACGATTAACAAATGTCGTGTTGGAAATAACGATATAAATATATATCTTTCAAATTTCCATAACCACATCTGTATAATCACGAATTCCAACATCGAAATATTCCGAAGACAATTTCGATTCAAATCCATTCCAATGCAATCATTGGAAATTTTGGTTATTTTTAAAACCCTTTTCGAATTCAATTTATTTATTTAAAAATAAATAGAATTATAATTCTAGTTCAAAACTAGTTCATTTCGATAAAAATCTATTTTTATCTTTTCAAATGTGGAGTTTTTCATCCCAATTCTTCACAAATCATTTCTTATGATTTTACACAAATTATTACTATTTTTAATAATTTTATCAAGGCCCGTACAGTCGATTTCCATCAACGGCCATCGAACTGCACTTACAGCGACCTTTTTCGAATTTGATTTGGACGTATCTCCAAATCCAACCGTTAGATTTCAAATTTCTAACATTCGTTAGAAAGCTCTTTTCGATACGAACCCAACGGTTCCGGTTTTAGGAGAATCCGACGGTCGGATCTCCCGTAATGTCCGTTTGAAATAAATGGTCGAAATTCGCGAACTGCCGCGGCGCGGCGCGTTCTATTCAGGCCATTATATTATATATATAATATATATAATATATATTTCGTCGATTTCTATTTAAAATGAATTATATAAATAGTTTTAAAATTCGTTTCAAAAGCAAATTCAACTTCCATTTCAATTCAAATCAAAATTGAATTCTTCTTTATAATTTCATTTTAAAATTCATTTCTATTCAATTCAAATTTCAATTCAATTTGAATTCATTTCAATTCGCTTTCAATTCAATTCGAATTCGTTTTCTATTCGATTCAATTCAAATTGGTTTTATATTCAATTCATTTCGAAATCGTTTTATATTCAATTCATTTCGAAATCGTTTTCAATTCAATTCATTTCGAAATCGTTTTCAATTCAATTCATTTCGAAATCGTTTTCAATTCAATTCATTTCGAAATCGTTTTATATTCAATTCATTTCGAAATCGTTTTATATTCAATTCATTTCGAAATCGTTATATATTCAATTCATTTCGAAATCGTTTTCAATTCAATTCATTTCGAAATCGTTATATATTCAATTCATTTCGAAATCGTTTTCAATTCAATTCATTTCGAAATCGTTTTCAATTCAATTCATTTCGAAATCGTTTTCAATTCAATTCATTTCGAAATCGTTTTCAATTCAATTCATTTCGAAATCGTTTTCAATTCAATTCATTTCGAAATCGTTTTCAATTCAATTCATTTCGAAATCGTTTTCAATTCAATTCATTTCGAAATGAATACAATCGATATAAATATCGTTCACGTCAAAATGGCGTCAATCTAATCAACACGGCTTCATAAATTTCCATTTTCAAATATTCTATTTCAAATATTTCTTTTTCAAAATAGTTGTTATCAAAATATTTCGTTCAACACATGACCAATCTCAATGGATGAGTACTGTCAACACATGAACTTTTATTTTATAATATTCTTTATTTTTCAAATTGGAATGAGGCCCAATCAATTACCATATAAAGTTAATTATATGGATTTCCATACAACTCATGTATATAATAGCATTGAAAAATAATCAACCATCAACCAAAGTGCACTACACTGTATAAGCATCAAATATAGATATTCAACGCTTATAACAGCCTGTCAATCAATCGATCGACATATTTAATCAATTAGGATGAGTGAACTACATATTTCATCCTAACACCCGTGTGGGGTTTCAACCAATCAAACAAATATTTTATTTGTGCAGTTGGGCGATGTGTAAAATTTATCGACCCAATCAATGTCCTTCAAATAGGTGTACATAAACAAACCGTCAGGTTTGTAAATGAATATTTATTTATTCACATTCACGTTAAAAATTATATTTTTAACGATAAAACATTTTATTCCAACATATGAATTTCTATTCAGTTCATTCTTTAAATAAAATGATGTTTTTATTTTTCTAACATATTTTAGAAAATTTCGGCGGCATAACGGCACGATACTAGAAACGGGACGAGGCCTAGCCTTATCCCCGGTCTAGTGAAGGCCCACGCCATTCACACATCAATCAAAATCACCAAACAACCAAATTCAAATCAAATCATATAACTAAGCTATGCAACCAAACAAACAAGTCCATGGTCTGTGGACGATTGTGTCGGGTGCTACTAAGCACCGTCTGCATCCTAGTATATATATATAATTAGAAAAGAAATTGAAAGGTGAGAAATTCTCACAGATATCTATCCTAGCTCAACGGCTCTTCATTGATAGAAATCTTCATCGCAATCGCATCTTCGTCATCTTCGTTGCCCGTAGCCACTACATATATAAAAATCGAATTTTACTTCGCTATTCAATATATAAAAATCCTATTTTTATTTCGAAGTTCAATATATAAAAAACATATTTTTAGTTCGCTATTCAATATATAAAAATCGAATTTTTAGTTCAAAGTTCAATATATAAAAATCGAATTTTTAGTTCAAAGTTCAATATATAAAAATCGAATTTTTAGTTCAAAGTTCAATATATAAAAATTCTATTTTTATTGCGATGCCATATAGATAAAAATTCCATTTCAAAAATATAGACTTCGCCTTTTCTAATAAAAAGTTTTCGCCTTTTCTAATAAAAAGTTTTCCTTTTTTCTAATAAAAAGTTTTCCTTTTTTTTTCTAATAAAGATCAAATCTTTTTCCTTCTAAAGTTAAAACCTTTTCCTATTTTAAACCTTAAAATAAAATCAGTTTTCATTTTCTTTATAAATCAGTTTTATACTAAAATAAAATTCAGTTTTATACTAAAATAAAATTCAGTTTTATACTAAAATAAAATTCAGTTTTATACTAAAATAAAATTCAGTTTTTCTTCTTTTAAAAATATCAGTTTTTATATTCCTTTATAAATCAGTTTTTAAAATCTCAGAAAAATCAGTTTTAATCTAAACGAAATCAGTATTTAAATCTAAACGAAATCAGTATTTAAATCTAAACGAAATCAGTATTTTTAAAAACTTACGGGTCCTCTCTTTCGGGGGGGGGGGGGGGCGCTGGTGGTTGCTCAGAGGGGGTCGGAGGTTGCTCGCCGGTGAAGGGCTGCTCTGTCGTGGCGGATGACGGGGAGGGGGCGCTGCGGTCTATCGCGGAGGAGGAGAGAGCGAGAGGACGTCGGGGAGATGGCGGCTCAGCAACTGGAGGAGGTGGCAGTGAACGTCGAGGCGGCGGTGGGGTGAACGGAGGTGGGGTTTCGTCTCGATTCGATTTTTTTTTTCTAATCTGAACTGAAATAGAAACGGGGGGGGGGGCAGAACGAAGATAAAAGGGGGGGAAGAAAAGTTTTTATTATTATTATTATTATTATTTAATTATTTTAAATTTTACTTTATAAGGCAACTTTTATTTTCGACCTCAAAACGAGGCCCACCGCCTGTCGTCCATAGCGTTTTACCCCCATTCCGAACACAATGGGATATGTATCGCAAGCTGATTTGATCGTTTGAATCAGTTTCCGTTTAATTTACATTTAAATCACTATATTGAATTTTAAACGTACATTTCAAATTACCGGGGTCACATACTAACTAGAAAAATTCCTGAAAAATATTTTCTAGCTTCGTATTGACGATACGGTCCTAACAAAACTAGTTTCGTCGAATTCTGAGACCGTTAGAAAAATGGCCAATTTCCAGTCGATTAAAATCAACTGAAACTGGTCAAACGCGTTTTCCTTCGCCACGCTCACATATTGATTCTAGAAATTATGAAATTTGAAACCTAGCAATAATTTAACATCACGGACCCAACAAAACTGGTTTCGTCGAAATCCGAGGTCGTTTGCAAAATGTCCATTTTTAAGGGCCTGAATTCCATAGCGACTATTCAGAATTTTCAACTGGACATATCTTTTGATTTATAAAGTGAAATCTCAGTTTGTTAACTTCGTTGGAAAGATATTATCAATTAGATCCTAATGTTTTTGGTTTCACTAAAATCCGGATTGTTTTGCACTCGGTACATTCAATTGAAGTTTGAAATCGAATTATCGAACTACCGCGCCATTTTCTATTCTATTTATAATTATATATAAATATTTATATTCTAACGACGACGTATATAATATATACGTCGAATTTCAATTCAAAATAAATTTCTCGTCGATATTATTTAAAATATTTCATTTTAAATAATCAAAATTCGCTAAAATTGCCAAAATAAAAATTTCAAACTGGCTCGCATTTTACGGGTTGTTACACATGCCAACCTTAGAAAACTTCTAACTTCTCTTGCGTTTCTAGGAACCTTCCAATCTTGGATTGCGACCACCTTCGCGGCATCCACTGCTATCCCCTCCTTAGAGACCATGTGTCCTAAGAACCTCACTTCCTTCCTCCAAAAAGGGCATTTGGAGAACTTAGCCTTGAGTTGATGTGCTCGAAGGGTCTATAAGATTTCCCTAAGATGTATGGCATGTTCTTCCTCGCTTCTAGAGAATATTAAAATGTCGTCCACAAAGATACTACGAACTTGTTTAGAAACTCCCTAAACACCCTACTCATCAAGTCTACGAAATATGCGGGTGCATTCGTCAAACAAAAAGGCATGACGAACCATTTGAAGAAACCGTCGGGAGTCCTAAAAGTAGTTTTATCTATACTCTCCTCAGCTACCTTCAACTGATAAAAACCTGTAGCTAAGTCCCACTGCGAGAAAACCGAAGCGCCAACCAATTGATCGAACAAATCATCTGTCCTCGGTAATGGTTGTCTATTTTTCTTTATGAGTTTATTTAGCTCCCTATAGTCCACACACAACCTAAGTGAACCATAATCCTTTGTAGCAAAAACAACTGGAGCACCCCATCCCGAAATTCTTCTTCTTATGAACCCTTTCGCAAGTAGCTCTTTCACTTGTTTACTAAGCTCCCTCCTTTCTCTTGGAGCCGTGTGGCGCACAGGAAATGCAACTGGCTTTGCATTGTCCACCAAGTAGATACGAAAATCTATCTCGCTTTTTGGAGGTAAGCCCCTAACCTCCTCAAAGACATCTTCATACTCACGGACTACTCGAACAGATTGTAAATCATCAATGGATGTGTCAAGTGATTCTAGGTAGCTAAGCATCACCGAACCTCTAGGGTCGCAAGAAATATCAAGGGTCTTTCAACAACGAGTCAACAGTCTAACTACCCTCCTTTCACAGTCTAGGATGGCACCATATCTGGCTAGCCAATCCATTCCTAGAATCAACCCATAGCCCATGAAACCAAGAACGTAGGCATTGCATTTAAACCCAACGCCCAAGATAGACACTCTCAAATCCAGATAAACCATAGATAAATGAGCCGAACCACTAATAGGACTTGAGACTACAACGGGATCCATAACTAAACTATATTTAGGTACAGTGTTTCAACTAACGAAACAGATATGAACAAATGCGAAGCGCAAGAGTCGATAAGAGTTCTAGGAAAAAAGAAATCAAATCTTAAACAGAAACTTCCCTTCTCTTTCCGGTATACTGACCATGAGAAGATCCTGCCCTCAAGAAGATCCTGCCCTCTATCCTTGTCCTTGCTTCACCATACTGGAAACAACCACCTGTCTTCCCCTTGTCACGGAGTTTATTATTCTTTCCACCCTTCTTAGGTTCTACTTTCTTATCCTATGTCATATCTATGCCTCCACTGCACGTTCTCCAATCGTGACCTCCCACTAAGATAGAGCTTCATCCTTCATTAACCAAGCAGCTAGTTGAACTTTCCTTCCATTGTCTATTTCAAAGATACCAAACAAGTCCTCTACTTCCTTGAGCCAATTTCTAACCTCAACAAACGTCTCAGTCCCATGTAGCGGTTTTCCGCCCATCGCACGGAAGTCCTTACATATCTTAGGAAAAGCATCTAAACGCGAAGGAAGAGATTTAGAAAGGAAAAAGGAAGAGATTCAAAACGAAAAATCAGAAGAAAGATATATGGCTCTTGGGGATTATGTTTTTCATAATAAACTTTTCCCTCGAAAACACCTTCTTTAGAACATATTTTTGAAAATAATTCTAAAAAAATGCTTTTGAAAACGGCTTTCAAAATCTTCTATCTGTTCCGGTAACCTTTAGCTCTGATACCACGTGTAACACCCCACGTCCGTTAATGTCTCTCATAAAGGGAATGCATCAACTTTTATGGAGTATTATAAGCGTATAGACTAGAACATCACAAGACGGACATATAAAAATGGTACTTCAAAATTTAAAATAACTTCATTGCAGCGAAAACAGGACATAGTTTGGTTACAACATCAAAACCAAGTACACAAATATCCATCTTGGTCGAATTATTATATGAAAACCAAAAGCATAATCCCATTACAAATAGCCATAATAAAAAAAGATAAAGCTGAACATTACTTTCAGAAACTCCAAATACTTCCAGAAGAGAGAGAAAGAGATCCAAGTCAAGCTCCACTAGTCCTACCCTGAGAACATGGATGGGGGAAAAGGAAAGAAAAGAGGCGAAACAAACGAGGTCAGACATAAAGTCTGGCGAGTCCAGTGACTTTAACAATATAATCATTAAAGTAACAGGATAAGAACATAAAATGGATATAAGAAATGACTGTAACATAAACAGGTATGATAAGGTAAGAAAGATGGACAAGAAAAACGTTGATTGCGCTTCTAATGACTATAAGATAGTTCCTACACTGCACTAGTTGTAACACCCCGTAATTCTGTTAATATAAATATTCACAAATTAAAGAATAACTAATCTCAGACGTGGGAATTGTGGGAAATGGGTTGCGCCATTGTGTTCGTCTCGGAATTCTGGTTGAAATAGAGTCCGAGTTTGCGTGATTTTGACTTCGTATGAAGGAGATATGACCATCGGAAGTTTCAGAAAATTCAAAATTCAAAATTCGAAGTCAAACAGGCCAGGCGGGAAATTTCCCGCCCAGCACCCCAGGTCGACTGGGGAGTCGACTGGGCAGTCGACACCCCCAGGACCAGGTCGACTGCGTAGTCGACTTGGGTGTCGACCTGGTCAAGTCGGCCAGGTTTTGGCAGAGCCCAATCTTGAGCTGCTGATGTGTCTTTAGGACTGAGTTGGCTAATTTAACGGTTCAGGTTAGTTCTGAGTTGATCTGACGGTCTAAATAAATCCTAAACTCTATATATACATAGGTAGTCTCTCACTCTAAAATCACATGAAAAATAGAATAGCCGTCGTCATGCCATCGCCATGGAACTCAGTGTAGCCGCCGCCAACTAAGAAGGAAGAAAGCTAATAAAAACTCTAATTCTACTCAACTCTAAAGCAAATCAAGACTCTCTTTCTTTTCTAATTGTGAGTATGATGATCTTAATAAGATTATTAGCAAACTAATTAGATTAAGATGTGATATGGATCATAAGAAAATGATGTGAATTGTCATATATGTTGTTGTAAACCTTATGCTATCATGTATGTTGTAAATCCTATGTTATGTGATGATGATATCCTATATGTTGTAAATCATGCTATGATGATATTATATATGTTGCAAGTTTCTATGCTAAGTTGCGATGTTACAAAGCCATGATGTTATTATGTTGTAGTTAGCTTATGAATCATGATGTTGATTATATATATTTGGGCTATGATGATTCACATGATAAATCACATGTACCTATGCAAGTTTAGATTTATTAGTATGTATAATCTCACATATTGTATGACATCTATTTAGATCTAGAATTATGACATCTATTTAGATCTAGAATTATGCTATGACATGTGTGAGTTCTATGTGTTAGATGCTAGTTCAAACCATCATTATGTTGCATAAACCACATATGCAAGTTTATACATGAACTTGGGTTATGATCATATTATGTAAGTTGTGACATTTAACCAAACAAGTTGACACCTTTAGATCCATGACATGTGTAGTTTTATGTACGTTTCACCCCTATTATGATTAGATCTATTTTATTTGTCTATATGTTGTGATAATTTATCTTTGTGCTATGAGTTAGACTATTCGAGTCTAACGTATATTTTGCATTGAATAAGCGAACGTATAACGTGGGGTAGGGGTAATATTAAGGATTTAATATTAAGAAATTGGGGTGCAATTGATATGATTTTGCATACCGTAAGTGGATGGCCATAATTGAGTCAATTATGGACATCATTAAAATTGGAATTAATTAATGAATTGAATAGGGATATATTTAAAACTGGGGTAAAAGATTATAAGTGTTAATCAATGCTTAGGACACGAGGTTGGACTCGTTTGTGACGTAAAACTGCCCATACCCGCCCGACAAATCCAGTAGTCACAAATGTAAGTCCAATGTGAGAGGTCCTAGGCCCAAATTAAAGCATAACAGTTGTAAAGACACGAGGTTATACTCTTTTATGGTGTAAGACTGCGCGGACCCGCCCGGCGAATCCAGCTGCCATAAATGTCAGTCTAATGTGAGAGGTCTTTATAAGGTTATGGCCTTAATGAATTAAGAAATACTTAACCAGATAAACATGTGAGGTGGAACATGGGGGTTAAGTAGGTGCCTTGGGTGGCATGAGGAATCTAGTGGGTGCCTTTAGTGGCATTTGAAATACGATTAGTAAGACTTAACCAAACACACTTGTAAATGAACATGACTAAGAAGAGGGTTAAGTGGGATATACTTGTGGGGACAAGCTTAGGTGGATAGCTTGTGGTAAGTAATTGGGGGCCCATTTCAACCAGTAACCCAAACGTATCTTTGTGGTCTTGACCCAAGTCGAGGACGGGACACGCATACTGGGCTTGACTATAAGAGGCCAAACGGGTTAGCGGTGGCAACGCAAGTCCAACGGGTTTCATATGCGTGTGTGGACCCGGTCTGGTAGGTAAGACGTTGTTGCATCGTGTAGGTATAAGCCGTGCATCCTCAAGTTGTATCGGGTTGCCACTTTAGGGGAGTGATACACCCCACTGTGGGACCAGCACGGGTATCTACGAGTAGGGAGCCGATCGCAAGTAGGTAGTGGGGTACACCTAGCGGAGATAGGGGCAGGCGGCACCTATGTAGTCAGCTAGGGGTACACAAAGCTATTTATATAATTTCTAAGTGAAGCAAGTGGGATCAACTTTTAGGGTGACTGGTGTGGTGCAATGTAGTAATTATTCGTTAGTATTAGGTGTGCCTTTAACGTTATCTTTGTCTGCTCTTCCATTCCCAAAAGTTCATAGACATTTCCTTATTTTCCAGCTTGTGCCTCAGTCTAATTATTTTGATAATAGTATTGTTAGAATTATCATACTCGCTAGATTTTATGTCTGACCCCCTCTATTTCTATCTTTTCCCCCTCCAGGTCCTCAGGGTGGGCCCAGCTCTAGTGGAGCTTGATTGGATTACTTTATCTCTCTTTTGGAAAGCTTGGACCGTTGAAGTAAAGTCCAGCTTGTTATCTTCTTTAATGGCTATTTATGTAATGGGATTATGTATTTTGTTTTATCAAGATGGATATTGTACTTGACTCTGATTTATGGTTTTATGATGTAACAAACATGTTTAATTTCCGCTGCAATGAAATAAAGTTTTAGATTTCCAAGTACTACTTATTATCTGTCTTATTGTAATTTTTCTATTCTATATTCACTTAAAACCTCCATGCAAGTTAATGCATTCCCTTTGTGAGTGACATTAATGGACGTGGGGTGTTACACGTGATATCAGAGCTTAAGGTTACCAGAACAGATAAAATTTTTAGAAAAACTATTTTTCTAAAGTATTTTTGGAAGAAGTGTTTTCAAAAACATGTCTTGATGAGTAATTTAAAGAGGAAAGTTTTTATGAAAAACATAATCCCCAATATCCATATATCTTTATCTTTCGAATTCTCCATTTTGAATCTTTCCTTTTTCGTTTCAGCATGGCTGAAGATCTTAACCTACCGGAGGGTGTAACGATACCAGGATGGTATAGGAGGTTATTAGAGGCTAGGGCCGCTGTAGGTCCAGCCAATGTTCCTCCACCACCAGTTGCACCCGCTCCTCCTCCCCCTCCTCCTCCCGCTGATACTTTTGCAAAGACATGCAAGGAATTTAAGGCTATAGGTGGAAAACCTTTTCAAGGGTCAGAAACGTTTGTGGAAGCTAGAGATTGGCTTAAGGAGGTGGAAGAATTGCTAGAAATCTTTGAAGTAGAAGAAGGGAGGAAAGTCAAATTAGCTGCTTGGTTAATGAAGGGAGAGGCCTCGTTTTGGTGGGAGGTCACTAATGGGGAGCGTCCTGTTGATTCTTGGGCGGATTTCAGACGTAGGTTTGAGGCAAAGTTTCTCTCAAGGGAAGAAGAGAATCTATACATGGAAAGGTTCTTGACATTGAAACAGGGAAATCTATCAGTGAAAGAGTACGTCAACAAATTTAACCAATTGGCAAGGTTTGGCTTAGATTTGGTGAACACGTAGAAGAAGAAGGCTCTGAGGTTCGTTAATGGCTTGAATGAGCCATTGCAGGGGTTGTCTATGACCCACATCCCTATGGGGGCCACCTTTGAGAAGCTAGTAGACATGACACTCATGCATGAGGAGAAAGGCGCTAATGCTAATAAGGCACCCGAGAAGAAAGGGGATAAGAAGAAACCACAACAGCAAAACAAGAAGGGTGGTAAAGACAATAATGGCAAAGGAAAGAAAAGATGCTTTAACTGTGGGACACCAGGCCATCTCAGCAAGGATTGCAGAAAGAAAAAGAAGACTAGCTGTTTTCACTGTGGTGAAGCGGGACATCTAGTGAAGGATTGCCCAAAGAAGGGGCAGAGGGCAGGGTCTACCTCGGGAGGACAGGTGCAGGCTCTTATGGCCCCAGGGCAGGCAAGGGGACAAGTTCAGGCTCTCGCGATCCCACTGCTGCAAGAACGAGGTAGAACCATTTCTGTTGAAAGCTTAGTTTTTCTGTTTGATCATCCTGTCCGTACCTTATTCGATTCGGGCGCATCGCATTCGTTTATCTCTACATCATTAGTTGAATCACTGCACTTAAACACCAGTTTAATAGAGGATCCCTTAGTTGTTTCGAATCCAATTGGGGGCTCAGCTTATTTGTCCATGATATGTTTGGATTTGAAAATTTCTATACTTAGCGTTGGGTTTAGATGTGATGCTTATGTTTTGGGCTTCACGGGCTATGGGCTAATTTTAGGAATGGATTGGTTATCCAGAAATGGGGCCGTTCTTGATTGTGAAAGGAGAGTAGTTAGGCTCATAACTCGCCTTGGCAACACTCTCGAAATCTTTTGTAATCCCATAAATTCGGTTATGCTAAGTTATCTAGAATCGCTTGATGCGTCGGTGGAAAATCTACGATCTGTTAAAGTAGTCCAAGAATATTCGGATGTGTTTGAGGAGGTGAAGGGCTTGCCTCCGAAGCAGGAGATAGATTTTCGAATATATCTTGTGGATAATGCAAAACCAGTATCTTTGCCAGTACGCCACATGGCTCCTCGTGAAAGGAGGGAACTCAATAAGCAAGTGAAGGAGTTGCTTGAGAAGGGGTTCATAAGACGAAGTATATCGGAGTGGGGTGCTCCAGTAGTATTTGCCACGAAGGCGGATGGGTCCCTTAGACTGTGTGTGGACTATAGAGAACTTAATAAGCTTACTAAGAAGAACAGACACCCACTGCCGAGGATTGACGATCTCTTCGATCAGTTAGTTGGTGCCTCAGTGTTTTCGCAATTGGACTTAACCACTGGTTTCCATCAGTTGAGAGTGGCTGAGGATAGCATTGACAAGACTGCCTTTTTGACTCCGGACGGTTTCTATGAATGGCTAGTGATGCCCTTCGGTTTGACAAACGCCCCTGCATACTTTGTTGATTTGATGAGTAGGGTGTTTAGGGAGTACCTTAATAAATTTGTGGTGGTCTTTGTAGACGACATCTTGATCTTTTCTAAGAATGAAGAAGAGCATGCCCTACATCTTAGGGAAGTGTTGGAGACTCTACGAGCGCATAACCTTAAAGCTAAATTTACTAAGTGTCACTTCTGGAGAGAGGAAGTGCGATTCTTAGGGCACGTGGTTTCCAAAGAAGGGATAGTTGTGGATCCCGCAAAGGTAGTGTCCATCCAAGATTGGAAGGTCCCTAAAAATGCTACCGAAGTAAGGAGTTTCTTGGGGTTGGCTGGCTACTATAGGAAGTTTATCAAAGACTTCGCAAAGATATCAGCTCCATTAACACGTTTGACGAAGAAGAACCTAGTTTTCACATGGGACGTATATTGTGATGATGCGTTCCAACGTTTGGAGAGAGCTTTGACTTTAGCCCCAGTCTTAGTGCTGCCAGACGGGAGTAAGCCGTTTACTGTTTATACCGATGCTTGTGGGACAGGACTAGGCGCAGTCTTAATGCAAGAGGGAAGGGTAATAGCCTATGGTGTAAGGCAGTTAAGGGTGCATGAGAAAAATTACCCTACGCATGACCTAGAGTTGGCCACAATTGTTTTTGCGCTTAAGTCTTGGCGCCATTATCTTCTTGGCGGGAAATTCGAATTGTTCACTGACCACAAATCTTTAAAATACTTATTCTCTCAGAAGGACTTGAACTTAAGGCAGCAAAGGTGGATGGAGTTCTTAGCGTCCTACGATTTCGAAATAACATATACCCCTGGCAAGGGTAACGTGGTGGCAGACGCCTTAAGTAGGAAAAGGCTGTCCTTGAGTCCGTTGTTTGTTGAACGGAGAAACTTAGAATTCATCTCTATGTTTGACTTTAGACCTGCCGTTGACTTTGCACTTGGTTTGCTAGCATCCTTGGAGGTCAGACCTACGCTTTTGGGATGGATTGGTGAAGCACAACGAGACGACCCACAGTTGGTTGAGTTAGTAGAAAAGCTCAAAAGAGGGGAGACATCAACCCATCTCCGTAGGTATACCCTGGATGATAAGGGATTATTACGTAGGGATAGTAGACTTTGTGTACCTCGAGACGAAGGTTTGAGGAAGGCTATTCTTGACGAAGCACATCATTCGAAGATGACCATTCATCCCGGCGGGGATAAGATGTACAAAGTCATGAAGAGAGTTTTCTTTTGGGCCGGTATGAAGAGGGATGTGGCCGAGTATGTTGCTAGATGCTTGGTGTGCCAACAAGTAAAAGCGGAGCAAAAGAAACCCGGTGGGTTGCTTCACCCATTGGAGGTTCCACTATGGAAGTGGGAAAGTGTCTCGATGGACTTTGTGGATGGATTACCAAGATCAAGGAAGGTTAATACGGGGATTTGGGTTATAGTAGACAGACTTACTAAGAGCGCCCATTTCATTCCCGTGAAGAGTAAGAGGACTGCTCCATTGTTAGCTTCTGTATACGTTCGAGAGATAGTTCGTCTGCATGGTGTTCCTTCTAACATAGTAAGCGACTGTGATCCTATCTTCACTAGCGAATTTTGGAAGAACTTGCAAGAGGCGATAGGGACTCAGTTATGTTTGAGCACCGTGTATCATCCTCAGACGGACGGCCAAACTGAGAGGGTGGATCACATTCTAGAGGATCTTTTGAGGCTATGTATCCTAGACTTTGGAGGTACATGGGAAGAGCATCTTCCATTAGTGGAGTTCGCGTATAATAACAACTTTCAGTCTAGCATTGGCATGGCACCTTTCGAAGCTCTTTATGGACGACCTTGTCGTTCACCTACATGTTGGTGGGAATCTACGGATAAGATCTTACTTGGGCCCGATATGATTAGAGAGACTTCGGAAAAGATCGACTTGATTCGAAGGAGGATGAAGACGGCGCAAGATAGGCAGAAATCTAATGCAGACAAAAGGAGGACAGATCTTGAGTTTGATGTTAGGGACATGGTCTTTATCAAAGTGTCTCCATTACGGAATGTTGTTCGCTTTGGGTCCGTTGGGAAATTAGCACCAAGGTTTGTAGGGCCATTTCCTATTAAGGAGAAGATTGGACAAATGGCGTATAGAGTGGAGTTGCCTCAGAGACTTAGTGGTATACACGACGTATTCCATGTGTCACATTTGAGGAAGTGCTTGCACGAGACCGTGGAAGTGGTAGAGCCGAGCTTGCTTAGAGAGGTGGAGATAGAGCGTGATGCGACAATTCGACGAGCTCCTAGCGCATTCTTGGGTCGGAGATCAAGAAGCTGAGAAATCGAGAGGTCAGACTAGTCAAAGTGCAATGGGGAGATGATGAGAGCAACGCTACTTGGGAGACAGAAGCGAAGATGCGTTCGTTGTACCCTTTTCTTTTTGAGGGTATGTCTTTTAATTTCTCCTTTATCGCTTAGCTTGTACTTATCTTATCTTTAGTATGTCCTCTCGCTAGTATCTTTGACCTTTAGTTAGGATAATCCTATGGTTGAAACATGTATTTGAGACATGTTATGTATGATGGATGCAAAGTGGATGCAAGTGTTTGCTAGTGGTTGCTCGTGGATGCATATACACATACTTTAGGCACTAGATCGGCTCAGTCACTTCATATTTCATATTGCATATATATGGATGTATTTAGTAAAATGGACGTATGAGGATTTTTTTTAATCATATGGATGCTGCATTCAAATGATGATTGTGCACGCATATAGAGATAAAATGTAGCATTAAGGAACTTTTGCATACATAATGGACGCATGGCACTATCATGATTTGCATTAAGGGGGTCAACTGAATCAGTGGACCGCCTGATTTTGCATTTGATATGGACATATACACACACTGTGCATTTAAACATGAAAGCATTAGAAGTCTATAAGGACAATGGATGCCTGTGTTTGATGGTTGAGTAGATGGACGATTGGATGTTAGGATATACATTCTTCTTGACTTGAAGATTTCGGGTTCGAAATCCTTTAAGGAGGGGAGAATGTAACACCCTGTAATTCTGTTAATATAAATATTCACAAATTAAAGAATAACTAATCTCAGACGTGAGAATTGTGGGAAACAGGTGGCGCCATTGTGTTCGTCTCGGAATTCTGGTTGAAATAGAGTCCGAGTTTGCGTGATTTGGACTTCGTATGAAGGAGATATGGCCATCGGAAGTTTCAGAAAATTCAAAATTCGAAGTCAAACAGGCCAGGCGGGAAATTTCCCGCCCAGCACCCCAGGTCGACTGGGGAGTCGACTGGGCAGTCGACACCCCCAGGACCAGGTCGACTGCGCAGTCAACTTGGGTGTCGACCTGGTCAAGTCGGCCAGGTTTTGGCAGAGCCCAATCTTGAGCTGCTGATGTGTCTTTAGGGCTGAGTTGGCTAATTTAACGGTTCAGGTTAGTTCTGAGTTGATCTGATGGTCTAAATAAATCCTAAACTCTATATATACCTAGGTAGTCTCTCACTCTAAAATCACATGAAAAATAGAATAGCCGCCGTCATGCCATCGCCATGGAACTCAGTGTAGCCGCCGCCAACTAAGAAGGAAGAAAGCTAATCAAAACTCTAATTCTACTCAACTCTAAAGCAAATCAAGACCCTCTTTCTTTTCTAATTGTGAGTATGATGATCTTAATAAGATTATTAGCAAACTAATTAGATTAAGATGTGATATGGATCATAAGAAAATGATGTGAATTATCATATATGTTGTTGTAAACCTTATGCTATCATGTAGGTTGTAAATCCTATGTTATGTGATGATGATATCCTATATGTTGTAAATCATGCTATGATGATATTATATATGTTGCAATTTTCTATGCTAAGTTGTGATGTTACAAAGCCATGATGTTATTATGTTGTAGTTAGCTTATGAATCATGACGTTGATTATATATATTTGGGCTATGATGATTCACATGATAAATCACATGTACCTATGCAAGTTTAGATTTATTAGTATGTATAATCTCACATATTGTATGACATCTATTTAGATCTAGAATTATGATATCTATTTAGATCTAGAATTATGCTATGACATGTGTGAGTTCTATGTGTTAGATGTTAGTTCACACCATCATTATGTTGCATAAACCACATATGCAAGTTTATACATGAACTTGGGTTATGATCATATTATGTAAGTTGTGACATTTAACCAAACAAGTTGACACCTTTAGATCCACGACATGTGTAGTTTTATGCAAGTTTCACCCCTATTATGATTAGATCTATTTTATTTGTCTATATGTTGTGATAATTTATCTTTGTGCTATGAGTTAGACTATTCGAGTCTAACGTATATTTTGCGTTGAATAAGCGAACGTATAACGTGGGGTAGGGGTAATATTAAGGATTTAATATTAAGAAATTGGGGTGCAATTGATATGATTTTGCATACCGTAAGTGGATGGCCATAATTGAGTCAATTATGGACATCATTAAAATTGGAATTAATTAATGATTTGAATAGGGATATATTTAAAACTGGGGTAAAAGATTATAAGTGTTAATCAATGCTTAGGACACGAGGTTGGACTCGTTTGTGACGTAAAACTGCCCGGACCCGCCCAGCAAATCCAGTAGTCACAAATGTCAGCCCAATGTGAGAGGTCCTAGGCCCAAATTAAAGCATAACAGTTGTAAAGACACGAGGTTAGACTCTTTTATGGTGTATGACTGCCCGGACCCGCCCGGCGAATCCAGCTGCCATAAATGTCAGTCTAATGTGAGAGGTCTTTATAAGGTTATGCCCCTTAATGAATTAAGAAACACTTAACCAGATAAACATGTAAGGTGGGACATGGGGGTTAAGTAGGTGCCTTGGGTGGCATAAGGAATCTAGTGGGTGCCTTTAGTGGCATTTGAAATACGATTAGTAAGACTTAACCAAACACACATGTAAATGAACATGACTAAGAAGAGGGTTAAGTGGGATATACTAGTGGGGACAAGCTTAGGTGGATAGCTTGTGGTAAGTAATTGGGGGCCCATTTCAACCAGTAACCCAAACGTATCTTTGTGGGCTCGACCCAAGTCGAGGACGGGACACGCATACTGGGCTTGACTATAAGAGGCCAAACGGGTTAGCGGTGGCAACGCAAGTCCAACGGGTTTCATATGCGTGTGTGGACCCGGTCTGGTAGGTAAGACGTTGTTGCATCGTGTAGGTATAAGCCGTGCATCCTCAAGTTGTATCGGGTTGCCACTTTAGGGGAGTGATACACCCCACTGTGGGACAAGCACGGGTATCTACGAGTAGGGAGCCGATCGCAAGTGGGTAGTGGGGTACACCTAGCGGAGATAGGGGCAGGCGACACCTATGTAGTCAGCTAGGGGTACACAAAGCTATTTATATAATTTCTAAGTGAAGCAAGTGGGATCAACTTTTAGGGTGACTGGTGTGGTGCAGTGTAGTAATTATTCGTTAGTATTAGGTGTGCCTTTAACGTTATCTTTGTCTGCTCTTCCATACCCAAAAGTTCATAGACATTTCCTTATTTTCCAGCTTGTGCCTCAGTCTAATTATTTTGATAATAGTATTGTTAGAATTATCATACTCGCCAGACTTTATGTCTGACCCCCTCTATTTCTATCTTTTCCCCCTCCAGGTCCTCAGGGTGGGCCCAGCTCTAGTGGAGCTTGATTGGATTACTTTATCTCTCTTTTGGAAAGTTTGGACCGTTGAAGTAAAGTCCAGCTTGTTATCTTCTTTAATGGCTATTTATGTAATGGGATTATGTATTTTGTTTTATCAAGATGGATATTGTACTTGACTCTGATTTATGGTTTTATGATGTAACAAACATGTTTAATTTCCGCTGCAATGAAATAAAGTTTTAGATTTCCAAGTACTACTTATTATCTGTCTTGTTGTAATTTTTCTGTTCTATATTCACTTAAAACCTCCATGGAAGTTAATGCATTCCCTTTGTGAGTGACATTAATGGACGTGGGGTGTTACACTAGTGCTAATTACACCGCACCCTTACTAGTCCCATACTGAAAGTTGATCCCTCTTACTAATCATAATAATGATAACTTTGTGTACTCCTAGCTGCTCTCGTAGGTGCCCCCTTGCTCCTACCCCACTAGTTGTACCCACTACCCTCCCTACTAATCATAATAATAATAATGATAATGGTAGTTTCGTGAACTTCTAGCTGCTGTCATAGGTGCCGAGCCTGCTCCTATCTCCACTAGTTGTACCCACTACCCTCCCCATTCGATCGGCTCCCTAACTCGTAGATACGTATGCTGGTCCCACAGTAGTGTGTATCACTCCTTAAAGTGGAAGCCCGATACTACTAAGGATGCACGGCCAATGCGACAACATCTTACCTACCAGCCCGGACCCATGCACGCACATGACTCCGTTGGACTTGCGTTGCCACCGCTAACCCGTTTGACCTCTTACAATCAATCCCAGTAAGCATATCCCATCCTCGACCTAGTTCGAGCTCACATAGATACTAAATGGGTGACTGGTTGAAAAGGGTCCCCGCACTTGGCACAAGCTTCCCGTCTATGCTTGGTCCCCACTAGGATTTCCCACTTAACCCCTTCTTATTCATGTCTTCTTACATGTTTCAACTTGGTTAAGTGTTTCTAATTATACTTCACATGTCACTCATGTCACACACTTAACCCCATGTCCCACTACATGTCTTATCTTGGTTAAGTGTTATTTAATTCATTATAACAGTAATCTTGCAAGACCTCCCACATTAGATTCCGTTTTGCGGTTGCTGGATTTGCCGGACGGGTCCGTGCAGGCATATACCGCAATCCGAATCTAACCTCGTGTCTTTGCCTTATTACGCATCTAGTTTACGCCTTTGACCTCTCACATTAGACTGCCGTTTGCGGTTGCTAGATGTGTCGGGCGGGTCCGGGCAGGCTTATACCATAAACCAAGTATAACCTCATGTATTAGGCATTCATTATCTCATTCTATTATTCAAAACCCAATTTGAATTAATATCCATATTCCAATTTGTCCATAATTCCCCATTTAGGCTATGTTCATAATTCTCATTCTAATTATGTCCATAATTCCATGTACATAAATTATACCAATTTATGCCCTAAGTTAATTACATGATTACAAACCAATTTATGCCAATTAAATAATACTCGATATTTTTCCCAAACTTTTCTCCAACGTTCCTACGTCATTCGTACGTATAATTCACATAATATGTTAGGCTCGTCGTTAACCTAACTCATAAGAAAAAGGAAAATAAGAGGGAAAGAGGCATCATCCACACATAATATAGACTCAATAATCATATGGAATATGAACTTGCATAGAATAGGATAGATCTAATCAACATAAACTTGCATAGATCTAATTAACATAAACTTGCATAGATCTAATTAACATAAACTTGTATAGAATAGAATAGATCTAATCAACATAAACTTGCATAGATCTAATTAACATAAACTTGCATAGATCTAATTAACATAAACTTGCATAGAATAGAATAGATCTAATCAACATAAACTTGCATAGATCTGATTAACATAAACTTGCATAGATCTAATTAATATAAACTTGCATAGAATAGGATAAATCTAATCAACATAAACTTGCATAAATCTAATTAACATAAACTTGCATAGAGCTAGTTAACATAAACTTGCATAGATCTAATTAACATAACTTGCATATAATAGAATAGATCTAATCAACATAAAATTACATAGATCTAATTAACATAAACTTGCATAGAATAGAATAGATCTTATGAACATAAACTTGCATAGATCTAATTAACATAAACTTGCACAGCATAAAATAGAGTAGATTTAATGCGGCATATGAATCTACAAAATAGATCCAATAACATATGATAACATAACTGGCATATCTCAACATAATAGATCTAATAGCATATGATACAGGCATAGTCATATAGATCTGAATTAAGCGTTTGTTGTTGTTCTAGAATCGTTCCCCTTTTTCACAATTCCTACGCTTTGATTCGTTGAAGAAGAGAAACTAGTTAGTTCTGGATGCAGCAGCATGGAGGCTTATGAATGAATTTAGTTTAAATTAGGGTTAGATTAGATGTGCTTATATAGATGTATTAGCTTAGTTAGAGCCTTTAGATTTACTAGGAGATCATTAGAACCAGACAGCTCAAAGACATGTCATCCAGCCAATCAGGAGAGGCCACGTCAGCCCTAAAACTCAAAAATCGCCATTAACAAATAAAAATGCGCCATGTGTGCAACATGATGCGTAGCAGCTGGGGTGTTGACACCCACATGTCATATATATATATATTATATATATATTATATATATTATATATATATTTCTTTTTAACTATCTTTCTAATTAACGCTTTTCACACTAAACCACTTTTTTTTAATTGAACTACGTTCATACTAAGCCACTTTTTAGCCATTCCCCTAAAACAAAAATATGGCGCTGGCGGGGATTGAACTCAAAACCTCTTGTATACAAGTCACATGTTCTAACTAAATGAACCACTAAGTCTTTTTGTTTACAAACCTTAGAACAATGCTGAACATTATTTTCTCATTCTTCTTTTTCATGTTTTGCTGCAATATTTAATTTAATGATATCTTCTTCATTTTAAATCAGTTTTCTACAAACTATAGGTCTAAATTGACTAGAAAATCGCCACGAACGCAATGACGCTAATTTCATGAGCAAATTCCTGAAGCTTCTCAAATTTTCCTTTTTATTTCTATTTAATTGTTAACATGCATTTCTTCACATTTCATGTATTGCATTTAATTTCTTTTATTAATCTTCTTCCTTCATTTCACTGTATGAACTTATTACATGCAATTTTATTGTCATTTTTTTTAAATATATCTATGTATATAATATATATACATATTTCCACATTTTTAATTTCATTAAAAATGCGAGGTGTTACATTCTCCTTTACTCAAAGGATTTCGTCCCCGAAATCTTCAAGTTAAGAAGAATATACCCTACCATCCATCATCCATCTACTCATCCATCATCCTCAAGCGTCCATTGTACTTAAAAGATTTCTAATGCTATATGTACATATGCAAAGGTGTGTGTATATGTTCCTTATCTAATGCAAAGATCAGGTGGTCTACTGATTCAGTTGACCTCCTCAATGCAAATTATGTCAGTGCCATGAGTCAAACATGTATGCAAAGGAATCCTAATGATACATATCATTTCTATATGAGTGCACAACCATTCATTCAAATGCAACATACATATGATAACGCATTCAATATACATCCATTAATTTAAATATGCACACTCATTCGTATGCAATATGAAAGTGATTGAGCCGATCTAGTGCCTAATGTGTGTGTAAATGCATCCACGAGCAACCACTAGAAAACACTTGCATCCACCAAACATAACATGTCTCAAACACATGTTTACAACCATAGGATTTTCCTACCTAAAGATCGAAGATGTAATCGAGAGGACATACTAAACAATAGAACAAGTAGAAACAAAGTGGTAGTTGTAGAAAAAGGAAAAGTTAAGATCATACCCTTAAAAAGGAAAGGGTACAACGCAGGTATCTTGTCTTTCGTTTCCCAAGTCGTGTCTCCTTGATCATCTCCCCATTGGACTTCAACCAACTTGACCTCTTGGTCACGTAACTTCTTGACCTCCGATCCAAGGATGCATGTAGGAGCTCATCTAGTCGTGGCATATCGCTCCACTTCCACTTCCCTAAGCATGCTTGGCTCCACTACTTCCACGGTAAACACTTCCGCAAATGTGACACGTGAAATACGTCATGAACACCACTAAGCTTCTCCGGCAACTTCACTCTGTACGCCCTCTGTCCAATCCTCTCTAAAATGGGGAATGGACCTACGAACCTCGGTGCCAACTTCCCTACAGATCCAAAATGAATAAAAACCATGTCCCCAACACCGAACTCAAGATCGGTCCTTCTCTTATCAGCATATGACTTTTTCCGGCCCTGTGCCGTCTTCAAGAATTGTCTTTCTCAAGCTCTCGTCTCGTGAAACGCAAAGTCTTTAATGAACTTCCCATAATAGCACGCCAACCTTGGAAAACTTCTTACTTCGGTTGCGTTTCTAGGAACCTACCAATCTTGGATTGCGACCACCTTCGCAGGATCCACTACTATCCCCTCCTTAGAGACAACGTGTCCTAAGAACCTCACTTCCTTCCTCCAAAAATGGCATTTGGAGAACTTAGCCTTGAGTTGATGTGCTCGAAGGGTCTCTAAGACTTCCCTAAGATGTACGGCATGTTCTTCCTCGCTTCTAGAGAATATTAAAATGTCATCCACAAAGACTGCTACGAACTTGTTTAGAAACTTCCTAAACACCCTACTCATCAAGTCTACGAAATATGCGGGTGCATTCATAAAAAAAAAAGGCATGACGAGCCGTTCGAAGAAACCATCGGGAGTCCTAAATGCAGTCTTATCTATACTTTCCTCAGCTACCTTCAACTGATAAAATCCTATAGCTAAGTCCCACTGCGAGAAAATAGAAGCGCCAACCAACTGATCGAACAAATCATCTATCCTCGGTAATGGGTGTCTATTTTTCTTTGTGAGTTTATTTAGCTCCCCATAGTCCACACACAATCTAAGTGAACCATTAGCCTTTGTAGCAAAAACAACTGGAGCACCCTATCCCGAAATACTTCTTCTTATGAACCTTTTCTCAAGTATCTCTTTCACTTGTTTACTAAGCTCCCTCCTTTCTCTTGGAGCCATGTGGCGCACAGGAAATGCAACTGGCTTTGCATTGTCCACCAAGTAGATACAAAAATCTATCTCGTGTTTTGGAGGTAAGCCCCTAACCTCCTCAAAGACATCTTCATACTCACAGACTACTCGAACAGATGGTAAATCATCAATGGATGTGTCAAGTGATTCTAGGTAGCTAAGCATCACCGAACCTCTAGGGTCACAAGAAATATCAAGGGTCTTTCAACAACGAGTCAACAGTCTAACAACCCTCCTTTCACAGTCTAGGATGGCACCATATCTGTCTAGCCAATCCATTCCTAGAATCAGCCCATAGCCCGTGAAACCAAGAACGTAGGCGCTGCATTCAAACACAACGCCCAAGATAGACACTCTCAAATCCCGACAAACCGTAGATAAATGAGCCGAACCACTAATAGGACTTGAGACTACAATGGGATACATAACTAAACTAGTATTTAGGTGCAGTGTTTCAACTAACGAAACATATATAAACGAATGCGAAGCGCAAGAGTCGAAGAGAGTTCTAGGAAAAAAGAAATCAAATCTTCAACAGAAACTTCCCATCTCTTTCCGGTATACAAACCACGAGAACACGACCTGCCCTCCAGAAGATCCTGCCCTCCAGAAGATCCTGCCCTCTATCCTTGTCTTTGCTTCACCATACTAGAAACAACCACCTGTCTTCCTCTTGTCACGGAGTTTATTATTCTTTCCACCCTTATTAGGTTCTACTTTCTTATCCTGTTTCATATCCATGCCTCCACTGCACGTTCTCCAATCGTGACCAAGATGGAGCTTCATCCTTCATTAACCAAGCAGCTAGTTGAACCTTCCTTCCATCGTCTATTTCAAAGATACCAAACAAGTCCTCTACTTCCTTGAGCCAATTTCTAGCCTCGACAAACGTCTCAGTCCCATGAAGCAGTTTTCCGCCCATCGCACGGAAGTCCTTACATATCTTAGGAAAAGCATCTAAACGCGGAGGAAGAGATTCAGAAAGGAAAAAGGAAGAGATTCAAAATGGAGAATCGGAAGAAAGATATATGGCTCTTGGGGATTATGTTATCATAATAAACTTTTCTCTCGAAAACACCTTCTTTAGAACATGTTTTTGAAAATACTTCTAAAAAAAGGCTTTTGAAAATGGCTTTCAAAATCTTTTATCTATTCCGGAAACCTTCAGCTCTGATACCACGTGTAACACCCCACGTCCGTTATTGTATCTCACAAATGGAATGCATCAACTTTCATGGAGCATTATAAGTGTATAGACTAGAACATCACAAGACAGACCTATAAAAATGGTACTTCAAAATTTAAAATAATTTCATTGCAGCGAAAACGAAACACAGTTTGGTTACAACATCAAAACCAATTTGTAAAACCAAGTACACAAATATCCGTCTTGGTTGAATTATTACATGAAAACCAAAAGCATAATCCCGTTACAAATAGCCATAATAAAAAAGAAGATAAAGTTGAACATTACTTTCAGCAACTCCAAGCACTTCCAAAAGAGAGAGAAAGAGATCCAAGTCAAGCTCCACTAGTCCCACCATGAGAACCTGGAGGGGGGAAAAGGAAAGAAAAGAGGCGAAACAAACGAGGTCAGACATAAAGTCTGGCGGGTCTAGTGACTTTAACAATATAATCATTAAAGTAACAGGATAAGGACATAAAATGGATATAAGAAATGACTGTAACATAAACAGGTATGACAAGGTAAGCAAGATGGACAAGATAAACGTTGATTGCGCTTCTAATGACTATAAGATAATTCCTACACTGCACCAATGCTAATTACACCGCACCCTTACTAGTCCCATACTGAAAGTTGATCCCTCTTACTAATCATAATAATGATAGCTTCGTGTACTCCTAGCTGCTCTCGTAGGTTCCCCCTTGCTCCTAACCCCACTAGTTGTACCCACCACCCTCCCTACTAATCATAATAATAATAATGATAATGGTAGTTTCGTGTGCTTCTAGCTGCTGTCATAGGTGCTGCCTGCTCCTATCTCCACTAGTTGTACCCACTACCCTCCCCATTCGATCGGCTCCCTAACTTGTAGATACCCGTGTTGGTCCCATAGTAGTATGTATCACTCCCTAAAGCGGCAACCTAATACTACGAAGGATGCACGGCTTATAAATACACGATGCAACAACATCTTACCTACGAGCCCGGACCCATGCACGCACATGACTCCGTTGGACTTGCGTTGCCACCGCTAAACCGTTTGACCTCTTACAATCAATCCCAGTAAGCGTGTCTCGTCCTCGACCTAGTTCGAGCTCACATAGATACTAAATGGGTTACTGGTTGAAAAGGGTCCCCACACTTCACAAGCTTCCCGTCTATGCTTGGTCCCTACTAGGATTTCCCACTTAACCCCTTCTTATTCATGTCTTCTTACATGTTTCAACTTGGTTAAGTGTTTCTAATTATATTTCACATGTCACCCATGTCACCTACTTAACCCCATGTCCCACTACATGTCTTATCTTGGTTAAGTGTAATTTAATTCATTATAACCGTAATCTTGCAAGACCTCACACATTAGATTCCGTTTTGCGGTTGCTGGATTTGCCGGACGGGTCCGGGCAGGCATATACCGCAATCTGAATCTATCCTCGTGTCTTTGCCTTATTACGCATCTAGTTTATGCCTTTGACCTCTCATATTAGACTACCGTTAGCAGTTACTGGATGTGTCGGGTGGGTCCGGGCAGGCTTATACCGCAAACCAAGTCTAACCTCATGTCTTAGGCGTTCATTATCTCATTCTATTATTCAAAACCCAATTTGAATTAATATCCATATTCCAATTTGTCCATAGTTCCCAATTTAGGCTATGTTCATAATTCTCATTCTAGTTATGTCCATAATTCCATGTACATAAATTATACCAATTTATGCCCAAAGTTAATTACATGATTACAAACCAATTTATGCCAATTACATAATATTCAATATTTTTCCTAAACTTTTCCCCAATGTTCGTACGTCATACGTAAGTATAATTCACATAATATGTTAGGCTCGTCGTTAGCCTAACTCATAAGAAAAAGGAAAAGAAGAGAGAAAGAGGCATCATCCACACATAATATAGATCCAATAATCATATGGAATATGAACTTGCATAGAATAGGATAGATCTAATCAACATAAAGTTGCATAGATCTAATTAACATAAACTTGCATAGATCTAATTAACATAAACTTGCATAGAATAGAATAGATCTAATCAACATAAACTTGCGTAGATCTAATTAACATAAAGTTGCATAGAATAGAATAGATCTAATCAACATAAACTTGGATAGATCTAATTAACATAAACTTGAATAGATCTAATTAACATAAACTTGCATAGAATAGAGTAGATCTAATCAACATAAACTTGCATAGATCTAATTAACATAAACTTGCATAGATCTAATTAACATAAACTTGCATAGAATAGGATAGATCTAGTCAACATAAACTTGCATAGATCTAATTAACATAAACTTGCATAGATCTAATTAACATAAACTTGCATAGAATAGAATAGATCTAATCAACATAAACTTGGGTAGATCTAATTAACATAAACTTGCATAGAATATAATAGATCTAATCAACATAAACTTGCATAGATCTAACTAACATAAACTTGCGTAGCATAGAATAGAGTAGATTTAATTACGCATATGAATCTATAAAATAGATCCAATAACGTATAATAACAGAACTGGCATATCTCAACATAATAGATCTAATAGCATATGGTACAGGCATAGTCATACAGTCCAATTCACACTTATCACCATTATTTTTAATTAATTATCTTGTGAAAGTAACTGTACTCACAGTGGTAGAAGAAGAAAGAATATAGATCTGAATTAAGCGTTTGTTGTTGTTCTAGAATCCTTCCCCTTTTTCACAATTCCTATGCTTTGATTCGTTGAAGAATAGAAACCGGTTTAGCCTTCGATGCAGCAACATGGAGGCTTATGAATGAATTTAGTTTAGATTAGGGTTAGATTAGTTGTGCTTATATAGATGTATTAGCTTAGTTAGAGCCTATAGATTAACTAGGAGATCATCAGAACCACACAACTCAAAGGCACGTCATCCAGCCAATCAGGAGAGGCCACGTCAGCCTTAAAACTCAAAAAATGTCATTAACAAATAAAAATGCGCTATGTGTGCAACATGATGCGCAGCAGCAGGGGTGTTGACACCCACATGTCATATATATATATATTATTCAATTTTCTTTTTAACTATCTTTCCAATTAACCATTTTCACACTAAATCGCATTTTTTTAATTGAACTGCGTTCACACTAATCCACTTTTTAGCCATTCCCCTAAAATAAAAATATGGCGCTGGAGGGGATTGAACTCAGAACCTCTTGTATACAAGTCACGTGTTCTAACCAAATGAGCCACTATGTAACGACCCAAGGATTTTCGGCTCGGAAATCGACATAAATACCTTAACCATCTCTCACGCCAATCTTCCAAACACCAAAAACACCGAATAGTTAATAGAAAGAAATTAGAGGGTGAGATAAGAAAGAAAGAAATATTAGAATCGCTGCGGAACAAAATATAATACATAAATAACTTTATTGAAAGCTTAAAGTAATATACTTACATACATCAGAGTACAACAGCCACATCTAGATAGTTATAACAAACTGTCCTCAATTTCAACACACAGTGTGATAAACTAGATAAAATCATATGTATGAACCCCTCCAGCACATCTTCTGAACTTTGTAATGTCCAATAACCTGAAGCTGTACAACCCGGTCTAACCTGAGCCTTACAAATACCGGGTCAGTCTGGTGAACCAGAGTTAGAAAAACTCAAAAAATTTAAAGGGAATCATCCAACTTGATTTTTAAGTTCAAAATCCTTTTGAAAGAAAAGGATAACAGTGAGACCAAATCCACACATAAATACAGACGGTGTTTACCTTGCGATAACCCAACATTTTAAAAATTATATATTAGTCTGATATTATAATAGTGTCTAAATACAAATAAATAACAATCTAGTGGAACGCTTGCATCTCACGCTCCACATATATAGTATACAATCAAAACCGCGAGCGCTTATGTGAGATTGGATTCCGACTATGACAAGGTATGGAACCACCTGCCGATAGTGTATCTCTAGAGACGAATACATTGGGTTTAACAAGAACGTCTTGCAACCCGGCCCACACATGACAGACCACTCATTTCGCTTGAGTGTATCGAATGTATATCACCAACGGTTGGGATCAGCAACCATTTCTCGAAAAGGGACAGCATCGAAAATAGATTAAAGAATGAAATGGAATTTATCTAGATAGGTGATTATACAGCCTAATGGGAGCGACCCACATAGCCATGCTGCCTACCCGATTTTTGCCATTTCCCGGTTGATGAAACTTGAGGTTATAATCAACTTTTGGAACATCTGACCACCATTCATATCGTCCATACATGTCATCCAGGAATAGGATGAACCGAAGGCACCGTCCTACTACATCCAAAGGATCGGTAGTGAGAAGTCCTTGCAACCCGCAAAATCCCAACCACGACTGAATCACAGTTTAAAAACCTATGGTAGCTAGCCAGAGAAATTCAACAGCAATCCTTCTGCTTGTGAAAATCCACGATCTTCAATGCTCCATCTCGACGTTCTTTTGATATCTTCAACGTTTACGTTTTTGCTGGTCGGAATGGCTTTCGAATATACATTCGATTCCGGTCTTTCCGAACCAACAATCGATTTGGTTAGATTATGATAGTCGGTGATTTAACTATCCAAAATAAACAACCATCATCCATAGAAAAATAAAGTAGATTCATTGGTTCAGTATACAGCGTCACTTTGCCTCTTTAGTTAAACATTCATTTATAATTCTTTCAACTTTCGAAGTACGCCCCTTCACTTCTTATTCCCAAATCAATTTGTTAAACTTTTAGAATTATCGTTAATAATATCCTTTATAGAAAAATTAATTTAACTCCTTCAACTTCCCTCGTTTCTAAACTAATATCATTCTTAGATAATCATGCAGTCATTACAAGTTGGGGTATTTTATTACCTCTCAGACCTTGAGATGACAACATTCTTATCTTCTGAATAGATAGGAACTTATCCATGAAATTTCATTCTATCATTTTCCCCAGTACTTATATTTAATTCAGAATCCCTTTTTAAATAACCATGTATCTTAGTTTGTTCAAACAACTCCTTTCACACTTAAAATATTCCTCTCTAGATCTTTATCGATAGATTTTCACTTTTATAACTAAGTTCAATCCACTAAGGTTTTTGTTTGATTTCAACTCACATTAAACTTGTTTAAAAACTTCCTTTATTAAAATTCCTTTCTAGAAATACATCCAAAATCTAACTCATATAAATATGAGTAAACTTATTAAAAATCCTTTTTAATTATAAACAAGGTCTTACTCAGCTAATTTCCTTTATTATCATTTCCAGTTCACCCTGGTTTCTTTCAGACATTATTCACTTTTAAAAGTTAATATTATTCTCTTTATAGAAATATGGATCTGATATATCAAAATAATTTGGGTTCATTTGAAAACGCTATTATATATTCCAGTCTTGTCTATCGAGCCTCTTATGAATTCATATTCATATTCATATTATACTTTAAAAATCCCGTTCAAAGTTCAACTCCTCGTTAATCGTCTAACATTCTTTACATCAATAGTTAACTTCATTGTCGCCTATAAATAAAATAATTAATCTTCCTTAAAAAGGTTATTTAAAAATAATAATTAACTTCTATAATACTTAAAAATCCAATAATAGTTTTTCACAAAAATCCATTCTCTTGCAAGTAGTCGACTTAGTCATCTCAAACAAGATTACTTTGTTAACCATTTCCACTTAGTTATTTCTTTAAGTTAATAAATAAAATAAAATTAAATGAT
This sequence comes from Allium sativum, assembly GCA_030737875.1. Lineage (NCBI taxonomy): Eukaryota > Viridiplantae > Streptophyta > Magnoliopsida > Asparagales > Amaryllidaceae > Allium > Allium sativum. The sequence continues at coordinate 762,867,593 of CM060910.1, forward strand.
TCCATTTGATTTAATTAACAGTCTAATTAAATAATCTCATTTAATAATTAAATTCAATCTTTAACCATTTGGTTAATCGCTGCCTATTTGTTCCAAAACTCATTAACATGCGAATCTTGCTTTATGTACTCGTTTTGAAATTTCAGGATGAAAATAATTATTTATTTCCTTTAATAACTCTATTTAAAAATAATCTATAAAAATAGATTTCCAAAACCGGCCTTTAGTTATAAAACAAATATTACAATTTTCTTTCTATTGATTACCTGATGGTAAATTAATCTTTATAAAACGGTTCATTCATAGACCATCTGCGGATAATTACTTAAGAAATATCACTGCATTGGTTAATATCAAACAAGTGTTTAATTTGGTTTCGACAATCATTCAATTCATATAATATGAAAGTAACAACATATTTGAGGAATCCGATTGAATTCCTCCAACTTTTCTTTCCTTGCATCATAGTGGGGTATTTCAATTTCAATGTAACAATATGTTTATTCATTTCGATAAACATAAATAAATAGTTCAACCAATAACAGTCAACTAACAATTTATAACATCCAACCAAGCATTCAATTATTTATTTAATACGTTTATATTATTATAAACGTAACCACCAAGGTAAATTGCCTCATTTGGAAATTTAATCATTACAATAATGATTTAATTTAATTAAATTAAACAAGCGGTTAATTTAATCCGTGAATATTAAATATATTCAGCACACATGCAAACAGTTATCAAATCACCAAACATTTCATAAAAAATAAAAACCTGATTTATAAAAATATAAATGGGGTAAACTGAGTGAGTTAAACTCACCTTGATTTGTTTTGACGATAAAATGGTTCGATATAATTAAATTAAACATATATTTAATTTAATAAAAGATCTCAACCGGTTCCATCTCCGGCCGTTGTAATTCCAAAATGTAGTGCTTTCCAATATGGTTCCCATGCTTCTGGCATCGTTTGGTTCTGTTGTCATAACAAAAACTTATATATGTTTATTTATTGACGATTATAGTTAAACTAATAAATTACTTAATTAATTATTATAACCCTTGCTTACTTTGGTTAGTTAGAGTTAAAATTGCATACCATTAATTTGATGACAACAGTGCCCAGTCCCTTTTTTTCTTCTGTTCAACGTGAATCCTTTACATGCGTTAACGATGTGTCCGAATCCTTCTTTAAACATGAGCCCATCTTCTCTTTCCATGATTACAGTAACGCCAGCTAGACATTCCCACTTCGTTTCCTTGTTCACACAATTTATTGTTGTTGTTTGTTTGTTTTTTCCCCAGTACTTATATTTAATTCAGAATCACTTTTTAAATAACCATGTATCTTAGTTTGTTCAAACAACTCCTTTCACACTTATAATAATCCTCTCTAGATCTTTATCGATAGATTTTCACTTTTATAACTAAGTTCAATCAACTAAGGTTTTTGTTCGATTTCAACTCACATTAAACTTGTTTAAAAACTTCCTTTTTTAAAATCCCTTTCCGGAAATACATCCAAAATCTAGCTCATATAAATATGAGTAAACTTATTAAAAATCCTTTTTAATTATAAACAAGGTCTTACTCAACTAATTTCCTTTTTTATCATTTCCAGTTCACCCTGGTTTCTTTCAGACATTATTCACTTTTAAAAGTTAATATTATTCTCTTTATAGAAATCTGGATCTGATATATCAAAATAACTTGGTTTCATTTGAAAACGCTATTATATATTCCAGTCTTGTCTATCGAGCCTCTTATGAATTCATATTCATATTATACTTTAAAAATCCCATTCACAGTTCAACTCCTCGTTAATCGTCTAACATTCTTTACATCAATAGTTAACTTCATTGTCACCTATAAATAAAATAATTAATCTTCCTTAAAAAGGTTATTTAAAATAATAATTAACTTCTATAATACTTAATAATCCAATAATAGTTTTTCATAAAAATCCATTCTCTTGCAAGTAGTCGACTTAGTCATCTCAAACAAGATTACTTTATTAACCATTTCCACTTAGTTATTTCTTTAAGTTAATAAATTAAATTAAATTAAATGATTCCATTTGATTTAATTAACAGTCTAATTAAATAATCTCATTTAATAATTAAATTCAATATTTAACCATTGGTTAATCGCTGCTTATTTGTCCCAAAACTCATTAACATGCGAATCTTGCTTCATGTACTCGTTTTGAAATTTCAAGATGAAAATAATTATTTATTTCCTTTAATAACTCTATTTAAAAATAATCTATAAAAATAGATTTCCTAAACCGGCCTTTAGTTATAAAACAAATACTATAATTTTCTTTCTATTGATTACCTGACGGTAAACCAATCTTTATAAAATGGTTCATTCACATGCCATCTGCCGATAATTACTTAACCAATATCACTGCATTGCTTAATATCAAACACGTGTTGAATTTGGTTTCGACAATCAATCAATTCATATAATATGAAAGTAACAAAGTATTTGAGGAATCCGGTTGAATTCCTCCAACCTGTCCTTCCTTGCATCATAGAGGGGTATTTCAATTTCAATGTAACAATATGTTTATTCATTTCGATAAACAGAAATAAATTGTTCAACCAATAACAGTCAACTAACAATTTATAACATCCAACCAAGCATTCAATTATTTATTTAATACGTTTATATTATTATAAACGTAACCAACAAGGTAAATTGCCTCGTTTGGAAATTTAATCGTTAAAATAACAATTTAATTTGATTAAATTAAACAAACAGTTAATTTAATCCGTGAATATTAAAAATATTCAGTACACATGCAAACAGTTATCAAATCACCAACCATTTCATAAAAAATAAAAACCCGATTTATAAAAATATAAATGGGGTAAACTGAGTGAGTTAAACTCACCTTGATTTGTTTTGACGATAAAACAGTTCAATATAATTAAATTAAACATATGTTTAATTTAATTAAAGATCTCAACTGGTTCCATCTCCGCCCGTTGTAATTCCAAAATGTCGTGCTTTCCAATATGGTTCCCATGCTTCTGGCATTGTTTGGTTATGTTATCATAACAAAAACTTATATATGTTTATTTATTTATTTACGATTATAGTTAAACTAATAAATTACTTAATTAATTATTATAACCCTTGCTTACTTTGGTTAGTTAGAGTAAAAATTGCATACCATTAATTTGATGACAACAGTGCTCGGTCCCTTTTTTCTTCTGTTCAACGTGAATCCTTTGCATGCATTAACGATGTGTCCGGATCCTTCTTTAAACATGAGCCCATCATCTCTTTCCATGATTACAGTAACGCCAGCTAGACATTCCCACTTCGTTTCCTTGTTCCCACAATTTATTGTTGTTTTTTGTTTGTTTTTTCTTCCAAGGCCCGGCGGCTTAATTAACTTCAACCCAATACCTCCCCAAACCCGTATGCTACAGATTCCCCCTTCTCCTATACTGCCTTTTTCACGCAACTAAACCATTCTTTCCAGAAACCCACGCCTCACTGTTTTCACGAACCCAGGTACCTCATCTTCTGTTATGACCCAAAAAGCCCATCACGCAAGCCTCCTTCCATCATCTATATTAGTATTGCTAATTCCAACGTCACTTTATTTACTTCTCCACCCATAGTTGCTTCAGACTACCAATTTGGACCATAAAAACTACTCCACCCTTTTGTTTTCAAAACTGCACAGTTAACTTCCCCAACGAAGCATTAAAACTGCTGCTCTAGGAAACCATCCGCTCTTCAACTAAACCCCCTCCTCCTTCATCCGCTATTTTTCTTTGATCCACCGACTGTCGTTTTAGTGTCCAAAAACCCTACACCATTATCACCCCATATACGAGACTTGAAAACAACGTACCCTTCCTCACATCATACTCTTTTCCCAGTGACCAATTCTCCCTCCTGTTCCCAATGCTACACACATGCTGCTTTGTTTGTATTGAATAAATGTATTATACATTTTATGCATACATTCCTATACCGCTCCTTCTATCCTTTCCCCATACTCACTGTATTTCCTCTCCACAAAATTTCGAAACCGCTCTTCCTTTCGTTCCAAACCCGTGAGCCTCTCCTTCCATGCTTCTTATTTCGTCTTGGCCAATGCTATAAGGAGCAAACACCACCGCACTTTACTGTTGCTGTGTCCTTTCCAATGCATCCCTCCAACATAATGTTCTTAGTTCTCTTTTTTTTCTAACCCCGCTTCTTGCTTTCCAGTATACTTCTTGTTCAGTTTAAACTTTCAATACCATTCCTTTTTCGTTCTTCTCTGCATACTTCCGTCAACGCCACGTCACCCCTTGTTTCCATTAAACTCCATGCTCAAACTGTGCCACTACCAGCGTTCGCCACGACCAACTCACCGGAAACCCGCACACTAACGCCATCAGCTTGAACTCATCGTGTTCACCAACCCTATACTTCTCTCATCTCCTTCCATTTTAGTTCCCTTCTACTTCCTACGGTGTAATACACACAATCCCCCCTCCTATTTATTTTCTCCTTCACATGCATGCGGTTGCCCATTCACCTTTCTTCACCAATATGATTGTTAAAAGCTTGCGTTGTACTTTAGTGGAGAGGGAAGACGGGTTTCATGTTTGGTTTGGAGTACTTCGGTGTTTCAAGGCTGTTGAAAAAAATGAGGATTGCGTATATATTTATAGTGAAAGGAAGTGTGGATACCACGCTACTGAAAATTATATTTTATTTGGTAGCTTGATGGGCACGGAGAAAGTTTGGCCTCCAAGAAAAATAAAATGAATTGTTTATTTTACTTTGTCTCCACAGTTTACTTATAGATGAGAAAATAGGGATTAGGCATGGTACGAGTTTTATATTGACAATGACCTGCACAGGTGGAAAGGGTATGTTTTCATCGATTTAGGCATGTAGTAGTAGGTAGCTTCCTAAGGGTACGTTTGTTTGCATATGCCGGTGTGTGCAACTTAGGGGTGAAGTTCCAATATTTTTATTCTTGTTTTAAGGGTAAAAGTTTGTATACGTTTAATTTTTTACTATGGTTATTTTAATTTTTTATCGTTGTTTACATCGCGCATTAAATGTACGCACTGTCACGCACAAACCTCAAACGCAACGAAAACAAACGCACTGCTACGTCTTGACGTTCTGGATCTAATGAAATTTGTTTCGTTGAAAACGGACTCCATTTGCACAGCAATGCTATTTTAATTTATCAATTCATCTTTAAAATTCATCTACCGACAAAATAGCTCCGTTTGGCTCAAAACTGGAAATGTAGCAAATAATTAATTATACGCATTCCACTAAAACTTGTTTCCTCGAAAACGGTGGTCGTTTGAAAAGAAAACAGTTCTAAGGCCTATAATATATCGATAAAATATATTTAAATTCAAAACAACTCCTACTTAAATAAATGATAAATTAATGTTATCATATTTATCCAAACGGAATAACCAATATATATTTTGAACTCAATATTCAGAAATTCAGGTTAAAACGGTATCCAAATTTATAGAAATTCTTTTATATTTATTAAATAAACACTATCATTTATTAATGAAATTCCATAATGACTATTTGAAAATTTGAATTGGACATTGAAATCTATAATATGAACTCTCCATTTTTCTTTCCGTTAGAAAAATATCATCAAATCGATTTAAACGTTTCTTGTTTTACAGAAATCAAACTTATATCGGATCCAGTATAATTAATTAAAGTTCAGATCGAAAATTACGAACTACCGCGTTGTTTCAAGTTTGTTTTAATTATATTGTAAATTATATATATTCGAACTCTATTTTAAATAAATAAAATTCGGTATAAAATTCATTATATTACCAAATCGATATTTAAAACCGATTTAAATATTCCAGATAAACGTTCGAAATCTTGGATGTTACATTCTTCCCCATTAAAAGAATTTCGTCCCCGAAATTACAAGGTAAGAAGAATATTCAGAACCCAATTATTACCAAAACAAATTCAAACTCTTAAAAATTTTCTGAAAATTTCGCCAGTACCTCCTCTGCACGGATTGATCAGAACAACTACAACTAACACTATGCGCCTCAACTTCTCCAAAATAAAACCAAAAGCCAAATTGCTAACACAGCTCAAGGTATAAAATCAATCACTCCAATCGATATATTAAGGTTTACCTATTTGTCGGGCAAATCAATTTCAATTCTGCAGCAAATCAACGAACTGCTCTTCGTCTGTACTTCCAGTCTGTATTACCAAATCATCACCATAGTCTTCTGAAATCTGCACTAAACTCTACTCACAATGCAAATGACAATCCAAGGTTAAAATAATTTAATTCATTCCATAGCCGATTTTATTTCCAATCCATTATATGAGGATTTTGTTTCAATTCGTTCAACTTGGTGAGTTTTATCCAATCCAATACTCAAAAAACCAAATTATTGAGTTATATTCAACATTGATACTTACCGGTCTATTTTCACCTTTATCTAACATACAGTAATATCAACTGATTAATATTCGATTTACATCATTATCCATTTCGATTTCCAAATTTAATTTAATTTAATTTAATTTCCATTTGAGTACCATCTTGAATTAATTCACTTAACCATATTAAGTTGCCTTCTCATATACAATCCAATTTATTTTCTAAATATTACTCCAATTTTTATCTCATGATTCAATTTGAATTCCAACCAAATCAAGCAATACAATCTACAACCAATACTATTAAACTATAGAAAATTATTTTCTTTTTCTACAAAAATATAATTTAGGCAAACTTATTTCATTTACGCTCTTTATAAAATAATATCGTGTCAATTGCCAGTTCAAAAACTGAACCGATCAAATAACACAATGTAAAACATTTTTATATAAAACTACAAATACACTCTCTCGTATATATACTCAAACTCAATCTAGGATATTATTAATCCCATCTCTATCGAGTTAAGCCACAGAGCCAAGGTTATTACTAAACCAATGGCTCTGATACCACTGTAACGACCCAAGGATTTTCGGCCCGAAAATTGACATAAATACCTTAACCATCTCTCATGCCAATCTTCCAAACACCAAAAACACAGGATAGTTAATAGAAAGAAATTAGAGGGTGAGATAAGAAAGAAATATTAGAATAGAAGAAGAAGAACCAACACAACACGGAGTCACATCGCAGCGGAACAAAATATAATACATAAATAACTTTATTGAAAGCTTAAAGTAATATATGTACATACATCAGAGTACAACAATCACATCTGGACAGTTATAACAACCTGTCCTCAATTTCAACACACAACGGGATATACTAGATAAAATCATATGTATGAACTCGGTCTAACCCGGTCTAACCCGAGCATTACAAATACCGGGTCAGTCTGGTGAACCAGAGTGAGAAAAACTCGCAAAGTTTAAAGGGAATCATCCAACTTGATTTTTAAGTTCAAAATCCTTTTGAAAGAAAAGGATAATAGAAAGACCAAATCCACACATAAATACGGACGGTGTTTACCTTGCGATAACCCAACATTTTAAAAATCATATATTAGTATGATGTTATAATAGTGTCTAAATACAAATAAATAAAAATCTAGCGGAATGCTTGCATCTCACACTCCATATATATAGTATACAATCAAAACCGCGAGCGCTTATTGGAGACTGAATTCCGACTATGACAAGGTATGGAACCACCTGCCGATAGTGTATCTCTAGAGGCGAATACACTGGGTTTAACAAGAACATATTGCAACCCGACCCATACATGACCGACCACTCATTTCGCTTGAGTGTATCGAATGTATATCACCATTGGTTGGGATCAGCCCCCGTTTCCTGAAAAGGGACAACATCGAAAATAGATTAAAGAATGAAATGGAATTTCTCTAGATAGGTGATTATACACCCTAATGGGAGCGACCCACATAGCCATGCTGCCTGCCCGATTTTGGTCATTTCCCGGTTGATGAGGCTTGAGGTTATAATCGACTTTTGGAATATCTGGTCACCATTCATATCGTCCATACATGTCATCCAGGAACAGGATGAACCGAAGGCACCCTCGTACTGCATCCAAAGGATCAGTAGCGAGAAGTCCTTGCAACCCGCAAAATCCCAACCACGACTGAATCACAGTTTAAAAACCTTTGGTAGCTAGCCAGAGAAATTTAACAACAATCCTTCCGCTTATGAAGATCCACAGTCTTCATTGCTCCATCTCGACGATCGTCTGATATCTTCAACGTTTACGTATTTGCTGGTCAGAATGGCTTTCGAATATGCATTCGATTTCGGTCTTTTCGAACCAACAATCAATTTGGTTAGATTTTGATAGTCGATGATTTAACTATCCAAAATTAACAACCATTATCCATAGAAAAATAAAGTGGATTCATTGGTTCAGTATACAACGTCACTTGGCCTCTTTAGTTAAACATTCATTTATAATTCTTTCAACTTTCGAATACGCCCCTTCACTTCTTATTCCCAAATCAATTTATTAAACTTTTTGAATTATCGTTAATAATATCCTTTGTAGAAATATTAATTTAACTCCTTCAACTTTCCTCGTTTCTAAACTAATATCATTCTTAGATAACCATGCAGTCGTTACAAGTTGGGGTATTTTATTACCTCTCAGACCTTGAGATGACAACATTCTTGTCTTCTGAATAGATAGAAACTTATCCACGAAATTTCATTCTGTCATTTTCCCCATACTTATATTTAATTCAGAATCCCTTTTTAAATAACCATGTATCTTAGTTTGTTCAAACAACTCCTTTCACACTTATAATAATCCTCTCTAGATCTTTATCGATAGATTTTCACTTTTATAACTAAGTTCAATCAACTAAGATTTTTGTTCGATTTCAACTCACATTAAACTTGTTTAAAAACTTCCTTTTCTAAAATCCTTTTCCGGAAATACATCCAAAATCTAGCTCATATAAATATGAGTAAACTTATTAAAAATCCTTTTTAATTATAAACAAGGTCTTACTCAACTAATTTCCTTTTTTATCATTTACAGTTCGCCCTGGTTTCTTTCAGACATTATTCAGTTTTAAAAGTTAATATTATTCTCTTTATAGAAATCTGGATTTGATATATCAAAATAACTTGGTTTCATTTGAAAACGCTATTATATATTCCAATCTTGTCTATCGAGCCTCTTATGAATTCATATTCATATTATACTTTAAAAATCCCATTCACAGTACAACTCCTCGTTAATCGTCTAACATTCTTTACATCAATAGTTAACTTCATTGTCACCTATAAATAAAATAATTAATCTTCCTTAAAAAGGTTATTTAAAATAATAATTAACTTCTATAATACTTAACAATCCAATAATAGTTTTTCATAAAAATCCATTCTCTTGCAAGTAGTCGACTTAGTCATCTCAAACAAGATTACTTTATTAACCATTTCCACTTAATTATTTCTTTAAGTTAATAAATAAAATTAAATTAAATGATTCCATTTGATTTAATTAACAGTCTAATTAAATAATCTCATTTAATAATTAAATTCAATCTTTAACCATTGGTTAATCGCTGCTTATTTGTCCCAAAACTCATTAACATGCGAATCTTGCTTCATGTACTCGTTTTGAAATTTCAAGATGAAAATAATTATTTATTTCCTTTAATAACTCTATTTAAAAATAAACTATAAAAATAGATTTCCAAAACCGGCCTTTAGTTATAAAACAAATCTATAATTTTCTTTCTATTGATTACCTGACGGTAAATCAATCTTTATAAAATGGTTCATTCACAGGCCATCTGCCGATAATTACTTAACCAATATCACTGCATTGCTTAATATCAAACACGTGTTGAATTTGGTTTCGACAATCAATCAATTCATATAATATGAAAGTAACAAAATATTTGAGGAGTCCGGTTGAATTCCTCCAACCTGTCCTTCCTTGCATCATAGAGGGGTATTTCAATTTCAATGTAACAATATGTTTATTCATTTCGATAAACAGAAATAAATTGTTCAACCAATAACAGTCAACTAACAATTTATAACATCCAACCAAGCATTCAATTATTTATTTAATACGTTTATATTATTATAAACATAACCAACAAGGTAAATTGCCTCATTTGGAAATTTAATCGTTAAAATAACAATTTAATTTGATTAAATTAAATAAACAGTTAATTTAATCCGTGAATATTAAAAATATTCAGTACACATGCAAACAGTTATCAAATCACCAACCATTTCATAAAAAATAAAAACCCGATTTATAAAAATATAAATGGGGTAAACTGAGTGAGTTAAACTCACCTTGATTTGTTTTGACGATAAAACAGTTCAATATAATTAAATTAAACATATGTTTAATTTAATTAAAGATCTCAACTGGTTCCATCTCCGCCCGTTGTAATTCCAAAATGTCGTGCTTTCCAATATGGTTCCCATGCTTCTGGCATTGTTTGGTTCTGTTATCATAACAAAAACATATATATGTTTATTTATTTATTTACGATTATAGTTAAACTAATAAATTACTTAATTAATTATTATAACCCTTGCTTACTTTGGTTAGTTAGAGTTAAAATTGCATACCATTAATTTGATGACAACAGTGCTCGGTCCCTTTTTTTCTTCTGTTCAACGTGAATCCTTTGCATGCGTTAACGATGTGTCTGGATCCTTCTTTAAACATGAGCCCATCATCTCTTTCCATAATTACAGTGACGCCAGCTAGACATTCCCACTTCGTTTCCTTGTTCCCACAATTTATTGTTGTTGTTTGTTTGTTTTTTCTTCCAAGGCCCGGCGGCTTAATTAACTTCAACCCAATACCTCCCCAAATCCGTATGCTACAGATTCCCCCTTCTCCTATACTGCCTTTTTCACGCAACTAAACCATTCTTTCCAGAAACCCATGCCTCACTGTTTTCACAAACCCAGGTACCTCATCTTCTGTTATGACCCAAAAAGCCCATCACGCAAGCCTCCTTCCATCATCTATATTAGTATTGCTAATTCCAACGTCACTTTATTTACTTCTCCACCCATAGTTGCTTCAGACTACCAATTTGGACCATAAAAACTACTCCACCCTTTTGTTTTCAAAACTGCACAGTTAACTTCCCCAACGAAGCATTAAAACTGCTGCTCTAGGAAACCATCCGCTCTTCAACTAAACCCCCTCCTCCTTCATCCGCTATTTTTCTTTGATCCACCGACTGTCGTTTTAGTGTCCAAAAACCCTACACCGTTATCACCCCATATACGAGACCTGAAAACAACGTACCCTTCCTCACATCATACTCTTTTCCCAGTGACAAATTCTCCCTCCTGTTCCCAATGCTACACACATGCTGCTTTGTTTGTATTGAATAAATGTATTATACATTTTATGCATACTTTCCTATACCGCTCCTTCTACCCTTTCCCCATACTCACTGTATTTCCTCTCCACAAAATTTCGAAACCGCTCTTCCTTTCATTCCAAACCCGTGAGCCTCTCCTTCCATGCTTCTTATTTCGTCTTGGCCAATGCTATAAGGAGCAAACACCACCGCACTTTACTGTTGTTGTGTCCTTTCCAATGCATCCCTCCAACATACTGTTCTTAGTTCTCTTTTTTTTCTAACCCCGCTTCTTGCTTTCCAGTATACTTCTTGTTCAGTTTAAACTTTCAATACCATTCCTTTTTCGTTCTTCTCTGCATACTTCCGTCAATGCCACGTCACCCCTTGTTTCCATTAAACTCCATGCTCAAACTGTGCCACTACCAGCGTTCGCCGCAACCAACTCACCGGAAACCCGCACACTAACGCCATCAGCTTGAACTCATCGTGTTCACCAACCCTATACTTCTCTCATCTCCTTCCATTTTAGTTCCCTTCTACTTCCTACGGTGTAATACACACAATCCCCCCTCCTATTTATTTTCTCCATCACATGCATGCGGTTGCCCATTCACCTTTCTTCACCAATATTATTGTTAAAAGCTTGCGTTGTACTTTAGTGGAGAGGGAAGACAGGTTTCATGTTTGGTTTGGAGTACTTCGATGTTTCAAGGCCGTTGAAAAAAATGAGGATTGTGTATATATTTACAGTGAAAGGAAGTGTGGATACCACGCTACTGAAAATTATATTTTATTTGGTAGCTTGATGGGCACGGAGAAAGTTTGGCCTCCAAGAAAAATAAAATGAATTGTTTATTTTACTTTGTCTCCACAGTTTCCTTATAGATGAGAAAATAGGGATTAGGCATGGTACGAGTTTTATATTGACAATGACCTGCACAGGTGGAAAGGGTATGTTTTCATCGATTTAGGCATGTAGTAGTAGGTAGCTTCCTAAAGGTACGTTTGTTTGCATATGCCGGTGTATGCAACTTAGGGGTGAAGTTCCAATATTTTTATTCTTGTTTTAAGGGTAAAAGTTTGTATACTTTTAATTTTTTACTATGGTTATTTTAATTTTTTATCGCTGTTTACATCGCGCATTAAATGTACGCACCGTCACGCACAAACCTCAAATGCAACGAAAACAAACGCACTGCTACGTCTTGACGTTCTGGATCTAATGAAATTTGTTTCGTTTAAAACGGACTCCATTTGCATAGTGACGCTATTTTAATTTATCTGTTCATCTTTAAAATTCGTCTACCGACAAAATAGCTCCGTTTGGCTCCAAACTGGAAATGTAGCAAATAATTAATTATACGCATTCCTCTAAAACTTGTTTCCTTGAAAACGGTGGTCGTTTGAAAAGAAAACAGTTCTAAGGCCTATAATATATCGATAAAATATATTTAAATTCAAAACAAATCCTACTTAAATAAATGATAAATTATTATTATCATATTTATCCAAACGGAATAACCAATATATATTTTGGACTCAATATTCAGAAATTCAGGTTAAAATGGTATCCAAATATATAGAAATTCTTTTATATTTTTTAAATAAATGCTATCGTTTATTAACGAAATTCCATAATGACTGTTTTAAAATTTTGAATTGGACACAAATTGAAATCTATAATATGGACTCTCCATTTTCTCTTCCGTTCGAAAAATATCATCAAATCGATTCAAACGTTTCTTGTTTTATAGAAATCAGACTTATATCGGATCCAGTATAATTAATTAAAGTTCAGATCGAAAATTACGAACTACCGCGATGTTTCGAGTTATTTTTAATTATATTGTAAATTATATATATTCGAACTCCATTTTAAATAAATAAAATTCGGTATAAAATTCAATTTACTGCCAAATCGATATTTAAAACTGATTTAAATATTCTAGATAAACGTTCAAAAATCTGTGAAGTTACACATAAGTCTATTTGTTTACAAACCTTAGAACAATGCTAAACATTATTCTTTTCTCATTCCTCTTTTTCATGTTTTGCTGCAATATTTAATTTAAAGATATCTTCTTCATTTTAAATCAGTTTTCTACAAATTATAGGTCTAAATTGACTAGAAAATCGCCACGAACGCAATGACGCTAATTTCATGATAAAATTCCTGAAGCTTCTCAAATTTTCCTTTTTATTTCTGTTTAATTGTTCGCATACATTTCTTCGCATTTCATGTATTGCATTAAATTTCTTTCATTAATCCTTTTCCCTCATTTCACTTCATGAACTTATTACATGCAATTTTATTGTCATTATTTAATTTTTTTTCTTAAATATATCTATGTATATAATATATATACATATTTCCACATTTTTAATTTCATTAAAAATACGGGGTGCTACATCGAACTTATAAATTTATAATATAATTAAAACGAGCTCGAAACGCCGTGGTAGTTCATAATTTTTGATTTTAACTTTAATTGAATATACAGGATCCGATATAAGTCAAATTTCTATGATACAAGAACCATTTGAATCAATTTGATTATATTTTTCTCATGGAAGAAAAGATCAAGATTTCCTATTATAGATTGCAAGTTATGTCCAATTCAAATTTTCAAATAGTCGCTATGGAATTCTTTAATAAACAATAACAACTATTTAATAAATATAAGGAACTTTACAAATATTTGAATATCGTTAACCCAGATTCTGAATGTTAAATTCGTGTTGGTTCAATTTGAAGCTATTGGTTATTCCGTTTAGATACATATGATAATAATAATTTATTATTTAAATAGAATTGTTTTGGATTTAATTAATTTCTATAGGCCTTAAGAATGTTTATTTTTCAAACGACCTCCGTTTCTGATGAAACGAGTTTTATTGGAAAAAGTATAATTGACTATTGCTAGATTTACAGTTTGGAGCCAAACGGAGTTGTTTTTTCAGTGGATGAAATTTAAAAGTGATCCGATGGATAAACTGAGATCTAAATAGCACATTTTTTGCAAACGGAAACTGTTTTCAAAGAAATTAGTTTCATTAGGACCGTAACATCAAATTATACCATGGCGTCCATTTTCGTTATTTTTGATGATTGTGTTCATCGGTGCAAACTTAACGGTGAACATTAAATAGCGATATCGAATCAAATAAATCTACCTTATATAAACATAGCAAACTTAGATTTCTAAGTGAAAACCCGTTCAGCCTACCGAAGTTAAACCTTCCCCGATTTTTACCGCCGTTATCTTTTCATTTCAGCCAACCAACAAAATTGCCAAGACCACTCATTTTACCGGTCATAAAGAAAGAAAGAAAATCCTTCGTCTCTTCCCCACCGACCAACCCTATTCATGAAATGTAAACACACTGCATTGAACTATATATATGAAAGAACATGTGCTCAGCTACTTCTAGTGCAAAGCCGACCTAAACAACTACCTTTCTCCTAGTTTTGCCTATGCCAAGTCTCAATCTTATTAATGGGTCACATGCGAATCTGAAGGGAGCTAGCAGGCCTAACACAACTATCTCGTAGCCTATGGATGGACATTGTTCTCACCCAAAATCTCTCGTCTACATGTATATATACCACTCCTTATCTTCATTTGTTTCCGTAGCAACTAAATTTTTGCCTCAGCCATTTTCCTATTTCCTTCCAGGCAAACAATGCAAAAACAATAGCCATTCATATTTTTAAACCCAAACCTTCCTACCACTTATCACTAAGCTTCTTTATTGTTTAAACAGCTCAAACTCGCAAGCCTCACTAAAATAAAATAAAAAAAGAGGAAAGTTGTGCGCGTATTGAAGAGGAGGGGAGGCTGCAATCGGTAGCAGTTTCCAGACCAATGGGGAAAGGAGTTGGTTCAAAACAGTGAGAGCAGGAGATCGTCGTGATGGCAGGCGTAGGGCTGTGGGGTCCTCTAACGAACTGTGGCGAGGGAGATAGGAGCTGATACAGTTGGGCTCGAAATCATGAAGGTTGGTGAAATACAGGAGCAATGTAGGCACGTCAAAGATGATCAGCAAGTGGAAACTTTGGGTGGGGCAAGAAGTAAACACGAGCTGAACTGGATTGGGCCAGTCTAGGATTTCCTTAATTCATGAAAAACAAAGGTTGCGCATTGAAATATATATGAGCTGGTGGGGATTAGAAAATGGTATTAGGGAAGTTTTAGTGGGGTATATTGGAACTTGCGTTGGAAAGAAAATGCGAGAGAAGTAGAATGCAGCTGGAAAGGAAGAAGAAATATGGAGGTGGACTGCAATATTTTTATGCATAGCATGGGATGTTCTGTTGAACGCAAGAGGGAGACAGTGATTGGCTGTGGGTTCGGTGGTCGGAATCTGACGTGCGGCGGTGGCTCTATTAACAGTGGTGGCCACATGTTTTGGAAATCACTGGAGGAAGCAGTGGCATGTGTACATGAAGGCGAGCTTGAATGTGTGGGTTGGTCTGCTAGTTGGGAAACAGTGCGTGAGGGAGAAACTGGTGGGGAGGGGAATGAAGCGAGAGGAAGGTGATGGAAAAAAAGAAACTGTATGGAACAGAACAGTTCGGAGGGGGTTGTGGATAACAGGAGACTATGAAGGAAAGTAAGAAATTGGGGAAGAAGAGAGAAAAGCTGGGGAAGGAAATTTAATGTTGATGGGCCGTGATTTAGGTATAGTCGTTTGGGCCTTCGGGCTTTATATATAAAAAATTTAATTAAGGGAAACGTTAGGGAGAAAAGCAGCAGTATGGAGAAATTGGGCTACAATGCATTGGGCATATTGAACCATGCATGATAAGGTAGTTGTTGAACGAGAGCAACGTGAAGGTGGCAATCATAATGGGATCAATGAAGTGGCGGATGCATTATAACAGCATGTAGAGGAAGTGAACAAGCCTAGTTTTGTTTATATATTCTTAATCATCACATAAAATGCCTAATTACTATTAAAGTGCCTAATTGAATATTATAACGACCGTTTAATCCTTATCCATAGATTATAAATAATGTGTTAATTAATTAATTTAAAACGTTAACATATTTAATGCATAACCGGTGTTTATATTAATAGAATTCGACAAACCAAATTGCATTGGAACTGTATCGGCAAGCGCGACATTATGGAACTGATTTAGTCACAAACGGAGATAGATGGAATCTTTAGTCAAATTAAACGTCTGTTTAATTTGACTAAATCAAATCATTTTATTGACGAACCAACACAAGGTGAGTTCAACTCACTCAGTTTATCTCTCTTATATTTGTATAAGTCGGGTTTTTATTTTTGTGCAATGTTTGCTTATGGTTGATGATTGGCTGAATATTTGCATGTATGCTAAATATTTTAATATCAAATGATTAAATTAAATGTTCATTTAATCTAATCGAATTAAATCGTTATTTTAACGATTAGATTCCAAACAAGGTAACTTACCTTGTTGGTTACGTTATATCAATATAAACGTATTAAATAAATAACGCGGTGTCTGAATGAATATTATAAATTGGTCGTTGACAATTGTTAGTTAAACTATTTATTTTTGTTTACCATGATAAATATATTGTTGTATTGAATTTGAGGTAACCCATTGTGATGCAGGGAAGGACAGGTTGGAAGAGTCCAACCGGATTCCTCAAATATGTTGTTTATATTCATATTATATTATCTAAACTATATAACTAGTATGTTTGAATGACTGATTTATTGTTGATTGTTGAATTAAAATTCAACAAATTGTTTGTTATTAACAAATGGATAATATTGGTTGAGTAATTGGCAATGGTTGGCCTAAAAATGAATCATTATATAAGCGTTGATTTACAGTCAAGTAAATCGATAGAAATAGGGTTATAAGAATTTATTTTATAACCAAAATGTATTTCGAATTCTATTTTATATAGTTTATTTGAATAAAGGCTAAGTAAAAGAAATAAATAATTATTTTATCTAGCAACTATAAACTTAATATATAAAGCGAATTCTTTTGTTAATGAGTATTATGACCAATGAGCAGAAATTAACCAAATGGTTAAGGATTGAATTAATTATTTCAAATAATAATTAATTGCCATTATTTATTTTAATCAGATTAATTAAATTAAAGGAAATTATTTAAAGTGATTGAAAGAAAGGGCTAATAGAATTGATTAACGGATTAACCTTGCTTTGTCTTGGCTAAGTCGACTGTTTTTTAAACAAGATAGATTATTAAATAAATTATTGAATCATGAATTATTTTTAAAGTTGAATATCATTTTAATTATCTGAAAGGAAGATTAACTATTAATGTTGAAATAAAAAAATTGATTTCTAAAGATGTTGGAATTTATTATTATTATTTAATAATAATCAAAGTGATAAATCTTGAACTAATTTCTGTTAATGGAAGCGTATGAAGTTATAGAGCCTTATGTGAAGTTAAGTGAAGTGGTAAGCGATTTTATATTTAATATAGACTCCTATTAAGAGTTCTACTGGTTGAATTTTTGTAAAATCCAAATTGGGAAATTATAAAAGCAAGTTATAAGTGGATTAATGTTATAAAGGATTTTAAGAATCGAAACAAGTTCAAATGGGATTTGTAATCTGAATAAATTTAAAGGGAGTTTAAAGGCCTAAAGACAGAGAAATGGAAATGTTTTGAGAAAACATGAATTTGGAAAGAGTTTTTCAAAATAAAATGAATGGTGTTAAAGCCATGTTAAAAATCATATGTAAGTATAAGTATTGGGATATTTATCGGAGTGAGATTTCATTGATAAACTTATATCTATTCCGAAGATAAGAATGTTGCCCACTCAAGGTCTGAGAGGTAAATAAAATACCCCAACTTGATCGACTTCATGATTGTCCAAATATGATATTAGTTTAGAAGCGAGAGCGGTGAAAGGTATTAAAATTAATCTTTTCGTTACGGATATTATAGACTATAACTCGAAGAGTTATAAGTTGAATGAATTGAGTTGGAAATAAGAAGTGGAAATGTAGTAATCAAAATGTTGGAAAATTTACAAATTTAATTAACAATTGTTTAACTAAAGAGGCCAAGTGACGCTGTTTTATGAATCAATAAATCAATTTTATATTTTTCTATGGATGATGATTGTTTATTTTGATAGTTATATCACCGACTATCAAAATCTGAACAAATCGATTGTTGGTACGGAAAGACCAAGATCGAATTTATATTCGAAAACCATTCCAACCAGCAAATACGTAAGCGTTAAAGATGTTCAGAAGCTGATCGATATGGAGAAATTGAAGACCATGGATCTTCATAAGCGGTAGGATTGCTGTCGAATTTCTCTGACTTGCAACCAGAGGTTTTCTGACGTGATTCAATCGTGGTTGTGATTTTGCGGATTGCAAGGACTACTTGCTAATGATCCTTTAGATGCAGTAGGAGGGTGCCTTCGATTCATCCTGTTCCTGGATGACTTGCATGGATGAGTGTCTAACAGAATATTTCCTAAAAGCCACGTACATTGTTTTTTAAGAATATACCAAGTTGGTGGCAAATAGTGGCCCTTCTTTTAAACCCAGAGTATATTTGTGGATGTTAATCAGTGATTTGACGGATCTGATAATGTGGCATTCAAAGTAAATTGTGGCCATATGTTCTAAAGGTGAATTCTAACCTCTCGCCTCACAACTGGGAAATGACGAAAATTGGGAAGGCAGCATAGCTATGTGGGTCGCTCCCATTAGGGTGTATAATCACCTATCTAGAGAAAATCTATTTCTTTCTTTAATCTATTTCGATGTTGTCCCTTTCGGGAAATGATGGTTTGAGCCCAAATGTGGGTGATATACATTCGATACACTCAAGCGAAATGAGTGGTCGGTCATGTGTGGCCAGGTTGCAAGATGTTCTTGTTGAACCCTAGGTATTCCCCTCTAGAGATACACTATCGAAAGGTGGTTACATACCTTGTCATGATCAGAATGAAATCTCCAATAAGCGCCTGCGGTTTTGATTGTATACTGTATATATGGAGCGTGAGATGCAAGCGTTCCACTAGATTGTTATTTATTTGTATTTAGATACCATTAAATATCAGAATAAGATATGATTTCAAAAATGTTTTGGGTTATCGTAAGGTAAATACCATCCGTGTTTATGTGTGCATTGGTCTTACAATTATCCTTTTCTTTCGGAAAGGATTTATTAACTTTAAAATCAAGTTGAATGTTGTTATAAACTTAGAGAGTTTTCTCACTCTGGTTCACCAGACTGTTCCGGCGTTTGTAATTTTCAGGTTAGCCCGAGTTTTACAGGTTTAGGTTAAGATGTTGTGGATTACAGAGATGAACTGGAGGAGTCCAGACGTATGATATTCTATTATTTATTCCACCGTGTGATGTATACGAGGATAGGTTGTTATAATTGTCCAGATGTATTAATGTATTCTGATGATTGTAAGTATACTTTTTCAAGCTTTCAATAAAGATTTATTTATATATTATATTTCGTTCCGCTGCGACGTGGAATTCTATATAGTGTTGGTTCTTCTTCTTATTCTTCTATTATAATATTTCTTTCTTTCTTATCTCACCCTTGTTGGACTTGAGTTGTAAATAATCTACTCATAGGATACGAGAAAGTCAGTATGTTACATCTGTTTTGCATTAAAATAGATGATTTGAATGGTGCCAAGCGCACGTTTACCAAATTTTAGTTTTCGTGTGAATTTCATATGGAAAGTGGATTGGTGTGTTTTAAAGCAGAATTTTATTTTTGTGAATAATTTCGATTTTTGGTCACACAAAAGGCGTAAGGAAGAATTTTGGATGGTTTGTGTGCGCGTTTAGCGGTGAAGTAAGGGTCGATAATGCGATAAAAACGTTAATGACAACAAAGAAATGCTACTTTAGCCTTGGAAATGTTGTTTCCATACCTCGTCAGCGATGCGCGTGAGTTGTTGGTTAACTCGTTTTACAATTTAGAGCTTGTTTTAAGTCTCCTTTACAATTCGCAGATGGAAATTTTTGGAGTATTTTGGGGAACCGAGGTAAAATATCCTCTGTAAGACGGGAAATGGCACATTTATAAGCGAAGGAAACATTAAAATTCTTCGCTTTGATTTCCTTCTTTCAATTTAGGAGAAATTTAATAGGAAGCGATTAAATGCGTTAACGTTTTGGATGGTAGGATTTGGATGCAAAATTGGCTCCATCACACTTCTATTTGTAGTCGTGCGAGGGTTATGAATGAAGAAGGATTTTCAAAATTTTGCATTCATAGAGAACTGTCAGTATATTTAGGATGTTTTGCATCTGTTTTCAAAAGTGTTTTAAAATTTTAACGCATAATATAGGAGGATCCGATTCATAATATTTGTGCATATATGTTTTGTGATTGAAATGCATTATGTACACTATGCACATGCGCACTTGGTTGCAAAGTGGATGTACACTAATTTGTTGTGTAGTATAGGATAAGTAGGTGTTGGAATCCTGGATGAAAATCCATTTTAGGAGGGAAGAATGTAACAACCCTTAGTTTTTATAATAAATAAATTACTTATTTGATTGGATTTTTCAAAAATAGGGATTTCTATGGACTATGAAATTTGACTATGAAACATTAATTAGTGTGTTTGTCTCGGAAATTTGATCAACATTCATGTCTGGAGTTTCGCGAACGAAGTCCGTATGAAAAAGTTACAGATGAAATACGAAAATCGGACAAAAATAAATAAATAAGAATTTATAAATATTATATACCATATTTAAACTGCAATTACTGGGCAATAAATACCCAGGCAGCCGACCTCCTAGGTGTTAGATCGACCAGTGACTGCTAGGTTAAGTGGTATAGTTTTTATAAATATTTTATTATAAACGGACGGATGTTTATTAAATTAAATCTAACAGTCCAGGGTCTTTTTAACAACTTTAAATAAAGAGTTAAGCCCTCATTCTTTTCAACATATTTCTAAGAGCAGCAATGAAGCTCAGCCATTTCCTTTTCTCCTCAAACGAATTCTAAAAAAAATTACGTTCCTACACAATCAAAATCAAACATAAACAATACAATTTGAAAGGGATAATCAAATTCAAGTGGAAAAGAATATGGATTGGTGTCTAGGTTCTTCTTCATCAGATTTCTCCCCTCTTTTCTTATTTTCTAGCAAATCTACAAATATGAAAGAATCCACTTTTCAGAATAACTGAAGATCTGTAAGAATTTTGGAACTGTAGGCTTAAGAGATTCAGATTTGGATGGTTTTAGGTGACTGGGAAATTTATATACAAAGTATACAATAAGTTGTCATTTGTATTAGATCTGAAATTGTGACGACCGCCCATAAACTCCGCACTAAACAAGAGGAATAATACGTTGAAAGGTTTGCCAAGCAGAAATAGTAAAGCGGAAAAACACTAGACTTTTGTAACAACTAGAAAGTAATATCCATACACTTGTGAATAGTGTTTACTAATTGCCTCACTACATCACTCAGAGAATAACAAACAGCGGAAATCCAAATACTAGATAGTAATAAAACTGGTACGTAAGCCTCAAGCTACGAACTACAACATCGTCCTCACTAAGCGAACTCCTATCACCTGCTACCTAGTCAGCCCATACACAACCGGATGAACAGCCCAAGGTAATAAGAGGGAAACATAAAACCTTGAGTCATACACTAGTCTTATTGAGCGATAAAACAGCTAACAAACTTCATCAATAAAGTATACGAGAATAGGTAGATTAATAATCCAATCCACCAAACACCAGAGAAGAACTCAACTTCCGTCTTCCCCACATCGGACAGTGATAGCCTTTACATTAAACAATTCAACAATACACCCATTGAAACCAGAACACCAATTCAATCATGGTAAAGCACTCATCTCATCCATATTATATATCTCATGTAAACCATCCTAATCGAATTCAATATCAATCAAGCACAAGCCCCAGAGGGCTAAATCAATATCAGACAGGTACCCAAGGAATATCTCCTACGACATTGGACAATCTACATGAGACGGAACAACAGAGCATCCAAACAATCAAACATACATGAATGACTCTGGATGTCACCGCCAATCGTGCTTTGAAACCATCGTTAATTTATGACGACCAACCTTGCCATATGTCAAGGGCTAATGGTAACCCCAGTTCTAGCATAAACTCTGTATGCCTTTCAACGATACGTATGTATGTCCAACCTTGACAACTAGGCCTTTCAACGATACCCAGGTTACTCGAACTACAACCGGTCTTTTAGGTGCCCCTATTGTATCCCTGCTTCGAACCTGTTATAACTTACGACAACGATAATCCCTCGACCTTCGCATCTCTAGCCAGCAAACCCAACGACTTTTCATAGCTCAAGCAACCTTCTCGAGCAACCATTATCCACCAACTCACGACCTTTGAGTTGTCAACGAACACCTTTCAACACTTCGAACTTTCATACTTGAATTTACTTCGAAGTCACACCCTCACTGAGCCAAATTACATCACTGCGCTGGGGCTAGGGTTTAGTGGTTCAGGGGGGGTGCCCCCAAAAAAAATTTTTTTCAGACCTTTTTGCTCAAATCTGGTCGTACCCAAAAACAAAAAATTTCAAGAAATAACCCTATGCGACCTACCCCTCTCTATGCTCAACCGACCCTAGCTTGTTCGAACACCATAAGTGACCGGCCCAACCCCCTTGCTTCAAGTCATGACCGACCTCCTCGTGCTTGAGCCAACTTTGCTCGGCCCATCTTATGCTCAAGCCCATGCTCGACCTGATCCTATGCTCACCGACCTAAAGCTCGACCCCGCATACCAAATCCAAAACACCCTTTTTTGGGATACAATCGACCCCCATTAACAAGGTCTTGCTCGACCTCTATGCTCGACCCCTAAAGACCCGACCCTATCTGCTCGAGCTCACATGGTGCGAACAACCCCTCTGTAACACCCCACGTCCATTAATGTCACTCACAAAGGGAATGCATTAACTTCCATGGAGGTTTTAAGTGAATATAGAACAGTAAAATTACAACAAGACAGATATAAAATGGTACTTGAAAATTCAAAAACTTTATTTCATTGTAGCAGAAGTCAAAACATGTTTGATTACATCATAACACCATGTTCAATGTCAAGTACAATATCTATCTTGATAAAACAAGTACATAATCCCATTACATGAATAGCCATTAAAAAGAAAGATAACAAGCTGGACTTTACTTCAGCAGTCCAAGCTTTCCAGAAGATAAGCGATCCAACTAGACTCCACTAGAACTTGGCCCAACCTACGGACCTGAAGGGAGAAAAAGGATGGAAAAGAGGGGGTCAGACATAAAGTCTGGTGAATATGATAATTCTACAATACTATTACCAAAATAACTGGACTAAGGCATAAGCTGGAAAACAAGAAAATGTCTATGAAGAGCAGATTAAGGACATAGACAATCGCTAAAGGCAACGTTATAGGCACTCCTAAATACTAAAGGATAAACACTATACTGCACCACACCAGTCACCCTAAAGATTCATCCCACTTAGCTTCACTTAGAAACTTTCCCAATGGCTTTACGTACCCCTAGCTGACTACATAGGTGCCGCCTGCCCCTATCTCCACTAGGTGTACCCTACTTCCCATTATTCGATCGGCTCCCTAACTCGTAGATACCCGTGTTGGCCCCACAGTGGGGTGTATCACTCCCCTAAAGTGGCAACCTGATACAACGGACATGCACGGCTTATACCTACACGATGCAACAACGTCTTACCTACCAGCCCGGGTCCACACACGCATATGAAACCCGTTGGACTTGCGTTGCCACCGCTCCCTGTTTTGGCCTCTTATAGTCAAACCCAGTATGCGTGTCCCGTCCTCGACTTGGGTCGAGCCCACAAAGATACGTTTTGGGATACTGGTTGAAATGGGCCCCCACTATTTACCACAAGCATTCCACCTAAGCTTGTCCCCATTAGTCCATCCCACTTAACCCACTTAGTCATGTTCATTTACATGTGTGTTTGGTTAAGTCTAATCGTATTTCAAATGCCTCTAAAGGCAACCACCAGATTCCTCATGCCACCCAAGGCACCTACTTAACCCCCATGTCCCACCTTACATGATTATCTGGTTAAGTATTTCTTAGTTCATTAAGGCCATAACCTCATAAAGACCTCTCACATTAGACTGGCATTTATGGCAGCTGGATTTGCCGGGCGGGTCCGGGCAGTCTTACACCATAAAAGAGTCTAACCTTGTGTCTTTACAACTGTTATGCTTTAGTTTGGACCTAGGACTTCTCACATTGGGCCGACATTTGTGACTACTGGATTTGCCGGGCGGGTCCGGGCAGGTTTACATCACAAACGGGTCCAACCTCGTGTCCTAAGCATTGATTATTAATAATAATCCACTTTCCCCCAATTTTAATAATTCCCTACTTGAATTATTAATTACTTCCAATTTTTAACAATGTCCATAATTGACTCAATTATGGACATCCATTCATGGTATGCAAAATCTTACAAAATTGCACCCAATTTATTAATTCCTAATATTACCCCTACCCCACGTTTGAACGTTTATTCGCAAAATATATGTTAGACTCGAATAGCCTAACTCATAGCATAAAAGAGATTATCATAATAACAACATGTATATGTGACCAAATGAATCATAATAAGGGGTGAAACTTGCATATGTCCAACTTGCATAGATTATACATGTCATGGACCTAAAGGTGTCAACTTGTTCAAAATTCACCTAATATAATCTCAATCAATTTTCATAAACTTACATATGAACATGTGTGAATCAACATCATCTAATTTTTTAACAACATGGTTTTATATGGGTACACCTAACTCAATAGGCAAATTCCCATAATCAAGTTTTATTTAATTATAGTTTCAAGTTTATGGGTACACCTAACCTAATAGGCAAATTCCCATAAACAAGATCCATTTAAATTAAGAAAAAAAAACATAACTTTAAGCATGATCCAACAACATCATGATTTTTCAACATAATATAGCATGATTTATAACATGGCATAGTATGATAGTATAACATAGCTTGACATGATTCTCAACATAGCACGACATAGCATAAGAGAATTTACAACATAGCATGACATAGCATATATAATTTACATCATACGACAACATAATAACATAATAAGAGA
This sequence comes from Allium sativum, assembly GCA_030737875.1. Classification (NCBI taxonomy): domain Eukaryota; kingdom Viridiplantae; phylum Streptophyta; class Magnoliopsida; order Asparagales; family Amaryllidaceae; genus Allium; species Allium sativum. The sequence continues at coordinate 762,893,108 of CM060910.1, forward strand.
ATCCACAATATATAGAATTTACAATTACAAATCACATCACTTTCTTGTGATCCATTCATAACTGAGTCAAATTAGTTTGTAATAGTCTTGTGAGAATCATCATACTCACCAACAAAAGAAAAGAATTAGAGAAAGAGAGATCTTTTGATTTGATTTGTGTAGATTTAGTTGTAGATGATTAGGCTTCCTCTTCTTAGTTTGTGACGGCTATGCTGAACTCCATGGCAGCAGCATGACGGTAGCTTCTCTAATTTTACAAGTGATTTAGGTCTAGGGTCTACCCACTTATTTATAGATTTTAGAATGCGTTTAGCCATTAGATTTAACCTAGAAATAACCGCAGCCGTCCAGACAAGATGGGGTTTATCTTGTTGACTCAGCAATGAGTCAGAAGTGACTCAGCAAACACTCAGCATATTAATAAACTTCTATTCATGTCATAAATATATATATATATATTTTCTACAATGTACATATTAGATACATCCCCCTTTACTTATTATTGTTTTTATATACATATTAGATACATCCCCTCTCTCACACACTTATTAATATTTTTATATTCATATTAGATACATCCCCTCTCTTACACACTTATTAATATTTTTATATTCATATTAGATACATCCCCTCTCTTACATACTTATTAATATCTTTATATTCATATTAGATACATCCCCTCTTCTACACACTTATTATTATTTTAGCAACTTTAGTGTTAATAGAAAATTCGGGGTGTTACATTCTCCCCTCCTTTTAGGATTTCGTCCCCGAAATCTTCAAGTCTGGAAGAATGTATATCCTACCATCCAAACGTCCATCTACTCATCCATCATACACAGGCATCCATTGTCCTTACAGACTTCTAATGCTTTCATGTTTAAATGCACAGTGTGTGTATATGTCCGTATCTAATGCAAAATCAGGCGGTCCACTGATTCAGTTGACCTCCTTAATGCAACTATGATCGTGCCATGCATCCATTATGTATGCAAAAGATTCTTAATGCTACATAATACTTCTATATGCGTGCACAACCATCATCTGAATGCAGCATCCATATGATAATACAACCATCGTTCATCCATTTTACTAAATACATCCATATATATGCAATATGCAATATGTAGTGACTGAGCCGATCTAGTGCCTAAAGTGTGTGTATATATGCATCCACGAGCAACCACTAGCAAACACTTGCATCCATTTTGCATCCATCATACATAACATGTCTCAAACACATGTTTCAACCATAGGATTATCCTAACTAAAGGTCAAAGATACAAATGAGAGGACATACTAAAGATAAGATAAGATAAGCTAAGCGATAAAGGAGAAATTAAAAGACATACCCTCAAAAAGAAAAGGGTACAACGAACGCATCTTCTCTTCTGTCTCCCAAGTTGCGTTGCTCTCATCATCTCCCCATTGCACTTTAACCAGTCTGACCTCTCGATTCCTCAACTTTTCGATCTCCGACCCAAGAATGCATGTAGGAGCTCGTCTAATTGTTGCATCACGCTCTATTTCCACCTCTTTAAGCAAGCTCGGCTCTACCACCTCCGCGGTCTTGTGCAAACACTTCCTCAAATGTGATACATGGAATACGTCGTGTACTCCACTAAGTTTCTCAGGCAACTCCACCCTATATGCCATCTTCACAATCCTGTCTTTTACAGGAAACGACCCTACAAACCTTGGTGCTAATTTCCCCACGGACCCAAAGCGAACAACATTCTGTAACGGAGATACTTTGATAAAAACCATGTCCCCAATGTCAAACTCAAGATCTGTCCTCCTCTTATCAGCATACGATTTTTGCCTATCTTGTGCTGCTTTCATCCTCCTTCGAATCAACTCAATCTTCTCCAAGGTTTCCCTAACCATATCGGGCCCAAGTAGGATTTTATCGGTAGATTCCCACCAACATGTAGGCGAACGGCAAGGCCTTCCATAAAGAGCTTCGAAAGGTGCCATGCCAATACTAGACTGAAAGCTATTATTATATGCGAATTCTACTAACGGAAGGTGCTCTTCCCATGTACCCCCAAAGTCTAGGATACAAAGCCTTAAAAGATCCTCTAGAATGCGATTCACCCTCTCGGTCTGGCCGTCTGTCTGAGGATGATATGCGGTGCTCAAACATAGCTGAGTCCCTACCGCCTCTTGTAAACTCTTCCAAAATTCGCTAGTAAAGATGGGGACACGGTCGCTTACTATACTAGAAGGAATACCGTGCAAACGAACTATCTCTTTAATGTATACAGAAGCCAACCACGGAGCAGTCCTCTTACTTTTCACGGGAATAAAATGGGCGCTTTTAGTAAGTCTATCTACTATAACCCAAATCCCCGTGTTACCCTTCCTTGATCTTGGTAATCCATCCACAAAATCCATTGAGATGCTTTCCCATTTCCATAGTGGAACTTCTAATGGGTGAAGCAACCCACCGGGTTTCTTTTGTTCTGCTTTAACTCGTTGGCACACCAAGCATCTAGCGACGTACTCGGCCACATCCTTTTTCATACCGGCCCAAAAGAAAACCCGCTTCATATCTTTGTACATATTATCCCCGCCGGGATGAATGGTCATTTTTGAGCGATGAGCATCATCAAGAATGGCCTTCCTTAAGTCTTCGTCTTGTGGTAGACAAAGTCTATTATCCCTTCGTAACCAACCCTTATCGTCTAGGGTATACCTACGAAGATGGCTTGACGACTCCCCCCCTTTGAGCTTTTCTACTATCTCAACCAACTGTGGGTCGTCTCGCTGCGCCTCACCAATCTGTCCTAAAAGTGTAGGTCTAACCTCCAAGGATGCTAACAGACCGGGTACTAGGTCAACGGAGGGTCTAAAGTCAAACATAGAGATGAATTCTAAACTTCGCCGCTCAACAAACAATGGACTCAAGGACAGCCTTTTCCTACTTAAGGCGTCTGCAACTACGTTACCCTTGCCTGGGGTATATGCTATTTCAAAATCGTAGGAGGCTAAGAATTCCATCCACCGTTGCTGCCTTAAATTCAAATCCTTCTGAGAGAATAAGTATTTTAATGATTTGTGGTCAGTGAACAGTTCGAATTTCTCACCAAGAAGATAGTGACGCCAAGACTTAAGCGCGAAAACAATTGCGGCTAGCTCTAAGTCATGCGTGGGGTAATTCTTTTCATGAACCCTCAACTGCCTTCCACCATAGGCTATTACTCTTCCCTCTTGCATGAGGACCACGCCAAGTCCCGTCCCACAAGCATCAGTATAGATGGTAAACGGTTTATTCCCGTCTGGCAGCACTAAGACTGGGGCTGAAGTTAAGGCTCTCTTTAAACGTTGGAACGCATCATCGCAATCTTTGTCCCACGTAAAAACCAGGTTCTTCTTCGTTAGCCGTGTTAATGGAGCTGATATTTTTGCGAAGTCTTTGATAAACTTCCTATAATAGCCAGCCAACCCCAAGAAACTTCTTACTTCGGTTGCATTTTTAGGGACGTTCCAATCTTGGATGGCCACCACCTTTGCGGGATCCACTGCTATCCCTTCTTTGGAAACCACGTGCCCTAAGAACCGTACTTCCTTCCTCTAGAAGTGACACTTAGAAAATTTTGCCTTAAGGTTATGCGCTCGAAGGGTTTCCAACACTTCCCTAAGATGTAGGGAGTGCTCTTCTTTATTCTTAGAAAAGACTAAGATGTCATCCACAAAGACTACCACGAATTTGTTAAGGTATTCCCTAAACACCCTACTCATCAAATCAACAAAATATGCAGGGGCGTTTGTCAAACCAAAGGGCATCACTAGCCATTCATAGAATCCGTCAGGAGTCCTAAGAGCAGTCTTATCTATACTATCCTCAGCCACTCTCAGTTGATGAAAGCCAGTGGCTAAGTCCAACTGCGAAAACACTGAGGCGCCAACTAACTGATCAAAGAGATCGTCAATCCTCGGCAGTGGGTGTCGGTTCTTTTTAGTAAGCTTGTTTAGTTCTCTATAGTCCATACAAAGTCTAAGAGACCCATCCGCCTTTGTGGCAAAAACTACTGGAGCACCCCACTCCGATATACTACGTCTTATTAACCCCTTCTCAAGCAACTCCTTTACTTGCTTATTGAGTTCCCTCCTTTCACGAGGAGCCATGTGGCGCACTGGCAAAGATACGGGTTTAGCATTATCCACAAGATAAATTCGAAAGTCTATCTCCCACTTTGGAGGTAAGCCCTTCACCTCCTCAAACACATCCGGATATTCCCGGACCACTTCTACCGATCGCAGGTTCTCTACAGACGCGTCAAGCGATTCAAGATAACTTAGCATAACGGAATTTATGGGATTACAAAAGATGTCGAGAGCATTGCCAAGGCGAGTCACAAGCCTAACTACTCTCCTTTCACAATCAAGAATGGCCCTATTTCTAGACAACCAATCCATTCCTAAAATTAGCCCATAGCCCGTGAAGCCCAATACATAAGCATCACATCTAAATTCAACGCTAAGTATAGAGATTTTCAAATCCAAACATATCATGGTCAAATGAGCCGAACCCCCAATTGGATTTGAAACGACCAAGGGATCCTCTACTAAACTGGTGTTCAAGTGCAGTGATTCAACCAATGATGCAGAGATAAACGAATGAGATGCGCCAGAATCGAATAAGGTACGGACAGGATGATCAAACAGAAAAACTAAGCTTTCAACAGAAATTGTTCTACCTCTTTCTTGCAGCGGTGGGGCCGCAATAGCCTGAACTTGCCCCCTTGCCTGCCCTGGTGCCATAAGAGCCTGCACCTGTCCTCCCGAGGTAGACCCTGCCCTCTGCCCCTTCTTTGGACAGTCCTTCACTAAATGTCCCGCATCTCCACAATGAAAACAACCAGTCTTCTTTTTCTTTCTACAATCTTTGCTGAGATGGCCAGGCGTCCCACAATTGAAGCATTTCTTCTTCCCTTTGCCATTATTGTTTTTACCACCCTTCTTATTTTGCTGTTGGGGTTTCTTCTGATCCCCTTTCTTTTCAACTGCCTTATCCTCATGCATAAGTGCCATTTCTACTAGCTTTTCAAAGGTGGCTCCCATAGGGATGTGGGTCATAGCCAACCCTTGCAACGGTTCATTCAAGCCTCTAACGAACCTCAAAGCTTTCTTCTCTGGCGTGTTCACCAACTCCAAGCCAAACCTTGCTAACTGATTAAATTTATTGACATATTCCTTTACTGATGAGCTCCCTTGCTTTAGTGTCAGGAATTTTTCCATATTTAAGTTCTCCTCTGCCCTTGAAAGAAACTTTGCCTCAAACCTTTGTCTGAAATCCGCCCATGAATCAACTGGACGTTCCCCGTTAGTGACCTCCCACCAAAACGAGGCCTCTCCCTTCATTAACCAAGCAGCTAAACGGACTTTCCTCCCATCTTCCACTTCAAAGATATCCAACAATTCCTCAGTCTCCTTAAGCCAATCTCTGGCCTCCACAAACGTCTCAGTCCCTTGAAAAGTTTTTCCTCCCATAGCCTTGAATTCCTTGCACGTCTTTGCAAAAGTGTCAACACGAGGAGGAGGAGGAGGAATGGGTGCAACTAGGGGTGGAGGAGTATCCGCTGGGCCTGCCGTGGTGGCCCTAGCCTCCAAGTATCTCCTAAACCACCCTGGAATCGTCACACCTTCTGGGAGATTAAGATCTTCAGCCATGCTGAAACGAAAAAGGAAAGATTCAAAATAGAGAATTCGAAAGATAAAGATAAGGATGTGGCTATTTGGGATTATGTTTTTCATAAAAACTCTCTTTAAATAACATTTTTTTTTTTGAAAGCACTTCTTCCAAAAATACTTTAGAAAAAAAATATTTTTCTAAATTTTTTTTTTATCTGTTCTGGTAACCTTATGCTCTGATACCACGTGTAACACCCCACGTCCATTAATGTCACTCACAAAGGGAATGCATTAACTTCCATGGAGGTTTTAAGTGAATATAGAACAGTAAAATTACAACAAGACAGATATAAAATGGTACTTGGAAATTCAAAAACTTTATTTCATTGTAGCAGAAGTCAAAACATGTTTGATTACATCATAACACCATATTCAATGTCAAGTACAATATCTATCTTGATAAAACAAGTACATAATCCCATTACATGAATAGCCATTAAAAAGAAAGATAACAAGCTGGACTTTACTTCAGCAGTCCAAGCTTTCCAGAAGATAAGCGATCCAACTAGACTCCACTAGAACTTGGCCCAACCTGCGGACCTGAAGGGAGAAAAAGGATGGAAAAGAGGGGGTCAGACATAAAGTCTGGTGAATATGATAATTCTACAATACTATTACCAAAATAACTGGACTAAGGCATAAGCTGGAAAACAAGAAAATGTCTATGAAGAGCAGATTAAGGACATAGACAATCGTAAAAGGCAACGTTATAGGCGCTCCTAAATACTAAAGGATAAACACTATACTGCACCACACTAGTCACCCTAAAGATTCATCCCACTTAGCTTCACTTAGAAACTTTCCCAATGGCTTTACGTACCCCTAGCTGACTACATAGGTGCCGCCTGCCCCTATCTCCACTAGGTGTACCCTACTTCCCATTATTCGATCGGCTCCCTAACTCGTAGATACCCGTGCTGGCCCCACAGTGGGGTGTATCACTCCCCTAAAGTGGCAACCTGATACAACGGACATGCACGGCTTATACCTACACGATGCAACAACGTCTTACCTACCAGCCCGGGTCCACACACGCATATGAAACCCGTTGGACTTGCGTTGCCACCGCTCCCTGTTTTGGCCTCTTATAGTCAAACCCAGTATGCGTGTCCCGTCCTCGACTTGGGTCGAGCCCACAAAGATACGTTTTGGGATACTGGTTGAAATGGGCCCCCACTATTTACCACAAGCATTCCACCTAAGCTTGTCCCCATTAGTCCATCCCACTTAACCCACTTAGTCATGTTCATTTACATGTGTGTTTGGTTAAGTCTAATCGTATTTCAAATGCCTCTAAAGGCAACCACCAGATTCCTCATGCCACCCAAGGCACCTACTTAACCCCCATGTCCCACCTTACATGATTATCTGGTTAAGTATTTCTTAGTTCATTAAGGCCATAACCTCATAAAGAGCTCTCACATTAGACTGGCATTTATGGCAGCTGGATTTGCCGGGCGGGTCCGGGCAGTCTTACACCATAAAAGAGTCTAACCTCGTGTCTTTACAACAGTTATGCTTTAGTTTGGGCCTAGGACCTCTCACATTGGGCCGACATTTGTGAATACTGGATTTGCCGGGCGGGTCCGGGCAGGTTTACATCACAAACGGGTCCAACCTCGTGTCCTAAGCATTGATTATTAATAATAATCCACTTTCCCCCAATTTTAATAATTCCCTACTTGAATTATTAATTACTTCCAATTTTTAACAATGTCCATAATTGACTCAATTATGGACATCCATTCATGGTATGCAAAATCTTACAAAATTGCACCCAATTTATTAATTCCTAATATTACCCCTACCCCACGTTTGAACGTTTATTCGCAAAATATATGTTAGACTCGAATAGCCTAACTCATAGCATAAAAGAGATTATCATAATAACAACATGTATATGTGACCAAATGAATCATAATAAGGGGTGAAACTTGCATATGTCCAACTTGCATAGATTATACATGTCATGGACCTAAAGGTGTCAACTTGTTCAAAATTCACCTAATATAATCTCAATCAATTTTCATAAACTTACATATGAACATGTGTGAATCAACATCATCTAATTTTTTAACAACATGGTTTTATATGGGTACACCTAACTCAATAGGCAAATTCCCATAATCAAGTTTTATTTAATTATAGTTTCAAGTTTTATTTAATTATAGTTTCAAGTTTATGGGTACACCTAACCTAATAGGCAAATTCCCATAAACAAGATCCATTTAAATTAAGAAAAAAAAACATAACTTTAAGCATGATCCAACAACATCATGATTTTTCAACATAATATAACATGATTTATAACATGGCATAGTATGATAGTATAACATAGCTTGACATGATTCTCAACATAGCACGACATAGCATAAGAGAATTTACAACATAGCATGACATAGCATATATAATTTACATCATACGACAACATAATAACATAATAAGAGAATCCACAATATATAGAATTTACAATTACAAATCACATCACTTTCTTGTGATCCATTCATAACTGAGTCAAATTAGTTTGTAATAGTCTTGTGAGAATCATCATACTCACCAACAAAAGAAAAGAATTAGAGAAAGAGAGATCTTTTGATTTGATTTGTGTAGATTTAGTTGTAGATGATTAGGCTTCCTCTTCTTAGTTTGTGACGGCTATGCTGAACTCCATGGCAGCAGCATGACGGTAGCTTCTCTAATTTTACAAGTGATTTAGGTCTAGGGTCTACCCACTTATTTATAGATTTTAGAATGCGTTTAGGCCATTAGATTTAACCTAGAAATAACCGCAGCCGTCCAGACAAGATGGGGTTTATCTTGTTGACTCAGCAATGAGTCAGAAGTGACTCAGCAAACACTCAGCATATTAATAAACTTCTATTCATGTCATAAATATATATATATTTTCTACAATGTACATATTAGATACATCCCCCTTTACTTATTATTGTTTTTATATACATATTAGATACATCCCCTCTCTCACACACTTATTAATATTTTTATATTCATATTAGATACATCCCCTGTCTTACACACTTATTAATATTTTTATATTCATATTAGATACATCCCCTCTCTTACATACTTATTAATATCTTTATATTCATATTAGATACATCCCCTCTTCTACACACTTATTATTATTTTAGCAACTTTAGTGTTAATAGAAAATTCGGGGTGTTACACCCTCCTTTACATTTCTCCAATAATGCCCAACCTTCTACGCTCGACCGTCCCCCTCATCCCGTGCACGACCGACCCTTAGTTGCACATGACCAACCCCTATGACTTGTTCTCCAAGACACGCTTGACCCCTAGCATGAACAGCTCCTATTCAAGCCAAATTCATCCAAAACTTTGCCAATCAACACAATTGACGAAACTAACTTATCTATCTCATCCAACACCATCATGAGCTCATTATGAAACCAATAACAATTTTAAATCATCAATAATAACATGTAATTCACTAAAATCATGATAAGTGGACATATGATCTAAATTGCGAATCTAACTTGCATAAACATATGAAACGGCATAGGAATTACCGGTTTAAACTTGCTAAATTAGATCATATGGTGATTCATACGAAAATGGACTTAACATGGTATAGATCTACGGTAAAACACATGGATTTGATGAAAAACATGATCAAATATTCATATACTTCATTGAATCCATATGAGAGATGTAAATCACTCGCCGATTCTCCAAATTAAGCTAAAATCAACGTATTAAGATTCTGGACAGCAAGCAACTCGAACCAAAACCCTTGATCCGATGAATTCTCACTTCAAATGATGTAGATCTAGCCTCCAATGTTGTAGGTCTTCGATTTCCTTCCTTAGATTTTGATTTTTAATGGTGGAAAGTTGTAAGAGGAAGGGGGAACATAGGCCATCAAATGAAAGAATAGAGAAACTAAACCATTTCTCATACCTCCCACCCCCTATTTATATTCGTCCACTAGCCCACTAATCGAACTCTCCAAATCAGCCCATTAAGGCTTCACAAACCTAAACAACCAACTGAAAAAACTTGAAACAACGATTCCTCCCAAACTGTTGAGCCAAATCTTTAATGTAACCACTCTACGGAAAGGCAATCATCATTTCCTTTCCAATGGCACAGGTCTCACCACCTGATTCGTCCTGGGTCAATAGTTATGCCTTGTACAAGACTGCCAGGTGCAAAATGGTTACAAACAAAATCGGTAAAAATTATGGACATGTCTCACATCCCCATAAGTAGCATATTAAAAAATGAGAATGATCCATCTCTCAGGGAATAAAATAAAAATATTTTACGATTCTCCAATGCGTAAAATGCGGGCTGTTACATTCTTCCCCCCTTAAGAATTTCGCCTTCAAAATTCCAAGCAAACACAAATAACCACAACAATTTCGCATGCCTGTCATCCATGAGAAGCCAATTCAATCATCTAAACTGGCAACTATTAAGCCATGCATCCATAGCCTTATCCTAGCACGTGGAATTCTATCAAACAACAGCAAGATACAACGATATAATGATGATACGATATCAAAGGGTCCTACCGACGAAGAGTTCTAGATGAGTCTCCCTCATGCTCTCTTCCGTCTCCCACGTACAATCATCACCATCTTCACTCCATTGTACCTTGACTAACATAATCGTTTCTCTCCTAAGCTGGTTCGTGTTATTTCCCACAACACGAAGCGGCTTACGAGGTCTTGCAGCTGCAGTCTCAACTTCTAGGTCCTCGTATTGCTTTGGAAATGCCACACATTCGAATCATGCACAAACTTCCATAGAAACGATACATGGAACAGATTATGCACATTCGACATCTTCTCGGGTAACTCCACCTATATGTGAGCTTTCCAATTCGCTCGACTATCGGAAATGGTCCAACAAATCTTGGAGCTAACTTTCCTTTACTTTCGAATCGAACCACATGCTTTAATGGTGAAATCTTCACAGAAACCATATCGCTAACGTCAAACTCTGAATCCTTTCGACGCTTATCGGCATAACACTTCTGACAATCTTGGGCTGCCTTCATTCGTTGTCAAACGATCTCGATACAATCCGAGGTTTCTCTTATCATTTCTGGCCCAAGTATCAACTTCGCTCCAGTTTCTAACGAATAAGCTGGAGAATTGCATGGCCTTCCATACAACGCCTCGTATTGTGCCATCCCAACGCTTGACTGGTAACTGTTGTTATAAGAAAACTCAACCAAATGTAGATGGTCTTCCCAGGATCCTCCACAGTCTAACACACAAACCCTCAGGAAATCTTCCAAAACTCGGTTAACCCTCTCGGTTTGACCATCCATTTGGGGATGATAAGCCGTACTCAAGCACAACTCGATTCCCAAAAGCTTCTTGCAAACTTTTCAAAAATCCACTTGTAAATAATGGATCTCAGTCACTCACTATACTCTTTGGGAAACTATGGAATCAAACTATCCATTTTACATAAAGTTCAGCCAACTTTGACGCCGTCCTAGTCGACTTGACAGGAATGAATCTCGCACTTTTGGTCAAGTGATCCACGATGACTCAAATCCCTTCATTTCCTGCCCTAGTTTAGGTTGTCTATCGACAAAATCCAACGATATTTTCTCCCACTTCCATGTAGGAACCTCAACTAGCCGAAGCAAACCACTCGGCTTCTTCTGTTCAGCTTTTACCAACTGGCAGTTCATGCACTTGGAAATGAACTTTCCAAAATATCGCTTCATCCCCTGCTGGTAGTAGACTCGCTTCTTATCCTGATACATCTTATTACCACCAGGATGAATCGTCAACTTCGAATGATGACATTCTCTCAGAACCTCATCTCTCAATCCATAGATATCGAGAACAACTAATCGCCCTTTCTTTCGAAGCCAACCTTCTCGATCGACTTCGAACTCTTTATTTTCTGGTTCCAGTTTCGGGATAAACTCAACAAGCTTTACATCTCTCTTTTGGCTCTAGCCAATCCTTTCGATAAGAGTTAGTCTTAACGATAAGATTGCCAACATTTCAGGTTCCAACTCACACCTTGGCCTAAAATCAAACCTTGCCAAATACTCGAGGCTTTTCCATTCCAAAAACATCGCTCCCAAACTTGCGTGTCTTCGACTCAACGCAATTGCAGTTGTGTTACCCTTGCCAGGAGTATAGGATATATCAAAATCATACGATGCTAGAAACTCTAGCCATCTTTGCTGCCAAAAATTCAAATCCTTTTGTGAGAAAAGACACTTCAACAATATGTGATCCGTAAACAACTCGAAGCGCACACCCAACAGGTAATGTCTCCACATTTTCAGAGCAAATACAATCGCTACCAACTCTAAATCATGAGTTGGGTAATTCTTCTCATGCGGATTTAGCTGTCAACTCGCGTAGGCCACGACTTTATCCTTCTACATCAGCACTGCTCCATGTCCAGTGCCACATGGATCGGTGTATACCACCATTTCTTCATTTCCACTTGGAATGGTCAATACAAGAGCACTCGTCAATCTCTCTTTCAGTATTCCAAACGCTTGCTCACACTTTGCATCCCAAGTGAGCACTTGGTTTTTCTTCGTCAATCCTATCAACAGTGCGGCTACCTTGGAGAAATCCTTGATAAACCGTCGGTAATATCCTGCCAACCCAAGGAAACTTCTCACATCCGTCGCATTTTTAGGTCTATCCCAGTCCTAGATTGCTGCTACCTTAGAGGGGTCAAACCAATTCCATTTACAAAAACTACATAGCCTAAGAACCTCACTTCACTCTTCCAAAAGTGACACTTCAAAAACTTAGCTCTCAGCTGATGCTTTTGCAAGATCTCCAACACCACCCTCAAGTGTGTCTTGTGTTCTTCCTCATTCCGAGAGTAAACCAGAATATCATCCATGAAAAAAAGCACGAACTTGTTCAACTGATCTATGACATAAGATCCACAAAATATGTTGGCACGTCAGTCAACCCGAATGGCGTCACCAACCATTCGAAGAAACCAGATGGTGTCTAAAAGCAGTCTTTGGCAAACTATCCCTTGCCACCCTCAACAGTTGGAATCCCATTGCCAAATCCATCTGAGAAAACACTTTGGCTCCATGAAGCTAATCGAACAGGTCGTCAATCCTCGGCAACGAATACTTGTTCTTCTTAGTCACTTTGTTCAGCTCACGATAGTCCACACACAGTCTCAATGAGCCATCTTCCTTGGTTGCAAACACGACCAGTGTAACGACCTGTCTTTTTGGCCGCTCTAAGTCGATATCTAAACCAGCTCGAAACATTCAAAATGACGGGTAGTTATTTTAGCTTACGAGTCTAAACAGAATAAATTAAACTCAAGTTTTAAATTTTAAATCAATTTTCTTTTTATTACAAGAAATAAAATCTAAATAAATAAAGATAATAAAATAAGGTTCCATTCTTTATAGAAACAGCATGCAATTATTTTGATGGTTAACTTACATGTAAGGGGTGGTTTATTTCATGCACACATATAAATAAATAAAAAACAAGGTGGAAACCCCATATAGATACTACAAGTGAACAATTATACTAATGTTCAAGCAAACAAACTATCACAAGTTGCATTAAATATCATTCAAATAACTTAAATATTCTGAACTTATCAGTAATTTCCATTTCAACTAAATTTTCCAAGTAAAGCTAACCTTTTATCACTTGGGTTTTTAATTCTTTTTACTTTTGTTTCAACCATTAAAAGCCAAGATATATGCTGAAATACTTTCTTAGAAATACCCTTCTCAAACATAACAGGAAAAAATTGCTTTAAATTAAAGTACTTAGCATTAGAACACTTTGAATACTTCAAAGTATATAAATTTTCATTTCAACACAATCTTCCCTACTGTACACAAATGTGTTTTCTCCTTTTCTAGGGTCAGGAATAACTTGAATCGGTATTTAAATCGACTCGCAATGTTCAAAACGGTGAGTCGTTACAATCGGTGCACCCCATTCGGAAACACTCCTCCGAATGAATCCTTTTCCCAAAAGGTCACGAACCTGTACTTCTAACTCTCATTGTTCCTTAGGCGCCATCCGGCTAAGTGGCATAATGATTGGTCTATCACCCTCGACCAAATCAATTTTGAACTCAATCTCGCGATGCGGCGGTAACCCTTTGACCTCATCAAAGACATCCTCAAACTCTTTAGCGATCAACATAGATGACAAGTCTTCCTGTGGAATCACAAGCGAATATAGATAGCTTATGAAGACCTCGTCTTCGGGCTTACATCTAATCAACACCTTTTGCCCTTCCACATCCCCGACTCTCACCTCTAGCTTCTCGCAATTCACCCTTGCCGTATACCTCTTGAGCTAATCCATGCCCAAGATGATCCCAAACCCAACGAAGTTAAGAACAAAGCAATCACACACAAAAGTGTAACCATGACTCGACAACACTAGACCACGACACAACATGCACAAACTGGACGAACCCCCAATTGGATTACGATCAATGATCTATCACAGATTTCGGGTTCCAAACCCAAGCGACACACAATCTCATTACAAATGAACGAATGCGATGCTCCAGTATCAAACAAAACTCGAACTGAAATACCATGAACAGAAAGAGTACCTTGGACGACGACACCCTTTCCATTTTCCACTGTAGTAGGAGCCCTCAAAGACGATGGAACAAATTCCAGAGCATATGCCTTCACAACTTGCTTGCCCTTAACTGATTCTGGACAATTTTTCTTCTCATGCCTAGACTTTCCACACTTGAAGCACTTCTTTTCAGCCTTGGGATTCTTGCACTCATTCTAGTAATGACCCTTCTGTTGGTAGTTAAAGCAAACCACCTCACTCTTAGGCTTCTTCTGGCCATCCTTTCCTTTCTATTGTTGTTGCTTCCTCTTCTTATTATTACCACCTTGTTGTGGTTTCTGAACTTCCTTGGTTGTAGCACAACCTTTGCTTCCTTAGGAAACAAGCTTTCATGGAGAATAGCTTTTTCCACAATCTTCTCGATTGAATCATCAAGTTATTCCACTAATTATCTTCCTATGTGGGTATACAGACTCAAAACAAACTTCTTGTTCTTCTAATAGGGTGTATCAATGTAGGAATGAGCATACATGGACAAGACCTCGAAATCAGAAATATAGTCAAACACAGAACGACCATTTTGTTTTAGCTCTACGAACTTCTTGAATAAAGCAGATTTCTGAGCTATAGAGATAAACTTTGCTTCAAACTTAGCCTGGAATTGTTCCCATGATATCTCTTCCTCTGGAGTCTCAAGTGTAACTAAATTCCACCATTCCATGGCCCTACCTTGCAGCTGCCTTGATGCAAGCTTTCTCTTAATTGCATCTTCCAATCCCAAGTCTCCAAAAATACGGACACAAGAATCCATCCACCTCTGAACCTCTCCATCTTGCTCAATTCCTTTGAATGGTTTCCCTCCCAGAGATGTATCATCTTTGCATAGCTTTGCGAAATCCACAACCCTAGGCAACTGAACTCCTACGTCTACCGTAGCTGCCACTGGAGCGGGGACCTTCGCATGAATGCCTCCATCATGTCTTCAAACATGGTAGGGTTGTCTGGTACACCGCCATTTCCCCCTCCAGTATTAGCTCCCCTAGCAGTGTGTCTTGATGGTCATCTACTCATTCTAAATCTGCAATTTAGAATAATTAGCCATTTCCAAGAAAGACTGCTAAAGGTGAACAAACGCTACTACTATATATGCTAATATATATAGTAATAATCCAACTGAAATCTACAAGTATGTCTCTCATACATAATTACTTCTTCGAACTTTGGCTAAAATCATTAACCAGAGCTCTGATACCAAATGTGACGACCGCCTATAACCCCAGTTCTAAACAAAAGGAATAATGCGCAGAATCGTGTGCCAAGCTGCTATGGACGATCATCATGGTACGTAAACATCACCAGAACTTATCGTAACTCACAGCGCATGGATAAAATATAATAGAACATATACAACAGGTAGTAATAGCGAAGAAGAAAAACGCTAGACTTTCGTAACAACTAAAAAGTAATATCCATACACTTGTGAAAAGAATTTACAAATTGCCTCACTACATCACTTAGAGTATAACAAACAACGGAAATCAAAATACTAGATAGTAATAAAACTGGTATGTAAGCCTCCAGCTCGCCTCCAAACTGCAACATCGTCCTTACTAAGCGATCTCTTGTCACCTGCTACCTAGTATGCCCATCCACAACTGGATGAACAACCCAAGGTAATAAGTGGGAAACATAAAACCTTGAGTCAGACAACAGTCTTTGTGAGCGATAAAATAGCTAACAAACTTCATCAATATAGTATATGGGAATAGGTAGATTAATAATCCAATATACCAAACACCAGAGAAGAAATCAACTCTCGTCTTCCCCACATCGGACAGTGATAGCCGTTACATTAAACAGTTCAACCGTATACTCATAGAAACCAGAACACCCATTCTATCATGGTAAAGCACTCATCTCATCTAGATTATATATCGCATGTAAACCATCCTAATCGAATTCAACATCCCTCAAGCACAAGCCCCAGAGGCCTAATCTAATATCAGACAGGAACCTAAGGAACATCTCCCACGACATTGGACAATCTACATGAGACGGTACATGTTGATCCCTAAAAAAACCATAGGCAAATTGAGCTACAAAATCTGAGCAGAAACTACAGGTCGAGCGCCATCAGGGTCGGTCATGCATATTGTTGACCAAGGCACTTAAACGACTCACAAAGAATAGGAAGCAACCATACAGAACAAGATTCAGTTGTTTATCTCTTAAAGGACCAAGCCTGGGCTAGAATTACAAAGCAAGCACTGACAACATTTTTATGTTCCCATGTCTCAAACCAAAGCCAGATGCAATTCGTGACCCTGTCACGAAAGCAAAAGTCGGTCGTTGGTATTGGAACAAAGTCGCTCGAACAGCAAAATGAGATGAGTCATTCACTTAATAGGATCAAGAGAGACCACATAGCATAACTATACTGAGAAACGACACGGTGAAAAAGTAGTAAGAATGAATATCCTTGAGCAACCTGCTAAGAGCGTCTGAATTAGAGAAGGTCGCACATTCTTAAACTGAGGAATTCGGTCGAGCAAAGCACAAAGAAGAATTGATCCCGTGCTCCACTCCATAGTCGCTTGACCATAATTACAATCCTAGTCACCCGCTCATTTTAGAATCAATCGAATCAGATAACCGCTCACCAATTACTAAAGATAGCCACACCCGAAGAACACTAGCTAAAGTCACCCACTTGACTATTTGAAACACTCACTCCTATAAAGTCACTCGCGCATGATAGCTGGATATAGATACAGACAGCTGGCAACAACCAGGCTGTGGCATTATGGTAATTACTAGCTAAAACGGTTCGTCACTTGCATATATGAACTTCAGCTCACTTCTCCGAGGAGGGACACCCATAAACAGGCCATGGCTGCCAAAATAAAGGGGATCCAATCTTTTAGAACCACGAAAGGCTACTAAATTCTATCTTCAATCATTCCTTAAAGATTTGGTCCATCTTCTCCATTCGATGGTTCATCACCAGATTGGCCATGGCGCCTAGTACAACCTTGTAATCGGAAAATCAAAGACATCCTCCCTCTCAATCATTCATCCGTACTTCTCCACCTCATACTTTACCATTTTATCATAAAATCACAAGATTGATATGTATAAATGAGATTATGTTGAGTGAATATAGAGATGTATGAAAAAAGAGAGTTGGTGTATTTTGTAATCTCCATTTTAAGAATTCAAGTAATCTTCATAGTGGATGTAGGCCTGGCACAAGGCTGAACCACTCTAAATTTCGTCTCTATTTTTTCGTATTTGCATTTTTACTTTCAATTGTTATTAAGTATGGCTCCATTTATTTTTTTACCATATCGGTGAAGTACAGTTCTAGTACCTTTGGTGTTTAAGCCATTTTGGGTGAAAACATTTGGCGCCCACCGTGGGGTCACTCTCCCTAATAAGTTCCGACGAGATTCTCTGAGAAAGTTGTGCTTGGGATCATGGACATGCTGAGGGAAGTCACTGATGAAGTCAACAGCCTCATCAACAATGTTAATATCATCACATCGTCCACTACCTGTTCCGGGGCAGGAAAACTGCCTGGAGTTGAAGAAACTGTAACCAGGAAAGAGTTGGAAGAAGCAATGACAGGATTAACGAGTCAAATAACTATTGCGAGCAATGCAATGATAAAGAAACTCGAGTCAATACTCGCTACTCAAGCCGCCACCGCAAAAGCCACGCCAAGGGCCACTTATTCTCCATCCACTTAAATGCACCACGGATCCGAGGCAGAATTCTCTGCTTCGAGCTCGAAACAGGAAAATTCCATTCAAGAAGTTGCATATCATGTCAATCGCGATCATGGAAATAATAAAGCATCTGTGCGTGACTACTTCGATGACACAATCTCGGCCACCAGTGGGAGAGTCCTCCCAGAAGAATGCCCAAATTCCTTGACTCCAGATCACAATTATACACCTAAACCAGAAGTTGGCAAGGAAGAGGGCACTCGGTCCATGGATCAGAGCAGAAAGAAGAAATACATTTTAGGAATGGCACATGAAATTGTGGATGAATGTCTAAAGAAGGAGGGTGATAAAAAAGAATGGGAATCCTTTCCAACTAAAACACCACTTACTGAAAGGATTAAGAAGACTATATGTCCTCAGAAATTCGAACCTCCAACGTTGCAGTCCTATAATGGGACAAGTGACCCTAATATATTCATGTGCAAATATGACCAGTATATGAATGGGGCATGCGCTCCCGACGAGATCAAGTGCTTATATTTCCCGACTTATCTAGAAGGGATGGCTTACCTATGGTTCACAAAGCTACCGCCGAAATCTATGGACAACTTCACTACCCTGGCTAAACTATTCGGTAAGCAATTCAAATTCCAGGCACCCAGAGTTCGGGATGTTATGGAGCTAAGAGAACTACAACAAAGACCAGGAGAGTCCATCAAAGCTTTTCTCACTCGCTTTGATACGGCAATGGCTGGAGTCGAAAATTTCGAGCCCCGTCTAGTCCTGATGGCTTTGAAAGGGGCCATATGCAGAGAAACCAGATTAGGACGGTGGATCAAGAAGAAGAAACCAAGTACACTCGGACAATTACTCAATAAAGCTGAAAAATACATGAGTATTGAAGAAAATTCAGCACATTTTCAGATAAAGAAGAAAAGTAATGCGCAAAGTAGCCCTGATAGTCAAAAAAGGAGCAACGAGGGGAAAGACAACCGGGCTAAAAAGAAACTACGCTTTTTCAAGAACTCCAAGTTCACTCCTCTTAATGATACTATTGGAAATATCTTCATGGCAACTAAGGACACTGAGAGATATCCGGTCTTAAAACAAAGGTAGGTCAAAGATGTTGCTATAAAATCAGGAAGGTTTTGTCAATTCCATAAGCAGCCAGGACACGATACCAACGACTGCAAGCATTTGAAGCCGTTAATCGAGGGACTAATCAGGAAAAATCATTTGCAACAATACGTATAAGACCATAAATATTGTTCCGGCTCTCCATGAACAAGGGGCAACAAGATTTAAAGAAAAAGGCCCAAGCCAATCCAAAACCAACGCTTGCTTAAGGATCAGTAACTAGTGCCCTGATTATGGAGTTTGGGACAAGAACCCTCACTACTTTGCTTTACTACTTTATTTTTATCTTATTACTGAAATCGTTTTACCTTGTTTTGTTACTCGCTATATTCATGCAAATGTTTAGCAATGGTTTACTTACAAAAAAACCTTGCGCATCAAAATCAGTTATGTGCTTACCTGAGTAACATATTTATCAGTTCATGCTAAAAACCGATCTCTTGGAATGCAAGAATGATAGAAGCAATTGATCATATACAGCTAAACTAGGACGAGAAGAATCTCAAAGCACATGTTAAGCAAAGCGGCTTGAAAACCATAAACATCAGGCAAAATCAAATAGGATGAATAGACGCATCGCCTCAAGAGAAAAAGCTGTTCTAAGACAAACAACGAGTCAGAGGGCTGCACTTTTCATTGGGAAATATGCCGAACTCTTAGCAAACATCCTTTCAAGGGATCGACATCAAGCTTCGGTAGAGATGCAAGGATATTACCAAATCTGTCCCACGGAAAAAAATTTCTAGTTCCGAAGAGGCACCTTCTCAGGTGCAGGACACAAACTCCTTAAAATCGAAACCAAATTCGGTAACAAGGATTAGTGTCTGCCTCCTAGGGGAAATGCAAAAAAAAACTAGGCTGGAAACCCCAGTCCTAGTGTCGAAAGGACCAATAAACATTCTGGAAAGACCAGCGCAATCAGAAATCCTAGCCGCAAAGGGGTAACAGAAATCCTTACCGCAAGGGGGTATCCATTCTAGACCTTTTTTTGAAAAAATAATAATCATATCAAACAAGGCCTAGAGTGGGTAGAAAACTTATAACCTAAGTCCTCCTCAGGGGTCACGTATTCAAAACCAGTCTCCGAAGGGCTTGGTCCACCAAGTCATTCAGGCGTGGGGTTGAATACAACTTAATAAAAAATAATAACAAACACGCTTATGAGTATACAAACAAGCGCGTAATAACCGACGGTAAATAACGAACCATCAAGACAAACCGATAATAAAAAAGAAGAAAACGTAAATCGGGTGTAGCCGCGCGACTAACAGAGAACCCAACCAAACATGAAAATTAAAATAAACGTGCAGCATGTGACACACCAACGTAAAGGTGGCTGGGTAAAAAATAACGCAGCACACTAAGGTCCAAAACATGCCATAAAAGTCACCAACATGAGTGTACGATAATAGGCAAGGTTGACACCCGCACATACAAGCTAGACTAAATGTATCATCTTAAAGTAACAGCAAAAATAATAAAAAATAAATCTAACAAGCCATAGCATTCAGATAAGAGAGGCAACGATCTTCTCTCAGGATTCAAGGGCCTTGACGAGCTCGAACCTGTCTTTTTCTAAAGCATAGATTCGATCGACATTCTCTTTATTCGACTTCTGAAGATCTACAACAAGAGTATGCCAAGCACCCAATTGCTTTACAATATAATCCCTGACCTCTGTGATAAGGTCCTCAACCAGTTTCAGACGCGCCTCCAACTGATTAAATTCAGCTAATATGCAATCCTTCATAGCATCCATTTTTCCTGCAATAATCCATCGATCGAACGGGTCTATGTATACGCCAGAATATGTACCAACTGGGCACCAACCCTCGAATCACTCTGCAAGTTCGGGAGGACAAGGATTGGGAACACAAAAAGGACTCGGAACAGTTGTTTGAAAGTTAGCAGGGTTTAAAGTAACGGACGGAGAAGCCAACGGTAGTTGACCAGGGACAATCTGAACATCTGGGACAGGGGGGTCACCCAAGGAATGATGGCTTTGCGTATCATTTGCACCCAAGTTCTTTTTATCTTGAAGCATCTTTTTTCTACCAGCCTTCCACATTGATTTCTTCTTTAGTCTCTTTGACATAAAGAATGTCATCCTTGGGCAGCCTATTTTAGAGAAAAAGAGGAAGAAAAGGAAAATCAATATGGACACAAACGACAATCGTAAATGACCAAGAATAGCCCAACCAGACTCAGACGTGAGCAGAAATGTTTCACCTAGAGAAGCTTGGGGTATTCCATCGAACAACTAGTAAGCAATTACCAACATCAAGATTTCAAAAGTCACCAGATGATTCAGATTCTTCAAGATAATTACAAAAATGGTATCTTTGGTAGACAAAATCTGACTATACCAGGATCCCAATTCATACTTAAGCCAGTCAGACTACACTTAAAACATCTTAGCTTGGAGGTATACCACTATTCAGACAAAACGAGGCAAAATAAAGGAAAAAACTCACCCAAAAAGATCATGATGCTTCTGGTCCAAAGGAGAATTGCTTTGATTGAACAGGTGTTACTGTAAGAACTAAGCAAGATAATGAGGAAAAATATTTTAGAAGAAAGGTCTGAACAAGAATAAAATATATGAATTACCGGTAAAATCCTCGAAAAGCACAACTACCATCGTAACGAAAAAAAATTCAAGGAGAAGAAGTAAAATAAAGAAGGGTAAGAGTAAATAAAAGGGAAGATTAAAAGACATACATCAAGAGCATTCTCGCCACGTCAACTCAGTGCTTGATTGCACATATAAGTGTCCCATCAAGATCCAGCAGGCATCCCACAGTTCGGCCATTTGAAACAATGAAAAGATATGTCAGGTGTCTCGCTCATGGAAAGGGACCATATCGATCCTCCACAACTGAGCAATCTTAAGTTATTCACGAACGACCCTTCGAGGAGTCAGATTAAACTTAAAAAACAATGTTGCAATCAATCACGTCGAAGCTAGTAACTCTCTGCCAAGAAATGACAAGCTTCGAGGGACATGTGTTGATCCCTAAAAAAAACCATATGCAAATTGAGCTACAAAATCTGAGCAGAAACTACAGGTCGAGAGCCATTAGGGTCGGTCATGCATATTGTTGTCCAAGGCACTTAAACGACTCACAAAGAATAGGAAGCAACCATACAGAACAAGATTCAGAAGTTTATCTCTTAAAGGACTGATCCTGGGCTAGAATTACAAAGCAAGCACTCACAACATTTTTATGTGCCCATGTCTCAAACCAAAGCCAAATGCAAGTCATGACCCGGTCACAGAAGCAAAGGTCGGTCGCTCGTATTGGAACAAAGCCGCTCGAACAACAAAACGAGACGAGTTATTCACTTAACAGGATCAAGAGCGACCACATAGCATAGCCATACTGAGAAATGGCGCGGTGAAAAAGCAGTAAGAATGAATATCCTTGAGAAAACTGCTAAAAGTGTCTGAATTAGAGAAGGTCACACATTCTTAAACGGAGGAATTCGTTCGAGCAAAGCACAAAGAAGAATTGATCCTGGTCCCGTGCTCCACTCCAGAGTCGCTCGACCACAAGTACAATCCTAGTCACCCGCTCATTTTACAATCAATCGAATCAGATAACCGCTCACCAATTACTGAAGCTAGCCACACCTGAAGAACACTAGCTAAAGCCACCCACATTACTATTTGAAACACTCGCTCCTACAAAGTTGCTCGCGCATGACAGCTGGGTACAGATACAGACAATAGGCAACAACCAGGCAGTGGCATTTTGGTAATTACCAGCTGAAACGGTCCGTAGCTTGCATATATGAACTCTAGCTCACTTCTCTAGGGAGGGACACCTATAAATAGGTCATGGCTGCCAACATAAAGGGGATCCAAACTTTTGGAACCACGAAAGGCTGCTAAATTCTATCTTCAATCATTCCTTAAAGATTTGGACCATCTTCTCCATTCAAAGGTTCATCACCAGATTGGCCATGGCACCTAGTACAACCTTGTAATCGGAAAATCAAAGACATCCTCCCTCTCAATCGTTCATCCGTACTTCTCCTCCTCAAACTCTACAATTTTCTCATAAAATCCCAACATTGATATGTATAAATGAGAGTATGTTGAGTGAATATAGAGATGTATGAAAAAAAAGAGTTGGTGCATTTTGTAATCTCCATTTTAAGAATGCAATAATCTTCATAGTGGATGTAGGCCTGGCACAAGGCTGAACAACTCTAAATCTCGACTCTATTTTTCCTTATTCGCATTTTTACTTTCAATTGTTATTAAGTACGGCTCCATTTATTTTCTTATTGTATCGGTGAAGTACAATTCTAGTACCTTTGGTGTTTAAGCCATTTTTTGGTGAAAACAGTACAATAGACCATCCAAACAATCAAAAATCCATGACTGACTCTGGCTGTCACCGCTAATCCTGCTTTGAAACCATCATTAATCGTAAGACGACCAACCTTGCCATATGTCAATGGCTAATGGTAACCCCACTTCTAGTATAAACTTCATACGCCTTTCAACGATGCGTATGTATGTCCAACCTTGACAACTAGGCCTTTCAACGATACCCAGGGTACTCGACCTACAACCGGTTATTTAGGTTCCCCTAACGTACCACTGCTTCGAGCCTGCTAGAACTTATGCCAACAATAATCCCTCGGCCTTAACATCTCTAGTCATTAAACTCGACGACTTTTCATAGCTCAAGTAACCTTCTCGAGCAACCATTATCCACCAACTCACGACCTTTGAGTTGTCACTTGAATCACTGTTCTACACCGATCAACGAATACCTTTCAACACTTCGAACCTTCCTACTTGAATTTACTTCGAAGTCACACCCTCACCGAGCCAAATTACATCACTACGTTGCGGCTAGGGTTCGGGGGTTGCCCCTGGAAAATATTTTGTCCAGACCCTTTTGCTTAAATCTGGTCATACTCAAAAACAGAAATTTTTAGGAAATAACCCTGTGCGGCCTGGCCTGCTCGAACACCATAAGTGACCGACCCGACCCCCTTGCTTCAACTCACGACCGACAAGAGACCGACTAACCTCCTCATGCTCGAGCCAACTGAGATAAACCCATCTTCTGCTCGAGCCCATGCTCGACTTGACCCTATGCTCGACCGACCTAAAGTTCGACCCTGCAAACCAGATCCAAAACACCCCCTTTTTGGGATACGATCGATTCTCACTAACAAGGTCTTGCTCGACCTCTATGCTCGACCCCCTGAGACCCGACCCCCTCTGCTCGAGCTCACATGGTGCGAACAACCCCTCCTTTACATTTCTCGAATCATGCCCAACCTTCTGCGCTCGACCAACCCCCTCATCCCATGCACAACCGGCCCCTAGTCGCACATCACCGACCCCTTGTGACTTGTTCTCCAGGACATGCTTGATCCCTGGCCTGTACAGCTCCAATTCAAGCCAAATTTCATCCAAAACTTTGTCAATCAACACAATCAACGAAACTAACTCATCCAACATCATCATGAGCACATTATGAACCCAATAACAAACTTAAATCATCAATAATAACATGTAATTCACTAAAATCATGATAAGTGGACATATGATCTAAACTGCGAATCTAACTCGCATAAACATGTAAAATGGCATAGGAATTACCGGTTTAAACTTGCTAAATTAGATCATAGGGTGATTCATATGAAAATGGACTTAACATGGTATAGATCTATGGTAAAACACTTGGATTTGATGAAAAACGTGATCAAACATTCATATATTTTATTGAATCCATGTGAGAGATGTAAATCACTCACCGATTCTCCAAATCAAGCAAAAATCAATGTATTAAGATTCCGGACAGCAAGCGACTCGAATCTAACCCCTTGATCCGATGAATTCTCACTTCAAATGATGTAGATTTAGCCTCTAATGGTGTAGATCTTCGATTTCCTTCCTTAGATTTTGATTTTTAATGGTGGAAAGGTGTTAGAGGAAGGAGGAACAAAGGCCACCAAATGAGAGAATAGAGAAACTAATCAATTTCTCATACCTCCCACCTCCTATTTATATCCTCCCACTAGCCCACTAATGGGCCTCTCCAAATCATCCCATTAAGGCTTCACAAACCTGAACAACCAACTGAAAAACCTTAAAATAGCGATTCCTCCCAAACCGCTGAGCCAAATCTTTAATGTAACCACTCTACAGAAAGGAGATCATCATTTCCTTTCCAATGGCACAGGTCTCACCACCTGATTCGACCTGAGTCAAAAGTTATGCCCTGTACAAGACTGATAGGGGGAAAATGGTGACAAACAAAATCGGTAAAAAATTATGGATATGTCTCGCATCCCCATAAGCAACATATTAAAATATGAGAATGATCCAACCCTCAGGTAATAAAATAAAAATATTTTATGATCCTCCGATACGTAAAATGCGGGTTGTTACAGAAATGTATGCCTAATACTCACCAGACCTGTTTATAATTTTGTAAAATCTGAAATAATGCCTATCCGATTTGTTTGTGAATATTGTTAAATATGAAAGTATAAAATTGTGGTTTGAATATTATTATTATTTTGTAGGCTTACTTGATTTTTCATATTATTGCCTACAATTATGTTAAATATATTGTGGTTATTGCAAACGTCATAGATCTAGAAATTAGTATCATAAATCACTGTTAAGATGTAGTTTTATTCCAGATTTGTAGTTTCAGTGGTAAATGGTAATTTATGTATTTTTGGTTAAAAAGATATAAGCCTGTTTGTTTCAATTTTGTTTGGTGTTTTAACTTAGTTACTGTAAATATGCTTTTTTGTTCTTTTTCAATAAAAAGACATTATTTGAAATTAATAAGAAATATGTTCAAAACAAAAGAAAGTGATTGTGTAAATTCATGTACAAATATAGGTTTATATATATACATATGTTTGTGCGTAGTCTACGCCAACCATTCCACAAACATACATATTATATATTTCTTTTGATTTTGAATATTTTTATTCCTCTTTCAATTATTCAGGCAAAATATACAATAGTTACAGTTAATAGCCTTTTTGTAAGATTTAGAATCTTATTACGAAACTTAACGCAAAAAAAATGTTTGGTTGTTAGCTTAAACCAAAAAATTTGAACTTAACGATAATAAAGTAAAAGAACAATGGGCATATATATATATATATGTGTGTGTGTGTGTGTGTGTGTGTGTGTGTGTGTGTACGTTATCTGTCCAAATCCAAGTAAACAATGAAATATATATTACAATTACTACTTGTGTGCTTGAATGGTTTCCATTTTATTGAATTATACACGAAAATGTAATCCATATTAAATGTAAATATATATTATGATCGTTGTAGAAGTTAATGTAATTTATTTGTTGTAAATAAGGTCATAAAGAAAGAAAACAAATTAAATTAGGCCTAATGGTTACAATTTAAAACAATGATTTGGAATAAGAATTGTAACTCCAATTAAGTAAATAAATAGAAACTAAATGAACTAATAATTTAAAAATAGAGTTGGACTTAGTAGGTTAACGATGCAAGGTCAGTTTCCTTATTCGACAAAAGTCTACACTTTCCAGTAGTCGAATATATGTGCAGCTGATGTGAGATATCATTAACGGTGGGAACCAGTGATGATAGCTAGTTTACGTACGTGGAAATATTTCCTTAAAGAGAAACTAAATGGGAACAACTCAATAACGTGGTCTGCTTTGGGATTGAAGTCTTAAGTGGTTATATCCACCTATGAAAAGTTATTAAGCGATTGTATTGCCTACCTCCCATTAATGAAAGCATTAAAGGCTAATTCGGTACGAGCTCATAATCTTCACGGATAGTTCGCTTCCTTGGGTCTTAAATCGCTTGGGTCGAGGGCTCACCTGGGAATAGGTCTTAAAAGGCCCGATATAGTATTTTAGTGGATTTACCTTATCCTACGGGAAGTATTAAGAGACTAAGAGATTGTCCAATACGTCCAGCTAGATAGTAACGAGGGGGTCCACCATAAGAGGGTCTTAAATGGCGTGCTACATCTACCTAACCAAGTGGTTTTAAGCATTGAGTAAACCATCAAGAGAAATTAAGTGACCAATAGGTCCGCCTAGGATCTTAAGTGATCAAGAGGATCCATCCTTAGCTATCATTTGATAGTGAGGTCAATAACTAACTTACGCATGATTAGCGAGTAATTGAGAGCCTACCTCTTAGTTTTGGTAATTGGTTAAAGGATGGTTTAAAGGCTTCATAAATAAACATGTAAACATTCTATCTCAGTATTATTATCATTGGGAATGCTACATTGGTTATGGTAGTTAGAGTTGTGTGTCGATGTTTACAAGGTTAGGGTAGAATTACTAGTCTTGGTAGGCATACGTCTTTGGCTGAACCAGACGGGATACATCTATGTATTTTAAACTATGTTATACTCTTCTTATTCACCCGAACTTTTTGTTCTGACCCCCTTCTCATTACAATCTCCTAGGTTTTCTTGAGAGGGTCTAGTTCTCATAGGTGTTTAAGTTTGGTTTTTGGTTCTCATTATGTCTCATGCTCGGTATCCACATGGTGACTTGTTCTTGTAAGGTAGTTAACTGAGTTGGTACCAAACTATTCTATTATGTTTCTGTTATGAATTATTTTATCATACTATGATTATGCTCATGCTCATTTTATTAGCAGGTACCATATTTATACTCCCCATGCTTGGATGTGTTCGAGTTTCGATTTTTGTCGAAATTTGGGCCCATAAAAGAGTGGGGTGTCACGTTTGGCATCATAGCATAGGTTAGATGATCAGAGGAATTAGTTAAATTAGGACTCATGAGAGAACGTAATTCGATTTTCTTGTCTATGTTCTTCGTCTTTCTTACTCGACTTTAAATTATTTCGACGATGAAATAAGTCATGGGCCTATTTATATGGAATGGGTCTTAAACGAGTAAGAGTTGAAATATGTTGAGTTCGCATTTCTAGCCAATTTTTTTCTTACCCCACAGTATGTTGGCGATTTCATTGTGAAGAGCATGAGGATGGCATATGGTGGATTCCGTAGATTCGAGTTTGGAGGATGGACAAAAATCTAGCTACAAATGAGATAGTCGCGATTTCTGGTTTTTAGTTTCGTTTGGTAGCTCCAGTCAATGTCCTTTCCTTGGTCTGAAATGGGAAATTCATGTTACTATGCTGTATCCGTTCGGAAATATAATTACGAGGTATATCCATTTGGCACTTCGTTAAAATTTCGGATATTCTTTTGTGAAAGACATTCATTTGGGTCCTTAGTCTTATATTCAAAGGAATCTCCATTTTTAAAACTATTGGAAAAATATAATGGATTTCAAAAGTTTTAAAACTACGGTTTCGGAAAAATAGTTTTATAAAGATATGGTTTTAAAAAATTTAAAATCTATTTGTGTTTCACATTTGTACAGGCTTTGTGTGATTTTAATTAATAATCATGTTGCTAGAAAGAAGGGAGTTGGAAATGACAAGGAATGTGCCTCAAAACTTAATAATACCCATTCCTTGTGATTTTTAGTATCCCCCTTTTTATGTATATTGGATTTATCGAAATTATCTCAATTAATCTTCGAGATTTAAGGGTTTCAACATTTTGGAACGTGAAAAGATTTTCTAATTAGTAATATAAACTAGAATATAAATAATAACAGTAATAATAAATTATATTTATAATACAAAACCTTTAGTTTATAATAAATCCATTTTGAAAAGTTTTATATTTTCTTCCGAAAAGACTAAGGAAAATCTTTCGTTTTGATTTTGAGGTATTTGATTTGCGAACGTTTATTTGTTGTCAGCTAGGTAAGGGGAAAATCCCTTTTAATTTAATTACAAACTTCTAGCTAAATTATTTTAAGAATTAGTTCGTGTTGTGGTCGCAACATCATTGTTGAGACTACTTTGAATCTTTGTGGACGGTTCAGAGTTTGATTGCGGTCTTTGATACTGCCGTGATGAATATAATTGTTTTTCGAGTCGCTCAAATCTTAAAAGATGTCGCGGGATGATTACTATTTTAATCTGACTTAACAGGGTCAAGGTTCAACCTTTGCCCAAAGCCAATTTGACATTTGACCGTTTAGTGTTATACCTAATGGGATCAACTTTTTTATGAGTTTTGGTATAACTTGGACCTAGGACTCAACCGTGAAAGTTGCGTCCAAATCACTCGGTTAATTTTTTTTTTGTCCTTCCTTCCTCATCTAACCGAACCATATTCTTACCCTTCTCCTCCTTCTTTGTTGTCGCCTCATTTCCTTTTTTCTGCGCTAGTTTGCGCATTTGATCTTGCCCCATTAGTACTCCAAGATCTAAATCCATTTTCTTCTCTCCGACCATTTCTTAGTCCAAAATACCTAATTGCGCTATCCGATATTACTCGCACTATTTAAGTCTCATCCTTAGGGAGAGATCATTTTGTTGGATCAGAATGAGCAAGAAGGTCTCACTGTTTTAGGGCTAAGTAAATTTGTCGTGGCAATTGGACTTGCATCGGTTCTTTGGTTCGTGATCTTTGTATACGATTGTTATTTGCGCTGCATCTACCTTTGTTATATCTTGTTGGAGTATATTTTGATGAAGACGATCGTCGTTTCAGAGATGAAGATTAAGCTATCATTAAATGGTTTTTCTAAGTAAAATCTTGATGAGATTTTAGAGGAATTTGTGTTTTTCGTGGACTTGAATGGTCTTTTTGGTATCTGGATTTGGAGGTTTTCCAGCAGATCTCTTTTTTTTGCATGTAGATTTTTGAGTTCGGGAATCTATGTTCAAACAGCCCACGTTGGTGTGTGACCAATTCAACACATTATTCCGTAGAAAGGAAGTTATGACTAGATTTGTCTCATGATGCAAAAATTAATCTTTTGCTTGATCGATGGCATAACCGTCATTTGGTGTCGCATCATATTTGATTTATCTTGTTGTTCTTGTGTGTTTTCTCATGGAATTACTTTCTATAGTTTCACCTGTACATTTTTTTCTTTAGATAATATTTGGTGGATTTTCGTGAGAAGCAGTTTTGTGGTAGGTTTCTTTTCTCGTCGCGAATTCTCTCTTAGAAGAGATGATGATGTGGGAACCTCCAACAACACTAGTAGTAATTGTAACACGAGATTAAACATTTTGCTACCATGATATGGTTAATCAACGGTCATTAAAATGGTTTGAAATCCAGTCGCGGAGCAAGGCATCTCCTTGTTTATAGATATTGTTTTGGGAGTTTCGATGTTGTTGTTTTGTTGTGGTCTTTGTTGTTTTCCCTTTTCAGCATTTGTTCTTTATTTTGTGGTAATTTATGCTTGTAACTTTTAGTGTTTGTTGTCTTTAAAATTGTACGACTTTTAATGAGATTTCTATGTTTAGAAAAATTTATGTCATTCACGCATACTTTGAGTGAAATCTCATTTTCTTATCTAACTAACAGTTGTTCTAGAGTTGGAAAGAATATAATTCTGTGTTAGATAAATTTTAGCGAAGGACAAGATTTGTGTTGGTTTCGTGATGGGTATAATTAATCACTTGTTCCTTGCTTAGCTAAATTTATTGCGTTCTTTTGTGTGTGAATTCAGTTTTCACATTTTTGCATGAATGACTTCCTTGCTCGCCAACATGTGACCTGAATGGTTTTAGTTTCCGCAAAATACATTTTTTTTGAAACTTTTGCAAATGTTGTTTGAAAAAAAAAACTTTTAGCCTTTTTAAAATTTATATTTTTACTGATTTACTTTCTTTTATTTTGGCTTGCGCAAAAACATAGAATTTGTGTACGGCAGTTTGTGCATGTTTAAACGCTTGTTTTGTATTAAAATAGAAGATTTGCATGGTGCAAAGTGCGCGTTACCAAAATTTTAGCTTTCATGCGACTCATATGGAAAGTGAAACGGTGTTAAGAAGAAAATTTCAAATTTAACAAAAGCAGTTTTAAAGCGGAAATTTATTTTTGTGAAAAAATTCAATTTTTAATCACATAAAAGGCGTAAGGAACAATTTTGGATGGTTTGTGTGTGCGTTTAGTGGTGCAGTAAGGATCGATGATGAGATAAAAACGTTAATGACAACAAAGAAAATGCTACTTTAGCATTGGTAACGTTGCATTCATACCTTGTAAGCGATGCATGCGAGTTGTTGATTAACTCGTTTTACGTTTTGGAGCTTGTTTTAAGTCCTCTTTATAGTTCACATATGGAAATTTTTGGAGTATTTTGGGGAACTAAGGTAAAATTTCCACTGTAAGACGGGAAATGGAACATTTATAAGGATAGTAAACGTTAAATTTTTTACTTTGATTTCCTTTTTTCAGTTTATGAAAAATTTAATAGGAAGCAATTAGACACGTTGACATTTAGAATGGTAGGATTTGGATAAAAATTGGTTCCTTCATACTTCTATTCGTAGGGTTATGGATGATTTTTCTTTTAAATTTTGCATTCATATAGAACTGCTAGTATGTTTAGGATGCTTTGCATCATGTTTTCAAAAGTGTTTTAAAAGTTTAATGCGCAATATAGGAGGATCCGATTCAGAATCATTATGCATACATGTTTTGTGATTGAAATGCGTTATGTACATTGTGCACATGTGCACTTGGTTTCAAGGTGGATGTACACTAATTGGTTGTGCAGTATATGATAAGTAGGCGTAAAAATTTCGGGATAATTTTTTTTAAGGGGGGAAGAATGTAACAACCCGGAACTTTAAAAATAAATAAATTAGTTGTTTAATTAGATTTTTCAAAAATAGAGATTCTGCAAATGATGGAATTTGACAATGAAACTTTAACCGTTGCGTTTGTCTTGGAATTCTGGTCAACTTTCATGTTTTGAATTTTGTGAACGACATCCGTATGAAAAGTTACAGACAAAATACGATAAACAGATGAAAATAAATAAATCAAAATTTATAAATATTATATACCGTATTTAAATAGCCTTCTCTGGGTAATAAATGACCCAGGCGGTCGACCCTAGCAGTCGACCACCTGGGTGTTAGATTGTCCAGTGACGGCTAGGTCAAGTGGAATAGTTTTATATTTATTTTATTATAAACGGACGGATGTTTATTAAATTAAACCTAATGGTCTGGGGTCAATCTAACACCTATAAATAAAGGGTTATGCCCCATTCTTTTTCACATATTTATGAGAGTAGCAGCGAAGCTCTGTCATTTTCCTTTCTCTTCAAACAAATTCTAAAACAAAAATATGTTCATACACAATCAATATCAGACATAAGCAAAAGGGATAATTAGATTCAAGTGGAAAAAACATAGATTGGCATCTAGGTTCTTCTTCATCATAATTCTGCCATCTTTTCTTATTTTCTTGCAAATCTACAAATCTGAAAGTATCCCCTTTCCAGAATAACTGTAGATCTATAAGAATTTAGGAACTGTAGGCCTAAGAGATTCGGATTTGGATGCTTTCAGGTGAGTGGGAAATTTATATACAAAGTATACAATAACCTGATTATTTCATTTGTATTAGATCTAAAATGTATGCCTAATATTCATTGGATTTGTTTATAATTTTATAAAATCTAAAATAATTACTATCGTATCTGTTTGTGAATATTGTTAAATCTCTAAGGATAAAATATGGTTTGAGTAATATTCTTATTTCGTAGGCTTACTTTATTTTCATATTACTGCCTACAATTGTGTTAAATATATTATGGTTATTGCAAGCACCGTAGATCTGGAAATAAGTCCCATAATCACTGTTAATATGTAGTTTTATTCCAGATTTGTAGTTTCGGTGTTAAATGGTAATTTATGTAATTTTGGTTAAAAAGATATAAGCCTGTTTGTGTTCAATTTTGTTTGGGTTCTAACTTAGTTATTGTAAATATGATTTTTTTTGTTCATTTTCAATAAAAAGACATTATTTGAAATCAATAAGAAATATGTTCAAAACAAAAGGAAATGATTGTGTAAATTCACGTACAAATATTGGTTTATATATATATATATATATATATATATTTGTGCATAGTCTACATCATCCATTCGACAAACATACATATTATATATTTCTTGTGATTACGAATACGATTATTCCACTTATATTCATGCATAAGTTACAATAATTATAGTTAATTGCCTTTTGTAAGATTTAGAATCTTATTACAAAACTGAACGCAAAAAAATGTTTGATTGTTAGCTTAAACCAAAATTTTGAACTTAATGATAATAAAGTAAAAGAATAATAACTATGTTAACTGTGCGAATATATAATAGAAATATATATTATGACTGTTGCAGCAATTAGTGTAATTTATTTTCTATAAATAAAGTCATAAAGAAATAATAAATAATGTGACCATCCCTGAATGGGGAAAACAAATTAAAATAGGTAAGTTAAGCCTAATGGTTACAGTTTGAAATAATGATCAGGAATAAGAATTGTAACTCCAATTTAGTAAATATTTCTTATAACATATAATATATATATATATGTAAAAGAATAAATGAAATTAAAGTAAATTAGAAATGGTTAAGTAGTTACAATAATTGAATTAGAGATAAAAAGGGATTGATATAATAAGGACATTTCATTGTTAATTAGTGTCTTAGGGAATTATTATCGTTAGGTTCATAAGTGACGTTAATTATAATGAATAGAAATAAATGGCATTCAATAGGTTAATTAGTGCCTTAAGGAAATATGACTGTCATGGTCATAAATGGCAATAACCCTATTAAATAGAAATAAATGTAATAAAAAGGGGATTAATGGGTATTGGTTTCCGTTTAAAATAGTAAATCCAATGAGGAAACAAGTAAATAAATATCCTAGGATAGGAAGGATATAACTTTCCTTATTTTATATTTGGTCAATCTAGAACTGATAATTAAATATTAGAATTGACTTAGTAGGTTAATGATGCGAGGACAATTTCCTTATTCGATGGAAGTCTGCACTTTCCACCAGTCAAATATATGTCCAACTGATGTGAGATATCATTAGCTATAGGAACCTGTGACTATAGCTAGTTTGCTCATGTGGAAATATTTCCGTAAAGAGAAACTAAATGCAAATTACTCAATAATGTGGTCTGCTTTGGGATTAAGGTCTTAAGAGGTTAGATCCAACTATAAAAAGGTATTAAGTGATTTCGTAGTCCACCTCCCATGAACGAAATCATTAAATACTAATTGGGTACAATCTTGATAATCTTTACGAATAGTCTGCTTTCTTGGATCTTAAGTGGCTTGGGTCGAGGGGTCCACCTGGGAATATGACTTAAAAGGTCCGGTACGGTATTTCCATAGGGTTACCTATACTTCGGGAAGTATTAAGCGACTAGGAGATTATCCAATTAAGGTCGACTAGATAGTAACAAGGGGTCCACTATAGAAGGGTCTTAAATGGCGTGCTACGTCTACCTATCCGAGTGGTCTTAAGCGCTTACTTACCATCTCTCGCCTTATGCAGGGCATGAGTTATATGCGTGAATGACATAGGCCTTAATTAGTAGGACCTGTAGCTAGTGTCCTCTACTTTTATATTAGCGTTGAATAAACCATCAAGAGGCATTAAGTGTCCAATAGGTCCGCCTAGGGTCTTAAGTGATCAAGAGGACCCACCCTTAGCTACCATTTGATAGTGAGGTCTTAAGTGGCTAAATATATATATGCATAAATAACTAACTTCCGTATGATTAGCGAGTAGTTGAGAGCCTACCTCTTAGTTTTGGTAATTAGTTAAATGATGGTTTAAAGGCTTCATAAATATATGCGTAAACGTTCTACCTCAGTATCGCTATCATTGGGAATACTACCTTGGGTATGGTAGTTAGATTCATGCGTCAATGTTTACAAGGTTAGGGTAGAATTACTAGCCTTGGCAGGCATATGTCTTTGGTTGAACCAAACGCGATACATTTGTCTATTGTAAACTATGATATACTCTTCCTATTCACCAGAACTTGCTGTTTTGACCCTCCCTCCTCATTATAATCTCCCAGGTCTTCGCGAGAGGGTACGGTTCTCATAGGTGCTTAAGTTTGATTTTCGGTTCCCGTTTTCTCTCATGCTCGGTATCGACATGGTGACTCACTCTTGCAAGGTATTTACTTGAGTTGATACTAGTCTATCTTATTATATTTCCACTATGAGTTATTTTATCGTACTCTGATTATGCTCTTGCTCATTTTATTTGCAGGTACCAGATTTACATGCCCCATGCTTGGATGTGTTCGATTTTCGATTTTTGTCGATATTCGGGCTCAGAAAAGTGTGGATATTACAATGATGTCTAGGTGATGGGTTTATGGACCATGTGTCGGCCACAAATGCCCAATGAGGTTGTTGGGCTTTGAAGGGGGGAGATTATAACATCCCTTAGTATGGAGTGGGAATAAAAGTCCTATATCGCAGAATTGGGATATGAAGTGGAAATTTAAATAATAAAGCTCCATCCACTAATGGCGCCAAGGCCTAGTAGTTGGAAAACCCCACACCTAGAGGTGGAAAGTAGGGACATTATCGTCAATGTGCGAGGAGGTGGACTGGTTAGATATCATGTGTTGGTATCCTACACTAGTAGGAAATCTCATATCTTCATTGAGGCCTTTCGAGGAATAATACCCCACTCCTATACGGAGGCTAAGTTGGGGACAATATTTTGCACGAACGGAGAATCACGTTTATATTTTTTGTTTTTTTGGCTTATGATCTACTTCTGTGGATCTATTAAGTGATGATCATACACACACACACACATACTAGTGTAATCGCTAATACTCCACATACATTTGTGTGGATTTTTATTGTTACTTAACAAATAACAAGTGCTAGTTTCATAAGAAGGCCACCCTCTCATCAATATATATATATATATACACACACACACACACACACACACACAAACAGACACGTCAAAGAAACAAATGTTTAATCTTTAAGAGATTTTTTGAATTTGTAGTTTTAATAACTTCCCTTCCTACTCTTTACATATATATGAGATTTTCACTAAAAAGGAATATTTATTCGGAGTAATAAGTTTTAAGGACACCACCTCTGGAAAATTTGTTTTTAGGACATTTTATGGACAAAAGGTAAAAGAATTTATTATTTTCAGTTATATATAAATAATGATAATGGAATTTATTATTTTCATGTAACTTAACACCTTTTAAGTCAATATGTTCATATTAAAGCCTAATTGTCTTTTCAACTATTTCATGTCATATTTGTATTTGCAAATAAACCATGTTCGTTTATAGCGATTCCCCGTTTACCATATTTATGCAAACATAGGATATAGTTCATTTTTCTATCACAACCTACACCATATTCATTTTACAAACTTAATCGATTTTGTATATTATTTGTCCAACGTTCCCTTTTTATTATAGTTTTACAACATCTATCCAGTTAGCCTTAAATTATTCAACTATAACAATTTAATAAATTTTCCCAAACGTGCGCATAAAAAAGGATAATAATCAGTAATAGGCAATTATGCACAAATTAAATGCCTAAATCAGTCGTATACGTATGCATTTTAGGCATATTTGGGAATAACCGAAAATCAATTGAAGATAATCGACGAAGAATGGGGGGAAAAACCACAAATAATAATTTACAGTAATATGAATATTAATTAAATTAGTAAATATTTTTATTCAATCTCAACCCCTAAAATTTGGATTAAGGTCAACTATCTCCAAAAGGAAGACTATCCTAAAATTTAAAATTAGGGTTGCTTGTCTCCAAAAGAAAACTAGCCTAGGAAGGGAAGAGATGCATTGTGAGGAAATGGGGAGGGGGTTTATTTATAGGTGGATCAAAAGACCCTCGGTCGTTAGATCTAGTTTTAAATCTGAACTGACTATGTCCTTGGGTCAATCCAAATTGTTACATCAGCAACTCAGAAGCGAACACATCGGCCCCAAAAATCATGAATTAAATGCGCTTGTTCGCTGCATTTCGTGCCTTGCAAGTAAATGTGCTAGGCATGTCTGGGTCGACCCAGTACGCAGTTGGTCGACACATGGGTCGACAACCTACTTATGGACTTCGTCGACCATGTGTCGACCTGGCCATGAACTGGGTCGTTCCACGTATTATACATAGGTATATTTCATTTTAATTTCTGATTTAAATTTCGAATTTCAAACTGCCATAACTCCTTCGTTTTAAGTCCATTTTACGCAAACCAAATATGCATCTAAACCAAAAAACTGAACAAACATAATGGCATAATCCACGTTGAAAAATTCCCATTTTTTAAACTTATTCTTTGATTAATTAATTTCTAATTAATTTCTATTTGTTAAAAATTGGGTTGTTTCATTCGCCCCTCCTTAAAGGATTTCAACCCTGAAATCTTTATGGGTAGGAGTATCTGGTAAACATTTTCATACAAATATCTACAATCATCTACTCATACATCTTCCATTAACAACAATAATCCTTATATTTCCTAATGCTCTTCATGTATTTATGCAATAGTGTAGTGTATATGTCTCTAACTAATACAAAAAATTAGGTGGTATACTGATTCAATTGGCCTTCTTTTTTGAAATTATGCTAGTGTCATGCATCCAAATGTATGCAAAAAGTCCTAATGATAACAAATAGTTCTACATGCGCATTTTAACCATCAATCCTATGCAACAATCATATGACAACAACCATTTATATCATCCATAAAATTATATTAAATGTGCACATATCAATATGTTATGCAAGTGTCCTATTAGTCGATTATTAGTGCCTAGTTTGTATGTGTATGCATCAACTTGCAAACAGTTGCATCCATTTGTAAACACCAAACATGACATGTTCTAATAACATGTTTCGACCACAT
This sequence comes from Allium sativum, assembly GCA_030737875.1. Classification (NCBI taxonomy): domain Eukaryota; kingdom Viridiplantae; phylum Streptophyta; class Magnoliopsida; order Asparagales; family Amaryllidaceae; genus Allium; species Allium sativum. The sequence continues at coordinate 762,931,057 of CM060910.1, forward strand.
CCTACCATCCATGACTCAAATCCTAAGATTCAGGATAAAAACGATACAACCTATTCAAAACTAACGACACAAAAAGGAAGATCGAAGCAGACTATAAAAAAGAAAAGGATAATAAATGTGCATCTTCTTCTTTGCTTCTTAAGTAGCTTCGTTAGAATCCTCACCTCCACTAGACCTTTACCAGCTTCTCCTCATTATTTCTTAGATCTTGGTCTTAAAGTCGAGGATATGTGTAGGTGCTCGTCGAATAGATGCCTCTCGCTAAAGCTTCACGTCCTCCAATGGACAAGGCTCTGCTACTACTGCTAAGTCATGTAAGCACTTTCGCACGTACGAAATATGAAAGACGCCATGAACACTCGAAAGCCTCTCTGTTAGTTGGACACTATATACCATCTTCCCTACTCTCTTTGTGATTAGAAATGATCCAATGAGCTGTGGTGCTAACTTGCATGTGGAGACAAATCTCATTACATTCCTTAACAAAAATACCTTAACAAATATTGGGTCTCCAATAGAAAACTCTAGATTAGTCCTCCTCTTATCTACATACAACTTTTGTTGATCATGTGCTTCCTTCATTCTTCTCCTGATCAAATCAATCTTCTCGGAGGTCTCTTTAATTATGTCTGGCCCAAGAAGTAGTCTATCCATCGACTCCTACCAACATAAGAGAGATCTACAGGGTCGTCCATATAGAGCCTTGAAGGGTGCCATTCTAATGCTTGTATGAAAACTATTATTATATGCAAACTCCACTAATGGTAAATGCTCCTCCCATATCCCTCTGAAATCCAAGATACACAACCTCAGTGGATCCTCTAAAATCTAGTTCACCCTCTCAGTCTGCCCATCGGTCTGAGGGTGATAAGTTTTTCTTAATCTGAGTTGTGTCCCTAATGCCTCCTGCAAACTCCACCAAAACTCACTAGTGAAAATTAGGTATCTATCACTCACATTGCTCATGGAAAAACCATGGGGTCGGACTATCTCTCGCACATAGGTAGAAGCTAACTACAAAGTCGTATGTTACTCCTAACAGGGATTAAATGGGTGCTCTTCATCAGTCGATCTACAATAACCCAAATACTATGGTTGTCTTTTCCCAATCTAGGCAACCCATCAATGAAATTCATAGATACGCTCTCCCATTTCCAAAGCGGCATATCCAAGGCTGGAGCAATCCACTAGGTTTCTTTTGCTTTGCTTTTACCCTTTGTCCTATCATACATCTTGCCACAAATTCAGCCACGTCCTTTTTCATACTAGCCCAAACACCAATAGAGAACTCCCTCATGTCACGGTACATCTTATCACTGCTCGGATGGATTGTCATCCGAGAGTGATGTGCCTCATTCAATACCACACTCATCAGATCACCCATGAGGGGAACACAAAGTATACCATCACGCCGTCACCAACCTCTACTATCCATATTATATCTGAAGAGATGTCTACAGATCTCTCCCCTACCAAGTATGTCTAAGATATCCACTAACTCGGGACCCTCACGTTGCCTCGAACTAATCCACTCTACTAAGGTCTGTTGCACCTCCAAAGATGCCAAAAATCCCAGAGTATTGTCCATAGATGGTCTGAAATCGAATGTAGATATGAATTTTAAGCTCTGTCATTCTATGAATAAGGGACCCAAAGATGCCTTATGCCTACTCAAAGCATCCCTTGCCACATCTCCTTACCAGGGGTATAGGAAATCTCAAAGTCGTAGGATGCTAGAAACTCCATCCATCATTGCTACTTCAGATTGAGGTCCCTCTGTGAGAACATGTACTTAAAAGACTTATGGTCCATGAAAATCTAAAACCTCTCACTTTGTAGAGCCTCCAAGATTTTAGCACAAACACTATCGCATCTAGCTCCAAATTGTGAGTAGGTTAATTTCTCTCATGAACCCTCGCTATCTACTACCATAGCATACAACCCTATCCTTCTACATCAACATTGCACCTAAGCCGATCCAACATGCATCAGTATAACAATAAATGTCTTGGAGCCTTCAGGAAGTACCAATATCGGTGCACTAGTGAGAGCCCGCTTCAACCTCAAGAAAGTATCCCCACAATCCATATCCTAAGAAAATACCAAGTTCTTCTTAGTAAGATGGGTGAGTGGCGCTAAAATTCATTGGAAGTCATTAATGAACTTCCTATAGTGGCCCGTCAATCCAAGAAAACTCCTCACTCTATCGTGTTCTTGGGGGGGTCTTCCAACCATACACCGCCACCACTTTGGCGGGATCCACAGTTAATCCACCCTTAGAAACCATGTGCCCCAAGAAACGCACTTCCTTCTGCCAGAAATGGCACTTCGAAAACTGCCCCTTCAACTGATGCGCGCGGAGAGTACAGAGGACCTCTCCCAAATGCAAGGCGTACTTATCCTCGCTCCTCAAGAATACAATAATTTCATCCACAAAGACAAGCACAAACTTATTCAGGACATCCCTAAGCACTTTATTCATCAAATCTACGAAATAAGTTGGCCCGTTAGTCTGCTCAAAAGGCAAGACCAACAACTTAAAGAAACCATCAAGAGTCTAAAATGTTGCCTTGGCGATACGGTCATCTACCACACGCAACTGATGAAAACCAGTGGCCAAATCCAACTGAGATAATAATGGTGAGCCCACCAACTGGTCAAACGGATCATCTATCTGAGGGAGTGGGTAATGATTCTTCTTTGTGAGCTAATTCAATTCTTTGTAATCCACACAAAATCAAAGGGAACCATCCACCTTGGTAGCAAAGACTACCGGTGTTCCCCACTCAAAGATACTATGCCTGATAAATCCTTTCTCTAAAAGCTCACCCACTTGCTTACTAAGCTTTGTCCTTTCCCTCTGAGTTATATGGCGAACAAGCAATGCAACAAGCTTTACATTCTCACAAAAATAGATCCGAAAATCAATATCTCACTTAGGGGGGTAGTCCACTAACCTCCTCAAACACGTCCAGATACCCGTGCACAATGGATACATAATTAGTGTCATCAACAGAAGAATCTAAGAAATATATGAAACTTAACATAACTAACCTTACAAACCATAGATAAGTGTGCCAAACAACCTATGGGCTTTGAAACTACAACAGGATCGGTAACAAGAGAAATATCTAAGTGCAAATTGTTAACCAAGATACTAGAAATAAATGAATGAGATGCGCCTAAATCAGAAAAAGTAAACATAGGAAAGTCAGAAATATAGATCAAACCTTCTATAACTACTTTCCAACCAATATTCGAATCACTGCTTGTCGGAGCCACCTCCGACACATGAACCTGTGCTGTTGATGGACTAGTACATGTCCAGGTTCCCGTGGACGTGTCCTATTGTAATGCCCAGTCTGCCCATAAGTAAAGCATTTGCCTTTCATCTTTGTACAATATTTCACTAAATGGCCTGCCACCCCACATCCATGACACTTGATCTGAGTCTTGATCTGCCTTTTTGGAAACCACCAATTTGCTTCTTTTTGCCCTTCTATTTTCCCCACCATTTCTTCTTAGAATTAGCAACCTTTGGAACTTCTCCCTTAACATCCTTGACCTCTTCCTTTTTTCCATCGTGCAACAAAGCCATCTCTACTAGAATGTCAAAAGTATCTTCCATCAGAATATGAGTCATAATCAATCCTTGGAGAGGTTGATTCAGCCCTCTCGTAAATCTAACAGCCATCTTATTGGTGACACCATTAAATCCATCCAAAATCGCCGTAACTTATTAAATTGGTTGATGTACTCCTTGGCAGAAAAGTCTCCTTGCTTTAGATTGAGAAACCGCTCTAACTATAAACCCTCTTCGACTTGCGATATAAATTTCCTTTGAATCTAATTCGGAATCCAACCCAATCCATGTGTCTTCCCTCGGCCTTAATAATCTTCCACCAAAATGATGCCACTCCCTCCAAAATGATGCCTCTACCTTAAGCTTCGAAGCTGCCAGCTGAACTCCATACCGATCCTCAAGCTCTAATAACTCAAAGATCTGCTCCGTGTCTCTAAGCCAAGTGCGGGACTCCACAAAAGTCTTTGTGCCCATAAAAGTCTTGCCGCCTAAATTAGTGAAATCCTTGCAAAGATCTGAAAAGTCAAGAGATGTCAGTGGATTAGGAGGAACTACCATAGCAGGTAATGGAGCCTGCGCATGTTCTTGTCCTTCAATTGGTGTCCTAGCCTCTAAGTATCTATGAAACCAACCAGGAATAGAGACAACCTCAGGAAGATTAGGGGCGCTTGACATACTATGCAAGTGAGAGAAGATAGAGATTTTAGAATTCAAGAGAGTAAAAGAAGTTTGTAACTAACTCGAGGGGATATATTTTTAAAGTAACTTTGGTTTTGAAAATATGTTTTCTTCAAAAAAAATATTTTAAAACAAAATTTTAGTGATCTTGCAACCTTAGGCTCTGATACCAAATGAAACACCCCACATCCCTTAACATTACACAAAATATGATTTCATTAGGAAATATGAAGTATTATGGGTATAAAAACATAAAACATCACAGAGACTAAGGTTCACAAGACGTAAATAATTTAAACACAATGGAAGAAGAAGACAATTTACATAAGTGACAAAAACATTTTATTTCAAAAAGGAAAATCAACTATCACAAAACACCATGTCTCATGAAGATAAAATCTCGGTCATAAAATAAAATTGGTGTACACAAATAACATCCCTTAGGTAGTCCATATTGGATCTAGATTAACCTAAGAGGGGGTTGAATAGGGTTTATTGGATTTTTGCAACAAATTAAAATTATAACAGCATATATTTCAGTAGAGAAAATAAATGCAGAAATAAAATAACATAGATTTTACATAGCTTCAGCAAACCCTGAATACTGCTACATTCCCAAGATTTCTACTACGTATTAAAACTAATCCCGCTTAAGAAACCCTGTAAACTCGCAAACCCTGCTCCTGTTCTAATCCTACGCTCAAAACCCTGGACTGATCTATATCCCCACGATCAGGTTTTCCCCAAATTACAAACCCGTAAACCCTAACTACAAATCCTATAGCCAGCAAAAACTAGTTTTACAGGCAACTAGAAAACCCCTAGTTTTACAGATAAACTAGAAAACCGTGTGCTCTGTTACAAAAGAAAATAAAAAACAGTCCAATAATAAATAATACAAACCCCACTTTCTAGTAAGAATAAAATGGCCAGCCCTTAATTCTTTTATCCTTTGAAAATGTCGGCCGACCTAAATAAAATTAAGGCTTTGCTTCTACCCGAGTCACGATGCGATTTCAAACTTGTTTTCTGGAAATTTTCTCTAATGTTCTTCGAGAGTGATTGTTCTTGGTCGATTGATTTGTCCTAGGCTATGGATTAAAACATGTGAGTATTTGTGACACCCCACGTCCATTAATGTCACTCACTAAGGGAATGCATTAACTTTCATGGAGCGTTATAAGAGTATAGAACAGAACATCACAAGACAGATATATAAAATGGTACTTAAAAATTCAAAATTTATTCATTGCAGTGGAAAATCAAAACATGTTTGGTTACAACATCAAAACCAAATACTAAAGCCAAGTACACAAATATCGAGCTTGAACAAAATTATTATCAGAGTACATAAAAGCAAAACCATAATCCCACTCCAAGTAGCCATAATGAAAAAGAGATAAAGTTGAGCATTACTTTTAACACTTCCAGGTGTTAATCCCTAAAAAATCCATACGCACATTGAACAAAGGATGCAGAATGGATATCATCGGGGTCGGTCATGCATGATGTTATCCAAGGCGTTTAAATGACCCACAATGGATAGAACGCAACCACACAAGGCAAGACCCAAGTATCAAACCCAAGACAATCAAGTCAACAAGTACGACCGAGGATGATGGCACGATATGTAATGGGAAGTGCTGCCCAAAAAGGATAGAGATTGTATATCCTGTAAAGTCACTCATTGATTTCCTTTAAAAGATCAAGCCTGAGATGGAGCTGCAATACAAGCGCTTGCAACATCTTATGTGACTACAACTCCAACCAAACATAGACACGAATCATGATTCAGGTGCAGAAGCCAAGGTCGGTCGTTCATATTGGGACAAAGCCGCTCAAACACTAAAACAAAGCAACTCGCCCATTCAGCATAGGTGGAAGCAACCTCATAGCATAGTCGTAGGGACAAACAGCGCCATACAAAGGCAGCTAAAAGACGAGCACCTGAAGAGTTTATAAGCACAACGCCGTACAAAGGCAGCAAAAAGACGAGCACCTGAAGAGTTTATAAGCAGCAGGCAAATTCCGGAAAATTTTGCCGGTTTCATAGCCAACCATGGCACAGCACCAACGAATGCCGGCTTCTGAAGAGTTTAATTGAAGAACTCATCAGGAAGAACCGACTCCAGCAGTATGAGAAAAATCCTCAAAGTACTCCAGGTGCACAAGGACATGACAATGCGGCTAGCCATCCCAACTCGAGTGAAGAAGCCCAAATGCCAGTCAACTCGAGGCCAGTAATCAATATGATATTTGGAGGTCCCCACCCGGTCGGGAGCAGTTGGGAAGATATGGAAAGATGCGCTAACGAATTGAATAGTGTCACGGAAGAGGAAAGATGCATAGTCTTGAACAACGAGCATCCAACGAAAATGCTCAAAACCTCGATCGAGGATGTGATATTCAAAGATAAAGATGCAGAAGGCATAATTACACCAACTGTATGCCATGGTAATCACAATTGGTCTCGGACCTGCGGTGGTAAAAAGGGTCCTAATTGACACGGGGGCATCAGTTAATGTGATTTTTATAAGCACTTTCCAAAAGATGAATCTCCCTATGGCAAAGGTGCACGCATACCCAAATAAGATCCACAGTTTTACAGGTCAACCTATGCAACCCATCGGAATGATAGACTTACCTGTGGAATTGGCAGATGGGGAACGTAGGGCTTTCATGGTACAAACCTTTGTTCTAATAGATGAGTTTTCATCTTACAACGCATTCCTTGGTAGGTCAACTCTTTCAGGTTTTAAGGTTGCATTAGCTCCATGGTGCTTGACCATGAAGTTTCCAACTGAAAGGGAAATTGGTGTAATCAAAGGCGACCAAATCGCTGCAAGGGACTGCTATGTGAAAGAACTAAAAGAAGCTGAGAGAAAAGACTCGGGAAAGGATGCAGAGGCTCTTCCCCGCATCCAAAACCCCCTTTATAGCAATTAAAGAAGGGTCCATGCACTAGCGACATAGTGGAGTGTAAAGAGAGATCGATCCTAGGGAAGCCAGTGCAGAGGACGAGAGGGCGACATCGGCCGAAGACACAGTTCCTATAGCTGTAAATCTGAAGGACCCAAACAATGTGTTGAACATAGGATCTCGGCTAAGCCACGAATTAAAAAATCAATTGATTGCTTTTTTAAGAGCTAACTTAGATGTGTTCGCATGGAACCATTCTGACATGTGCGGCATATCTTCAAACATTGCGGTCCATAAGCTAAACATTGACCCACACATTCCGGTTGTCAAACAAAAAAGAAGAACCCATGGGCCGGAGAGGTCACGCGCCTTAAAGGAAGAAATCGACAGATTAATGGAGAATGGTTTTATTAGAGAATCTACCTATCCGAAATGGGTGTCCAACCCGGTACTCATGAAGAAGTCAAATGGTAAATGGCGGGTCTGCGTAGATTATTCAGACCTGAATAAAGCTTGTCCAAAAGATAGTTTCCCTCTTCCTAGAATTGACCAATTGGTGGATTCTACTGTCGTTCATGAATTGCTATCTTTCATGGATGCATATTCCGGCTATAATCAAATCGCGATGTATGGTCCAGACCAGGAACACACGAGTTTCATTACTGATTTCGGTCTATACTGCTATAAGGTGATGCCGTTTGGTCTAAAAAACGCAGGGGCAACTTATCAGCAACTGGTAAATGTTATGTTCAAAATGAAAATCGGTAGGACGATGGAAGTCTACGTCGATGACATGTTGGTTAAGTCAAAGAGAGCAATAGACCATTTGGAGGACTTAGCCTAAATGTTCGATATCTTATGCCAATATGCCATGAAGTTGAATCCCTTGAAATGTTCTTTTGGAGTTGGCTCAGGAAAGTTCCTTGGGTACATGGTCAATGCTAGAGGTATTGAAGCTAATCCAGCTAAAATATCAGCTTTGAGAGAAATGTGTGCCCCAAGAACCAAGAAGGAACTTCGGTGTTTGAATGGGAAGATCGCAGCCTTAAATCGCTTTATATCTTGGGCGACGGACAGATGTCTTCCATTCTTCGTTGCCCTTTGAAAAGGAAAGAAAGAGATACAGTGGACCCCTGAATGCCAAAAAGCCTTCGAGGAGTTGATCCAACACCTGGCAACGCCACCTATGCTATCAAAGCCTAGAGACGGAGAAGACTTGTTTCCGTACCTGGCGGTTTCCGCCCATGCCTTTAGCGCAGCACTAATCGTAGAAGATTTGAAGGTACAAAAACCAGTCTATTACATCAGTAAGAGGCTATCCGGAGCAGAGCTTAATTATCCAAAACTTAAAAAACTTGCTAATTGTTTGCTCATCGCATCAAAGAAACTCCGGCCCTACTTTCAGGCTCATCCCATCAGGGTTCTCACAGACCAACCTCTGAGGCAAGTTCTGTCCGACCAGAAACCTCCGGAAGATTATTAAAATGGAATGTAGAGCTCAATCAGTACGACATAACGTATCACCCTCGGAAAGCAATCAACGGACAAGCACTTGCTGACTTTATCGCAGAATTTACCAACCGAGGGAAGGTTGAGGAGGAAGATGATATTGAAACTAATATCCAGTGGAAATTATTTGTAGATGGGGCATCGAACGATCGTTGTTCTGGGGCAGGGGTAGTTCTCGAAACCCCTTAGGGAAGATCCTTATGCTATGCGTTAAGGCTAGAATTTCCGTCAACCAACAACGAAGCTGAGTATGAAGCCCTTATCGCAGGAATAAAGCTAGAAAAAGAGTTGCAAATAAAAACTATACAAATCTTCAGCGACTCTCAACTCGTAATATGCCAGATTCTGGGAGAATTCCAAGCCAAAATGGGTAACTTGCCAGATTATCTTACCAAAGCCTTGGAATTATTGGAAGCTTTCGAGCATTACACTATATCTCATATTCCTAGAGAGGAAAATACTAAAGCTGATTCATTAGCCAAATACGCAAACACAGAGGTTGCACAGCTAATGGGCCGGGGTTAGTTCCAGTGGAAGTCCTTTCCAGCCCAAGCACAAAGCAGACTGAAATGGATTGGATCATGGAAACAACTGATGAGTCAAATTCATGGATGTTGCCAATTAAAGAATACCTCGCAACTGGGGCACTCCCGGCTGAAGCTAAACTCCAAAGAATTTTTTTGCGAAAAGCTCCCTTATACCTTATTCAGGATGGACGACTGTATAGACGGGGATTTTCTACACCGTTACTTCGTTGTGTTACTGAGAGGATTCTAAGGTAATCATGGCGGAATTGCACGAAGGGGAATGCAAAGGACATACCAGCGGACAAACTTTGGCTAAGAAAATCCTACGATACTGATACTTCTGGCCAGACATCAATAAGGATTCCACGGTCTACACTAAAAAATGTGACCGGTGCCAAAGATTTGCCAAGATCCCAAGGATTCCATCCACAACCATAACCCACATGGTCAGACCATGGCCATTTGCTATCTGGGGCATCGACCTCATAGGAGCCCTTCCCACTGCAAAATCTGGTTTTAAATACGCAATTGTTGCCGTTGATTACTTTACAAAATGGGATAAAGTAGAACCATTGGCCACAATAACTTCGAAGAAAGTTATTAACTTTGTCTTGAAAAATATCATATGCAGGTTTGGGGTACCACAAAAGATAATCACAGACAACGGGACCCAATTTGAAAGTGAAGAGTTCCAAAACTTTTGCGCCAAGTACAAAACCCAGAAAAGCTTTTCAGTAGTCGCTCATCCACAAGAGAACGGGCAGGTGGAAGCGGTAAATAAAATCATCAAGACTACCATTAAGAAACGACTAGAAAAGACAAAAGGTGGTTGGTTAGATGAACTCCCACCGGAATTATGGGCATATCGCACCACACATAAAACTGCAACAGGGCATACTCCCTTTTCTTTATCTTATGGCTCTGAAGCTATGATACCGATGGAGTTGGAAGTCCCTACCCATAGAAGGATACACTTTGACCCTAAAGAAAACGAGAAGCTACAGCTCGAAGCCCTCGACCAACTTGAGGAAAGAAGAGGAACTCAGAGTAGTCGTACACCAAAGAAGGGTGGCCAGGCACTTCAATTCAAAAGTCAAACATAGAACTTTTGAAATTGGAGAGCTCGTTCTGAAAAAGATAATGACCGGTACTGGAGTCTTCGAACCCAATTGGGAAGGACCTTATGTTATAAGTCAGAAACTCCAGGACGGAACTTTCAAATTAGCCACCACAGATGGGAACCAGATTCCACGAGCATGGAACAGCGAGCATATTCGTCGTTATTTCTTATAACATGTTATTGAAATGCACAGAAAATGCTGTAAAGATTTATGAAATTTTCGCATTTTGAATGATGTGCATAAAGTGACTGAATATGGAATTCTAATTACATGTACAGCTCACTTATTCACAGGCTCATACTAAAAGTTGACTTCCTTGTGTAGGCAAACGAGCGACCATGGGGCGCCAACTCGAGGAGTTCCGACTTTCATCAGGAAACACTAGATTTCTCAATACAGGACCAACAAAAGCTTGGTACCAGATTAAAAGAGTCAATGCTGGAGTAAAAGCAACTCAAAAAGTCCCATGGTTAAAGTCCCACGGATAAAATCGCTGAGCCCACCAAAGAAACGCCTTCTTAGGTGCTGGACACGGGTTCTCCAACTTAATAAAAAAATTCAATGAGGCGAACCAGTGTCTGTTTCCTAGGGAAAAGCACAAAGTCGGAAAAACCGACATGTCCCGAAATGGAAAATTTGCTAATCCAAAAAAACGAGGGGCACCTTGCTAAATGAAGGACACGAATTTTATCCCCTATGAGTCAAAGCTCGATGAGATGAATTAGTGTCCACTCCTCGGGATGAAGCATAAAATAGGGAAGGATTAAACATGCTGGAAGGACCAGCGCAAAGCAGAAATCCTAGCCGAAAGGGGGTGTCAGAAATCCTAGCCGAAAGGGGGTATCCATTATTGTTCTTTGTTGTTAACCAAGTCAAATGAAGCCAAGATTGGATTACAACATTAGAACCAAAGTCCTCCCATGGGGGCACACATGAAAATGCATCACGAAAATACCCCAAACAAATAAACAGGAGATTTGATAAAAAATCTAAGTGGCTAAATTGCCAAAGTTAAAATAACGAAAAGCTTACCAGTCAAGCCAAATACTAAAAAATTGGATGATCCTAGCCTAATAAGAACGTTATAAGACTAATCGTAATACAATTTTAACATTTGAACGCCCCGCGATACAATATTAATGTGCGAACGAACGCCCCGTAACACGATACTAATGCACGATCACCGCGATTTTTTTTTAAAAATGTGTGCGTGTTGTTAAGCAGGGCAAAGAGACATGGTGTGACAAAGACACGAAGAGAATCGTAAGACCAGCCAAACAACCATTCATCAGGATCGCCGAAGTGTCACAAATCAAACACAAGTCACAACCAGCATAATGTCATGAGCGAGGACCGGCACCCGCTTACACAGCCAGTCTTAAAAGTTCAAAAAGAAATATAGCCAAAGAGAGGAAAAGGAGATTACAAACCTCTGACCTTCCTTGGCATGCCTACCTTCTTCTTAACCTGAGCAGAAAAGGATGGAAGTTCATCAGAATGTTTAGGCACCACCGACTCAATATCTCCTAGGGAAAAAGTAGCAACCACGCTATCTTTGGACCTGAGAGCTTGGACCAACTTCGCCTTATCATTTTCTAGAACAGAGATGCGCTCAAGATTGTCCTTGTGAAGTATTTGGAGATCACAGGCCAATGTATGCTAGCCGTTCACCCGCTTCGCAGAATGATTTCTCAAGCAAATCCATTTGTATCCCAAATTGATGCACCACAGTCTAGAGGCGGGCCAACGTCTGACCTTTTGCCGCATTCATGTCATAAGAGAAAGTCTGAGAATCAGACAGGGATATATCCATATTCGAAGGTACTCCCTGCAAACTCCACCCCCGAAACCGCTTAGCTAGCCTAGGGCTGCAAGGCTCAGGGTGTGGCGCGGCCTGTTAATGATAGTTTGAAGCTCTGTATAAGAGGACTGGAGGGAGAGTTTACAGACGGTTGACCAGTTGACTGAATCTCATCCATTGGAACATCCAAATCGAAGGGAATTTCCTATCGACGTTGTTCTGGAGATGGAACCATCCTGCAGACGGATCAGGGAATAACCATAAGGTCCAAAAGAAGAATGGGCATAAATAGAAATTGACAAACCTGAATAAGCGATAGAAAGAAATACGGAGTTTTCTTCCTAGTTGAGAAACCCTATTAGAAATAAATGGGAGCAAATTGAATGAAGAAATAAGAAAATAAAGGGGAGACTAAAGGACACACATCAAAAGCACTCCTCGCCACGTTAGCTCAATACTCGAGTACTGAAATGAGTGTCCAATCAGAGGCCTGTTGCCGTGTTCACTTCCCCATGATTTAGCTATTTTCAATAATGACAAAATAGGTCAAGCGGTTCACTCAGAGGTGAAGACATCAATCAGCTGCAATGAAGTAATCTTAATCTTTTGCACGAACGACCCCTCGACAAGTCAGGATAAACATACCAAACAATGTGCGATCAAACATGTCGAAGCCAGTAATTCCATACTAAAGGAAATCACGAACTTCGAGGGGGAAGTGTTAATCCCTAAAAAATCCATACGCACATTGAACAAAGGATGCAGAATGGATATCATCGGGGTCGGTCGTGCATGATGTTATCCAAGGCGTTTAAATGACCCACAATGGATAGAACGCAACCACACAGGGCAAGACCCAAATATCAAACCCAAGACAAGTCAAGTCAACCAGTACGACCGAGGATGATGGCACGATATGTAATGGGAAGTGCAGCCCAAAAAGGATAGAGAGCGTATATCCTGTAAAGTCGCTAACTGATTTCCCGTCAAAAGAACAAGCCTGAGATGGAGCTGCAATACAAGCGCTTGCAACATCTTATGTGACTATGTCTCCAACCAAACATAGACACGAATCGTGATTCAGGTGTGGAAGCAAAGGTCGGTCGTTCATATTAGGACAAAGCCGCTCAAACACCAAAACAAAGCAAGTCGCCCATTTTGCATAGGCGGAAGCAACCTCATAGCGTAGCCATAGGGACAAACAGCGCCGTACAAAGGCAGCAAAAAGACGAGCGCCCTTGAACCAAGATGGTCGGTCGCGCAAGGAACAAAGGAGAGTCGATTCCAGTCCTACATTCTGCTCTTATAAAATTTCCTAAAGCATTCATTCTCACAGGGACGCCCTCTCCTATGGACCCGCTCAACTACTTAAGACGCTTGCTCCATTGAGTCACTAGCGCATGACAACCAAATACAGCTCTGGACAACTAGCTACAGCTAGCCGATGGCATGATTGTAATTAATAGAATGAGCAGTCTTTAGCCCACATAAACGGAATTCAGATCATTTCTAAGAGAAAGCTCACCTATAAATACACCATGGCTGCCAACATAAAGGGGATCGTTTCTTTGAAACCACGAAGTGCTACTAAATTCTATCCTCAACCACTGATTCGGCCATGGCGTCAAGAACAATCTTGTGATTCAAGGAAAACGAAGACATCCTCCTTCTCAATAATTCATCCATTCTTCTTCTCCTCAAATTCTACCATTCTCTTGTATAATTCCAAGATTGAAATATATAAATGAGGGTATATTAAGTGAATATAGAGATGTATGGAAAGAGAGAATTGATGTATTTTGTAATCCTCATTATAAGATTGAAAATCATCTTCACAGTGGACGTAGGCCTAATTAACGGCTGAGCCACTATAAATCTCGTATCTACTTTACTTTCTCTCGCATTTTTCGTTTTCAATTGCTGATTAAACATGGTTCCATTTATTTCTTACCAAATTGGTGAAGTACAATTTTAGTACCTTGGGTGTTTAGACCATTTTTGGTGTAAACACCAGGCACTTCAAGAAGAAAGAGATCCAAGTCAAGCTTCACTAATCCCACCCTGAGGACCTGGGGTGGAAAAAGAAAGAAAAGAGGCAAAACAAAAAGGGGTCAGACAAAAATTATGGAAAGTCCAGTGACTTTAACAATATAATCAGTAAAGTAATAGGATAAGAACATAAACTAGATATAAGAGATGACTGTAACATAAGCAGATATGACAAAGTAAACAAGGTAAGCAAGATAGAACATCGACTGCGCTCCTAACCATTATAAGATATGCTCTGCACCGTACCAACATACTAGTTACATACTAAAAGATGATCCCTCCCTACTAATCATAATAATAGTAGCTTCATGTACTCCTAGCTGCTCTTGTAATTGCCCACTTGCTCCTACCACCACTAGTCGTACCCACTAACCTCCCCATTCGATCGGCTCCCTAACTCGTAGATACCTGTATTGGTCCCACAATAGGGTGTATCACTCCCTAACGTGGCAACCCCGATGCTACTGAAATGCACAGCTTATACCTACACGATGCAACAACGTCTTACCTACCTGCCCGGACCCACGCACGCACATGACTCCGTTGGACTTGCAATGCCATCGCTAACTCTTTATGGACCTCTTACAATCAACCCTATAAGCGTGTCCCTGTCCTCAACCTAGTTCGTGCTCATATGGATACTAAAATGGGTTACTGGTTGAAAAGGGTCCATACACTTGACACAAGCTTCCCTCCTAAGCTTGGTCCCTACTAGGAATTCCCACTTAACCCCTCTTTATCTCCATGTCTAATCACATGTCTTATCTTGGTTAAGTTATTTAATTATGTTTCACATGCTAGCCATGTTACCCACTTAACACTTTATTATCCCCATGTCTAATCACATGTCTCATCTTGGTTGAGTGCTTTAATTATGTTTCACATTCTACCTATGTTACCCACTTAACCCTTTATTATTCCCATGTCTTACCACATGTCTTATCTTGGTTAAATGTTCATTAATTCATTATAACCGTAATCTTGCAAGACCTCCCACATTAGATTACCGTTTTGCGGTTGCTGGATATGCCGGGTGGTTCCGGGCGGTTCCGGGAAGGCTTATACCGCAATCTGAATCTAACCTTGTGTCTTTGCATTATTACGCATCTAATTTCTGCCTTTGACCTCTCATATTAGACTACCATTTGCAGTTGCTGGATATACCGGGCGGTTTCGGGTAGGATTATACCACAATCTGAATCTAACCTCGTGTCTTAGGCGTTTCTTATCACTTTCTTGATTCAAGTCCCAATTTCAAATCCTGGATTATAATATATTCCAATCACCCATAATTTCCAATCTAAATTATGTTTATAATTTTAATCCAAATTATGCCTATAATCTCATGTGTACAAGTTATGCCAATTTATGCCCAAACCAATTTCCATAGCCATCAACAATTTATGTCAAATCTCATTTTATTACACATTTCCCAAACTTTTCCCTATCATTCCAACGTTATTCGTACGTAAATCTCAACGCAATATGCTTAGGCTTGAAGTTAGCCTAATATCAAAAGGAAAAAGGAAAAGAAGAAGGGAAGAGAATCAAGCATCAAAATTGGTATAAACATATAAATAGGCATGTGAATTGAATAACGATAAAATAGATCAGACATGCATATGATAATAGCAATTGGGTATGAATCTAAAGGATAAATTTCAAAACTTGATATGATTCATCTTATTTACAGGCATATACATTAGATCCAATTTACAATCCTATCACAATTATTTTTTAATTTAATTATATGTGAAAGTGACATAAACTCACAGCGGTAGGATTCTTAGAAAAGAGAATTAAGCTTTGTTGTTTGTAGATCTGATCTTGAATAACCTTTTCTTTGATTGTTGAAGAAGAAAAGCTAAATTAATTTGAGATGGAGCAGTAGCATGGAGGCGCCATGGATAAGGGTTGAATGAGATTAGGGTTAGGTTTAGGTGTTTATTTATAGATGTATTAGGTGAGTTAGGACCTTTATATTAGATTAGAGACCATCAGAACCACTCTGATTAAAAAGACACATCATCAAGGAACTCTCCAGAATTCTGCAGATCTGGGCTCAGCCTGGGCGCACTTCCCGAGTGTGCCAGTGCATTTTTGTTCTGGTGCACTTCACAAGTGCGCTAGTTATCCTGGCCTGTTTCCTGATTGTTCTGTCAAACTTCCATCGTCCGTAACTCCTTCATACGATATCCGTTTTGCGCAAACTTGGACTCTATCTCAAGCAGAATTCCGAGATGAACGCAATGGCGTAACCCGTTTCACTTAATTCTTCTTCTAAAAATTAAGATTCTTTATTTATCCCTTATGTCATGTTTTAAAATTACGGGGTGTTACATTCCCCCTACTTAAAGGATTTCTTCCCCGAAATCTCGTAGCTGAAAGGAATATATGTCCTATCAGCCCTCATCCATCAATCATGGGCGTCCATTGTCCTTAAAAGATTTCTAATGCTTTCATGAACATATGCAAAGTGTGTGTATATGTCCTTATCCTAATGCTAAATCAGGCAGACTACTGATTCAGTCGACCTCCTTAATGAAAAATATGATAGTGTCATGCGTCCATTATGCATGCAAAAGAATCCTAATGATACACATCAATTCTATATGAGTGCACAACCATTCATCCAAATGCAACATCCATATGATAACACATTCAATATACATCCATTAATTTAAACATGCACACTCACCCATATACAATATGAAAGTGATTGAGCTGATCTAGTGCTTAATGTGTGTGTAAATGCATCCACAAGCAACCACTAGCAAACAATTACATCTACTTGCATCCACCAAACATAACATGTCTCAAACACATGTTTACAACCATAGGATTTTCTACCTAAAGATCGAAGATATAATCGAGAGGATACACTAAACGATAGAACAAGTATAAACAAAGCGGTAGAAAAAGGAGAAGTTAAGAACATACCCTCAAAAAGGAAAGGGTACGACGCACGTATCTTGTCTTCCGTTTCCCAAGTCGTTTCTCCTTGATCATCTTCCCATTGGACTTTAACCTACTTGACCTCTCGGTTGCATAATTTCTTGACCTCCAATCTAAGGATGCATGTAAGAACTCGTCTAACCGTGGCATCTCGCTCTACTTCCACTTCTCTAAGCTTGTTCGGCTCTACTACTTCCGCGGTATCGTTTAAACACTTCCTCAAATGCGACACGTGAAATACGTCATGAACACCACTAAGCTTCTTAGGCAACTTCACTCTGTAGGCCATCTGTCCAATTCTTTCTGTAATGGGGAATGGCCCTACGAATCTTGGTGCCAATTTCCCTACAGATCCAAAATGAACTACATTCCTCAATGGTGATACTTTAATAAAAACCGTGTTTCCAACATCGAACTCAAGATCGGTTCATCTCTTATCAGCATATGACTTTTGCCTGTCTTGTGTTGTCTTCATGCGTCTTCGAATTAAGTCTATCTTCTCCGAGGTTTCTCTAACCATCTCGGGCCCAAGCAAAATCTTATCCGTTGATACCCACCAACAAGTTGGTGATCGGCTAGATCGTCCATATAGAGCTTCAAAAAGTGCCATGCCAATACTAGTCTGATAGCTGTTGTTGTAGGCGAACTCTACTAATGGAAGATGTTCTTCCCATGTCCCTCCAAAATTCAAGATGCATAATCTCAAAAGATCTTCTAAAATCCTATTCACCCTTTCTGTTTGGCCGTCCATCTGAGGGTGATAAGCGGTGCTCAAACACAATTGCGTTCCTACCGCCTCTTGCAAGCTCTTCCAAAACTCACTAGTGAAAATGGGATCTCGATCGCTTGATACTAGAAGGTATGCCGTGTAGACGAACTATCTCTTAGAGATAAACAGATGCTAACCATGCCGCTGTTCTTTTACTCTTAACGGGAATGAAATGGGCGCTCTTGGTAAGTCTATCTACTACTACCCAAATCCATGTATTACCATTCCTTGACCTCGGAAACCCGTCGATGAAATCCATGGAAACACTTTCCTATTTCCACTGTGGAACCTCTAAAGGGTGAAGAAAACCACCAGGCTTCTTTTGCTCAGCCTTGACTTGCTGGCACACTAAGCATCTAGAAATGAACTTAGCCACATCCTTCTTCATTCCGGCCCAAAAGAAAACTCGCTTCACGTCCTTATACATCTTGTCACCACGGGGATGTATGGTCATCTTAGAACGATGTGCTTCTTCAAGGATTGTCCTTCTCAAACTCTCGTTTCGTGATACGCAAAGTCTCCCATCCCTACGCAACCAACCTTTTTCATCTATAGTATACCTACTAAGATGGCTCGAAGACTCCCCTCTTATGAGCTTGTCTACTATCTCTGTCAGCTGTGGGTCATCTCGCTGTGCCGCACCTATCTGTCCTAAAAGCGTAGGTCGCACCTCTAATGATGCCAACAAACCGGGCACCTAATCGATAGAGGGTCTAAAGTCAAAGGTAGAGATATACTCTAAACTCTGCTACTCGACAAACAAAGGACTCAAAGTCAACTTCTTTTTACTCAAGGCATCAGCTACAACATTACCCTTGCCAGGTGTATAAGCAATCTCAAAATCGTAGGATGCTAAGAAATCCGTCCACCTCTGTTGCCTTAAGTTTAGATCTTTTTGAGAGAATAGGTATTTTAGTGACTTATGGTCTGTATACAACTCAAACCACTCGCCAAGCAAGTAATGGCGCCAAGACTTAAGCGCAAAAACTATGGCAACCAATTCTAAGTCGTGGGTAGGGTGATTCTTCTCATGGACCTTCAATTGCCTTCTACCATAACATATCACCCTTCCCTCTTGCATCAAAACTGCGCCAAGCCCTGTCCCACAAGCATCGCTATACACTGTGAATGGTTTACTTCCATCTGGAAAAACTAAAACTGGAGCTGTCGCCAATGCCCTCTTCAAACGTTGAAAAACATCTTCACAGTCAACTTCCTAAGAAAAGGTCAAATTCTTATTCGTTGACCGAGTAAATGGGGCTGATATCTTCGCAAAGTCCTTAATGAACTTCCTATAATAGCCCGCCAAACCAAGAAAACTTCTTACTTCCATTGCATTCTTAGGAATCTTCCAATCTTAGATTTCCACTAACTTCGCGGGATCCACTGTTATCCCTTCTTTAAAGACCACGTGCCCTAGGAATTTTACCTCCTTCCTCCAAAAGTAACATTTGGAGAACTTAGCCTTAAGCTGATGTACTCAAAGGGTCTCTAAAACTTCCTTAAGATATAAGGCATGCTCTTCCTTGTTTCTTGAGAAGATCACGATATCATCTACAAAGACTACTACAAATTTGTTTAGAAACTCCCTAAACACCCTGCTCATCAAGTCCACGAAATATGCGGGTGCATTCATCAAACCAAAAGGCATGACGAGCCATTCAAAGAAACCATCTAGAGTTCTAAATGCAACCTTATCCATGCTATCCTCAGCCACCCTTAGCTGATGAAATCCTGTAGCTAAATCCAACTGCGAGAAAACCGAAGCATCAACCAATTGATCGAACAAGTCATATATCCTCGGTAATGGGTATCTGTTCTACTTCGTGAGCTTATTCAGCTCCCTATAGTCCACGCACAATCTAAGCGAACCATCAGCCTTCGTGGAAAAAAGAACTGGAGCACCCCACTCCGAGATACTTCTTCTTATGAACCCTTTCTCAAGAAACGCTTCCACTTGTTTACTAAGCTCCCTCCTTTCTCTTGGAGCTATGTGGCGCATAGGCAATGAAATTAGCTTTGCATTGTCCACCAAATATATACGGAAATCTATCTCGCGTTTTGGAGGTAAGCCCCTAACCTCCTCAAAGACATCTGCATACTCACGGACTACTCGAATTACAAATCATCAACAGATGTGTCAAGAGATACTAGGTAGCTAAGCATAACAGAACCCTTAGGGTCGCATGAGATATCGAGAGTATTCCCCAAACTAGTCAACGGTCTAACTACCATCTTTTCACAGTCGAGAATGGCATCATACCTGGCTAGCCAATCCATTCCTAGAATCAACCCATAGCCCGTGAAACCAAGAACATAAGCATTGCATTTGAACTCAATGCCATACACAGATATTCTCAAATCCTGACATAACATAGACATATGAGCCGTACCCCCAATAGGATTTGAGATAACAACGGGATCCACTACTATACTAGTATCTAGGTGCAGAGACTCAACAACAGAAGCAGATATAAACAAATGTGAAGCGCCAAAATCAAACAAAGTACGTACAAGATGATCGAAAGGGAAAATCAAACTTTCAACAGAAATGTATCTACCTCTCTCTTGCGTAGCTGCCATGAGAGCATGAACCTGCACTCCAAGGGATCCTACCCTTTTGGCCTTGTCCCTGTGGTCTCTATTTCTTCGGGCACTCCTTAGCGAAGTGTCCGACTTCTCTATAGTTAAAGCAGTTGTTATTCCTCCTCTTACAGTCTTTGATCAAGTGACCTTCTTTCCCACAACTGTGACACTTTCGCTTATCCTTAGCTTTTCTATTCTTTCTAACTTTCTTTTGTTGTTGTTGTTGTTGTTGTTCTTTCTTGGGCCATACTTTCCTGTTTTGTGTTTCCTCAACCGTAGCTTCTTTCTTTTCAGAGAAATCATCTACTCGCGATGGTGGAGGAAAAACGATTGCAGCTCGAGGAGGGACGTCTCCTTGGCTCCCGGTTGGTGCCGTGGCTTTAAGATACCTACGGAACCAATCCGGTGCTTCAACGCCCTCGGGAATATAAGGTTCCCTAGACATGCTAAAAAGAAAAAGGAAGAGATTCAAACAGAGAATCGAAAGAAAGATATATGGCTTTTGGGGATTATGTTTTTCATAATAAACTTTTCTCTTGAAAATACCTTCTTTAAAACATGTTTTCGAAAATGATTTTCAAAATCTTTAATCTGTTCTGGAAATGTTCAGCTCTGATACCACATGTAATACCCCCACGTCCACTAATGTCACTCGCTAAGGGAATGCATTAACTTTCATGGAGCGTTATAAGAGTATAGAACATCACAAGACAGATATATAAAATGGTACTTAAATATTCAAAATTTATTCATTGTAGCGGAAAAGCAAAACATGTTTGGTTACAACATCAAAACCACATACTAAAGCCAAGTACACAAATATCCATCTTGAACTAAATTATTATCAGAGTACATAAAAGCAAAACCATAATCCCACTCCAAATAGCCATAATGAAAAAGAGATAAAGCTGAGCATTATTTTCAACACTTCCAGACACTTCAAGAAGAAAGAGATCTGAGTCAAGCTTCATTAATCCCACCCTGAGGACCTGAGGGGAGGGGGAGAAAGAAAAGAGGCAAAACAAAAAGGGGCCATACATAAAGTCTATCTAGTCTAGTGACTTTAACAATATAATCAGTAAAGTAACAGGATACGAACATAAACTGGATATAAGAGATGACTGTAACATAAGAAGATATGATAAGGTAAACAAGGTAAGCAAGATAGAACATCGACTGCGCTCCTAACCAATATAAGATATTCTCTGCACCGTACCAACATATTAGTTTCATACTAAAAGATGATCCCTCCCTACTAATCATAATAATGGTAGCTTCGTGTACTCCTAGCTGCTCTCGTAAGTGCCCACTTGCTCCTTCCACCACGAGTCGTACCCACTACCCTCCCCATTCAATCGGATCCCTAACTCGTAGATACCTGTGCTGGTCCCACAATAGGGTGTATCACTCCCTAAGGTGGCAACCCTGATGCTACTGAAATGCATAGCTTATACCTACAATGCAACAACATCTTATGTACCAGCCCGGACCCACGCACGCGCATGACTTCATTGGACTTTCACTGCCATCGCTAACCCTTTATTTCCTCTTACAATCAACCCCAGTAAGCGTGTCCCTGTCCTCGACCTAGTTCGAGCTCGTATGGATACTAAAATGGGTTACTGGTTGAAAGGTTCCACACACTTGACACAAGTTTCCCTCCTAAGCTTGGTCCCCACTAGGAATTCCCTCTTAACCCCTCTTTATCCCCATGTCTAATCACATGTCTCATCTTGGTTAAGTGCTTTAATTATGTTTCACATGCTACTCATGTTACCCACTTAACGCTTTATTATCCCCATGTCTAATCACATGTCTCATCTTGGTTAAGTGCTTTAATTATGTATCATATGCTACCCATGTTACCCACTTAACCTTTATTATTCCCATGTCTTACCACATGTCTTATCTTGGTTAAGTGTTCATTAATTCATTATAACCGTAATCTTGCAAGACCTCCCACAATAGATTACCATTTTGCGGTTGCTGGATATGCCGGGCGATTTCGGGCAGGCTTATACCGCAATCTGAATCTAACCTCGTGTCTTTGCATTATTGCGCATCTAATTTATGCCTTTGACCTCTCACATTAGATTACCTTTTGCGGTTGCTGGATATGCCCGACGGTTCCGGGCAGGCTTATACCGCAATCCAAATCTAACGTCGTGTCTTAAGCGTTCATCATCACTTTATTGATTCAAGTCCCAATTTCAAATCTTGGATTATAATATATTTCAATCACCCATGATTTCCAATCTAAATTATGTTTATAATTTTAATCCGAATTATGCTTATAATCTCATGTGTACAAGTTATGCCAACCTATGCCCAAACCAATTTCCATAGCCATCAACAATTTATGCCAAATCTCATTTTATTACACATTTCCCAAACTTTTCCCTATCATTCCAATGTTATTCGTACGTAAATATCAACGCAATATGCTTAGGCTCGAAGTTAGCCTAATATCAAAAGGAAAAGAAGAAGGGAAGAGAATCAAGCATCAAAATTGGTATAAACATATAAATAGGCATATGAATTGAATAACGATAAAATAGATCAGACATGCATATGATAATAGCAATTGGGTATGAATCTAAAGGATAAATTTCAAAACTTGATATGATTCATCTTATTTACAGGCATACACACTAGATCCAATTTACAATCCTATCACAATTACTTTTTAATTTAATTATATGTGATAGTGACATAAACTCACAGCAATAGGATTCTTAGTACAGAGAATTAGGCTTTGTTGTTTGTAGATCTGATCTTGAATAACATCTTCTTTGATTGTTGAAGAAGAAAAGCTAAATTAATCTTAGATGGAGTAGCAGCATGGAGGCGCCATGGATTAGGGTTGAATGAGATTAGGTTTAGGTTTAGGTGTTTATTTATATATGTATTAGGTGAGTTAGGACCTTTAGATTAGATTAGAGACCATCCGAACCACTCGGATTAAAAAGATACGTCATCAAGGAACTCTCCAGAATTCTGCAGATCTGGGCTCGGCTTTGGCGCACTTCCCCGGTGCACCTGTGCATTTTTGTTCTGGCGCACTTCATAAGTGTGCCAGTTATCTTGGCCTGTTTCCTGATTGTTCTGCCAAACTTCCATCGTTCATAACTCCTTCATACGGTATCTGTTCTACGCAAACTTGGACTCTATCTCAAACAGAATTCCGAGACGAATGCAATGGCGTAAACCGTTTCACTTAATTCTTCTTATAAAAATTAAGTATTCTTTAATTATCCCTTATGTCAAGTTTTAAAATTACGGGGTGTTACAAAATTCTCTAGTTTGATTCTCCCTTTTGTTCTCGAATTTTTGTTGCTTGTTTAGATAGATAGCCTGTGTTGAATTGATGTCAATATATAGAGTATAGAATCCCCTAAATCATTCTATGATTTCCTCAATGACTTGGTTTGATTGTATTGCGTGATTGATGCCTTGCCGTGGATGATTTGTTTGATTTACTTGGTCAAGAATGATTTGTTGAATACTGGAGATTATTGAAATGATTTTTTCCAAAAATGTTTCAATGGCCATTATCATGAACAGTAATTTTTGGAAGTCTTGCATGCTATTTAATTTCATGCGTACTTGTTGAATTTGCTGATTGGAACCAATATTTCTCTTTCCAAAAATGTATTGAGTATTTTCTGGAAAGTTTTTGAACCTGTATTTATTTGTTTGCAGAAAAGATTTCTTCAAAAATAATGACTAAAATCCTATGTGAAATAATAGATGATCCTGGTTGACTTCATGAACCACTGTAAATTTGGAATATTTAAAATAATATTCGATTTCCAAAATTAATACATGCCAACAAGCAGGTAACAAATTCTTTCTAGTTCTAAGAATCAGTGGATAAAATAAATCCACCTCTTTCATTCCTTTGGTTCAATCGATTATTTCTTCTGTATTTAAACATATTGCGGTAGTTTTGTCATTGATCAGCACAGTGCATTTAATATATACATATCTAGATATATATATATATACATATATACACATATATATGCACAAATTTGTGTATATATACATATTTATATTCCTTGCTGTTATAACCATGTATATGTTTGATTGGCTCCATTTGTTTGAACTGTTGAGCGCTTCAATTTCCTGATGAACTTTGGCATCGTGTATTGACCAGAGTTCTCTTTCCATTTGGCTTTGTATTCTTAGTTGCGCATATTTGGATTATGGACCTGCGATGTTTTGGCTTGTATATGCAGGAATTGTTTGTCCCATTATTCACCATGCACACACTGCTTTTGTACTGACCCATGTTTTTCTTCCTGCTTTGAAATTGCACACTCCCTTGACATGCTATTTAAATGAGCATGTACAATCTGCCTGTGTTCGAGATGATGACTATTTTTCCTGAACCATTTTTATATTTATACATGTGTCATCTGATTCTTTATGCACCAAAATTTAACTTGCTATCTTGTTCATGAACTTGATTCACTGACATGTTGATATCCATGTGCTTGTGTGTGTGTGTGTGTATATACACACACATACACAAAGCATGTGTGTGTATATATGTGTGTGTCTTCATAAATCATGTTTGATGCAGTTTCATCCCCTAACTTGTAACTTGCCTTGTCCATGTAAACACAACAGTGTTGTTTCTGATATGTCTTTGACTTAATTATGTGCTTGAACCATTTATTCTTTGTACCCTTGCACTTGTGTGAATCTGCACATGTTTGGGTTGTATAATGGCCATGCTTCATTTGATCCCTTATTTGTCTTCACTGTGTACTCAGGTTGGACATTTTGAGTTTAAATTATTGTTGTATCTTCGCTGTGTTCATGGCCTGACTTGTCTTGGCTTTGTAATAGGCTTGACCATTTTGAGTTACACTTGGAATTGTCTGTTGTTTCACTTTGGCTTGAACTATTTGCATGTTACATGCAAGCTGCTATGCTCCTATGTATTTGAATGTTGCACCATGATTGTTTGTATATGCATTGGTCTGGGCTCCATCGCTATACATTGCTCGACCATGTGCTATGTTTATTCAACCATGCCTTGATGTCTTTACACCTTTCTGCAGTCACGATTGTGCTAACTTGGTTTTTGATCACTTATTGCCGTATATATATATATTCATGTATATATATACACAAGAATGTGTGTATATATATGTTGTGACGAAGAGGAATTTCTCTCGATCCGAATCAGTCGCTAAACCGACCAAGACCGTACGAAACGCCTGATTGTTTTGAGAACACGACAAAATAGAACACAGACGGAAGAACATTTCATTGTTTATTACAACAATTCCATCAGAATACAAGAATATACAGAGTATAAATGAATAAATATTACACAGAAAATATCAGAGATTACAATACATTACATAGCAGCAGAAAATAATACAATACACAACTAGAAGTAATACACGGATACAAAGCTTTCCGAGTATCGTTCCAGCTGTAAAGCAGGATCCTGTGAATATAAATCTGCAAAACCAAAACTACTAGCTGCCCATGTCAAAATAAGGGCACCCAGAGTTTAGGTTAAAATAATAAACTCCAGGTCAGTCATGGGACTGGTGTGAGAACTAAAACAGTTATTAATCTTTATTTTAAAGTTAGGTAAATCAAGGGACCACGCCGTATAACACGGAACGGGTTTCCTCCCAAGAACACCAGTGCATATAACAATAGCGCAATGCTAAATAAAGAAAAATGGAGCTATTATAAGACCCAGGTCCCATAACACAATGCAACGCAAGCCGGAGGATAGGGTTTTACCTTATAATAGCCAAAGAATGCTTGATACGTTTAAAAACAGATTATTTGATACTATTATAAGTGTATAGTGTCAAAACAACTTCAAATAATAAGTATCAATCATAGGAGGCATAGCATCCCATGCTACTATGTCGCCAATACTAGGCTCTACAAATAAAACCGCAAATGTCACGTATTGGAAGTTGGATTTCCATCTGCGAACTGAGGCTAGGGATCGTCCTCTACCGATTCGAGACTGTCTAGCCCGAGCCTCAGGCAAGTACTCAGTCAAGCCTTTGGATCGTCAAGGCCGGTCCACCGATGTGGATTAAAATCCTGAACACTGCGTTTCCCCGCCCTATGGGGCGTAAATGAGCCAACGAATGACTCCATCGGTCCCGGATCGACCGATATAACCGAGGCGCCTCGCAACAACAACAACCACATATGTCAAACTCGTCAGGGCGTGTAAAACCACTGACGCCACTTCTAGCTAGAAGGAAACACATGCCCTCCCTGAGGTCCTCTCCCGTTTCTGGTTCACAACCGGGGTGTGAGGCTCGCGAATCCACGCTACACAAAGCTATGCCAAACAGGCTGTGCTTTGATCATCAACCACAAGACTCTGCTTTTCAACAGAAGCCTTGATCACTTGCATCTTGGCATGCCACACAGGCAATTCACGCTATGCAATCGATATCAATCACACAGAATGAAATCCAATGACAGACACACAGTCCATTTACAAGTTCGTTCTGGGTTTGAACGAAACCGGAGGCACCTAGTACCCCGCATATCCATCGATCTCCAAGTACGTCTGGACGACCACTAACTGATTCCCTCCTCTTGGGTGTACGACCCAATCAAGATCATCAGTAATCACCCAGACGACGTGAAGACCTCCGGTCTTCGACCACCGTCTTCATCTTCGACACCACGTCGAATCAGTTATTCAGAATGGGATAAACCCGGTCTTTCCGAATAACTCGCGTATATAATAAACAAGTGTTACACAAACACAACATACGCCTCATTCCAATTCATCAGTCACTAACTGTAAATTAATCAAGAGAATAATTCCCCTAATATTAACCCCGAAGGCCGAAACCAACATCAGATCAATATCCAGAAAACCATTTTGCTTAGCTAACCGACAGTTAGTTTCTAAATTTCACATTCTTAGGGACAGGTTCCCATTAATTTTATCAAAGATAAATCCTTTAAATTTATTCTTTAATCTACTTTTGAATATCAATTCAAACTAGTCGGGATTAGCGAACCACACCGAAGTAATCATTTATTTTAATTTCCCAATCCCAACCTATTCATCCCATGAAGTAAAACTGGTAATACTTCATATCTAACACCACGGTGTTATCGGTAAATTCAATTACCATTTCAAGTTCAAATCTAATTAAAGATTTAACTATCGCCTGGAGCAAAACTGGTGATACCCCATTCTCGATCTTTTCAATCTAATTAAAGATTCATTAAAACCCCACTTAGTTTTAATCTATACAGAAATCAATATCCTGTCTTTAACTGGGTTAAAGAATCAGTGTCATTTAAAACACGGTTCACGATAAACCCAAAATCACATCACATTTCAATCAGTCCCTAACCGTAAATTAACAAGTGAGCAATTCCCTAAGTATTAACCCCGAAGGCCGAAACCAACATCAGATCAATACCCCAGAAACCATTCAACTTAACTAATCTCCAGTTAGTTTCTGATTTTCTAAACTCCTTTGGGTCTATGAACAATATTATTGAAGATACCGTTCACGACAACCCAAAATCACATTTCATTAATTTTCGGGTTAATGAACATGTGTTATTTAAAACACTGTTCACGATAAACCCAACAATCAATACCAATTCAATTCCAATTAAATATTATTTAATTGGTGCACTTCATTAAATCTAAATAAAAAGATTTAACTTTTTTTCTCAACTGGGTTTAAGAACAGTGTTAATGAAGACATCATTCACGACAAACCCAAATCACATTTGATATTAAATACAAGGCTCTGAATAGAAAATATATCGGCTTATATTCAATATCAAATTCTGCGACCCACAAATATCGTATTGGAAATAACGATATATATATATCTTTCAAATTTCCATAACAATATCTGTATAATCACGAAATCCAACATCGAAATATTCCGAAGACAATTTCGATTCAAATCCATTCCAATGCAATTATCGGAAATTCTGGTTATTTTCAAATCCAATTTATTTATTTTAAAAATAAATAAATTATTATTCTAGTTCAATACTAGTTCATTTCGATAAAAATCTATTTTTATCATTTCAAATATGGAGTTTTTCATCCCAATTCTTCACAAATCATTTCTTATGATTTTACACAAATTATTGATATTTTTAATAATTTTATCAAGGCCCGTACAGTCGATTTCCATCAACGGCCATCGAACTGCACTTATAGCGACCTTTTTCAAATTTGATTTGGACATAATTACAAATCCAACCGTTAGATTTCAAATTTCTAATATTCGTTAGAAAATTCTTTTCGATACGAACCCAACGGTTCAGGTTTCAGGAGAATCCGACGGTCGGATCTCCCGCAATATCCATTCGAAGTCAATGGTCGAAATTCACGAACTGCTGCGGCGCGACGCGTTCTATTCAGGCCATTATATTATATATATATATATATAATATAATATAATATATACTTCGTCGATTTCAATTCAAAACGTGCTTTATAAATCGTTTTAAATTCATTTTCAAAACGGTTTCAACTTCGTATTCAATTTCAAATCAAAATTGAATATTCCAATATAAATTCGTTTTAAATTCATTTCAAATCGATTTCAATTCAATTTCAATTTAGTTCGAATTTCTATTCATTTCAATTTAATTCGAATTTCAATTCTATTCAATATAATTCGAATTTCGATTATTTTCAATATAATTCAAATTTCGAAAACACTTTCAATATACAGTGAAAATTGAATAAAATCGATATAAATATCGTTCACGTCAAAATGGCGTCAATCTAATCAACATGGCTTCATATATTTCTATTTCAAATATTATATTTCAAATATTTCTTTTTCAAATATTTCTATTTCAAAACTGGAATGAGGCCCAATCAATTACCATATAATGTTAATTATATGGATTTTCTACAACACATGTACAAAATAACAACGATAAATAATCAACCATCATCCAGAGTGCGTTCTACACTGTATAAGCATCAAATATAAATATTCAACGCTCATAACAGTCTGTCAATCAATCGATCGACATACAACTAATTATTGGGATTAGTGTATGTCATCTATCATCCCAATACCCGCGTGGGGTTTCAAACAATCAAACACAGATTTTATTTGTGCAGTTGGGCGATGTGTAAAATTTATCGTCCCAATCAATATCAATCAAATCAGTGTATATAAACAAATCTCCGATTTGTTTATTAATATTTATTTTACATACACGTTAAAAATTCTATTTTTAACTATAAAATATTTTCCACTATAAAATATTTTATTTCATTTCACATCACATCACACAATCAATTACACATCAAAATCAAACAAACAAGCATACAAGCCGTCCATGGTCTGTGGACGACGGGTGTCGGGTGCTACTAAACACCGTCTGCATCCTAGTATATATTATTAACTAGAAAACAAAATTAAAAGGTGAGAAGTTCTCACAGAGGGTTCCACTCCGCCGTGCTTTGTTGTTGAACTGCTGAACCGTCTGGATTGGTTTGAACTTCCAATGCAGTTCTTTTCACGTGTTTTAATTGCAGGAGAAGGGGGGAAAGGGTGTCCGCTGTCGAAGAAGTGCTGGTGGGCTCGCGGGTTCGGGTCCAGCAACGAACGGAGGGCGGATTGGGGAGGTGGAGGCGTGTGGAGAAGAAGAAGGAGAGGGGGTGTCAGATGTGGGGCGGCGACGCGATTTGAACCGGGGGGGGGGGGGGGGGGGGGGACTCGCCGGAGGTGGCGTCGCTGGTGGGGTCGGAGGCCAGGCGAGGGGGTTCTCAGAACGGAGGAAGAGGAGGAGGGCGTGAAGTGGGCGGGGTGCGGTGGCCCACCTGGGCGGCGGCGCTGGATCGAAAGGGGGGCGGCGCAGTTCATCGTCGAGCCCCCATTCTTTTTTTTTTCTTTTCTTTTTTCTTGAATCGAACAACAGCAGGGGGTGGGGGGGTTGACCAAGGTATAGGAGAGAGGGAGAGAATTATATTATTTATTTAATTTATTTTAACACCAAAAAAGTAACTTTTTCTTTCTAACCCTGAATCGAAACCACCGCCTGTCGTCCATAGCTAATTACCCCCATTCCGAACACAATGAGATATGCATCGCAGGCTGATTTGACTGTTTCGATCAGTTTTCATCAAAATCAACATATAACTCTATATATTGAATTTGAACGCGCATTTCAATTTACCGGGGCCTCATACTAACTAGAAAAATTCCCGAAAAATATTTTCTAATTTCGTATTGACGATAAGGTCCTAACAAAACTAATTTCGTCAAATTCTGAGACCGTTTGTAAAATGGCCATTTTCCAGTCGATTAAAATCAACTGAAACTGGTCAAATGCGTTTTCCTTTGCCACGCTCACATATCGATTAGAAAAATTATGAAATTTGAAACCTAGCAATAACCTGACATCACGGATCCAACAAAAGTGGTTTCGTCGAAAACCGAGGTCGTTTGCAAAATGGCTATTTTAAATGGCCGAAATTCCATAGCGACTATTCTGAAATTTCAACTGGACGTAACTTTTGATTCCCGCTATGAAATTTTGATTTCTCGGATTCGTTTGAAAGATATTCTCAAATAGATTCTAATATTTTTGGTTTCGCTAAAATCCGGTTTATTTTGCACCCGGTACATTCATTTGAATTTTGAAATCGAATTTTCGAACTACCGCGCCATTTTCAATTCCTTTTATATATATAAATAAATTTTTATATTCTAACGACGACGTATATAAATATATACGTTCTAATTCTATTCAAACTAAATTTATCGTCGTTATTATTTAAAATAGTTCATTTTAAATATTCAAAATTTGCTAAAATTGCCAAAATAAAATTTTTAAATTGGCTCGGATTTCCGGGTTATTACAATCTCCCCCACTTAAAACTTTTCGTCCCCGAAAAGGAACGAAGCCGAAAGTTGTTTAACTAATCAACTCAACTTTCAATATTTTCATTACGGCTTAATTTCTTTAACTTTTCAGTTTCTAAGAACTTTTCAAATTTTTAAAAAATTTGGCTAACACGCTAAATTTTCGAAAAATTTCGCCATAACCTCCCCTGCATCGGGGACTTCGGGATATTTCATATAGCCTCCCATGGCCTTCTTCAATCCAAAAGAAAAAGAAAAAGCCAAGCGGCTAGCCAATCGGCTCATAAAATCATCATCACCCAAACAAAACAGTAAATCATGGTAAACATGTACCTATTTGTCGGGTAAACAATTTTATTCTTCTGCTCTAGCCTCTTTGCAATGACCTGTTCAATAGATATACATGTACTATGCATGCAACTACGATAAATTTTCAATACAATTCACTATTTGGTTCAAATTGGCTATATGGTTCAAATTTAAATTAATCAGCCAATAATCAAACAACACAACCATCAATCAATTAGTGAATTAACGTTTCAAAATCATAACTTTGATACATAGCCAAAAATCAGATTTTTGATGCCAAATCACAACAATAAGCCCTATCTAATTTTGGTTCTCACACCAGTCTAATGGAAATATATAGAAATCTCACTTTCGAAACTCGAATATAAATTCTGATGATGTACGTACTATAGCGATCATCAGAACCATCTCCGGGCGACTAGAGTGTGATTCTATATCTATCCAGTATATTAAAACTTCGAATACACACGGATCAGACGTATACGCAAAATCTTTATATACTGGATTGTCCAAACCAATACAAATAAATAATCAAATACGAATAATTGATTTAAATTTCAAAACAAAAATTGTTTTCATTCTTAAAAACATACTCTTCACACTCGTTCTAGATACTACTGATCCTATCTATAGCGAGTCATTCTCATTGGATATTACTAATCCAATATCTGATGAATTCTTTCGTATGGTTCTAATGTGTCTTGTTCTCTGAGCTTTGTAAACCAAAGCTCTGATACCAAATGTGATGACGAGAAATTTCGCTCGATTCGAATCAGTCGCTAAACCGACCAAGACCGTACGAAACGCCTGATTGTTTTGAGAACATGACAAAATAGAACGCAGACGGAAGAACATTTCATTGTTTATTACAACAATTCCATCAGAATACAAGAATATACAGAGTATAAATGAATAAATATTACACAGAAAATATCAGAGATTACAATACATTACATAGCAGCGGAAAATAATACAATACACAACTAGAAGTAATACACGGATACAAAGCTTTCCGAGTATCGTTCCAGCTGTAAATCAGGATCCTGTGAATATAAATCTGCAAAACCAAAACTACTAGCTGCCCGTGACAAAATAAGGGCACCCAGAGTTTAGGTTAAAACAATAAACTCCAGGTCAGTCATGGGACTGGTGTGAGAACTAAAACAGTTATTAATCTTTATTTTAAAGTTAGGTAAATCAAGGGACCACGCCGTATAACACGGAACACGT
Source organism: Allium sativum (assembly GCA_030737875.1). Taxonomy (NCBI): domain Eukaryota; kingdom Viridiplantae; phylum Streptophyta; class Magnoliopsida; order Asparagales; family Amaryllidaceae; genus Allium; species Allium sativum. The sequence goes on from CM060910.1 coordinate 762,963,973, forward strand.
TTCCTCCCAAGAACACCAGTGCATATAACAACATCGCAATGCTAAATAAAGAAAAATGGAGCTATTATAAGACCCAGGTCCCATCACACAATGCAACGCAAGCCGGAGGATAGGGTATTACCTTATAATAGCCAAAGAATGCTTGATACGTTTAAAAACAGATTATTTGATACTATTATAAGTGTATAGTGTCAAAACAACTTCAAATCATAAGTATCAATCATAGGCGGCATAGCATCCCATGCTACTATGTCGCCAATACTAGGCTCTACAAATAAAACCGCAAATGTCACGTATTGGAAGTTGGATTTCCATCTGCGAACTGAGGCTAGGGATCGTCCTCTACCGATTCGAGACTGTCTAGCCCGAGCCTCAGGCAAGTACTCAGTCAAGCTTTGGATCGTCAGCGCCGGTCCACCGATGTGGATTAAAATCCTGAACACTGCGTTTCCCCGCCCTATGGGGCGTAAATGAGCCAACGAATGACTCCATCGGTCCCGGATCGACCGATATAACCGAGGCGCCTCGCAACAGCAACAGCCACATAAGTCAAACTCGTCAGGGCATGTAAAACCACTGACGCCACTTCTAGCTAGAAGGAAACGCATGCCCTCCCTGAGATCCTCTCCCGTTTCTGGTTCTCAACCGGGGTGTGAGGCTCACGAATCCACGCTACACAAAGCTATGCCAAACAGGTTGTGCTTTGATCATCAACCACAAGACTCTGCTTTTCAACAGAAGGCTTGATCACTTGCATCTTGGCATGCCACACAGGCAATTCACGCTATGCAATCGATATCAATCACACAGAATGAAATCCGATGTCAGACACACAGTCAATTTACAAGTTCGTTCTGGGTCTGAACGAAACCGGAGGAACCTTGTACCCCGCATATCCATCGATCTCCAAGTACGTCTGGACGACCACTAACTGATTCCCTCCTCTTGGGTGTACGACCCAATCAAGATCATCAGTAATCACCCAGACGACGTGAAGACCTCCGGTCTTCGACCACCGTCTTCATCTTCGACACCACGTCGAATCAGTTATTCAGAATGGGATAAACCCGGTCTTTCCGAATAACTCGCGTATATAATAAACAAGTGTTACACAAACACAACATTCGCCTCATTCCAATTCATCAGTCACTAACTGTAAATTAATCAAGAGAATAATTCCCCTAATATTAACCCCGAAGGCCGAAACCAACATCAGATCAATATCCAGAAAACCATTCTGCTTAGCTAACCGACAGTTAGTTTCTAAATTTCACATTCTTAGGGACAGGTTCCCATTAATTTTATCAAAGATAAATCCTTTAAATTTATTCTTTAATCTACTTTTGAATACCAATTCAAACTAGTCGGGATTAGCGAACCACACCGAAGTAATCATTTATTTTAATTTCCCAATCCCAACCTATTCATCCCATGAAGTAAAACTGGTAATACTTCATATCTAACACCACGGTGTTATCGGTAAATTCAATTACCATTTCAAGTTCAAATCTAATTAAAGATTTAACTATCGCCTGGAGCAAAACTGGTGATACCCCATTCTCGATCTTTTCAATCTAATTAAAGATTCATTAAAACCCCACTTAGTTTTAATCTATACAGAAATCAATATCCTGTCTTTAATTGGGTTAAATAATCAGTGTCATTTAAAACACGGTTCACGATAAACCCAAAATCACATCACATTTCAATCAGTCCCTAACCGTAAATTAACAAGTGAGCAATTCCCTAAGTATTAACCCCGAAGGCCGAAACCAACATCAGATCAATACCCCAGAAACCATTCAACTTAACTAATCTCCAGTTAGTTTCTGATTTTCTTAACTCCTTTGGGTCTAAGAACAGTATTATTGAAGATACCGTTCACGACAACCCAAAATCACATTTCATTAATTTTCGGGTTAAAGAACAAGTGTTATTTAAAACACTGTTCACGATAAACCCAACAATCAATACCAATTCAATTCCAATTAAATATTATTTAATTGGTACACTTCATTAAATCTAAATAAAAAGATTTAACTTTTTTTCTCAACTGGGTTTAAGAACAGTGTTAATGAAGACATCATTCACGACAAACCCAAATCACATTTGATATTAAATACAAGGCTCTGAATAGAAAATATATCGGCTTATATTCAATATCAAATTCTACGACCCACAAATATTGTATTGGAAATAACGATATATATTTATATATATATATATATATATCTTTCAAATTTCCATAACAATATCTGTATAATCAAGAAATCCAACATCGAAATATTCCGAAGACAATTTCGATTCAAATCCATTCCAATGCAATTATCGGAAATTCTGGTTATTTTCAAATCCAATTTATTTATTTTAAAAATAAATAAATTATTATTCTAGTTCAAAACTAGTTCATTTCGATAAAAATCTATTTTTATCATTTCAAATATGGAGTTTTTCATCCAAATTCTTCACAAATCATTTCTTATGATTTTACACAAATTATTGATATTTTTAATAATTTTATCAAGGCCCGTATAGTCGATTTCCATCAACGGCCATCGAACTTCACTTATAGCGACCTTTTTCAAATTTGATTTGGACATAATTACAAATCCAACCGTTAGATTTCAAATTTCTAATATTCGTTAGAAAACTCTTTTCAATACGAACCCAACGGTTCCGGTTTCAGGAGAATCCGACGGTCGGATCTCCCGCAATATCCATTCGAAGTCAATGGTCGAAATTCACGAACTGCTACGGCGCGGCGCATTCTATTCAGGCCATTATATTATATATATAATATTTACTTCATCGATTTCAATTCAAAACGTGCTTTATAAATCGTTTTAAATTCATTTTCAAAACGGTTTCAACTTCATATTCAATTTCAAATCAAAATTGAATATTCCAATATAAATTCGTTTTAAATTCATTTCAAATCGATTTCAATTCAATTTCAATTTAGTTCGAATTTCCATTCATTTCAATTTAATTCGAATTTCAATTCTATTCAATATAATTCGAATTTCGATTATTTTCAATATAATTCAAATTTCGAAAACACTTTCAATATACAGTGAAAATTGAATAAAATCGATATAAATTTCGTTCACGTCAAAATGGCGTCAATCTAATCAACATGGCTTCATATATTTCTATTTCAAATATTCTATTTCAAATATTTCTTTTTCAAATATTTCTATTTCAAAACTGGAATGAGGCCCAATCAATTACCATATAATGTTAATTATATGGATTTTCTACAACACATGTACAAAATAACAACGATAAATAATCAACCATCATCCAGAGTGCGATCTACACTGTATAAGCGTCAAATATAAATATTCAACGCTCATAACAGTCTGTCAATCAATCGATCGACATACAACTAATTATTGGGATTAGTGTATGTCATCTATCATCCCAATACCCGTGTGGGGTTTCAAACAATCAAACACAGGTTTTATTTGTGCAGTTGGGCGATGTGTAAAATTTATCGTCCCAATCAATATCAATCAAATCAGTGTATATAAACAAATCTCCGATTTGTTTATAAATATTTATTTTAAATACACGTTAAAAATTCTATTTTTAACTATAAAATATTTTCCACTATAAAATATTTTATTTCATTTCACATCACATCACACAATCAACTACACATCAAAATCAAACAAACAAGCATACAAGCCGTCCATGGTCTGTGGACGACGGGTGTCGGATGCTACTAAACACCGTCTGCATCCTAGTATATATTATTAACTAGAAAACAAAATTAAAAGGTGAGAAGTTCTCACAGAGGGTTCCACTCCGCCGTGCTTTGTTGTTGAACTGCTAAACCATCTGGATAGGTTTGAACTTCCAATGCAGTTATTTTCATGTGTTTTAATTGCCGAAGAAGGGGGAAAGGGTGTCCGCTGTCGAAGAAGTGTTGGTGGGCTCGCGGGTTTGGGTCCAGCAACGAATGGAGGGCGGACTGGGGAGGTGGAGGCGCGTGGAGAAGAAGAAGGAGAGGGGGTGTCAGATGTGGGGCGGCGACGCGATTTGAACGAGGGGGGGACTTGCCGGAGGTGGCGTCGCTGGTGGGGTCGGAGGCCAGGCGAGGGGGTTCTCAGAACGGAGAAGGAGGAGAGAAGAGGAGGAGGGAGTGAAGAGGGCGGGGTGCGGTGGCCCACCTGGGTGGTGGCGCTGGATCGAAAGGGAGGGGGCGGCGTGGGGGGGTGTGTGGGGGGGGGGGGGGTTGACCAAGGTATATGAGAGAGGGAGAGAATTATATTATTTATTTAATTTATATTAACCCCAAAAAAGTAACTTTTTCTTTCTAACCCAGAATCGAACCCACCGCCTGTCGTCCATAGCTAATTACCCCCATTCCGAACACAATGAGATATGCATCGCAGGCTGATTCGACTGTTTTGATTAGTTTTCGTCCAAATCAACATATAATTCTATATATTGAATTTGAACGCGCATTTCAATTTACCGGGGCCACATACTAACTAGAAAAATTCCCGAACAATATTTTCTAACTTCGTATTGACGATACGGTCCTAACAAAACTAATTTCGTCAAATTCTGAGACCATTTGAAAAATGGCCATTTTCCAGTCGATTAAAATCAACTGAAACTGGTCAAACGCGTTTTCCTTTGCCACGCTCACATATCGATTCGAAAAATTATGAAATTTGAAACCTAGCAATAACCTGACATCACGGATCCAACAAAAGTGGTTTCGTCGAAAACCGAGGTCGTTTGGAAAATGGCTATTTTTAATGACCGAAATTCCATAGCGACTATTCTGAAATTTCAACTGGACGTAACTTTTGATTCCCGCTACGAAATTTTGATTTCTCGGATTCGTTTGAAAGATATTCTCAAATAGATTCTAATATTTTTGGTTTCGCTAAAATCCGGTTTATTTTGCACCCGGTACATTCATTTGAATTTTGAAATCAAATTTTCGAACTACCGCGCCATTTTCAATTCCTTTTATATATATAAATAAATTTTTATATTCTAACGACGACGTATATAAATATATACGTTCTAATTCTATTCAAACTAAATTTCTCGTCGTTATTATTTAAAATAATTCATTTTAAATATTCAAAATTCGCTAAAATTGCCAAAATAAAATTTTTAAATTGGCTCGGATTTCGGGGTTATTACATATGTGTTTATACTTAAGTGCTGCAAGAAATGTTTGATATTGTACAAAAGTGAAATTGACCTAAATGCCCCTGTATGCCTGGAAAAAAATGTGTATATACATACATGTATGTGTACATGTATTGTGTACAATACAGAATATATATATGTGTTTTTTTGTGTGTGTGTGTGCATGCACGCGCATGCGCACTAGAACACTGTCCACCTTGTGGTATTTACAGTGAATCACTATGAATATCACAAGCTATCTAGACATAGATGGATAAATTTCCGTATCAGATCAAGTCATGAAATATGATGAAAAACACACAAAATTCTAAGGCAAATACATTTTAAAATAAAATTATATCTGCTTAGAGTTTAAAAATATTTGTTCCAGTTTACTGTGTGTGTTTCTGTGACAGGTAAGCAGGTGCTGACTGAACTGACAGATAGAAGAAACAATGATGTGTCAGGGAGTGAGAGAGTATCTAAATATGAGTGAGCTAAGTGAAATTGAATGTATATGTGTTTGTACAACTGAGTGACTGAGGGAACTGTAAAGGAGCAATGCATATAAATGAATAATGTATTGTATTACAGTGAGATGTACAAATAGTGGAGTTATAAATTTATACTATTGAAATGTTGAATTAAAATATTATATCTGAATAAAATACAATTTGAATATTAAAATTCTTGTGCGGTGATATTCTATTTAAATATAAATATTTAATTCTGTTTGTGATGTAGTATAATAATAAAATTGCAAACACATTTATAATAATATATATGATTGTTATCATCAAACAAAAATCATATGATTGTTATATACAGCAATCTCTCCCTTTTGATGATGACAAACATATAAGAAGATTTTGAATACAATAAATGTGTTTGATAGTGAATTGTGGAACCCCCCTATATGTATGCTCCCCATACAAGAGAACACCCCCTAGTATGTGCATGAGTGAAAGAATAAATGAATTGAAATTTTAGTATTAACATATTTATAAAATATTCACTCATGTATCAAAATATTAACCCATTCTCCTCCTTTGTTATCATCAAAAGGATACAGAAATCAAACTAGTGATGAAAAATTGACTAGAAATATAGCATCATCTTAAGAGAAAGAATGTTCACCATAAATTTCAATCAAACAAACAAAAAATCATAATATTCTAAGAATTAAAAGAAAATTTCACATTGTAGAATGATGGATTTACGATGAAATTTATAAAAAATGGAGAGAGTTTTGAAAATATATGGATTCCAATTATTTTCAAATAAATTTTTTCTTTAAAAAAAAGCACAAAACAATGATGGATTCGGACTACGATTATAAATTCAAAATTAGTGACAAAATCAAATAATCTCAAATCCAAATGACTACCAATCAACAAATCATAATGTATCATAAAATATTAATACATTTCACAAATTAGAAAAAATGGATTGATAGGATGGTTTTACACACCAAGGAGAATTATATATATATATATATATATTTATGTCAAATTGTTTTCTTTTCATTTTCTTTTAATTTAAGAGCACACTGACCATGCACAACCAGATCTTTGATTTTTTTTAAATGTGGTCGGTTGCAACTTAAATTATAAGTATCTCATAGCCATGCATGACCAGATCTTGGATTTTTAAATGAGGTTAGAGAAACACCTATGTATATTATATATTTACCATTTTCTGTCTCTAAATCTCCTCAGTATATAAAACCAATATGGATGATAGAAATATGGTAGGTACAGAAATGGTTGTGATTTTTTTTCTAAATTAATCATATTATGAAATATGGTCGGCTGTACCGGGATTCTTGAAAATTTTCAATTATCTCTATTTCTAAAGAAAAACTAATCACATTTCCATCAAAAATTTTGAAACTGTATATTTAAGATGATTTCAAAATATATTAAGCTCCCCACATTAAAATTAAATCATGATGGATGATAGAATGATGATAGAAATAGAAGATGGTTGTGAAATAATCCCTAATTCAAAGATATTATAAGAACTGTTCAATCATCATGAAAATTTAAATAAAATCTCCTCTTATTGTGAAGTATATTGTAGTCACAACTCATCACAATTTCAAAAAAATATGATAATGTTTTGATGAATTCTAAATACAGTTCAATTTGGTTAATGATTTCAATTTCTGAAAAATTAATCAATGATTTTAAAATTGAAAATCAGTTATGAGAGGGAATTGAAAGATCTTTGCAAAATAAGGAAAAATAAATCAAATGAATGTGACAATACTTTTAGAACTGATACCACTTGGAGCTCCTAATTATCCATAGTGGTCTATGAAAATAAAGCACAGAATTTCCAATATAAATTACCAAACCCAAGCAGTCAAACCAAGCATATCAGTTTCTTCTATCAGAGCAACAAACAAATTTTACCCAAAACAAACAGTCATCAAAACATTTTCAAAATGATTCTTTTTATCAGAGTAGTAGAATAATAAGTTTCTAAACAAGATTCTTAAGGAAAAGTTTTTGGAATATTTGCATCAAGCATAAAAGTTGATTCATGATCTAGGATTCAAGCAGTTTATTTGAAATCACATGAAGAGATGTGTTAATTTCAAGATACAATGGATCGATCATACAAGATTATTAATTTCAAATTCAAGAAGGCTGTGAGATTCAAGATATTAAAACTTTCAAATGATTTTAAACAAACAATTAACTTAGTCAAGTGATTATGGTTGAAATGAATTTCAAGACGCAACATAATAAATCATGTCAAAAGATTTTCAAATTAGAAATATCCAAGACAATCCAAAAACCAATGAAATTTTCACTACTGAAAAATAGTAGTGTGCTATAATGAGAATAATTTTGAAGTCTTTCCAAAATGAATTAAAAGAAACTCAAAAAAGCAGGGATACGTGAAATTTCTTTAATTTTTCAGATCTACAAAATTTTAGAATTCAAATTAACAGTATCCAAGATATTATAAGAATGCTTCAACACTATTACGAATTTAGAAATAAAAAAACTTCAAAATAATTGCAGAAAATTTACAATTTTGAATTCAAGATCTGGAAATCATTAAAACTTGAGAGTTTTATACAAATGAAGCAAATTTCCAGAAAATCAAGAATTTTACAATTTGAAGTTAAGAAGTTCAAGAAGAAAACATGTGGCAGTGAGAAATCGAATCAGCACAAAAAATAGAAGGGGTGGAAGGAGGAATGAATAAATATAAACCAACAAAAAAAATGTGAGTCTAGAGACTATATGTTATTTCAGTATGAGCCAATGAATCTCTAACTCAACAGACTTGGTTAAGGAACCCTGAATAGATAAAAGATGTGAAATAACTAGAAACATTTTCTCTTTTGCAAAGTGGTTCCTCAGCCATCCTTCGGTACCTAAACATTTAGAGGATTGAGTGGTCTAACAAAATTTGTAAAACCACTCACAGTTTCATTCACGGGTTTGGTACCCAAACTTGTTTAAAACAATCCATTTGATTTTACTTAAGTACCTTTAGGAGCCCAATTCTATTTGAACTTTCTCGAATTCAATTTATTTCCTTTTGGGATCCAAAAAATGTTTAAATGGTTTGTTACAAAACACGTTTTCATCTCGTTTGTGATTTAAAAATCCTTTGAAATTATCAAAGTTCAAATTTTCAAGTCGATTCTTTTCAAAGCAGTTTGAAGAAATTTTAAAACCATTTGGATTCAGTTTTTCAAAGCCACCGAGTTTTCCAAAACCGAGACCATTTTTATTTCCTAAAGAAAGTTGATTTTTCAACAACATATTCAAAGATTTTTCTTCGTCAGAAAATTTGTTCAAAGTTGATTTAAGTTGCTGAATTTTAGATTTAAGATCAGAATTCTCTTTCATTAGATTTGAACAATGATTAATGTTGATCTTTCTCCTTTCAGCATCATTTTGTTTCAGAAACAAATTTTCGTTTTCAAGCAATTTGATTCTGGTCTTGGACTCAAAGATCTCAGATTCAAATTAAATTTGTTTTTCAAATTGATGTTTTTCAAAACTCTTGAATTTTTCAATCTCGTTTTCGAGCTCATTCAAAATAGATTAAGTTTTCAGCAAATTTTCCTTTTTAGAAATTTCTAGTTTGGAATTTTCAAATGTCTTAAAAATATCCAATTCCTTTTGTAGAAAATTGTTTGAACTTATTAACTCAATCTTGTTCTCTTTTAAGATCGGAATTTCATTTTCAAGTTTATGAATATTTTTATTGAGATGAATAAGACTGTTTCCTAAATTCAAGCAAATTATCAATTAGAATTTTTAGATTTCTTGACGTTTTCAAGTTTTAATTCCAAAATATTATTTTTGCTGGTCAACTCAAGATTTTTAGATTTTAGAGTTTTATTTTTCAGTAGGAGTTTATCAACATATTTAGTTAAATCCATACACATATGAAACATATCTTCATATGAAAAATTCCCAGTCTCATCGTCTATTAAGATTCCACTATCTGATCTATTTGAATTTTCATATGTTTCTTCTTTTAAGCACAGATATGAATCTATGTTGATCTTCTGGTGTTTTGAGCTTCTGTTGTCATTTCTTCCATAATTCGTAGTGAGAGTATTCCAAATTTTGTGACGAGAAGGGATTTCGCTCGGTCCGAACCGGTCGCTAAACCGATCCAGGCCGTTCGAAACGCCCTATCGTTTGAGAACAGGACAAATCAGAACGCATATAGAAGAACATTTCATTATATATTACAACAATGCATCAGAGTACAAGAATATACAGAGTATGAATGAATATTACACAGAAATATCAGAGATTTAAATTACATTTAAAAAAAAAAACATCGCAGCGGAAAATAATACAATACACAACTAGAAGGAGATATACGGATACAAAGCTTTCCGGATATCGTTCCAGCTGTAAACCAGGAACCTGTGAATATAAATCTGCAAAACCAAAACTACTAGCTGCCCGTGTCAAAATAAGGGCACCCAGAGTTTAGGTTAAAACAATAAACTCCAGGTCAGTCATGTGACTGGTGTGAGAACTAAAACAGTTATTAATCTTTATTTTAAATCATTAGGTAAATCAAGGGACCACGCCGTATAACACGGAACGGGTTTCCTCCCAAGAATACCAGTGCATAAAACAAACAGCGCAATGCTAAATAAAGAAAAATGAAGCTGTTATAAGACCCAGGTCCCATCACACAATGCAACGCAGTCGAGGATAGGGTTTTCCCTTATAACAGCCAAAGAATGCTTGATACGTTCAAAACAAATCATTTGATACTATTATAAGTGCTTAGTGTATAAAACAACTTCAAATCATAAGTATCAATCATAGGCGGCATGGGTACCATATATCATGTCGCCATATATAGGTTTACAAATAAAACCGCAAAGTCACGTATTTGGAAATTGGATTTCCGTCTATGAACCGAGGCAAAAGATAGTCCTCAACCGATTCGAGACAATCTAGCCCATGTCTCAGGATCAGAACGCATCAACCCTTTAGATCGTCAGGGCCGGTCCACCGATGTGGATTATTATGCCTGAACACTACGTTTCTCCGCCCTTTGGGGCGTAAGTCTGGTCCGTCAGCCGACCAGAATGCATCGGCCGAAACCGATATAACCGAGGCGCCTCGCAACAGCAACAACCACATAAGTCAAACTCGTCAGGGCGTGTAAAACCACTGACGCCACTTCTAGCTAGAAAGAAACGCAAGCCCTCCCTGAGGTCCGTCTCCCGTTTTTGGTTCATACCGGGTGTGAAACACGCGAGGTAAACATTACACAAAGCTACGCCACAAAGGCCGTGCTTTGATCATCACCACAAGGCTTTGCTTTTCAACAGAAGCCTTGATCATTTGCATCTTAGCATGCCACACAGGCAAACCATCCTATGCCACCGATATCAGTCACACAGAATGAAATCCGATGTCAGACACACAGTCCATTTACAAGTCCGTTCTGGGCCTGAACGAAACCGGAGGCACCTAGTACCCCGCATATCCATCGATCTCCAAGTACGTCTGGACGATCACTAACTGTTTCCATCTTCTTGGGTGTACAGCCCAATCAAGATCATCAGTTATCACCCAAACGACGTGAAGACCTCCGGTCTTCGACCATCGTCTTCATCTTCGACTTATCGTCGTATCAGTTATTCAGAATGGGATAAACCCGGTCTTTCCGAATAACTCGCGTATATTTAAATAAGTGTTACACAAACACAACATACGCCTCATTCCAATTCATCAGTCACTAACCGTAAATTAATCAAGAGAATAATTCCCCAAATATTAACCCCGAAGGCCGAAACCAACATCAGATCAATACCCAGAAAACCATTCTGCTTAGTTAACCGCCAGTTAGTTTCTGATTTCACATTCATAGGGAAAGGTTCCCATTAATTTTATCCAAGATAAATTTCTTGAATTTATTCTTTATTCTATTTTGAATATCAATTCAAAACTAGTCGGGATTAACGAACCTTACCGAAGTAATCATTTGTTTTAATTTCCCAATCCCAACCTATTCATCCCATGAAGTAAAACTGGTAATACTTCATATCTAACACCACAGTGTTATCGGTAAATTCAATTACCATTTCACGTTCAAATCTAATTAAAGATTTAACTATCGCCTGGAGCAAAACTGGTGATACTCCATTTTCGATCATTTCAATCTAATTAAAGATTCATTAAAACTCCACTTAGTTTTAATCTTCGACTGGGTTAAAGAATCAGTGCCATTTAAAACACGGTTCACGATAAACCCAAAATCACATTCCATTAATTATCGGGTTAAAGAACGAGTGTTATTTAAAACATTGTTCACGATAAACCCAAAAATCAATACCAATTCAATTCCAATTAAATATCGTTTAATTGGTACACTTCATTAAATCTAAATAAAAAGATTTAATCATTTCTCAACTGGGTTCAAGAACAGTGTTAGTGAAGACACCATTCACGACAAACCCAAATCACATTCATTAATTATCGGGTTAAAGAACAAGTGTTATTTAAAACACTGTTCACGATAAACCCAAAAATCAATATCAATTCAATTCCAATTAAATATTATTTAATTGGTACACTTCATTAAATCTAAATAAAAAGATTTAATCTTTTCTCAACTGGGTTCAAGAACAGTGTTAGTGAAGACACCATTCACGACAAACCCAAATCACATTCGATATTCAATACAAGGCTCTGAATAGAAAATATATCGGCTTATATTCAATATCAAATTCTACGACTAACAAATGTCGTATTGGAAATAACGATATAAATATATATATCTTTCAAATTCCCATAACAACACCTGTATAATCACGAATTCCAACATCGAAATATTCCGAAGACAATTTCGATTCAAATCCACTCCAATGCAATCATTGGAAATTTTGGTTATTTTCGAAACCCTTTTCAAATTCAATTTATTTATTTAAAAATAAATAGAATTATAATTCTAGTTCAAAACTAGTTCATTTCGATAAAAATCTATTTTTATCTTTTCAAATAGGGAGTTTTTCATCCCAAATCTTCACAAATCATTTCTTATGATTTTACACAAATTATTGCTATTTTTAATAATTTTATCAAGGCCCGTACAGTCGATTTCCATCAACGGCCATCGAACTGCACTTACAGCGACCTTTTTCGAATTTGATTTGGACATAATTCCAAATCCAACCGTTAGATTTCAAATTTCTAATATTCGTTAGAAAGCTCTTTTCGATACGAACCCAACGGTTCCGGTTTAGGGAGAATCCGACGGTCGGATCTCCCGTAATGTCCGTTTGAAATAAATGGTCGAAATTCGCGAACTGCCGCGGCGCGGCGCGTTCTATTCAGGCCATTATATTATATATATAATATATATAATATATACTTCGTCGATTTCTATTTAAAACGAATTATATAAATAGTTTTGAATTCGTTTCAAAAACTTTTTCAACTTCCTTTTCAATTCAAATCACAATTGAATTCTTCTTTATAAATTCGTTTTGAATATTCATTTCTATTCAATTCAAATTTCAATTCAATTTGAATTCATATTCAATTCAATTCATTTCGAAATCGTTTTCAATTCAATTCATTTCGAAATCGTTTTCAATTCACTTTGAATTCGTTTCAATTCAATTCATTTCGAAATCGTTTTCAATTCACTTTGAATTCGTTTCAATTCAATTCATTTCGAAATCGTTTTCAATTCACTTTTCAATTCAATTCGAAATCATTTTCAATTCAATTTATTTCGAAATCGTTTTCAATTCAGTTCATTTCGAAATCATTTTCAATTCAACTCATTTCGAAATCGTTTTCAATTCAATTTATTTCGAAATCGTTTTAAAATCGATATAAATATCGTTCACGTCAAAATGGCGTCAATCTAATCAACACGGCTTCATATATTGATATTTTCAAATATTCCATTTCGAATATTTCTATTTCAAATATTTCTATTTTAAAACTGGAATGAGGCCCAATCAATTACCATATAAAGTTAATTATATGGATTTTCATACAACACATGTATATAATAGCATGGAAAAATAATCAACCATCAACCAAAGTGCACTACACTGTATAAGCATCAAATAAAGATATCTAACGCTTACAACAGCATGTCAATCAATCGATCGACATATTTAATCAATCAGGATGAGTGAACTTCAAATTTCATCCTAACACCCGTGTGGGGTTTCAAACAATCAAACACATATTTTATTTGTGCTGTTGGGCGATGTGTAAAATTTATCGTCCCAATCAATATCAGTCAAATCAGTGTACATAAACAAACCGTCTGGTTTGTAAATGAATATTTTATTTATTCACATTCACGTTAAAAATTATATTTTTAACGATAAAACATTTTATTTCAACCTATGAATTTCTATTCAATTCATTCTTTAAATAAAATGATATTTTTATTTTTCTAACACATTTTAGAAAATTTCGGCGGCATAACGGCACGATACTAGAAACGGGACAAGGCCTAGCCTTATCCCCGGTCTAGTGAAGGCCCACGCCATTCACACATCAATCAAATCAATTTCATCTCACCAAACAATTCAATTCAAACAAATAATTCAACTAATCTATGCAACCAAACAAACAAGTCCATGGTCTGTGGACGATTGTGTCGGGTGCTACTAAGCACCGTCTACATCCTAGTATATATATATAACTAGAAAAAAAGAAATTGAAAGGTGAGAAATTCTCACATATAGCTATCCTAGCTCCACGGCACTTCATTGATAGAAATCTTCATCGCTATCGCATCTTTGTCACCTTCGTTGCCCGGATCCTCTACATATGTAAAAATCGAATTTTTAGTTCGCTATTCAATATATAAAAATCGAATTTTTAATTCGAAGCTCAATATATGAAAATCATATTTTTCTTTCGACAATATATATAAAAAAAATTATATTTTTCTTTCGACAATATAAAAATCTGATTTTTCTTTTCAAATCTCAAAATAAAATCAGTTTTCAAATTCAGTTTTTAATCCTTTTAAAAATCAGTCTTTAATCTTTTTAAAAATCAAAATCAGTTTCCAATCTTTTTTTAAAAATAAAAATCAGTTTTCAATCTTTTTTTTTTTTTAAATCAAAATCAGTTTTCAATCTTCTTTTAAAAATCAAAATCAGTTTCCAATCTTCTTTTTTTTAAATCAAAATCAGTTTTTAATCTTCTTTTTTTTAAATCAAAATCAGTTTTTATTCTTTTAAAACCTCAGTTTTTATTATTATTTTTTTTATAAAATTTCAGTTTTTATACTTAAAATATAAATCAGTTTTTATACTGAAAATAAAAATCATTTTTTTTTACATCTAAAATAAAAATCAGAGGAAAAAAAACAGTAAATTAAAGATCAGAAAAAAAACATTAAACTTACAGGGTTTTTTTTTTCCTGTGCGAAGAGGGGGGGGGGGTTCTCATCGGCCGCGGGTTCGTGAGGGAGGAGGGGGAGGCGGAGGGGTAGGCGGAGGGGTAGGCGGAGGCTAGGGGTTGTAGGAGGAGGGCGGCGTGGCTTTTGGGCGAACTAGGGGGGGAAATCGAGTTCGATTTGGTGAGAAGGGGGATCGCCTGACGCGGTGGGAGGAGCAATCTGGAGGCGGCGGTGACTGGCCCACGCGGGTGGCGGCGCGGCGGACTAGGGCTCCGTCGCCCTCGTCGTTTTTTTTTTTTATTATTTCTTTTTGATTCTGAAAAAGTGAACGGGGGGGGGCCTGGGAGAAGGTATGGGGAGGAGAGAGAGAATTCTTTTTTTTTTTTTTTATTTAATTATTTTATTTGCAAATAGTTGACTTTCACATATGACCTCGAAACGAGGTCCACCGCCTGTCGTCCATAGCGTTTTACCCCCATTCTGAACACAATGGGATATGTATCGCAAGCTGATTTGATCGTTTCGATTAGTTTCCGTTGAATTTACATTTAAATCACTATATTGAATTTTAAACGTATATTTCAAATTACCGGGGTCACATACTAACTCTAAAAATTCCATAAAAATATTTTCTAGCTTCGTATTGACGATACGGTCCTAACAAAACTAGTTTCGTCGAATTCTGAGACCGTTAGAAAAATGACCAATTTCCAGTCGATTAAAATCAACTGAAACTGGTCAAACGCGTTTTCCTTTGCCACGCTCACATATTGATTCGAAAAATCATGAAATTTGAAACCTAGCAATAACTTTACATCACGGACCCAACAAAAGTGGTTTCGTCGAAATCCGAGGTCGTTTGCAAAAAGTCTATTTTTAAGGGCCTTATATATATAAAAATATATATAAATTCCACAGCGACTATTTCTAATTTTAAACTGGACATATCTTATCATTTCTAAAATGAAATCTCAGTTTGTTAACTTCGTTACAAAGATATAGTTATACAGATTCAAATATTTCTTGTTTCGTTCAATTCTGACTTATATTGAATTCTGTATATTCATTTGAAATTAGAAATCGAATTTTCGAACTACCACGCCATTTTTAATTCCTTTTATAATTATATATAATTATTATATATTCTAACGACGACGTATATAATATATACGTCGAATTTCAACTCAAAATAAATTTCTCGTCGATATTATTTAAAATATTTCATTTTAAATAATCAAAATTCGCTTAATTTGCCAAAATAAAAATTTTAAACTGGCCCAGATTTTCGGGTTGTTACAATCTCCCCCACTTAAAACTTTTCGTCCCCGAAAAGGAACAAAGTCGAAAGTGGTTTGATTATTCAACACTACGCTCGACCTGGCTTCCATTCTCCAACTTTTCAGTTTCTGAGAATTTCTAAAATTTCAAAAATTTGGCTAACACCCTAAATTTTTGAAAAATTTCGCCATAACCTCCCCTGCAATGGGAGCATCGGGGAATTTCAAATAGCTTCCCCGGTCCTTCAGATCTCAAAAAGAAAAAGAAAAAGCCAAGCGGCTAGCCAATAGGCTCACAAAATCATCATCACCCAAACAAAACAGGAAATTATGTAGTAAACATGTACCTATTTGTCGGGCAAACAAATTTTATTCTCTGGCTCTAGCCTCCTTGCTATGACCTGTTCAATGTAAGTATATGCATATGCAAGCAAATGCAACCAATTTTCAATATCATTCAATATTTGGTTCAAATAGGCATAAATGGTTCAAAATTAGCAAACAAATAAACAAACAACACAAACATCAATCAATTAGTGGATTTAGAGTTTCAAATTCATAATTTTGATACATATACAAAAATCAGATTTTTGATGCCAAATCACAACAATGTGTTCTAACTATATATAAGTTTTGGTTCTCACACCAGCCTAATGGAAATATATAGAAAATCACACCTTCGAAACACGAACATAAGTTCGGATGATGATCGATCAATCATCAGAACCATCTCCGGGCGTCTAGAATGTGATTCTATATCAATCTAATATATTAAAACTTTGAATACACGCGGATCAGACGTATACGCAAAATCTACATATACTGAATTGTCCACATCAATATAAATAAATAATCAACTACGAATAATTGATTTAAATTTTCAAAACAAAATTTGTTTTCATTTTAAAAATATACTCTTCACACTCGTTCTAGGATACTACTGATCCCATCTCTAACGAGTCATCCCCATTGGATATTACTAATCCAATATCTGATGAATTCTTTCGTACGGTTCTAATGTGTCTTGTTCTCTAGCTTTGCAAACCAAAGCTCTGATACCAAATGTGACGAGAAGGGATTTCGCTCGGTCCGAACCGGTCGCTAAACCGATCCAGGCCGTTCGAAACGCCCTATCGTTTGAGAACAGGACAAATCAGAACGCATATAGAAGAACATTTCATTATATATTACAACAATGCATCAGAGTACAAGAATATACAGAGTATGAATGAATATTACACAGAAATATCAGAGATTTAAATTACATTTAAAAAAAAAACATCGCAGCGGAAAATAATACAATACACAACTAGAAGGAGATATACGGATACAAAGCTTTCCGGATATCGTTCCAGCTGTAAACCAGGAACCTGTGAATATAAATCTGCAAAACCAAAACTACTAGCTGCCCGTGTCAAAATAAGGGCACCCAGAGTTTAGGTTAAAACAATAAACTCCAGGTCAGTCATGTGACTGGTGTGAGAACTAAAACAGTTATTAATCTTTATTTTAAATCATTAGGTAAATCAAGGGACCACGCCGTATAACACGGAACGGGTTTCCTCCCAAGAATACCAGTGCATAAAACAAACAGCGCAATGCTAAATAAAGAAAAATGAAGCTGTTATAAGACCCAGGTCCCATCACACAATGCAACGCAGTCGAGGATAGGGTTTTCCCTTATAACAGCCAAAGAATGCTTGATACGTTCAAAACAAATCATTTGATACTATTATAAGTGCTTAGTGTATAAAACAACTTCAAATCATAAGTATCAATCATAGGCGGCATGGGTACCATATATCATGTCGCCATATATAGGTTTACAAATAAAACCGCAAAGTCACGTATTTGGAAATTGGATTTCCGTCTATGAACCGAGGCAAAAGATAGTCCTCAACCGATTCGAGACAATCTAGCCCATGTCTCAGGATCAGAACGCATCAACCCTTTAGATCGTCAGGGCCGGTCCACCGATGTGGATTATTATGCCTGAACACTACGTTTCTCCGCCCTTTGGGGCGTAAGTCTGGTCCGTCAGCCGACCAGAATGCATCGGCCGAAACCGATATAACCGAGGCGCCTCGCAACAGCAACAACCACATAAGTTAAACTCGTCAGGGCGTGTAAAACCACTGACGCCACTTCTAGCTAGAAAGAAACGCAAGCCCTCCCTGAGGTCCGTCTCCCGTTTTTGGTTCATACCGGGTGTGAAACACGCGAGGTAAACATTACACAAAGCTACGCCACAAAGGCCGTGCTTTGATCATCACCACAAGGCTTTGCTTTTCAACAGAAGCCTTGATCATTTGCATCTTAGCATGCCACACAGGCAAACCATCCTATGCCACCGATATCAGTCACACAGAATGAAATCCGATGTCAGACACACAGTCCATTTACAAGTCCGTTCTGGGCCTGAACGAAACCGGAGGCACCTAGTACCCCGCATATCCATCGATCTCCAAGTACGTCTGGACGATCACTAACTGTTTCCATCTTCTTGGGTGTACAACCCAATCAAGATCATCAGTTATCACCCAAACGACGTGAAGACCTCCGGTCTTCGACCATCGTCTTCATCTTCGACTTATCGTCGTATCAGTTATTCAGAATGGGATAAACCCGGTCTTTCCGAATAACTCGCGTATATTTAAATAAGTGTTACACAAACACAACATACGCCTCATTCCAATTCATCAGTCAATAACCGTAAATTAATCAAGAGAATAATTCCCCAAATATTAACCCCGAAGGCCGAAACCAACATCAGATCAATACCCAGAAAACCATTCTGCTTAGTTAACCGCCAGTTAGTTTCTGATTTCACATTCATAGGGAAAGGTTCCCATTAATTTTATCCAAGATAAATTTCTTGAATTTATTCTTTATTCTATTTTGAATATCAATTCAAAACTAGTCGGGATTAACGAACCTTACCGAAGTAATCATTTGTTTTAATTTCCCAATCCCAACCTATTCATCCCATGAAGTAAAACTGGTAATACTTCATATCTAACACCACAGTGTTATCGGTAAATTCAATTACCATTTCACGTTCAAATCTAATTAAAGATTTAACTATCGCCTGGAGCAAAACTGGTGATACTCCATTTTCGATCATTTCAATCTAATTAAAGATTCATTAAAACTCCACTTAGTTTTAATCTTCGACTGGGTTAAAGAATCAGTGCCATTTAAAACACGGTTCACGATAAACCCAAAATCACATTCCATTAATTATCGGGTTAAAGAACGAGTGTTATTTAAAACACTGTTCACGATAAACCCAAAAATCAATACCAATTCAATTCCAATTAAATATCGTTTAATTGGTACACTTCATTAAATCTAAATAAAAAGATTTAATCATTTCTCAACTGGGTTCAAGAACAGTGTTAGTGAAGACACCATTCACGACAAACCCAAATCACATTCATTAATTATCGGGTTAAAGAACAAGTGTTATTTAAAACACTGTTCACGATAAACCCAAAAATCAATATCAATTCAATTCCAATTAAATATTATTTAATTGGTACACTTCATTAAATCTAAATAAAAAGATTTAATCTTTTCTCAACTGGGTTCAAGAACAGTGTTAGTGAAGACACCATTCACGACAAACCCAAATCACATTCGATATTCAATACAAGGCTCTGAATAGAAAATATATCGGCTTATATTCAATATCAAATTCTACGACTAACAAATGTCGTATTGGAAATAACGATATAAATATATATATCTTTCAAATTCCCATAACAACACCTGTATAATCACGAATTCCAACATCGAAATATTCCGAAGACAATTTCGATTCAAATCCACTCCAATGCAATCATTGGAAATTTTGGTTATTTTCAAAACCCTTTTCAAATTCAATTTATTTATTTAAAAATAAATAGAATTATAATTCTAGTTCAAAACTAGTTCATTTCGATAAAAATCTATTTTTATCTTTTCAAATAGGGAGTTTTTCATCCCAAATCTTCACAAATCATTTCTTATGATTTTACACAAATTATTGCTATTTTTAATAATTTTATCAAGGCCCGTACAGTCGATTTCCATCAACGGCCATCGAACTGCACTTACAGCGACCTTTTTCGAATTTGATTTGGACATAATTCCAAATCCAACCGTTAGATTTCAAATTTCTAATATTCGTTAGAAAGCTCTTTTCGATACGAACCCAACGGTTCCGGTTTAGGGAGAATCCGACGGTCGGATCTCCCGTAATGTCCGTTTGAAATAAATGGTCGAAATTCGCGAACTGCCGCGGCGCGGCGCGTTCTATTCAGGCCATTATATTATATATATAATATATATAATATATACTTCGTCGATTTCTATTTAAAACGAATTATATAAATAGTTTTGAATTCGTTTCAAAAACTTTTTCAACTTCCTTTTCAATTCAAATCACAATTGAATTCTTCTTTATAAATTCGTTTTGAATATTCATTTCTATTCAATTCAAATTTCAATTCAATTTGAATTCATATTCAATTCAATTCATTTCGAAATCGTTTTCAATTCAATTCATTTCGAAATCGTTTTCAATTCACTTTGAATTCGTTTCAATTCAATTCATTTCGAAATCGTTTTCAATTCACTTTGAATTCGTTTCAATTCAATTCATTTCGAAATCGTTTTCAATTCACTTTTCAATTCAATTCGAAATCGTTTTCAATTCAATTTATTTCGAAATCGTTTTCAATTCAGTTCATTTCGAAATCATTTTCAATTCAACTCATTTCGAAATCGTTTTCAATTCAATTTATTTCGAAATCGTTTTAAAATCGATATAAATATCGTTCACGTCAAAATGGCGTCAATCTAATCAACACGGCTTCATATATTGATATTTTCAAATATTCCATTTCGAATATTTCTATTTCAAATATTTCTATTTTAAAACTGGAATGAGGCCCAATCAATTACCATATAAAGTTAATTATATGGATTTTCATACAACACATGTATATAATAGCATGGAAAAATAATCAACCATCAACCAAAGTGCACTACACTGTATAAGCATCAAATAAAGATATCTAACGCTTACAACAGCATGTCAATCAATCGATCGACATATTTAATCAATCAGGATGAGTGAACTTCAAATTTCATCCTAACACCCGTGTGGGGTTTCAAACAATCAAACACATATTTTATTTGTGCTGTTGGGCGATGTGTAAAATTTATCGTCCCAATCAATATCAGTCAAATCAGTGTACATAAACAAACCGTCTGGTTTGTAAATGAATATTTTATTTATTCACATTCACGTTAAAAATTATATTTTTAACGATAAAACATTTTATTTCAACCTATGAATTTCTATTCAATTCATTCTTTAAATAAAATGATATTTTTATTTTTCTAACACATTTTAGAAAATTTCGGCGGCATAACGGCACGATACTAGAAACGGGACAAGGCCTAGCCTTATCCCCGGTCTAGTGAAGGCCCACG
Source organism: Allium sativum (assembly GCA_030737875.1). Classification (NCBI taxonomy): domain Eukaryota; kingdom Viridiplantae; phylum Streptophyta; class Magnoliopsida; order Asparagales; family Amaryllidaceae; genus Allium; species Allium sativum. The sequence goes on from CM060910.1 coordinate 762,985,779, forward strand.
CCATTCACACATCAATCAAATCAATTTCATCTCACCAAACAATTCAATTCAAACAAATAATTCAACTAATCTATGCAACCAAACAAACAAGTCCATGGTCTGTGGACGATTGTGTCGGGTGCTACTAAGCACCGTCTGCATCCTAGTATATATATATAACTAGAAAAAAAGAAATTGAAAGGTGAGAAATTCTCACATATAGCTATCCTAGCTCCACGGCACTTCATTGATAGAAATCTTTATCGCTATCGCATCTTTGTCACCTTCGTTGCCCGGATCCTCTACATATGTAAAAATCGAATTTTTAGTTCGCTATTCAATATATAAAAATCGAATTTTTAATTCGAAGCTCAATATATGAAAATCATATTTTTCTTTCGACAATATATATAAAAAAAATTATATTTTTCTTTCGACAATATAAAAATCTGATTTTTCTTTTCAAATCTCAAAATAAAATCAGTTTTCAAATTCAGTTTTTAATCCTTTTAAAAATCAGTCTTTAATCTTTTTAAAAATCAAAATCAGTTTCCAATCTTTTTTTAAAAATAAAAATCAGTTTTCAATCTTTTTTTTTTTTTAAATCAAAATCAGTTTTCAATCTTCTTTTAAAAATCAAAATCAGTTTCCAATCTTCTTTTTTTTAAATCAAAATCAGTTTTTAATCTTCTTTTTTTTAAATCAAAATCAGTTTTTATTCTTTTAAAACCTCAGTTTTTATTATTATTTTTTTTATAAAATTTCAGTTTTTATACTTAAAATATAAATCAGTTTTTATACTGAAAATAAAAATCATTTTTTTTTACATCTAAAATAAAAATCAGAGGAAAAAAAACAGTAAATTAAAGATCAGAAAAAAAACATTAAACTTACAGGGTTTTTTTTTTTCCTGTGCGAAGAGGGGGGGGGGTTCTCATCGGCCGCGGGTTCGTGAGGGAGGAGGGGGAGGCGGAGGGGTAGGCGGAGGGGTAGGCGGAGGCTAGGGGTTGTAGGAGGAGGGCGGCGTGGCTTTTGGGCGAACTAGGGGGGGAAATCGAGTTCGATTTGGTGAGAAGGGGGATCGCCTGACGCGGTGGGAGGAGCAATCTGGAGGCGGCGGTGACTGGCCCACGCGGGTGGCGGCGCGGCGGACTAGGGCTCCGTCGCCCTCGTCGTTTTTTTTTTTTTTATTTCTTTTTGATTCTGAAAAAGTGAACGGGGGGGGGCCTGGGAGAAGGTATGGGGAGGAGAGAGAGAATTCTTTTTTTTTATTATTATTTAATTATTTTATTTGCAAATAGTTGACTTTCACATATGACCTCGAAACGAGGTCCACCGCCTGTCGTCCATAGCGTTTTACCCCCATTCTGAACACAATGGGATATGTATCGCAAGCTGATTTGATCGTTTCGATTAGTTTCCGTTGAATTTACATTTAAATCACTATATTGAATTTTAAACGTATATTTCAAATTACCGGGGTCACATACTAACTCTAAAAATTCCATAAAAATATTTTCTAGCTTCGTATTGACGATACGGTCCTAACAAAACTAGTTTCGTCGAATTCTGAGACCGTTAGAAAAATGACCAATTTCCAGTCGATTAAAATCAACTGAAACTGGTCAAACGCGTTTTCCTTTGCCACGCTCACATATTGATTCGAAAAATCATGAAATTTGAAACCTAGCAATAACTTTACATCACGGACCCAACAAAAGTGGTTTCGTCGAAATCCGAGGTCGTTTGCAAAAAGTCTATTTTTAAGGGCCTTATATATATAAAAATATATATAAATTCCACAGCGACTATTTCTAATTTTAAACTGGACATATCTTATCATTTCTAAAATGAAATCTCAGTTTGTTAACTTCGTTACAAAGATATAGTTATACAGATTCAAATATTTCTTGTTTCGTTCAATTCTGACTTATATTGAATTCTGTATATTCATTTGAAATTAGAAATCGAATTTTCGAACTACCACGCCATTTTTAATTCCTTTTATAATTATATATAATTATTATATATTCTAACGACGACGTATATAATATATACGTCGAATTTCAACTCAAAATAAATTTCTCGTCGATATTATTTAAAATATTTCATTTTAAATAATCAAAATTCGCTTAATTTGCCAAAATAAAAATTTTAAACTGGCCCAGATTTTCGGGTTGTTACAAATTTCCTGCGCAGTTATACAATGGGAGATAAGGCAATATTGATCATCAATAATATGAGAATATAAAATATGTGTAGCATGAGAATTAAATCCAATATCATTCCTATCTACCATATCAAACCCATTAAAAAAATATTCCAACATTTAATATTAACACATTTTAAATAGGATTCCATTTCTAATTTCCAATTTAAAAAATTTGTACCATTAAAAAAGTTAGAAAAAGACTGGACTAACCCTCACTGGAATGACAACTAATGAACACCATGACTCAAGAGATAATAGAAAATACCTACTCTAATACCACTTGTTGAACTACATTAACCTTAGAGGGACACGAATAGGGTTTATTGGATTTCTACATGATATTAAAATTATTACACCACATATTTCAACAGAGAAAATAAATGCAGAAATAAAATAACATGGATTTTACCTAGCTTCAAGAAACCCTACTTATTGCTACATTCCCAAGATTTTTTTCGAGGTATTAAAACAGATCCCGCTTACAAAACCCTATACACTCGCAAACCCTACTCCTGCTCTAATCCTACGCTCAAAATCCTGGATTGATCTTTATCCCAAGATCAGTTTTTCCCTGAATTACAAACCCGTAAACCCTAACTATAAATCCTATAGCTAGTAAACCCTATTTTTACAGACAAACTAGAAAACCCCAAGTTCTACAGATAAAATAGAAAACCGTGTAATCAGTTACAAAAGAAAATAAAAAACAGTCCAATAATAAATAAAACAAAAACCTTCCCCTTTCTAGTAAGAATAAAATGGCCAGCCCTTAATTCTTTTATCCTTTGAAAATGTCAGCCGACCTAAATAAAATTAAGGCTTTGCTTCTTTCCAAATCACAATGCGATTTCAAACTTATTTTCTAGAAATTTTCTCTAATGTTCTTCGAGAGTGATTGTTCTTGGTTGATTGATTTGTCCTAGGCTTTTGATTGAAACATGTGAGTATTCTCTGGTTTGATTCTCCCTTTTGTTCTCAAATTTTTGTTGCTTGTTTCGATATATAGATTGTGATGAATTAGTGTCAATATATATGGTATAGAATATCCCTAAATCATTCTCTGTTTTCCTCAATGACTTGGTTTGATTGTGTTGCGCGATTGTTGCCTTATCGTGGATGATTTGTTTGATTTACTTGGTCAAGAATGATTTGTTGAATACTAAAGATCATTGAATTGATTTTTTTTCAAAAATGTTTCTACGGCCTTTATCACGAACAGTGATTTCTGGAAGTCTTGAATGCCATTTAATTTCATGCATACTTGTTGAATTTACTGATTGGAACCAATGCTGCTCTTGCCAAAAATGTATTGAGTATTCTCTGTAAAAATTTTGAACACATATAGATTTGTTTCTAGAAAAGATTTCTTCAAAACTGTTGATTAAAATCCTGCGTGAAATAATTGATGAACCTAGTTGACTTCATGGACCACTGTAAATTTGGCAAATTGGAAACACTATTCGATTTCCAAAATTAATATATGCCAGCAAGCAGGGAACAAATTCTTTCCAGATTTACAAATCAGTGAATAAAAGAAATCCCCCTTTTTTATTTCTTTGGTTCAATCGGTTATTTCTTCTACATTTAAACGTTTTGCAGTAGTTTTGGCATTAATCAACATAGTGCATATCATACATACATATATATATATATGCACAAATGTTTGTATATATACATATTTATATTCCTTGCTGTTATAATCATGTATATGTCTGATTGGCTCCATTTGTTTGAACTGTTGAGTTGTAACGACCCGGATTTTGGTCAATTAATTCTAAACATTTAATATTGTTTTAAATGTTGAGTTGATGATATAAATGGATTTTTATATCAAGTTTATTGATATAATAATCAATATACGATTAAATTTTGAATATATCAAATTATCGTGTATGAAAATGAAATATAATTGAATTCAAAGTTAAAACTAAACCGAAATGATTTAGATGATCAATATAAATTGTATTTCATTATAAACGATAATAATTTATTATCAAGGAATTGATTGTTTCTGAATTTAAATTATATTACGTTGATTTAATATGGTTATTTTATATACTTTCGAATTAATTTTCATAATCTATTCTGTTAAGTTCATAATACCGTTATAACATTGATACGTCGGTCGTTACATTAAAATAGGGGTTAAGAACTGCAATATATATTATTATAAAATTAAGTGGATAAGATCAAAATCAAATCATATTAATTAGGAATCAAATCATAAATCTTTTCAATTAAATTGGTTTGTACTTAAAGTCGACCTAATTTTCACCAATTTTGTACGTTCCTAGACCTAATTCCTTTGTGGCCAAGTATTCTTCTTCTCTAAATTGCATGCACCCTCTTCCTTTCTCTCTTTCAATTCTCCAGACAAAATTTTAATGCCGCTCCTCCTTCATAATATTTGTAAATTTAAAAAGCTCACAACAGAAATTTGAAAACTTAAACAAATGGGAAAATTGACCCTGTCTTCGTCTAATTCTCCATTAAAAACAATCGATATGTTCCTTTATTTTATTTCCATCTGTTTATATTTCCATCACTTTCCCCAAAATTGAAAACGAACAAAATTACCCCTTCCCTCAATTGAAAATTAAAAGAAACCCTCCCTTAATCTACATCAAATCGAAACCATGTTGAAATAGAGGCTCACTACTTTGAAATGGGATGCTTGACTCCCTGTATGTTGAGTTAGGGTTGAGGTATGGATGAAGGAGACGAGTTCGGAGGGAATCTTAGCAATGTAGGCGGGTTTCTAGTGGCAACTGGCTTCAAGTGGCAAGTTTAGGGGACTTCGACCGAAAGAATAATTGTGATGGCTACCTGTACCTCATGCGCGGTGCAGGAATGGTGAATTCGGGTTTGTGGTAGAATTTGGAGTTGCGTGTTTCAAGGGGGATGAAGTCGTGAGTCAGAGGGTGTTCGAGTTCGTTAATGGTGAAGAGTTTTGTGCGTGGATTAGAAGAGGAAGAGACAGTGATAGTTGATCGATGAAGCAGGCGTGAATCTCGGTCGTCACTGGAAGAGGGCTCATGCAGTTTTAGATTGGAGGAGGGTGAGTGAAGCTAAGGAGGTTCGTTTTTTTTTTTGTAGTAAGGAAGGGTTTTAATCATGGTTAAGATATTAAATTTGAAATGATTAGTGATGATTAAATTAAATGGAAAAGGAGAGAAAAAAATATGTATACAAATCTTGTAAACGAATATAATTTATTTACACGGTAACAGATCTCGATGAAATGAGAGGCGTTGTGCAACACCCCACATCCATTAATGTCACTCACAAAGAGAATGCATTAACTTTAATGGAGCATTATGAGTGTATAGAACAGAACATCACAAGACAGATATATAAAATGGTACTTCAAAATTTAAAATAACTTCATTGCAGCGAAAACTGAACATAGTTTGTTTACAACATCAAAACCCAATACTAAAGTCAAGTACACAAATATCCATCTTGGACAAATTATTATCAAAGTATATAAAAACAAAAGCATAATCCCACTGAAAATAGCCATATGAAAAAGGGATAAAGCTGAGTATTACTTTTAGCACTTCCAAGAACTTCCAGCAGAAAGAAAGAAATCTGAGTCAAGCTCCACTAATCCCACCCTGAGTACCTTGGGGGGAAGAAAGAAAAGAGGCGAAACAAAACGAGGTCAGACATAAAGTCTGGCGAGTCCAGTGACTTTAACTATATAATTAGTAAAGTAACAGGATAAGACATAAACTGGATATAAGAAATGACTGTAACATAAACAGATATGATAAGGTGAAAAAGGTGAACAAGATATAACGTTGATTACGCTTCAAATCACTATATGATAATTCCCACACTGCACCAATGCTAATTACACCGCACCGTTAATAGTACCATAGTGGAAGTTGATCCCTCTTATTAATCATAATAATGGTAGTTTCGTGTACTTCTAGCTGCTATCGTAGGTGCCTCCTACTCCTACCTCCACTAGTTGTACCCATTACCCTCCCCATTCTAATTACAACATTTATTCATAGTATGGTAGTTGTACTCCTAGCTGCTGTCATAGGTGCCGCCTACTCCTATATCCACAAGTTGTACCCACTACCCTCCCTATTCGATCTACTCCCAAACTCGTGGATACCTGTGCTGATCCCACAGTAGGGTGTATCACTCCCTAAAGTGGCTACCCAATACTACTAAAAATGCATGGCTTATACCTACACGATGCAACAGCGTCTTACCTATCAGCCCGGACCCACCCACGAACATGACTCCGTTGGACTTGCACTGCCCCCGCTAACTCTTTATTGACCTCTTACAATCAAACCCAGTAAGCATGTCCCGTCCTCGACCTAGTTCAAGCTCACATAAATACAGAATGGGTTACTGGTTGAAAAGGGTCCACACACTTGACACAAGCTTCCCTCCTAAGCTTGGTCCCCACTAGGAATTCCCACTTAACCCCTTCTTATTCCTATGTCTTCTTACATATTTCACCTTGGTTAAGTGCTTATAATTATATTTCACATGTCATCCATGTCACCCATATCTTACCACATGCCTTATCTTGGTTAAGTGTTCATTATTTATGTTATACATGCTACCCATGCAATACATGCTACACATGTCACCCACTTAACCCTTTTACTGTTCCCATGTCTTACTACATGTCTTGTCTTGGTTAAGTATTGTATATCCGCCCAGTTGACTTAACCCCATCCACTTATCAAATCAATATGTATTATTGGTTAAGCTTGCCTTAACCCTATCCACTTTGTTCATGTAATATTGGTTAAGTTGTCATCTTACACAGGTTAACTTAACCCCACCCACCTAACATGTTTTAGATATCATATTCATCTTTGATCAGGATTAATTAGTTATTAATGCACAGACCTCTCACATTAAATCGATTGCTTGTGGCTGCTGGATATGCCGGGCGGTTCCGGGAAGACTTCTGCCACAAGCCAGACTTAACCTCGTGTCTAAGCATCTTTTAGTTATGCCTACGACCTCTTACATTAGACTGACTGTTTGCGGTTGCTGGTTAGGCCGGTTGGTTCCGGGCAGCTTCTACCGCAAACGGAGTCTAACCTCGTGTCTCAGCATACTTATCTTAGTTAATTTATTTATTTGCAGTTTATGCCAATTTCAGGCTAATTATGTCAATTACCCAAAATCCCTCATTAAAATTATGATTATAATTTTAATCCAAATTAGTCCTATAATCTTACGTATACATGTCATGCCAAATTATGCCCAAATTACTTTGCGTTCATTGTTCAATTACATGATTACAAACCAATTTATGCCAATTACATATTATTCAATAATTTCCCCAATCTTTTCCCACAATGTTCCCACGTTATTCGTACGTATAATTCAACATAATATGTTAGGCTCGCAGTTAGCCTAATCTCATAAAAAGGAAAAGAAAAGAAGGGAAGAGAATTAAAGCACCAAAACTGGCATAACACATAAAATAGATCCAATAACATATGGAATATAGACTTTGGGTATAAATAATAAAATAGATCCAATAAGCATATGGAACATAAACTGGAATAGAACAGTAACATAGATCCAATAAGCATATGGAACATAAACTGGCATAGAACAATGACATAGATCTAATAAGCATATAGATCATGAACGACATAACATAATAACATAGATCTGATAAGCATATATGAACTGGCGTAGAACAATAGATCCAATAAGCATATATAAACTAACATAATAAAATAGATCTCATAAAATAGATCTAATAAGTGTGAACTGGCATAGATCTAATAAGCATGTGAACTGACATAATAAAATAGATCTAATAAGCATATAATCTTGGCATAAAATAGATCTAATTAAGCATATGAACTAGCATCATAAAATAGGTCTAATTAAACATATGAACTTGCATCATAAAGTAGATTTAATTATACATCTGAACTGGCATAATAAAATAGATCTAATTAAACATATGAACTTGCATCATAAAATAGATATAATTAAACATATGAACTTGCATCTTAAAATAGATCTAATTAAACATATGAACTAACATCATAAAATAGATCTAATTAAACATATGAACTGGCGTCATAAAATAGATCTAATTAAACATATGAACTTGCATCATAAAACAGATCTAATTAAACATATGAACTTGCATCATAAAATAGATCTAATTAGGCATATTCATATAGTCCAATTCACAACTTATCACAGTTACTTTTAATTAATTACATGTGAAAGTAACGTGGACTCACAGTGGAAGAAGAGAAAGTAGATGTGAATTCTGTATTCTGAATTTGATCAGCTAAACCATTGTTGTAGATTTCTATTCTTATCTTCCAATATTAATTACTTCTATTTAGACTTGCTTTAGTGTAGAAGAAAGACTAGTTTAGGTTGCGGCAACACGGAGGCGTATGAATTAGTGTATTGTGAATTTGGTTTAGGTCTAGGTATGTTTATATAGTTGTAGTGAGTGAATTAGGGCCTTTAGATCTGACTAGGATTCATCTAAACCATTCAGATTAAAAAGACACATCACTCAGCCAACTAGAAGATGCCACGTCGGCCCTAAAACTTAAAAATCGTCATTAACCAATAAAAATGCGCCATGTGTGCAACATGATGCGCAGCAGCAGGGGTGTTGACACCCACATGTCATATATATATATATATATATATATATATATCTTTAACTATCTTTCCAATTAACCCTTTTCACACTAAACCGCTTTTTTAATTGAACTGCGTTCACACTAGGCCACTTTTTAGTCATTCTCCTAAAACAAAAATATGGCACTGGCGGGGATTGAACTTAGAACCTCTTGCGTACAAGTCACGTGTACTAACCAAATGAGCTACTAAGTCTTTTGCTAACAAGACTTAGGACAATGCTGCACATTATTCTCTCGTTCCTCGTTTTCATGTTTTGCTGCAATATTTAAATTAAAGATATCTTCTTCATTTTAAACCAGTTTTCTACAAACTATAGGTCTAAATTGACTAGAAAATCGCCACGAACGTGATGACGCTAATTTCGTGACCAAATTCCTGAAGCTCTTCAATTTTCCTTTTTATTTCTATTTAATTGTTTGCATGTATGTTTTCGCATTTCATGTATTGCATTTAATTTCTTTTATTAATCTTTTTCCTTCATTTCACTGCATGAACCTATTACATGCAATTTTATTGTCATTATTTAATTTTTCTCTTAAATATATCTATTTATATAATATATATATACATATTTCCACATTTGTAATTTCATTAAAAATGCGGGGTGTTACACGTTGGCTTCATATCGTCAAATACTACGCAATGGAATTTGAATTGGAATAAATTACAAATAAAATCATGGTGAGTAAATTCACTCTCTGGATTCGTTTATAATTTTATAATAAATGAATTTTCATTTTAAATAATTTTCATATATTATTCATTGGTTGTTTGGATGCTTTGAAATATTATTGTGGCTATTATATATATATATATATTAGTTATATATGCTTGGTGGTTGTGTCTAAAATATATATATATATGTATATGTGTGTGTGTATATATATTGGATATTTCCCGCAGTACCATTAGCGGATGATTTCCCTATGCTCCTCACAATATATATAGTGGATGACCTTCTATACTGCGATATCCTGCCTTGAAGCAGGATGGGTATTATTTATGATGTCTAATATCGGTGGATGCAGAAAAATAGGTTGGAGGGATCCAACTAGATTCCTCAAAAATTTACTATTATTTGTTTTCAAATATATTATCATATATGATGTGTTAGAAAACCTATGATTGCTAATCTGGTGTTTCGGATGCTTGAATGTCACTGGCCCTAAATATTGATATATAAAAATATCGTAAAAAGAAAATTCTGAGATTTAAAAGGACAATCTATTTTTCCAAAATAGAATTTGAATTTCGAACGGTCTTGGAAATATTAACTGGTTTTGAATAATAAAAACAAGAAGTGAATTTATAAACGATGTTTATAAATGAAATAGGATAATTATCGTTGGATAATCTGGAAATTTAAATTCAAGTTTGAATTTAAAGAGGGGAATTCGGAATCTTTTCAAAAAGTAAACGATGAAACTATTCTGATGTTCGGAATGTAAGTTAAATTGGATAAATACACATGGATTGGTGATTAGAATTTGATAATATCGACTTTTACAAAAATAAGTTATTTCTAGAGAAAATATTTGTGAAAACCCGTAACTTCCTCGGTGAGGAAAGCGCGGATAGTTCGAAAACAAGCCACAAAATAGAACGCAGACGGAAGAACATTTCATTGTATATTACAACAATGCATCAGATTACAGGAATATACAGAGTATGAATAAACAAATATTACACAGAAAATATCAGAGATTACAATACATTACGTAGCAGCGGAAAATAATACAATACCCAACTAAAAGAGATATATGGATACAAAGCTTTCCGGATATCATTCCAGCTATAAACCAGGATCCTGCGAATATAAATCTGCAAAACCAAAACTACTAGCTGCCCGTGTCGAAAATAAGGGCACCCAGAGTTTAGGTTAAAACAATAAACTCTAGGTCAGTCATGGGACTGGTGTGAGAACTAAAACAGTTATAAATCTTTATTTTTAAAGTTAGGTAAATCAAGGGACCACGCCGTATAACACGGAACGGGTTTCCTCCCAAGAACACCAGTGCATAAAACAACATCGTAATGCTAAATAAAGAACAATGAAGCTATTATAAGACCCAGTTCCCATCACACAATGCAACGCAAGCCGGAGGATAGGGTTTTTACCTTATAATAGCCAAGAATGCTTGATACGTTTAAAACAAATCATTTGATACTATTATAAGTGCATAGTGTATAAAACAACTTTAAATCATAAGTATCAATCATAGACGGCATAAGCACCTCATCCCACTATGTCGCCATACTAGGCTCTACAAATAAAACCGCAAATGTCACGTATTTGGAAATTGGATTTCCATCTATGAACCGAGGCAAAAGATAGTCCTCTACCGATTCGAGACGCTCTAGCCCGTGTCTCAGGATTAGAGCTCGAGTGACCCTTAGGAGCCACAGGGCCGGTCCATCGATGTGGATTAAAATTCCTGAACACTGCGTTTCCCCACCCTTTGGGGTGTCAATGAGTCCAATGACTCCACCGGTCCCGGATCGACCAGTATATCCAAGGCGCCTCGCAACAGCAACAACCACACAGGTGAAAAGTATATAAATGTCAGGGTTGGTAGGTCACTAACACCACCCTAGCTAGAAAGAAACGCATGCCCTCCCTGGATCCTTCTCCCGTTTTTGGTTCATAACCGAGGTGTGAGGCTCGCGAATCAACGCTACACAAAGTTATGCCACACAGGCCATGCTTTGATCATCAACCACAAGACTTTGCTTTTCAACAGAAGCCTTGATCATTTGCCACTTAGGCATGCCACACAGGCAATTCACTCCATGCGTTTGATATCCACCAATATATAACCCCTGAGCTCGTACGTCTCAGAGAAGGGCGTTAAGCAAGAGAATAAATTCTCCGCCGCCAAACAGATATATATTTAATAGGAATCAATCACACAGACTAAAATCCAATGTCAGACACACAGTCCATTTACAAGTCCGTTCTGGGTCTGAACGAAACCGGAGGTACCAAGTACCCCGCATATCCATCGATCTCCAAATACGTCTGGACGATCACCAACTGTTTCCATCTTCTTGGGTGTACAGCCCAATCAAGATCATCAGTAATTATCCAAACGACGTGAAGACCTCCGGTCTTCGACCACCGTCTTCATCTTCGACACCACGTCGAATTAGTTATTCAGAATGGGATAAACCCGGTCTTTATGAACAACTCGCGTATATATATAATAAACTCGCGTATATATATAATAAACACGAAATCCAACATCGAAATATTCCAAAGACAATTTCGATTCAAATCCATTCCAATTCAATTATTGAAAATTCTGGTTACTTTTAAAACCCTTTTTAAATTCAATTTATTTATTTAAAAATAAATAGAATTTTAATTCTAGTTCAAAACTAGTTCATTTCGATAAAAATCTATTTTTATCTTTTCAAATATGGAGTTTTTCATCCCAATCCTTCACAAACCATTTCCTATGATTTTACACAAATTATGGATATTTTTAATAATTTTATCAAGGCCCGTACAGTCGATTTCCATCAAAGGCCATCGAACTGCACTTACAGCGACCTTTCCCAAATTTGATTTGGACATAATTCCAAATCCAACCGTTAGATTTCAAATTTCTAATATTCGTTAGAAACCTCTTTTCGATACGAACCCAACGGTTCCAGTTTTAGGAGAATCCGATGGTCGAATCTCCCGTAATATCCGTTCGAAGTCAATGGTCGAAATTCGCGAACTGCCGCGGCGCGGCGCGTTCTATTCAGGCCATTATATTATATATATAATATATACTTTGTCGATTCCAATTCAAAACGCGCTTTATAAATCGTTTTAAATTCATTTCAAATCAATTTCAATTCAAATTGATTTCTAATTCAATTTCAGTTCGTTTTCAATTCAATTCAATTCGAATTCATTTATATTCAATTTCAATTCGAATTCACTTATATTCAATTTCAATTCGAATTCATTTCTATTCAATTTAATTCGAATTTCAATTCGAATTCATTTATATTTAATTTCAATTCGAATTCACTTATATTCAATTTCCATTCGAATTCATTTCTATTCAATTTAATTCGAATTTCAATTCTTTTCAAAATATCATATTTTGAAATCACTTTCGATATTCATTATAAACTGAATAAAATCGATATAAATATCGTTCACGTCAAAATAGCGTCAATCTAATCAACACGGCTTCATATATTTTTATTTTCAAATATTCTATTTCAAATATTTCTTTTTCAAAACTGGAATGAGGCCCAATCAATTACCATATAATGTTAATTATATGGATTTTCTACAATACATGTATACAATAATAACGATGAATAATCAACCATCATCCAAAGTGCATACTACACTGTATAAGCATCAAATATAAATATTCAACGCTTATAACAGTCTGTCAATCAATCGATCGACATACAACTAACTATTGGGATTAGTGTATGTCATATATCACCCCAATACCCGTGTGGGGTTTTCAAACAATCAAACACAGATTTTATTTGTGTAGTTGGGCGATGTGTAAAATTTATCGTCCCAATCAATATCAGTCAAATGTGTGTATATAAACAAATCTTCCGATTTGTTTATTTATATTTCATTTCATATACACGTTAAAAATTCTATTTTTAACTATAAAATATTTTTAACTATATAAATATTTTATTTCATTTCACATCACATCACACAATCAACTACACGTCAAAATCAAACAACCAAGCATACAAGCCGTCCATGGTCTGTGGACGACGGGTGTCGGGTGCTACTAAACACCGTCTGCATCCTAGTATATATTTATAACTAGAAAAATAAAATTAAAGGTGAGAAGTTCTCACAGATTAGCTAATCCAATCCCACGGCTCTTCTTATGTAGAAATCTTCGTCGTTCTTGCCTCTTGTCAATTTTCACTGCCCGTATTCTCTACAAATATAAAAATCACATTTTTACTTTGCTATTCAATATATAAAAATCGAATTTTTACTTCGCTATTCAACATATAAAAATCGAATTTTTACTTCGCTATTCAATATAGAAAAATCGAATTTTTACTTTGCTATTCAATATAGAAAAATCGAATTTTTACTTCGCTATTCAATATAGAAAAATCGAATTTTTACTTTGCTATTCAATATATAAAAATCGAATTTTTACTTCGCTATTCAACATATAAAAATCATATTTTTATTTAATTAAAAACCATTTCTTCCTTAAAAATTCAAAAACATATAATTACTGAATTAATCACATTCATATAACTAAAAATGAATGAATTAAAATACTTACAGGAAATCGGATTTTTCAGAGAGAGGGGGGAGCTGTTGGCGTTCGGATTTTGGGCAAATGGGGGAGGAAAGCGTCGGGCTGAGGCTCAGGTGGCGGCAGGGGCGCTCGACGTCGGCTAGGGTTGGTGGAAAGGCAGGTGGCGCACGGAGGAAGGGACGTCGATGGGGTTTTTCGCGATGGGGCTGGGGCTCGAATGGTCAGAGGGGTGAGAAGAAGGACGGAGCGTGGACAGTGGGTGTCGGGGTACTGGCGAACGACGATCGCCTTTGGAGGGGGCGCACGCGACTGAGCGGCGGCGGCGATCGATCGGGGGGGCTGCGGTTTTCTTCTTTTATTTTATTTTATTTTATTCTGAACTGAAGAGAAAGGGGGGGCAAGATATATATAATTTATTTTTCAATTTTTTTTCTATAAATGTTGACCTTTCGTTTGAACCCTAAATCGAACCCACCGACTGTCGTCCCTAGCGTAATACCCCCATTCCGAACACAATGGGATATGTATCGTAAGCTGATTCGATTGTTTCGATCGGTTTTTGTCAAAATCAACATATAACTCTATATATTGAACTTGAACACGCATTTCAATTTACTGGGGCCACATACTAACTAGAAAAATTCCAAAGAAATATTTTCTAGCTTCGTCTTGACGATGCGGTCCTAACAAAACTAGTTTCGTCGAATTCTGAGACCGTTTGAAAAATGGCCATTTTCCAGTCGATTAAAATCAACTGAAACTGGTCAAACACGTTTTCCTTTGCCACGCTCACATATTGATTCGAAAAATTACAAAATTTGAAACCTAGCAATAACTTGACATCGCGGATCCAATAAACGTGGTTTCGTCGAAATCCGAGGTCGTTTCCAAAATTTCCATTTTTAAGGGCCTGAATTCCATAGCGACTATTCAGAATTTTCAACTGGGCATATCTTTTGATTCCCGCTATGAAATTTTGATTTTTTGGATTCGTTCGAAGGATATTCTCTATTAGATTCCATTATTTTTGGTTTCACTAAAATCCGGTTTATTTTGCACCCGGTACCTTCAATTGAAGTTTGAAATCGAATTATCGAACTACCGCGCCATTTTCAATTCCTTTTATAAATATAAATTAATATTTATATTCTATCGTCGATCTATATAACTATATACGATTGAATTTTATTCAAAAGAAATTTTCTCGTCGATATTATTTAAAATAATCTATTCTAAATATTCAAAATTCGCTAAAATTGCCAAAATAAAAAATTTAAACTGGCCCAGATTTCTGGGTTATTACAATATTGGAATTTTATTTAAATAGAAACTAAACTTCAATATGAAAACAAATTCTATGTTATATAAGTAGGTTATAATAAAATAAAATATTTGAAAATAGGATTTGGGTTTCAAATAAATTTTGAAATGGAACTTGTTTTAATGTATAAAAAAGGAAGTAAATTTATAAATGATGTTTATGAATAAAGTGGTATAATTATTATGGGATAATTTGGAATTTTAAATTCAATTATGAATTTAAAATTGAACTGAAAATCGTTTCGAAAAGGGAATGATGGATGTTATTCCGATATTCGGAATATAAACTGAATTGAGATAAACCTAAGAAATTATAATTGGAATTCGATTTCATCGAATTATATAAATTAATTCATTTCTAACGGAATTGGAAATTAATATAAATAAAATGGAGTTGTGATTGGATTCATAACTAAGCAATGAAATAATCGACGATTAGGGCTAATTGGAAATATTAAGTTGGATTTGCAAAAATGGATTAAATCATATTGAAAATATGAAAGAATGGAGTTGGAATTTACTAATAAACAAAGTTTAAATTTTTTTATTTAAATTTAATTAAAACAAACTCACCACAACGCGGTAATTCGTAATTTGACATTTCGAACTTCAATTGAGTTTATAGAACTCAATATAAGTCGGAATTCCTTGAAACAAGAATCGTCCGAATATAATGAAAAAACATTCTAATGGAAGAGAAAATACTGGATTTCGTCATATAGATTTTGAGTTATGTCAAAATCAAATTTCTAGAAAAACAGCACTATAATCGTTTATAAACTATTACGGTTTATTTAATAAAATAAAAGAGTTTTAAGCAAATAAAAATTAGATTTCCATTAGAAAAATCCAGACTTGAGTTATAAAATAAATATGAACTCAAATGAAGTAAACAGAATGATTTTTTATACAAAAATCATATTTTCAGTTATTAAATCGGATTAATTAATTAGAAAAGTAATTAGTTAGCGGAGTTTTGGTTCAAACTTAACTTTGGTTAAGTGAATTGAAATTGCGTATTGAATTTCGACATTTGAATATGGAACTTGAATTAAATTTTGAAATTGAATATGAAATTTGAGTTTGACTTGTTTTAAGTCAAGAATAATTTGTTTAAACACGACTGAATCTAACATCAAGTGAAATGAGCAAATGTGCTATTTAAACTATGAATTAGCGAATTGAATAGGGTTAAATGAAAATGTTGTATGGTTGCAAGTAAATTGAAAATGTATGGATATATATGGGACAGGAATGGAATTAAGTATTAGAACAAAAAAAATTGAATTCCCGACAAAAGAGGTAAGTATTTAATTGAATATGAGATTCTATGAGCCTTGTCTGCAAGCCGCTTGGCTTTTTGATTTTCTTTTTAAATGAAAAGGGCCTAGAGAGGAGATTTGTAGTTGCACTGAGTGACCCGTACAAAGGAGACGCTGGTGAAATTTTTCGGAAATTTAAGAAGATAGAATTTTTTTAAGAAAAGTTTGATAACTAGAAATCGACTTATCAATTATATATGAAATTTAATAAGAGAATAAACGTATAATTGAATTTTATAAGAAAGAAAGGGAATTTATAAAATTAAATCATGAGAGGTTGGAAGTAGAAACGTATACATGTTTTAAATTGAATAATGGTTTAAAAGCAAACGTTTTGCAGACTGAAATTATTTTGTTGATAAGAAGTTAAAAAATAAAGTTAAGGAAATTAGAAACCGACTGGAGATTAATTGAGTTAAATGACTTTTTGAGTGTCGATATGTTGTTGGTTTCGGCCTTTGGGTTTGATAATTAGGGAGTTGATTTCTTACTAATTTACAATTAGTGACTTATGAATGTGGAAGAATAGTGATTTGTGAATATATGGAAATGATTTCACGATGTTAACAAGAGATATTTTTCTGGAACATAGAAAATAAATAGTTATGATAGATGGAAATGTTTTTCCAAGAATCGTGAAAGGCTAAATAGTTCTAGAGAAATATTTGGGTAAAGAAATTGAAGAGAAATCGAGAAATGATAAATTTAATTAATGAAATATTAATTAATGAAATATTAATTATAGGGCACAGTGATTGTCTAATGCATTGGATGAATGTTTGTTTTTCTTTGATAGTTAAATAACTGACTATCGAAGTATTGGCCAATATCGTTGTCAATATGGAGAGATCAGTTGGATTATTATCCGAGAACCACTCCGTATAGGCAGTAGCGTTGCAAATCAGATTACTCGAAGACGAACAAATGGAGTAAACTGCAAGGGTTTTTTCTGTTAATCCTAGGTAGAAATTGCCTAAGATGGATTAATGGAAATTGTGCCTTCGGTTTCGTTCAGTCCTAGGACGAACTTGTATGGACGGATGTCTGACAGAGTATCTCCAATGATCGCATATTTTGGTATATACAAATATCCATATGGTGGAGGAGAATTTATTCTCTAAGCATATTATCTAGAATATATTTATGCAAATCAATTAGTGATTAACAGGTCTAACAATGTGGCATTCAAAGTGATTGTGCTGTCAACGAAATGTAGGTAATCGTAACCTCAAGCCTCACAAACTGGAAATGACAAAAATCGGTCAGGCAACATGGCTAAGTGGGTCACTCCCAATTAAGGTATATTATCACCTATCGAGAGAAAATTCATTTCCTTCTTTAATCTATTGATGTTGTCCCTTTCGAGAAATGGTTGCTGATCCCAACCGTTGGTGATGTAAATTAGATACACTCAAGCGAAATGAGTGGTCAGTCATGTGTGGCCAGGTTACAAGATGTCCTTGTTGAACCCAGTATATTCCCCTCTAGAGATACACTATCGGAAGGTGGTTTTATACCTTATCATAGTTAGAAATCCATTACCCGATAAGCGCCCGTGGTTTCAATTGTAAATTATGTATGTAAAACGTGAGATGCAATCGTTCCGCTAGATTGCTACTTATTTGATTTACCTGCTATTATAATGTCAAAATAACATTGATTTTAAAAAATGTTTTGGGTTATCTTAAGGTAAAAACCATCTGTGTTTATTCGTAGATCGGTCTTAGGATTATCCTTTCTTCAAAAAGGATTTTAAAAGTTAAACCAAGTGGTTGGATTTACTCACACCAGTCCCATGACTGACCCAGATTTTTTTTTTTTTTACACTAAATTCTTGGATGCCCAAATTTGTATGGCCAGTCAAGTAGTTCAGGTATTTGCAGATACCCATGGGGGAGCTTGGAGTAGGAGGCTTCATCGTTAGATATGTATTATTATTTCTGTTGTGATGTACTCTGATGATGTATGTAAGTACAAAATTTGTATATCAAAGGTTGTTATATGTATTATATTTTACTCCGCTGCGATATGAGATTCTGTGTTGTTGTTTTTGTTCTTCTTCTATCTTTTTCTACTTTATTTCATAATGCTTCGTATTTCGATGCAATTTGGGTTGGACGTGTGTTGTATTCAGTCAAATCAGATAATACAGAAATTCGGGCCATCACATGAGTGCTTCAATTTCCTGTTGAACCATGACATTGTATATTGAACTGAGTTCTCTTTCCATTTGGCTTTGTCTTCTTTGTTTTGCATATTTGGATTTTGTTCCTTCCATGTTTCGGCTTGTATATGTAGGAATTGCTTGTCCCATTATTCACTATGTACACACTGTTTTTGTACTGACCCATATTTTTCTTCCTTCTTTGAATTGCACACTCCCTTGACATGCTGTTTAAATAAGCATGTATATTCTTCCCGTGTTTGAGATGGTGACTATTTTTCCTGAACAATTTTTATATTTGTGCATGTGTCATCTGGTTCTTTATGCACCAGAATTTAACTTGTTGTCTTGGTCATGAACTTGATTTACTGAGATGTTGATGTCCATGTGTATATATACATATATATACATAAAGCATGTGTGTGTGTATATGTGACGATCCGAACTTCCCCGGTCTCCGAAGAGAAGAGAAAGAGCGGATTGAGTTGAGAACATGACAAATCAAAACACAAACAGAAGGACAATTCATTGTTATTACAATAATTTGCATCAGAGTACAAGAATATACAGAGTATGAACAAATAATATACATTTGATAAAAATATTAGAGATTTACAAATTATAATGCAGCGGAAAATAATACAAAACACAACTGAAAGAAATACACAGATACAGAGCATTCCGAATATAGCTTCAGCTGTAAACCAGGATCCTATGAAAATAATATCTAAAAAACCAAAACAACTAGCTGCCCGTGTGGAAAATACGGGAACCCAGAGTTTAGGTCAAAACAATATACTCCAGGTCAGTCATGTGACTGGTGTGAGAACTAAAACAGTTATTTATATCTTTACTTTAAAAATAAGGTAAATCAAGGGACCATGCCGTATAACACGGAACGGGTTTCCTCCTGAGAATACCAGTGCATGAAACAAACAGCGCCAATGTTTTTTGGAAAAATGAAGCTATTATAAGACCCAGGTCCCATCACACAGTGCAACGCAAGCCGGAGGATTGGTTTTTCCCTAATAATAACCAAACATGCTTGGTACGTTTAAAACAAATCATTTGATACTATTATAAGTGCATAGTGTATATACAACTTCAAATATAAATGTATCAATCATTGACGGCATGGGTACCATATATCATGTCGCCAATACTAGGCCCTACAATCAAAACCGAAATGTTACTTATTGGAAGTTGGATTTCCATCTGTAAACCAAGGCAAAGGGATCATCCTGTGCCAATTCAAGACTCTCTAGCCTGAGCCTCAGGTCTCATCCGCAACTGCACCCGGATTGTCAGGGTTGGTCCACATTTTAAGTGGATTAAAAATCCCCGAACATGCGTCTCCCCGCCCTATGGGGCGTAAATGAGCCAGATGACTCAATATCCATCGGCTCCGTAGTAACCGATATATCTGAGGCGCCTCGCTATCCATCAAATAATATGCAACATCCACATGAGTAGAATGTCTGGGCTCTATAGCATGACACCACTCCTAGCTAGAAGGAAACGCATGCCCTCCCTAAGGTCCTTCCCGTTTCTGGTTCACATCGGGGTGTGAGGCTCGCAAATTAATGCTACAATCAAAGCTATGCTATATTAAAGACGTGCTTTGATCATCAACCACAAGACTCTGCTTTTCAACATAAGCCTTGATCATTTACATCTCAGCATGCCACACAGAAAATTCATGCCATGCGACTGATGTCAATCGATATATAACCTCTGAGCTCGTACGTCTCAGAGAAGGGTGTTAAGCAAGAGGATAAATTCTCCGCCACCAAATAGATATATATTTAATGGAAATCAATCAACATAGAATAAAATCCAGTATCAAACACACATCCATTTACAAGTTCGTTCTGGGTCTGAACGAAACTGGAGGCACCTAATTCCTCGTTCCATATGTCCAATACAGGAGAGAGGTCCTCGCACATCTGGTCGATCTCCAAGTACGTCTGGACGATCACCACTTATTACCTCGTCTTGGGTGTACAGCCCAATTAAGACATCAGTAATCATCCAAACGATGTGAAGACCTTTGGTCTTCAACCACCATCTTCATCGTCGACTTATCGTCAAATCAATTATTCAAAATGTGTATAAACCCGACCTTTCCGAATAACTCACATATTTTATAAACAAGTACTATAAAAACACAACATACGCCTCTATCCAATCCAGAATATTCTATTATTCAAATATTCACATCATTAGGGAAAGGTTACCATTAATTTTATCAAAGATAAATTCTGTAAATTTATTCTTTAATCTTCCTTTGGATATCAGTTCAAACCAAATTTAGGTTTATCCAAACTAGTCAGGATTAGCGCACCTTACCAAAGTAATCATTTGTTTTATTTCCCTATCCCAACCTATTCATCCCATGGAGAAAAACTAGTAATACTCCATATCTAACACCACGGTTTTATCGGTAAATTTAATTACCATTTCACATTCAAATCTAATTAAAGAGTTAACTATCGCCAGGAGTAAAACTGGTGGTACTCCATTTTCGATCATTTCTCGAATTTGATAATTTAAATTATCACATTTCCATTTCAATCTAATTAAAGATTCATTAAAACTCTAATTCAGTTTTAATCTCCAAAAATCATTATGTAATGATTATTCAAATTTAGGAAATAAATCCTATCTTTAACTGGGTTAAAGAACTAATGTCATTTAAAACACAGTTCACGATAAACCCAAAATCACATTCCATTAATTATGGAATCTTCATGGAAAACAGATCAATATATATAATTGATATAAACTTCTATATCCAACCAATAATATAATGGAATAACAGCAAAGCCTTTTAAATTCCATATATAGTAACAGTCTTCCTCCACAGAAGTTCACTTCGATTATTATCAAATCGAATTCCATCCCATTCCAGTTTATTAAATTGGAAAACTTTACTTTGGAAAATTTCCATTAAATCTTAATAAAAAGATTTATAATTTCCAAATCACATTTCACTGTTAATCGGGTTAAAGAACGAATGTCGTTAAAGACACCGTTCACAATAAACCCAATTCACATTCCGTTTTATTCCAATTACTAAATATAATTGGAAACTCTAATAATCTTAATTAAAAGATTTATTCTATTCACACGGGGTTTTAAGAATAGTGTTACTGAAGAAACCATTCACGACAAACCCAAAATTCAATTGTTTTATTAAATTCCAACTAAATATCAATTAATTGGAAAACTTCACTTAATCTTAATTAAAAGATTTATTCCCTTCCTCAACGGGGTTTTAAAAACAGTGTTATTTAAGACACAGTTCACGACAAACCCAAAATCCAATTTAATATTTAGTACAATGCTCTGAATAGAAATTATATCGGCTTATATTCAATATCAAATTCTAAAACTAACGGATATCGTATTGGGAATAACGATATATGTATCTTCCAAATTCTCATAACAACATTCGTATAACCACGGAATCCAATATTGAAATATTCCGAAGATTATTTCCATTCCAATTTATTCATAGGAAAATCCTGGTTATTTTTAAAACCATTTCAAATCCAATTTATTTATTTAAAAATAAATGGGATTTAATTCTAGTTAATAACTAGCTCATTTCGATAAAAATATATTTTTATCTTTTTAAATATGGAATTTTTCATCTCAATTCTTTCCAAATCATTTATTACAATTTTACACAAATTATTGATATTTTTAATAATTTTATCAAGGCCCGTACAGTCGGTTTCCAATAACGGCCACCGAACTGCATCCATAACGACCATTTCCAAATTTGATTTGGACATAATTCCAAATCCAACCATTAGATTTCAAATCTCTTATATTCATTGGAAATCTCTCTTCGATACGTACCCAACGGTTACGGTTTTAGTAGAATCCGACGGTCAGATCTCCCGTAATCATTTGTTACAT
Organism: Allium sativum; assembly: GCA_030737875.1. Classification (NCBI taxonomy): domain Eukaryota; kingdom Viridiplantae; phylum Streptophyta; class Magnoliopsida; order Asparagales; family Amaryllidaceae; genus Allium; species Allium sativum. The sequence goes on from CM060910.1 coordinate 763,008,639, forward strand.
TTTCCAATCTCAACTGTAAAAACCCATAACTTCCCCGTGAAGGAAAGCGCGGATAGTTCGAGAACAAGCCACAACAGAGCGTAGACGGAAGAATATTTCATTGTTAATTACAACAATTCCATCAGAATACAAGAATATACAGATTATAAATAAATATATATTACACAGAAATATCAGAGATTACAATAAATTACATAGCAGCGGAAAATAATACAATACACAACTAGAAGAGATATACGGATACAAAGCTTTCCGGATATCATTCCAGCTGTAAACCAGGATCCTGTGAATATAAATCTGCAAAACCAAAACTACTAGCTGCCCGTGTCAAAATAAGGGCACCCGGAGTTTAGGTTAAAACAATAAACTCCAGGTCAGTCATGGGACTGGTGTGAGAACTAAAACAGTTATTTAAAACTTTACTTTAAATCAGATATATCAAGGGACCATGCCGTATGACACGGAACGGGTTTCCTTCCAAGAATACCAGTGCATATGACAAAACAGCGCAATGCTTTTGAAAAAATGAAGCTATTATAAGACCCAGGTCCTATCACACAATGCAACGCAAGCCGGGGGATAGGGTTTTCCCTTATAATAGCCAAACATGCTTAGTACGTTTAAAACAAATCATTTGATACTATTATAAGTGCATAGTGTATGAAACAACTTCAAATCATAAGTATCAATCATAGACGGCATGGGTACCATATCTCTTGTCGCCATACTAGTTCTACAATTGAACCCGCAAAATCACGTATTTGGAAGTTGGATTTCCATCTATGAACCGAGGCAAAAGATAGTCCTCTACCGATTGGAGACGCTCTAGTCCGCCCCTCAGGAACAGACGCAACTGCCCCTTGGATCGTCAGGGCCGGTCCACCGATGTGGATTATTATGCCTGAACACTACGTTTCCCCACCCTATGGGGTGTAAGTCTGGTCCGTCTGCCGACCAGAATGCATCGGCCGAAACTGATATAACCGAGGCGCCTCGCAACAGCAACAACCACATAAGTCAAACTCGTCAGGGCGTGTAAAACCACTGATGCCACTTCTAACTAGAAAGAAACGCATGTCCTCCCTGAGGTCCGTCTCCCGTTTTTGGTTCATACCGGGTGTGAAACTCGCGAAGTAAACGTTACACAAAGCTACGCCACAAAAGCCGTGCTTCGATCATCAACCACAAGACTTTGCTTTTCAACAGAAGCCTTGATCATTCGCCACTTAGGCATGCCACACAGGCAATTCACTCTATGCGTTTGATATCCATCAGTATATAACCCGTGAGCTCGTACGTCTCAGAGAAGGGCGTTAAGCAAGAGAATAAATTCTCCGCCGCCAAACAGATATATATTTAATAGAAATCAATCACACAGACTAAAATCCAATGTCAGACACACAGTCCATTTACAAGTTCGTTCTGGGTCTGAACGAAACCAGAGGCACCTAGTACCCCGCATATCCATCGATCTCCAAGTACGTCTGGACGATCACCAACTGTTTCCATCTTCTTGGGTGTACAGCCCAATCAAGATCATCAGTAATTATCCAAACAACGTGAAGACCTCCGGTCTTCAACCACCGTCTTCATCTTCGACACCACGTCGAATCAGTTATTCAGAATGGGATAAACCCGGTCTTTCTGAACAACTCGCGTATATATATAATAAACACGTGTTACACAAACACAACATACGCCTCATTCAAATTCAGAATATTCTTTTATTCAAATATTCTTATATTTTGGGAAAGGTTTCCATTAATTTTATCAAAGATAAATTCTTTAAATTTATTCTTTAATCTCCTTTGAATATCAATTCAAACTAGTCCGGATTAGCGAACCACACCGAAGTAATCATTTATTTTATTTCCCAATCCCAACCTATTCCTCCCATGAAGTAAAACTGGTCATACTTCATATCTAACATCACGGTGTTATCGGTAAATTCAATTACCATTTCACGTTCAAATATAATTAAAGATTTAACTATCGCCTGGAGCAAAACTGGTGATACTCCATTCTCGATCATTTCAATCTAATTAAAGATTCATTAAAACTCCACTTAGTTTTAATCGTTAATTGGGTTAAAGAATCAGTGTCATTTAAAACACGGTTCACGATAAACCCAAAATCACATTCCATTAATTATCGGGTTTAAAAACGAGTGTTATTTAAAACACTGTCCACGATAAACCCAAAAATCAATATCAATTCAATTCCAATTAAATATTATTTAATTGGTACACTTCATTAAATCTAAATAAAAAGATTTAATCTTTTCTCAACTGGGTTTAAGAACAGTGTTAATGAAGACACCATTCACGACAAAACCAAATCACATTTGATATTAAATACAAGGCTCTGAATAGAAAATATATCGGCTTATATTCAATATCAATTCTACGACCAACAAATATCGTATTGGAAATAGTTATATATAAATATCTTTCAAATTTCCATAACAACATCTGTATAATCACGAAGTCCAACATCGAAATATTCCAAAGACAATTTCGATTCAAATCCATTCCAATTCAATTATTGGAAATTCTGGTTATATTTCAAAACCATTTCAAACTCACTTTATTTATTTTAAAAATAAATAAATTACTATTCTAGTTCAAAACTAGTTCATTTCGATAAAAATCTATTTTTATCTTATCAAATATGGAGTTTTTCATCCCAATTCTCCTTAAATCATTTCTTATGATTTTACACAAATTATTCCTATTTTTAATAATTTTATCAAGGCCCGTACAGTCGATTTCCATCAACGGCCATCGAACTGCACTTACAGCGACCTTTTCCAAATTTGATTTGGACATAATTCCAAATCCAACTATTAGATTTCAAATTTCTAATATTCGTTAGAAAGCTCTTTTCGATACGAATCCAACGGTTCCGGTTTCAGGAGAATCCGACGGTCGGATCTCCCGCAATATCTATTCGAAGTCAACGGTCGAAATTCGCGAACTACCGCGCTGCGGTGCGTTCTATTCAGGCCATTATATTATATATATATAATATATATATAATATATACTTCGTCGATTTCCTTTTAAAACGTGCTTTATAAATCGTTTTAAATTCATTTTCAAAACGGTTTCAACTTTATATTCAATTTCAAATCAAAATTGAATATTCCAATATAAATTCATTTTAAATTCATAATTTTGATATATAGTCTAAAATCAGATTTTTGATGCCAAATCATAACAATAAGCCCTATCTAGTTTCGGTTCTCACACCAGTCAATTGGAAATATAGAAATTTCACTTTCGTTACTCGAAAATAAATACTGGCGACGGTGCCCCATCACCAGAATTATCCCCGGGCAACTAGAGTATGATTCTATAACTATCCAGTACATTAAAACTTCAAATACACGTTTGCAAGACATATATGCAAAATCTCTATATATTGGATTGTCCAAATTCATATAAATAAATAATCAAATATGAACAATTGATTTAAATTTTCAAAACAAACTTGTTTTCATTTTAAAAATAAACTCTTCACACTCGTTCTAGGATACTACTGACCCTATCTCTAACGAGTCATTCCAATTGGATATTACTAATCCAATATCTGATGAATTCTTTCATATGGTTCTAATGTGTCTTGTTCTCGAGCTCTGTAAACCAAAGCTCTGGTACCAAATGTAAAAACCCATAACTTCCCCGTGAAGGAAAGCGCGGATAGTTCGAGAACAAGCCACAACAGAGCGCAGGCGGAAGAACATTTCATTGTTAATTACAACAATTCCATCAGAATACAAGAATATACAGAGTATAAATAAATATATATTACACAGAAATATCAGAGATTACAATAAATTACATAGCAGCGGAAAATAATACAATACACAACTAGAAGAGATATACGGATACAAAGCTTTCCGGATATCATTCCAGCTGTAAACCAGGATCCTGTGAATATAAATCTGCAAAACCAAAACTACTAGCTGCCCGTGTCAAAATAAGGGCACCCAGAGTTTAGGTTAAAATAATAAACTCCAAGTCAGTCATGGGACTGGTGTGAGAACTAAAACAGTTATTTAAAACTTTACTTTAAATCAGATATATCATGGGACCACGTCGTATGACACGGAACGGGTTTCCTCCCAAGAATACCAGTGCATATGACAAAATAGCGCAATGCTTTTGGATAAATGAAGCTATTATAAGACCCAAGTCCTATCACACAATGCAACGCAAGCCGGGGGATAGGGTTTTCCCTTATAATAGCCAAACATGCTTAGTACGTTTAAAACAAATCATTTGATACTATTATAAGTGCATAGTGTATGAAACAACTTCAAATCATAAGTATCAATCATAGACGGCATGGGTACCATATATCATGTCGCCATACTAGTTCTACAATTAAAACCGCAAAATCACGTATTTGGAAGTTGGATTTCCATCTATGAACCGAGGCAAAAGATAGTCCTCTACCGATTCGAGACGCTCTAGTCCGCCCCTCAGGAACAGCCGCAACTGCCCCTTGGATCGTCAGGGCCGGTCCACCGATGTGGATTATTATGCCTGAACACTACGTTTCCCCACCCTATGGGGTGTAAGTCTGGTCCGTCTGCCAACCAGAATGCATCGGCCGAAACTGATGTAACCGAGGCACCTCGCAACAGCAACAACCACATAAGTCAAACTCGTCAGGGCGTGTAAAACTACTGATGCCACTTCTAACTAGAAAGAAACGCATGTCCTCCCTGAGGTCCGTCTCCCGTTTTTGGTTCATAACGAGTGTGAAACTCGCAAAGTAAACGTTACACAAAGCTACGCCACAAAGGCCGTGCTTCGATCATCAACCACAAGACTTTGCTTTTCAACAGAAGCCTTGATCATTCGCCACTTAGGCATGCCACACAGGCAATTCACTCTATGCGTTTGTTATCCATCAGTATATAACCCCTGAGCTCGTACGTCTCAGAGAAGGGCGTTAAGCAAGAGAATAAATTCTCCGCCGCCAAACAGATATATATTTAATAGAAATCAATCACACAAACTAAAATCCAATGTCAGACACACAGTCCATTTACAAGTTCGTTCTGGGTCTGAACGAAACCGGAGGCACCTAGTACCCCGCATATCCATCGATCTCCAAGTACGTCTGGACGATCACCAACTGTTTCCATCTTCTTGGGTGTATAGCCCAATCAAGATCATCAGTAATTATCCAAACGACGTGAAGACCTCCGGTCTTCAACCACCGTCTTCATCTTCGACACCACGTCGAATCAGTTATTCAGAATGGGATAAACCCGGTCTTTCTGAACAACTCGCGTATATATATAATAAACACGTGTTACACAAACACAACATACGCCTCATTCAAATTCAGAATATTCTTTTATTCAAATATTCTTTTATTTTGGGAAAGGTTCCCATTAATTTTATCAAAGATAAATTCTTTAAATTTATTCTTTAATCTCCTTTGAATATCAATTCAAACTAGTCGCGATTAGCGAACCACACCGAAGTAATCATTTATTTTATTTCCCAATCCCAACCTATTCCTCCCATGAAGTAAAACTGGTCATACTTCATATCTAACACCACGGTGTTATCGGTAAATTCAATTACCATTTCACGTTCAAATCTAATTAAAGATTTAACTATCGCCTGGAGCAAAACTGGTGATACTCCATTCTCGATCATTTCAATCTAATTAAAGATTCATTAAAACTCCACTTAGTTTTAATCGTTAACTGGGTTAAAGAATCAGTGTCATTTAAAACACGGTTCACGATAAACCCAAAATCACATTCCATTAATTATCGGGTTAAAGAACAAGTGTTATTTAAAACACTGTCCACGATAAACCCAAAAATCAATATCAATTCAATTCCAATTAAATATTATTTAATTGGTACACTTCATTAAATCTAAATAAAAAGATTTAATCTTTTCTCAACTGGGTTTAAGAACAGTGTTAATGAAGACACCATTCATGACAAACCCAAATCACATTTGATATTAAATACAAGGCTCTGAATAGAAAATATATCGGCTTATATTCAATATCAATTCAACGACCAACAAATATCGTATTGGAAATAGCGATATATAAATATCTTTCAAATTTCCATAACAACATCTGTATAATCACGAAGTCCAACATCGAAATATTCCAAAGACAATTTCGATTCAAATCCATTCCAATTCAATTATTGGAAATTCTGGTTATATTTCAAAACCATTTCAAACTCACTTTATTTATTTTAAAAATAAATAAATTACTATTCTAGTTCAAAACTAGTTCATTTCGATAAAAATCTATTTTTATCTTTTCAAATATGGAGTTTTTCATCCCAATTCTCCTTAAATCATTTCTTATGATTTTACACAAATTATTCCTATTTTTAATAATTTTATCAAGGCCCGTACAGTCGATTTCCATCAACGGCCATCGAACTGCACTTACAACGACCTTTTCCAAATTTGATTTGGACATAATTCCAAATCCAACCGTTAGATTTCAAATTTCTAATATTCGTTAGAAAGATCTTTCCGATACGAATCCAACGGTTCCGGTTTCAGGAGAATCCGACGGTCGGATCTCCCGCAATATCTATTCGAAGTCAATGGTCGAAATTCGCGAACTGCCGCGGCGCGGCGCGTTCTATTCAGGCCATTATATTATATATATATAATATATATAATATATACTTCGTCGATTTCCTTTTAAAACGTGCTTTATAAATCGTTTTAAATTCATTTTCAAAACGGCTTCAACTTCATATTCAATTTCAAATCAAAACTGAATATTCCAATATAAATTCATTTTAAATTCATAATTTTGATATATAGTCTAAAATCAGATTTTTGATGCCAAATCATAACAATAAGCCCTATCTAGTTTCGGTTCTCACACCAGTCAATTGGAAATATAGAAATCTCACTTTCGTTACTCAAAAATAAATACTAGCGACGGTGCCCCATCACCAGAATTATCCCCGGGCAACTAGAGTATGATTCTATAACTATCCAGTACATTAAAACTTCGAATACACGTTTGCAAGATATATATGCAAAATCTCTATATATTGGATTGTCCAAATTCATATAAATAAATAATCAAATACGAACAATTGATTTAAATTCTCAAAACAATCCGTTCTTTCTCTTCTCTTCGGAGACAGGGGGAGTTCGGGTCGTTACATCGACCTACTCATCCTATGGAGCAAAACTGGTAATACTCCATATCTAACACCACGGTGTTATCGGTAAATTTAATTACCATTTCACGTTCAAATCTAATTAAAAATTTAACTATCGCTTGGAGCAAAATTGGTTATACTACGTTCTCGATCATTTCCCAAATTTGATCATTTATATTATCAATTCACATTTCAATCTAATTAAAGATTCACTAAAAATCTAATTCAGTTTTATTTGATAATTTATATTATCAATTCACATTTCAATCTAATTAAAGATTCACTAAAACTCTAATTCAGTTTTAATCCCAAAAATCATTACTTAATGATTATTCAAAGTTAAGAAATTAATCTTATCTTTAACTGGGTTAAAGAACTAGTCTCATTTAAAACACAGTTCACGGTAAACCCAAAATCTCATTCCAATATTTATGGAATCTTCACGGAAAACAGATCGACATATATAATCTATATAAACTTCTGTATCCAACCAATAATATAAATGGAATAACGGCAAAGCCTTTTAAATTCCATATATAGTAGCAGTCTTCCTCCATAGAAGTTCACATCGATTATTACCAAATCGAGTTCCATTCCATTCCAATTTATTTTATTAAATTGGAAAACTCTACTTTGTAAATTTTCCCTTAAATCTTAATTAAAAGATTTATAAATTCCAAATCACATTTCACTGTAAATCGGGTTAAAGAACGAATGTCGTTAAAAACACAGTTCACAATAAACCCAATTCACATCTCATTTTATTCCAATTAAATGTTAATTAACTGGAAACTCTAATAATCTTAATTAAAAGATTTATTCTTTTCGCATGGGGTTTAAGAACGAATGTTATTTAAGACACCATTCACGACAAACCCAAAATCCAAATTCTTTTATTCAATTCCAATTAAATATTAATTAATTGGTAAATTTCTCTAAATATTAATTAAAAGATTTATTCTTTTTCTCAACTGGGTTTAAGAACAGTGTTAATGAAGACACCATTCACGACAAACCCAAAATCCAATTCAATATTAAATACCAGGCTCTGAATAGAAATTATATCGGCTTATATTCAATATCAAATTCTGAAATCAACAAATATCGTATTGGGAATAACGATATATATATCGTCCAAATTCCTCCACAATATCCATATAATCACGGAATCCAATATCAAAATATTCCGAAGATAATTTCGATTCAAATCCATTCCAATTCATATATTTTTTAAATTCTGGTTATTTTTAAAACCATTTCAAATCCAATTTATTTATTTAAAAATATTGGATTATAATTCTAGTTCATAACTAGTTCATTTTGATAAAAATATATTTTTATCTTTACAAATGTGGAATTTTTCATCCAAATTCTTTTCAAATCATTTATTATGACTTTACACAAATTACTGATAATTTTAATAATTTTATCAAGGCCCATACAGTCGATTTCCATAAACGGTCATCGAACTGCACTTACAGCGACCTTTTCCAAATTTGATTTGGACATAATTCCAAATCCAACCGTTAGATTTCAGATCTCTTATATTCGTTGTAAAGCTCTTTTCGATACGAACCCAATGGTTCCGGTTTTAGGAGAATCCGACGGTCGGATCCCCCGTAATGTCAATTCGAAGTCAATGGTCAAAATTTGAGAACTACCCGGCGCGACGTGTTCTATTCAGTCCATTAAATATATATAATATTTTTTTTTTTTGTCGATTTCCATTTAAAACGTATTTTACAAATTCGTTTTAAAACGATTCTAACTTCATTTTCAATTTTAAATCAAAATTGAATATTCCATATCATTATAATATATAAATGATAATATTTTCAAAATATCATATTTTGAAATCATTTCCTTTTCGATATTCATTATAAAAATGAATAAAGTCGATATAAATATCGTTCTCGTCAAAATTGCATTAACCTAATCAACACGGCTTCATATATTTCAATATTTTCATGTTCATCCCAAATCGGACATCAAAATCATATTTTGATCCATTACCGAATATTATTTTAAAATATTAGTTATTTTAAAATATTCATTATTCATCCTTTTAAAATATTTGTTAATTTAAAATATTTGTTCTTTCCGAATGGGAATCAAATACAGTCAATTACCTTATAATTTTATTTATATGGATTTCATACACACCTGGACACAACAATAATCAAGCGCAGTCAACCATCATCCAGAGTGCATTACACAACTGCATAAGCATTAAATATAAATAGTTAATGCTTACAACAGTCTGTCAACCAATCGACTGACATACAACTAAATATTGGGATTAGTGTATGTCCAATATCATCCCAATACCTGTGTGGGGTTTTAAACGACAGACACTGATTATTATTTGTGCAGTTAGGCGATGTGTAAAATATTATCGTCCCAATCAATGTCAGTTAAATGGGTGTACATAAACAAATCGCCTAATTTGTAAATGAATATTTATTTCAACACATGAATATTTTATTCAGTTCATATATACAATATAAATGGTACTTTTATTGTTCAAATATTTTATTCCATACATGAATATTTTATTCAGTTCATATATAATAAAAATGATATTTTTATTGTTTAAATATTTTATTCTATACATGAATATTTTATTCAGTTCATATATACAATAAAAATGATATTTTTATTGTTCAAATATTTTATTCCATACCATACAATCAATAATCACAATACAGTCCATTCAATTCAAACAAACAATCATGGTTTGTACAATCAATGGTGTTGGGTGCTGCTAAGCACTGTCTACATCCTAGTATATATTTTACTAGAAAATAAATAGAGTGAGAAGGAGCTCTGACAGTCGGTTTCCACTCCGCTAGTTTTATTTTGAATCCTATACATTCAATTGAAATTTGAAATCGAATTTTCAAACTACAACATCATTTCCAATTCCTTTTATAATTAAAATAAATATTTATATTCTAACTTCGATTTAAATAAATTTATACGTTATAATTCTATTCAAAATAAATTTCTATTCGTTATTATTTAAAATAAATCATTGTAAATATTCAAAATAAAAATTTTAAATTGGTCCTGATTTTCCGGGTTGTTATAATCTCCCCCACTTAAAATATTTTTGTCCTCGAAAAGGAACGGAGATGAAAGTTGTTTAACTAATCAACTCAACTTTCATTCTTCAAGTTTTTAGTTTCTAAGAATTTTCAAATTCTTCAAAAATTTGGCTAACACCCTAAATTTTCGAAAAATTTCGCCATAACCTCCTTTATACGGGGAGACATTTAAAACCTCAACTAGCCACACTGGGCCCTCATCATCCAAAAAGAAATAGGAAAAGCCAAGCAGCTTGCTAATCGGCTCATAAAATCATCCAAACCCAAGAAATATAGTAAACATGTACCTATTTGTCAGGCATACAATTTTATTCCTCTTCTTTAGCCTCCTGCTATGACCTGTCCAATATGTATGCATGTACATGTATGCAATTTGCAATTAATTTTCAAGTTAGTTCAATATTTGATTCAATTTGGCTTAATGGTTTAAAATTTTAATTAATCAAACCAATAATCAAACAACACAATCAGCAATCAATTAGTTGATTATCGTTTCAAACACATAACTTTAATATATATATACACAAAAATCGTATTTTTGATGCCAAATCACCAACTATAAATCCTATCTAGTTTTGGTTCTCACACCAATCAATTGGAAATATATAAATATCACACTTTCGAAACTCGAACATAGATACTGATGATAATCAGTTAATCACCAGGATCATCTCCGGGCGACTAGAGTGTGATTCTATATCTATCCAGTATATTTGACGCTTCGTACACACGTTTGCAAGGCATATATGCAAAATCTTCATGTACTAGATTGTCCAAATCAATCTAAAATAAATATTTAAATACGTATAATATGGTTTAAATTTTCAAAACAAAATTTGTTTTCAATTTTATCTTAAAACAACACTCTTCAGACTCATTCTAGGATGCTACTGATCCTATCTCTAACGAGTCATTCTTATTGGATATTACTAATCCAATCTTTGTTGAATTCTTTCGTTCGGTTCTAATATGTCTTGCTCTCGAGCTCTGTAAACCAAAGCTCCGATACCAAACTGTGACGACCTGAACTTCCCCGGTCTTCCAAGAGAAGAGAAAGAGCGGATTGAGTTGAGAACACGGCAAATCAGAACGCAAACAAAAGGACAATTCATTGTTATTCCAACAATTTGCATCAGAGTACAAGCATATACAGAGTATGAACAAATAATATACATTTTATAAATATCAGATATTTACAAATTATAATGCAGCGGAAAATAATACAAAACACAACTGAAAGAAATACACGGATACAGAGCGTTCTGAATATAGCTCCAACTGTAAACCAGGTTCCTATGAATATAATATCTACAAAACCAAAACTACTAGCTGCCCGTGTGGAAAATAGGGGCACCCAGAGTTTAGGTTAAAACAATAAACTCCAGGTCAGTCATGTTACTGGTGTGATAACTAAAACAGTTATTTATATCTTTACTTTAAAAATAAGGTAAATCAAGGGACCTCGCCGTATAACACGGAAAAGTTTTCCTCCCAAGAATACCAGTGCATAAAACAAACAGTCGCAATGGTTTTTGGAAAAATGAAGCTATTATAAGACCCAGGCCCCATCACACAATGTAACGCAAGCCGGAGGATAGGGTTTTCCCTTATAATAGCCAAACATGCTTGGTACGTTTAAAACAAATCATTTGATACTATTATAAGTGCATAGTGTATAAAACAACTTCAAATATAAATTTATCAATCATAGATGGCATGGGTATCATATATTATGTCGCCAATACTAGGCTCTACAATCAAAACCGAAATGTCACGTATTGGAAGTTGGATTTCCATCTGTGAACCAAGGCAAAAGGATCATTTTGTGCCAATTCGAGACTCTCTAGCCTGAGCCTCAGGTCTCAGCCGCAACTGCACCCAGATCGTCAGGGACGATCCACATTTTAAGTGGATTAAAAATCCCTGAACATGCGTCTCCCCACCCTATGTGTAACGACCCGGGGTTTTTGCGATCCTGGTTATCAACACCAAACACGATGTCGACTAATCAAGCATCAGAAATACCGGATAGTCCATGAAAGAAATTAGAGGGTGATGATAGATAAGATAGAAACTTAGAATAGAAGAAAAATCAGAACATACAACATCAGAGTAAACACGAATCTCACAACGGAACGAATTAATATAATTCATAACATAACTTTGAAATATAAATCTGTACTTGAATATACATATCATTTCCAAAGTACAGCACTTACAACACAGTGAAAATAACCATAGCTATATAATTCTGAAGCCTCCTGCTCCAGCTCTTCAAGTATCTATAAATCCCGACTACTTGACTGCCCATACAAAATTGGGCACCCAAGAGTTTAGGGAAAACAAAACAAAATAAACTCCGGGTCAGTCATGTGACTGGTGTGAGTAAACTCAAATTTTATTTGATTTAACTTTCAAAATCCTTTTGAAACAAAGGATAATCATCAGACCGATCCACACATAAACACGGATGGTTTTTACCTTACGATAACCCAATCCATTAGTAAAACAATATTATTCTGATATTATAATAATGTCTAACACAAGTAATATCAATCTAGTAGAAACACTTGCTTCTAACATTCTACATATATAATATACAATCAAAACCGCGGGCTCTTATTTTAGGGAATGGATTCCAACTATGACTAGGTATGGATCCACCTTCCACCCAGTGTACTCTAGAAGCGATACACTGGAGTTCAACAAGAACATCTTGCAACTCAGCCACACATGACCGGCCCCTCATTTCGCTTAAGAGTACCGAATATATTGTCACCTTACAGTTGGTAAACCAACATAACCATTCCTGCGAGATACAGAATTGAAAGAAGTAACAAATATGAATATTCTCTAGATGGTGACAATATACCCTAATTGGTTGCGAACCACTTAGCCATGCTGCCTGCCCGATTTCTGTCATTTCCCAGTTGATGAGGCTGGAGGTCATAACGTATCTTTTAACAGATTACTCATTTCATTCACTTTGAATGCCACATCGTCATACCCGTCAAATCACAAATTGATTTCCCCAAAAATACCACGGGTATAAGCTAAGAGAAATGAATTCCTCCGCCACCAACGTAAATATGTTTGAAACGATCAACTCACGTGATCCACCAGATATACTCTGTCAAACATTCGTCCATTCAAGTTGTCCTGGGACTGGACAAACCGAAGGCACTAATCCGTACATCCATCCTAGGCAATCTCTACCTAGTACTTATACAACAGCCCTTGCACTTTACTCCATCTTCAATTTGTCTTCGATCTATTTGATTAGAAAACGCTAATGCCCATACGGAGTGGTTCTTTGGATAAGAATCCAACCGGTCTCTCCGTATTGATGACGGAAAATGGTCAAAAACTTCGATAGTCGGTGAGTTAACTATCAAAGAAAAACACGTGTGCAAACAACGGTATTATTTCCAGATGGAAATTATATCGATCAATCATCATTCATCATTTATCTCTTAAAATAATTTATCATTAATTTATTCATTCTCCATTTCCTGTTTCCGTATATATACAGAAATTCTTATTTTCTAAATTTAGAAAATATACGTTATTAATCATTGGAAAACATTTCCATCTCCTTTCCACGTATCACTGTCATTCCAGTATTTTTAACCATCCAACATTTCATTTTCTATGATTAGAAAATGTCTCTGATTATATTTGGAAAACGTTTCCAAAACTCATTCCTTGGATTTAAACAGATGTTTAAATAAAACATCGCTATGCCAATTCAAACCATTACCTTCATTAACTATATTCACTTAACCAACCTTCGCTATCAAACCTTACCATTCCTTAGTTAAGAAGGAAGTCAATCAAGTTGGGGTATAATTACCTCTCAGACCTTAACTGAACAATGTTTTAACTTCGAAATAGTCAAAGTTTATCTTTTAAATCTTTAACCAACTTCCTTATGTAACTCTCGGATTCTATTTACGAATCCACTTCTTTTACAGAAACCATTTGATTATAACTATGGTGTTATAATCCCTACTTCTGAAATATCTAACTTCAAACTATAACTCGATTAACTCAAATCAATTAACCCTAACTCCATTAACTTTAACTCGATTAACTTTAATTTATTAACTCTTATCACTGAACTCCTTTCGAATAAACTATACGATAACTCCTTTAACTCTATTCGAATAAACTATATTCGATTAACTCTTTTAACTCTATTCGAATAAACTATATTCGATATCTCCTTTAACTCTATTCGAATAAACTATATTCGATTAACTTTTTTCTTCAAATAACTAAATTTGATAACCTCACTTCGAATAACTAATATTAGATAACTTCACTTCGAATAACTAATGTTCGATAACTTCACTTCGAATAACTAATATTCGATAACTTCACTTCGAATAACTAATATTCGATAACTTCACTTCGAATAACTAATATTCGATAACTTCGCTTCGAATAACTAATATTCGATAACTTCACTTCGAATAACTAATATTCGATAACTTCACTTCGAATAACTAATATTCGATAATTCGATTAACTTTATTTGAATAACTCTAGTTCGATTTAACTCTAATCGATTAACTCTCAGTGATTAACTCTAACTGGTTAACTCTAACTGATTAACTCTAACTCTAATCGATTAATTCTCATTTTGATTAACTCTACGTCCATATTCAATTTCAAATATCGATGTTGAAATCGATTCTTACTTCCCTATATAAGTCCTGACTTATATATTCCATTTATCAAATGGTAAATATTTTATCTAATTTATAAAATATCATTTATAAATTAATCTTCTCAATCTATTAGTTAAAACAGATTCTATTTAAAATCCTTGCTTTAAATCCATATCATGTTATACCCGTGTGCGAAGCACGGGTCTAAACTTTCCTTATGTAAAATTTTATTCATTTGCCAAATATTTCCTTATATAACATTCTTTTCATTTTCTAATAAATTCCTTTTATAACTCTATTTATTTTCTAAATAAATATTTCCTTTTTAATTCTATTTGTATTGTTTTTTACAAATATTTCTCTTTTTGTTTTATTTGTAAATGTTTTACAAATATTTCTCTTTCTATTTTATTTGTAAATGTTTCACAAATATTTCTCTTTCTATATATTTATTTTCTAAATAAATATTTCCTTTCCTATTTGTTTCATTATATTTTTCCTTTTATATTTGTTTTACAAATAATTTCCCTTATATTTGTTTTACAAATATTTCCCTTATATTTGTTTTACAAATATTTCCCTTTTCAACTCTTTGATTTTATAATTATTTCCTTTTTTAAATCCTTTTCCTTTGATATATAAAATCCATTGATTTTATATAAATAATTTATTTTCAAAATACACTTTGAAAATCTCCTTTTCTACATCCCAGTATTTCTTACAGTATTTAAAATACCAATAACAATGATCGATATCATTCACACACACATAATCAACAACAGACTATATATCACATCATATATTACAATATATGAAAAACAGTAAATAAATGTTAAGGAATCCAGTTGGATCCCTCCAACCTGTTTCCCTGCATCACAGATGTTAAACAATATAATTAACATCGATTTCATTTCAATATGAATTATTCTGCTAAACAGAATCAATATTTGATTAATGATTTATATATATATCGTCATCTATAATTTCAACCAATACATAAGCAATTCAACCAAACAGTTAACACACAGAAATCAACAGATAATTACCAGTTCTAAGAATACTTTATAAAAATATAACTGTTCAGAGTTGGTGAGTTTTACTCACATTGGACGACCATTGTTAATAATGATAATTGTCTTTGGTTTGATTCGGATCCGACAATTTATTTTGCTATAAATCCTAATGATCTTCAATTCACTCCCAGTTAGTTCCAGTGTGTAGCACCCGTCCATACGATCCCAACGCGATAGTTCGTTTGTAAATCTGACCACGTACGAGCGAGATATAGCGTTTACAATATTGCATATATATATTTAAATTAAATATAACTTAAGTTAAACATTAAAGTGGGCCTTACCCTTATCCAATATCTTCCACGTCGGCCCATCCAACTTCCATCAGACCCGCCTGTTTTCAACACTACTCCTCCTTCATGAAACATGAAAACAGAAACATAAAAACTTCCGCTCCTCTGAAAACGAAAACCGCCATTTTCAATACTTAGAACCCCACGTTTAAACTAAACTGCATGATTAAATTCTTCTTCATACCCAAACGTTTTGACCCGAAACACAGTACCCTTCAGATCTTATGGCATCACGTTCTCCATTTGCTCCTCCCCTAAAACCCACGACAGCGCATTGGTTCATCTCATCGCAAACCCCCTCCACTTCATACACACCATTCGCCACGTTTTCTGTCTTGCCTGCGCATGTGGTTCCACCCACCATGCATCCCAAAACTTTGAAATCCTTCTATCTCCTGTATACCAATCACAAGTTTCCCCAGTCCTCCACTTCATTATAAACACTTTGCTGCTCCTTCCTTATACCATTTCCGCCACCTTTAAATGCCTCCAGCTCCTCACAGCCGATACATCATTTCCGTGAATACCCAGGCTCCCACTCCCCTTGTACAAACACTCTACACCATGTACATCATGCCCAAACTCTTCACGGTTGCCTTAAATCCTTGAAAAACCCTTTCTGTCCATTCTCGTGTCTTCAGTTTTTCATGTGAATGCCTTTGGTACTATATGTTTGTATTTTTAGAGGAGTTTGCTTTTGGTTTCTTTATTTGGCCAATTTGATGTTACGGTTTGAAGCTTTCCCTTTTGTTTTGCTTTTCTGGAACCAAGAATAAGATTTGTTCATGCGTTATTTATAGTATTTCGTTTGCTTTTTGTTGGATTTTGTTGAGTAGATTTAGAAGGCCACGTTTTTGTTTTTAAGGCCACAGAGAACGGATGGTTTGAGAAGAGGAATCGTGGCTTCTGCTTTGATCGGAGAAAATAAATAAATTAAGGGATGGATATTTGTTTTACATTTGAGAGTACCCCATTATGCGAAACTCTTCTTGTTCACGGACTGATATGAAAATATCATTAAATCGAGTAATGTGCCGTGATCCCAAAAATATAAAAATATCGGTAGATTAACTCATATTGTGAAACCCTAAAATGTTGATTACAGGGTGCAAAATACTCCAAATAAAAAATTGCTTATTTAATTAATTAAAAATTACAATAAAATTCTAAAAATTAAATTATCACTACATCTCAAAAGAATCTTGTCTAAATTTGAAACCGGTATCTAGTTATATCGAATAAACCGTTACGGTCGATAAGCGATCCTATAGCGACTATTTTAAAATTTGATTTGGACATAAATCAAAATCTACACGACGAAATCCTGATTTTTCTCTTCCATTAGAAAAATATACTTCACTAGCTCCTAACGTTTCTTGTTTAACAGAAATCCGATTTAAAACGGACCCTGTACATCCGGTTGAAGTTCAAATCGCCAAATAGCGAACTGCCGCGCCATTTCGAGCTCGATTATAATTATATTATAATTCTACGTTCAAAATAATATATTCGTGAATATAATTCAACTCTAAACTGAATTATACCTTATATATAATGCAATTCACACTGTATTGTGAATTCCACTATTTTTTATTATTTCTGAATTAAATATATTATTTAATTATTATATTAATTAAATATTCCATCTAATTTAATTAAACAACCATTTTAATTCTCTAAATCACTAGTAAATAATTAAATAAATAAATTATACATCGCTGAAAATACGGGTCGTTACACTATGGGGCGTAAATGAGCCAGATGACTCAATATCCATCGGCTCCGTAGTAACCGATATATCTGAGGCGCCTCGCTATCCATCAAATAATATGCAACATCCACATGGGTAAAATGTCTAGGATCCATACCATGACACCACTCCTAGCTAGAAGGAAACGCATGCCCTTGATCGACGCTAAAAAGCGCGATATTGTAATAAATTCTGCAAGCGTACAGGTGTGTAGTATGCAGGTCGAACACAGGGAGGATAAATTAAATTTTGTTATTTATATATTCCTTGGGCGAGTTAGACAAAATTGGAGGGTGATTTAAATTGAAATTGCAACTTGGTTCAAAACAAAACTAATTGAATCAACGACCAAATTACAATTATCAATAAAACAAATTAAAACTGCGATTGAATTCACAACAGATTCGAATCTAATCGAATCTATAATCAATTCAATGATTAGGAGATAAACAGATTACTGGAAATAGACTTGCAAAATAGAAATAAATTAACAGGAAAATAAAATTGCAATAACAATTGTGTTCTGGAAAATCTAATTAACTAGGCAACACCACTTGTCATGAGAATAAAAATGCAGAAAAGAGAAAATAGAGAAAACTTTATTGATTCCCGGATCCTTTTTACAATGAGAGTACAACGGTATTTATAAGATAAAATGCCAACCTCAAACCTTAATCCAATATATGCATATATGGACCTTTTAATAGCAATTATTCTCTTATATTAATCAGCAATTATTCCTCCAATTAGCAATTATTTCTCCTATATTAATCGGCACTTATTCCTCCAATCAGCAATTATTCTTCCCATCAGCAATTATTCTTCCCATCAGCAATTATTCCTCCCATATCTTCCTTGTTTGACATGTGATTAATTGAAGGGAGATAAGATCGCATGTGATTAATTCTTCCAAACAAGGACGTTTATTAGATTCCAAAGGCAACATAGGATAAAATATTCAAAATTGGTCTTCTTATGTAATATCTTTGCTTTTCGGGGTGCATGAGAATTGATGAACAAACTGTGAAAATATATGAAAATACCCAATGTAAAATTTATTTATTTACAATAAAGATAAATTATAAGCATAAAAAATTAACACTTTTACATGTTAATCAAATACCCCTACACTTATCTTTTACTCGTCCTCGAGTAAAAAGAAAGAAAGATAAAAAAATGAAAAGCTAAACTAGATAGGTCACACTTTCGTAGGAAACACGATTGCATTGAGCATATGCAACAAGCTGTTAAACCTCTAGGTGTCCCTAGTAGGACGAGTGGTGTCTCGTGAGGGTTTTCAGCGGATACTACCCACAAAATCCAAATGCAATGTGCAACAATTTTAATGCAACTATATGAATACAATAGTCATATACGAATGAAAACAAAAATAATGAAAACACGACTTATTTCAGGAAAATGGTACAACAAATGAAGTTGACAATTTCTAGTCAGTTGATTTTATTTTAGATACCTCAATTTGTCATAATTTTTCAATATAATTCAAGTTTTCAAATGTTAAATTCCAGTTTGGCCAGTTGGTTCGGTCGATAACATAGTGCAGCCATGAAATAAATTCTTAGTTTGCTTGTCACAATTTGTAAAATGGTATTCTAATTTCCTTGTGTATGGCTAGTCAAATCAATAAGGTCAAGAAATGTTTGGACATCATCGCTTATTCTCTATCTCTATAAAAGTTAAAATTTATGATTAAGTACATACACCTGACTTAGAAGACCAAGGTTTACCACCCATGCACTGCCTCGCAGACTAACGGAGAGTGGGTAAAGAGCTTGGCGGATTGTGCAGACCGACTTTGACTTTGTCAACAACGTGTCGGTAATCCTTAGGTGTCCAATCTCATAAAATGAGACCAAGATATTCCAACGTTGACTTTGTCAACAACATGTCGGATAGAGCTTGGCGGGTTTGCACACCAACGCTTGATATACAAGCAATGTTGGATACCCTTGGATTATTATTATTATTATTATTATTATTATTATTATTATTGAAAATTTAAGAACAAGAGAGATTACGTGAATTCAGCATAACACAACTTAGTTTTAAAGATTCGAAAAGCCAATATAAGTATTTTAAGTCCTCCACTCAGTAAACAAAGACTACAATTTAGAATAAACTTCATGGCCATCACCTAAGAATCTCCCTATGTACCAGTTACACTATTATCCCTCAAAATTCAACTTTTCATTATATTTCTTATTTGATCTTAGTTGAGAGAAAAAAATACTATCAACTGATTAACAATCCTTAACTTAGTTTGTTGTATCAATCTAAAATGAGTCATGTTTCAAAAAAAAATGGCATGTTACTACAATCTAAAATGCATGATGGTCCTATTTAAATGGCTGAAAATGAAAAGAAAGAAAAAATAAAGAAAAAACGAGAATGAATGAAATGCAGACTCCCCCCACACTTGGACAAAACAGTGTCCACACTATAGCACGTTTCCTAAATTTGAATGATAAAACCCATAGATGGATTAGATGCAAAATGATTTGCAGAATGAAATGCAGCCTAACTACATGTAAGAATGGATCATATGTACAATGATATATGTGTTTACGATGCATGCGATGCAAAGAATGCCACCAACTTTTCACCTCACACTTGGTTCTATCCCGATGAATTTCATTCCCACTATGTCTAGGCATGTTTTCTAATAAGCAAAAGGTTTTGAAAACCATCTCATCTTTATATCTAGATTTATAGTCCAGTAGATAAATGTCCAGGGTCATCCTAACATGAAGTTTTTCAAGTAAGCCAGCATTCCAAAAATAATTCATGTGTTCCACAAATTTATCAATGTAATTGTTCAAAAATTTGTGATCGTATATAAACTCAGTTGCAATCGTGAAATTTAAATTCTGAGTGTTGTTCAAGATTATGTGATCACATTTCTCAATTTGATTCATTGACAACGTATTTTTGACACTGACAACTTCAAATTCGTTCGAAGTTTCCTCATTTGGCAACTCATCCTCATATAATCCAAAAAATTCATGTTCATTAAAATTCTTTTCCAATTCTGAGTTTTCGAAAAATTCAACATTTTCATTTTGTTCAAATTCAAAAATTTCAAGTTTTTCGCATCCTGAAAGAGAGAGATCAAAATCTGAGCTTAAATCGTTTTCCTGAAAAGAATCGAAGTCCAAATCATTTGTTGAATTTTGAACAACTTCATTTAGATCGTTATTCTCAATTTCCAAAGTTATTATCTGAAAATTTTCACTATCAGTAAAGAATGGATTATTTTCTGATTTATCGCTTGTTTGAATTTGATTTTGTTGCTCTCGCTGTTCTTTCAAAGATGCCATTAAACAAAGAAGTTCATCCATCTTTTTATTTTGCCTTTCTTCACTCTCACCAAAATGACATTCTTCAGAATCATTGATTTGAGAGGTCTCATTTTGGATTTCTTGATTCTCAAAATTATAGGCCACATCAATTTCACAATCAATATTATTTCCAATGTAGTAGTTGTTTGAATTTTCATTTTGATATTGGAAATCATCTTGATTGTAAAAATTATGTTCGTAACCAAAACTGTTGAAATTCAAGGGAAAATTTCAATTTTGGTTATTTTCAAGATGTTGATATGGGCTATAATTTTGAAAATTTTGATTTTCAACCTCATATTGATGTGAATCAAAGCTATATTGGGATTCAAAGCTATTTTGATTTGGATGTGGCTCATAATCGAAATTATTGAAATTTGAATTAAAGTCGCAATTTCGATCATTTATATGATTTTGAAAATGTTGGTTAGTTGGAAAATTTTGAAAATTGTTGACATTGGACTCACGAAATTTTGGAAAATTTTGCTTCATGAGTTGTAATTCATAGTCATATTCTTCAAGAGGACGTCTACTCTGATTATTATCCCACATTTCTCTCAATGATTTTTTTGAATCAGACATTTTAAAGAAGTCAAGGCAAGACAGAAATTACTCTCACTTCAAAAATAGTATAAAATACTAAGTTGTGCTCTATTAATTAACTGACTCAATTAGAAGGGGGAAGAGGGTCTTATGGCCGTTCACGTATAGTATAAATACTAAGGGATACGACCAATGTTTTACGGGTAGTATGCAACCTCTTTTGCTAGAAGTTCAAAAAAATTGAACTAATAAATATCCGCGATCCAGTTATACGAGACAGTCAACTTCACAAAGAACCACTTTTCAATTATATTATTTTGAAATATCTAATCAGATTTTATTGTTGAGAAACGATGAGAATGATGACAGTAGTTATGGAAATTTCAACTCACAACAATCAGACAGAACAATTACAGAAATTAAAAATTGTACATAGCAAGCCGCTGCCCCTGCAGAAGATTTTTACAAGCAATGTCTATATTTTTTTCTTTGCAGCAGAGCACCTGTAGAGTTCAAATTTTTTACAGTGGGGTATGGCAGTCCATCCAGAAAATTTGAGTAGTGCTAGCTATTCAACTCCACTGTTTGCTATGCTTTGCTCGCTTTTGATTCCTTGTTTATTGCTCGAGTTCTTTTTCACTTCGATCTTTGATTTTCTTTTTTTTGAATGAAATAAACAACCAAAAAAATGACAACAAAAAGGAAACTATTAAGGAATTAGAAAAACTAAATTAACAAAAACAAAAAACACTAAACTCAAGAAAGAAAGGAAGAAAAAAAACTAAGCTAAAGAAAATAAAGAAAAGAACTAAGGGTAACAAAGACAAAATAAAACAAAACCAGAAACTCTAACTCAACAAATAGACAGTGAAATCCTAAACAAGGCTACGCGCATAGAAATAATCCACAAGCAAGGCCTTGTTGAACCACGCACAATGAAAGAGGGATATTCAAAAGGAAATAGTCAACAAAGTTAAGCTTCCTTTCCTCTTTTGCATACGCCTGCCCTCCTTTTTTTTTAACCCGACACAACTCTTGCTTTAGAACACGGTCAACACAAAAAGAATAAATCACGCACCCCTGCTCTCAACACAACTAAAGACGCCCCTTTATTTCTTTCTTTCAATGGAAGAAAATCACGCAAAAGATATCTTTTCTTCTTCTTTTTTTTTCAAAAATAGGATTAAGGATTTGGTTTTTGGGTTTCAAGAATTGGTTGATGGGAGTTTGAGGATCTTCGAATTGGGGTTTTCGTTGTGTGCGAACTGGTGTTGAAGGATGATAACGGATTTTTGGGTGCGAGATGGGTTTGTACGATGTTGTTGAGAGGGTGCAGATGGTATTTGTGGCTGGGAAGTGATATGGGTTTGGTGCTATATGGAGAGGGGACGGTACTGTGTATATGTGAACGTGAGTTTGTGAAGTGTAGGGGTATTTGATTGAAGAGGGAGGATCGAATCGATGAAGGCTTGGAATGTGGATGACTAGGTGAAGACTGGAAGTGGTTTGGGCGAGGAGAAGATGTGGATTTGCGGCAGAGAATAATATAGAAGAAAAAGAGCAATAGAAGGAAGGAAATTTGTTTTTTTTTCTTTTTTCTTTTCTGTCTGGAATGTATAAGAAGAAGAAAGGCTATGTAAACAATTTTTATTTTTTTAGAATTGTTGAAAACAGGAAGAATTGTAAAAGAAATTAGAAAGGGAATCCAAAGAGGAAAGAAATTGAAAGGAAAAAGGCAAGAAAGTCAATGAAAAATGGCAAGTTTTTTTTTAATTATTGAAAAGAGGGAAAGAATTGTGAGAAGGAAAGAAACAAAAGAAAAATGGCAACTTTTTTTTCTCTCTTGTGTAGAAGATTACGGTATGAACAATCAATACCAAATCATCTAATTGAGAATATTTTCTATATACAAAAGAAAACAAAAACAAGAAAAAAAACAAAACTAACACGAATCAGAAATTAAATAAATAATAAAATTTAATCGTTACCTCCCCGGCAACGGCGCCAAAAACATGATCGACGCTAAAAAACGCGATATTGTAATAAATTCTGCAAGTGTACAGGTGTGTAGTATGCAGGTCGAACACAGGGAGGATAAATTAAATTTTGTTATTTATATATTCCTTGGGCGAGTTAGACAAAATTGGAGGGTGATTTAAATTGAAATTGCAACTTGGTTCAAAACAAAACTAATTGAATCAACGACCAAATTACAATTATCAATAAAACAAATTAAAACTGCGATTGAATTCACAACAGATTCGAATCTAATCGAATCTATAATCAATTCAATGATTAGGAAATAAACAGATTGCTGGAAATAGACTTGCAAAATAGAAATAAATTAACAGGAAAATAAAATTGCAATAACAATTGTGTTCTAGAAAATCTAATTAACTAGACAACGCCACTTGTCATGAGAATAAAAATGCAGAAAAGAGAAAATAGAGATAACTTTATTGATTCCCGGATCATTTTTACAATGAGAGTATAACGGTATTTATAAGATAAAATGCCAACCTCAAACCTTAATCCAATATATGCATATATGGCCCTTTTAATAGCAATTATTCTCTTATATTAATCAGCAATTATTCCTCCAATTAGCAATTATTTCTCCTATATTAATCGGCACTTATTCCTCCAATCAGCAATTATTCTTCCCATCAGCAATTATACTTCCCATCAGCAATTATTCCTCCCATATCTTCCTTGTTTGACATGTGATTAATTGAAGGGAGATAAGATCACATGTGATTAATTCTTCCAAACAAGGACGTTTATTAGACTCCAAAGGCAACATAGGATAAAATATTCAAAATTGGTCTTCTTCTTATGTAATATCTTTGCTTTTCGGGGTGCATGAGAATTGATGAACAAACTGTGAAAATATATGAAAATACCCAATGTAAAATTTATTTATTTACAATAAAGATAAATTATAAGCATAAAAAATTAACACTTTTACATGTTAATCAGCCCTCCCTGAGGTCCTTCCCGTTTCTGGTTCGCACCGGGGTGTGAGGCTCGTGAATTAACGCTATGCTATATTAAAGTCGTGCTTTGATCATCAACCAGAAGACTCTGCTTTTCAACAGAAGCCTTGATCATTTGGATATCAGCATGCCACATACGCAATTCACGCCATGCGACTGATGTCTATTGATATATAACCTCTGAGCTCGTACGTCTCAGAGAAGGGTGTTAAGCAAGAGAATAAATTCTCTGCCACCAAACAGATTTATATTTAATAGAA
Source organism: Allium sativum (assembly GCA_030737875.1). NCBI lineage: Eukaryota > Viridiplantae > Streptophyta > Magnoliopsida > Asparagales > Amaryllidaceae > Allium > Allium sativum. Next base: position 763,033,875 of record CM060910.1, read on the forward strand.
ATCAATCAACATAGAATAAAATCCAATGTCAGACACACATCCATTTACAAGTTCGTTCTGGGTCTGAACGAAACCGGAGGCACCTTAATCCTCGTTCCATATGTCCAATACAGGAGAGAGGTCCTCGCATATCCGGTCGATCTCCAAGTACGTCTGGACGATCACCACTTATTACCTCGTCTTGGGTGTACAGCCCAATCAAGACATCAGTAATCATCCAAATGATGTGAAGACCTCCGGTCTTCAACCACCGTCTTCATCGTTGACTTATCGTCGAATCAGTTATTCAGAATGGGTATAAATCCGTCCTTTCCGAATAACTCGCGTATTTTATAAACAAGTGCTATAAAACACAACATACGCCTCGTTCCAACTCTAAATATTCTTTTATTTAAATATTCATATCCTTTGGGAAAGGTTCCCATCAATTTTATCAAAGATAAATCTTTAAATTTATTCTTTAATCTACCTTTGGATATCAAATCAAACCAAATTAAGGTTTATCCAAACTAGTCGGGATTAGCGCACCTTACCGAAGCAATCATTTGTTATATTTTCGAATCCCAACCTATTCATCCCATGGAGCAAAACTGATAATACTCCATATCTAACACCATGGTGTTATCGGTAAATTTAATTACCATTTCGCGTTCAAATCTAATTAAAGATTTAACTATCGCTTGGAGCAAAACTGGTGATACTCCGTTCTCGATTATTTCCCAAATTTGGTGATTTATATTATCAATTCACATTTCAATCTAATTAAAGATTCACTAAAACTATAATTCAGTTTTAATACCAAAAATCATTACTTAATGATTATTCAAAGTTAAGAAATTAATCTTATCTTTAACTCGGTTAAAGAACTAACGTCATTTAAAACACGGTTCACGGTAAACCCAAAATTTTATTCCATTATTTATGGAATCTTCACGGAAAATAGATCGATATATATATAATCGATATAAACTTCTGTATCCAAGCAATAATATAAATGGAATATCGGTTAAGCCTTTTAAATTCCATATGTAGTAACAGTCTTCCTCCATAGAAGTTCATATCGATTGTTACCAAATCAAGTTCCATTCCATTCCAATTTATTTTATCAAATAGGAAAACTCTACTTTGGAAAATTTCCCTTAAATCTTAATTAAAAGATTTATAAATTCCAAATCACGTTTCACTATAAAACGGGTTAAAGAACGAATGTCGTTAAAAACACAGTTCACAGTAACCCAATTCACATCTCATTGTATTCCAATTAAATGTTAATTAACTGGAAACTCTTATAATCTTAATTAAAAGATTTATTCTTTTCACACGGGGTTTAAGAACGAATGTTATTTAAGACACCATTCGCGACAAACCGAAAATGCAAATTTTTTTAATCAATTCCAATTAAATATTAATTAATTGGTAAATTTCTCTAAATCTTAATTAGAAGATTTATTCTTTTTCTCAACTGGGTTTAAGAACAGTGTTAATAAAGACACCATTCACAACAAACCCAAAATCCAATTCAATATTAAATACTAGGCTGTGAATAGAAATTATATTGGGTTATATTCAATATCAAATTCTAAAATCAACAAATATTGTATTGGGAATAACGATATATATGTCTTCCAAATTCCTCCACAATATCCGTATAATCACGGAATCCAATATTGAAATATTCCGAAGATAATTTCGATTCAAATCCATTCCAATTCATATATTGGAAATTCTGGTTATTTTTAAAACTATTTCAAATCCAATTTATGTATTTAAAAATATTGGATTATAATTCTAGTTCATAACTAGTTCATTTTGATAAAAATATATTTTTATCTTTACCAACGTGGAATTTTTCATCTAAATTCTTTCCAAATCATTTATTGCGATTTTACACAAATTATTGATATTTTTAATAATTTTATCAAGGCCCGTGCAGTCGATTTCCATAAACGGTCATCGAACTGCACTTACAGCGACCTTTTCCAAATTTGATTTGGACATGGTTCTGAATCCAACCGTTAGATTTCAAATCTCTTATATTCTTGTAAAGCTCTTTTCGATACGAACCCAACGGTTCCGCTTTTAGGAGAATCCGACGGTTGGATCTCCCGTAATGTCAATTCGAAGTCAATGGTCGAAATTCGCGAACTACCGCAGTGCGGCGCATTCTATTCAGGCTATCGAATATATATAATATATATATATTATATATATTTCGTCGATTTCCATTTAAAATGTATTTCATAAATTCATTTTAAAACGATTCTAACTTCATTTTCAATTTTAAATCAAAATTGAATATTCCATATCATTATTATATATAAATGATAATATTTTCAAAATATCAGATTTTGAAATCATTTCCTTTTTGATATTCATTATAAAAATGAATAAAGCCGATATAAATATCATTCTCGTCAAAATGGCGTTATTCTAGTCAACACAGCTTCATATATTTCAATATTTTCGTGTCCATCCCAAATCGGACATCAAAATCATATTTTGATCCATTACCGAATATTATTTTAAAATATTCGTTATTTTAAAATATATTCGTCCTTTTAAAATATTTGTTAATTTAAAATATTTGTTCTTTCCGAATTGGAATCAGACACAGTCAATTACCATATAATTTTATTTACCTGGACACAACAATAATCAAACATAATCAACCATCATCCAGAGTGCATTGCACAACTGCATAAGCATTAAATATGAATAATTAACGCTTACAACAGTCTGTCAACCAATCGATTGACATACAACTAAATATTGGGATTAGTGTATGTCCAATATCATCCCAATATCCCTGTAGGGTTTCAAACAATAAACACTGAGTATTATTTGTGCAGTTGGGCGATGTATAAAATATTATCGTCCCAATCAATGTCAGTTAAATGGGTGTACATAAAAAAATCATCTGATTTGTAAATGAATATTTATTTCCACTCATGAATATTTTATTCAGTTCATATATACAATAAAAATGATATTTTTATTGTTCAAATATTTTATTCCATACATGAATATTTTATTCAGTTCATATATACAATAAAAATGATATTTTTATTGTTCAAATATTTTATTTCATACATGAATATTTTATTCAGTTCATATATACAATAAAAATGATATTTTTATTGTTCAAATATTTTATTCAGTTCATATATACAATAAAAATGATATTTTTATTGTTCAAATATTTTATTCCATACATGAATATTTTATTCAGTTCATATATACAATAAAAATGATATTTTTATTGTTCAAATATTTTATTCCATACCATACAATCAACAATAACAATATAGTCCATTCAATTCACTACACCATAATGGTCATTTGGCAACTCTTATTTTTTTTAACTGCCAACACTTATATGTGTTGTAGACTAGTGACACTAATATGTGTTGCGGTAGCAAAACTGTGTCACCAAAAATGTACCAACACTTATATGTGTTGTTATGCTTGGTCAACTCTTCTTTTCTAAGGGTAAAAGGGTAAGTTACCAAACATAACCCTAATTGGAGGCTCAACGCTTACTCCTCAACACTTGTTCCTTCCTGGCCGCGACATAAGCAAATAAACAGAATGGACTTTGAAGATTGAAATCTGCGATTAGCTAATCGACATCAGAAATCACGGCGGCTAGGATCAAACTCGAAGAATTGAAATCTGCGATTAAAAGAATGGTCTTCGAATTGGGGCTTCTAGGAATTGGGGATTCTCGGAATCACGGCGGCTTCTAGGAATTGCGATAAGAGGTAAAAAAATTCGATTTCACTTCTAGCAATCCTATAAAAATCTGCATGCTTAATTCATTCGAAATCATCTATTAATCTATGTTCCTAAAAATCAAACCAATTATGCAAAGTTATGTATTCATTGCAATTCATTACAACCCATCAGTAGCAGATCTCAGAATTAATTTCAGGTAGGGCGGAAGGTAAAACAAAGGCTTAAAATCATATTAGCTTAGTCAAAATTTCAATTTTTGCAAAGGATTTGCTAATTGCCCAGTTTATTGTTACTGAGCAGTACCATTTATTGTTACTGCAGTTTCGAGCAAAACTGAGCAGTTTATTGTTACTCCCAACCACCAATGGAAAAGAATAACAATGAATTTGAGTTTGAGTATATTTGAGCCCTCTATGAAAAAGAATAACAATGAATTATATATTGAATAAAAGTAGTACCTGATGCGTTACTATGGCTATGAATTTATACATTGAATAAAAGAAGTACATTACATTACAGTTTTTTTTGGGGCTTGCATTAAGTACTATGGCTGTAGGAATTGCGAATATCCATAGTTACAAAATGAATAAGACTGATTCCTAAATGTATATTCCAGAATCTGAGCATTATGTGTATTATTTGGATTCGTACTATTGTGAGTTAATTTCGAGTTTCGATGATGAAATGTTAGTTGATAACATTATTCAATATAAATCATAAAACAACTAACATTATTTGTATTATATGTCAGTTTACTATTGTTCAAAAGGTTTCAAAAGCACCATAGGTTGACGATTAGTCAGGCATATATGTTGTAAACTGCACATACATATTCATCAATCCACATTTTTTAACTGCTTCAAATGCCAATTACTTGATATGTCTATGCAAGTTAGTATACATTAAATACTCTTTGTATAATGTAAAATCTTTGTAGAGTAGTTTGTACGCTTAAAGTTTTCCTATTTGTACTATGTAGTGAAGCTGTTTATTTCAAATGCTTTTGACTCCTTTGCTTAAAATCACATTTAACCATATTTAACCAGATTAAGCCTATTTTGTGTGTTAAGTTTCCTTATCCGCTCATTTGAAAGAAAATGTTTTAATATGTCAGACAGGAGGCAAATGAAGAGAAGAAGCCCAAACATGAAATATATAATCTGAAATGGCAATGCATGGACACCATTGTACAAGATATATGAAAACGTCCATTCTAATGATTCGGTGTAAGCCTACCACCTAGGTGCTCTACTGATGGTTAATACATTTGCTTCTTTACCCCATGCTCTGACATAGATGGTCAACAATCGGCTAATGCGTTAGCTTTTCAGGCAAAATGGTAATGGATTTTCCAATAGGATAAACCGGCATAATAAAATTTATATTATTAAGGACTGCAATTTTTTATAAACAAAATTTGAATTTCTGTCAATGAATCTTTTTAGTTTTTACTTCTACTGAATTTTTATTATGAACGTAACAGGCTTAAATACTTAGAATGTCATGACTGGGATTTTCTGTGAGAGTATTTGGTGGAACCATGCAAGGGTCTCAAATCGATGTCGCCTTGTATCTCAGCCCGCTGGTAGATGCATGGATCCTCCCCCAATACCTGATGCTACAACAGGCTTAACACATCCTATTTAATTCAGGTATCATATACTATAATTCTTATGCTTTTTTTAGCAGAAGAAAAAACACACTTCAGATACACTTGCATAATTTTGCAAACTGACAGGTTACAACACACAAAAGCTACGCAATCATACACCTGAGAAGACAGAGTCAATACCCGAACCACCACCACCATCATAACAGCTTTACAGAACACATATATTACCTCTTATCTTAAGAGAATCATAAGAACATAAAGATTGGTTCGTTCTTGACTCAACTCTAAGCCTGTACTTCAAAGGAAGAAAAAAAATCAATGTAACAAAATAACCATGTTCTCGGTTTTGAAGACTTATTTTTTACCATTTAATTTTTAACTTAAAAAAAAGGCAATGCGTTAATGCATCTGGGCAGGAGGGCCACGTAGGCGGAATCCCCACCGTTCATCACGAGATGCATGGCGGATATGTCCACTATAATTCTTATGCTTATTTTAGACAACTCGGTTAGCTAAAACTATACTCTACTTAACTTTGGCATGTAAACTACTGAAGTTAATTACATCAGCATACATCCTGTGTGGTATATGCTTATATTATTATGTTGTTACTGTATTCACTTATAAAGTCGAGGCATATGCTCATACCATGGTCATACAGTAACTGAATTTTATAAAAAAAATACTAGCACTGGAAAAGATGTATTAATATTCTGTATTCCCATAGCTAAACTATTTTAAAAGCAAAGGATGTCCTGTTTCGGGATATGAGTTGGTTTTGTGTTAATTTTCCTATAGAAGAACACATAATCTTGGTTATAATTTTAGCTTCCTTCTTAAACTAATTTGTACTTGCAAGAAAAAATAGGTTGACGATTAGTTATTACTAATTTCAGTTTACATGTGGAAAATGACTTCGGTCAATATTTAACTTCTTTGCTCAGAGTTTATTTGGGATGTCATACCCTTATGCAAAAGTTGATGATGTTAATATCATTCCAATGGCTTTGTCAATAATACACACCTTCACAAATCAAAAACACTGTCGTTTTCTTGGTATAAATAGTTTCTATTTGAGCTGCAATATTGAATAATAAATGGACAGTGCAGTCACAACTTATTACAAGATTAATAATCCTTTCATTGGGTCATTTATGTTTTGTTACAAGTTCACTACTCACGTACCTGTAGATGCTGAGATAAATGATGTGCATGCACAAAGCTATCATATCTCATTGTAGAAGCAAGTCCTCAAACTCTACCAGAGCTGCTCTGTTATAACTCCAAGCTGCCTACGTTTTCCCTAGTCCTGCCTCCTAAGAGCCAGGCGAGAAAAGAAGAATTTACCAGCAGGTTATTCCATTTATTTTGCTGGTTAAGTTTGTGATTCACTAAGTATTTTAGTAATTATAACTTGATTACAGTATAATTTTGTTTTGCTTCTAAGTATATTCCCTGACATTGAAAATCATAATTTCGCATTGACGCTTCATGTGGACGTTCATATTCCAAATTTATATTTTGAACACGGTGCATCTAATTACACTTAGAATGACTTTGGATCTTTGGTTTTGTTTGAATCTTCAGAACACTGTACAATTGGATATATCTTTTATTTCAAACAAACGTTGAGAAAATAGTTCAAGTTTGAGATGTGCCTGCACCATCAATACTTGCATTTTTTTTTTCCTTTTGGTCAAATGCTCAAAGGCAGTAATCATTTTTTTTGTTAATCTGTATATAAAAAGCAATTAATATTTTAGGATGCTTCATCTAAAGGTGGATTGGGCACAAGACATGAATCAATTTGCAAAGAAAATACGTTTTACCGAACATTACATAGGGGTTATCTTCTGGTAGCTCTATATTTGTTGGAATTTGGATGCATGAATTAGTCATTTAAAATGATTAGGTTCACATTATTCATCTACTAAGGTTTTGTATCATTCTATAGTTGTACATATACATGTTCATGTAAGTGTATGTGGTTGGACCTGATTTGATATGAGGATCAAACTTTGGGAGAAAGAATAATAAGACAAGGTCCGGTGCAGATGTGATCATATGTATCGGTTAAATTAATTTGTAGAACTGGTTTTATGCTAATATAAAAGCTTATTGTCCCTTGTGATAAAAAAATAATAATAAGAAATAACAAGTGTCCTGGGTAACTCAAACTATATATTGCATTTTTCATCATCATGATTCTGTAAAAAAAGTCAAGCCGGTTAGTGAAAATACTAAAATGGAAACAACCTGAAATTCGGATATGTGGGTATGCTACTTGTGGATTTGACATAAGACATCCAGTTATTCAAACTGTATATTGGTTTTCTTGTATTTTCATACAAGAGTTAACTATTGGCATGTTATTTTTTCTTGAATGTTGGCAGTTTTCAAGTGAGCTTGCTCTTGTAATTTGCTGACATAGAGATATGATACTAATATTAAAAGACTGATTTTTTTCTCGCATTTAAATTTGAAAAACAGTTGAGATGAAATCATTTATATTCTATAGTTTATACTCAAGGACACTAAACATTACAGCATTAACAGGCATACTTGCTCCACCGCCTACTTCACTTCATGCTTGACATATACTTGTTTTACAGTGTTAGCAGTTTTGTTTCAAACTGAGCATATGCTCAGTTTTGTTGAAACTGAGTAACACTCAGTTTCTTGAAACCGAGCATAGCAATGTTGTGAATAAGGAATTGTTAATTTTTTTAATATGCCTGATATTTTCATACAAGGTGTGATCTATTCTCATTAACATTAATTAACCATGTTCAGTTAGTTAATACAAGATGTTATTTATCAGTTTTGCAATTTGTTATTTCTGTAAAAATGAGTGCGTTTATATTTTGTAGGCACTTGTGGAAGAGGAGGAAAAAAACAGAGTTTGGAATGTAATAGCAACGGGAAAACAAATATGTTTGATCTTGACAATAATCCTATCTCCGAAGTTTTTGGTTTTGATAAAAGGAAAAATTATTGTCGTGGAATTAGCTCCTCTTCTTCCGTAAAGCACGTAAAGATGATGCAAGCATCAAAAGCAATTGCTGACAAGAATAAAAAGTATGACAAAATTTTTAGATCCGGAAGCACCAATTTACGATGGTCCTCAAAACGGACATTACAAGCTTTGTGAATTTTCGGATGGAGGCTTTGTGATATGGTTCATGTTTCGCCTTCATAATATCTAAAATTCTATGTATCTTTTGTAAAACTTTGTATTGTTTTTTGTAATTTGAACTTGATATTATGGTATTTTGAAATTGGAAGCATTTGCAAAAGTGACATGATTAAATTTGAAATATGGAAGTGTACCAAATACTTTTATTTGAATTGATATGTTGAATTATATGTGATTAAAAATCATAAAAGCATGTTATATAGGTGTTAGCAATTTATGTATGCCAACATTTATAAGAGTTAGTAGGATTATGATACTGACATTTATAAGTGTTACCATATCTTATGGTTCCAACATTTATAAGTGTTTGTAATGAATATGTTTGTAACTCTTATAAGTGTTACCATATCTTATAGTTCCAACATTTATAAGTGTTAGCAATGAATTTCCTGTAACACTTATAAGTGTTACCATATCTTATAGTTTCAACATTTATAAGTGTTAGCAATGAATATGTTTGTAACACATATAAGTGTTAGCAATGAATATGTTTGTAACACTTATAAGTGTTAGCAGTTACTCTGTTTGTAACACTTATAAGTGTTACAGGAAATTCCTCACAGGCCGTTGGTGACACTTAAAAGTGTTACCGAAATTATTTGTAACACATATACTTGTTGGGAATCCACTGTTTTGGTGTAGTGATTCAAACAAACAATCATGGTTTGTACAATCAATGGTGTCGGGTGCTGCTAAGCACCGTCTGCATCCTAGTATTTATTTTACTGGAAAATGAATAGAATGAGAAGGAGCTCTCACAGTCGGTTTCCACTCCGCCAGTTTTATTTTGAATCCTGTACATTCTATTGAAATTTGAAATCGAATTTTCAAACTACCGCACCATTTCCATTTCCTTTTTAATTAAAATAAATATTTATATTCTAACTTCGATTTAAATAAATTTATACATTCTAATTCTATTCAAAATAAATTTCTAGTCGTTATTATTTAAAATAAATCATTTTAAATATTCAAAATTCATTAAAATAGCCAAAATAAAAATTTTAAATTGGTCCTGATTTTCAGGGTTATTACAATATACATATATATATATATATATATATCTGTGTGTGTGTGTGTATGTGTCTGTGTCTGTGTGTGTGTTTGATATACACGTAAATGTGTATATTTTATCCGCTTATTTATCTTATTTTCCCTTCAAAATAATTGATAGTGTGTATTTATAGCCATGTTTTCAGATTGTTTATAAAAAGCATGGTTTAGAGCATTTGACGGATAAAGCATGAAGAATTTGCTTAAAAAGAGTGAAGTTTGAAATTACTAAAGCCTGAAGAGTGTAAAGCTTGAAGAACGGTTGCAAATAGAATTTAGTTAGGAAGATTTGGCTCAATGATTACTCACGCAACGTTCACATTAGCTCATTTGCAAGGCTACTCACTCTACAGCTGCGTTCACACTGGCTTATGTGTTATTTGGGCTTAATCTTTAGTCTTACATTGTGTAATTAGCCAATTAGTCTTTGTCATATCAGCTATAAATACACTTGTATCTTGTTCATTTAAAAACACATTGGGTTTTATTCTGTAATTCTCTTCTTGGAATAAAATCATTCTTCTTCCATTCTCTTTACTTTTTATTATATTTTATTTATGTTGTTTATTTTCTGTTTCTTTTCTCTTCTAGCTATGTCCAGCTAATCTCCTTTAATTAGGGGGTGATGACGCTGGATTAGATTCAATATGAATCACAGAGCCAAAGAGATTAGAACTTCATGTATGTAGATCTAGATCTGAACCAAGGGTTGGATCTGAACCTTCATACTTTGTGTCATTTAAGAGCTATGCTCCTTCATAGGGTATATTCGAGTTCGATCTAATGTTTATTAGATTTAGATCTAATATTTAGGGTTTTAGAAATAAATTAGTGAATCTGTCCTGATAGCCTATGGTTGTTTAAGAAGATAGCTCCTGCATAGGCTATACTTGTTGTTGTTCACATATTTGTTTTTAGAAACCTAATTATCGTTGATTCATATTTGTGACAGAAACATGAATTAGATCTGTATTTATTCGTTTGTCTATTGATGAATATTAATCTAATTTACGTCATTACTCCCTAATTGCTTTCTTTAATCATATAAAACTCTCTTTTACTTAATTTCTATTATTTTTCTATGTTTTCAACCAATCAAAATTCTGGAATAACTTGATTGGATTTATTAGTAAAATAATTTTTGGTCCCAGAGTTCGACACTGTAACGACCCGCATTCTACGCATCATAGGATCGTAGAATATTTATTTCTTTCACATATGAAGTCATATGGTCATGTAACTTTGAGAGACGACTATTGGGGTCATTTCCCATGTTCATAATTTTTACCGATTTTTAAATGACCGTTTTGCCCCTAGACGATACAATTTTGGCCATAACTTTTGATTGGAAAGGAGTTTTGACCTGAAAGTACTTCCATTGGCTTCGGATGATGGTTTACCTCTTCGTAGAGTGGTCACACGTGAAAAACGGACTTACCGTTTGGGAGATATGGCTTAAACAAGGTTTAGAAGGTGAAAAACAGCTTAACCGGGCCTAATTAGAGTGATTAGCAAGAGGGCCCATAACCCATTTCGAGATTAGGGTTATGGGGAGGCTGAGAACAGTAGGAAAACAAATTTTATCTCATTTTTCAACCGCCAAAAACATTCCTCTAACCCTAGCCATGGCCTCCACCTTCTAATTTCATCCCAAATCACTCCTAATCGCTTTCTAATTGAAGATTAAGCCAATCTACACTAAATCAAGGCAAATCAACATCAAATTTGGAACATAGCTGCTGGAACACACAGAGATTAAATCCATAACAGAGGATATTTCAGATCTAAAGTTTATTTGAGCCTAAGGTGAGTGATTTGCATTGTTTTCACTAATTACGGCTGATTAGGGTAATTAGTGAAGATTAGCGAAATTATAACTCAGAAAAATCTAGAAAAATTTGTAAAATTCAAGAATATCATTTTATGCCTCTGATATGAATTTGGGTTAATTTGGACTAATTTTGCTAATCCCGGAATTTAGGGGATTAAAGGGTGATTAGTGATAATTAGCGAAATTATGCGTCATAAAAATCTGGAAAAATATTCAAAAATTCTAAATTATTGTTTTAGACCTTTGTTAGAAAACTTGGCTAATTTGGTTAAGTTTTACTAATCCTATCATTAGTTGTTGTTGAACATGTTTAAGGGGAAAATATGGGTTTTGGGTATGTTTGATCCATTTTACATGCTATGATTGTTGTTTTGTTATTTATGATTGATTGTACATGTTTCTATGACTGTATGGTACGATTTGTGATTGTCTAGAAGTGTTAGATTGGTCGAAAACGCCATCGAGTGGTGTATAAACAGTCGCTGGAAGTTGCAGGAAAAGTGCAGAAAAAGGTACCCAAACTGGATCGGATCGGATGGGAGGCCGAACCAAACCGTTGTGAAGCCCTTCCCCACAATGTGCTAGTGGAGCATCTTCTCCGACCCGACCCGTGTAGTCTTCTCCGAACCGAACCGATGGAGCTTGGCCACCGAACCGAACCGATGGAGCCTGAACCACGATCCGAACCATGTTACCCGACCCGAACCGATGCACCTTGGAGGAACTTGAGGAATTCGATCCGATCTGAGGTGATGAAGCATTCTGAACCGAACCTGTGACGCACCATGGGCTTGAAGATGACCACGAACCGAACTGAGGGAAGAAGAAGCCGAGCCGACCCGGGGAAGAAGACAAATTACCCGAGATGCAATGGTAGTCCAAATGGAAAGTTAGAGCTCAGGATCCAGTTGGGAACCAATGAGTTCACTTCATGAGTTGGGCTTTGCTGCGGGACGTGTGCAAAGGGGTTATCGATATCCATAACTTTCGTTCACCGCTGAAGAAAAGGGGGCATGTAGACGAACCAGAGCTAGGCTGGTTGGCCCATTTGGGTTATTGACTATGGACCAGTGCAGTGGGGACAGTGTAATACTTGTACGGAGTTGCCGTCATAGCCCCAAAGAGCAAAGTAGGTCATAGCAATAGTTGTACGGAGTTGCCGTCATGACCCCAAAGATTTGGTGATCAGGGAAATGGATATCATATGCTTTATGCACTGAGTGAGAGATGTGAGGATGGTTTCTATGATTGATTTGTTTGTTATCACTATGACATGCACACCCCCTCCCCCGTTATCTTTATACCATGTTTAGTGGCACCTTAGAGTATTGTACGGTATGTAGTGCTAACTCTCTGGTTGCAGGTCCAGGTTCAGGTATGGTTTAGTATACCTGTTATTGTTCTGTTTAGCTGCTTATCACTCATACCAGACTTTTTGTCTGACCCAGAGTTTTATGTCTCTTCTTATTACTCTGGGTGCTCACATGAGCAGACTAGAGACAGGTTAGGTGGTATGCACGAGTAGCTGATCCGGAGACGAGCAGGAGGCTTCCACGTATGATATATATAGATATTCTCCCTGTGTTGTTGAAGATCACTGCTTGGGCATTAGTAGTGCATCTTCTACTTTAGCTTTCTTTTGCTTTAGAGACAGTTTTAAAGTTGTAATAATGATGTTGGATCATAAGCTGTATTTGGATTTCCGCTGCTATGTTGGTTTAATTTTCAGCTTATGCACTGTCTCGCCTATTTTATGTCAAAGTAATATTACTATTATATTTTATTCCATGTGTTGTGAGACATTCTACAGGTTCTGTGTTAGTTCTTCATCTTCCTTCTTTTCTTTTAACGACCGTTTTGTGCTAGTTGGACATGTGTACAGCGCACTTTCTCAGGAAATGTCGGCTAGTACGGAGCGGGCCGTCACACTTGGTATCAGAGCTCTAGGTTGCGTAGTTAACCTAGGGAAAGACACCAGGGAGAGATAATACGTATATGAGAGCGCGTATTTGTGATTATTTTGGTTTTCAAAAGCTATATATATATACTATTAGTATAGCTAAGGATGAAGTCGCACTGCACTAGCACCACTGTGGAGATGGTTAATCGTTTTCTCTTTACAGATTGAACGATGAGCCGATACGCAAGAGGTGCCGGTAGAGGAGCCAATAATGGGAATGCTGCCGACATGAGGACGATGTTTACTGACCTCATGAGGGAGATGCTTAGGGATGTGCAGAGGGCAGCTCCCAATGGTGGTAATGGTGGTGGTCCAATATTGCAGGCGCCTAGGGCCGATTTCGCCAAGCTTAACAAAGAATATACTAGTCTTGGTGGGAAGCCGTTCCACGAAACGGAGTCGGCTACGGATGTTCAAGAATTGCTGGATAGCTGCGAGCGTATCTTCGAAGACTTGGGTATCGAGGACGCGATGAAGAGAATGCTAGCATCCCGTTAACTGCAAGGACGAGCTATGAATTGGTGGAACGCTATTAAGGCAGCTACTCCAGGGAATCAAGTTACTTGGAATCAGTTTATGACTAGTTTCAGCGAAAAGTTCATTCCTGCCGCTCATAGATCAGAATTGTTCAAGAAGTTTCTGGAGCTTAAGCAGAATGGAAGGGCAGTTTCAGAGTATGTTGCAGAGTTCGACACTTTGTCAAAGTATGGATTATCTCTTATCAACACTGCCGAGAAAAAGAACGAAAAGTTTATAACCGGTTTGGATGGATACTTGGGGAAAAGGCTTATTAACCACATCGATGAGACTTTTGAATCGATTTTGGGGAAAGCTTTAAGGTCAGAGAGTCTTTACCCTAAGTCGAAGACTGAGGTTACATCCACAGGAAAGCCAAAACCGCAAGCAAGCGGTGGAGGCAAGAATGGTTCTCAGAATAAGAGGAAGCAGAACCAGAATAAGGATGGCCATAAAAAGAGTAAGAAAGATGTTAAGTGCTTCAGCTGTGGTAAGAAGGGCCACTATGCCAAAGAGTGTCGGGCCAAGCCAGCGGATAGGAAGTGCTTTAACTACGGCCAAGCTGGACATCATAAGGATAAGTGTCCGCAACCCCCTAAAGAGAAGCAGATCGTGAAAGCATATGCTATCAGTGCTGTTCCTTCTTCGTCGAATGCCCCAACTGTGGCGGAGAAGGGAAAGAATGTCGTCATTCAAGGTATGCTTTCTGTTTATAATGTTCCTGTTAGAGTATTGTTTGATACCGGAGCTTCCAGTTCTTTCATATCAAGTGACTTGGTAGATAGGTTGGGATTGGAGCCCGAAATTGTCAATAGACCTTTAGTAGTGACGAACCCGATTGGTGGTTCGACTAACCTTAGCATGATTTGTCGTAATGTGGTCTTATCGAGTCATGGATGCATGTTTGTTTGTGATTGCTTTGTTTTGGGCTTTACTGGGTTTGGCAGTATTTTGGGAGTTGATTGGCTCCAAAGATACGGGGTGGTGGTAGACTGTGAGGGATTTTTGGTGACAGCTAGAGTGGATGATGGGCAGAGGGTAGTGTTTGGTGGTCTACCTAGTGATGGGGTAATGGCTAGTTTTCTAAATTCCCTCGACATCCTGCATAGTGAGTTGTCAGGTTTGCCCATGGTTGGCCAGTATCCGGACGTCTTCGAGGAAGTGACCGGGCTTCCACCACACCGAGAGATTGAGTTCCATATTGATTTAGTGAAAGATGCCAGACCTATAGTGATGCCACTTCGTCGTATGGCACCAAGGGAGCAGCGAGAGCTCGGGGTGCAAGTCAGCGATCTTTTGAAGAAGGGATTTATCAGAGGGAGTGTTTCTGAATGGGGAGCACCAGTTGTGTTTGCTACCAAGGCCGATGGTTCCCTTCGATTATGTGTGGACTACCGCGAGTTGAATAAGGTGACGAGGAAGAATAAGTATCCTCTACCGCGGATAGATGATTTGTTTGACCAGTTGAGTGGAGCGAGAGTGTTTTATCAGTTGGATCTCGCGACAGGTTTTCATCAGCTTAGAGTGGAAGCTGAAAGCTTAGGTAAAACGGCATTTCGGACGCCGTCTGGATTTTTATGAATGGTTGGTTATGCCATTTGGGATGACCAATGCCCCGACATATTTGGTGGATCTTATGAATAGGGTATTCAGAGATCAGTTGAATAAGTTTGTTCTTGTGTTCGTGGATGATATTTTGGTTTACTCAAGGAACGAGGAAGAACACAAGGAACATTTGAGGACAGTGATGGAGGTGTTAAGGAAACACCAACTGAAAGTGAAGTTTTCTAAGTATAACTTCTGGAGAAGGGAAGTGAGGTTCTTGGGCCATGTTGTTTCAGAGAATGGTATCACCGTGGATCCTGCGAAAGAGGCTACGGTGCAAGATTGGTCTACGCCCAAGAATGCAACAGGCGTAAGAAGTTTCTTGGGGTTAGCTGGATATTATGTTTATCCAAGATTTCTCCAAGATAGCAGCACCGTTGACTCAGTTGAAAAAGAAGAATCAAGCTTTTGTTCAGTTGTTTTGCTAGTATCATCTCACGTAGACTTTCTGAATTCGGAGGAGATGTTCCTTAGGTGCTAGTCTGATATTGGTTTAGGCCTTTGGGGCTTGTGCTTTGGGAATGTCGAATCCGATTAGGATGGTTTGCGTGAGAGATAAATAGTTGTGGCGATTTTTCACTGGGTGCGGTAATTGGTGCATTGAGTTGGAGACATGCCAGTCTAGGGGCTATGTTTCTAGAATGGAAGAAACTGGAGTACATCGCTGGGTATGATTTCAGACCAAAGTGCGAATTGGATCCAGAAATGTTAGCAAGTTTGATGATCAGACCCACTTTGATTGAGCGGATCGGCTCTAGTCAAAGGGACGATCCCAACCTATTGGAAATCATCTCCAAGTTAGAGATGGGTATCGACGAGGAGATGAACAAGTATGGGCTTGATCGAGATGGATGGCTTAGAAAGAATGGAAGACTAGTTGTACCCAATGTCAATGGATTGAGAGATGAAGTGCTTAGAGAATGTCATCACTCAAAACTGACTATACACCCTGGTGGTAACAAGATGTACCGAGACATGAAGCGGACCTAGTACTGGGAAGGGATGAAAAGAGACGTTGGGAAATTTATATCCAAATGCATGAACTGCCAGCTAGTTAAAGCTGAGCAAAAGAAGCCAAGTGGTTTGCTACAACCATTAGAAATTCCAGAATGGAAATGGGAACAAGTGTCAATGGATTTCATTGATGGGTTACCAAGGACTAGATCGGACCATGAAAGCATTTGGGTGATTGTGGACCGATGGACTAAGAGTGCAAGGTTTATACCCGTCAAGTCAAACAGGACGACAGCTAAGTTAGCGGAACTGTATATAAAGTGGGTAGTGAGATTTCATGGAATACCCAAAGGCATTGTGAGTGACCGAGATCCATTATTCACTAGTGGATTTTGGAAGAGCTTACAAGAGGCGTTAGGATCAGAACTACATCTCAGTACCGCATATCATCCTCAAACTGACGGACAGACAGAGAGGGTGAATCGAGTGTTAGAAGATCTCTTGAGAGCTTGTATATTGGATTTTGGTGGATCATGGGATGACCATTTGCATCTAGTAGAGTTTGCATATAATAATAGTTATCAATCCAGTATTGGTATGGCTCCATTTGAAGATTTGTACGGAAGACCATGCAACTCGCCGTCATGTTGGGTAGAAACTGGTGAGAAGTTTGTGCTTGGATCCGATGTGATAAGAGAAACTTCAGCTAAGATTAAGATTATCCAACAGCGAATGAAGGCTGCCCAAGATAGGCAGAAGAGTTATGCTGATAAGAGGGGAAGAGAACTAAAGTTCTCCATTGGCGACTTGGTGTTTATCAAGATTTCTCCGTTGAAGAGTGTGATACGATTTGGCAGGAGAGGCAAGTTAGCACCAAGATTTGTTGGTCCATTCCCAGTTCTTGAGCAAATTGGGAATTTGGCATACAATGTTGAATTACCAGAGAAGATGGCAGGAGTTCACAACGTATTTCATGTTTCCCAGTTAAGAAAGTTCGTACACGACCCAAATGTGACAATATCACCTGATCAGTTGGATGATATCGAAGTTGAACCCGAGGCGGTTGGGAACCGCAAGCCTATGCGTGTCGTTGGGAATGATACGAAGCAACTTCGAAGGAAAGCGGTGAAGTTAGTCAAAGTTCAGTGGGGCGAGAATGAGAATGACTGTACTTGGGAGACAAAGGAGAGCATTAGGAAGATGTATCCAGAACTCTTCGCCTGGTAAGATTTTAACTTCGATTTAGTCTTTCCACATGCTAAGATAGGCTTGTTTTGTTTGTTTTGCATGATTGATTGTTGTATATGGTTGGTAGGCATGCGGGATCCTTTGTATGTTTTGGGTTAAGGAATTTCGGGGACGAAATTTCTTAAGGGGGGGAGAGTGTAACGACCCGCATTCTACGCATCATAGGATCGTAGAATATTTATTTCTTTCACATATGAAGTCATATGGTCATGTAACTTTGGGAGACGACTATTGGGGTCATTTCTCATGTTCATTATTTTTGCCGATTTTTAAATGACCGTTTTGCCCCTAGACGATACTGTTTTGGCCATAACTTTTGATTGGAAAGGAGTTTTGACCTGAAACCACTTCCATTGGCTTCAGATGATGGTTTACCTTTCCGTAGAGTGGTCACATGTAAAAAATGGACTTACCGTTTGGGAGATATGGCTGAAACAAGGTTTAGAAGGTGAAAAACAGCTTAACCGGGCCTAATTAGAGTGATTAGCAAGAGGGCCCATAACCCATTTCGAGATTAGGGTTATGGGGAGACTGAGAACAGTAGGAAAACGAATTTTATCTCATTTTTCAGCCGCCAAAAACATTCCTCTAACCCTAGCCATGGCCTCCACCTTCTAATATCATCCCAAATCACTCCTAATCGCTTTCTAATTGAAGATTAAGCCAATCTACACCAAATCAAGGCAAATTAACATCAAATTTGGAACATAGCTGCTGGAACACATAGAGATTCAATCCATAACAGAGGATATTTCAGATCTAAAGTTTATTTGAGCCTAAGGTGAGTGATTTGCATTGTTTTTCACTAATTACGGCTGATTAGAGTAATTAGTGAAGATTAGCGAAATTATAACTCACAAAAATCTAGAAAAATTTGTAAAATTCCAGAATATCATTTTATGCCTCTGATATGAATTTGGGTTAATTTGGACTAATTTTGCTAATCCCGAAATTTAGGGGATTAAGGGGTGATTAGTGATAATTAGCGAAATTATGCGTCATAAAAATCTGGAAAAATATTCAAAAATTCTAAATTATTGTTTTAGACCTCTTTTAGAATACTGGGCTAATTTGGTTAAGTTTTACTAATCCTATCATTAGTTGTTGTTGAACATGTTTAAGGGGAAAATATGGGTTTTGGGTATGTTTGGTCCATTTTACATGCTATGATTGTTGTTTTGCTATTTATGATTGATTGTACATGTTGCTATGACTGTATGGTATGATTTGTGATTGTCTAGAAGTGTTAGATTGGTCGAAAACGCCGTCGAGTGGCGTATAAACAGTCGCTGGAAGTTGCAGGAAAAGTGCAGAAAAAGGTACCCAAACCGGATCGGATCGGATGGGAGGCCGAACCGAACCGTTGTGAAGCCCTTCCCCACGAACTGATAGTGGAGCATCTTCTCCGAACCGACCCGTGTAGTCTTCTCCGAACCGAACCGATGGAGCTTGGCCACCGAACCGAACCGATGGAGCCTGAACCACGATCCGAACCACGTTACCCGACCCGAACCGATGCACCTTGGAGGAACTTGAGGAATTCGGTCCAATCTGAGGTGATGAAGCATTCCGAACCGAACCGGTGACGCACCATAGGCTTGAAGATGACCACGAACCGGACCGTGGTGAATTGCATTCGAACCGAACCGAGGGAAGAAGAAGCCTAGCCGATCCGGGGAAGAAGACAAATAACCCGAGATGCAAAGGTAGTCCAAATGGGAAGTTAGAGCTCAGGATCCAGTTGGGAACCAATGAGTTCACTTCATGAGTTGGGCTTTGCTGCGGGACGTGTGCAAAGGGGTTATCGATGTCCATAACTTTGGTTCACCACTGAAGAAAAGGAGGCATGTAGACGAACCAGAGCTAGGCTGGTTGGCCCATTTGGGTTATTGACTATGGACCAGTGCAGTGGGGATAGTGTAATACTTGTAAGGAGTTGCCGTCATAGCCCCAAAGAGCAAAGTGGGTCGTAGCAATAATTGTACGGAGTTGCCGTCATGACCCCAAAGATTTGGTGACCAGGGAAATGGATATCGTATGCTTTATGCACTGAGTGAGAGATGGGAGGATGGTTTCTATGATTGATTTGTTTGTTATCACTATGACATGCACACCCCCTCCCTCGTTATCTTTATACCATGTTTAGTGGCACCTTAGAGTATTGTACGGTATGTTGTGCTAACTCTCTGGTTGCAGGTCCAGGTTCAGGTATGGTTTAGTATACCTGTTATTGTTCTGTTTAGCTGCTTATCACTCATACCAGACTTTTTGTCTGACCCAGAGTTTTATGTCTCTTCTTATTACTTTGGGTGCTCACACGAGCAGACTAGAGACAGGTTAGGTGGTATGCACGAGTAGCTGATCCGGAGACGAGCAGGAGGCTTCTACGTATGATATATATAGATATTCTCCCTGTGTTGTTGAAGATCACTGCTTGGGCATTAGTAGTGCATCTTCTGCTTTAGTTTTCTTTTGCTTTAGAGACAGTTTTAAAGTTGTAATAATGATGTTGGATCATAAGCTGTATTTGGATTTTCGCTGCTATGTTGGTTTAGTTTTCAGCTTATGCACTGTCTCGCCCGTTTTATGTCAAAGTAATATTACTATTATATTTTATTCCATGCGTTGTGAGACATTCTACAGGTTATGTGTTAGTTCTTTATCTTCCTTCTGACGACCATTCTGTGCTAGTTGGACATGTGTACATCGCACTTTCTAAGGAAATGTCGGCTAGTACGGAGCGGGCCGTCACAGACACCCTCTACAACAATCCTTGTTGTTTAGAAAGCTGAACAAATTTTACAGTTGTTTACAACTATATAATTTGTTCGCAAACAAATTTTGGCGCCGTTGTCGGGGACCTAAATAATTTTTATTAGTAGATCTTTCGGGTTATATTTTTATTTTATTTCATTTTATTATTTATTTTTTCTCCATAAAAAAACACAAAAATATTTTTATTATATTTCTTGCTTTTGTTTTTTTCATATATATAAAAAAATTCTTATTATTTGGAAGATTTGGTGTTAAATTATTGATACTATAATCTTCTAATTAAGAGAAAAAAATCACTTGCCTTTTGTTTTAATCTCCTTCCAGTTTTTAATACAAGTTTCTTTCCGATTTGTTTATAATTTTTTTCCTTTTGACAATTTTTTACAAATAAAAAAAAATCCTTTTGCAATTTTTTTTCCTTATTTTGCCTTGTTTTCTTTTCCTGTCTCTCTCCTACAAATTCTTGTTTTAGTTTCATTTTTTTTATTTACTTCCCTTTTTCTAATTTTTTTTCTTTTATCTTCCTCTCTTTTATTTACACAACAACAAAAAAAACTATTGCTTTTTCTATTTCTATTTTTTCCCAGTCTGTGTAAAATCTATCACGCAGCATAAATCTGATTGTCACATCATTCGTTACATTGCAATTCGTATATAGTACTTGCATCTTCTCTGTTCACATTTTGCTTTTCCAAAAAATAAAATAAAAAAATTGCCTTGCTCTGTAAAGTATTTTTAGCTTGCTCTCTATGCACTTCTCTTGTAAACACACCTTACACAAGTGATCTTTGTCTACTACACCAATTCACCTTCATTTCCAGCAAGAAAACTTCCAGTGCCATAACGCACCATTCACTACTGCTTCACCAGTGCATCATTCACAAAACCAAACTCCTCCAAACAAAAGTGCACCGACCTGCCACATCTCCACTCTACAAAACTACACAGCAAACCATCTTTCACCACTGTCAAAATATCCCAATACCCAAAACCACTTCACCAAACCACCCTTCACTCAGTCCTTCACTCAGTCCTCGCCATTCAACACACATACCACATTTTCCTTCACATACTTCAAGTCCACCTTTCCATTACGTCTCAAAACAGCCCTCTACTCACGTTAAACTCCTCCACACCCATCCCCCACTACAGTTCAAACCCAGTGCTCACAGCTCTTAAACTTCAGCCAAACACCACTGTTCTGCCAACAACACCACCATCAACTCCAAATCCGAACATCTTCAGAGCCATAACACCCCTTCAACCTATCGTCATCAACCAACCAAAAGCGGCAGCCATAACAAACTATCGACACTCAGGCAAACGCCATTCAACAACCACATAACCGCTGTCACCACATCCATACAACTTCCTTTACAAACTCAAATCCAGACAACCAAACGAACTACACCACCGTACCGCAGCCTCGTCTCCAAATCACTCGTCATCTTCCATCCTTCACGCAACCCGTACTTCACCACTTCTCCAATTCGAAACCACAAACCACATCGAATCGCAAACCCTTAATTCCGGTACCGCAACCCTTAAGCTCAAATCGCAAATTCTCAACTCAATAAAACTGGAATTCGAACCTTGCAGCAGCGAAATTTTTTCTTTGACGTGATTCGATTCCTAGGGAGGACAAACATCGTGATTTTCTTGTTTTTGATTTCCGGCTAATTGATTCGCGGTTGGTAATTGATTTGGTATTAGATTTTACTACCTTCTTTTGGGGTTAATATTGATTTGCGGCTATTATTGGGTAGCTGTATTGTGTTGCCTTGGACATGAGTGCGTGTTAGCCCATTGTTTTGGTGAGACTACGTTGGTTTAACATAGTGTCTTTGTTTGACTGTGTGGTTTAATAGAGTGCAGCCCTGTTGATTTGACTCAGTGTTGAGCCAATCTTTTCTTTTTTGTGAGCTTAGGTCTTATTTTTGTTTTACTTTGCTTGTTTATTTTTATTTTTGTTAACTTAGATTTAGTTTAGTATTTTATTTTTTAAAAAAAAGGGGTTGAATTTATTTTTTTATTTAGTCTTTTACTTTTGTTTTTTGTTATTATTCGGAAAAAAAATGAAATCTCCACAAACAAAGAACAAAGGCCAAAGCGAGAAAAGAATTCAAAAACAAACAAGAATTTCAGAGATCAAGCAATTTGCAGTTAGCAGAATTTGAATTGTTGGAGCGGTTGCACACCAAGTGGTGTGTGAACGCGCAAGCGCTACTCAATTACACTGGACGGACTGCCGATCACTGTAAAATTTTCTAAACTCTACAGTTGCTTTGCTACAAAAAATATATTTAGAAATTGCTTGTAAAATCTTCTGCAAGGGCAGCGACTTGCTTGTAATTTTTTTAATTTATGTGATTATTATTTTTGCATCTTTATTCATTCTGTTAAGGGCAATACCCCAATTCACATAAGGTGAGGGATTTCATCACCCTTTCCTTAGCCCACAAATTGCATTTCATCGTAGAATCTGACTAATAATAACGGTTAGACGTTGGACTTAGGAGAGTCGCGGGCTCATCTAAGGCTTAATTGTATTTTGATAGTTGATTTATTTGGAACGAATTATTTCTTGGTGTCTAGACTACGACAAAGAAATAACCGTTTATAAATATTATGATGATTCGTAAATATTATATCGGTTGTTACTTTGAAGGTACTTAAACCTTCGGCTGCATTGCTAGGGTGATTCCTGGTGCACCGATAACTCCTGTTCGTTAACTGGCTAAGAAATCTTTGATCTAAGTAATCAAACATGTCACTATAAAATTTTGGATTAGGAGCTATTAAGGACAGAAAATTTCATTATAGCTAATTTCTATGTGTGATTGTTTTGTAAATAAAAAAATTTCAAAATTCCTCGAAAACAAATAAAAAAATTTTAACATTTTTTTCTTTAAACCACGCTAGTTCTGTAGGTTGTACTTTTCCAAAAACTCCCATTTTCAATTTTTTTTCCTTCTCACCTCTTTCCGAACTCCTCCATTGTCTAAATTTCTTTGACGAACTCTCTTCTTCTTCTTTCTAGTGCATGCAAACTTGGACCTGTGACCAAGAATCTGATCGTTTAGTTCGAATCAGACCACCTTCTCTTTCTTCAAAACCCATTTTACTCGAACAACCCTTAGAAATGGGTAATGAACCCACATCTCGTACCTTGATGGACAGAATCCTTCTCGATAGAATTTCTGTCCCTTCTTGCATTTGGTTACCCAAACCGGGTAACCACTTTGAAATCCGATCGAGTTAAATAAACATCCTTCCCAAATTCATAAAATTTTCTCATGATGAACCATATAGTTTCTTAACGAAATTTGAATACGCTTGTGCAACCTTTAAATTACAACAGTTATGTGAGGATGGTATTAAACTTCGTTTGATTCCATTCGCATTAACTGACTCCGCAGAAAAATGGTTTCTCGGCTTGCCCCCAAATTCAATTAAAAAATGGGATGAATTTACAGCAGTTTTCCTTAAAAAGTTCTACCCTCCAGAAAAAACAGCTAGAGTCAGAAACGAAATCACTAATTTCCATCAAAAAGGGGGTGAATCTTTTTGGAAATATTTCGAAAGATTTAAAGAATTGTTGTTAAGTTGTCCACATCACGGTTACGAAACATGGTCGTTATGTCAAACTGTATACGATGGACGTGATAATAGTTCTAGGAAAATGTTAGAGTCTATGCGTTAGGGCAAGTTTCTAAAACAGACTGACGTAGAAGCTTGGGAATTTCTGGACCAGTTAGCAGAAAAATCGAAACAATTGGAACGAACCAATGAAAAATCTCTCTATTTGCGTTCCAGTAGTAATTCTATCGAATCCTCTTCTTCTTCTATTACTCTTGTTGATGCCATACTGAACGTTGTTAGAACACACACTCAGTCTAATAACGCTTCCCAATCGATGTGTCATATATGTCTTAACTTTGATCATATGGCTGATGACCGTCCCAAGTCCCTTGAGCAAATGAATGCTTTCAATAGACCCAACAACCACCCAAACCTTTCTTATGGTCCAAATAACCCTCTGATGAACAGACCTTCAAATCGAGCATTTCTGAACAATGCTGTGAACCCTCCTCTTAGGCAAAATCAGTACACTTTGAACAAGGCTCCTTTCCACCAATCTCATCAAACTGTTGCACCCCAACATGAAAAATGCCTTTTTGCGATTGTGGGGAATTTATCTATGGTGAGTAACCTATTATCGCAAATGACTAAGCAAAGTGTTGAAAATCAAAACAAGTTAAACAACTCGTTACACTCATACATGCAAAACACGAATCAACAAATGAGTGAACTTCAAAAACAAATGTCTCAACTTAACGTGAGATTAAGTGAAAGGGAAAAGGGTGCGTTTCCAAGTCAACCCATCCAAAACCTTAGAGGGCAAAATTCAAACCCCAACCAAGTTCACATCATTCAAGATTCAAATGTTAGTCATTTGAATGCGATCACGACTCTTAGATCAGGCAAAAAGATTGACAACCATGTGGTCATCCCAAATGATTTACCGGATGATCTTCCAAACCCTACCGAAAATTCGACTAACTCGGATCAGAACATTGAGCCAATTTCTGACAAGGACCATCCTCAAACTCAAGTAGCCCAACCTACTGAGTTGTCCACTCCATTTCCACATAGACTCCGACCTAAGAAAAAGACGGATCGGCTAGAAAAGATCCTTGGAATATTTAAGCAAGTTAAAGTGAACATTCCTCTTTTAGATATTATACAGCAAGTTCCACAGTATGCTAAATTTCTAAAAGATTTGTGCACTCAGAAACGTCATACACATGTACCTAAGAAAGTGTTTCTAGCGAAACCTCTAAGCGAAGTCTTGTCCCAATTAATGCCAGTGAAATACAAGGATCCTGGCTGCCCCACAATATCATGTACTATTGGGGACAAGAAAATTGATAGATGCCTGCTAGACATAGATGCTAGTGTTAACTTGCTTCCATATCCTATCTATAGCCAATTAGGGCTAGGAGAACTGAAACCCACCAAGGTTACCCTTCAGCTTGCTGACGGCTCAATTAAGAAACCTTTGGGTGAAATCGAGGATGCATTGATCAAAATAGGTGAATTCATCTTTCCAGTTGATTTCATTGTCGTAGAAACTCAATAGATAAGCAATCCTGCAAACCAGATCCCTCTGATTCTAGGACGACCCTTCTTAGCAAACTCTAATGCTCCTATCAACTATAGAAATGAGTCTATGAAACTTTCTTCCGGTAACATGATCGTCGAGCTAAACATCTTCAGAACTGAAAACTCTCCTAACTTTTATATGGATTAGTTTTCTTAAATCCATGCAGTCCACGACGATGAACCTGAGCTTGACCATCTGAACAACGAAATTGAATCAAATTACAAAACTTTTTTTTAAGATATCTCCGAAAATGTCTCTGATTCTATAATAACCCGGAAATCTGAGCCAATTTAAATTTTTTATTTTGGCAATTTTAGTGAATTTTGAATATTTAAAATGATTAATTTTAAATAATAGCAACGAGAAATTTATTTTGAATAGATTTAGAACGTATATATTTATTTGAATCGTCGTTAGAATATAAATATTTATTTTAAATTATAAAAGGAATTGAAAATGGCGTGGTAGTTTGAAATTCGATTTCAAATTTCAAATGAATGTACAGGATTCAAAATAAACCGGATTTTAGCAAAACCAAAAATATTAGAATCTAACTGAAAATATCTTTCCAACGAATCCAAAAAATTGAAATTTCAAAGCGGGAATAAAAAGTTATGCCCAGTTGAAAATTCAGAATAGTCGCTGTGGAATTTTGGCCCTTAAAAATGGAAATTTTGCAAACGACCTTCCTTTTCGACGAAACCACTTTTGTTGGATCCGTGATGTCAAGATATTGCTAGATTCCAAAATTCGTAATTTTCTAAATCAATATGTGAGCGTGGCGAAAGAAAACGTGTTTTGACAGTTCCAGTCAATTTGGATCGGCCAGAAAATGGCCATTTTTCAAACGGTCTTCAAATTCGACGAAATTAGTTTTGTTAGGATCGTATTGTCAATACGAAGCTAGAAATAATTTTTCGGGAATTTTTAGAGTTAGTATGTGGCCCCGGTAAATTGAAATGTGCGTTCAAATTCAATATATAGATTTATATTTTGATTTTGACGAAAACTGATCGAAACAATGGAATTGGCTAACGGGACATATCCCATTGTGTTCGGAATATGGGTAATTGGCTAGGGTCGACAGTCGTTGGGCTCGATTCAGAGGTCGAATGAAAAACTTACTTTTTGAAATAAAATAAAATAAAATAAAAATATATTTATATATATAACCCCCTATACCTTTCTCTCCCTTAACACCGTTCATTGCAGAAATAAAATAAAATAAAATAAAGAAAAACCGCAAAACCACGGATCTCGTCATCGTTCTCCCCCCCCCCCCTCAGGCCATCGCGCTCCGCCACCGCACCCCCTTGTCCCGCCACGCTCCTCTCTCCTCCCTCCTCTTTCCATTCGATCGAACCCTAAAGCTCCATCCTCCCAAATCCCGCGCCCACATCGAAGAACCCAACCCCACCGAAGCACAACGTCTCTCCACCCATCGAATCCACCTCCGACTGCCGAGACCGTCCTGCGCGCCTCCCTGGCCTCCTCAGCCACCGTGAGCCACTGGATGTCGCCCTCCTCCTCAATCTGCAAGTAGAAACCCTCTCCCCTCTCGAGATTTTTACTGTAAGCCTTATTTTTATTTATTTACTTATTTGTTTGTTAATTTTAGTGTAATTAGTTTTTCTAAAATTATAAAAATCAATTTTCTTTTATAGCATAGTAATAAAAATATGATTTTGTTTATATCAAAGATACGATTTGTTTATATAAAAGAACATGATGTTTGTTATAATAGGAAAGTTAATATTTTTATTATAGGAAAATTAATATTTTTATTATTTTATGATAAGATTTTGTTTATAGAAAAGATTAGATTTTTAACACATTAAAGATACGATTTTTAAATAGAAAAGATTTGATTTTTAAAATGTAAAAGGTATGATTTTTAAAGCGTTGTAAAGAAATAATTCTTATCATATGAATGGCAAGTTAAAAATATGATTTTTAAATCATATACGTTGTTTTCAAAATGTCATTGAAATAAAAATTCGATTTATATATAAGAAGTAGCGATAAAAATTCGATTTTTATATATAGGAAGTGGCGTTGTTAAAAATATAATTTTTAACATATACCGCGTGAAACAGATCTCGTTGGAGACACAATGAAGATTTCCTACATATGAAGAGTCACGGTGAATTGGTTTAGCTAGTCGTTGAGAACTCCTCACTTATAATTTATTTTCTAGTTGAAATATATACTAGGATGCAGACGGTGCTTAGCAGCACCCGACACCCGTCGTCCACAGACCATAGATGACTTGTTTGTTTGATTTGGTGTGTTGTGAAAATTGATTGTGTGATGTGGATTGAATAAATATTTTATAGTTAAAATATAATTTTTAACGTGTATATAAAATAAATATTTATAAACAAATCGGACGGTTTGTTTATGTACACCCATTTAAAGGATATTGATTGGGACGATAAATTTTACACATCGCCCAACTGCACAAATAAAAAACTGTGTTTGTTGACTGAAACCCCACACGTGTATTGGGATGATATTTGACATACACTAATCCCGATTGTTTAGTTGTATGTCAATCGATGGGTTAGCAGACTGTGTAAGCGTTAATTATTTATATTTAATGTTTATTCAATTGTGTGGTGCACTTTGGATGATGGTTGATTATTTATCATTGCTATTATATACATGTGTTGTATAGAATCCATATAAATAACATTATATGGTAATTGATTGGGCCTCATTCTAATTTGGAAAATAAGGAATATTATAAAAGAAAATTCAAGTGTTGAATAGAATAAAAATTCATGTGTTGAATAAAATAAATATTCATGTGTTGAATAAAAATATAAATTCATGTGTTGAATAGAATAAATATTCATGTGTTGAATAAAAATATAAATTCATGTGTTGAATAGAATAAATATTCATGTGTTGAATAGAAATAAAAGAAAATTCATGTGTTGAAGAAAATATTCATTTGTTGAATAGAATAATGAAGTTATTGAAATATATAAAGCCGTGTTGATTAGATATGCGCCATTTTAACGTGAACGATATCTATATCGATTTTATTCATTTTTATAATGAATATCGTAAAGGAATTGATTTCAAAATATAATATTTTGAAAATACTATCATTTCTATATCGATGATATGGAATAATCAATTTTGATTTGAAATTGAATATGAAGTTGAAATCGTTTTGAAAACGAATTTAAAACGATTTATAAAATAGGTTTTAAAAGGAAATCGACGAAATATATGTATATATATATTATATATATAATGGCCTGAATAGAACGCGCCGCACTGCGGTAGTTCGCGAATTTCGACCATTGACTTCGAATGGACGTTACGGGAGATCCGACCGTCGGATTCTCCTAAAACCGGAACCGCTGGGTTCGTATCGAAAAGAGCTTTCTAATGAATAGTAGAGATTTGAAATCTAACGGTTGGATTTGGAATTATGTCCAAATCAAATTTGGAAAAGGTCGCTATAAGTGCAGTTCGATGGCCGTTGATGGAAATCGACTGTACGAGCCTTGATAAAATTATTAAAAATAGTAATAATTTGTGTAAAATCATAAGAAATAATTTGTGAAGAATTGGGATGAAAAATTCCAAAGTTGAAAAGATAAAAATATATTTTTATCGAAATGAACTAGTTTTGAACTAGAATTATAATCCCATTTATTTTTAAAATAAATAAAGTGGATTTGAAATGGTTTTGAAAATAACCATAATTTCCAATATATAAAGTGGAAATGGGTTTGAATCGAGATTGTCTTTGGAATATTTTGATGTTGGATTTCGTGATTGTGCAGATATTGTTATAGAAATTTGAAAGATATATTTTTATCGTTATTTCCAATAAGATATTTGTTGGTCGTAGAATTTGATATTGAATATAAGCCAATATATTTTCTATTCAGAGCCTTGTATTTAATATCAAATGGGATTTGGGTTTGTTGTGAATGGTGTCTTCATTTACACTGTTCTTAAACCTAGTTGAGAAAAATTTAAATCTTTTTATTTATATTTAATGAAGTATACCAATTAAATGGTATTTAATTGGAATTGAATTTAAATTGATTTTTGGGTTTATCGTGAACGGTATTTTAAATAACACTTGTTTTTTAACCCGATAATTAATGGAATGTGATTTTGGGTTGTCGTGAACGGTATCTTCAATAATACTATTCTTAGACCCAACGGAGTTAAGAAAATCAGAAACTAACTGAAGATTAGTTAAGTTGAATGGTTTCTTGGGTATTGATCTGATGTTGGTTTCGACCTTCGGGGTTATTACTTAGGGAATTGTTCACTTGCTAATTTACGGTTAAAGGCTGATGGAATAGAATGTGATTTTGGGTTTATCGTGAACAGCGTTTTTAAATGACATTGGTTCTTTAACCCAGTTAAAGACAGGATATGATTTCCCAAGTTAAACAATCATTAATATTGATTTTTGGGGAAGATTAAAACCAAGTTGAGTTTTAATGAATCTTTAATTAGATTGAAATGATCGAGAATGGAGTATCACCAGTTTTGCTCCAGGCGATAGTTAAATCTTTAATTAGATTTGAACGTGAAATGGTAATTGAATTTACCGATAACACCGTGGTGTTAGATATGAAGTATGACCGGTTTTACTTCATGAGATGAATAGGTTGGGGTTGGGAAATTTAACAAGTGATTACTTCGGTAAGGTTCGTTAATCCCGACTAGTTTGGATAAACCATAATTTGGTTTGAATTGAAATTCAAAAGAAGATTAAAGAATAAATTTAAAGAATTTATCTTTGATAAAATTAATGGGAACCTTTCCCCAAAGTATAAGAATATTTGAATAAAAGAATATTCTGAATTGGAATGAGGCGTATGTTGTGTTTGTGTAACACTTGTTGATTATAAAAGCGAGTTATTCAGAAAGACCGGGTTTATCCCATTCTAAATAACTGATTCAACGATGTGTCGAGGATGAAGACGGTGGTCGAAGACCAGAGGTCTTCACATCGTTTGGATAATTACTGATGATCTTGATTGGGCTGTACACCCAAGGGGAGGGAATCAGTTAGTGATCGTCCAGACGTACTTGGAGATCGATGGATATGCGAGGTACAAGGTGCCTCCGGTTTCGTTCAGACCCAGAACGGACTTGTAAATGGAATGTGTCTGACATTGGATATCATTCTGTGTGATTGATGGATATCGGTTGCATGGAGTGGTTTTCCTGTGTGGCATGCTAAGATGCAAATGATCAAGGCTTCTGTTGAAAAGCAGAGTCTTGTGGTGGATGATCAAAGCACGGCCTGTGTGGCATAGCGTTGTGTAGCGTTGATTCGCGAGCCTTACACCTTGGTTGTGAAGCAGAAACGGGAGAGGACCTCAGGGAGGGCATGCGTTTCTTTCTAGCTAGGGTGGTGTCAGTGACCTACCAGCCCTGACATTTATATTATTTTCACCTGTGTGGTTGTTGGATTGCGAGGCGCCTTGGATATATCGGTGACTATGTGGAGCCGATTGAGTCATTGGCTCATTTACGCACCCAAAGGGCGGGGAAACACAGTGTTCATGCATAATAATCCACATCGGTGGACCGACCCTGACGATCCATGGGGCAGTTGCGGCTGTTCCTGAGACATGGGCTAGATTGTCTCGAAGCCGGCGAGGACGATCCCTTGCCTCGGTTCGCAGATGGAAATCCAATTTCCAAATACGACATGTGCGGTTTTGATTGTAAACCTATATATGGCAACATAGTGGTATGGGGCACTTATGCCATCTATGATTGATACTTATGATTGAAATTGTTTTGACACTATACACTTATAGTAATAATAAAAGATGAAATTTCACGTACCAAGCATTCTTGGCTATTATAAGGTAAAAAACCTATCCTCCGGCTTGCGTTGCATTGTGTGATGGGACCTGGGTCTTATAATAGCTTCATTGTTCTTTATTTAGCATTGCGCTGTTGTTTTATGCACTGGTATTCTTGGGAGGAAACCTGTTCCGTGTTATACGGCGTGGTCCCTTGATTTACCTAACTTTAAAATAAAGATCAATAACTGTTTTAGTTCTCACATCAGTCACATGACTGACCTGGAGTTTATTGTTTTAACGTAAACTCTGGGTGCCCCTATTTTCGACATGGGCAGCTAGTAGTTTTGGTTTTGCAGATTTATATTCACAGGAACCTGGTTTACAGCTGCAATGATATCCGGAAAGCTCTGTATCCGTATATCTCTTTCAGTTGTGTATTGTATTATTTTTCCGCTGTAGTAATGTATTTAAATCTCTGATATTTCTCTGAAGTATAATATTTATTCATACTCTGTATATTCTTGTATTCTGATGGAATTGTTGTAATTAACAATGAAATGTTCTTCTGTCTGCGTTCCAATTTGTCGTGTTCTCAAAACAATCAGGGGTTTCGAACGGTCTTGGTCGGTTTAGCGATCGATTCGGATCGAGCGAAATTCCCTGTTGTCATAGATTCAATTCCTGTCGAGCCACTCACAATTGAGTCTATCCCTCAACCAATTTCTTCAGTTGAGTCGTCCCCAAAATATGAACTCAAAGTGCTGCCCATTCATCTTAAGTACGCTTACTTAGGAGACAATGAAACTTTTCCTGTCATTATCGCTTCTGACCTTACTTTAGAGCTGGAAAACAATTGCTCCTTCCCATCCTTAAGAAAAATAAGGAAGCTATTGGTTGGTCCATGGCTCATATTAAGGGGATTAGTCCTTCTATAGTCCAACATCGAATCCACCTTATAGATGATGCCAAGCCCACTAGTGATCCCCAGCGTCGACTGAACCCCATCATGAAAGAAGCAGTTCATGCTGAAATCCTTAAATGTCTTGATAATGGAATCATTTACCCAATTTTCGATAGTCAATGGGTGAGTCTGATTCATGTCGTACCTAAGAAATCAGGGATAACCATGATCCAAAATGAAGCTAACGAGCTTATCCCAACCCGTACCCAGACTAGTTGGCATGTTTGCATTGACTATAGGAAACTTAACACTACAACACGAAAGGATCATTTCCCTCTTCCATTTATCGATCAAATGTTAGAACGACTAGCCAGTCACGAGTACTACTGTTTCCTAGATGGGTACTCGGGCTATAATCAAATCCCTATCGCTCTTGAGGACCAAGAGAAAACCACTTTCACTTGTCCCTTTGGTACATTTGCGTACCGTCGTATGCCTTTTGGTCTTTGTAATGCCCCTGCAACCTTTCAGAGGTGCATGATTAGCATTTTTTCTTATATGATCGAGCGATTTTTGGAAGTTTTCATGGATGATTTTCCATCTTCGGGGATTCTTACACTGAGTGTTTACATCACCTTGATCTTGTCCTTAACCGTTGCAAAGACAAACACTTGACTCTTAATTGAGAAAAATGTCACTTCATGGTCAAACATGGCATTGTTCTAGGACACGTCATTCTAATAAAGGAATTGAAGTTGACAAAGCTAAAATCGAAGTTATCTATAACCTTCCCATTCCCAAATTCGTTAAGGACATCCGATCCTTTTTAGGTCATGCTGGCTTTTATCGTCGCTTTATAAAGGATTTTAGCAAAATCACTCAACCTTTGACTAATCTTCTTTGTAAGGATGCTCCTTTTGACTTCAATTCTGAGTGCATTTCATCTTTTGAGCATCTCAAAAATGAACTTATCTCTGCTCCTATCATCTGCTCTCCCAACTGGAAGCTGCCTTTTGAAATCATGTGTGACGCCTCGAATTTTGCTGTTGGCGCTGTCTTAGGACAACGAATCAATAAAATTCTTCATGTCATTTACTACGCAAGTAAGACTCTGAACGATGCTCAAATCAACTATATGACCACTGAAAAAGAACTCTTGGTAGTCATTTTCGCTCTAGAAAAATTCAGACCGTATCTAGTTGGCTCACACATCACCGTTCATACTGATCATTCCGCACTTAGGTACCTTTTCTCTAAAAAGGATGCTAAGGTTCGTCTCATTCGTTGAATCCTTTTACTTCAAGAATTTGACCTTACCATTAAGGATAAAAAGGGATCTGACAATGTTATTGCATACCCCTTGTCTCGTCTTCCAAATGCCCCGTCTTCTTCTCTTCTGATCAACGAGAACTTCTCGGATGAACAGCTCTTTTCATTGTCCACTGATCCTTGGTTCACTCACATTGTCAACTACTTAGTCACCAAGCAGACCCCTTCTTTTTGGTCTAAGTAGGATAAACACAAATACGTTTCCTAAGTGAAACATTTTTATTGGGACGACCCTTATCTTTTCAAATACTGTCCAGACCAAATCATCTGAAGGTGTGTTCCCGACACTGAAATTCGTAGTGTCCTCTCTTTCTGTCACGACCAAGCCTGTGGTGGTCACTTCGGTCCCAAGAAGACAGCCGAAAAGGTTCTCCAATCGGGTTTCTACTGGCCCAACCTTTTCAAAGACTTATGAATTTGGCAAAACCTATGATCGATGTCAGTTCTTTGGGAAAATTGGTAAATAAAATATGATGCCCCTAAACCCCATTCTAGAGGTCGAATTTTTTTATGTTTGGGGTAAAGACTTCATGGGACCCTTCCCTAATTCTTTTGGAAACCTTTATATTCTCTTAGCTGTTGATTGTGTTTCTAAATGGGTCGAAGCTGTTCCATGCAAAACAAATGATAACAAGGTTGTTGTGCGCTTCTTGAAAGAAAGCATCTTCTTTAGATTTGGCACACCTCGCACAATAATCAGTGACAACGAAACACACTTCTGTAATCGTTCTTTTGAAGCCCTCATGAGAAAGTATTCGATAACCTACAAGTTATCCACTCCTTACCATCCTTAAACTTATGGGCAATTTGAAGTATTGAATAGGCAGATTAAACAAATCCTTGAGAAAACTGTGAATCGAAATCGTAAAGATTGGTCCCAAAAGTTAACTGACGCTCTTTGGGCTTACCGCACTGCTTTCAAAACAAACTTGGGTATGTCCCCTTATCGGTTGATTTTTGGTAAGCCATGTCACTTGCCAGTTAAATTAGAACATAGGGCATTAAGTGTAGTAAAAACTTTAAATCTTGACATAGAGTAAGCAGGTGAACTTAGAAAACTTCAACTTAATGAACTTGATGAAATTCTAAATGATGCCTATGAAAATGAACGAATTTATAAGGACAAAATGAAAGTTTTTCATGATAAATCAATTTTACATAAAACTTTCATGCCAGGTCAAGAAGTTCTGTTGTATGACTCAAGATTGCATTTATTTCCGGGTAAGTTAAAATCTAGATGGATAGGACCTTACACTGTACAGACCGTTTTTCCGTATGGCGCCGTAGAAATTGAGAATCCAACCGATGGATCGTCCTTTATGGTCAATGGTCAATGCCTTAAACCATACATGGAACCAATACCCAACCAAGAGGAATAGCTCATGGTCCTCCATGAGCCACATTACATTCGGTAAGACGCACTAACCCTCTTTTGTACATATGTAAATATTCTCTTATTTTTTTTCCTTTCACTAAGATATGCCTGATTAACTATTGTGAGGACACAGTCACACTCAAGTGTTAGGGGAATTTACATTACATCAACAATCAAATTTTATGAACTAGGTCATTCATTGAACAAGGACTAACTTAAATTCATAAATAACACCTTGGTTCTTGTTTGATAAGTTGAATTATTGGGTGATGGGAATGAACATTATTTATTCATTCAATCATAATGTGTCTTTTTAAGATGCTAGCTTGAGACTGTGCAGACGTTAGTCGTGTTCTGGAGTAAACGTGTCAACCCTTGTTATACATGTTAGAATGTGCAATTAAAAATAATCAAAATAAAATCATCAAATAAAAATGATTTTGCACCTACATTTATTGGATTTTCTAAGTTCGTTTTCATGCATAATTTTTTTTCTCATTCAAATTTTCAAAATCATAAGTTCTAAAATCCACTTGGCCCAATTAAGGAGAAATGACTCATTGTAGCGTTCTTCTTCGATACCACACATTATTTAAACCCAAGTTTTAGTTGATGTATATCCATGTTTCGACAAGTTTTTCTTATATTGGTATACACAAGAACCTTTTGTTTAAAGGTTAAAAACATCACTTTTTATACTAATATTACACCACCCACTCCGTACTTGTTTAAAGGTAGGATAACCATATACCACATCTATTTCATACGGGTTATCTATCTTACGAAACTTTGCTTATCTCTCCTTTCAGTTTTTTAATAACAACAATCTAGACTTGTGTGTTGAATTAGGGTTATAGGAGTAGAGTAACTAGGGCATAAAACTTTCCTTTCATGAAGTGTTGGTAATGATTCGCTTAGTAGAGGAG
Source organism: Allium sativum (assembly GCA_030737875.1). Classification (NCBI taxonomy): domain Eukaryota; kingdom Viridiplantae; phylum Streptophyta; class Magnoliopsida; order Asparagales; family Amaryllidaceae; genus Allium; species Allium sativum. The sequence goes on from CM060910.1 coordinate 763,069,862, forward strand.
GAATCAAATGAAATAATGTACGTATCATTACATTTCTTCTCTGCTCATCATTCATCATGCAAAAAGAAAGAAAGAAAAGAAAAAAAAGAAGAATAAAAAAGAAAAGAAGAAAAAAAGTTGCAATAAAGAGAAAATCTCTGTGAATAAAAATAGTCATCCATCATTCTTGACTATAAAGCATTCATTTCCATTCCATCCACATCCGTCATTCCGTACATAGAAGCGAGGATTGTAGTTGAGGAAATAAAAGGAAACAAAAATGTTGATATGTGTCTTAGTATTACTCTATTTTCTAATACACTTTCCTTCTTATCTATAACATTTTTAGAACTTACAAAATTCTCCTTCATCTATGCATAACTCACATCCAATACATTACAGTTACATTGGTGCAAAATTTAAAAAAAAAAGAATAATAAATGATTGGGTGCACATTGTCGATGTGTAGAACTTTGGTTGACACCATGCTCTTAACCTTCAAGACAATTACAGTGTTATCAAGGAATTACAATTCAACTTGAAATTTTTTATTCATTTTTGCACCAATATGGGATGGACAATTTAGGACTGAACTGTTATTATTGAAGTTAGGTAAAGTCCTTGGAATTTGAAAGACCTTAAATATATCATTTGATTAATTCGCGTACTTAAGACACTTTGGATTTTGTGGGTAGCATACGCTGAAAAACCTCACGAGACAACACTCGTCCTACTAGGGACACCTAGGGGTTTAACGGCTTGTTGCATACGCTAAATGCAATCGTGTTTTCTACGAAAGTACGACATATCCTAGTTTAGTTTATTCGAGGACGAATAAAAAGATAAGTGTGGGGGTATTTGATATACACGTAAATGTGTATATTTTATCCGCTTATTTATCTTATTTTCCCTTTCAAATAATTGATAATGTATATTTATGGCTGTGTTTTCAGATTGTTTATAAAAAGCATGGTTAAGAGCATTTGATGAGTAAAGCATGAAGAATCTGCTTAAAAAGAGTGAAATTTGCAATTACTAAAGCTTGAAGACTGTAAAGCTTGAAGAACGGTTGCAAATAGAATTCAGTTAGGAAGATTTGGCTCAATGGTTACTCATGCTGCGTTCACATTAGCTTATTTGCAAGGCCACTCACTCTACAGCTGCGTTCACACTGGCTTATGTGTTATTTGGGCTAAATCTTTAGTCCCACATTGTGTAATTAGCCAATTTGTCTTTGTCATATCAACTATAAATACACTTGTATCTTGTTCATTTAAAAACACATTGGGTTTTGTTCTGGAATTCTCTTCTTGGGATAAAATCATTCTTCTTCCTTTCTCTTTACTTTTTATTGTATTTTATTTATGTTGTTTATTTTCTGTTTCTTTTCTCTTCTAGCTATGTTAATCTCCTTTAATTAGGGGGTGATGACGCTAGATTAGATTCAATATGAATCACATAGCCAAAGAGATTAGAACTTCATGTATGTAGATCTAGATCTGAACCAAGGGTTGGATCTATACCTTCATACTTTGTGTCGTTTAAGAGCTATGCTCCTTCACAGGGTACATTCGAGTTCGATCTAACATTTATCAGATTTATATCTAAAATTTAGGGTTTTAGAAATAAATTAGTGAATCTGTCCTGATAGCCTACGGTTTTTTAAGAGCTTAGCTCCTTCATAGGCTATACTTGTTGTTGTTCACATATTTGTTTTTAGAAACCTAATTATCGTTGATTCATGTTTGTGACAGAAACATGAATTAGGTCTGTATTAATTCGTTTGGCTATTGATGAATATTAATCTAATTTATGTTGTTGCTCCATAATTGCTTTCTTTAATCATATAAAACTCTCTTTTATTTAATTTCTGTTATATTTTTGTGTTCAATCAAAATTCTGGAATAACTTGATTGGATTTATTAGTAAAATAATTTTTGGTCCTAGAGTTCGACACCCTCTACAACAATCCTTGTTGTTTAGGAAAGCCAAACGAATTTTATAGTTGTTTACAATTGTTTGATTTGTTCGCAAACAGTGTTTCTTCATAAATCGGGTTTGATGCAGTTTCATCCCCTAACTTGTAACTTGCCTTGTCCATGTAAACACAACAGTGTTGTTTCTGATATGTTTTTGACTTGATTATGCGCTTGAACCATTTATCCTCTGTTGTAACACCCCGAAAATTCTATAAACTGTGAAATTAACAAATTAAAGTATAATTAATTTGAAATCAAAGAACTAAGGGAAATGGGATACGCCATTGCGTTCGTCTCGGAAAAATACGCGAAATAGAGTCCGAGTTTTCGAAAAACGGAGTCCGTATGAAGAAGATATGGCCTTCGGAAGTTTTTAAATTAAGTTTAAAATTCAAACAGAATAAAACAATTAAAAATTCCGAAGTGGGGCCCGATGGGCCAGGGCGGGGAGAGGCCCGCCTGACGCACCCAGGTCGACTGGGCTGTCGACCTGGTCTAACCAGGTCGACAGGCCTGTCGACAGGGCTGTCGACAGGGGTGTCGACCTGGTCCAGAGCCAGGTCGAACCCAGCCCAACCTGGCTGGCCTATTCTGTGTTTGGCCGATTTTCTGTGGTCTGCTTTGTCATTAGGGCTAGGTGGCAAGCTCTAATTGGTCTCTCCTTAGGATGAATGGCTACGATCAATCCAAGCAAAATCAATGGCCCTAAACAGTTCATTACCTCTATAAAAACAACCCTAGACTAACCCTAATCTATTCATTCAAAAATAAGAACAAAGCCGCCATGTTGCTGAGGAGCGTCTAGGAGTAGCCACCAAATTGGAGAGAAGATTAGGAGGAAAATTCTAAAGCCTAAAGCAATTCAAGCAAATCAAATCAACGCCTACGTCAAAAGGAGTCGCATCTCTAATTCCTAAATTAGAGAATTCGCCGCAACGATTGTAAGTAGAGTATTATTTTGGTATGAACAAATAATTGTGTGGATATGTATACTTGATTTGTGGCGATAAAATAATTCATATTTGTGCGTTGGAATATTGTATACGTTTGGATGTTCTTGAATTATGTTATTCATTATGAAAAACTACATGCGGTAGTTTTATGCAAGTATGACGTTTGGATATTCGCAAAATATGTAATTTATGTTGAAGCTACATGTATGTAGTTGATTAATTGAAATTCATGCAAGTTTGGGATTTTGTTACTATGCCATCATAATGTGTATTTTTACACAAATATCATTTTTGTGAAGTAATTGGAATAAGGTTGGGATTATCATAATTCATATGAAATTATATTGAAAAGTCTGGCACCATGATCTATGTATTAAGCCATGTTTTGTACTAGAAACCTATTTGCAAACTTATGAATATGGCTAGGCTATGATCGATATTTCGCATAATTGAAACCATGTTAGGTCTATATTGTTAACAAGAATTATATGATGACATATGTGGTACATGGCTAGGTTAGATTCAAAAATCCCTTTTTGCAAGTTTACATGACTAAAGTAAAAATCATGATTTCATGTTAGAAATATTTATGCCATAGTTATGTGAACAAATTTAACTATACTTATGCCATGCTTATGTTTGACATTATGCCATGCTTATGTTTGACATTATGCCATGCTTATGTTAGAAATATTTATGCCATGCTTATGTTTGACATTATGCCTAAACAAAAATATAGGTTCATGTTGTAGTTAAGCCCACATGTTAATAGTGATATTCTTAACTTAACTACAAGTTTACATGGTTTGATTCATGTCACTGATGCTTTTATGATCAAAGTATATGTTACTACTATGCAAGTACACCAGTTTCTATTTTGTATTTCCAACGTCATATTGCAAGTTCATACGCTCACCTTCCCCTTTTTGTGTATGTAATCACGCTTTAAGCCTCCCCTCTTTCGCATGGCTAAGTTGGGCTTAAAAAGGTTAAGCCCAACATATAAACGAACGTATTAAACGGGGGAAAATAACGTTGGGCTAAATTAATTAATAAATGAAAATATAAAGTAGAAGGGCCCAAATTCAAGTATGGGTTGGGCCCATGATTGGTGTAACCTTTACACCATTAACTTAATAATGGGCCGCAAATATTTACATATAAATAAAGAAGAAAGACAAAATATGTAAATGTAGAACATACGATGTGTTTAACCCGAGGTTGGATTGAGTTGTGATGTAAACCTGCCCGGAACCGCCCGGCTGTCCAGTAGTCACAACAATACCTATCCAATGTGGGAGGTTAAACATAGAGCCCAATAAGGACCCGAGGTTAGACTGAGTTGTGGCGTAAGACTGCCCGGAACCAACCGGCAACAGGCAGCCACAACAATACCTGTCTAATGTGAGAGGTCAAGGGCTTAATAAGACAATTAAGGCTGAGTCAGGATTGTTAGGATTAAGTGAACTAAAGACTTAATCAAAATGGAACATGCTAAACTAAACGGACTGGTGGGGTTAGGTTAGAAAACACTTAACCAACTTAGCATGTGGTTAGAGATAGAAAACCTAGTAACGGGGGACCCTTTTCAGCAGTAACCCTAGAAGGTGTATCAGGAAACCCTGAAACTAGGCAGGGTGGGGCACGATTACTGGGCTGATTGTAAGAGGTCAAATCGACGGCGGTGGTGTAGCAGTGTAGGTTCTAACGGGGTGCGGGCGTGCACACACTCCGGCGCAGAAAAATAAGGCACTGGACACCAGTAGCATACCTGTGCACTCTAGGATTGTGTCGGGCCGCTACCATGGGACTTGATACACCCCATGGTGGGACCAGCATAGGTAACTACAACATCGGGGGCTGTAAGACACATGTAACTATGCGAGTAGGAGCCGATCATCATAGAATGGATCACATCACCCTGATTATGGGGTGCCAGTTGGAAACTAGTTTATATGGGTTCAGAGATTAACATGGGGGTACGATAGTATATTCGACCCTAGACAACTTAACCAAGTTTATAGTGTTTTCCCACTTCTTGATTATACTTATCTTACCCAGTTCTTTATTCATAGACAAAATAGTACTAGACTTACTCAGGCTTTATGTCTGACTCTACTTTTCTTTCGTCTTCTTTTCTTCCGTCCCCCCCCCCCCCAGGTCCACAGGGAGGGAACACTGCAGCTTGACCAGCATTAACATCCAGCTTGAAGAAGAGAAATGTATTGCTTGGACTTTTTCGCTTTGAACTATGGCTTTGGACAAACTCTATGGGGCTTTTGCAGTTTATCTATGCTTTATTTATGCTTCTTTAAATAATGTAATCAAGACAGATTATGAAAGTGTTATGTTGTGTTTTTGGAAAGGATGTAAGACAATTATGGTGATGTTGTTGTAACACGTATTTGCTTTTATAAAATAAAAGTTCTTATTTTTCCGCTGCTTACAAATATGTGTTCTTATATCTGTCTTGTATATCTGTGACTTATACTTATAAACCTCCACCAAAATTAGGGCATTCCCTTTGAGAGTGACTCTAACGGAGGTGGGGTGTTTCACTTGGTATCAGAGCATAGGTTTACCAGATAAGATAAAAAGTTTTGAAAATTATTTTCAAAAAGGAAATTTAAAGAAGCATTTTTAAAAGAAAAATATTATTTTATTCTAAAAGGCAAAGTCCACTCCCCAAAGCCATAGGTATTATCTCTTATCCTTCGTTTTGAATCTATCCTTTTTGTTTCAGCATGTCCCAAGAACTTAACTTGCCGGAAGGGGTGCCAATACCTGGTTGGTTTAGACGGTTCTTAGAAGCAAGGGCCACTCAGCCAGGTCCTACTGTTCCTCCTCCCCTAGCTGAAGGAAATCATCCAGCTGCAGCGGCACCTTTTCCTCCACCTCCTCCTCGGGGAAACACGTTTGCTAAGATATGTAAAGATTTTAAAGCTAAGGAAGGAAGGGATTTCCATGGAACTGAGTCCTTCGTGGCAGCTAGAAATTGGCTGAAAGAAACGGAGGACCTATTCATCATCTTTGAGGTAAAAGATAGACAAAAAGTACAACTGGCAGTATGGCTATTGAAGGGCGAGGCTTCCTACTGGTGGGAAGTCACTAATGCTGAAAGACCAGTAGAGACATGGGAGGACTTTAGGGCAAGGTTTGAGACTAAATTTCTCTCAGATGCGGAAAGAAGTTTGCAGTTGGAAAAATTCTTATTTCTTAAGCAAGGGGACAAGACAGTCAGAGAGTATGTGAATCAGTTCGATGAGCTGGCTAGGTTTGGGCTTGACCTAGTCAACACCCCGCACAAGAAGGCTCTCCGTTTCGTCAAAGGGTTGAATGAGCCATTACACAGTTTGGCCATGACCCATATACCCATGGGAGCCACGTATGAAAGATTGGTGCAAATGGCATTGCTGAATGAAGAGGATAAGGGCAAGAAGGAGACAAAGGCAGAAAGCTCTCAAGGGAAGAAAGAGGGTTTGCAGCCTAAGAAGACAGACTTTAAGAAAGGCGGGAAAGGCAACAAAGAGAAGAGGAAGTGCAATTTTTGTGGCAAAGTGGGACACTTAGTAAAGGACTGCCGGAAAAAGAAGGCCAAGGAGAATGGTGGGTGCTTTTCGTGCGGTGAGACAGGCCACAGGGCTAAGGACTGCCCAAAGAAACGAGGACAGGGGCAGAGGACTGGATCCACCCCAGGGGCACAGGTTCATGTGCTAGAAGCGCCACCTCTGCAACAGCGTGGTATAAATACTTCTGTAGAAAGTGTAGTTTATCTTTATGATCACCCCGTTCGCACTTTATTTGATTCTGGCGCATCACACTCCTTTATCTCGTCTGCTCTAGTAGAATCTCTGCACCTAAAAACTAGTATGGTAGAGGACCCCTTAATTGTTTCAAACCCAATTGGGGGCCCAGCTCATTTGTCTATGATCTGTCTGGATTTGAAAATTTCTATCCTAAGTGTTGAATTTCAATGTAGTGCCTTTGTTTTGGGCTTTTCGGGGTATGGTTTGATTTTGGGTATGGATTGGCTATCCAGTAATGGGGCCATCCTTGATTGTGAGAAAAGGGTTGTTAGGCTCCTAACCCAGCTCGGTAATACTTTGGAAATTTCTTGTAATCCCTCGTATGCGGTTATGCTTAGTTATCTTGAATCGCTAGATGCCTCTGTTGAAAATTTGCAATCAGTTAAAGTGGTCCGGGAATATCCGGATGTCTTCGAAGAGGTGAAGGGCTTGCCTCCGAAGCGGGAAATAGACTTCCGCATATATCTTGTAGATAATGCAAAGCCCGTTGCGTTGCCCGTTAGACACATGGCTCCACGAGAAAGGAAAGAGCTCAGTAAACAGATTAAAGAGCTTCTAGAAAAGGGGTTCATTAGGAGAAGCATTTCAGAATGGGGCGCTCCAGTGGTGTTCGCTACAAAGGCGGATGGTTCACTCCGTCTATGTGTTGACTATAGGGAGCTCAACAAGCTAACGAAAAAGAAGGCACCCTCTCCCTAGAATTGACGATTTATTTGACCAGCTTGTAGGAGCGTCTGTTTTCTCCCAACTCGATTTAGCAACCGGTTTTCATCAGCTAAGGGTGGCTGAAGATAGCATCGATAAAACGGCGTTCAGAACCCCAGACGGCTTCTTTGAATGGCTTGTCATGCCTTTCGGCTTGACAAATGCACCTGCGTACTTCGTGGACCTGATGAGTAGGGTATTTAGAGATTTCCTCAACAAATTCGTAGTGGTCTTCGTAGATGATATCCTTATCTTCTCAAAAAGTGAAGAGGAACATGCTCAGCACTTAAGGGCAATCATGGAAACTTTGCGAGTCCATCAACTAAAAGCCAAATTCTCCAAATGCCACTTTTGGAGAGAAGAGGTGAGGTTCCTTGGGCACATAGTATCCAAACAAGGGTTAGCGGTGGACCCTGCTAAGGTAGTGGCGGTACACGATTGGAAGACACCAAGGAATGCAACTGAGGTCCGAAGCTTCCTAGGACTAGCAGGTTTCTATCGGAAATTCATAAGGGATTTTGCGAAAATCTCAGCTCCGCTCACGAAATTGACTAAGAAGAATCTAGTGTTCAATTGGGATTTGGATTGCGAGTTTGCTTTCCGACGACTGAAAAGGGCTCTCACAACAGCCCCAGTTTTGACGCTGCCAGATGGGAGCAAGATGTTCACAGTTTATACGGATGCATGTGGGACAGGGCTAGGCGCCGTCTTAATGCAAGAAGGAAGGGTAGTAGCTTATGGCGGGAGGCAGTTGAAAGTGCACGAAAAGAACTACCCAACCCACGATCTTGAGTTAGCCGCCATCGTCTTTGCACTCAAGTCTTGGCGACACTATCTCCTAGGTGAGAAGTTCGAACTTTACACTGACCATAAATCGTTGAAATATCTTTTCTCGCAGAAGGATCTTAACTTGAGGCAACAAAGATGGATGGAGTTTCTTGCCTCGTACGATTTCGAGATCTCCTACACTCCGGGCAAAGGCAACGTAGTAGCAGACGCGTTGAGCCGAAAGAAATTGACCCTAAGCCCGTTGTTTGTTGAAAGACAAAGCCTAGAGTTTATAGCCAGCTTCGACTTTAGGCCTTCCTCCGATTTCGTACCAGGCTTGCTAGCATCTCTCGAAGTGCGCCCAACCTTAGTGGATTCAGTAGGGACAGCACAACGCGAAGACCCTCAGCTTGTGGAAATAATTGATAGGCTAATTAGGGGTGAGACTTCAAGTCACCTCAACAGATACTCCATCGACGATAAGGGGTTGCTAAGGCGAGACGGAAGACTATGCGTCCCACAGACGAAGGATTTAATAAAGAAGGTTCTCGAGGAAGCACATCACTCCAAAATGACGATACACCCAGGCGGGGATAAAATGTACAAAGACATAAAAAGGACTTTCTTCTGGAACGGCATGAAAAAGGACGTGGCAGAGTTCGTTTCTAAGTGTATGGTGTGCCAACAGGTTAAGGCGGAACAGAAAAAGCCTGGCGGACTGCTACATCCTCTGGAGGTCCCGCAGTGGAAGTGGTATAGCATCTCAATGGACTTCATCGATGGGCTGCCTAGGTCTAGGAGAGGCAACACTAGCATTTGGGTAATAGTGGATAGGCTTACTAAAAGCGCCCACTTTTTACCTGTCAAAAGTAAAAGAACTGCCTCATCCCTAGCATCACTTTACCTTAAGGAAATCGTTCGACTCCATGGAATACCGTCTAGCATTGTTAGTGACCGAGACCCCATTTTCACCAGCGAGTTTTGGCGGAGTCTGCAAGAAGCAGTAGGAACGCAGTTATGCTTGAGCACAGCCTATCATCCCCAAACCGACGGCCAAACAGAGAGAGTGAACAGAGTTTTGGAAGACCTTCTAAGACTATGCGTCCTTGACTTCGGAGGGACATGGGAAGACCACCTTCCTTTGGTGGAATTTGCCTACAACAACAGCTATCAAGCAACCATCGGAATGGCGCCCTTCGAAGCTTTATATGGAAGACCGTGCCGATCGCCCACTTGTTGGTGGGAGTCTACTGATAAGCTCATACTTGGACCAGATATGATCCGAGAGACTTCAGAGAAAGTAGACTTAATACGAAGAAGGATGAAGACGGCCCAAGACAGACAAAAGTCCTATGCCGACAAGAGGAGGACCGACCTTGAATTTGAGGTTGGAGACAGAGTTTTTCTCAAGGTATCACCGCTAAGGAACGTTGTTCGTTTTGGAACCACAGGAAAGCTAGCGCCAAGGTTCGTAGGGCCATTCCTTATCATCGAGAAAATTGGGAAAATGGCCTATAGATTAGAGCTGCCCGAGAAGTTGGCTGGAGTCCACAACGTTTTTCACGTTTCACATCTCCGAAAATGTCTACATGAGTCTGCTGAAGTGGTAGAGCCAAATATCCTCGAAGAGGCCGAAGTGGAACGCGAAGCAACCATAAGAAAAGTTCCAACCCGCATCTTAGGAACGGAAGTGAAGAAGCTACGCAACCGCGAAGTCAAGCTCGTCAAAGTCCAATGGAGCGACGCCGAGGGAGACGCAACTTGGGAAACTGAAGCTAGAATACGCACTGCCTACCCTTTTCTGTTCGAGGGTACATCCTTGATCTTTCATTTTCCTTAAGTTGCGCTTTTATCTATCTTTTTAGGTATATTTCCTCGACCTTATCTTTTAGGTAGAAACCCTTTGGATGGAAACATGTAATTGAAACATGTTATGGATGATGGTTGCAAGTGGTTGCAAGTGATTGCTAATGGTTGCTCGTGGTTGCATATACACACACAATCTAGGTTTTAGATCGGCTCAGTCACTTCATATTGCATATGCATATATGTTTGCATTCGTATATGGTTGAACTTTAATGTGTTGTCATATGGATGTTGCATTCGTAATGAATGATTGTGCACTCATGTAGAATCAAGAATAGGAAAATTTGCATACATAATGGATTCATGGCACTTACATAATTCGCATTAAGGAGGTCAACTGAATCAGTAGACCGCCTGATTTTGCATTAGATAAGTACATGTATACACACACACTTTGCATATGATCATGAAGCATTAGAAGTCTTTTAAGGACAATGGATGCTCGTGTTTGATGGATGAGTAGATGGATGATTGGATGTTAGGATATACATTCCTCCTAACTTGAAGATTTCGGGGACGAAATCCTTTTAAGTGGGGGAGAATGTAACACCCCGAAAATTCTATAAACTGTGAAATTAACAAATTAAAGTATAATTAATTTGAAATCAAAGAACTAAGGGAAACGGGATACGCCATTGCGTTCGTCTCGGAAAAATACGCGAAATAGAGTCCGAGTTTTCGAAAAACGGAGTCCGTATGAAGAAGATATGGCCTTCGGAAGTTTTTAAATTAAGTTTAAAATTCAAACAGAATAAAACAATTAAAAATTCCGAAGTGGGGCCCGATGGGCCAGGGCGGGGAGAGGCCCGCCTGACGCACCCAGATCGACTGGGCTGTCGACCTGGTCTAACCAGGTCGACAGGCCTGTCGACAGGGCTGTCGACAGGGGTGTCGACAGGGGTGTCGACCTGGTCCAGAGCCAGGTCGAACCCAGCCCAACCTGGCTGGCCTATTCTGTGTTTGGCCGATTTTCTGTGGTCTGCTTTGTCATTAGGGCTAGGTGGCAAGCTCTAATTGGTCTCTCCTTAGGATGAATGGCTACGATCAATCCAAGCAACATCAATGGCCCTAAACAGTTCATTACCTCTATAAAAACAACCCTAGACTAACCCTAATCTATTCATTCAAAAATAAGAACAAAGCCGCCATGTTGCTGAGGAGCATCTAGGAGTAGCCACCAAATTGGAGAGAAGATTAGGAGGAAAATTCTAAAGCCTAAAGCAATTCAAGCAAATCAAATCAACGCCTACGTCAAAAGGAGTCGCATCTCTAATTCCTAAATTAGAGAATTCGCCGCAACGATTGTAAGTAGAGTATTATTTTGGTATGAACAAATAATTGTGTGGATATGTATACTTGATTTGTGGCGATAAAATAATTCATATTTGTGCGTTGGAATATTGTATACGTTTGGATGTTCTTGAATTATGTTATTCATTATGAAAAACTACATGCGGTAGTTTTATGCAAGTATGACGTTTGGATATTCGCAAAATATGTAATTTATGTTGAAGCTACATGTATGTAGTTGATTAATTGAAATTCATGCAAGTTTGGGATTTTGTTACTATGCCATCATAATGTGTATTTTTACACAAATATCATTTTTGTGAAGTAATTGGAATAAGGTTGGGATTATCATAATTCATATGAAATTATATTGAAAAGTCTGGCACCATGATCTATGTATTAAGCCATGTTTTGTACTAGAAACCTATTTGCAAACTTATGAATATGGCTAGGCTATGATCGATATTTCGCATAATTGAAACCATGTTAGGTCTATATTGTTAACAAGAATTATATGATGACATATGTGGTACATGGCTAGGTTAGATTCAAAAATCCCTTTTTGCAAGTTTACATGACTAAAGTAAAAATCATGATTTCATGTTAGAAATATTTATGCCATAGTTATGTGAACAAATTTAACTATACTTATGCCATGCTTATGTTTGACATTATGCCATGCTTATGTTTGACATTATGCCATGCTTATGTTAGAAATATTTATGCCATGCTTATGTTTGACATTATGCCTAAACAAAAATATAGGTTCATGTTGTAGTTAAGCCCACATGTTAATAGTGATATTCTTAACTTAACTACAAGTTTACATGGTTTGATTCATGTCACTGATGCTTTTATGATCAAAGTATATGTTACTACTATGCAAGTACACCAGTTTCTATTTTGTATTTCCAACGTCATATTGCAAGTTCATACGCTCACCTTCCCCTTTTTGTGTATGTAATCACGCTTTAAGCCTCCCCTCTTTCGCATGGCTAAGTTGGGCTTAAAAAGGTTAAGCCCAACATATAAACGAACGTATTAAACGGGGGAAAATAACGTTGGGCTAAATTAATTAATAAATGAAAATATAAAGTAGAAGGGCCCAAATTCAAGTATGGGTTGGGCCCATGATTGGTGTAACCTTTACACCATTAACTTAATAATGGGCCGCAAATATTTACATATAAATAAAGAAGAAAGACAAAATATGCAAATGTAGAACATACGATGTGTTTAACCCGAGGTTGGATTGAGTTGTGATGTAAACCTGCCCGGAACCGCCCGGCTGTCCAGTAGTCACAACAATACCTATCCAATGTGGGAGGTTAAACATAGAGCCCAATAAGGACCCGAGGTTAGACTGAGTTGTGGCGTAAGACTGCCCGGAACCAACCGGCAACAGGCAGCCACAACAATACCTGTCTAATGTGAGAGGTCAAGGCCTTAATAAGACAATTAAGGCTGAGTCAGGATTGTTAGGATTAAGTGAACTAAAGACTTAATCAAAATGGAACATGCTAAACTAAACGGACTGGTGGGGTTAGGTTAGAAAACACTTAACCAACTTAGCATGTGGTTAGAGATAGAAAACCTAGTAACGGGGGACCCTTTTCAGCAGTAACCCTAGAAGGTGTATCAGGAAACCCTGAAACTAGGCAGGGTGGGGCACGATTACTGGGCTGATTGTAAGAGGTCAAATCGACGGCGGTGGTGTAGCAGTGTAGGTTCTAACGGGGTGCGGGCGTGCACACACTCCGGCGCAGAAAAATAAGGCACTGGACACCAGTAGCATACCTGTGCATTCTAGGATTGTGTCGGGCCGCCACCATGGGACTTGATACACCCCATGGTGGGACCAGCATAGGTAACTACAACATCGGGGGCCGTAAGACACATGTAACTATGCGAGTAGGAGCCGATCATCATAGAATGGATCACATCACCCTGATTATGGGGTGCCAGTTGGAAACTAGTTTATATGGGTTCAGAGATTAACATGGGGGTACGATAGTATATTCGACCCTAGACAACTTAACCAAGTTTATAGTGTTTTCCCACTTCTTGATTATACTTATCTTACCCAGTTCTTTATTCATAGACAAAATAGTACTAGACTTACTCAGGCTTTATGTCTGACTCTACTTTTCTTTCGTCTTCTTTTCTTCCGTCCCCCCCCCCCCAGGTCCACAGGGAGGGAACACTGCAGCTTGACCAGCATTAACATCCAGCTTGAAGAAGAGAAATGTATTGCTTGGACTTTTTCGCTTTGAACTATGGCTTTGGACAAACTCTATGGGGCTTTTGCAGTTTATCTATGCTTTATTTATGCTTCTTTAAATAATGTAATCAAGACAGATTATGAAAGTGTTATGTTGTGTTTTTGGAAAGGATGTAAGACAATTATGGTGATGTTGTTGTAACACGTATTTGCTTTTATAAAATAAAAGTTCTTATTTTTCCGCTGCTTACAAATATGTGTTCTTATATCTGTCTTGTATATCTGTGACTTATACTTATAAACCTCCACCAAAATTAGGGCATTCCCTTTGAGAGTGACTCTAACGGAGGTGGGATGTTTCATCTGTACCCTTGCAATTGTGTGAATCTACACATGTTTGGATTATATAATGGCCATGCTTCATTTGATCCCTTCTTTGTGTTCACTGTGTACTCTGGTTGGACATTCTGAGATTAAACTATTATTGTATCTTTGCTTTGTATCTGATCTTAATCGAAGGCTAGCCTAGGTGGGGAAGAGATGTGTTGTGAGGAAATGAAAAAGGGGTTGGTGTCTATTTATAGGTAGAATAAATGACCCTCAACCATTGGATTTAGATTTTAAATATGAACCAACCTTGTCCTTGGGTCAATCTGGATTGGTAATATCAACAAATAAAAAGCGGACACATCAGCCCTAAAAATCACGAATTAAATTCGTCCATTCGTTGCATTTCACGCCTTGCAAGTAAACGTTCCAGGCACGTCTGGGTCGAGCCAGTACCAAGCTAGGTCGACACATGGGTCGACCCATATGTCGACCTGGCCACCAAATGTGTCGTCCCACATAATATATATGCATATATATACATTTTAATTTCTGATTTGAATTTCAAATTTCAAACTGCCATAACTCCTTTTTTATGTCCGTTTTACGCAAATCAAATATGCATCTGGACTTGAAAATCGTAACGGGCACAATGGCGCAATCCCCATTGTCAAATTCCCATAATTTTTCGACTTATTCTTTAATTAGTTTGTTAATTAATTTCAGTTTTTAAAAATTTAGGTTGTTACAACCCCTTTAGTTACCCTACTATATCATGAGCTACACCAATCCAAATCAAACAAAAATTTGTAAATGCTCAATCCATATGTATACTATCATCTACCCGAAATTTGAGCTTGTTTCGACATTCGTAGAATAACATATTTGATTTTTAAATTTAACGGTTCAAATAAATGTCTGAACAGCGAATAATTGAGCTAAGATTTCGAAAATGTTACAAATGTCAAAATGAGCTCAAATTTTGGATAGATGATTATATATATGTGGATTGAACATCTATAATTTTTATTGGATTTGGATTGGTGTAGCTCACGATACGGTAGGGATGCTAAAGGAATACTACAAAATAGGGGTGCCCAAGAATGCTCCTATATATATACATATACATATATACATAAATAAATATAAGTGAAAACTTGAAGCCGCCATGATTTGCTTTCCTATGCTCTAATTTGTTAAACTTTACTTTTGAAGAGAATGTGAAGAGAAAAGTGGAAATTTATTGTACTTTGTTTCATACCCGTAGTATAAATAGGCTGTAACCGTGAGCCGAGACAGCTATTTGGGCTGAGAAATAAAAATTTACCCAGTTTCAAAATAAATAAATAAAGTGAGATGAAAAGGAGGTGATTAATAACCATAAATTAGATAAATTTGCAGGGGATGCAGATTAAGGATCTTAAGGCAAACTAAACACTAGAGGGGTGGTGAATAGTGTTTTGTGGATTTTATTAATTTCTAAAAATCTTTTTGGATTTATCATAATGTTATGCAAATCACAGATATCAATAATCATATAATCAATCACAAACGCAGAAAATAAAAATAAAAAGCAGTAAAAGTAAAGCACATGCCGGGATTTTATACTGGTTCGGAGTTACCTTAAATCTAGTCCCACACAACGCTGGGTTGATGTGGACTTCTATTCAGCTAATATTCAATATTACAATCCTTGGTTTCAAGGCTGCAAGGGCACACCCCAACTGATTTTTGGAGTACAGTGAGGCTCGGTTGATTTTCGGGCCGTAACAAACACCCAGTTGGTTTTCGGGCTAAAATCACACCCATTTGGTTTCTGGGTTACAATCACACCTTTCTCAACATCAGTTTTAAAGTGTTACTCGATAGAACTTAATCTGGTGATCTTTGATTATAGAAATCCTATAACCCTTGAGTAGCACTTGAATTCCAAAGAGAGTTTGATGGAGAAATGCAAGAGAAAGCGATTAATATAATTCTCTTTGAAAATCGACAGAGTATAAGTATAGATTTTAGGAATTTAAGAAGAATAATGGAGAGAAGGGGAAGGAAGAAGAAGATAATGACAAGTTAGTTAAAAAATTGAATATAGAAGCCTATTTATAGTCTACCAACAATCAAATCCTTTTAGAATAATTCTGAATTCAAAAGACACACTTTTCGAAATTTGTATTTCAAATAAACGATATATATATGTCGATATATAAAAAACATATGTCGACATGCCTTAAGAATTTTTCAAAACTAAAAAAATTGATTTGAAACAAATAATGGTTAAATAAATTATGACAATTCTTGAGTTAAAATAAACTATATTCTTTTATATTAAAATAGAGTTTTTCAAGTAAAAATATATATTAAAAAGGTATATTAAGTTAATCTAAAAAATGACTCAAAACTAAATTAAAATGATATAAAAGTATATATGTAAAACTATAAATATACGAATACTTTAGAACTTAATAAATTAAACTAGGGAAATTGAAAACATAAGTAACTATGAAATTAATATTAAATCTATGAGTAATAAATATTTGAATTAGGTGTTAAAATATATTAAGAAATAAAGTATAATTTTAAAACAGAAGTTAAACTAAATTTCAGGAGTTAAAATAGATTTAAGAATAAAGAGATATAGTTTTAAGATAAGGAAGTAATTTTGAACTCAATTAAAAATAATGAGAAAAAGTTTGATATAGTAATTCAATGCTAACCAAAGTTTTAACAAAATATCTAGTCACAATTACTTATATCTCTTGAACCCTTAAACTCTCGTTACTCATGAGTCATGTATCTTGAACTCTTCTACTTTGAAATCTTGATTCTCTGAACTGTACAATCTTCAATAATCAAACCTGCAAAGATTTCCTACATACAGACGTACGCACACACACACACACACACAGATATATATTATAGACAATTGAGTTAGTATATACTAATAATTGAAACAAGGTTGTTGTCATCAAAACCAACATCATAACCCCTAACAAAATCCTTGGAAAATTTGACGTTTAGCTTCTTTGACTTATTGTCTCCTTCGATAATTGAAGTAAAAAATAAAATTATTAGTCCATAACAAAATATTAATATAAGTTACTAAATGAGCAAAAGTATATTCTTTAATTTAATTTTTTAGTATGGAATATAAAAAAAAACGAGAACCGAACAATTGGACAGTGGTTAATCGACTTTGTTGAGAAATAACTACATGAGATGATTGATTTGTCTAATGAGAAATATAAATGTTGAATTTCTTGTCCAATTCACAAGAATTGTAAAATTGATAATACGAAAAAGAAAGTTAACATTGATTTTTAGAAAAGGAAAATAAATTAAGGAGGAATGAACGTTTTTCTTACAAATAAATATTATCAATTGATTAAAGAATCACATGTAAAAGGTGAGTTTCCTACATATTAGATGTAGGATACCACTAATTATCAATTCAATATTGGATAATGTATGAGTTATTAATGATTTTATAGGGTAAAAAGAAAAAATTACACTCTTTGAAGTAGTGTGGTGCTAAGGGCACCCCAATATGTTCTTCCTAATACCACGACTAAAAAATACCAGAAGAATTAGTAGTACACTCTTCTTAATACCACGCACTTAATAAATAGGGGCTACCACACTTTTTACCCAATTTCTATTTCGCTCGATATTCGTTCGTCCTCATTTCTAAAACCAATCAACGAGGTAAACCGTAGATCTATAACCGATCACTGAATTCGATGCCGCAATGCAGAGTAATATACAAAAGCCATGAATAAGGTTTGAATTAAGCAAACTAGAAGAGAAAGTGAGAGATTAGGGTTTTCAGATCACAAAACAATTGAGAGATTACCATACGAATTTGAATTTTTCTCGTGAGAGATGCGAAGAAGACAGTGATTATGCGAGATTAGAGTTTTTAGATTAGCTTAGTACGTTATTATTTTGGCAAATAATGATCGAGTAGGAGATTAGAATGGAGAGGAAATGTGGTGTTAGGAAGAATATAAAATTTAATGATTTTTATTTTTTTTAGTTGCGGTATTAGAAAGAACATATTAGGTTGCCCTTAGCACCAAACTTAAAGTAAGAGAATGTTCCATTTATGTTAAGAGAAAAGAAAATTATGTTAGAAAGACTAAAAGTTTATATAATAGATTAGACCCCAAAATAATGATTAAAAAATGCTAATAATGCAAAAAATATAATAAATAAAAACGTAGAAAGGACATAAATTGGTCAAATTCTCCAAATATTAGTCATTTCGTTTTCGACTTATTGAATTATACAATGATTCATGTACAAATAAAATTGTTACTCCCAAAGCTTTAAAATATAGCATAAATTAATTAAAAATAGATTAGAAACACATTTAAACTAATTTGATCAAAATGGGAAATTCAAGTCAGATTGATAACTTAATTTACAGAAGAATACGAATAATGTTGTTGAGAATTAGATCGAAAAAAGATATGAGACAAATGGTTTAAGTAATGAAGGAAAGATACAAGTTGAAATGCTTATACAATTCATATAAACTACAAGACCAAGATATGCAAAGGAGACGAATATTATCGATTTATCCAAAGGAACAAATCTTGTAAGAATATAATTATGGAGATACTATCTATTACGCAATATTTTTTTTTTCTTCACACTATTTTCTTGAACATAAAAAAGTAAAATTAGTTTAATGAGGAATGAACATAAAACTCAAATGAAAAAAACAAAACAAATACCATCAATTTATCAAAGTATTTGGAACAAGTAAAGGAAGAGTTATTGGGATCTTATTTATTATATGTTATGCATAATTATTCTTTCAAAGAGGCAAAACAAAATTTTGGAATAGCAAAATTTACCATGGATACTAAGCTCCCCCTAAATTTACAATAGTCATTTATTTTTCTAAGCAAAAAGTATTAGAAAATAAAAATAATATGGTTTTTTAATAATGTAATAAAATATCTTAAACAAAAAATTAGGTTAAGTTCGAAAAACAACTTAAAAATAATTATTTAGTGCTTTGACATACTAATTTGTGCAACGAATTACTCACAAATTAAGTATGTAATAATGACACATAGGACAATGCTTATGTCTAACATTGAACTTTATTAACCATCATTTTTTTTTCTTTAGTATATGATTATCAAAACTATTTTCTTATTTAGCCTAAACAACTATAACCTCTTCATCTTCTTCAGAAAACCTCATGCACACTGTCTCACAACATTAACAAAAATGAAAATTTTAAAATCTTAAAGCAAAAAAGTATATAATTTTGTCTCATTGATGAATCCAAATGAATATTTAGTGATGATCCAAATTCTGACGAACACAAGGAGGTTAGTCTGCTTTTATTTTTTAATTTATATTTATATTTTATATATCAATCTTTTGATTTACTGTGTAAGGTTTATAACTGTTATTTTAGGATGAGTTCATTGGTTTCATGGCTAACGTAAATTTGAAGGGTATAAAGTCTGATGATGTGGAAGTTATTGAACTATAATATTTTACCATACTATGCTTAGGTTATCCCCTTCCCCCCTCTTTTATCATTTTTTAATGTTAAATGGATCAGAAAAAAACCGAGAATGCTCTTTTCATTTCTAATGGAAAATAAAATGAAAGTGAAAATATGGAAGAAGACAACCAATCAAATGCTTCAAAAAACATGCAAGTTAGTTTAACAAACTACCTTTTAAAGTGTTTCTATCCAACCCATATTATCTACTCAAAATTATCTTAAAACGGTTTCATAATCAGAACAAATTGATGATCCTTGGACACTGCGATCGACAACTTGCTATCTATTGTATTGAATATACTTTAAATTTCTTCACTACGGCCGACAGTAAGCTGTCAATCGCAACGAACGATAGTTGGCACTTTGTTTCCAATTAAGACCAAAAAAATTCTTAGGTAATTTTAAATGGAAAACTTAGGATGGCCAATAACGCTTATTTTTAACGGACCACGTGAATATTTATTTAAAATTAGAGAGTCATCCTCAAAATGAAAGATAATGCAAAGTGTATCCCTCCCTAAATTTGCATGCAAAGAGGGTCTTCGTTCTACTGTAGTAATAATGTTTTGTGATTTTCGCGTTATTGAAAAAAAAAATTAAAATTTGTAAATATTAATGGAAGGTTTATATGTAACAACCCGAAAAATCAGAAATAATTTAAAAAAAATATTTTGGCAATTTTAACAGATTTGAATATTTAAAATGAATTGTTTTAAATAATAACGACGAAAAATTTATTATCGACGAAGTTAAAACGAAATTTTTTAATTTAATTATAAAAGGAGTTTAAAATGGAGCGATAGTTTGAAAATTCGATTTCAAATTTCAATTGAATGTACAAGATTCAAAATAAACCGGATTTTAGTGAAACCAGAAATATTTGAATCTGTTCGAAAATATCTTTCTAACGAATCAGAAAAATTGAAATTTCATAGCGAGAATAAAAAGTTGTCCAATTGAAAATTCAGAATAGTCACTATGGAAATATAGCCCTTGAAAATAGCCATTTTGCAAACGACCTCCGTTTTCGACGAAACCACTTTTGTTGGATCCGGGATATCAAAGTATTGCTAGATTCCAAAATTCATAATTTTTGGAATTAATATGTGAGCGTGGCAGAAGAAAACGTGTTTGAACAGTTTTAGTCAATTTGGATCGACCAGAAAATGGCCATTTTTCAAACGGTCTCCAAATTCGACGAAGTTAGTTTTGTTAGGACCGTATCGTCGAAACATAGCCAGATTTATTTTTCTGGAATTTTTGGAGTCAGTATGTGGCCCCATAGTAAATTAAAACGTACATTTAAATTCAATATATAATGATTTATATTTTAATTTTGACCAAAACTAATCAAAACAGCCGAATTGTCTTATGAAACATATCCCATTGTGTTCGGAATGAGGGTATTTGGCTACAGACGACACTCGTTGGGTTTGATTTGGAGTTCGGTTGAAAATGAACTAATTAGAGAATAAAAAAATATAAAAATTATATATATAAATAAATTTCCCCTAAACCCTAGTTCTCTCTCAAAATTCTGGAGCCGCCGTCATTTAAAAATATAAGGTCAGAATCGCCCTAAATTTCTTCCACCATCCATTTCCAATCCGTTCAACTAAATCGTGTTCCCCCAACGCGAAGAAGCTTCATCTAGGTGAGATCCACCTTGTCAATGGTAGAGATGGTATTTAGTTCGACGTGGTGGCTGATTTTTGGACACAAAGTTATGACGGTCGAGGTCCTTTCTAGGGCGCAAATGGGGAGCGAGTTCCGTGAAATTCAAGGAGGCGACGGAGCATCTCAAGGCGGAGGTAGCGGTCAGGTCGGATCTTGGTCACGACGAGGGGATGGGGCGTGAATTCGAACCCTAGTGGTGGTGTTTGGGTTCCAGTATCGGCCTGAAGTGAGTAACGTGGAAGAAGAGATTAACAGGGGATTTAAGTTTAATTAATGTAAATTAATTATATTTAGTTAGTTTAATAATGTAATTAGATTTTAAAATGCCATAACTTTGTGATACGAAATCAGAATGGGACGAGGTTGAGTGCGTTGGAACCATCTTGAAAATTTCTACATTTTAGAAGAGACCATAACAAAAATGGAGCAAATCAGAATTAGAGGCAAATTCAAATTCAAACAGTTCAGAAATTCAGAAATTAAAACCGACGGAGTGGAAAACGAATGTGAGAATTTCTCACTATTATTTTTGTACAGTTATTTAAATTATTTTGTAACTGCACATATGAACCGCTCCCCGTCGTCCACAGACCATGAACGACTTGTTTGATTGTATTGTGATGTAGAAACTGATTGTGATTGTCATGTATTGATATGGTTGTATATAAAAAAATTATAAATATATATATATATATATATATATATATACATACGAAGTGAAATGAAATATATATATACGAAGTGAAATGAAATATATATATACGATGTGAAATGAAATGTATGTACGATGTGAAATAAAATATACATACGATGCGAAAAATATATTTATGCGATGTGAGAAAAATATATTTATGTGATGTGAATAATATATATATATATATGAAATGTGAAAAAAAGTTATATATGAAATGGAAATAATATATATATGAAATGGAAATAATATATATATGAAATGGAAATAATATATATACTAAATGGAAATAATATATATATGAAATGGAAATAATATATATATGAATTGAAAATGATATACATATGAAATGTGAAATATATATATATATATACACACACACACACGATGTGAAAGTAATATATATAAGGTGTGAAAATATATGTATATGCGATGTATAAAATCTACATATGTGATGTGAAGAATAATTGTTCACTAAAAATATTATTTTTAGCTTATATATGCGATATATAAAATGGTCGTGTATTGAAATGATTATTAGATTGTTGAAAAAATAACTTTTAACATATATATGCACTGTATAAAATTTTCATGTATATGGAATATTCAATTTTGATATAAAATTGAAAATGAAGTTGAAATCGTTTTTGAAACGAAATTAAAATGATTTATAAAGTATGTTTTGAATTGAAATCGACGAAATATATATAATATATATATTATATATATTTAATGGCCTGAATAGAACGCGCCGCGCTGCGACCGTTCGCGAATTTCGACCATTGACTTCAAATTGACATTACAGGAGATCCGGCCGTCGGATTCTCCTAAAACCAGAACCGTTGGGTTCATATGGAAAAGAGCTTTCCAACGAATATAAAAGATTTGAAATCTAACGGTTGGATTGGGAATTATGTCCAAATCAAATTTTGAAAAGGTTGTTGTAAGGGCAGTTCGATGACCGTTTATGGAAATCGACTGTACGGGCCTTGATAAAATTATTAAAAATATCGATAATTTGTGTAAAATCATAATAAATGATTTGGAAACAATTAGGATGAAAAATACCATATTTTAAAAGATAAAAATATATTTTATCGAAATGAACTAGTTATTAACTAGAAGGATAATCCAATATTTTTTAAATAAAAAAATGGAAACGAAATGATTTTAAAAATAACCAAAATTTCCAATATACGAATTGGAATGGATTTGAATCGAAATTATCTTCGGAATATTTCGATATTGGATTCCTTGATTATAGGATATTGTGGAGGAATTTGGAGGATATTGATATCGTTATTGCAATACGATATCTGTTGGTTTCAAAATTTGATGTTGAATATAAGTCGATACTATTTTTATTCAGAGCCTTATATTTAATATCGAATTGGATTTTGGGTTTGTCGTAAACTGTTTTTAAACGACATTAGTTCTTTAACCCAGCTAAAGCATGATTAATTTTCAGAAAGTTGAACAATCAATAAGAAATGATTTTAGAGATTGAAACCAATTGGAGTTTGAATAAATCTTTAATTAGATTGTGAATGTATAGATAGTAATTAAATTACCAAAACATGAAACGTGATTGAATCAAATTTACTTGGTTGTTGATATTCATTGTGATTGATTGATTGTTTGGATTGTGTTCGACCAGTTCATGAGCAGGACATGCTTTTACATTTAGCATTGGGCTGGGTACAAATACTGGTATGCTAACGCCTTGTGAAACACTTCACGATTTGACTATGAGGTGTTAGCGAAGATGTTGAGTTCATTTCAAATTTAATGAGTGATTTTCAAATGATAATTTTCTTATGTGAAAAGAAATGTATCCCGATTTTGGACAGGGAATGTTTTATAAAACAGAAAGGATTTCGGGGGCTAAAACCCGATGATTTCGAAATGATTTGGAAATGTATTATGGTTTTACATTGTAGTTCATCACATATTCGATTAGTTGCTATAAATGATGTATTAGTTTGGTGGCAGAGAATTTATTCTCTTACTTAACACACTTCTTTGAGACGTACAAGCTCAAAGGTTATGTGATTAATAGTGACTGATCATATGTGTGAATTGCTAATGTGAAGTACTATAGATTTGATTATACTTGTGATTATGTTGTGAAATGATTTTCCCTACTTCGGGATATGAAATGATTTGGTATGTGGCTAAAGATTTGGTAACCCGGTCTACTAAAAGTATGGGTGGGATCTAGTGCCTTAGGGTGAGTGGTCAGTGTGTAGCCTGCTCCATGTGTAGGAGGTGCATATATATATATATATATATATATATATATATATATATATATATATATATATATATATATATATATATCGAGTTGCTTAGGTACGTGCCCTTTGCCTTGTCTGAGGAGAGCCCGATATTTGGTTGCATATTGTTTGTATGCATTGTTATGTTTTGGAATTCATATTTCCAAAGATTTTGGTTTGAAATCCCGAAGTGAAATCTACTTTGATATAAAAGCTAGATATGTATTTCAAATGATTTGAAATAGAAATCGGGAAATAAAAAGCAAAGGAATAATTTCTGTAAATTGAATTAGATTTGGAAAATCTAAGTGTGGTGATTAATCTAAATGGGTAGATTGGGATATTGCATGTTGATTGATGCATAGTAGATCCATATATCTATATTGATTGTTGTTTATACACTGGCATTCATGGGGTTAAACCCGTACCGTGTTCGTGGCATGGTCCTGTGATCTGCCTTATCATTTATATAAGTTTATAACTGTAACAACCCGCATTCTACGCATCAGAGGATCGTAGAATATTTATTTCTTTCCCGTACGAAGTCGTATGGTCATGTAACTTTGGGAAACAACTATTAGAGTCATTTCCCATGTTCATGATTTTTATCGATTTTTAAATGACCATTTTGCCCCCTATCTGATATTGTTTCGACCATAATTTTTGATTGGAAAGGAAATTTGACCTGAAACCACTTCCATTGGCTTCGGATGATGGTTTACCTTTCCGTAGAGTGGTCACATGTGAGAAACGGACTTACCGTTTGGGAGATATGGCTGAAATAAGGTTTGGAAGGTGAAAAACTGCTTAACCGGTCCAAATAGGGTGATTAGTGAATGGGCCCATAACCCATTTCGAGAATAGGGTTATGGGGGGCTGAAAAGAGAAAGGGTTTCATTCTATTTCAGTTCTCTAGCCTCCACTTACCTCTTAGAAACTCTAAAAATGGCCTCCAACCTCTAAATCACCTCCAAATCACTCTCTAATCAAGGATTAAGCTTAGCAACATCAAATCAAGGGATATCTTCACCAAATCAAGATTAGAGCTGCTGTTTAGCACAAGTATTCGCGCCAAATCAGAAATTTATTCCAGATCTATGTCTTATTTGTGGCTAAGGTGAATGATTTGCATAGTTCCTCACTAATTAAGGATAATTAGTGTTGATTAGCGAATTTATACACTAAAAAATTCTGGAAAAATATTTATAAATTCTTAAATGATATTTTAGACCTCTGATATGAATTTGGGTTAATTTGGTTAAGTTTTGCTAATCATATCATTAGTTTCACCTAAACATGCTTTAGGGAAAATATGGGGTTTTGGCTATGTTTGATCCATTTTAACCTATCATATTGTTGTTTTGGTGTTTGTGGTTGATTATACATGTTGCTATGACTGTATGGTATGCTTTGTGATTGATTAGAATAGTTGGAATGGTCGAAAACGCCGTCGAGTGGCGTAAACTGCTTGCTGGAAAAAGTGCAGGAAGACATCCGAACCGGATCGGATCGGTTAGGAGGACCCGAACCGAACCACTACAACGCCCTTCCCCACAATAGCTCTCGTACCCGATCCGCTCTCGCACTTCACACCCCGATCCGATCAGAGGAGGGCAACATGAACTGGGGAAGCTTCGATCCACTTGCACCTCTCGTGGCATTCAACACTCCGATCCGACCCGCATGGCCACCTCTGAACCGAACCGACGCGTGGTGATTGGACTTGAAGAACCCGACCCGATCCACCAGGGGTGATGTCTGCCGATCCGATCTAGTGAAGAAGGAGCATTCCGATCCGAACCGAACTGATGATTAGGGGGAGATCCGAACCGATTCGGTGATGACCAATAACCCGAGATGCAAAGGTAGTCCAAATGGAAGTTAGAGCTCAGGATCCAGTTAGGAACCAATGAGTTCACTTCATGGTTGGGCTTTGCTGCGGGACGTGTGCTAAGGAGTTGTCGACGTTCATAACTTCGTTTCACCACTGAAAAGGAATGATGGGCTACGTATCAGTGCAGTAGAGTCATTATGACTCGAGGGGCAAAGTGATCGTAGTAAGACTATGAGCCAGTGCAGTGGGGTCATTGTGACTCCATGGGGCAGAGTGGACATAGTAAAGGATTAGTAAGGCTATGAGCCAGTGCAGTGGGGTCATTGCGACTCCATGGGGCAAAGTGGACATAGCGAAGGATTAGCGGCTATGGATCAGTGCATTGAAGTCATTGTGACTTCATGGGGGCAAAGTGACCATAGCAAAGTATATTGGGTGATCGAAGTGGTGGATGTCGTATGCTTTACGCACTGAGAGAGAGATGTGAGGATGATTTTTATGCTTGATTGCTTGCCATTACTATGACATGCACACCCCACCCCCGTTATCTTTACACCATTTGAAATGGCACCTTAGAGTGTTGTACAGTATGTAGTGCTAACTCTTTGGTTGCAGGTCCAGGTTCAGGTATGGTTTAGTATACCTATTATTGTTCTATTTAGATGCTTATTGCTCATACCAGACTTTTGTCTGACCCAGAATTTTATGTCTCTTCTTATTACTCTGGGTGCTCTCACGAGCAGACTAGAGACAGGTTAGCTGGTGATGCGCGAGTAGCTGATTCGGAGGCGAGCAGGAGGCTTCCACGTATGATATATATAGATATTCTCCATGTGTCGTTGGTGGTCGCTACTGGGGCATTAGTAGTGTACCTCCCTTATCTTGCTTTTGCTTTTGAGACAGTTTTAAAAGTTGTAATAATGTTGGCTTTGGATCATAAGCTGTACTTGGATTTTCCGGTGCTATGATAGTTTGTTTTCAGCTTATGCATTGTCTCACCTGTTTTATGTCAAGTATGTTGTTATTATATTTTGTTCTATGCGCTGTGAGACATTCTACAGGTTCCTTGTTAGTTCATTCTCTTCTTTCCTTTCCTTCTGACGACCGTCCCGGGCTAACTGGACATGTGTACGCGCACTTTTGGAGTAAATGTCGGTTGGTGCGGGGCGGGCCGTCACATTTGGTATCAGAGCTCTAGGTTGCGTAGTTAACCTAGGGAAAGACACTAGGGAGAGATAGTACGTATATGAGAGTGCGTATTTGTGATTACTTTGGTTTTCTAAAGCTATATATATATATATATATATATATATATATATATATACTATTAGTAGTATAAGAATGAAGTCGTACTGCACTAGCACCACTATGGGGTCGTTAATCGTTTTCTCTTTACAGATTGAACGATGAGTCAAGACATGAGGGGTGCTGGTAGAGGGACCAATAATGGAAATGATCCTGACATGAGGACGATGTTCACTAACTTCATGAGGGAGATGCTTAGGGATGTTCAGGGAGCAGTTCCCAATCCCGGAAATGGTGGTGGTCCAGTAGTGCAGGCGCCTAGGGTCGATTTCGCCAAGTTGTGCAAGGATTACACTAACCTTGGTGGGAAGCCGTTCCACGGAATGGAGTCGGCCACAGATGTTCAGGATTGGTTGGATAGCTGTGATCGTATCTTCGACGACTTGGGTACTGAGGATGCGATGAAGAGAAGGCTAGCGTCTCGTCAGCTGCAAGGGCGAGCGATGAATTGGTGGAATGCCATTAGAACAGCTACTCCAGAAGATCAGGTTACTTAGGATCAGTTCAAGGCTCGCTTCAGCGAGAAGTTCATTCCAGCTGCCCAGAAGTCAGTGTTGTTTAAGAGATTCTTGGAACTCAAGCAGAATGGTAGGGCAGTCTCTGACTATATTGCTGAGTTCGACACTTTGTCGAAGTATGGACTATCTCTTATCGATACTCCTGAGAAGAAGAATGAGAAGTTCATTACTGGGTTAGATGGATACTTGGGGGAAAGGCTTATCAACCACATCGATGAGACTTTTGAATCGATTGTGGAGAAAGCTTTGAGATCAGAGAGTCTTTACCCTAAGCCAAAGACTGAGGCTGCATCTGCAGAAGGGCTGAAACCGCAAGCGGGCGGTGGAGGCAAGAATAACTCTCAGAATAAGAGGAAACAGAACCAATCTGAGGATGGCCAGAAAAAAGCAAGAAAGATGTTGAGTGCTTCAGCTGTGGTAAGAAGGGCCATTATGCTAAAGAATATCGGGCCAAGCCAGCGGATAGGAAGTGCTACAATTGTGGCCAAGTGGGACATCATAAGGATAAGTGTCCACAACCTCTTAAAGAGAAGCAGATTGTGAAAGCATATGCTATTAATGTTGTTCCTTCTTCATCGAATGCCCCAACTGCGACGGAGAAAGGAAAGAATGTCGTCATTCAAGGTATGCTTTCTATTTATGATGTACCACTTCGAGTTTTGTTTGATACCGGGGCTTCCCGTTCCTTCATATCTAGTGACCTGGTGGATAGGTTGGGACTGGAACCCGAGATAGTCGATAGACCGTTGGTTGTGACGAACCCGATTGGTGGTTCGACTAACCTTAGTATGATTTGCCGAAATTTGGTCTTATCGAGTCATGGATGTATGTTTGTTTGTGATTGCTTTGTTTTGGGCTTTACTGGGTATGGCATTATATTGGGGGTCGATTGGCTCCAAAGATACGGGGTGGTGGTAGACTGTGAGGGCTTTTTGGTGACAGTTAGGGCGGATGATGGGCGGAGGGTAGTGTTTGGTAGTCTACCTAGTGATGGGGTAATGGCTAGTTTTATAAATTCCCTCGACATCCCGCATGATGAGTTGTCAGATGTGCCCGTGGTTGGCCAGTATCCGGACGTCTTCGAGGAAGTGACCGGACTTCCACCACACCGAGAGATTGAGTTCCGTATTGATTTAGTGAAAGATGCCAGACCTATAGTGATGCCACTTCGTCGTATGGCACCAAGGGAGCAGCGAGAGCTCGGGGTGCAAGTAAGCGATCTTTTGAAGAAGGGGTTTATTAGAAGAAGTGTCTCCGAGTGGGGAGCACCAGTTGTGTTTGCCACTAAGGCAGATGGTTCCCTTCGCTGGTGTGTGGACTATCGCAAGTTGAATAAGGTGACGAGGAAGAATAAGTATTCTCTACCGCGGATAGATGATTTGTTTGATCAACTGGAAGGAGCAAGAGTGTTCTCCCAGTTGGACCTCGCGACAGGATTTCATCAGCTCTGAGTAGCGGATGAGAGTGTTCCGAAAACGACATTTAGGACGCCGTCTAGATTCTATGAGTGGTTGGTCATGCCATTTGGGTTGACCAATGCACCAACATATTTTGTGGATCTTATGAATCGAGTATTCAGAGATCAGTTGAATAAGTTTGTTCTTGTGTTCGTAGACGACATCCTTGTTTACTCGAGGTCAGAGGAGGAACACAGGGAACATTTGAGGATAGTGTTGGAGGTGTTGAGAAAACACCAATTGAAAGCGAAATTTTCTAAGTGTCACTTCTGGACACTACACCAAAACAGTGGATTCCCAACAAGTATATGTGTTACAAACAATTTCTGTAACACTTTTATGTGTCACCAACGGCCTGTGAGGAATTTCCTGTAACACTTATAAGTGTTACAAGCAGAGTAACTACTAACACTTATAAGTGTTACAAGCATAGTAACTTCTAACACTTATAAGTGTTACAAGCAGAGTAACTGCTAACACTTATAAGTGTTGGAACTATAATATATGGTAACATTTATAAGAGTTACAAACATATTCATTGCTAACACTTATAAATGTTGGAACCATAAGATATGGTAACACTTATAAGAGTTACAAACATATTCATTGCTAACACTTATAAATGTTGGAACTATAAGATATGGTAACACTTATAAATGTCAGTATCATAATCCTACTAACTCTTATAAATGTTTGCATACATAAATTGCTAACACTTATATAACATGTTTTTATGATTTTCAATCACATATATAATTCAACATATCAATTCAAATAAAAGTACACTTCCATATTTCAAATTTAATAATGTCACTTTTGCATAATGCTTTCAATTTCAAAATACCATAATATCAAGTTCAAATTACAAAAAACAATACAAAGTTTTACTAAAGATACATAGAATTTTAGATATTATGAAGGTGAAACAGGGACCAAATCACAAAGCCTCCATCTGAAAATTCACAAAGCTTGTAGTGTCCGTTTTGAGGACCATCGTAAATTGGTGCTTACGGATCTAAAACTTCTGTTATCCAAACAATTTTCTCAACATCTGGCACTATCTCTCAACTTTGGCGATAGGATCATTGTCAAGATCAAACATGTTTGCATGCTCGTTGCTATTACATTCCAAATCCTGTTTTTTTCCTCCTCCTCCACAAGTGCCTACAAAATACAAACGCACTCAGTTTTACAAAAATAACAAATTGCAAAACAATAAAAAATTGCACTCAACTTCAGTTTCGAGTTCTCAAAACTCAGTTTCGAGTTCTCGAAACTGATCATTTCTCAATTTCAGTTTCGAGTTCACGAAACTGAAACTGAACATTGCTCAGTTTCTGTTTCGAGTTCTCGAAACTGAACATTTCTCAGTTTCAGTTTCGAGTTCTCGAAACTGAAACTGAGCCTTGCTCAGTTTCATTTTCGAGTTCTCGAAACTGAAACTAAGCATTGCGCAGTTTCGAGTACTCGGAACTCGAAACTGCGCATTGTTCAGTTTCAGTTTCGCAGTTTCGAGAACTCGGAACTGAAACTGAACATTGCTCAGTTTCAGTTTTGAGTTCTCAAATTAGTCCAAAATTTCTGCATAATGTCTCACAAAGTTACGGTTTTAAGCCAAATGAAAAACCCACAGAACAGGCATAAGCAAGTACTTAAGGAACAAACTGACAAATGCTCTATAAAGAGCAAAATAGGAAAATTATTATTTATTTACTGAATGATACCAAGTACAACAGTTTAGGTGTGCTTTTGGCGGATAGGTTAACCTGTCATCGCTAACAACTGAGAATATGTTTTGATGTGCATGCAAAGAGCAAGTAAAGAATAAATCATGAAATGTCACAAGAACATATGAGTATGCACGTCTGGACAACTTCTTGCATTTATTCTCTACAATGTCGTAAACAGAAGTATCAAAACATATGAACTTCTATGCATAAGAATTTTTGCAGCAGTATAAGGTAAGCGCATTGGACCGGGGATCATGCACTTGAGAGAGCAGTTCAACCCTTTCTTCATTTTTCACATGAAATAATCAAATTATGAAACACTCATAGATTTATAGTAAGCTGTCTTGACATAAACCTAAAAGTATGACTTATATATTAACTCAATATATTTTTAAATTCTAGGAATGCAACCCTGTCAACCTATTATATCAAGGCTCAAGCATTAGTATCTAAATGAAAACATCATGTTTCGGTGAAGTCTTAGATCCCCAAAAATATCATCTTAATACATTTTTAGACATAACGATGTAAAACTGTATTTTCATAACCTAACACTTCTAAGTAATCTTGCCGACACAAAACCCGATTATAATTTTTATGCTCTAATCTAATTAGCAAGTGTGTTCAAAGACTTCGCCATGGACCGGTAAACCAACAGCTTTCTCAATAAAAAGCATGTCGACTCAGTAAAATGTCCGACCATGCATGTTATTAATGGAGAAACTGCACTGCATTCTACCATGGCGTGCACAGCAAAAATTTATACATGCTAACGTTGCCAAGTGAACATGGCCATATGCTACCTTAATGTTCATCAAAATTTTCGCTCGCTAGAACAAACAGAAAAACAAATTCACATGTTTCAATTTTCTATTGCATGTACTTTATACCCCAAATATGACAGCCAGTGACTATACAAGGCTTTGGGCTTTCAAATTGCTTGTCGTATCTTAAAGACTCTAATCAGATTTACATTGTCATGCTACTGACAAATCAGCAATGGAAATGGCTAAGAATGGACAAAAAACAAAGAGAATGCAAACTAGTCCTAACATCAATTAAATAAAGACCAGCAAATATAGCACCCCCAATTCATGTTAAAGTTCAAACTGTTATGCATATAAATTAAGGCCAGTAAGGGAATGCAACATCATGACAGTCCACAACAGCCAATGCCCCCCCCCCACCCCCAATCATAATAATGTAGCAAACAATTTATATCAAAACATGTACTTGTTATAGCGGTTTCTATCTTATGCAAATGAATTTATCACATATACAAAGTTCACGATATACAGCATTGCTCAGTTTCAGTTTTGAGTTCTCGAAACTGAACATTTCTCAGTTTCAGTTTCGAGTTCTCGAAACTGAAACTGAGCATTGCGCAGTTTCGAGTACTCGAAACTGCGCATTGTTCAGTTTCAGTTTCGCAGTTTCAAGAACTCGAAACTGAAACTGAACATTGCACAGTTTCGAGTACTCGAAACTCGAAACTGAGCATTGCTCGGTTTCAGTTTCGCAGTTTCGAGAACTCGAAACTGAAACTGAAACTGCTCAGTTTCGTAACTGCTCTCGAAACTGAAACTGAACATTTCTCAGTTTCAGTTTCGAGTTCTCAAAACTGAAACTGAGCATTGCGCAGTTTCGAGTACTCGGAATTCGAAACTGCGCATTGTTCAGTTTCAGTTTCGCAGTTTCGAGAACTCGAAACTAAAACTGAACATTGCTCAGTTTCAGTTTCGAGTTCTCGAAACTGAAACTGAACATTGCAAAGATCGTTATTTCATATTTTTTTCGAAAATGAGAGAATTAAACTAATCACAAAAAATTGTTTTCTCTTTTAAACATCTCCATCATAATAAGTGCCCAAAAAAATGTTTTCACCTTGATAAAAAGTTGGATTGGTGTAAACTTACATAGGTTTTGGCATGCACAAGGCTGCCGAAAGGGATTGAAGTTCTAAAAGGCCTCTTTCACCTGGACTCCATTTCCACTTGCTGACTCTTTGATCATCTAAAAAAAAGGAAGTGCATGAAAAATAAATAAATTGAATTTACATAAACAACTTGCATATATGTGGAAGTCTAACTACACATAAGTTAGTTGCAATTTTCAGTAAAAAGGAAACATGTATTACCTCGGCAACCACTTTTGAGGTGTCACCAAGATATATCACACTATAACAGTTGAAGAAGTCCCCTTTGATCTTAAAATTGCATGCGCTTTCATTCATGTTTGCATCCAAAAACACATCATTCATGTTTGGTTTGACTGAGAGAGCAACTTTCAATTTGTTCGAGTATGTAAGACAATGTTCAAGTGCTTGTATATATACATGCATGGTAGTGATGACAGGTTACTTCTAGCTAGTGATTGTTTAAAATTGTTTAGAATTGAAAAAAAAAACCCTGAATAATCTGCAAGCATTGAAAATTAAATACATGCATCCACACTTTTCTAATAATCCACGAAAACACACAAGGCGGCTCATCTAACCAGGGTATTGAACACATTGAACAACATCATTAAGTATAATATTAATGATCCAAAATGTGAAGGTTTATGACACTTCTTCAAGAGTTGAGGATGGAGTTTGGTCTGTTGGTTACTGAAAACCCACCAATCCATCTGTATGTGTATATATGTGTAGATGTATAATAGTTGGAACTATTTTTATATAGCTTCAACATTTCAAACTTTTTTTTTTTGGGAAAAAAATTGATTGCCTCTATATAAAATAAGTTGTGTTGGATTGGCACAACAAAAATTATGGGGTATAACACATTACATTTCTTCGAAATAATATCACCAACAGTTTCTATAAGTGAAGCATATTTTTCAAGAAAATAACAAACAGCAAAAACATTCATATAAGTTGGATTATGCTCTGGATCAAAGAAAACCAACTGCAAAGGTTTTAGAGATCAACCGTTCAACCCAGTTTTCCATTTTTGAAATTAGGATAAATACTTATAAAGAACTCATGTTAAGAACTTTCCTCTTCTAGATTTTTGGTCTTCCGATCAGTCTTTTACCAGATTCTTTCTTACCCTGTTCCACCCATTCAACCAATGAATGTTCTATAATTATTTGCAAATCTGAATCGCATAAATGGATTCTGATAGTATTTGCTCATTTAAAAAGCCTTGGTTTCGTAATGTCTCAAAGTCTTCAGTAGTAATAATCATAGCAAACTAGACTGATTAGGCACGGGAACAAACAAATAATATATGTAAAAAATGTAGTTTAGTTAAAGACAACTAATACAAATAATGGTAGCCCAAAGCAACAATTACCGATGTTCTAAAAAGTTTAACAAAACTTTAAACCTTTCCTTGTTCTAATCCTTTATTTCACATTTGAGCTTTTTATATTAAGCATCTATCTTATCCATTTTACAATATTACACACGGAGAATCCATTTTTTTATAATCTACTAAAGAGATCCATTTGTTTAATCTACTAAATCGAATTTTTTACCTGAAGCCCCAATTCGTACAACGCCAATTCGTAGAAGCCCCAAATCGTAGAACCCCCAATTCGTAGAAGCCCCAAATCGTAGAAGTGGAGAGAGGATTTGAGAGGATCGAAGTAGTGGAGAGAGGATTAGCTAATCGCTGATATAATTTCTTCTAAGCCCATTTTTTATTTACGTTTGATGCGGCCGTGAGTTCAATATGTGTTGAGGAATAAGTGTTGAGGTAAGATTAGGGTTATGTGTGATAAGTTACCCTTTTGCCCTTAGAAAATAAGAGTTGACTAGGCCTAGCAACACATACAAGTGTTAGCACATTTTTGGTGACACATATTTGCTATGGCAACACATATTACTGTCGCTAGTCTATAACACATATAAGTGTTGGCAGTTGAAAAAAATAAGAGTTGCCAAATGGCCATTATGGTGTAGTGGGAGGAGGGAAGTGAGATTCTTGGGCCATGTTGTTTCAGAGAATGGTATTTCCGTAGACCCTGCGAAGGTGGCTACGGTACAGGATTGGTCTACGCCCAAGAATGCAACAGACGTAAGAAGCTTGTTGGGGTTAGCTGGATATTATCGTAAGTTTATCCAGGACTTCTCCAAGATAGCGGCACCGTTGACTCAGTTGACTAAGAAGAATCAAGCCTTCGTATGGGACGGAGTGTGTGAGAATGCATTCAAGAGTCTAAAAGAAAAGTTGACGCATGCGCCAGTGTTAGTCATTCCTAAAGGGAATGAAGAGATGACGGTATACACGAATGCTTGTGGTACCGGGCTAGGTGTTGTATTGATGCAAGGAGGTAGGGTTGTAGCTTATGCTAGTCGGCAACTAAAGCCGCATGAAAAAAGGTATCCTACCCATGATTTGGAACTGGCAGCGATCGTGTTCGCATTGAAGATGTGGAGACATTATCTCTTGGGAGAGAGATTTGAGTTGTTTACCGATCATAAATCGTTAAAGTATCTCTTCTATCAGAAGGATATGAATCTCCGTCAGCAGAGATGGTTAGAGTTCTTGGCTTTGTATGATTTTGATATCGCATATACACCTGGGAAAGGTAATGCGGTAGCCGATGCCTTGAGTGGGAGACATGCCAGTTTAGGGGCTATGTTTCTTGAATGGCAGCAACTGGAGTATATCGCAGGGTTTGATTTCAGACCAAAGTGCGAATTGGATCCAGAAATGTTGGCTAGTTTGACGATCAGACCCACTTTGATTGAGAGGATTGGTTCCAGTCAGAGGGACGATCCTAATCTATTGGAAATCATCTCCAAGTTGGAGATGAATATCGATGGTGAGGAGATGAATTTGTATGGGCTTGATCGAGAAGGATGGCTTCGAAAGAATGGAAGACTAGTTGTACCCAACGTAAATGGTTTGAGAGATGAAGTGCTTAGGGAATGTCATCACTCAAAACTGACTATATACCCCGGTGGTGATAAGATGTATCGAGACATAAAGCAGACTTATTACTGGGAAGGGATGAAAAGAGACGTTGGGAAGTTTATATCCAAGTGCATGAATTGTCGGCTAGTTAAAGCCGAGCAAAAGAAGCCTAGTGGTTTGTTGCAACCATTAGAAATTCCTGAATGGAAATGGGAGCAAGTCTCGATGGATTTCATTGATGGTTTACCAAGGACTAGATCGGGACATGATAGCATTTGGGTAATTGTGGATCGATTGACCAAGAGTGCAAGATTTATACCGGTCAAATCGACCAGAACGACAGCTAAGTTAGCAGAACTGTATATGAAGTGGGTAGTGAGATTTCATGGAGTACCTAAAAGCATTGTGAGTGACCGAGACCCGTTGTTTACTAATGGGTTTTGGAAGAGCTTACAAGAGGCTCTAGGGTCAGAATTATATCTCAGTACCGCGTATCATCCTCAAACCGACGGTCAGACAGAGAGGGTGAATTGTATATTGGAAGATCTCTTGAGAGCTTGTATATTAGATTTTGGTGGATCATGGGATGACCATTTGCATCTAGTAGAGTTTGCATATAATAATAGCTACCAATCCAGTATCGGTATGGCTCCGTATGAAGCTTTGTACGGAAGACCGTGCAACTCAACATCATGTTGGATAGAGACCGGTGAGAAGTTTGTGCTTGGACCAGATGTGGTAAGAGAAACTTCAGACAAGATCAAGATCATTCAACAACGAATGAAGGCTTCCCAGGATAGGCAGAAGAGTTATGCTGATAAGAGGAGAAGAGACTTAAAATTCTCCGTTGGTGACTTGGTGTTTGTCAAGATTTATCCATTGAAGAGCGTGATACGATTTGGCAGGAGAGGCAAATTGGCACCAAGATTTGTTGGCCCATTCCCAGTTCTCGAACAAGTTGGGAATTTGGCGTATAGAGTTGACTTACCAGAGAAGATGGTGGGAGTTCACAACGTATTTCATGTTTCCCAGCTAAGGAAGTTCGTGCACGACCTAGATATGACTATTTCACCTGATCAGTTAGAGGACTTCAAAGTGGAACCCGAGGCGGTTGGGAACCGCAAGCCGATTCGTATTGTCGAGCACGATATGAAGCAACTTCGAAGGAAGGCGGTGAAGCTAGCCAAGGTTCAGTGGGGCGAGAACGAGAATGACTGTACTTGGGAGACAGAGGAGAGCATTAGGAAGACGTATCCAGAACTCTTTGCCGGGTAAGATTTACTTTGTAATTAAGTTATTCCGCATGCTAGGATAGACTTGTTTTGCATGTTTGATTGTTGTTTTATGACTGATAGGCATGCGGGACCCTTGTGTGTGTTTTGATTAGGAAATTTCGGGGGCGAAATTTCTTAAGGGGGGGGGGGGGGGGGGAATGTAACAACCCGCATTCTACGCATCGGAGGATCGTAGAATATTTATTTCTTTCCCATACGAAGTCGTATGGTCATGTAACTTTGGGAAACAACTATTAGAGTCATTTCCCATGCTCATGATTTTTGTCGATTTTTAAATGACCGTTTTGCCCCTAGCTGATCTTGTTTTGGCCATAACTTTTGATTGAAAAGGAATTTTGACCTGAAACCACTTCCATTGGCTTCGGATGATGGTTTAGCTTTCCGTAGAGTGGTCACATGTGAGAAACGGACTTACCGTTTGGGAGATATGGCTGAAATAAGGTTTGGAAGGTGAAAAACTGCTTAACCGGGCCAAATAGGGTGATTAATGAATGGGCCCATAATCCATTTCGGGAATAGGGTTATGGGGGGCTGAAAAGAGATAGGGTTTCATTCTATTTCAGTTCTCTAGCCTCCAATTACCTCTTAGAAACCCTAAAAATGACCTCCAACCTCTAAATCACTCTCTAATCAAGGATTAAGCTTAGCAACATCAAATCAAGGGAGATCTTCACCAAATCAAGATTAGAGCTGCTATTTAGCATAAGTATTCGCGCCAAATCAGAGATTTATTCCAGATCTAAGTCTTATTTGTGGCTAAGGTGAGTGATTTGCATAGTTCCTCACTAATTATGGCTAATTAAGGATAATTAGTGTTGATTAGCGAATTAATACACTAATAAATTCTGGAAAAATATTTATAAATTCTTAAATGATATTTTAGACCTCTGATATGAATTTGGGTTAATTTGGTTAAGTTTTGCTAATCATATCATTAGTTTCACCTAAACATGCTTTAGGGAAAATATGGGGTTTTGGCTATGTTTGATCCATTTTAACTTATCATATTGTTGTTTTGGTGTTTGTGGTTGATTATACATGTTGCTATGATTGTATGGTATGCTTTGTGATTGATTAGAATAGTTGGAATGGTCGAAAATGCCGTCGAGTGGCGTAAACTGCTTGCTGGAAAAAGTGCAGGAAGACATCCGAACCGGATCGGATCGGTTAGGAGGACCCGAACCGAACCACTACAACGCCCTTCCCCACAATAGCTCTCGTACCCGATCCGCTCTCGCACTTCACACCCCGATCCGATCAGAGGAGGGCAACATGAACTGGGGAAGCTCCGATCCACTTGCACCTCTCGTGGCATGCAGCACTCCGATCCGACCCGCATGGCCACCTCCGAACCGAACCGACGCGTGGTGATTGGACTTGAAGAACCCGACCCGATCCACTAGGGGTGATGTCTGCCGATCCGATCCAGTGAAGAAGGAGCATTCCGATCTGAACCGAACTGATGATTAGGGGGAGATCCGAACCGATCCGATGATGACCAATAACCTGAGATGCAAAGGTAGTCCAAATGGAAGTTAGAGCTCAGGATCCAGTTAGGAACCAATGAGTTCACTTCATGGTTGGGTTTTGCTGCGGGGCGTGTGCTAAGGAGTTGTCGACGTTCATAACTTCGTTTCACCACTGAAAAGGAATGATGGGCTACGTATCAGTGCGGTAGAGTCATTATGACTCGAGGGGCAAAGTGATCGTAGTAAGACTATGAGCCAGTGCAGTGGGGTCATTGTGACTCCATGGGGGCAGAGTGGACATAGTAAAGGATTAGTAAGGCTATGAGCCAGTGCAGTGGGGTCATCGCGACTCCATGGGGCAAAGTGGACATAGCGAAGGATTAGCGGCTATGGATCAGTGCAGTGAAGTCATTGTGACTTCATGGGGGCAAAGTGACCATAGCAAAGTATATTGGGTGATCGAAGTGGTGGATATCGTATGCTTTACGCACTGAGTGAGAGATGTGAGGATGGTTGTTATGCTTGATTGTTTGCCATCACTATGACATGCACACTCCACCCCCGTTATCTTTACATCATTTAAAATGGCACCTTAGAGTGTTGTACAGTATGTAGTGCTAACTCTTTGGTTGCAGGTCCAGGTTCAGGTATGGTTTAGTATACCTGTTATTGTTCTGTTTAGATGCTTATCGCTCATACCAGACTTTTGTCTGACCCAGAGTTTTATGTCTCTTCTTATTACTCTGGGTGCTCTCACGAGCAGACTAGAGACAGGTTAGCTAGTGATGCGTGAGTAGCTGATTCGGAGGCGAGCAGGAGGCTTCCACGTATGATATATATAGATATTCTCCCTGTGTCGTTGGTGGTCGCTACTGGGGCATTAGTAGTGTACCTCCCTTATCTTGCTTTTGCTTTTGAGATAGTTTTAAAAATTGTAATAATGTTGGCTTTGGATCATAAGCTGTACTTGGATTTTCCGGTGCTATGATAGTTTGTTTTCAGCTTATGCACTGTCTCACCTGTTTTATGTCAAGTATGTTGTTATTATATTTTGTTCTATGCGCTGTGAGACATTCTACAGGTTCCTTGTTAGTTCATTCTCTTCTTTCCTTTCCTTCTGACGACCGTCCCGTGCTAACTGGACATGTGTACAGCGCACTTTTGGAGTAAATGTCGGTTGGTGCGGGGCGGGCCGTCACAATAACTGTTCAGAGTTCTCACACCTGTCCCATGACTGACCTGTAGTTTGTTTTTCCCTTACAAACTCGGGTGCCCCTATTTTCCACACGGGCAATCGAGTAGTTTTATTTTGCAGATATATTGAGCAGGATTCTGGATTGAAGCTTTAAGCTGTGTCCAGACATTTATAGCCTTCTGTCGTGCATTGTATTACATTTATTGTAAAATTATCTTCCGCTGTATTATTATTTTTCGATATACTCTGATATTCTGTACTCTGATGTAACATTATTATGATGTTTATAAAAGTCTTCTGTTTTTTGTTCTGATGTGTTGTATGCCCAGAGTTAGCGTATCCAGGTTTTGAACGGTCTTGGTCGATTTAGCGATCGATTAGGTCCGAGCGAAATCTGTATCGTTACAACTAGTATCAGAGCTTTGGTTAACTCAAATCTTTGGGCTACAACTCGTTAGAATAGAATAAAAGACTAATCAGAGATTGGATTAGTAATATCCTATAAAAGAATACTCATTAGAGATAGGATCAACAGTATCCTAGAATGAGAATAACTCGTTAAAGATGGGGTTAGTAATGCCCCCAGAATGAATTGAGAGTGATAAGTTTATAATTAATGTATTTGTGATTATATATATAATCCGATCTTAGAAAATATGATTTTCATTATATAAAAGCAATATATTTGAAAATTTAATCAACTAATGGATTGCTGGTCGTATTGAATGATTATTAGTTTGATTGATATAAAATGTTGGAATAATAAAACCAATAAGAGAAATGTAGCAAAATCAAGTCAAAAATGAAACTGAATTGAAAATTGTTTGAAATTGCATACATATACATGCATATACATTGAACATGTAAACAGATTTGCTGTTGAGTAAAGAATTTATTTGCGTGCCTGACAAATAGGTAAACTTAATGAGTTGGATGCGCAATTTTACTTATTATACAAACTCCTGTGAATGCCAATGGATGCGGAGTGCTGGTTGTTCTGTGTGAAATCATAAACGTCGTCATAGGATAGTAACAATTAATTTTGAACTACACTACATGGCATACTGCGGGAAGATAGCATACTCTATCATATACCACATAAGCACTTGGAGCTTGTGTGATGAGGTTGAAGATTTACCATTCAAGCGAGAGGCTTGTATGGCGATGACTATATTTCAGGTTGAACCGAAGACTGATATGGACTATATAAAATGTAATGGTAAATTGCCAGATTAATAAATAAAAAACCCCACACGGGTCTAGAGTTGACAATAATCACGTCTCTCTAGTCATTAAGGCCCAAAAACTATTTATAGGGTGACGAGAATTTATTCCCTAGAGTTATGATCTATACACACTCCCCTTTGGACACAAAGTTATATCACTAAAAATATGCGTATGCTTTTTAGGATTTATTGGGTGCCTAATACGGCCAATAAATTTCCAAACCCCTCCCCGTACAAAAAAGGTTATGGCAAAAAATTTCGAAAATTTAGGGTGTTAGCCAAATTTTTGAAAAATTAGAAATTCTTAGAAACTGAAAAGTTGAAGAATGAATGCCAAAATGAAAGTTGAGTTGGTTAGTTAAACAACTTTCAACTTCGTTCCTTTTCGAGGACGAAAAGATTTTAAGTGAGGGAGATTGTAACAACCCGGAAAATCAGAACCAATTTAAATTTTTTATTTTGGCAATTTTAAGGGATTTTGAATATTTAAAATGAATTATTTTAAATAATAACGACGAAAAATTTATTATCGACAAAGTTAAAATGAATAATTTTAATTTAATTATAAAAGGAATTTAAAATGGCGCGGTAGTTTGAAAATTCGATTTTAAATTTCAATTGAGTGTACAAGATTCAAAATAAACCGGATTTTAGTGAAACCAGAAATATTTGAATCTGTTCGAAAATATCTTTCTAACGAATCAGAAAAATTGAAATTTCATAGCGGGAATAAAAAGTTATATCCAATTGAAAATTCAGAATAGTCGCTATGGAAATATAGCCCTTGAAAATAGCCATTTTGCAAACGACCTCCATTTTCGATGAAACGACTTTTGTTGGATCCGGGATGTCAAAGTATTACTAGATTCCAAAATTCATAATTTTTGGAATTAATATGTGAGCATGGCAGAAGAAAACGTGTTTGAACAGTTTGAGTCAATTTGGATCGACCAGAAAATGACCATTTTTCAAACAGTCTCCAAATTCGACGAAATTAGTTTTGTCAGGACTATATCGTCAAAACATAGCCAGATTTATTTTTTTGGAATTTTTGGAGTCAGTATGTGGCCCCAGTAAATTAAATTGTACGTTTAAATTCAATATATAATGATTTATATTTTAATTTTGATGAAAACTGATCAAAATAGTCGAATTGACTTACGAAACATATCCCACTGTGTTCGTAATGGGGGTATTTGGCTGCGGACGACACTCGTTGGGTTTATTTGGAGTTCGCTTGAAAATGAACTAATTAGAGAATAAAAAAATATATAAAAATTATATATATATATATAAATATAAATTTCCCCCAAACCCTAGTTCTCCCTCAAAATTCTGGAGCCGCCGTCATTTAAAAATCTAAGGCCAGAATTGCCCCAAACTTCTTCCACCATCCATTTCCAATCCGTTCAACTAAATCGTGTGCCCCCAACGCGAAGAAGCATCATCTAGGTGAGATCCACCTTGTCAACGGTAGAGATGGTATTTAGTTCGACATGGTGGCTGATTTCTAACCATAAAGTCACAACGGTTGAGATCCTTTCTAGGGCGCAAATGGGGAGCGAGTTTCGTGAAATTCAAGGAGGCGGCGGAGCATCTCAAGGCGGAGGTAGCGGTCAGGTCGGATCTTGGTCACGACTAGGGGATGGGGTGCGAATTCGAACCCTAGTGGTGGTGTTTGGGTTCCAGTATCGGCCTGAAGTAAGTAACGTGGAAGAAGAGATTTACAGGGGATTTAAGGTTAATTAATGTAAATTAATTATATTTAGTTAGTTTAATAATGTAATTAGATTTTAAAATGCCATAACTTTGTGATACGAAATCAGAATGGGATGAGGTTGAGTGCGTTGGAACCATCTTGAAAATTTCTACATTTCAGAAGAGACCGGAACAAAAATGGAGCAAATTAGAGTTAGGGGCAAATTCAAAATCGAACAGTTCAGAAATTCAGAAATTAAAACCGACAGAGTGGAAAACGAATGTGAGAATTTCTCACTATTATTTTTGTATAGTTATTTAAATTATTTTGTAACTGCACATATGAACTGCTCCCCGTCGTCCACAGACCATGGACGACTTGTTTGATTGTATTGTGATGTAGAAATTGATTGTGATTGTCATGTATTGATATGGTTGTATATAAAAAAATTTATAAATATATATATACACGAAGTGAAATGAAATATATATATATATATATATATATATATATATATATATATACGAAGTGAAATGAAATATATATATATACATAGATGTGAAATGAAATGTATTTACGATGTGAAATAAAATATACATACGATGTGAAAATATATTTATACGATGTGAGAAAAATATATTTATGCGATGTGAATAATATATATATAAATATATATGAAATGTGAAAATTATATATATATGAAATGGAAATAATATATATATATGAAATGGAAATAATATATATATGAAATGAAAGTGATATACATATGAAATGTGAAAAAAAATACGATGTGAAAATAATATATATAAGGTGTGAAAATATATGTATATGCGATGTATAAAATCTATATATGCGAAGTGAAAAATAATTGTTTGCTAAAAATATTATTTTTAGCTTATATATGCGATATATAAAATGGTTGTGTATTGAAATGATTATTAGATTGTTAAAAATATAACTTTTAACATATATATGCACTGTATAAAATTTTCATGTATATGGAATATTCAATTTTGATATAAAATTGAAAATGAAGTTGAAATCGTTTTTGAAACGAAATTAAAACGATCTATAAAATATGTTTTGAATTGAAATCGACGAAATATATAATATATATTTAATGGCCTGAATAGAACGCGCCGCGCTGCGACCGTTCGCGAATTTCGACCATTGACTTCGAATTGACATTACGGGAGATCCGATCGTCGGATTCTCTTAAAACCGGAACCCTTGGGTTAGTATCGAAAAGTGCTTTCCAACGAATATAAAAGATTTGAAATCTAACGGTTGGATTTGGAATTATGTCCAAATCAAATTTGGAAAAGGTCGCTGTAAGTGCATTTCGATGACCGTTTATGGAAATCGACTGTACGGGCCTTGATAAAATTATTAAAAATATCGATAATTTGTGTAAAATCATAATAAATGATTTGGAAA
This sequence comes from Allium sativum, assembly GCA_030737875.1. Lineage (NCBI taxonomy): Eukaryota > Viridiplantae > Streptophyta > Magnoliopsida > Asparagales > Amaryllidaceae > Allium > Allium sativum. The sequence continues at coordinate 763,113,960 of CM060910.1, forward strand.
CAATTGGGATGAAAAATCCCATATTTGAAAAGATAAAAATATATTTTATCGAAATGAACTAGTTATCAACTAGAAGGATAATCCAGTATTTTTAAATAAATTGGAATTGAAATGGTATTAAAAATAACCAGAATTTCCAATATACGAATTGGAATAGATTTGAATCGAAATTATCTTCGGAATATTTCGATATTGGATTCCGTGATTATACGGATATTGTGGAGGAATTTGGAAGATATTGATATCGTTATTCCAATACGATATCCGTTGGTTTCAGAATTTGATGTTGAATATAAGTCGATATTATTTTTATTCAGAGCCTTATATTTAATATCGAATTGGATTTTGTGTTTGTCGTAAACTATGTTTAAATGACATTGGTTCTTTAACCCATCTAAAGCAGGATTAATTTCTAGAAAGTTGAACAATCAATAAGAAATGATTTTAAAGATTGAAACCAATTGGAGTTTGAATAAATCTTTAATTAGATTGTGAATGTATAGATGGTAATTAAATTACCAAAACATGAAACTTGATTGAATCAAATTTACTTGGTTGTTGATATTCATTGTGATTGATTGATTGTTTGGATTGTGTTCGACCAGTTCATGAGCAGGACATGCTTTTACATTTAGCATTGGGCTAGGTACAAATACTGGTATGCTAACGCCTTGTGAAACACTTCACGATTTGACTATGAGGTGTTAGTGAAGATGTTGAGTTCATTTCAAATTTAATGAATGATTTTGAAATGATATTTTTCTTAAGTGAAAAGAAATGTATTCCCGATTTTGGACAGGGAATGTTTTATAAAAATGTTTTATAAAACAGAAAGGATTTCGGGGGCTAAAACCCGATGATTTCGGAATGATTTGGAAATGTATTATGGTTTTACATTGTAGTTCATCACATATTCGATTAGTTGCTATTAATGATGTATCTGTTTGGTAGCGGAGAATTTATTCTCTTGCTTAACACCCTTTTTTGAGACGTACGAGCTCAAAGGTTATGTGGTTAATAGTGACTGATCATATGTGTGAATTGTTGATGTGAAGTACTATAGTTTGATTATACTTGTTATTATGTTGAGAAATGATTTTCCCTACTTCGGGATATGAAATGATTTGGTATGTGGCTAAAGATTTGGTAACCCGGTCTACTAAAAGTATGGGTGGGATCCAGTGCCTTAGGGTGAGTGGTCAGTGTGTAGCATGCTCCATGTATGGGAGGTGCATATATATATATATATATATATATATATACATATATATACATATATATATGTATGTATGTATGTATGTATATATATCGAGTTGCTTAGGTACGTGCCCTTTGCCTTGTCTGAGGGGAGCCCGATATTTGGTTGCATATTTGTTTGTATGCATTGTTATGTTTTGGAATTCATATTTCCAAAGATTTTGGTTTGAAATCCCGAAGTGAAATATACTTTGATATAAAAGCTAGACATGTATTTCAAATGATTTAAAATAGAAATCGGGAAATAAAGTCCAAAGGAATAATTTCTGTAAATTGAATTGGATTTGGAAAATCTAAGTGTGGTGATTAATCTAAATGGGTAGATTGGGATATTGCACGTTGATTGATACATAGTAGATCCATATATCTATATTGATTGTTGTTTATACACTGGCATTCATGGGGGCAAACCCGTTCCACGTTAGCGGCGTAGTTCTATGATCTGCCTTATCATTTATATAAGTTTATAACTGTTTAGAGTTCTCACACCAATCCCATGACTGACCTGTAGTTTGTTTTTCGCTTGCAAATCGGGTGTCCCTATTTTCCACACGGGCAATCGAGTAGTTTTATTTTGCAGATATATTGAGCAGGATTCTGGATTGAAGCTTTAAGTTGTGTCCGGACATTTATAGCCTTTCGCTATGCATTGTATTACATTTATTGTAAAATTATTTTCCGCTGTATTTTTTTTCCCGATATACTCTGATATTCTGTACTCTGATGTAACATTATTATGATGTTTATAAAAGTCTTCTGTTGATTGTTCTGATGTGTTGTAGGCCTAGAGTTAGCGTATCCCCGTTTTGAACGGTCTTGGTCGATTTAGCGATCGATTAGGTCCGAGCGAAATCCATATCGTTACATTTTAGAAGAATAAATCATTGAAATTTCGGCACCTATTGTGAGAAACTGCAGAAATATCAGCAATATTGCATAGTGTATTATTGACACGACTAAAGGAAATTAAGTTGTTGATATATCTGAAATTATTTTGAATAATTGCCAATCAATAACTATTTCATAATGTATTATGTAAAAGAAAATAAGTTGTTGAAATGTCTACACTTATTGTAAATAAGTGCTAATATATCTGCTAAAATCCCATGGTGTATTACAATGATGTCTAGGTGTATCTTAAAACTGCAGACATATCTGCAATTTTTCTACATAGTTGCTGCTATTTCTGCAATTTTACTGGAAGTGATATATTTGTCACTTATATGCAACGTTTAGCAATTTTTTTTTTTTTTTGTTGATTTTTCTGCAATAACGTTATGTTTGAATAAGTATAGGCATTTAATTTGAAAATTTGAAGCAATCAACAAAAAATGCATTAAAACATGCAATATTTTGATATAAATACGACGATGTCTGCAATTTTTCAAATAATTACAAGATTTCACTGAAATGTGATTTTTTTGTACTTTTCTTATATGAATATAAGGACGATTATGTATGAAATTAAGTTTCGAAGCATGGTAAATTTTAATGTTGATTTTTTTTTTTTTTTTTTGATGATTTTCAAAAAATAAAAAGCTAATTCATAAAGTTTTAAGACAGAGGTTTTTTGAATTTTGAAACTTGAACTGGACCCTAGTAAGGCTGTTATGGTAATGTTTATCATTACCGTTTAACAAATACTGTTACCGGTACTGTATTTATTGGTAAGCCAGAATTGCTTACCGTTACCGATCGACTGGTATACTGATAATCTAGTAACAATTACACTGGTAATGGTAAATTACTGTTTATCCATCAAAATGTATATCTTGACATATTTTTTGTACATAGTGCATCTTTATTATACTATATGTAGTGTTAGTTTATAAAAATAATGAGAAAGAAAATAAGTGTACCTGGATTATTTCAGCAAATTATTAAACTGAATATAATCATTTATTTGATCCTAAATGCATGTAATAAAGCATATCAGATGAGTATACTTATGTTTTGAGTTAACTGGTAAATTACCGTTACCGTTGGTATTGAAGAAATGTTACCGATAATTTACTATCAAAAAGGGTACATTTACTGTTACCATACCGTTCTAATTGGTATACCGATTTCAACAAAAAATGGTTACCTATTGACTAGTAATGGTATGCTAATAGTAAATTTACCGTTACCGTAACAGCCCTAGACCTTAGTCAAACTATTCGATTTTAAATTTCCTCGAATTAAACACACTCAAAAAAATAAATTTTTAATTTTAACTTTTTTATGTTTTCAAAATAGGCTAAATTAGGTTTAAAGAATAGAAAGGATAATTGTTGTGCCTTGAAATATTTGGAAGTCTACATACCTAAAATAAAACAATGTTTATCATAAAGAAGTAGATAACCAAACTTTATATTGTGACCTTTAGTTGTGGATGCCAAAAGTATTTTTCAGGATGCCAATAGTAGTACACTAAAATTATTAGTCATCATAGGAAATGCAACATGAACAAATTAATGAATAAGAAAAATGAATTTGTCATTAACTTTTCAAAAACGGAAAATTCAATCTAGAATTGGAACTAAGAAATAGGCATAGGTTAAATAATGTTATGGAGGATTGAGAACATAAAGATATGAGATAACTTGTTTAACTAGCAATGGAAAGGGACATGCTTGATTACATCATATAAATTTCAAAATGAAAATACGAAAAAGAAAATCAATATTGATTTAAGGAGAAGGAAAAGAAATTGTGGACGAACGAACATTTATTTCAAATAGACAAAAAACATGATCGTTAAAAGAAATGAAATAAATAAAAAAGGAGCTACCGAGTATTCATATGCTATGTTTTTTATATGAGAATATTAATTGTTAGTTAATGCCGCTTTGATTGAACATTTCAAATAAAACATGATCGTTAAAAGATTGAACATTTCAAATAAAACATATATAAAGTAGAAAAAGAGAAAAAAAAGGAAAAGTAAATGTGTTTGCTAAGGTCATCAATTTTTTTTTATTACTAACATTTTAATAAATATGATAATCTTCTATTATTTCACATGGTTGAAAGTTACTTCAACAAATAAAAAAACGGCTCGAAATAATCATTAGCAATTGAAAAATCCCAATTAAGCTACTTGAAGCCATAAGGAATGAAAATAACACATCAACTCAAATATAAACAAAAAGGTCTTACTTGCATAATTAATAACAATATGCTCTATCATTGAATAGTAAAATAAGTTATTGCATTGTTTATATATATATATATATATATATATATATATATATATATATATATATATATATATATATTAGTTTGCATTTCTCTTTATAACCAAAGTGGGCGTATGCGTTATTTTCTCCCAATTAGTTTTATCTGACACTTAAGTGTTATTAAAGATAATTTAAATGTGTGCACAAAATAACATTTTCTAAAATATACATTGAAAACGTAAAATTCAAAACTTAAATTCCAGTTCATAATGATTCGAGGAGGTCAACTGAAAGAGTTAAAGATAATTTAAATATATAAAGAGAGTAACATTTTCTACAATATACATTGAAAACGTAAAATTCGAAAATCAAATTTCAATTCATAATAATTTGAAGAGGTCAACTGAAAAAGTAGAAGATTGATGTTAATACCAATTCATAATGTTTCATGGAGGTCAACTGAAAGAGCAGAAGATTGGTGCTAATACAAATAAAAATTCTACAAAAGAATATTATTAAATTGAATCACATACTAATCATATCATTCTATTATCAGCTATTATGTTAAATTAGTTGATTCAAACAACTGAACAGAACTATGCATACCCTCAGGGCCGTCCCAGCAGCCAAGGTAGCACACAAGATATGTGGAAAAAATTCAGAAATGTTGCCCCAAAAAGTGGCATTGCCAAAAATCGAATGATGGACCTCAAAGTTGAAGAACAAACACAATACCACTCTACCAAAGGAGTGCGAGTTTGTTGACCTCATTTAACTGGGGTCATCAGCTGTGATTTAATTATAAAAATATTAAAGGGACAATCACAGCCCCACACCACTAACACCGTTAGTGGTGTCATGATAACCCCAGTTAAAATGGAATCAACAAACTCATATCTCCACCACAGCTAGCACTGAAAGTAGAATACAATAGTCTAATAATCAATTCTCAGTAACTGTTTTTTTTTTTCTTTTCCCTCAGCTCTTGCCCACCTATTGCCCTTTTTTGGGGATTGCCCAAGCTGGCCTAGGGTAGGACGGGAACTGCATATCCTATCAACAATACTGGGTGATTACTCCAAATAATTAAACAGGTGTAACAATCATCCACTTGAAAAATAATAACAAGTACCATGTGATTTAACAACGCATTACAAATCGACATATTACCGTGATTGAAATATGATCATGGTGAAAAAGAAAAAAGAAGCCTATGCATAACCTAAAGACGGCTATTTTAATATTAATGGTTTTCAAAGGAAAAAGCGAGCCAAATTTGCATTATTTGACAGCAAAAAACCTAATAAATCCAGTTAGAATTACCATAGACTTATCGCAATTAATGTTTCTTATATACAATTTCAGAACCATACCATGAATAAAATAAAACCTATTATAAAAGTTGAAGAAAAACGAATCTGGACCGTAAATCAAAATTCAATCCTTCTTCTTAATTCCAAATCCAGATCCGCTCATCATCATCACCTTGAACTCTTCGAAACTAACTAATCCATCGCCATTCTTATCAACTCCTTCAATCATCTTCCTACACTTTTCAATCGAGACCTTCTCGCCCAAGCTCCTCATAACCTTGGTCAACTCCTCCGCCGAAATAGAGCCGTTTCGATCCAAATCAAAAACCGAGAACGCCGTCACCAAATCGGCAGTCAAATCCTCCTCACTCTTGATCGTGTTCAATTCAACGAACTCTTCCAGGCTGATGAAACCATCTCCGTCTGAATCAGCTTCGGACATCATGTTGGCAAGTTCGTCGGCGGTGGGAGGGTGACCGAGGGACGCGAAGATGGCTGAGAGCTCTTCGGAGCTGATCTTTCCATCACCATTGGAATCAAAGCGCCTGAAAACTTGTTCGAGTTCGCCGGCGCTGGTAGCGGCGGAGGGGGAAGAGGCGGTAATTTCCCCGGAGATAGACGTGGGGGAGGAGGAGGTTGATTCGGTCTTAGTACGAATCTTGCGGTGGAATAGAGATTTGATTTTGCCCATTTCAAATTTCAGATTTAGTTCGTAAATACGAAAATAATGATGTAGAAGGAAATTGGAAATTCAGGGTTTGACAATAGATCAATGGAAGCGATTATTTATAGGAGCGGAATGATTTTAGGAGGAAAGAGCCAGGAAAGAACCAAATAAATGGAATATTTATTTGCATATTTAATCCAATTCTAAATGCCGTATGATTTGTTAATATTTTGGGGGCAAGGAACGGTTTTTATCACAGCGTGCAAAAGGAATACTATTTTTATTTTGTTGAAAACCATAACTGAATTATGGAACTAATGTTATAATTAGATAGAATTAAATACAAATTGAGAAACATTAAAACTGATATGTTGGAAATTAGGGAAGCAATCTATTGTTATAATTCGATCATTTGTAGATATATCATAGTTTATTTGGACTTTTGATTAACATAACAAAGAGAGGAAAGAGCAACATTTTTAAGAGAATACGTTAATGTTGTATGAAATGAATAGAGTAGTTGAAAAGTTTAGAACCTACTAAAGGTGGACAAATTATAATATTGGTTGATGCTGAGGGGGGGAAAAAGTAAAGAAAGGAGAAAAGGAAAGGTAGTTAATGGGCCCAATTGCAAATCCTCAACCGCAACTCCTAATTAATTAGGCACTTAATATCCGGTGGGCCCACGCGGTTTTGCATATATGTGATAATAAATCTCGACCAGCTTGCCTTTTTAAATTGCACGCAAAGACGGTGCACCCATTTGGTAGATCGTTTGTGATCGGACGGAGCATGCGGGTGGAGAGATGGGTATGTTTTGGGTAGTGGGAGGAAGTAACACAGCAATGTTCATGGACAGAGTGGCGTTGAAGGCAACTCCTGGGATCTTGGGTGGCAGACTAAGTGCTGCTAGGGCCCGCTTTTTTCATACCCGATGCTACGTTTTCACGATATTACATCCAACGGTCGTAGTCTAAGAAACTGGAGCTGCCCTTTGTCTCGTTAAGTAAGAACCGTCGATGTTTTACAATAGGTTAGGTACTCCGAAATTTTTGTCCACAACCACAACACTATTGTTATGAAAAGACTTCCAGTAAACTAAAAATAATAACTAAACATACCTACTAAATGTAATAGCGCAATGGTGGGGAAACCGACCGTTTAATTATATAATTTAAAAAAAAAATGTTGTATTTTTAATTTAATTGATAAGAACATAACTGATATAAGAATTTGTTACATTCTTAAAATTTGTTGCATTTTCTAAATAAATCTATTTAGATCTATCAAAAGATAGTGAAGTAGAAATTGAATATTAACGGTAGATCCGAAATACATTTGAAATATAATTGGTATTTTAGAGAAATTTTAAACATTAGAATTTGAATCGTAAAACAACATTGAAGAAAACAATTCTGAGAACGAAGAAATAATTTTTGGTTTCACAAAAGTTTGTTTTGATCAAGTGACAGTAACCAAACCTCCATAACATTCTATTTGATAAATGTCTACCGTTCGTTTCAAGGATTTCTGAATATAATCCCCTTCCATTATCACTTGTTATTTCATTTGAGTCTCAACATGCACTGAGGTGCTAAATGACAATTGAGACTCCATGCATATTACTAAATAACACGCAAAACAAAGTGAATTGCATAATTAGGGGTGCGGTGGTATTCTGAAGGCTTTGTTCTGCTTTGGGCTTTGCTAGCTGGGAGTACGTGTTTTCTTTGGGTTAATTATGGTGTTTGTAGCTGGGTGTTGGTGTATGGGTTTTTGCTGATAGCTTTACCGGTCTGTGATGTTTTGGTTAGTTCCTGGTGGGCTTATCTTTGTGTTTATTTATGGTGATATTTCGTTGGATCTTGTATTTTCTTTTGGGTTGAGCTGGTTATAGTCGGTGTTCGTATAGGATTTGTTTTGTCGGCGTGTAATATTTGTTACCAGCTCTTCCCTTTTTCTGTACTCTTCTTATTTCATACCCGATGCTACGTTTTCACGATATTACATCCCACCGAAACTGGAAAGCATACTAATTTTTAGTCAAAGAAATGCAGAGCCAAATTGGTGCAATGTAGTATCAGTACCAAAAGCTCTCGAACAATTAAGAACTTGAAGTTATTAAAAAAATTCAAAATGCACTGGTGAACACATGGTCGTTTACAATACAACAAAAATGAAGAAAACACAGCAGACACAATTGAATGAAATTCGCAAGCAATAACATATAATGGTCTAATGAAATAGCAAAGAAGATGTACTATAAAATTATGTATATGATGTTACAATTATAGAAGGCGGTGATGGACAACAAAGTTCGGAACAAATCGCAAGCGTTCGTATATACAGTCATAAACTTATTTACTTTATGAGACTACACCAATTGCATAATTAACAAGATCGGCTCAAGTATTTCAAACTAGTTATAACTTATAATTTTTGACTCTAGTTGTTATGGCCCGCAAATCCGTACTATCTGAGTTGACTAAATATATCACACGTCCAACCCAAATTGCACAGAAATACGAATCATTATGAAATAAGAAGAAAAAGATAGAAGAAGAAAAGAAACAACAACACAGAGTCTCAAATCGCAGAGGAATAAAATATAGTATCTAAAACAATTTTCGAAATACAAAATTTTCTATATACATATACATATCATCATTAGAGTACAAAATACAACACATCGGAATAAACTCTAAATCTCTAACACTGAAGCCTCCTGCTCCAAGCTTCTTCAGATAAATCTGTAAAATCCTGAACTACTTGACTGTCCGTACAAATTTGAGTACCCAAGAGTTTTGGGAAAAACAAAGAAAAATAAACTCTACGTCAGTCACGGGACTGGTGTGAGTAAATTCCAAACACTTGGTTTAACTTAAAAAAAAGGTCCTTTTCCAAAAGAAAAGATAATTGTAAGACCGATCCACACATAAACACGGATGGTTTTTACCTTAAGATAACCCAAAACATTTCTATTTCAACGATACTAATCTGATATTATAATAGTGTCTAAATCAAATAAATAACAGACTAGCAGATCGCTTACATCACACGTTCCACATACATAATATACAATCAAAAACCACTAAAACTTATTTGGTAATGGATTTCCAACTATGACAAGGTATGGAACCACCTTCCGATAATGTATCTCTAGAGAGGAATACACTGGGTTCAACAAGAACATCTTGTAACCCAGCCATACATGACCGACCACTCATTTCGCTTGAGTATATTGAATGTATATCACCAACAGGTGGGATTAAAACCATTTCCCGAAAGGGACAACACTGAATATAATAAAAAAGGAAATAAATTTTCTTTAGATAAGTGATAATACACCCTAATTGGGAGCTACCCACTTAGTCATGTTGCATGCCTGATTTTTGTCATTTCCCGGTTGTTGAGGCCTGAGGCTACGATTACATACTTTTCATTGATAGAACAATCACTTTGAATGCCACATTGTCATATCCATTAATCACTAATTGATCTTCCAAAAAATATTCTGGATATTATGCTAAGAGAATAAATTCTCCGCCACCAGATGTGTATTTGTACAAAACTATATATGCGATCATTGGAAATACTCTGTCAGACACTCATCCATACACGTTCGTTCTGGGACTGAACGAAACCGAAGATACAATTTTCATTAATCCATCTTAGGCAATTTCTACCTAGAATTAACAGAAAAGCCCTTGCACTTTAATCTATCTTACATTCCCTTTATATAATCTGATTCGCAATGCTACTGCCAATACGGAGTGGTTCTCAGATAATAATCCAACCTGTCTCTCCATATTGACAACGATGGTCAAAAACTTCAATAGTCGGTTATTTAACTATCGAAGAAAAACAAACATCCATCCAAAGCATCAAACATCACTGGCCCTCTTAATTAATATTTTATTAATTAAATCACTTTTTGTTTCTTTATAAATATTTATTAACCCAATATTTTCAACAATCATCTTGGCTTTTTACGCTATTGGTAAAATATTTTCATATATCACCTTCTTTTATTTTCTATACTGGGAAAATATCTCCTATTTGTAATTGGAAAACATTCCAATTTCTTATCTCTTTCACAACCATTCATTTTTAGACTTAGGAAATATTTTCTAATTATATTTCCAAAATTCCACTTGCTTCGGTTAAATGAATGTTCTGTAACACATCGTTACAACAACCCAAAATATTACATTCAACTAAATCTCCTTAAACATTGATCTTCGAGATCGAATCTTCCTATCTATCGGTTAATAATGAAATCAATCAAGTTGGTGTATAACTACCTCTCAGATCTTGACTGAACAACATTCTTAACTTCAAACAGACAAGACCACTTACCTGGAATAATCAACATCATAAAAAACATTTATTCATTTAAAAAAAATATGTATACGTTTATCTTTCTATTTTTACCAGATCAAATTATAGATTTCCTTTTTGCTTATATAATTTAAGTTTGTTTCCTTATCGAATTCTATATACATTGATTTCCATTTATCCTTTTTTCTTAAAAATATTCTAACTCCTTAAATTTTCGGAAAATTTCGCTAGCACCTCCTTTGTACCGGTCAATAGCTCAAACCTCAACTCGCCTCTCTAAACCATTTCCATTCAAAAAGAAAATAAAAAAGCCAAGCGGCTTGCCGATTTGATGCATGAAAACTCATATGGAATTTAAACATGTACCTTTTTGTCGGGCACTCAATTTATATCTCTTCATATACTTCATATCAAACCTGCTTTATACATACTCATCCAATCCCAGTTTATTCCAACTCAATCCGGTTATTTTAGCTTATTCGCTAATTTATTTTTTTATCAGCTCTTTTGCCTATTTCACTTTTTATTTGAGCATAACACATTCAAATATAATTTTAATTTGCTTATAAACCAATCAAATTCCATTTGTAATTCAAGTTTCATATTCGATTTCGAATATAAATTTACAAACCCATTTTACTTATCCAAAGTCCAAATTCGATTCAAAATTCCACTAACTAATTATTCTTCAAATCAGTTAATTCTATTCAACAATTAAAAATATGATTTTTATTTCAAAAACCAATCCATTTACTCCACTTGAGTTCATATTTATTTTGTAACTCAAATCTGGATTTTTCTAATGGAAATTTGGATTTTATTTACTTAAAATCCTTTTATTTATTTAAATAAACCGTTATGGTTTTATAATTGTTATGGTGCTGTTTTTCTGAAAATATGATTTTTGATATAAATCAAAATCTATAAGACGAAACCCAAATCTTTATTTTTCATTAGAAAACTATTATTCAGTCGGTCCTAACGATTCTTGTTTCAAAGAATTCTGACTTAAATTGGGTTCTATATACTCAATTGAAGTTTGAAACGCCAATTTACGAACTACCGCGCCGCGACAAGCTCGTTTTAATTATATTTAAATATAAAAATTAAACTTCATTCAATTTAAATTTCAATCTCGTTCTAATATATATTTTAATATATATTAAATCCAGTTTTCAATTCCAACTTAATATTTCCGATTATCTCTAATTGTCTATTTTTCATTACTCGGTCATAAATTTATTTATAACTCAATTTGCTATATTAAATTACAATTCCCTTTATAAATAAATTATTTATAAAACTTGATATAATTAATTCTAATTATGAATTCTTAGGTTTATCTCAATTTCGTTTACATTCTGAATTCCAGAATATAATCCGTCGTTCCCTTTCTGAATGATCTCCAATTTACTTTTGAATTCATACTTGAATTTAAAATTATAAATTATCCCATGATGATTATCTTACTTATTTTATAAACATTGTTTATAAATTTAATTTCCTTGTTTTATAATTTAAAACAAGTTTCCATTTCAAAATCTATTTGAAACTCAATTCATTTTGTATTCTGAATTCCGGAATAAAAATTATCGTTCCCTTTTTGAAATGATTTCAAATTATAATTTTAAATTCATACTTGAATTTAAAATTACAAATTCTCTCTTGATAAATAAATTCACTACATTTATAAACACCATTTATAAATTTACCTGTTATATATACTCAAACAAGTTCCTATTTCAAAATCTATTTAAAACCAAAATCTAATTTTTGGAATATTCTATTTATTATAACATATCTATATGTAACATAGAATCTATTTTAATATTTATTTTTAAATCTTAGTTTCTAATTAATACAATTCCAATATCCTTTCTGGATATAATTATTTTATAAATTTGGCATAATCTAATTTAATTATCCAATTAAGTTTACATTCCGAACATCGGAATAGATTTCATCGTTTCCTATTTAAAACAATTCCCAATACTCATTTTAAATTCACAATTGAATTTAAACTCTCCAATTATCCAATGATAATTATCCATTCCATTTATAAATACATTCATAAATTCACTACTTGTTTTTATTATTCAAAAACAAGTTAATAATTCTAGTCCATTCGAAATTCAAATTCTATTTTAGAAAAAAAAAATAGAATTTCCCTTTTAAATCTGAAAATCCTTTTTCGTGATATTTTTATAAATCAACATTTAGGCCCAGTGATATTTTAAACATCCAAACACCCCATTATCAATCACAGGTTTTCTAACACATCATATAATATATATATATATATATATGTGTGTGTGTGTGTGTGTGTGTGTGTGTGTGTGTGTGTGTACAAAAACAAACAAATAATAAATTTTGAGGAATCCAGTCGGATCATTCCAACCCGTTTTCTTGCATCCACAGACATTACCAACATAATAATACCCATCCTGCTTCGAGGCAGGATATCATGGTATAGAAGGTCATCCACTATAATATATTGCACATAGGGTCATCTACTAATGGTACTACGGGAAATACCCAACCACTAATATATATAATAGCCACAACCACCAAGCCTAAATAACTAATATATAATAGCCACAAAAATATTTAAATGCATCCAAACAAGCAACAACCAGCATATAACATTATATTAAATAAAATCAAGGGAGTGAGTTTACTCATAGTGATTTTATTTTCGTAATTTATTCCAATCTAATTGCCTTCTTGTTAACCTCAAAGCTGTGATTCCAACTCTACACATCTTGCGTAATTTTGACCTTATAACAATTGAAATTTCCCTTTATTTTATTTTTGGGATCAATATTCGTAATTAACTTTGTAACTACCCATTTTATTTTCAATAATTGTAAATTATTAAAGTTAATAATATACCTTAAATTTAGATTTTACTGCTGCTCAACTTTCCTTCCAGTTTGGAAATCCCAATGGCTCCTTCCTGAAGCAAACGACCTCCTTCATCTTGAACATAACCAAAAATCCATCCCAACTTCAACTTGTTGCTTCCATCATGGCCCTTTCCTTCTGCATGAAATCAAACTGCCCTTTTCTCTTTTCACAAAATCGCCATTTTACTTCACCTGTTTTTTTTCCTTTCTTTCAACCCAAGATCCAGTCTTCTTGAACACTCCCTCAAAACCCGATCGCTTCCTATATCACAACCCCATGTTCACCATCCCCTTCAAATCGCGACAATAAAAATCACGATCTTTTAAGCTATCGCACCCTTCCAAACATCTAACCCTACCAAAATCGCTCACTTAGTGCTAACTACCAACTCCACAAGATGATAGTCTCTATCGTGAACCAACGCCAAGCCATCACTTTCGAATGAAAACCCCTAAATTATTGTTGGAAGCTTCCAACAGAGTCGCACACTCTCCAGTTCACCCCAACATCCAATTCGACCTCCAGTTAACCCAAGCACCCTACTCGGCCTCATCCAGGCATTGCGCAGTCCAAACTCCAAGTCGCTGCCCTAATTTCACCTTCACCCTTGATTCTTTGGTTTGTATAAGAAATGGTTGTGGCCTTTTAATTTGTGGAGTTCGATTTCAAATTGCAAAAGAAAAAGGCAAGGCTTCAATTGGAATTCGATATTGAATAATTAAAGAATGGCCATTTTTTGTTTCGAGAATTTATGTTGAAATCGGCTTCAATTATTTCTGGGGAGGAATTTTTGAAATAGAGAAAAAGGAAAGGATTCATTGCATTTAAATAGACATGGATAAGAACTTCAGTACCAAGGAATAGGTCTGTGTGAAGTACCATTTTTAGGAGATAGATTAGGGTAGGTAAGTACATAGTATTAAACGTGATTTGATTTCGAATTGATTTCTAATTAATATGATTTGATTTTGATCTTATCCATTAAAACATTTCAGGTTTCATAACTTAAAATCATGAGCCCTTATTTTATTGTAACTGACATTTCAATGTTATAACACTATACTGAACTCAACAGAATAGATTTTGAAATTTAATTTGAACGTGTATATATATAAAATAACCGTATTAAATCGATATAATATAATTTAAATTCAGGAATAATATATTCCTCGATAATAAATTATTTTTATTATCGTTTATATCCAAATACAATTTCTATTAATCATTTGAATCCTTTTGACTCCGTCTTAAATTCGTATTGAATTATTTCAGATTCTCGTATTACGATAATTATAAATATTCGAAATAAATCATATTTCGAATATTAAATCGACAACTCAATATATAAAATTGATTTATATTATCAACTCAATATTTAAAACCATACTAAATATTTAAAATTAATCGTCCAAAAATCTGGGTCGTTACACTAGTTCAATGTGGATTTTTGAAACCGAATCATTGGATTTAAGCATGTATAACCTGACAAATGAGGCAACAATAAATGTAAGTAGCAGAACTATCGGTGTACGAAACTATATGTAATTAATATAATGTTGCATAAATATTGGATCTAAGTGTGTGGAGTAAAATGTGGCTTGGAAAAGATCAATGTTTAATTGTACATCCACTGTAATGCAATAAAGCATATAACCAAATGATCCGATTTATAAAATCAATTTCATTAACACTGTATGTCAATGGTTTACATTTATAAGTTGACTATTCAATGAAAAGAATAAAAAATCATGCCTGTCCTTGACATAATAAAGGGCAGGATTCTGGCATATATAAACTCTACAACACATACAAGCTTTTTCCTAATGCTCGTTGTATCAAGGTTTGCATTATTCATAGGCAAAAAAATGTTTCTTTTTAAATTTAATTTCGGTACCCTTAATGCAACCTTTTGAAATAGCATAGAAAAGCCCTGTAACTTGTTGTTTTTCTTCTGTGTTTCGTTACCATTGGTTCAGACTACAGTATTGAAATGATCCAAACTCGCCCGTAAGGGAAAGCCCAGATTGAGTTGAGAACACGACAAATCAGAATACAAAAAATAGAACACTTCATTGTTGTTACAATAATTTACATCAAAGTACAAGAATATAACAGAGTATGAATATATAATATACATCAGAAAATATCAGAGATTAAAAAACATTACATAACAGCGGAAAAATAATACATAACACAACTGAAATAATACACAGATACAAAGCTTTCCGAATAAAGCTCCAGTTGTAAATCTAGGATCCTGGAAAAAGAAATACCTACAAAAACTAAAACTACTAGCTGCCCGTATGGAAAATAGGGGCACCCAGAGTTTCGGTTAAAACAATAAACTCCAGGTCAGTCATGGGACTGGTGTGAGAACTGAAACAGTTATTTTAAAAATTTACATTAGAAATAAAGTAAACCAAGGGACCACGCCATATAACACGGAACAGGTTTTCCCCCAAGAATACCAGTGCATAAAACAGTTTATAAACAACGCAATGCTTTTTGAAAAATGAAGCTATTATAAGACTCGGGTCGCATCACACAATACTACGCAAGCCGGAGGATAGATTTTTCCCTTATAATAGCCAAACATGCTTGGTAAACAAATCATTTTGATATTACTATAAGTGTATAGTGTCAAAATCAACTTTAAATATAAATGTATCAATCATAGACGGCATGGGTACCATATATCTTGTCGCCATACTAGGCTCTACAATTAAAACCGAAAATTCACGTATTGGAAATTGGATTCCATCAATGAGTCGAGGCATAAATCATCCTTCCTGGCTTCGAGACACTCTAGAAAATTCCTTAGGATCCCCCGCAGTGAACCCTGGTTAGCAGCAGGGTCGGTCCACCCTTATGTTTATGGATTAATATTCCTGAACACACGTTTCCCGGTCCTACATGACCTATCCATCGGCCCCATAGTGACCAATATATCCGAGGTGCCTTGCAATCCATCATCCACACAGGTAAAAATAAATAAATGTCTGGGCTCCATACCATGACACCACCCATAGCTAGAAGGAAACGTCGTGTCCTCACTGCCGTCCTCATCCCGTTTTTGACTCATACCGAGGTGTGAGGCTCGCGCATTAACGCTATACACAAAGCTATTCTATTTAAAGCCGTGCTTTGATCATCAACCACAAGACTTTGTTTTTCAACAGAAGCCTTGATCATTGCACCTATATATGCCACACTGACAATTCATGCCATGTGACTGATATCCATCAATATATAACCTCTAAGCTCATACATCTCAAAGAAGGGCCTTAAGCAAGAGAATAAATTCTCCATCGCCAAACAGATATATTTAATAGAAATCAATCAACACATAATGAAATCCAATGTCAGACACACATCCATTTACAAGTTCGCTTTGGGTCTGAACGAAACTGGAGGCACCTTATTCCTCGTCCCATATGTCCAATAAAGGAGAGAGGTCCTCGCATATCCGATCGATCTCCAAGTATTTCTGGACGATCGCCACGTATTACCCTGTCTTGGGTGTACAACCCAATCAAGACATCATTAATCATCCATACGATGTGAAGATCTCCTGTCTTCAACCACCGTCTTCATCGTCGACTTATCGTCGAATCAGTTATTCAGAATGGGCATAAACCCGGTTTTTCCGAATAACTCGCGTATCTCATAAACAAGTGCTACACAAACACAACATGTAACAACCCGGAAAATCTGAGCCAGTTTAAATTTTTTAATTTGGCTATCTTAGTGGATTTTAAATATTTAAAATAAATTATTTTAAATAACAACAACAAAAAGTATGTTTGAATCGATGTTTGAAAATAAATATAATTATTTTAAATTATAAACAAGGCCTGAAAAGCGCGGCAGTTTCAAAATTGGAATTCAAACTTTGACTGACTGTACCGGGTGCAAAATAAAACGAATTTTAGTGAAACCAAAAATATTTAAATCTATTAGTGGATATCTTTCTAACGAATCTGAAAAATCGAAGTTTCATAGCGGGAGTCAAAAGTTATGGCCAAATGAATTTTTAGAAAGGTCGCTATAGAAAATATATCGCCCTTGAAAATAGACATTTTGCAAATGACCTAAAAATTCGACGAAACCACTTTTGTTGGATTCGGGATGTCAAATTATTGCTAGTTTTCAAATTTCATAATTTTTGAAGTTAATATGTGAGCGTGGTAAAGAAAAATGTGTATGGTGAATTTCAGTTAAATTGGATCGACCAGAAAATAGCCATTTTGCAAATGACCTCAGAATTCGACGAAACTAGTTTTGTTGGGACTGTATCATCAAATCATGGCTAGATTTATTTTTTGGGAATTTTTAGAATCAGTGTGTTGCCCCGGCAAATTGAAATATACGTTCAAATTAAATATTGAATGTTTTATATTTTAATTTGAGGAGAAACTGACTGAAACAGTCGAATGGGCCTACGAAACATATCCCATTGTGTTCGGAATGGGGGTATTTAGCTAGGGATGACAGTTGTTGGGTTTGGATTGGAGTTCGTATGAGATAAAGGGTATTTTAGAATTTTAAAAATATATAAATTAAATAAAAGAAATCTGATTGGGCCTCACTCTCTCTCTCTCTCCCCGACATCCGATTAAAGGCGGAAACCCTTCAATCCTTCCCATCCACTTTCCGGCCAAACCATTTCGACTCAGACCTCGACCCAGTTGAGGATTTTGTAGCCCTTGACGAGATCTTCGAATCCATACCCACCACCCTCCGTCTCGTCGCCTGTAGCTCGCGAATCACCTCCAGGAAGTCGCCGTCTTCAAGCCGCCTCCGCCATCGCCAGAGGCGATCGATCGCCGTCACACCACCACGCGCGGGTGCGCCCCTCCTTCCTCTTCGACGCTGCGCCGCCCGATCCTCATATCGTTGCACGGATTGGAGTATAAATCAAAACCTAGTTTTGAATGAATAGCTGAGGTAACGGTTTATTTTATTTTAAACTGTTCTATAGCACTTTAAAGCGCTACGGTTTATGATTTCACTGTAAATATCATATCTTTTTCGTTTGTTGACGAAATTCAGTGAAACAAGAGACAGTGGACTCGTGTGGACGTCTTCTACATTTTAGAAGAGACCACATATTTTTCCAAGCCTTTTGCTATTTTTGGTGGAGTGGAACCCAATGTGAGATTTCTAAATTATAAACGATATGGGAAATGACGATGTATAAATTATATAGTCGATGTATGAGTTATATAAGCATTGTACACTACTTGTATAAGTGTTGTATAAGTTGTATGTTCGATGTATAAGTTATATATGCGTTGTAAAAATAATATATGTGTTGAAACAAATTGAAATGATATTGAAGTGAAATTGAAATATAATTATACACGTATATATATATATATACTCCCCTCATCTACAGACCACGGACGATATATATATAAGTTGTGATATTGTTTTGATTATTGGTTGGTGTGAAATTTGGTGAATATCATGAATGGTTGATTTGAAATGATTGATTGTGATTGAAATCCCAATAGGATTAGAATATGGGAAAATTCGTCTGCGTACGAACTAGATATTGAAAATCCCCATTGCCAAAAACCGCGAGGTTTTAAGGTAGAGCGAGGAGCTATACTAGGGACGGTGCCCGTTTTAACTACCCTGCGGTTATGCTGCCGAAATTTTCAATAATATTCATGTGTTAGAATTATTTTCATGTGTTGAAACTATATTCGTGTGTTGAATAGAAATTCATGTGTTCAGTAGAAATTCATGTGTTGAATGAGTTCATGTGTTGAGTAAATTATTTGAAAGATAAAAATCACATTTTTATTATATATATACCCTATATAAAATATTAGTATTTTAAATAAATTGTTTTAACACCAAAAATTACATTTTTACCTTATGTATAAACTATATAAAATAATCGTGTTTTGAAATAAATTGTTTTACAATAAAAATCACATTTTTATTATATATATAAACAATAGAAAATATCTATGTGTTGAATAAAGGACTAGAACGATAAAAATCATATTTTTATTATAGGTGTGAAGTCAAAAACATTGATGTGTTGAATGTAACACCCCACACCCGCTAAGGTCACTCACTAAGGGAATGCCTTAACTTCGGTGGAGTATTTAAGTGAATATAGAACAGAAAAATTACAACAAGACAGATATAAATAATACTTGAAAATCTAAAACATCATTTCATTGCAGCAGAAGGTAAACATGTTTAGTTACAACACCATAAAGAGTCAAGTACTAAATATCCATCCTGATAAAAACATAAGTACATAATCCCACTACATAAACAAATAGCCATAATAGAAAAGATAAGCTGGGCTTTACATCACGGTCCAAGCTCCAAAAGATAGATAAAGAGATCTGATCAAAGCCCACTAGTGCTAGGCCCAACCTGAGGACCTGAGGGGGAAAAAGATAAAAAACACGGGGTCAGACATAAGTCTGAGTGAGCCCTATAACTTTAACAACACAATCATTAAAGTAATTAGGGTATGATATAAACTTGGTACGGGATGACTGGGGATAAATGACTACACTAAGTAGCCAACTAGACATAGGATGAACTAAGATAACGGTATAGACGCATCTACCCACCCAAGGGTAATTACTAACTGCACCACATCAGTCATTCCTACTTAAAGGTTGATCCCTCCCAAGGACTTAGAAAATTTACCCAGTAGTTTCATGTACCCCTAGCTGACTACATAGGTGTCGTCTGCCCCTATCTCCACTAGGTGTACCCACTACTCCCAAGCGATCGGCTCGGCTCCCTACCGTAGATACCCGTGCTGGCCCCACAGTAGGGTGTATCACTCCCCAAAGTGGCAACCCGATACAACCAATGGTGCATGGCTTATATCTACACGATGCAACAACGTCTTACCTACCAGCCCGAGTCCACACACGCATATGAAACCCGTTGGACTTGCGTTGCCACCGCTAACCCGTTTTGGCCTCTTATAGTCAAGCCCAGTACGCGTGTCCCGTCCTCGACATGGGTGGAGCCCAATAAGATACATATGGGTTACTGGTTGAAATGGGCCCCACAAGCTACCCACCTAAGCTTGTCACTTTATCTAGTGCATTCCACTTAACCCTTTAATCATGTTTAATTACATGTTTCCACTTGGTTAAGTATTCTAATCGTATTTTCTATTGCCACCCAAGGCAACCCACTAGATTTCCACATGCCACCCAAGGCACTTACTTGATTTCCACATGCCACCCAAGGCACCCACTTAACCCCTCATGCCCCACTACATGCTTATCTGGTTAAGTGTTTCTTAATTGATTAGGAACGTAACCGTTGTAAAGACCTCTCACATTAGACTATCTTTTATGGCAGCTGGAATTGCCGGTTGGGTCCGAGCAGCCTTACGCCATAACCGAGTCTAACCTCGTGTCTTTACACTTGTCACGTATTCAGTTTGTTCCTAAGACCTCTCACATTGGGCCAATCATTTGTAGCCGCTGGATTTGCCGGTCGGTTCCGGGCAGTCTTATGCTACAAAAGGGTCCAACCTCGTGTCTTAGTCGATTAATTACACCTAATTAATCACCCCCATATTTCGAATTAATTTTCCCTAATTAATTCCAATTTTAACGATGTACATAATTGACTCAATTATGTCCATCCACTTTATGGTATGCATAATCATACCAACTTCACACCATTTCATTAACATGTATATTAACCCCATCGTTCCCCACGTAATTCGCTAACATGACATAAAAGGAAAGATTCATCACAAATACAATGGGTTCAACTTGCATAACATTAGCATCAACATGGGTTTTAAAGGTGTCAACATGCATATAGCATCAAACCCAACTAGCATAAATAACCAACCCAAACTTGCATGAATCACATATGTCATAAAGAGGTTAACTTGCATGAGTGACTTATGTCATACAAAGGGGTAAACTTGCATATGTATGTATGACATACTAAGGGGTTAACTTGCATATTTATGCATATCATACTAAGGTGTAAACTTGCACATGTTACTTGCGTATAATCAAACACCAAACTTGCATAACATGTCTTATATGAACTTGCATATAATCATACACCAAACTTGCATAACATATCATATAAGAACTTGCATATAATCAAACACCAAACTTGCATAACATGGTATCATAATGGATCAATGTTTATCATAGCAATTTGCATAACTAGCATCATGAACACATAGCCTAACACTTGCACAACTTGCATAACATCATGATCATGTAGCATATAACTTGCATAACTTGCATAACATCATGAACATGTAGCATATGACTTGCATAACTTGCATAACATCATGAACATGTAGTATATAACTTGCATAACTTGCATAACATCATGATCACATAGCATATGACTTGCATAACTTGCATAACATCATGAACACATAGCACATAACTTGCATAACATCACAAACACATAGCATATGATAACATAATCTTGCATTGATCCACATTCATAGCCATAACCTCATTATATCCTATCATAATCATTTCAACAATTGGTCATTAAGGCTATAGAAACTCACAACTTGTTGATTAGCACTCCTATGAAGAAGATTAAGTTGCTAGAGTTGATTAGTAGTTGATTTGAGAAGCTATCTTCCTCTTTAATTTGATGGAGGCTCCTTCAAGTTGCATTTTGACGGCATGACGACGTTGTATCTATTTTTAGTATGAATTAGGGTAGTCTTAGGGTGTATTTATAGAGTAGTTAGGTGTTTTAGGCCATTATATTAACCCTAAATCAGATTAGAGCTGTCAGATCTCGTCCTAGCCACCAAGCACAGCCCAAAAGCCATCAGGTTGCACCCAGGTCACACAGACCGACAGAGGGGTCGACCCCTGTGTCGACCCCTGGGTCGACCCCTAGGGAGGGGGTCGACACCCATGTCGACCCTAGGGTCGATTCCCTCTGCCTGGCGGGAATTTTTCCCGCCTCTTCTGAAATGTGAAATTTTTGTTTTGAATTTCTGAAAACTTCTTCGGGCCTTAACTGGGTCATACGGACTCCGATTTTCAAAAACTCGGACTCTATTTCGCTTATTTTTCCGAGACGAACGCAATGGCATAGCCCGTTTCCCCTGATTCAGATTTTTAAATTTAATTCTGCCCTGTTTTATATTATAGCAAGTTATTCAACATATAGGATGTTACATTCTCCCCTACTTAAAGGATTTCGTCCCCGAAATCTCTAAGTCAAGAAGAACGTATCCTACCATCCAAACAACCATCTACTCAAACCATCAAACACTGGCATCCATTGTTCTTAGAGTTTCTAATGCTGTATGAACATATGCAAAGAGTGTGTGTATATGTTCCCTGTCTAATGCAAAATCAGGCGGTCTACTGATTCAGTTGACCTCCTTAATGCAAACCATGATAGTGCCATGCATCCAATATGTATGCGAAAGAACCCTATCGACACATACTATATCTACATGAGTGCACAATCATTCACCAAAATGCATCATCCATATGATAGCACAACCATTATACATCCATTAATATAGCTACCTACACACAATTATATGTAATATGCAATATGAAGTGATTGAGCCGATCTAGTGCCTAGAGTGTGTGTATATGCATCCACGAGCAACCACTAGCAACCACTTGCATCCACTCGCATCCATCAATCATAACATGTCTCAAACACATGTTTCAACCATAGGTTTACCCTATCTAAAGGTCAAAGGTACTAATGAAAGGACATACTAAAGATAAGATAAGTACTAGACAAACGATAAAGGAGAAGTTAAAAGATATACCCTCAAAAAGGAATGGGTACAGTGAACGCATCTTCGCTTCTGTCTCCCAAGTAGCATTGCTCTCATCCTCTCCCCATTGCACTTTGACTAGTTGAACCTCTCTGTTTCTCAACTTCCTAATCTCTGACCCAAGGATGCGGGTAGGAGCTCGTCGAATAGTCGCATCACGCTCTACCTCCACTTCTCTAAGTAAGCTCGGCTCTACCACCTTTGCAGTCTCATGTAGGCACTTCCTCAAATGTGACACATGGAATACGTCATGTACCCCACTAAGTCTCTCGGGTAAATCCACTCTATATGCCATTCATCCAATCCTTTCCTTAATAGGAAACGGCCCTACAAATCTTGGTGCTAACTTCCCAACGGACCCAAAGCGAACAACATTCCGTAATGGAGATACTTTGACAAAGACCATGTCCCCAACATCAAATTCCAGATCCGTCCTCCTCTTATCCGCGTAAGATTTCTTCCTATCTTGCGCCGCTTTCATCCTTCTTCGAATCAAATCAATCTTTTCCGAAGTCTCTCTAACCATATCAGGCCCAAGCAAGATCTTATCCGTAGATTCCCACCAACGTGTAGGTGATCGACAATGCCTTCCATAAAGAGCTTCGAAAGGAGCCATGCCAATACTGGACTGAAAGCTGTTATTATACGCGAACTCCACCAATGGAAGATGCTCTTCCCATGTACCTCCAAAATCCAAGATACAAAGCCTCAAAAGGTCTTCCAGAACACGATTCACCCTCTTGGTCTGGCCGTCCGTCTGAGGATGATATGCGGTGCTCAAACACAACCGAGTCCCTACTGCTTCTTGCAAACTCTTCCAAAACTCGCTAGTGAAGATGGGATCTCGATCGCTCACTATGCTAGAGGGTACACCATGCAATCGAACTATCTCTCGAAGATAAACTGAAGCTAGCCATGGAGCAGTTCTCTTGCTCTTCACGGGTATGAAATGGGCGCTCTTAGTCAGTCTGTCTACCACGACCCAAATTCCCGTATTACCCTTCCTCGATCTAGGTAACCCATCAATAAAATCCATCGAGACGCTATCCCACTTCCATTGCGGAACTTCCAATGGGTGAAGCAACCCACCAGGTTTCTTTTGCTACGCTTTCACTTGTTGGCACACCAAGCATCTAGCGACATACTCGGTCACATCTTTCTTCATACCGGCCCAAAAGAAAACTCGCTTCATGTCTTGGTACATCTTGTCCCCACCGGGATGAATGGTCATCCTAGAACGGTGTGCATCATCGAGAATAGCCTTCCTCAAACCGTCGTCTTGCGGTACACAAAGTCTACCGTCTTTACGCAAGCACCCCTTATCGTCTAGGGTGTACCTACTCAAATGGCTGGATGACTCCCCCCTTATGAGCCTCTCTACTAACTCAACCAACTGTGGGTCGTCCCGCTGTACCTCGCCAATCCGCCCCAAAAGAGTAGGTCTGACCTCCAAGGATGCTAGCAAACCGGGTACAAAATCAACGGAAGGTCTGAAATCAAACATCGAGATAAATTCCAAGCTTCGTCGTTCCACGAACAATGGACTCAAGGACAACCTTTTTCTACTCAAGGCGTCCGCCACCACGTTACCCTTGCCAGGGGTATACGCTATCTCGAAATCATAGGATGCTAAGAACTCCATCCACCTTTGCTGTCTCAAGTTCAAATCCTTCTGAGAAAACAAGTACTTCAATGATTTGTGGTCAGTGAACAATTCGAATCTCTCTCCCAGAAGATAATGGCGCCAAATCTTAAGCGCAAAAACAATAGCGGCCAACTCTAAATCATGGGTAGGGTAATTTTTCTCATGCTTTCTCAACTGCCTTCCACCGTAGGCTATTACCCTTCCCTCTTACATTAAGACTGCGCCCAGTCCTGTCCCACAAGCATCGGTATAAACAACGAATGGCTTACTCCCATCTGGCAACACTAAGACTGGAGCTGTGGTTAAAGCTCTCTTTAACCGTCAGAACGCATCATCACAATCTACGTCCCATGCGAAGACCAGATTCTTCTTTGTCAAGCGAGTTAATGGGGCTGATATCTTCGCGAAGTCCTTGATAAACTTCCTATAGTAGCCAGCCAACCCCAAGAAACTCCTCACCTCGGTAGCATTCTTCGGAACCTTCCAATCTTGAATGGACACTACCATCGCGGGATCCACAGCTATCCCTTCCTTGGAGACCACGTGCCCTAAGAACCGCACTTCCTTCCTCCAGAAGTGACAATTAGAGAATTTAGCCTCAAGGCTATGCGCTCGAAGAGTCTCCAACACTTCCCTAAGATGTAGGGCATGCTCTTCTTCACTCTTAGAAAAGACTAAGATGTCATCCACAAAGACCACCACGAACTTATTAAGGTACTCCCTGAACACCCTACTCATCAAATCAACAAAGTATGCAGGGGCGTTCGTCAAACCAAATGGCATCACCAGCCACTCATAAAACCATCCGGAGTCCTAAAGGCAGTCTTGTCTATGCTATCCTCAGCCACTCTCAACTGATGAAACCCCGTAGCTAAGTCCAACTGCGAAAATACTGAAGCGCCAACCAACTGATCAAAAAGATCATCAATCCTCGGCAATGGGTGTCTATTCTTCTTTGTGAGCTTGTTGAGTTCTCTATAGTCTACACAAAGTCTGAGGGACCCATCCGCCTTCGTGGCAAAAACTACTGGAGCACCCCACTCCGATATACTTCGTCTAATGAACCCCTTCTCAAGCAACTCCCCTACTTGCTTATGGAGTTCCCTCCTCTCACGAGGAGCCATGTGGCGCACTGGTAAAGATACTGGCTTAACATTGTCCACCAGATATATTCGGAAGTCTATCTCCCGTCTCGGAGGTAAGGCCTTCACCTCCTCAAACACATCCGGGTATTCCCGGACCACTCTAAGTCTCTAACAGATCGCAAACTCTCGACTGAAGCGTCAAGCGATTCAAGATAACTTAGCATAACAGAATCTATGGGATTACAAGAGATCTCGAGAGTGTTCCCCAAGCGGGTCATGAGCCTAACAACTCTCCTTTCACAATCAAGAACGGCACCATTACTGGATAACCAGTCCATGCCCAAAATCAACCCATAGCCCGTGAAGCCCAAAACAAAAGCATCACATCTAAACTCAACGCTAAGTATAGAAATCTTCAAACCCAAACATATCATGGACAAATAAGTGGAGCCCCCAATTGGGTTTGAAACAACCAAGGGATCATCTACTAGATTGGTGTCTAAGTGCAGTGACTCAACTAATGATGATGAGATAAACGAATGCGATGCGCCAGAGTCAAACAAAATACGGACAGGATGATCAAACAGAAAAACCAGACTTTCAACGGAAATAGTGCTACCTCTTTCCTGAGTCGGTGGAACCGCGAGAGCCTGAACTTGCCCCCTTGCCTGACCTGGTGCCATAAGAGCTTGCACCTGTCCTCCTGAGGTAGATCCCGTCCTTTGCCCCTTCTTAGGGCAATCCTTCACTAGATGCCCTGCTTCGCCACAGTGGAAGCAGCCAGTCTTCTTCTTTCGACAATCTTTGCTTAGGTGGCCTGGTGTCCCGCAATTGAAGCACTTCTTCTTTCCCTTGCCACCGTTGCCTTTCCCACCCTTGTTTTGTTGTTGCTATTGAGGTCTCTTTTGATCTCCTTTCTTCTCGGGTGCCGTATTAGCATTAGGACCCTTCTCTTCCTCATGCATGAGTGCCATGTCTACTAGCTTCTCAAAGGTGGCACCCATAGGGATGTGAGTCATAGCCAATCCATGCATTGGTTCATTCAAGCCCTTAACGAACCTCAAAGCCTTCTTCTCCGGTGTATTCACCATGTCTATGCCAAACCTTGCCAATTGATTAAACTTGTTGACATATTCCTTCACTGATAGGTTCCCTTGCTTTAGAGTCAAGAACCTTTCCATATACAAGTTTTCCTCCGCCCTTGAGAGAAACTTTCCCACAAATCTCTGCCTGAAATCCGCCCAAGAGTCAACAGGGCGCTCTCCATTAGTGACCTCCCACCAGAATGAGGCCTCTCCCTTCATTAACCAAGCCGCTAACTTGACTTTCTTTCCTTCTTCCATCTCAAAGATATCTATCAACTCTTCCACCACCTTAAGCCAATCTCTAGCTTCCACAAAAGTTTCAGATCCTTGAAAAGGTTTCCCTCCCATAGCCTTAAATTCCTTGCAAGTCTTAGCAAAAGTATCCGTGCGAGGAGGAGGAGGAGGAAGATCGGGTGCTACTGTTGGTGGAGGAACATTTGCTGGACCCGCAGTGGCGGCCCTAGCCTCCATCAATCTCCTATACCATACTGGTATCGTCACACCCTCCGGAAAGTTAAGATCTTCAGCCATGCTGAAACGAAAAAGGAAAGACTCAAAACGGAGAATTCGAAAGATAAAGATATGGCTATTGGGGATTATGCTTTTCTTTCAAAAACCTTTCGCTTTAAAGACATGTTTTTGAAAATACTTCTTCCAAAAATGTTTTTAGAAAAATAGTTTTCTAAAAATTTTATCTGTTCTGGTAACCTTCGCTCTGATACCACGTGTAACACCCCACACCCGCTAAGGTCACTCACTAAGGGAATGCCTTAACTTCGGTGGAGTATTTAAGTGAATATAGAACAGAAAAATTACAACAAGACAGATATAAATAATACTTGAAAATCTAAAACATCATTTCATTGCAGCAGAAGGTAAACATGTTTAGTTACAACACCATAAAGAGTCAAGTACTAAATATCCATCCTGATAAAAACATAAGTACATAATCCCACTACATAAACTAATAGCCATAATAGAAAAGATAAGCTGGGCTTTACATCACGGTCCAAGCTCCAAAAGATAGATAAAGAGATCTGATCAAAGCCCACTAGTGCTAGGCCCAAACTGAGGACCTGAGGGGGAAACAGATAAAAAACACGGGGTCAGACATAAGTCTGAGTGAGCCCTATAACTTTAACAACACAATCATTAAAGTAATTAGGGTATGATATAAACTTTGTACGGGATGACTGGGGATAAATGACTACACTAAGTAGCCAACTAGACATAGGATGAACTAAGATAACGGTATAGACACATCTACCCACCCAAGGGTAATTACTAACTGCACCACACCAGTCATTCCTACTTAAAGGTTGATCCCTCTCAAGGACTTAGAAAATTTACCCAGTAGTTTCATGTACCCCTAGCTGACTACATAGGTGCCGTCTGCCCCTATCTCCACTAGGTGTACCCACTACTCCCAAGCGATCGACTCCCTACCGTAGATACCCGTGCTGGCCCCACAGTGGGGTGTATCACTCCCCAAAGTGGCAACTCGATACAACCAATGGTGCATGGCTTATATCTACACGATGCAACAACGTCTTACCTACCAGCCCGGGTCCACACACGCATATGAAACTCGTTGGACTTGCGTTGCCACCGCTAACCCGTTTTGGCCTCTTATAGTCAAGCCCAGTACGCGTGTCCCGTCCTCGACATGGGTCGAGGCCAATAAGATACATATGGGTTACTGGTTGAAATGGGCCCCCACAAGCTACCCACCTAAGCTTGTCACTTTATCTAGTGCATTCCACTTAACCCTTTAATCATGTTTAATTACATGTTTCCACTTGGTTAAGTATTCTAATCGTATTTTCTATTTCCACCCAAGGCAACCCACTAGATTTCCACATGCCACCCAAGGCACTTACTTGATTTCCACATGCCACCCAAGGCAACCACTTAACCCCTCATGCCCTACTACATGCTTATCTGGTTAAGTGTTTCTTAATTGATTAAGAACGTAACCGTTGTAAAGACCTCTCACATTATACTATCTTTTATGGCAGTTGAATTGCCGGTTGGGTCCGGGCAGCCTTACGCCATAACCGAGTCTAACCTCGTGTCTTTACACTTGTCACGTATTCAGTTTGTGCCTAAGACCTCTCACATTGGGCCAATCATTTGTAGCCGCTGGATTTACCGGTCGGTTCCGGGCAGTCTTATGCTACAAAAGGGTCCAACCTCGTGTCTTAGTCGATTAATTACACCTAATTAATCACCCCCATATTTCGAATTAATTTTCCCTAATTAATTCCAATTTTAACGATGTACATAATTGACTCAATTATGTCCATCCACTTTATGGTATGCATAATCATACCAACTTCACACCATTTCATTAACATGTATATTAACCCCATCGTTCCCCACGTAATTCGCTAACATGACATAAAAGGGAAGATTCATCACAAATACAATGGGTTCAACTTGCATAACATTAGCATCAACATGGGTTTTAAAGGTGTCAACATGCATATAGCATCAAACCCAACTAGCATAAATAACCAACCCAAACTTGCATGAATCACATATGTCATAAAGAGGTTAACTTGCATGAGTGACTTATGTCATACAAAGGGGTAAACTTGCATATGTATGTATGACATACTAAGGGGTTAACTTGCATATTTATGCATATCATACTAAGGTGTAAACTTGCACATGTTACTTGCGTATAATCAAACACCAAACTTGCATAACATGTCTTATATGAACTTGCATATAATCATACACCAAACTTGCATAACATATCATATATGAACTTGCATATAATCAAACACCAAACTTGCATAACATGGTGTCATAATGGATCAATGTTTATCATAGCAATTTGCATAAATAGCATCATGAACAAATAGCCTAACACTTGCACAACTTGCATAACATCATGATCATGTAGCATATAACTTGCATAACTTGCATAACATCATGAACATGTAGCATATGACTTGCATAACTTGCATAACATCATAAACATGTAGCATATAACTTGCATAACTTGCATAACATCATGATCACATAGCATATGACTTGCATAACTTGCATAACATCATGAACACATAGCACATAACTTGCATAACATCACAAACACATAGCATATGATAACATAATCTTGCATTGATCCACATTCATAGCCATAACCTCATTATATCCTATCATAATCATTTCAACAATTGGTCATTAAGGCTATAGAAACTCACAACTTGTTGATTAGCACTCCTATGAAGAAGATTAAGTTGCTAGAGTTGATTAGTAGTTGATTTGAGAAGCTATCTTCCTCTTTAATTTGATGGAGACGGCATGACGACGTTGTATCTATTTTTAGTATGAATTAGGGTAGTCTTAGGGTGTATTTATAGAGTAGTTAGGTGTTTTAGGCCATTAGATTAACCCTAAATCAGATTAGAGCCGTCAGATCTCGTCCTAGCCACCAAGCACAGCCCAAAAGCCATCAGGTTGCACCCAGGTCACACAGACCGACGGGGGGGTCGACCCCTGGGTCGACCCCTAGGGAGGGGGTCGACACCCATGTCGACCCTAGGGTCGACTCCCTCTGCCTGGCTGGAATTTTTCCCGCCTCTTCTGAAATGTGAAATTTTTGTTTTGAATTTCTGAAAACTTCTTCGGGCCTTAACTGGGTCATACGGACTCCGATTTTCGAAAACTCGGACTTTATTTCGCGTATTTTTCCGAGACGAACGCAATGGCATAGCCCGTTTCCCCTGATTCAGATTTTTAAATTTAATTCTGCCCTGTTTTATATTATAGCAAGTTATTCAACATACGGGGTGTTACATTGAATATATAGATTGAATAATAAAATCTAAATTTTTATTGTGAATATGAAGTGCTAAAAATATTCATGTGTTGAATAAATATTTTTGATGATAAAAATATCATTTTTATCAAAGATAGGAAATGAATATAGTTTTGAAATTGAAGAATGAATTATATATATATATACATATTTATATTTATATAAATATAATTGAAATATAGTGAAAACGAAGCTGCAGTTCATGTTTTGAAACCGTGATTTCAAACGATTAGTGCGGGAGATCCGACCATCAGATTTTTCCCGAAACTGAAACCGTTGGGTTCGCCTTGGAAATATCTTTCCAACGACACCCACTTTGTGAAGATCCAACGGTTGGATTGTCTGGAATGTTTAATTCAAATATGAAGAAACACAGTGCCGGAATCGATTATATTTATTTATATATATATAATTAAATTAAATCGAATAATGACGCTGTAGTTCGTATTTTGAAATCGTAACTTCAAACGATTAGTGCGGGAGATCTGACCGTCAGATTTTCCCAAAACTGAAACCGTTGGATTCGTTTTGAAAAGATCTTCCTAATGATATAAAATTTGTGTAGATCCAACAGCTAGATTTTCAGATATGTGTAAATCAATTCTGAAGAAAAACAGCGCCACGGCCGCGTTATGGCCTGAAGCGTCATTTGAATGAATTGGCTATTTTTAAATAAATAAAAATAACGATAAATCATGATAAAATATTATAAACGATATGGAATGGAAATAAACTGAATTTGCTTAGTTTACATGATATTTGATGGTTGAATGTGTTTGGCGTGAAATTACATTAAAGAACAGAATTAGTGATGTCGAATAATTTAACCATTGAAATGAATTGATTTGAAATTCTAAATATACATGAATTATTTGAAAAGGACGAGCTAATTCTCATTTCAAATAATTGATCGATGATTGAAAGTCGAAGGTATGAAGACGGTGCAAGACCGATGATCTTCACGTCAAATGGAGGGGTGCTACTAATGCTCACGATAGGAGTAGCTACCTTGAAGGGGCTGAAGTAGTAGTCGTCCGGACGTACTTGTTGATTGTACGGATATGCGAGATATTGAGTGCCTCCGGTTTCGTTCAGACCCAGAACGAACTTGTAAATGGACTGTGTGTCTGACATTGGATTTTGTTCTGTGCTGATTGACCTCTATTAAATATATATCTGTTTGGCGGCGGAGAATTTATTCTCTTGCTTAACGCCCTTCTCTGAGACGTACGAGCTCAGAGGTTATATATCGATAGAAATCAGTCGCATGGAGTGAATTGCCTGTGTGGTATGCCTAAGTGGAAGATGATCAAGGCTTCTATTGAAAAGCAAAGTCGTGTGGTTGATGATCAAAGCGCGGCCTGTGTGGCATAGCTTTGTGTATAGCGTTGTTTCGCGAGCCTCGCACCCCGGTATGAGCCAGAAATGGGAGAAGGACTTCAGGGAGGACATGCATTTCCTTCTAGCTAGGAGTGGTGCTTTGGGTTTTGCACGCCCAGGTATTTTACTTATGTGGATGATGGAAAGCGAGGCCTCGGTTTGCTTCGGTCTCTTCGGAGCTGATGGTGTGGTCGGATATAACCAGTGACGCCCCATAGGGCAGGGAAACGCAGTGTTCAGGAATTTTAATCCACATCGGTGGACCGGTCCTAACGATCCAAGGGCCCACCTGAGTCTGGTTCCTGATGGGCGGGCTAGAGCGTCTCGAATTCGGTAAGGAAAATCTTTTGCCTTGGTTCATGATGGAAATCCAATTTCCAAATACGACACCGTGCAGTTTTGATTGTATATATATATATATATATATATATATATATATATATGGCAACATAGTGGTTTGGGGCATTAATGCCACCTATGATTGATACTTATGATTGAAATTGTTTTTGAAACACATATACACTAGCAATAATATCCAATGATTTGTTTTGCTCGTATTAAGCATATTTTGGCCATTATAAGGTAAAACTCTATCCTCTTGTTTGTGTTGCATTGTGTGATGGGAACTGAGTCTTATAATGGCTTCATATTTATAAAAAGCATTGCGATGTTTAAAAGATTTATTTGTTTTAAAGCACTGGCAATCCATGGAGTAAACCCGTTCCGCGAAAGTGGCGTGGTCCTGTGATTAGCCATATTGTAAGATATGTTAAGTAGATTTCTTATACCTGTCCTTGTTGCTGGTCCTGTGTGGGCTGGGTACGCATGATAGGGGGTTCTCGCTTCGCGGTTTGGTGGCGAACGGGAGACTCTTACCCCTACATGTCAGTTGAGAGGGTTGGTTGCTGTGTGCTGACAGTCGAGAGGCTTGTCGTAAAATAAGTGGTACTGGCTGACCATTGTGGGCCACGGGGGGTTTTACCTGCTACAATGGAGGATGAAGGGATGGTTGCAAAGCCTACCGGATTTCGCGTTGACGTCACAAAACGTGGTATCAGAGCTTTGGTTAAGCTTAGTTCTGGAATATAACATATTAACGAACTCATCAGAAATAAAACCAGTAGTGTTCTAGGGCGAATAACTCATTACAGATAGGATCAGTAATAACCTAGTATGACTATAGCAGAATCATAATAACTCGTTAGAGATGGGGTCAGAAATGCCCCAGAACGAGTTGAGAGTTATATGTTTATAAATAACGTATTTGTGATTATATATATAGTCTGGTTTTAGAAATATGATTTTTGAATATATAAAAGATATATATTTGAAAGGTTAATCAATAGAGGAATGAATAGTAGATTTATTCAATTAAATCACACATTAAATAGATAGAAATATATACATGTGCATTATATATGTTTGAAAAGGTAAATGGATTAGCTGTTGAGTAAAGAATTTATTTGCGTTCCCGACAAATAGGTAAACCTTAATGAGTTGGTTGCGCAATTTTATTATTATATCAACTCCTGTGAATGCCATTGGATGCGGAGTGCTGGTTGTTCTGTGTGTAATAATAAATGTCGTCACAGGATAGTAACAATTAATTTTGAACTACACTACATGGCATACTTCTTGAAGATAGGTAAATTCACCATATACCACATAAGCATTTGGAGCTTGTGTGACGAGGTTGAAG
Source organism: Allium sativum (assembly GCA_030737875.1). Classification (NCBI taxonomy): domain Eukaryota; kingdom Viridiplantae; phylum Streptophyta; class Magnoliopsida; order Asparagales; family Amaryllidaceae; genus Allium; species Allium sativum. Next base: position 763,148,131 of record CM060910.1, read on the forward strand.
ATTTACCGAACGAGCGAGAGGCTTGTATGGCGATGACTATATTTTACAGGTTGAACTGATGACTAATATGGACCATATAAAATGTAACGGTAAATTGCAAGATTAATAAAAACCCCACATGGGTCTGGAGATGACAGTAAACACGTCTCTCTGGTCATTACGGCACAAAAACCATTTATAGGGTGACGAGAATTTATTCTCTAGAGTTATGATCTATACACACTACCCTGTGGACACCGGAATATATAACTATAAATATGTGCATGCTTATTAGGAGTTATTGGGTACCTTATACGGCCCAATAAATTTCCAAACCCCTTCCCGTACAAAGGAGGTTATGGCGAAATTTTTCCAAAATTTAGGGTGTTAGCCAAATTTTTGAAGAATTTGAAAATTCTTAGAAATTGAAAAGTTGAAGAATGGAAGCCAGAATGAAAGAAGAGTTGGTTAATTAATCCACTTTCGACTTTGTTCCTTTTCGGGGACGAAAAGTTTTAAGTGGGGGAGATTGTAACAACCCGGAAAATCTGAGCCAGTTTAAAATTTTTAATTTGGCTATTTTAGTGGATTTCAAATATTTAAAATAAATTATTTTAAATAATAACGACCAAAAGTATGTTTGAATCGATGTTTTAAAATAAATATAATTATTTTAAATTATAAACAAGGCCTGAAAAGGCGCGGCAGTTTCAAAATTGGAATTCAAACTTTGACTGACTGTACCGGGTGCAAAGTAAAACAAATTTTAGTGAAACAAAAAATATTTAAATCTGTTAGTGAATATATTTCTAACGAATCTGAAAAATCGAAGTTTCATAGCGGGAGTCAAAAGTTATGGCCAAATGAATTTTCAAAAAGGTTGGTATAGAGAATATATCGCCCTTGAAAACAGACATTTTGCAAACGACCTCGGAATTCGACGAAACCACTTTTGTTGGATCCGGCATGTCAAATTATTGCTAGGTTTCAAATTTCATAATTTTTGAAGTTAATATGTGAGCGTGGCAAAGGAAAATGTGTTTGGTGAATTTTAGTTAAATTGGATCGACCAGAAAATAGCCATTTTGCAAATGACCTCAGAATTCAACGAAACTAGTTTTGTTGGGAACGTATCACCAAAACATGGCTAGATTTATTTTTTGGGAATTTTTAGAATCAGTGTGTGGCCTCGACAAATTGAAATATACGTTCAAATTAAATATTGAATATTTTATATTTTAATTTGAGGAGAAACTGACTGAAACAGTCAAATGGGCCTACGAAACATATCCCATTGTGTTCGGAATGGGGGTATTTATCTAGGGACGATAGTCGTTGGGTTTGGATTGGAGTTCGTATGAGATAAGGGTTATTTTAGAATTTTAAAAATATATAAATTAAATGAAAAAGTCTGATTGGGCCTCACTCTCTCTCTCTCTCTGTCCCATTTTTCTCTCTCCCCGACATCTGATTAAAGGCGGAAACCCCTTCAATCCTTCCCATCCATTTTCCGGCCACCACTTCGATTCAGACCTCGACCCAGTTAAGGATTTTATAGCCCTCGACGAGAGCTTCGAATCCATACCGACCACCTTCCGTCTCGTCGCCTGTAGCTCGCGAAACACCTCCAGGAAGTCACCGTCTTCAAGCCGCCGCCGCCATCGCCAGAGGCGATCGATCGCCGTCGCACCACCACGCGCGGGTGCGCCCCTCCTTCCTCTTCGACGCTCCGCCGCCCGATCCTCATATCGTTGCACAGATTGGAGTATAAATCAAAACCTAGTTTTGAATGAATAGAGCTAAGGAAACGGTTTATTTTATTTTAAACTGTTCTATAGCACTTTAAATCGCTACGGTTTATGATATCACTGTTAAAATCACATCTTTTTCGTTTGTTGACGAAATTTAGTGAAACAAAAGACAGTGAACTCATGTGGACGTCTTCTACATTTTAGAAGAGTCCGCATATTTTTCTGAGCCTTCTGCTATTTTTGGTGGAGTGGAACCCAATGTGAGATTTCTAAATTATAAACGATATGGGAAACGACGATGTATAAATTATATAGTCGATGTATGAGTTATATAAGCATTGTACACCACATGTATAAGCGTTGTATAAATTGTATGTTCGATGTATAAGTTATATATGCGTTGTAAAAATAATATATGCGTTGAAACAAATTGAAATGATATTGAAGTGAAATTGAAATATAGTTATACACGTATATATATATATATATATATATACTCCCCTCGTCCACATACCATGGACGATATATATATTGGTAGTGATATTGTTTGGATTATTGGTTGAAGTGAAATTTGGTGAATATCATGAATGGTTGATTTGAAATGATTGATTGTGATTGAAATCACAACAGGATTAGAATATGGGAAAATTCGTCTGCGTACGAACTAGATATTGAAAATTGCCATTGTCAAAAACTGCGAGGTTTTAAGGTAGAGCGAGGAGCCGTACTAGGGACGGTGCCGGTTTTAACTACCCTGGCGTTATGCTGCCGAAATTTTCAATAATATTCATGTGTTAGAATTATTTTCATGTGTTGAAACTATATTCGTGTGTTGAATAGAAATTCATGTGTTGAGTAGAAATTCATGTGTTGAATGAGTTCATGTGTTGAGTAAATTATTTGAAAGATAAAAATCACATTTTTATTATATATATAACCTATATAAAATATTAGTATTTTAAATAAATTTTTTTAACACCAAAATTACATTTTTACCTTATGTATAAACTTTATGAAATAATCGTGTTTTGAAATAAATTGTTTTACAATAAAAATCACATTTTTATTATATACATGTGTTGAATAAAGGACTAGAACGATAAAAATCATATTTTTATCGTAGGTGTGAAGTCAAAAAGATTCATGTGTTGAATATATAGATTAAATAATAAAATCTACATTTTTATTGTGAATATGAGGTGCTAAAAATATTCATGTGTTGGATAAATATTTTTGCTGATAAAAATATCATTTTTATCAAAGATAGGAAATGAATATAGTTTTGAAATCAAAGAATGAATTATATTTACATATATTTAAATAAATATAATTAAAATATAGTGAATAACGAAGCTGCAGTTCGTGTTTTGAAACCGTGATTTCAAACGATTAGTGCGGGAGATCCGACCATCGAATTTTCCCGAAACTAAAACCATTGGGTTCGCCTTGGAAATGTCTTTCCAACGACACCCACTTTGTGAAGATCCAACGGTTGGATTTTCTGGAATGTTTAATTCAAATCTGAAGAAAAACAGCGCCAAAATCGATTATATATATATATATAATTAAATTAAATCAAATAATGACGCTGCAGTTCATATTTTGAAATCGTAACTCCAAACGATTAGTGCGGGAGATCCGACCGTCGGATTTTCCCAAAACCAAAATCTTGGATTCGTTTTGAAAAGATCTTCCTAATGATATAAAATTTGTGAAGATCTAACGGTTAGATTTTCAGATATGTGTAAATCAAATCTGAAGAAAACAGCACCACGGCCACGTTATGGCCTGAAGCGTCGTTTGAATGAATTGGCTATTTTTAAATATAAAAAATAACGATATAAATCATGATAAAATATTATAAACGATATGGAATGGAAATAAACTGAATTTGCTCGGTTTACGTGATATTTGATGGTTGAATGTTTTTGGCGTGAAATTACATTAAAGAATAGAATTAATGATGTCTTATAATTTAACCATTGAAATGAATTGATTTGAAATTCTAAATATACGTGAATTATTTGAAAAGGCCGAGTTAATTCTCATTTCAAATAATTGATCGACGATTGAAAGTCGAAGATATGAAGACGGTGCAAGACCGATGATCTTCACGTCGAATGGAGGGGTGCTACTAATGCTCACGATAGGAGTAACTACCATGAAGGGGCTGAAGTAGTAGCCGTCCGGACGTACTTGTTGATTGTACGGATATGCGAGGTATTGAGTGCCTCCAGTTTCGTTCAGACCCAGAACGAACTTGTAAATGGACCGTGTGTCTGACATTGGATTTTGTTCTGTGCTGATTGATCTCTATTAAATATATATCTGTTTGGCAGCGGAGAATTTATTCTCTTGCTTAACGCCCTTCTCTGAGACGTACGAGCTCAGAGGTTATATATAGATAGAAATCAGTCACATGGAGTGAATTGTCTGTGTGGCATGCCTAAGTGGTAGATGATCAAGGCTTCTATTGAAAAGCAAAGTCTTGTGGTTGATGATCAAAGCGCGGCCTTTGTGGCATATCTTTGTGTATAGCGTTGTTTCGCGAGCCTCACACCCCGGTATGAGCCAGAAACGGGAGAAGGACTTCAGGAAGGACATGCGTTTCCTTCTAGCTAGGAGTGGTGCTTTGGGTTTTGCACGCCCGGCTATTTTACTTATGTGGATGATGGAAAGCGAGGCCTCGGTTTGCTTCAGTCTCTTCGGAGCCGATGGTGTGGTCGGATATGACCAGTGACGCCCCATAGGGTAGGGAAACGCAGTGTTCAGGAATTTTAATCCACATCGGTGGACCGACCCTGACGATCCAAGGGCCCACCTGAGTCTGGGTCATGAGGGGCGGGCTAGAGCATCTCGAATTCGGTAAGGACTATCTTTTGCCTTGGTTCATGATGGAAATCCAATTTCCAAATATGACACCGTGCGATTTTGATTGTATATATATATGGCAACATAGTGGTATGGGGCATTAATGCCGCCTATGATTGATACTTATGATTGAAATTGTTTTTGAAACATATATACACTAGAAATAATATCCAATGATTTGTATTGCTCGTATCAAGCATATTTTGGCCTTTAAAGGTAAAACTCTATCATCCGGTTTGTGTTGCATTGTGTGATGGGAACTGAGTCTTATAATGGCTTCATATTTATAAAAAGCATTGCAATGTTTAAAAGATTTATTTGTTTTAAAGCACTGGCAATCCAATGGAGTAAACCCGTTCCGCGGAAGTGGCATGGTCCTGTGATTAGCCATATTGTAAGATGTGTTAAGTAGATTTCTCATGCCAGTTCCATGACTGACTCGTAGTTTGTTTCACTTTGCGAACTCGGGTGCCCCTTTTTCTACACGGGCAGCCTTGTATTCAGGTTTTAGCATGCTCTTTCTGGATAGCTGGAGCTGAAGATGGATTCTATCATTTATCTCTTTTATGATGTTCAGCTCCTGTTGTACATATTATGTTTTCCTTTCCGCTGTAGACATTCTATGTAAAGTTGAACTGTATTTTGTACTAAGTATGATCCTGTATACTGTGTAACTCTGATGATTATGTTTATCCACTGTATTCTATTGTACATTATCTGGTGTATATATTTATTTCTGTTCTGCTGTTATCTGTTTATGTGTTACATTCCAAAGATTACCCTTGCCACCGTCTTATGGGGAATGGGGTCGTCACACAACATACGCCTCATTCCAATCCAGAATATTCTTTTATTCAAATATTCTTTTCACAATTTAAACCAAATTAAGGTTTTCCAAACTAGTCGGGATTAGCGAACCTTACCGAAGTAATCATTTATTTTATTTCCCGATCCCAACCTATTCATCCCGTGGAGCAAAACTGGTAATACTCCATATCTAACACCATGGTGTTATCGGTAAAATTAATTACCATTTCATGTTTAAATCTAATTAAAGATCTAACTATCTCTCGGAGTAAAACTGGTGATACTCCATTCTCGATCATTTCTCAAATTTGATAATTTAAATTATCACATTCACATTTCAATCTAATTAAAGATTCATTAAAACTCCACTTAGTTTTAATTCTCCAAAATCATTATCTAATGATTATTCAACTTTGAAAACACAGACATGCCACACCGTACTATTGATTTCTGCCAATATATAACCTCTAAGCTCATACTTTCAGAGATGGGTGTTAAGAAAGAGAATAAATTCTCCGCCACCAAACAGATATATATTTAGCAGAGATCAACAATACCGTTCGAAATACAATGTTAGACAAGTAATCTTGTCTTTAACTGAGTTAAAGAACTAATGTCATTTAAAAACATAGTTCACGACAAACCCAAAATCACATTCCATTAATTCTGGAATCTTCATGGAAATCAGATCAATATGTAATCAATATCAATTTCTGTATCCGACTAATAATATAAATGGAATAACGACAAAGCCTTTTAAATTCCATATATATTAACAGTTTTCTCCATAGAAGCTCACTTCGATTATCACTAAACCGAATTCCATTCAATTCCAATTTAATATTAAATTGGAGAACTTAACTTTGGAAAATTTCCATTAAATCTAAATAAAAGATTTATATATTCCAAATCACATTTCACTGTTAATCCGGTTAGAGAACGAATATCGTTGAAAACACAGTTCACAATAAACCCAATTCACATTCCATTTTATTCCAATTACTAAATGTAACTGGAAACTCTAATAATCTTAATTAAAAGATTTATTCTTTTCCCAACGGGGTTTAAGAACAGTGTTGCTGAAGACACCATTCACGACAAACCCAAAATCCACTTTTATATTAAATATAAGGCTCTAAACATAAATTATATAGTCTTATGTTCAATATCAAATTCTGAAACCAACACATATCATATGGAGAACAACGATATTTATCTATCTTCCAAATTCCTCTACAGTACTCATAAAGTCACGGAATCCAATATCGAAATGTCCCAAAGACGATTTCTATTCAAATCCATTCCAATTCATACACTGGAAAATTCTGGTTAGATTAAAACAATTCACAGATCCAATTTATTCATTTAAAAATATTAGATTAATATTCTAGTTAATAACTAGTTCATTTTGATAAAAATATATTTTTATCTTTACAATGTGGAATTTTTCATTCAAATTCCTTCCAAATCATTTAATATAATTTTACACATTTTTCCATATTTTTAATAATTTTATTAAGGCCCTTATAGTCGGTTTCTAATATCGGCCACAGAACTTCATTCATAGCGACATTTTCTGAAATTGATTTGGACATAATCCCAAATCCAACTGTTAGATTTCAAATCTTTTATAATCATTGGAAAGCTCTTTTTGATACGAACCCAACGGTTCCAGTTTTAGGAGAATTCGACGGTCGGATCTCCCGTTAAGTCCATTTAAAGTTAATGGTCGAAATTCGCGAACGGTCGCGGCGCGTTCTATTCAAGCCAATAATATATATATATATATATATAAAATCGTTCAAAACTTATTTTATAAATTCGTTTTAAAAATGATTCCCACTTTCACTTCAATTTTAAATCAAAATTAAATACTCCATTACATGACAATTTTATATACTGAATATATACGATAAAAATTATATTTTTATCGAACTAATAATATTTTCATATCATGATTATTTTATATATAGCATATATAATTTTATACAACACATATGTATTTTTATTTCACAACACATAAATATAATTTCACAACGCATATATATAATTTCACAACGCATATATTTATTTCCACAACGCATATATAAAATTTCACAACGCATATATATTTTAATACAACGCATATATTATTTTACTTACATCGCATATATATATTTTATTCGCATCACATATATGTACACATCGAATATATATATATTATTCACATCGCATATATATATTTTACTCACATTGCACATATATTTTAATACAACGCATATATATATATAAATATATATATATATTTTATTCACATCACGTATATATATTTTATTCGCATCACAATCACAACACAATACAGTAAATAAAATCGTCCATGGTTTATACAAAAAAATAGTGTCAGGAGCTACTAGGCCCCGTCTGCAACCTATTATATGAGAGTACATATCTCATATCATGATATGAGATATGTAATAACTGTAAAAGAAATCGAGTGAGAGAGATTTCTCACTTTGGTTTCCACTCCGTCATTCTTTATTTCTTAATTTTTGTACTGTTTTGAGTTAAATTCGTCTCAAATTTTAATTTGTTCCATATCGCTTCTAGTCAGTATCACGTTGTAGAGCTCTTCAACACGATCCCAACACAAGTGAAATCATCGGATTTGGACCTCGTATGAAGAAGATATTGATTTTAATACGTTGATTACACAAGTTATATAATTAATTAAATAATTAACTAATTAAAACCCTTAGTTATTGGTTAAGTCTTCTTCCCCATTTCCTGTATAACGTCGAACCGTGCTCCTCCTCTTTATCCAATTTGCGCCACCACCATAGGGGTTCGGACCCCCATTGCCTATGACAGTTCGAAGACCACTTAGCCGCCTCTCCACATCCAGTGTCGCCGCCGCCTCAGTGGTCCACAGCCACCGGAATTCATGCCCGAACAAAGGATGTTCACTCCCAAAAATCGAACTCCACACTCCATTAATTCCGATCAAACCCTTACCAATCTACAGCCCTTACGTGTCTCAATTTTTCGCGTTTGTAGTTTTTGATTTAAGTGATTGGATGGAGCGAAAATTGGGGATAAATTTCGGAACATATCCGCCCTTTGATGAAGACTGGCTGCGCAGAAACAAGGAACGAGATACTAAGGGTTCCGGTGGAAAATTAATATATATATATATATATATATATGAAAATTAATATATATATTTATTTATTTTTATAATATTTTATTCTCAACGTTACTTTATTGTGGATTTCTCATCTGAACTCCAAATGAAAACCAACGTCTGTCGCCCCTAGCCAAATACCCCCATCCCGAATGCAATGAGATATGTTTCGTAAGCCAATTCGACTGTTACGATCATTTTTCAACAAAATTAAAATATAAGTCACTATATATTGAATTTAAACGTACATTTTAATTTACCGGGGCTATATACTAATTCCAAAAATTCCAAAAAAATTATATCTAGTTATATTTTGATGATACGGTCCTAACAAAACTAATTTCATCGAATCTGGAGATCGTTTGAAAAATGGTCATTTTCTAGTCGATTAAATTCAAACTAAAAGTACCAAACGCATTAAAATTCACCACGCTCACATATTAATTCCAAAATTATAAAAATTGGAATTTAGAAATAATTTGACATTCCGAATCGAACAAAAATGGTTTCGTCGAAAACGGAGGTTGTTTGCAAAATGGCTATTTTTAAGGGCTATATATTATATTAATATATATATATATATAAATTCCAAAGCAACTATTTTAAATTTTAAACTGGGCATAACTTACAATTTATATTATGAAATCTCGATTTCTTACACTCGTTTGAAAGATATAGTTAAATACCCGATTTATTTTGAATTATGTACATTCATTTGAAATTTAAAATCGAATTTTCAAACTACCGCGCCATTTCAAGCTCGTTTTATAATTAAAATAAATTTATGCATTCTAACTTCATTTAAAATAAATTTTTGGTCGTCGTTATTTGAAATAAATCATTTTAAATATTCAAAATCCATTAAAATAGTTAAAATAAAAAAAATTAAGTTGGTTATGAATTCCCGGGTTGTTACAATCTCCCCTACTTAAAATCTTTTCATCCTCGAAAAGGAACGGAGATGAAAGTTGTTTAACCAGCCAACTCAACTTTCATTCTGGCTTTCATTGTTCAACTTTTCAGTTTCTAAGAATTTTCTAATTTCTCAAAAATTTGGCTAACACCCTAAATTTTTTGAAAAATTTCGCCATAACCTCCTTTGTACGAGGAGACCTTTAAAACTGCAACTTGCCTCACAGGGCCCTCAACATCCAAAAAGAAAAAGAAAAAGCCAAGCGGCTTGCCAATCGGCTCATAAAATCATCAAAACCTAAAAATAGTAAATATGTACCTCTTTGTCGGACATACAATTTTATTCCTCTTTTTAACTTCCATGCTATGACCTGTTCACACATATATATGTACATGTATGCAATTCTAATCATTTTTCAATTCAGTTCAATATTTGATTCAATTTGGCTAAATTTACCTTACATTCTGTTATTGGTTCAACATTTTAATTAGTCAAACTAATTATCATACAACACAACCAGCAATCAATTTATGAATTAAATTTCCAAAACATATATCTTTTTTGTATATATATATATATATATGTTCAAAAATCATATTCTTGATGTCAATTCCAAACAATAGACCCTATCTAAGTTTTGGTTCTCACACCAGTCAATTGGAAATATGTAGACATCCCACTTTCGAAACTCGAAAATAGATACTGATGATGTCCGGACATCACCAGAATCATTCCCGGGCCACTAGAGTGTGATTCTATATCTATCCAATATATTTAAGGCTTCGTATACACGTGGATCAGACGTATATTAAAATTTCTATATACCCGATAGTCTAAAATCAATTTAGAATAAAATACATATAATAAGGTTTAAGTTTTCAAAACAAAATTTATTTTCATTTTTATTTTAAAAATAACAATCTTTGAAACTCATTCTAGGATACTACTAATCCCATCTCTAACGAGTCATTCTCATTAGATATTACTAATCCAATCTCTGATGAATTCTTTCATTCGGTTCTAATGTGTCTTGTTCTCTAGCTTTGTAAACCAAAGCTCTGATACCAAAATGAAACGACCCAAACTCGCCCATAAGGGAAAGCCCGGATTGAGTTGAGAACACGACACATCAGAACACAAATAATAGAACACTTCATTGTTGTTACAACAATTTACATCAAAGTAAAAGAATATAACAGAGTATGAATATATAATATACATCAGAAAAATATCAGATATTAAAATACATTACATAGCAGCGGAAAAATAATAAATAACACAACTGAAAGAAATACGCGGATACAAAGCTTTCCAAATATAGCTCCATCTATAAATCCATGAACTTGGAAAAAGACATATCTGCAAAAACTAAAACTACTAGCTGCCCGTGTGGAAAATAGGGGCACCCAGAGTTTAGGTTAAAACAATAAACTCCAGGTCAGTCATGGGACTGGTGTGAGAATTAAAACATTTATTTAAAATTTACTTTAGAAATAAAGTAAATCAAGGGACCACGCCGTATAACATGGAATGGGTTTTCTCCTAAGCATACCAGTGCATAAAACAGTTTATAAACATCGCAATGCTTTTCGAAAAATGAAGCTATTATAAGACTCATGTCTCATCACACAATACTACGCAAGCCGGAGGATAGAGTTTTCCCTTATAATAGCCAAACATGCTTGGTACGTTTTAAAAACAAAACATTTTGATATTATTATAAGTGTATAGTGTCAAAATCAACTTCAAATATAAATGTATCAATCATAGACGGCATGGGTAGCATATATCATGTCGTCATACTAGGCTCTACAATTAAAACCGGAATGTCACGTGTTGAAAATTAGATTCCATCCATTAGTTGAGGCAAGGGATCATCCTCGCCGGCTTCGAGACACTATAGCAAATGCCTCAAGATCCCCCGCAGTGAACCCTGGTTAACAGCAGGGATGGTCCACCCTTATGTTTGTGGATTAATATTCCTGAACACACATTTCTCGGTCCTATAGGACCTATCCATCGGCCTTATAGTGATCAATATATCTGAGGTGCCTCGCAATCCATCATCCACACAGGTAAAAATAAATAAATGTCTGGGCTTCATACCATGACCCCACCATAACTAGAAGGAAACGTCTTGTCCTCCATGCCGTCCTCATCTCGTTTTTGACTCATACCAAGGTGTGAGGCTTGCGAATTAATGCTATACACAAAGTTATGCTATTTAAAGCCGTGCTTTGATCATCAACCATAAGACTTTGCTTTTCAACGGAAGCCTTGATCACTGGATCTCTGCATACCACACTGACAATTCATGCCGTGCGACTGATATCCATCAATATATAACATCTAAGCTCATACGTCTCAGAGAAGGGCATTAAGCAAGAGAATAAATTCTCCGTCGCCAAACAGATATATATTTAATAGAAATCAATCAACACAGAATGAAATCCAATTCCAGACACACATCCATTTACAAGTTCGCTCTGGGTCTGAACGAAACTGGAGGCACCTTATTCCTCGTCCCATATGTCCAATATAAGAGAGAGGTCCTTGCATATCCGATTGATCTCCAAGTACGTCTGGACGATCATCACTTATTACCTTGTCCTGTTTGTACAACCCAATCAAGACATAAGTAATCATCCATATGATGTGAAGATCTCCAATATTCAACCATCGTCTTCAACGTCGACTTATCGTCAAATCAGTTATTCACAATGGGCATAAACCCGGTCTTTCCAAATAACTCGCGTATCTTATAAACAAGTGCTACACAAACATAATATACACCTCATTCCAATCAAGAATATTCTTTTATTCAAATATTCTTTTCACAATTTAAAACAAATTAAGGTTTTCCAAACTAGTCGTGATTTGGGAACCTTACCGAAGTAATCATTTATTTTATTTCCAGATCCCAACCTATTCATCCGATGAAGCAAAACTGGTAATACTCCATATCTAACACCACGATGTTATTGGTAAAATTATTTACCATTTCACATTCAAATTTAATTAAAGATTTAACTATCGCTTGGAGTAAAACTGGTGATACTCCATTCTCGATCATATCCCAAAATTGATAATTTAAATTATCACATTCACATTTCAGTCTAATTAAAGATTCACTAAAATTCCACTTAGTTTTAATTCTCCAAAATCATTATCTAATGATTATTCAACTTTTGAAACACAAACATGCCACATCGACAACCCACACTGTACCACTGATTTCTGCCAATATATAATCTCTAAGCTCATATGTCTCAGAGAAGGGTGTTAAGCAAGAGAATAAAATTTCCGCCACCAAACAGATATATATTCAGTAGAGATCAACAATATTGTTCGAAATACAATGTTAGACATGTAATTCTGTCTTTATCCGGGTTAAAGAACTAATGTCATTTAAAAATACAGCTCATGATAAACCCAAAATCACATTCCATTAATTATGGAATCTTCACGGAAAACAGATCAATATATAATCAATATTAATTTCCGCATCCGATTAATTATATAAATGGAATAATAACAAAGCCTTTTAAATTCCATATATATTAACAGTCTTCCTCTACAGAAGCTCACTTTGATTATCACTAAACCGAATTCCATTCAATTCCAACTTAATATTAAATTGGAAAACTTAACTTTGGAAAATTTCCATTAAATTTTAATAAAAGATTTATATATTCCAAATCACAATTCACTGTTAATCGGGTTAAAGAACGAGTGTCGTTAAAAACACAGTTCACAATAAACCCAATTCACATTCCATTTTATTTCAATAATAAATATAACTGGAAACTCTAATAATCTTAACTAAAAGATTTATTCTTTTCACAACGGGGTTTTAGAATAGTGTTACTGAAGGCACCATTCATGACAAACCCAAAATCCACTTTGATATTAAATATAAGGCTCTAAACAGAAATTATATCGGCTTACGTTCAATATCAAATTCTGAAACCAACACATATCATATCGGGAATAACGATATATATATATCTTCCAAATTCCTCTATAATATCCGTATAGTCACGGAAACCAATATCGAAATCTCCCGAAGATGATTTCTATTCAAATCCATTCCAATTCATATATTGGAAAATTCTCGTTAGATTAAAACCAATCAGAAATCCAATTTTTTATTTAAAAACATTGGATTAAATTCTAGTTAATAACTAGTTCATTTTGATAAAAATATATTTATATCTTTACAAATGTGGAATTTTTCATCCAAATTCTTCCAAATCATTTATCATGATTTTACACAATTTTTCCATATAATAATTGTATTAAGGCCCTTATAGTCGGTTTTCAATATCGGCCACCGAACTGCATTCATAGCGACCTTTTGATTTGGACATAATTCCAAATCCAACAGTTAGATTTCATATCTCTTATAACCATTGGAAAGCGCTTTTCGATACGAACCAGACAGTTCTGATTTAGAAGAATCCGACGGTCGGATCTCCTGTTACGTCCATTTAAAGTTAATGGTCAAAATTCACGAATGGTCGCGGCGGGGCATGTTCTATTCAAGCCATCAATATATATATATATATATAGATATATAATATTTCTTTCAAAACGTATTTTATAAATTCGTTTTAAAAACGATTCCCACTTTCACTTCAATTTTAAATCAAATTTAAATACTCCATTACATGACAATTTTGTATACTGAATATATACGATAAAATTATATTTTTATCGAACTAATAATATTTCCATGTCATGACTATTTTATATATAGCATATATAATTTTATACAACAAATATGTATTTTTATTTCACAACGCATAAATATAATTTCATAACGCATATATATAATTTCACAACGCATATATTTATTTTCGCAACGCATATATATAATTTCATAACGCATATATATTTTAATACAATGCATATATATATATATTATTCACATCACACACACACACTTATATATATTCACATCGAATATATATATATATATTATTCACATCGCATATATATATTTTATTCACATAGCATATATAAATTTTAATTCAACGCATATATATATATTATTCACATCGCATATATATATATATATTATTCACATCACAATCACAACACAATACAGTCAATTAAACCGTCCGTGGTTTGCACAAAAAAATAGCGTCAGGAGCTACTAAGCCCCGTCTGTAACCTATTATATAATAACTGTAAAATAATTTGAGTGAGAGAGAGAGAGTTCTCACTTTGGTTTCCACTCCGTCATTCTTTATTTCTGAATTTCTGTATTATTTTGAATTAAATTCATCTCAAATTCTAATTTGCTCCAAATCGCTTCTAGTCAGTTTCACGTTATAGAGCTCTTCAACACGATTCCAACACAAGTGAAATCGTCGGATTTGGACCTCGTATGAAGAAGATATTGATTTTAATACGTTGATTACAAAAATTATATAATTAATTAAATAATTAACTAATTAAACCCTTAATTATCGGTTAAGCCTTCTTTCCCGTTTCCTGTATAACGTCGAACCGTGCTCCTCCACTTTATCCAATTTGCACCGCCACCACAGGGGTTTGGACCCTCTATCGCCTATGCCACTTCGAAGACCATCCCGCCGCCTCTCCACACCCAGCGTCGCCGCCGCCTCAGTGGTCCACAACCACCGTAATTCATGCCCGAACGGTGGATGTTCACTCCTAAGAATTGAACTCCACACTCCATCAATTTCGATCAAACCCTTACCAATCTACATCCCTCATTTAGCTCAATCTTTTTCACGTTTGTAGTTTTTGATTTTAGTGATTGGAAGGAGCAAAAATTATGGACAAATTTCGGAATATATCCGCCCTTCGAAGAAGACTGGCGGTGCAGGAACAAGGAACGAGATACTTAGGGTTTCGGTGGAAAATTAATATATGTATATATAATACTTTATTCTCAATGTTACTTTATTGTGGATTTCTCATCCGAACTCCAAATGAAACCCAACTACTGCCGACCCTAGCCAAATACCCCCATTCCGAATGCAATGGGATATGTTTAGTAGGCCAATTCAACTGTTTTGATCAATTTTCGTCAAAATTAAAATATAAATCACTATATATTGAATTCAAATGTACATTTTAATTTACCGGGGCTACATACTAACTCCAAAAATTCCAGAAAAATTATATCTAATTAATTATGTTTTGACAATACGGTCCTAACAAAACTAATTTCATCGAATTTGAAGTGTGTTTGAAAAAGGGTCATTTTCCAGTCGATTAAATTCAAACTTAAAGTACCAAACGCGTTTAAATTCACCACGCTCACATATTAATTCCAAAAATTATGAAAATCGGAATCTAGCAATAATTTGACATTCCAGATCCAACAAAATCGGTTTCGTCGAGAAGGAGGTCGTTTGCAAAATGGCTATTTCTAAGGGCTATATATTTTATTAAAATATATATAAATCCCATAGCGACTATTTTAAATTTTAAACTGGACATAACCTACAATTTATATTATGAAATCTTGGTTTTTACACTTGTTAGAAAGATATAGTTAAAAAGAGTCCAACGTTTCTTGTTTTACTGAAATCCGATTTATTTTGAATTCTGTACATTCATTTGAAATTTAAAATCAAATTTTCAAACTACCGCACTATTTTAGGCTCGTTTTATAATTAAAAAAAATTATTCGTTCTAACTTCATTTAAAATTAATTTTTAGCTGTTATTATTTAAAATAAATCATTTTAAATATTCAAAATCCGTTAAAATAGTTAAGATAAAAATTTTAAATTTGTTCTGAATTTCCGTGTTATTACAAGTATCCATATAGAACTAAACTTGATAACGAAACGTCATTATAATTATTCTTTGAAACATCACATGATTATTCTTTATCTTTACATGAAATTTAACATTGCCTAAATTTTCAAATTATACTTTCGCTATATAACATATAATTTTTGAAAAATATGGATAATGGTGTAACATCCCATAAAATTTGACCGTTTAAGTTGTTAAATTAAATTAAACTGTTGAATTTAAAATGGTTTTTAAATAAAATTTTGATGTTATTAATGAAATTTATTAATTTCTACTGAAAGACTGATTGAAAATAATGTGTGCATTCTAGATGAAATAAATACATACATGTTTATATCTTTGGCTATCATCTTTAATTCTTTCCCTGTTTGTTTAAAATATAATTTTTAGGAATTCAGAACATGGATTACATGTCCAATTAAACCTTCCTTAATTAATTTAATTTGTATCGTTAATTGCGCATTTATTTCATTCCTTTATATATTTATTTATTTACCTTTATTCTATTAATTTCTTTCCCTTCATTACATTTTCACGCATGCATGTATTCCTTATCCCATCGTAGTAAAATGTTTGAACATAATAATAAAAAATGAATGAATTGCATGAAACAAGAACCCATGTTATGTTACATCTTACCTCTTATCTCATCCCCTTCTTATGTATTTTTATAACAACTTTCCAATATTTATCCTTCCAACCTTTTATGCACATGTTTTCATACATAAAAAAGTTCAGATGGGTAAGAAATTTTCCATTGGCATGTTGCATTTTATGAATACATGCAATATGCATTATATTTGGCATGCTTTTTCAATTTGATAAATTGGCACATTAACAACATGCATTATATTTGGCATGCTTTTTCAATTTGATAAATGAGCACATTAACATGCATTAAATTTGACATGCTTTTTCAATTTGATAAATGGACACATTAATAACATGCATTATATTTGACATACTTTTTGAATTTGATAAATTGGCACATTAATAACATGCATTATATTTGGCATGCTGCATTTCATGAATCCATGCATACGTTGATTAAAGAGAAATAAATAAGCACATTAACAATTTTGTAAATATCGTTCAAATCTTGGAATTTGTAATTGTAAATACCCTTCTTCCGCCATCTTGGGATGCATGATAGGTGGTACTAGTTGTTCTGAAATTACATATATCAGCCTTTCATTAGAAAAGGGGATTTCCTCATTTCCATATTTTTTTTCATCTTCCCTCAAAACAAATAATTCAGATCAGAAAAAAGTGCCATATGTGTAAACGAAAGGTCTGAAGCTCAAAAGCGTTCAAATTTGTGTTTTCCCTCACCTCGTTATAACATGATAATGTGCCCACCTTCCCATTTTTTTTCCTTCCACCAGAAATCGAAGTTGCAACCTCCATCGCCGTCAATCTCGTACTCCAGCATAATCAAAGTCCACACCGCTGTTTAAGGTGAGTTATTAGCTCACGATTCACTTTATTTTTAAGTAGATTAACCTCGAATTGAAAATATGATAGTGAAAACCTTAATTTTTTTTGATTAATTGGGATTATTGGAGTGTTGTACTTATTTTGTCTCAATTTGAACTTGTTGTATGTGTTTTATGATCGTTATTTTTTTTAGTTTTATACTGATCCTACTTAGTTGAGATCTGAAATATAATTGTGTACATGCAAATTTTGATCACTATATACATATATCCACCCCTTTTGTGTACTACCAACTAGGGACCAGAAATTACACTTGCCTGGCTGGAAAGATAAGCAAATCGCATATAAAAATATACTGTCGTATTCTGAAAATTTTGTTAGCAAAATGCATATAGAAATATGTTGGCTTATTCTAAAAAAAATGTTAGTTGGACATCTTGGCTTTTACTTCAGGCATGTGCCTGTACTACTTCCGACCGCATGTTGTGGCCTTTGTATATTTGAGCCCTGAAACATATTTATGCTTCACTGTCTAGAAAATGGAAGTATTGTCTTATTTGCTTGAAAATGCATGTTGTTGGACTTTATATTACTTTTGGAATACTAGTATATCCTGAGCATATACTTTTGTCAAGTGCTAAACTGGAAATGCATGTTAATTGATAGAATGATCGATTTTTTTATATTAATCATGATTGCTTGGTAGTCAAACCATCCATACGTAAATTTTAGAGCCTCTTAGACAAGATAGGATTAACTGTTGTATTTTAGTATTTTACTGAAGTTAATTTACTTGAACAAAGATTAATCCTGACTCAAGTGTTTTGTGTTTTGCATGAAATGCTCGGGTCTAACCCGAGTGTTGCAGATCTAAAGATTTCAACTAGTGAAGTTTGAGACACGTGAAGATGCACGCGCATAGATTTAACAAATTTGCTATAAAATTTATTTTTTGTAGAAACTATGTATTCTCCGCTGTGTAAAAATATTGTAAAACTCTGATATTTTTGTAAAAATTATTCCACTACATGTTATTATGTTATGTGATTCTGTGTATTGATTCTATTAAACCTCATAAGCCATAACAATCTGTCATTTCGAGCGTTTTAAGTTGGTTTAACTACCGACTTGAAGCAGTCAAAAAGGCGGGTCGTTACAAATTGTAACACCCCACACCCGCTACGAACACTCACTAAGGGAATGCCATAGCATCGGTGGAGTATTTTAAGTGAATATAGAACAGAAGAATTACAACAAGACAGATATAAATAATACTTGAAAATTTAAAACATCATTTCATTGCAGCAGAAGATAAACATGTTTGGTTACAAAACCATAAAACAAGAGTCAAGTACTAAATATCCATCCTGATAAAACATAAGTACATAATCCCACTACATAACTAATAGCCATAATAGAAAAGATAAGCTGGGCTTTACATCAACGTCCAAGCTCCAAAAGATAGATAAAGAAATCTGATCAAAGCCCACTAGTGTTAGGCCCAACCTGAGGACCTGAGGGGGAAAAAGATAAAAACATCGGGGTCAGACATAAGTCTGAGTGAGCCCTATAACTTTAACAATACAATCATTAAAGTAATTAGGGTATGATATAAACTTGGTACGGTAATGACTGGGGATAAATGACTACACTAAGTAGCCAACTACACATAGGATGAACTAAGATATCGGTAAAGACGCATCTACCCACCGAAGGGTAATTACTACACTGCACTACACCAGATCTACCCACCCAAGGGTAATTCCTACACTGCACCACACCAGATCTACCCACCCAAGGGTAATTCCTAACTTAAAGATTGATCCCACTAAGTGTACTTAGTAATCTTAATAGTAGTCTCGTGTACCCCTAACTGACTACATAGGTGCCGTCTGCCCCTATCTCCACTAGGTGTACCCACTACTCCCATTCGATCGGCTCCCTACCGTAGATACCCGTGCTGGCCCCATAGTGGGTTGTATCACTCCCCAAAGTGGCAACCCGATACAATCAATGGTGCACGACTTATACCTACACGATGCAACAACGTCTTACCTACCAGCCCGGGTCCACACACGCATATGAAACCCGTTGGACTTGCGTTGCCACCGCTAACCCGTTTTTGGCCTCTTATAGTCAAGCCCAGTACGCGTGTCCCGTCCTCGACATGGGTCGAGGCCAATAAGATACATATGGGTTACTGGTTGAAATGGGCCCCCACAAGCTACCCACCTAAGCTTGTCCCTTTTTCTAGTGCATCCCACTTAACCCTTTAATCATGTTTAATTACATGTTTCCACTTGGTTAAGTATTCTAATCGTATTTTCTATTGCCACCCAAGGCAACACACTAGATTTCCACATGCCACCCAAGGCACTTACTTGATTTCCACATGCCACCCAAGGCACCCACTTAACCCCTCATGCCCCACTACATGCTTATCTGGTTAAGTGTTTCTTAATTGATTAAGACCATAACCTTTGCAAAGACCTCTCACATTAGACTATCTTTTATGGCAGCTGGATTTTGCCGGTCGGGTCCGGGCAGCCTTACGCCATAACCGAGTCTAACCTCGTGTCTTTACACTTGTCACGTATTTAGTTTATGCCTAAGACCTCTCACATTGGGCCAATCATTTGTAGCCGCTGGATTTGCCGGTCGGTTCCGGGCAGTCTTATGCTACAAAAGGGTCCAACCTCGTGTCTTAGTCGATTAATTACACCTAATTAATCACCCCCATAATTTGTATTAATTATCCCTAATTAATTACAAATTTAACGATGTACATAATTGACTCAATTATGTCCATCCACTTTATGGTATGCATAATCATACCAACTTCACACCATTTCATTAACATGAATATTAACCCCATCGTTCCCCACGTAATACATTGACATGACATACTTAAAAGGGAAGATTCATCACAAACACAATGGGCTCAACTTGCATAATATTAGCATCAACATGGGTTTTAAAGGTATCAACATGCATATATGACCATGGCATCAAACCCAACTAGCATAAATAATCAACCCAAACTTGCATGAATCACATATGTCATAAAGAGGGTAACTTGCATAAGTTACTTATGTCATACAAAGGGGTAAACTTGCAAATGTATGTATGACATATAAAGGGGTTAACTTGCATATGTATGCATAGCATACAAAGGTGTAAACTTGCACATGTTACTTGCATATAATCAAACACCAAACTTGCATAACATGTCATATATGAACTTGCATATAATCAAACACCAAACTTGCATAACATGGTGTCATAATGGATCAATGTTTATCATACTGATTTGCATAACTAGCATCATGAGCACATAGCATAAAACTTGCATAACTAGCATCATGAACATATAGCATAAATTACACCCAACTTGCATAACTAGCTTCATGAACATATAGCATATGATAACATAATTTGCATTGATCCACATACATAACCATAACCTCATTATATCCTATCATAATTAGTTTAGCAATTGCTTGCTAAAGGCATAGAAACTCACAACTTGTTGATTAGCACTCCTATGAAGAAGATTTAAGTTGCTAGAGTTGATTTGAGAAGCTATCTTCTTCTATAATTTGATGGAGTCTCCTTCAAGTTGCATTTTGACGGCATAACGACGTTGTAACTATTTTTAGTATGAATTAGGGTAGTCTTATTGTGTATTTATAGATTTAGGATGTAGTTTAGGCCCTTAGATTAACCCTAGATTAGATTAGAGCCGTCAGATCTCGTCACAAGCCACCCAACACAGCCCAAACAGCCAAAACAGTGCACCCAGCCAAACTGACCGACAGGGGGGGTCGACCCCTGTGTCGACACCCTCTGTCTGGCGGGAATTTTCCCGCCTCTTCTGAAATTTGAAATTTGAATATTTTAAATCTGTTTTGAATTTTCTGAAACTTCGGATGGCCATAACTTCTTCATACGAAGTCCAAATCACGCAAACTCGGACTCTATCTCAACCAGAATTCCGAGACGAACCCAATGGCGCAACCCGTTTCCCTTAATTCTCACGTCTGAGATTAATTATTCTTTAATTACTAAACATTAATATTAAGTGAAATTCGGGGTGTTACATTCTCCCCTTCTTATAGGATTTCGTCCCCGAAATCTCCAAGTCAAGAAGAACGTATCCTACCAACCAAACAACCATCTACTCAAACCATCAAACACTGGCATCCATTGTCCTTAAAGTTTCTAATGCTGTATGAATATATGCAAAAAGTGTGTGTATATGTTTCCTGTCTAATGCAAAATCAGGCGGTCTACTGATTCAGTTGACCTCCTTAATGCAAACCATGATAGTGCCATGCATCCAATATGTATGCGAAAGAACCCTATCGACACATACTATTTCTACATGAGTGCACAATCATTCACCAAAATGCATCATCCATATGATAGCACAACCATTATACATCCATTAATATAGCTACCTACACACAATTATATGCAATATGCAATATGAAGTGATTGAGCCGATCTAGTGCCTAGAGTGTGTGTATATGCATCCACGAGCAACCACTAGCAACCACTTGCATCCATCAATCATAACATGTCTCAAACACATGTTTCAACCATAGGTTTACCCTATCTAAAGGTCAAAGGTACTAATGAGATGACATACTAAAGATAAGATAAGTACTAGACAAACGATAAAGGAGAAGTTAAAAGACATACCCTCAAAAAGGAATGGGTACAGTGAACGCATCTTCGCTTCTGTCTCCCAAGTAGCATTGCTCTCATCCTCTCCCCATTGCACTTTGACTAGTCGAACCTCTCTGTTTCTCAACTTCCTAATCTCTGACCCAAGGATGCGGGTAGGAGCTCGTCGAATCGTCGCATCACGCTCTACCTCCACTTCTCTAAGCAAGCTCGGCTCTACCACCTCTGCGGTCTCATGTAGGCACTTTCTCAAATGTGACACATGGAATACGTCATGTACCCCACTAAGTCTCTCGGGTAAATCCACTCTATATGCCATCCGTCCAATCCTTTCCTTAATAGGAAACGGTCCTACAAATCTTGGTGCTAACTTCCCAACGGACCCAAAGCTAACAACATTCCGTAATGGAGATACTTTGACAAAAACCATGTCCCCAACATTAAACTCAAGATCCGTCCTCCTCTTATCCGCGTAAGATTTCTGTCTGTCCTGCGCCGCTTTCATCCTTCTTCTAATCAAATCAATCTTTTCCGAAGTCTCTCTAACCATATCAGGCCCAAGCGATATCTTATCCGTAGATTCCCACCAACATGTAGGTGACCGATAAGGCCTTCCATAAAGAGCTTCGAAAGGAGCCATACCAATACTGGACTGAAAGCTGTTATTATACGACAACTCCACCAATGGAAGATGCTCTTACCATGTACCTCCAAAATCTAAGATACATAGTCTCAAAAGGTCTTCTAGAACACGATTCACCCTCTCAGTCTGGCCGTCCGTCTGAGGATGATATGCGGTGCTCAAACACAACTGAGTCCCTACTGCTTCTTGCAAACTCTTCCAAAACTCGCTAGTGAAGATAGGATCTCGATCGCTCACTATGCTAGAAGGTACACCATGCAACCGAACTATCTCTCGAAGGTAAACTGAAGCTAGCCATGGAGTAGTCCTCTTGCTCTTCACGGGTATGAAATGGGCACTCTTAGTAAGTCTTTCTACCATAACCCAAATTCCCGTATTACCCTTCCTTGATCTCGGTAACCCATCAATAAAATCCATCGAGACGCTATCCCACTTCCATTGCGGAACCTCCAATGGGTGAAGCAACCCACCGGGTTTCTTTTGCTCCGGTTTCACTTGTTGGCACACCAAGCATCTAGCGACATACTCGGCCACATCTTTCTTCATACTGGCCCAAAAGAAAACTCGCTTCATGTCTTGGTACATTTTGTCCCCACCGGGATGAATGGTCATCTTTGAACGATGTGCATCGTCAAGAACAACCTTCTTCAAACCCTCGTCTTGCGGTACACAAAGTCTACCGTCTCTACGCAACCACCCCTTATCATCTAGGGTGTACCTACTCAAATGGCTAGACGACTCCCCCCTTATGAGCTTCTCTACTAACTCAACCAACTGTGGGTCGTCCCGCTGTGCCTCACTAATCCGTCCCAAAAGAGTAGGTCTGACCTCTAAGGATGCTAGCAAACCGGGTACAAAGTCAACGGAGGGTCTGAAGTCAAACATCGAGATAAATTCCAAGCTTCGTCGTTCAACGAACAACGGACTCAAAGACAACCTTTTTCTGCTTAAGGCGTCCGCTACCACGTTACCCTTGCCAGGGGTATACGCTATCTCGAAATCATAGGATGCTAAAAACTCCATCCACCTTTGCTGTCTTAAGTTCAAATCCTTCTGAGAAAACAAGTACTTCAACGATTTGTGGTCAATGAACAATTCGAACCTCTCGCCAAGAAGATAATGGCGCCAAGACTTAAGCGCAAAAACAATAGCGGCCAACTCTAGATCATGGGTAGGGTAATTTTTCTCTTGCTTTCTCAACTGCCTTCCCCCATAGGCTATTACCCTTCCCTCTTGCATTAAGACTGCGCCTAGTCCTTTCCCACAAGCATCGGTATAAACAACAAATGGCTTACTCCCATCTGGCAACACTAAGACTGGAGCTGTGGTTAAAGATCTCTTTAACCGTTGGAATGCATCATCACAATCTACGTCCCATGCGAAGACTAGATTCTTCTTTGTCAAGCGAGTTAATGGGGCTGATATCTTCGCGAAGTCCTTGATAAACTTCTTATAGTAGCCAGCCAACCCCAAGAAACTCCTCACCTCGGTAGCATTCTTCGGAACCTTCCAATCTTGGATGGACACTACCTTCGTGGGATCCACAGCTATCCCTTCTTTAGAGACCACGTGCCCTAAGAACCGTACTTCCTTCCTCCAGAAGTGACATTTAGAGAATTTAGCCTTAAGGCTATGCGCTCGAAGAGTCTCTAACACTTCCCTAAGATGTAGGGCATGCTCTTCTTCACTCTTAGAAAAGACTAAGATGTCATCCACAAAGACCACCACGAACTTATTAAGGTACTCCCTGAACACCCTACTCATCAAATCAACAAAGTATGCAGGGGCGTTCGTCAAACCAAATGGCATCACAAGCCACTCATAGAAACCATCCGGATTCCTAAAGGCAGTCTTCTCTATACTATCCTCATCCACTCTCAACTGATGAAACCCCGTGGCTAAGTCCAACTGCGAAAACACTGAGGCGCCAACCAACTGATCAAAGAGATCGTCAATCCTCGGCAATGGGTGTCTATTCTTCTTTGTATGCTTGTTGAGTTCTCTATAGTCAACACAAAGTCTGAGGGACCCATCAGCCTTCGTGGCAAAAACTACCGGAGCACCCCACTCCGATATACTTCGTCTTATGAACCCCTTCTCAAGCAACTCCCCTACTTGCTTATGGAGTTCCCTCCTCTCACGAGGAGCCATGTGGCGCACTGGCAAAGATACTGGTTTAGCATTGTCTACCAGATATATTCGGAAGTCTATCTCCCGCTTCGGTGGTAAGCCCTTCACCTCCTCAAACACATCCGAGTATTCCCGGACCACTCTAACAGATCGCAAACTCTCGACCGAAGCGTCAAGCGATTCAAGATAACTTAGCATAAATGAATTCATGGGATTACAAGAGATCTCGAGAGTGTTCCCCAAGCGGGTCATGAGCCTAAAAACTCTCCTTTCACAATCAAGAACGGCACCATTACTGGATAACCAGTCCATGCCCAAAATCAACCCATAGCCCGTGAAGCCCAAAACAAAAGCATCACATCTAAACTCAACGCTAAGTATGGAAATCTTCAAACCCAAACATATCATGGACAAATGAGTGGAGCCCCCAATTGGGTTTGAAACAACCAAGGGATCATCTACTAGACTGGTGTCTAAGTGCAGTGACTCAACTAATGATGATGAGATAAACGAATGCGATGCGCCAGAGTCAAACAAAGTACGGACAGGATGATCAAACAGAAAAACCAGACTTTCAACGGAAATAGTTCTACCTCTTTCCTGAATCGGTGGAACCGCGAGAGCCTGAACTTTCCCCCTTGCCTGACCTGGTGCCGTAAGAGCTTGCACCTGTCCTCCTGAGGTAGATCCCGTCCTCTGCCCCTTCTTAGGGCAGTCTTTCACTAGATGCCCTGCTTCGCCACAGTGGAAGCAGCCAGTCTTCTTCTTCTTCCGACAGTCTTTGCTTAGGTGGCCTGGTGTCCCACAATTGAAGCACTTCTTCTTTCCCTTGCCACCGTTGCCTTTCCCACCCTTGTTTTGCTGTTTCTGTTGAGGTCTCTTCTGATCTCCTTTCTTCTCGGGTGCCTTATTAGCATTGGGACCCTTCTCTTCCTCATGCATAAGTGCCATGTCTACTAGCTTCTCAAAGGTGGCCCCCATAGGGATGTGAGTCATAGCCAATCCATGCATCGGTTCATTCAAGCCTTTAACGAACCTCAAAGCCTTCTTCTCCGGTGTATTCACCATATCTATGCCAAACCTTGCCAACTGATTAAACTTGTTGACATATTCCTTCACTGATAGGTTTCCTTGCTTTAGAGTCAAGAACCTTTCCATATACAGATTCTCTTCCGCCGTTGAGAGAAACTTTGCCACAAACCTTTGTCTGAAATCCACCCAAGAGTCAACTAGGCGTTCTACATTTGTGACCTCCCACCAGAACGAGGCCTCTCCCTTCATTAACCAAGCAGCTAACTTGACTTTCTTTCCTTCTTCCATCTCAAAGATATCTATCAATTCTTCCACCTCCTTAAGCCAATCCCTAGCTTCCACAAAAGTTTCTGATCCTTGAAAAGGTTTCCCTCCCATAGCCTTAAATTCCTTGCAAGTCTTAGCAAAAGTATCCGCTCGAGGAGGAGGAGGAGGAAGATCGGGTGCAACCGTTGTTGAAGGAACATTTGCTGGACCCGCAGTGGCGGCCCTAGCCTCCATCAACCTCCTATACCATACTGGTATTGCTACACCTTCCGGAAAGTTAAGATCTTCAGCCATGCTGAAATGAAAAAGGAAAGATTCAAAACGGAGAATTCGAAAGATAAAGATATGGCTATTGGGGATTATGCTTTTCTTTCAAAAACTTTTCTCTTAAAAGACATGTTTTTGAAAATACTCCTTCGAAAATATTTTTAGAAAAATAGTTTTTCTAAAAGTTTTATCTGTTCTGGTAACCTTCAGCTCTGATACCACGTGTAACACCCCACACCCGCAACGGACACTCACTAAGGGAATGCCATAGCATCGATGGAGTATTTTAAGTGAATATAGAACAGAATAATTACAACAAGGCAGATATAAATAATACTTGAAAATTTAAAACATCATTTCATTGCAGCAGAAGATAAACATGTTTGGTTACAAAACCATAAAACAAGAGTCTAGTACTAAATATCCATCCTGATAAAACATAAGTACATAATCCCACTACATAACTAATAGCCATAATAGAAAAGATAAGCTGGGCTTTACATCAACGTCCAAGCTCCAAAAGATAGATAAAGAAATCTGATCAAAGCCCACTAGTGCTAGGCCCAACCTGAGGACCTGAGGGGGAAAAAGATAAAAACAACGGGGTCAGACATAAGTCTGAGTGAGCCCTATAACTTTAACAATACAATCATTAAAGTAATTAGGGTATGATATAAACTTGGTACGGTAATGACTGGGGATAAATGACTACACTAAGCAGCCAACTACACATAGGATGAACTAAGATATCGGTAAAGACGCATCTACCAACCCAAGGGTAATTACTACACTGCACCACACCAGATCTACCCACCCAAGGGTAATTCCTACACTGCACCACACCAGATCTACCCACCCAAGGGTAATTCCTAACTTAAAGATTGATCCCACTAAGTGTACTTAGTAATCTTAATAGTAGTCTCGTGTACCCCTAGCTGACTACGTAGGTGCCGTCTGCCCCTATCTCCACTAGGTGTACCCACTACTCCCATTCGATCGGCTCCCTACCGTAGATACCCGTGCTGGCCCCACAGTGGGGTGTATCACTCCCCAAAGTGGCAACCCGATACAATCAATGGTGCACGGCTTATACCTACACGATGCAACAACGTCTTACCTACCAGCCCGGGTCCACACACGCATATGAAACCCGTTGGACTTGCGTTGCCACCGCTATCCCGTTTTTGGCCTCTTATAGTCAAGCCCAGTACGCGTGTCCCGTCCTCGACATGGGTCGAGCCCAATAAGATACATATGGGTTACTGGTTGAAATGGGCCCCCACAAGCTACCCACCTAAGCTTGTCCCTTTTTCTAGTGCATCCCACTTAACCCTTTAATCATGTTTAATTACATGTTTCCACTTGGTTAAGTATTCTAATCGTATTTTCTATTGCCACCCAAGGCAACCCACTAGATTTCCACATGCCACCCAAGGCACTTACTTGATTTCCACATGCCACCCAAGGCACCCACTTAACCCCTCATGCCCCACTACATGCTTATCTGGTTAAGTGTTTCTTAATTGATTAAGACCGTAACCTTTGCAAAGACCTCTCACATTAGACTATCTTTTATGGCAGCTGGATTTTGTCGGTCGGGTCCGGGCAGCCTTACGCCATAACCGAGTCTAACCTCGTGTCTTTACACTTGTCACGTATTTAGTTTATGCCTAAGACCTCTCACATTGGGCCAATCATTTGTAGCCGCTGGATTTGCCGGTCGGTTCCGGGCAGTCTTATGCTACAAAAGGGTCCAACCTTGTGTCTTAGTCGATTAATTACACCTAATTAATCACCCCCATAATTTGTATTAATTATCCCTAATTAATTACAAATTTAACGATGTACATAATTGACTCAATTATGTCCATCCACTTTATGGTATGCATAATCATACCAACTTCACACCATTTCATTAACATGAATATTAACCCCATCGTTCCCCACGTAATACGTTGACATGACATACTTAAAAGGGAAGATTCATCACAAACATAATGGGTTCAACTTGCATAACATTAGCATCAACATGGGTTTTAAAGGTGTCAACATGCATATATGACCATGGCATCAAACCCAACTAGCATAAATAATCAACCCAAACTTGCATGAATCACATATGTCATAAAGAGGGTAACTTGCATAAGTTACTTATGTCATACAAAGGGGGTAAACTTGCAAATGTATGTATGACATATAAAGGGGTTAACTTGCATATGTATGCATAGCATACAAAGGTGTAAACTTGCACATGTTACTTGCATATAATCAAACACCAAACTTGCATAACATGTCATATATGAACTTGCATATAATCAAACACCAAACTTGCATAACATGGTGTCATAATGGATCAATGTTTATCATAGTGATTTGCATAACTAGCATCATGAGCACATAGCATAAAACTTGCATGACTAGCATCATGAACATATAGCATAAATTACACCCAACTTGCATAACTAGCTTCATGAACATATAGCATATGATAACATAATTTGCATTGATCCACATACATAACCATAACCTCATTATATCCTATCATAATTAGTTTAGCAATTGCTTGCTAAAGGCATAGAAACTCACAACTTGTTGATTAGCACTCCTATGAAGAAGATTTAAGTTGCTAGAGTTGATTAGAAGTTGATTTGAGAAGCTATCTTCTTCTATAATTTGATGGAGGCTCCTTCAAGTTGTATTTTGACGGCATAACGACGTTGTAACTATTTTTAGTATGAATTAGGGTAGTCTTAGGGTGTATTTATAGATTTAGGATGTAGTTTAGGCCCTTAGATTAACCCTAGATTAGATTAGAGCCGTCAGATCTCGTCACAAGCCACCCAACACAGCCCAAACAGCCAAAACAGTGCACCCAACCAAACTGACCAACAGGGGGGGTCGACCCCTGTGTCGACACCCTCTGTCTGGCGGGAATTTTCCCGCCTCTTCTGAAATTTGAAATTTGAATATTTTAAATCTGTTTTGAATTTTCTGAAACTTCGGATGGCCATAACTTCTTCATACGAAGTCCAAATCACGCAAACTCGGACTCTATCTCAACCAGAATTCCGAGACGAACCCAATGGCGCAACCCGTTTCCCTTAATTCTCACGTCTGAGATTAATTATTCTTTAATTACTAAACATTAATATTAAGTGAAATTCGGGGTGTTACACAAATGGTCATAGATTATGCAATACATAAGTGCGAACATGAGACTAATAGTAGAATTAAGATTGAATATAAATTATTTGCATTTCTATTATTCCAAACTTTTTCTTATGGTATCATTTTTCCTATTTCTTCACATGATTCTTTTTGCAGATTAATTTCCTTTGCTGCTTCATACATTGATTACAAGTTCAGTTTGTTATGTTCATTAATTTTTCCATTTGATTGTATAAATACATTCTATAAATCAAATGATCAAAATTATTGAATAAATTATAATTTCACTATATACCAAAATACATATGAGCTACTCTGACTGAATAATGCTCTTCAAGTCTTGGATTGATCAACTATAGTAATTTTTTCTTGCCTTTTTGTTTGAACCCAGTCCACTGAGCTTTGCTCTTTCATGGGCCTGGTTTTGTCTATAGATTTCAATCAACACCGAAGCTGTATATGTTACTTTTTGCTGTCAAATGACCTGCAATAACTTATTTTGGTGCAACATAACCGTAAGTTCCCATAACCCCTATAGATACACGAGTCTCATAGCCTTCTTGTCCAGCTTTAAACAACCTTCTTCACTACTCCATTAGTGCTTCTAATGGCTGCTAAATCCATTTTTATTGCTTGCTACTTCCATTGTAATTATATTTCATTTTCCTTTTGTAACAAGGCACTTGAATGCACTTGTTGAAAACCAACCATTGGGCATGACTTACCAAAATGAAGCACTGCTGATTTGTCTTATTATCATAAATATGGTTTGATATGGTAAGTTCACCTTCTTCCAAAGGGCTATCCTCACCGACGTCATCACTTCCTTGTCTTCGTCTAAAACGGGAGGTCAGCTAAAACAACCCACCGTTTCCTCCTGGTTTAAAACAACCGAAAAACACTTCACGTAGTCCAAAACACCAATTCCCAAACTTACCCTGGGCAAACAGGTCCACGTCGAGTCCTACTCTTTAGGAATGCCCCTGATGAGTAAACCATAAGATATGAAAATATTCAGGTAAAATGTAGAATGTTACCACGATGTAGATATCCCTGATAAGTAGGCCATAACAAAACCACATGACAACACTTAGTGTGAGGAAAAATGGCAAACCAAAAGGCATGAACTCCACGCCTTTTATCTTAATGGTCAACGTTTATATATTTTTACTGAATTCTAACAATTAGTTTCAAGAAATTTGTATCAGGAGAAGCTTTTAAAGAAGGAAATTATGCTCAATATAATTCTCAAAGGAGCAGTAAAGACACTACTTGCGAAGCCTACACAAATCCATCCTAATAATTTTTGACGAGTGACACCCTTGACAAGAAGGGAATATATAGAAGTATCAAGGCGAATAATACCACATTTGAAAGAAAAAATATTTTTGCTGTGTACACCTATGAAGAACATATTTTCCATAACTTATAGTTTTTAGATATTTTTAATAGATGAAAAAAATCAACTAATGTATGTACCTTAGCTTTCTTTGGGGGGTAGGTGAGATACATGACTATGTAAATAGTCTAAATGACGCATTCAAATGTGTTAATAGTGATAAGGTACTCATTGGTCCTAATGAATGCATAGCGGATCCATAGCATGACACATTGGCACTAAATAAAGGTGGAACATAAGGAAG
The DNA here is from genome assembly GCA_030737875.1 of Allium sativum. NCBI lineage: Eukaryota > Viridiplantae > Streptophyta > Magnoliopsida > Asparagales > Amaryllidaceae > Allium > Allium sativum. Next base: position 763,179,688 of record CM060910.1, read on the forward strand.
TGACTGAAATTCTTCGGTCGATTTCTTCTTGTGTATGCAGTTAAATATTGGGCAACACAGTTGAAGATTTGCGTATACAATAGAGCACGTAGATTTTAACAAGGAGGCGTAAATAATTTTGCAGAACACTTACATGAGAGCAAGCTTAACATGAATAAGATCAAATTACCTGTAAATTATTTAAGCAAAAAAAAAAACAGAATTGTTTAGTGTTGAAATGTTTTTAAACACACATTAAAATTACTCTCTACTTGCAGATACTCATGTTAAATGATAAGACAGTATAGAAAAAAGCAAACAATTATGTAAAGAAAAAGTAGATTATAAAGGACAGAAGCTGCACTTTATTTATTAACATATGGCATTAGAAAAATCCACCCGAACATACAAAAAATTTGAACAAAGTGTTTTTCACTTATCTGAGTGTGTTCCAGTGGACGGATGGAACTGAAATATTATTCCTTCTTCTTCCTTGTTTTCCATTTATTTGAAAAACAACCCTCGTGCAATACTAATATGCTCGTGAAACATTTCAAGCATATACAAGAAGTACCATTTCATGCTTTGAAATCAATAGTTTTGTCAAATAAAGTTTTTTATTTTGTAAGAGAAAAATCAAGTTGTGAATGAAAAGGCAACTCAAAAAATGTACTGAATGACAAAAGATAAGTTTACAACCTAAAGACGGAATGCAAAAGCCTAAAGGCGATTGAGCGATAATACTGCCATTTTTCTTAAATAAATATGAACTAAGATATGATTAACTTGCTGCAAGTTGTAAGGGTAATTGATGTAATTTGGTTCTTAGTTTAGTGACTGTTGGGTCAAGTTGAAACCTATAAATAGCAGGCATTATTATGTAAAGATTTTATGGAATTTGAATAAAAATTCCTTCTTCCTGCAAAAACTCTAATTCCCAGGTATTCTGATTTCTCTCTAAATTCTCCCACCTTCTTCTATTTCTCAACCTTATTTTCATCTTAAATTCTCCATTTTCTGTCTGATAATCTTCCTGTATCCCCTATCTTCTTCTGATCTATACCTTATCCCCTTCTTCTCCATTGTTTATCTTATTTTCCCTTCATATGCATTGCATTTTTGGTTCACTAATATTCATCATATTCAAGAGCAATGGCCACATCAGAAAAAGGAGCATTACAAATGGTATTAGAGCATTCGACTGGGTTAACCTTTGACAACCAGTCAGATTCGAACTCCGCCTTCATCTATTCCCATGCAACAGCAACCCCGCAAAAAATTGCACCAAGAACTTCATTTCCACAGCCAAGAAGTGCTCCGTGTTTCATGAATTCCACTATATACTTTCAAGAACAACGACGAGTGCCCGTAAACCATCAGGAACATTCACCAATACCAGCCCGTAATTCCAAAAGTAAGTTTCCAAAATAAAAACTGCTCCTAACACTACCCTAAACATCCCTCAAACCCAAGATTTTGAATCATCGAGATGGCTGATATATGAATTCGAGCATCCAGTCAAGGCCTTGGAATCAATGGAGTTTAGCATCATAATTATGTTCATTCAATCTATTAAGAAAAAGATTGAGGAAATTATCACTTCCCTTCAAAGAAGAATATCAGCAGCGAATCTTACGAAGTTAGAGAAAGGAAGAATCACCAAGCTTCCTTATAGGATTTGGAATATTTGCATTGAATTGACAAATCATTATCCTACAGGTTATGACTCAGAAATCGATGAATTTGGATTCTTTGCTATGATCTTGGATGAACTATTTAAGAATTCAAATACTATTGATTTTCCTAATTATTCTACAATGGCTGCTACTACCTATAATGCTACCTGTTCGATTGTTACACCCCAACCAACCCCTGTATGTTCTCAAGAACCTCCCCTACCAAATTCATATACCACCCAGTTTCCGTTTCTATGCCGACAGTGCTTCTTTCGGAGCCCAGAGTTCCCATTTCTTCAGTTAGTGAAATTGATATCGAGAGTAGAGGAAAAGCAATAGTAACTATACGAGAGGTAAGTGACAACTGGAAGCATAGAGAGAGTTTTACCAATGATGATGAAGTTGTATGGAACAATCCACGTGGACGGGAAGATTTGTTGAATCCAAAAATGCTTTTACCATAAATCAAATGTGATAAGGATGAAGCTGAAGTTTGGAGTTTGTCAAAAATTCAACAAATATGCAAATGGTTTCAACTCGGAACCCAACCCAAGAAATATCAAGAAACCTCTCAGCCAAAGCTTCAGCATTCAAACCAGCAAGGGTGAGAAAAAAAAATCCAGCGTCAGTGATTGTATCGAAGTATATTGCTGTCCTAAAAAAATCCATAATTGAGCTCCTGCGATGCAATTTAACTTTGTATTACAACTACTGGTAGATGGCTAAAATATTGCATTCACTTCTTCCTAGTGATATCATTGTTCCTACAGGCTTGTAAACAGCAAGGCATGCTGTGTATATAAATTTAACCTTCGGACATGCATCTTACCAGAAGCTCATAGTTCAAGTAGTTCAAGATAAAAACAAAAGCAAGATGAAATTAGTTGTGAACAAAATAGGTGATATTTGGAATGATTTCAGAACAATGGAACTTGAGGAAGTTAACTGGAAATTCAAACTGACCGATGAAATACAAAAGCGGAAAGGGTACCTCTGTGAGACCAAACACCAAAAGCATGTCAGTTTAGATAATGCTCAATTTGTGGAAGCGCATTTCTTCGGCGCTTGGACATGCAATATTAGTGGGACTCCATGCTTGACTCCTAGTGCATTAGATGCTAGTGTACTTTGTATTAAAAATGGAAGAAAGATCTCCTTCCGCAGCATAATCACTAAGTATTGTATGATTTCTCTTAGGGGAATTGTTTATAATCATTTTGTTGAACTTAATGGAGCATCTATGGACAATGGAGAAAAGAAGCAAGAAATGAGAGCTATCAAGGCAGAACTTCTCTTTGGTACATCCACTGTCAATGCTAAAGCTAGTGAGAGAAAGATATTCATATTCAACCCTAGTTGTAATGACCTGGGATTTTGATGACTTTGGTTATCGACATAAACACGATGACGACTAACCAAACATCGAAAAATACCGGTCATTAATGAAAGAAATTAGAGGGTGAGGAAAGATAACATAGAAACTTAGAATAGAAGAAGAATAACACAATATCAGAGTAACACGAATCTCACAGCGGAACGAATAACATATAATATATGTAACGTAACTTTGAAATATACATTTGTATTTGAATATACATCATTATCAAAGTACAACACTTACAACACAGCGGAAATAAACTATAGCTATATGATCCTGAAGCCTCCTGCTCCAGCTCTTCCAGTGTATCTGTAAAATCCCGACTACTTGACTGCCCGTACAAATTTAGGCACCCAAGAATTTAGGGAAAACAACAAAATAAACTCCGGGTCAGTCATGGGACTGGTATGAGTAAAACAGTTTAAAACAGTTCAAGCAGGTAATCGATATCTCATAAGACCACGCCATATAACAGAACGGGTTTTTCCCTTATGAGAATCCAAATTATCTTTATATCAAAAACCTTTTGATATTATAATAATGTCTATCAACCACAATAATAATAATCATCTAGCAGAACGCTTTCATCTCACGTTCTACATATATAATATACAATCAAGACCGCAAGCACGTATTGGGAAATGGATTTCCAACTATGACAAGGTATGGAACTACATTTCGCTCGTGTACCTCTAGAGAGGAATACACTGGGTTCAACAAGAACATCTTGCAACCCGGCCACACATGACCGACCACTCATTTCGCTTGAGTGTATCGAATGTATATCACCAACGGTTGGGATCAGCAACCATTTCCCGAATGGGACAGCATCAACAATAGATTTTTAGAAGTAAATGAAAATCTAGATCAGGTGATTATACACCCTGCTTCGGTGCGACCGACTTAGCCATGCTGCTTGCCCGATTTCTGTCAATTACCGGATGTGAGGCTAGAAGCTATGCTTTATCATCACACTAGATTCACTTTGAATGCCACATCGTCAAATCCATCAAATCACCGATAGACGTCCTCAACCATACATTATGTGTTAGCTAAAAGAAGTTTCCTTCTCCGCTTTCACTCTTGGTACGGTTGGAGAAATCAATATACGTGATCGTCTGGAAATACTCTGTCAGCCATCCGTCCATACAAGTCATCCAGGAACAGGATGAACTGAAGGCACTATTCTGTAAACAGGATAGCCCTTGCATAACTCCATCTTCAATTTCCTTTGGCATATTTGATTCGCAACGCTTATGCCAATACAGAGTGGTTCTTTGGATAATAATCAAACCGGTCTCTCCATATTAACAACGTTAAAATGGTCAAAAATTCGATAGTCTGTGATTTAACTATCGAAGAAAAACAGGTGTGCAAACAATGATATTATTTCCAAATGGAAATTTATATCGATCAAATATCATTCAACATTTATCTCTTTATTTCATTAATTTACTTATCTCCTGTTTCCATATATTCAACATTTCTTATTTTCTAAATTTGGAAAATGAACGTTATTAACAACAGAAAACATTTCCATTTCTTGTTTTCTTTATTAGAAAACATTTTTGGTTTCTTATTTGGAAAACATTTCCAAAGCTTCTTCATTGGACTTAGACAGATGTTTAAACAAACCATCGCGATGCCAACTCAAACCATTTCCTTTAATTACTAAATTCACTTAACCATCCTTTACTATCGAACCTTAACCATTCCTTAGTTAAAAATGAAGTCAATCAAGTTGGGGTAATACTACCTCTCAGACCTTGAATGAACAACGTTTCTAACCTTGAAATAGACAAAGTTCACCCTTCTAATTCTTTAAAAAACTTCCTTACGTAACTCTCTTTCAAATCTTTTCTATTCGATAATTCTTTCCTTCGATAAGGTATATTTGATAACTCTATTCAATTTATTCTATTCACTTAACTCTTTTGATTTAACTCTAACTCTATTCACTTAACTCCTATCGAAAAAACTATGTTCGATAACTCTTTTAATTTTATTTGAATAAACTATATATTCGATTAACTCCTTTTACTCTATTCGAATAAACTATATCCGATTAACTCCTTTATTCTATTTGAATAAACTCTATTCGATTAACTCCTTCATTCTATTCGAATAAACTGTATTCGATTTACTCCTTTTACTTTAACTTTAATCGATTAAACTAACATCGATTAACTCCTTTTACTTTAACTTTAATTGATTAAACTAACATTGATTAACTCCTTTTACTTTTACTTTAATCGATTAAACTAACATCGATTAACTCCTTTTACTTTAACTTTAATCGATTAAACTAACATCAATTAACTCCTTTTCGAATAACATACTCGATTTACTAACTTTCGACTACCTTATTCGATAACTCCCTTCGAATACCATATTCGATTTAACTAAACTTTCGAATACCATATTCGACCACTTTATTGATTTATAAAGATTTCCCTTTTTATAACTTTTATCCATTTTAGAAAGATTTCCTTTAACAACGTTTATTCATTTATAAAGATTTCCTTTTTAACAACATTTATTCATTTTAAAGATTTACTTTTAGTAACGGTTCTCCACTTTAAAATGATTTCCTTCTTATAATAGTTTCCTTTTTATAACATTTTCCCTTTTTCTACATATCTCCTATTTATAAATATTCCAATTTATAAATATTTCTTATTTATAAATATTCCATTTATAAATATTTTATTTTCAAATATCACTTTGAAAATATTCCCTTATCAACATTTCGGTATGTTATGGTATTCAACATATCAAATCACGATGATCAGTATCGTTCAAACACATATAATCGACAACAGATTATATATCACATCATATATCACAATATATGAAAAATAGTAAAATAACTGTTGAGGAATCCAGTTGGATTCCTCCAACCTGTTTCCCTGCATCACAGATGTTAAACAATATAGATAACATCACTTTCAGTTTCATATGATATATTCTGTTAAACAGAATCAATATAGAAATTCAACTAACTGACTAGCAGTTCATTCAAACGGTCAGTACACAATCAATCAATCAATATTTAACAGTTCTAAAAATACAACATGAAATTATAAACTGTTCAGAGTTAGTGAGATTTACTCACAGTTGCGCGTTAATCGTTAAATAGCGGTTTGCGTTATTTGATTCAGTCGGACAATTTATTTCGCCATAAATTGTAACTGTCTCCGATCCACTCCCGGTCAGTCTCATTGTGTTACTCCCGTCCATACGATCCTAAGGGATCTTGTTTCGCTGAATTCCGATAATATATGACTAAGTTATTCAACTTACAACTTTTAATACTAAAGTTTAAATAAAATAATCGGTTTAACTTCACTTTGGGCTTTACCATTCAATCCCGGCCCATCTAATTAACCGCACCAGCCCATACGATCAACTCTTCTTCCATATTCAAACCGAATGCTGCTCCTCATTTTTCATGGCCATTGCCGATGCTTCCTTTGATTACCCCATCCATTCCAGTCCACGAAAATAGAAACAAAAACAACCACCACTTCCCTCATCGAAATCTCATCACTACCATACCAACATCATGCCACTCGATCACCCTACCTAAACCGCGTCGACCTGCTCACCCCAGTATCCGTGCATCCCTTTTTGCTTCCGGATTCCACAAAACTTTGCAGACTTGTGCGATTTAAACTCGTGAGCCCAAAAATGATATCAAAAACACAAATTGATTCTTCTATTTCACCATAACCTCAAACCTAGGTTTACTGCCCAAACCCCCTTCCACCAAATCATGAGTCGAACTCCTCAGAACGGGTACCAAACCGAAGAGAATTACTCCAGGATCCCATATATATAACTATCTTGATTTTTAGATTTTGCATTGAGTTGTTTTGATTTTTCAATGTTGGGGTTTTTGTTTTGTTGTGTTGCTGAAATGAATAAGTGATGGCGGCTACTCTCTTGCGCTTATAAAGGATCAGGGTGTGGTTTAGAGGGATAGACATGGCCATATGTGGTTCACTTATAGCTTAGGATATTTTTAGAAAATTTTCTTTTATTATTTTATATTTGTTTTCGCCTTCTAAAAATTCGTATGATCACACACGATATTCAAAAATCACGGAAATTGACATGCAGCTACAACTCGACATTACGGTCCCAACGAAACTGGTTTCGTCGAATTCCGACTTCGTATGCTCACACAACGTATTTTTAACTATCAAAATACTGACTGTTTTTCACTCTAAAAATCCGTACGACCACACTGTGACTCTAAAAATCACGGAAACTGACATCTAGCAACTATTTGACACTGCGGATGTAACAAAATTAGTTTCGTCGAATTCTGACTTCATTTGCAAAAGTGGCTATTTTTAAAGCTCTGACCGACCCATTTAAATATATAAATATATTTAAATATAACTAAATTAAATATAAATAAATTTATATTATCGTATATATTCACAGTGGAATACCATACAGCTTCAGAAAAATCTTATATGGATTTCTAACTTGATATTTCAAATCTGGGTCAACCCGATATTCGATTTATATTGAAATTCCTTTTTTAAAATATAAATAATTCCTTTATAAATTATAAAGGAATTCCACAACGACTTTTCTAAAATTTGATTTGGACATACATCAAAATCTACACGACGAAATCCCGGATTTTCTCTTCCACTAGAAAGATATACTCCACCAGCTCCACACGTTTCTTGTTTCACAGAAATCCGGCTTAAAATGAATCCTGTACATTCAGTTGAAGTTCGAATCGCCAATTTACGAACTGCAGCGCCATTTCAAGCTCGATTCTAATTATATTATAACTCTACGTTCAAACTGTCGTTTATATAATATATTCGTCATTCAAATTCAATTCCAAGCTGAATTAAATATCACAGATGATCCAGTTCACACCATATCGCCATTTCAGCCAATTCTGATTATTTCAGAATTAAATATATTATTTAAAATCATCATTTAATTCACTATATCAATATTTATATAATTTAATAAATTAATTATAATACCTCTGCCAATGCGGGTCATTACATTCTTCCCCACTTAAAATAACTTCGTCCTCGAAATTGCTAAGTTAGAGGACGACCCTATCGACTGGTTAGAACATATCTGTTCACTCTTTAACTTCAGTTTCAACTGAACCAATTTAATTTCAATTAAAATTTTATTTAATTCTTATCAACGAAAATTTTCAAAAATCCTAAAATTTTTGTAACACCTTAACTCTTCGAAAAATTTCGCCAGCACCTCCTTTGTACTGGTCGATAGGTCAAACTCCAACTCGCCTCTCTGGGCCATCTCCATCCCAAAAGAAAACCAAACAGCCAAGCGGCTTGCCAATTCGGCTCATCAACATCTCAAACCCATATATAATATAAACTAGTACCTTTTTGTTGGGCATATCAAGATATCCTTTACATCTGCTGCTAATTCAGCATATACCAATGTCATCCCAATCAAATTCCAATCTGCTTTTATCCACTGCACAACCATTCGCTTATATCTGAGCCAAATATCATTTCAAACTCGAGTTTCATTCGATCCCAACTCTTAACTTGATTATCACATTACACTTCAAAATTTGAATCTCATAATCCAATTTGTCTTGATATCATTCTAATTCAATCTCAGTTACCACTTTACTGGCTTTACTTTAATTCAAATTTTGCTTTCACAAATTTCTGTTAAATTTGTTTTTAATTCAAACAGTCTTTCCCTGGGAGTTTTTAACAGTTTACTCTTTTCATAATCAAATTTTCCTTTTGAACATGTCACTGAGCCCTTAATTAATATTCCATTAGTTAAATCACTTCTCTATTTCTTTATCAATATTTGTTAACCAAATATTTTCAATAACCATATTGGCCTTTTATGTTATTTAGAAAACATTTCCGAATATCGCCTTCCTTTATTTTCTAAACTTTAGAAAATATATGCTATTTATAATTGGAAAATATTCCGATTACTTATCTCTTTTCCGATCTCGTTTATTTCTATACTTAGGAAATATTCTTTATTATATTTCCAAGCTTACACTTATTTGGGTTAAAACGGATGTTGTGTAAAACATCGTTACGACAACCCAAATACTATATTCAACTAACTCTTATTCAACATTGATCTTCGAGCCTGAAATCTTACTATTTATTTGTTAATAATGAAATCAATAAAGTTGGGGTATAACTACCTCTCAGACCTTGACTGAATAACATTTATAACGTCAAAACAGATATGACTACTTACTCGAATAATCAATACCATACAACTACTTATTCACTTTTAAACACGTATACGCTTCCTCTTTCTATTCTTACTAGATTTTATTCTTAGTCTTCCTTTTTGATTTTACTATTCTATTTCTAAGTTCGTTTCCTTATCGACTTCTATATATATCGATACGTTGATTTCTAACTATCAAATTATCTTAAAAATATTCTAACTCCTTAAATTCCCGGAAAAATTCGCCATAACCTCCTTTTTACCAGGAGCATCGGGATATTTCAAATAGCCTCCCATGGCCCTCACTAATCCAAAAGAAAAAGAAAAAGCCAAGCAGCTAGCCGATACGGCGCATAAAATCTCATATATGAAGTAAATACATACCTTTCGTCGAGCATTCTATTTATATACCTTCATACCTTATCCATACCTATCTCATGTATATTTATACCTGCCCAATCTATTTTAACTATACCTGATCGTTTTAACTCAATTCGTTAATTAATTTGTTAATTAACTCTTTAGTCTATTTCCCTTTTATATTTGAACATGACATGTTCAAATATATTTTAACTTACATATAAACTAATCAAATTCTACTTTTTCAAACTCAGGTTTCATATTCGATTTCAAATATAAATTTACCAGTCCCCTTTACTTATTTAAAGTTCAACTTCAATTCAAGATCCATTTACTAATGGCTAATTAACTGGTTTACCTGTTTCACCTTTTTATTTGAATATACATGTTCAAATATAAGTTTAACTTGTTTATCAACTAATTGAATTCCATTTCAATTCTATTTGAATTTCCTATATTCAAATTCCACTTCAATTCTCTTATTCAAATTCTATATTTGAATTTCATTTCAAATCTCTTATTCAAATTTTATATTTGAATTTCGTTTCAATCTCCTTATTCAAATTCTATATTTGAATTTCATTTCAATTCTATTTGAATCTTCTATATTCAAATTTCAAATTCAATTCTATTTGAATCTTCTTTATTCAAATTTCATTTTCAATTCTATTTGAATCTTCTTTATTCAAATTTCATTTTCACTTTCGATATTCAAATCCGATATTTGAATTCCTTTATATTTTCTATATTCAAACTCTATATTTGAATTCCATTTGAATTTCTATATTCAAACTCTATTTCAATTTCATTGAATTTCATATATTCAAACTCCCTTTGAATTTCTATATTCAATTTCTATTTGAATTCTCTTTATTCAAATTCTATATTCAAATCTATATATCAAATTCTATTTTGAAATTCAACACAACTTGTCTTTCCCAAAACAAATTCAAAACAGTATCTCTGGTAGTAATTCATCACTTACAACTCGAAAATGAATGCTGATGATGCAGCTGTCATCATCAGAATCTATTTTCCAGCGATCGAAGTGAGTTCAATACTATAAAACCATTTGTAAACATTTCCACTTTGAAATTCATTTCAAAATATAATTCACACTGCTTGTAAAACAATTTAAATCTCCCAGGATCTTAAATTTTCCTTATTTTTAATCCAAATCCTTTTACAAACACTTATCCAATTTTCCAGAGTTTTAATTCAATTTTTGGTTTAAATTTCAGATTTAACTGATCTGATTTCACGTAGTTCACTTATATGAATTCTGATTGGTTATTTACATAACCATTTAATTTATAATCTTACTCGATTATAATAACAACCAATATATCCACTATATTATAATTTTGATATATATATCTTCTCTATATCAAGATATACCTTGGGTAAACTTATTTTAATTTACCCTCTTTTCAAAACATATCGTGTCGGTTCATCGTATTCGAGTGTTTATAAACTCCTACCGATACAGTGGATCAAACTGATCGACCAGAACTCATAAACGACTCAACCAACAAATCTCCATAATATAAAACAATTTTTATATCAATAACAAATGCGCTCACTCGTATATATACACTCAACTCAATCTAGGGTATTACTAACCCTATCTCTATCGAGTCACGCCACAGAGCCAAGGTAATTCACTTAACTTAAGCTCTGATACCAACTGTAATGACCTGGGATTTTGATGACTTTGGTTATCGACATAAACACGATGACGACTAATCAAACATCGAAAAATACCGGTCATTAATGAATGAAATTAGAGGGTGAGGAAAGATAAGATAGAAACTTAGAATATAAGAAGAAGAAGAACACAATACCATAGTAACACGAATCTCACAGCGGAACGAATAACATATATTATATGTAACGTAACTTTGAAATATACATTTGTATTTGAATGTACATCATTATCAAAGTACAACACTTACAACACAGCGGAAATAAACTATAGCTATATGATCCTGAAGCCTCCTGCTCCAGCTCTTCCAGTGTATCTGTAAAATCCCGACTACTTGACTGCCCGTACAAATTTAGGCACCCAAGAGTTTAGGGAAAACAACAAAATAAACTCCGGGTCAGTCATGGGACTGGTATGAGTAAAACAGTTTAAAAAAGTTCAAGAAGGTAATCGATATCTCATAAGACCACGACATATAACAGAACGGGTTTTTCCCTTATGAGAATCCAAATTATCTTTATATCAAAAACCTTTTGATATTATAATAATGTCTATCAACCACAATAATAATAATAATCATCTAGCAGAACGCTTTCATCTCACGTTCTACATATATAATATACAATCAAGACCGCAAGCACGTATTGGGAAATGGATTTCCAACTATGACAAGGTATGGAACCACCTTTCGCTCGTGTACCTCTAGAGAGGAATACACTGGGTTCAACAAGAACATCTTGTAACCCGGCCACACATGACCGACCACTCATTTCGCTTGAGTGTATCGAATGTATATCACCAACGGTTGGGATCAACAACCGTTTCCCGAATGGGACAGCATCAATAATAGATTTCTAGAAGTAAGTGAAACTCTAGATCAGGTGATTATACACCCTGCTTCGGTGCGACCGACTTAGCCATGCTGCCTGCCTGATTTCTGTCATTTACCGGATGTGAGGCTAGAAGCTACGCTTTATCATCACACCAGATTCACTTTGAATGCCACATCGTCAAATCCATCAAATCACCGTTTGACATCCTCAACCATACATTATGTGTTAGCTAAAAGAAGTTTCCTTCTCTGCTTCCACTCTTGGTACAGTTGGAGAAATCAATATACGTGATCGTCTGGAAATACTCTGTCAGACATCCGTTCATACAAGTCATCCAGGAACAAGATGAACCGAAGGTACTATTCTGTAAACAGGATAGCCCTTGCATAACTCCGTCTTCGATTTCCTTTGGCATATATGATTCGCAACGCTTATGCCAATACAGAGTGGTTCTTTGGATAATAATCCAACTGGTCTCTCCATAGTAACAACGTTAAAATGGTCAAAACTTTGATAGTCTGTGATTTAACTATCGGAGAAAAACAGGTGTGCAAACAACGATATTATTTCCAAATGGAAATTTATATCGATCAAATATCATTCAACATTTATCTCTTTATTTCATTAATTTACTTATCTCCTGTTTCCCTATATTCAACATTTCTTATTTTCCAAATTTGGAAAATATATGTTATTAACAACGGAAAACATTTCGATTTCTTGTTTTCTTTATTAGAAAACATTTCTGGTTTCTTATTTAGAAAACATTTCCAAAGCTTCTTCATTGGACTTAGACAGATGTTTAAACAAACCATCGCGATGCCAACTCAAACCATTTTCTTTAATTACTAAATTCACTTAACCTTCCTTTCCAATCGAACCTTAACCATTCCTTAGTTAAAAATGAAGTCAATCAAGTTGGGGTAATACTACCTCTCAGACCTTGACTGAACAACGTTTCTAACCTTGAAATAGACAAAGTTCATCCTTCTAATTCTTTAACAAACTTCCTTACATAACTCTCCTTCAAATCTTTTCTATTCGATAATTCTTTCCTTCGATAAGGTATATTTGATAACTCTATTCAATTTATTCTATTCACTTAACTCTTTTGATTTAACTCTAACTCTATTCACTTAACTCCTATCGAATAAACTATATTCGATAACTCTTTTAATTCTATTTGAATAAACTATATATTCGATTAACTCCTTTTACTCTATTCAAATAAACTATATCCGATTAACTCCTTTATTCTATTTGAATAAACTATATTCGATTAACTCCTTCATTCTATTCGAATAAACTATATTCGATTTACTCCTTTTACTTTAACTTTAATCGATTAAACTAACATCAAGTAACTCCTTCTACTTTAACTTTAATCGATTAAACTAACATCGATTAACTCCTTTTACTTTAACTTTAATCGATTAAACTAACATCGATTAACTCCTTTTACTTTAACTTTAATTGATTAAACTAACATCGATTAACTCCTTTTCGAATAACATACTCGATTTACTAACTTTCGACCACCATATTCGATCACTCCCTTCGAATACCATATTCGATTTAACTAAACTTTCAAATACCATATTCGATCACTTTATTGATTTATAAAGATTTCCCTTTTTATAACTTTTATCCATTTTAGAAAGATTTCCTTTAACAACGTTTATTCATTTATAAAGATTTCCTTTTTAACAACATTTATTCATTTTAAAGATTTACTTTTAGTAGCAGTTCTCCACTTTAAAATGATTTCCTTCTTATAATTGTTTCCTTTTTATAATGTTTTCCCTTTTTCTAAATATCTCCTATTTATAAATATTCCAATTTATAAATGTTTCTTATTTATAAATATTCCATTTATAAATATTTTATTTTCAAATATCACTTTGAAAATATTCCCTTATCAACATTTCGATATGTTATGGTATTCAACATATCAAATCACGATGATCAGTATCGTCCAAACACATATAATCGACAACAGATTATATATCACATCATATATCACAATATATGAAAAATAGTAAAATAACTGTTGAGGAATCCAGTTGGATTCCTCTAACCTATTTCCCTGCATCACAGATGTTAAACAATATATATAACATCACTTTCAGTTTCATATGATATATTCTGTTAAAAATAATCAATATAGAAATTCAACTAACTGACTAGCAGTTCAATCAAACAGTCAGTACACAATCAATCAATCAATATTTAACAGTTCTAAAAATACAACATGAAATTATAAACTGTTCATAGTTAGTGAGATTTACTCATAGTTGCGCGTTAATCGTTAAATAACGGTTTGCGTTATTTGATTCAGTCGGACAATTTGTTTCGCCATAAATTGTACCTATCTCTGATCCACTCCCAGTCAGTCTCATTGTGTTGCTCCCGTCCATACGATCCTAAGGGATCTTGTTTCGCTGAATTCTGATAATATATGACCAAGTTATTCAACTTACAACTTTTAATACTAAAGTTTAAATAAAATAATCGGTTTAACTTCACTTTGGGCTTTACCATTCAATCCCGGCCAATCTAATTACCCGCACCAGCCCATACGATCAACTCTTCTTCCACGTTCAAATCGAATGCTGCTCCTCATTTTTCATGGCCATTGCCGATGCTTCCTTTGATTACCCCATCCATTCCAGTCCACGAAAATAGAAACAAAAACAACCACCACTTCCCTCATCGAAATCTCATCACTACCATACGAACATCATGCCACTCGATCACCCTTCCTAAACCGCATCGGCCTGCTCACCCCAGTATCTGTGCGTCCCTTTTTGCTTCTAGATTCCACAAAACTTTGCAGACTTGTGCGATTTAAACTCGTGAACCCAAAAATGATATCAAAAACACAAATTGATTCTTCTATTTCACCATAACCTCAAACCTAGGTTTACTGCCCAAACCCCCTTCCACCAAATCATGAGTCGAACTCCTCAGAACGGGTACCAAACCGAAGAGAATTACTCCAGGATCCCATATATATAACTATCTTGATTTTTAGATTTTGCATTGAGTTGTTTTGATTTTTCAATGTTGCGGTTTTTGTTTTGTTGTGTTGCTGAAAAGAATAAGTGATGGCGGCTACTCTCTTGCGCTTATAAAGGATCAGGGTGTGATTTAGAGGGATAGACGTGGCCATATGTGGTTCACTTATAGCTTAGGATATTTTTAGAAAATTTTCTTTTATTATTTTATATTTGTTTTCGCCTTCTAAAAATTCATACGATCACACACGATATTCAAAAATCACGGAAATTGACATGCAGCTACAGCTCGACATTACGGTCCCAACGAAACTGGTTTCATCAAATTCCGACTTCGTATGCTCACACAGCATATTTTTAACTATCAAAATACTGACTGTTTTTCACTCTGAAAATCCGTACGACCACACAGTGACTCTAAAAATCACGGAAACTGACATCTAGCAGCTATTTGACACTGCGAATCTAACAAAATTAGTTTCGCCGAATTCTGACTTCATTTGCAAAAGTGGCTATTTTTAAAGCTCTGACCGACCCATTTAAATATATAAATATATTTAAATATAATTAAATTAAATATAAATAAATTTATATTATCGCATATATTCACAGTGGAATACCATACAGCTTCAGAAAAATCTTATATGGATTTCTAACTCGATATTTCAAATCTGGGTCAACCTGATATTCAATTTATATTGAAATTCCTTTTTTAAAATATAAATAATTCCTTTATAAATTATAAAGGAATTCCATAGCGACTTTTCAAAAAATTGATTTGGACATACATCAAAATCTACACGACGAAATCCCGGATTTTCTCTTCCACTAGAAAGATATAGTCCACCAGCTCCACATGTTTTCTTGTTTCATAGAAATCCGGCTTAAAATGAATCCTGTACATTCAGTTGAAGTTCGAATCACCAATTTACGAACTGCAGCGCCATTTCAAGCTCGATTTTAATTATATTATAACTCTACGTTCAAACTGTCGTTTATATAATATATTCGTCATTCAAATTCAATTCCAAGCTGAATTAAATATCACAGATGATCCAGTTCACACCATATCGCCATTTCAGCCAATTCTGATTATTTCAGAATTAAATATATTATTTAATTTATTATTTAAATTAAATATTCACCATAATTTAATTAAACCATCATTTAATTCACTATATCAATATTTATATAATTAAATAAATTAATTATAATACCTCTTCCAATGCGGGTCATTACACTGGTGGCAGCTTATTGATGTAAAACAGATGAAAATGGCTAAGACACCATGCGCCAATCTTGAGGACATGATTGTTTTTGAAGAGGAAAGGTGTGTAACGACTCTACTATGTTAAGCCTATCACGAAATTGGACCAGTTCATCAGAGACGATGACCGGACATGGCAGAGCAGTGAGGAAGTTGTGGCATCTCTGGAATATGCAGCAGTGTCAAAGGAAGGATTCAGTGAAGTTGCAAGTGTGCTCATGCACGTGTACACCTGTACATGTCAAGGATATATTATGTAATTAACTTGCTGCAAGTTGTAAGGGTAACTGATGTAGTTTGGTGCTTAGTTTAGTGACCGTTGGGTCAAGTTGAAACCTATAAATAGCAGGCATTATTTTGTAAAGATTTTATGGAATTTGAATAAAGAATCCTTCTTCCTGCTAAAACTCTAATTCCCAAGTATTATGAGTTCTCTCTAAAT
The DNA here is from genome assembly GCA_030737875.1 of Allium sativum. Classification (NCBI taxonomy): domain Eukaryota; kingdom Viridiplantae; phylum Streptophyta; class Magnoliopsida; order Asparagales; family Amaryllidaceae; genus Allium; species Allium sativum. The sequence continues at coordinate 763,196,573 of CM060910.1, forward strand.
TCTTCAACCTTCTTCTGTTTCTCAACCTTATTGTCATCTTAAATTCTCCATTTTCTGCCTGATAATCTTCCTGTAACCCCTATCTTCTTCTGATCTATACCTTATCCCCTTCTTCTCCACTGTTTATCTTATTTTCCCTTCATCTGCATTATAGTTTTGGTTCACTAGTATTCATCAGATTCAAGAGCAATGGCCACATCAATAAAAGGAGCATTACACGAGATGATGGCTCCACACGGTGGAATTATTGTTCATATGAAGTAACCTCTTAATAAATAACGTTATAAAGTACCAAACATCTTGGAAGTCTGAATTGTTAAGGGGAATATCATTATATAACTAGTGTAAACCCGTGCTATGCACACAGTCTTCACCGAAATTTTGTTTAGTGATATGTTTAATTATATAAGGATAAAGGTTAAATTTGTAGATTGAGTTTATTTTTATTGTTTTATCTGTTGAGCACCAATATAAAATGTTTATCAGTTAATCTCCTTAAGTGGTGTAGAAGCACACATAGTATACTAATTTTTGGAGAATAATATATTTACACAAAAGTTGAACATCATATGTTAATTATTTCATACTTGGTAGCAATACATGAATGAGCATGCTTATTAATTTAAGTTGTACATAATTTGAAAATGGATTCATTATGTACGGGGTATATTTTCAAAGATCCACGCATTCGGTGTAATAATAGTGTAATGACCTGAAAATCCGGTCCAATTTGAGTTGACCAAATAACACAAGTCCAACCCCAAATTGCACTGGAAATTCAAGAAACTAATAGAAAGAAGATAGATGGTGAGGAAAGATAAGATAGAAACTTAGAATAGAAGAAGAAGAAGAACATAACATCAGAGTAACACGAACCTTACAGCGGAACGAATAACATATATTTCATAACATATCTTTGAAATACAAATCTGTATTTGAATATACATATCATTATCAGAGTACAACACTTACAACACAGCGGAAATAACTATAGCTATATAATCCTGAAGCCTCCTGCTCCAGCTCTTCGAGTATCTGTAAATCCCGACTACTTGACTGCCCGTACAAAATTGGGCACCCAAGAGTTTAGGGAAAACAAAACAAAATAAACTCTGGGTCAGTCATGGGACTGGTGTGAGTAAAACAGTTTAAGCCATTAACGATATCTCATAAGACCACGCCGTATAACGGAACGGGTTTTTCCCTTATGAGAATCCAAACTAATCTTTATATCAAAACTCTTTTGATATTATAATAATGTCTATCAACCACAATAATAATAATCATCTAGCAGAACGCTTTCATCTCACGTTCTACATATATAGTATACAATCAAAACCGCAAGCACGTATTGGGTAATGGATTTCCAACTATGACAAGGTATGGAACCACCTTTCGCTAGTGTACCTCTAGAAAGGAATACACTGGGTTCAACAAGAACATCTTGCATCCCGGCCATACATGACCGACCACTCATTTCGCTTAAGTGTATCGAATGTATATCACCAACGGTTGGGATCAGCAACCATTTCCCAAAAAGGGACAGCATCAACAATAGATTTTTAGAAGTAAATGAAACTCTAGATCAGGTGATTATACACCCTGCTTCGGTGCGACCGACTTAGCCATGCTGCCTGCCCGATTTCTGTCATTTACCGGATGTGAGGCTAGAAGCTACGCTTTATCATCATACCAGATTCACTTTGAATGCCACATCGTCAAATCCATCAAATCACCGATTGACATCCTCAACCATACATTATGTGTTAGCTAAAAGAAGTTTCCTTCTCCGCTTCCACTCTTGGTACGGTTGGAGAAATCAATATACGTGATCGTCTGGAAATAGTCTGTCAGACATCCGTCCATACAAGTCATCCAGGAACAGGATGAACCGAAGGCACTATTCAGTACATCCATCTTAGGCGCTGTTATCTAAGACTTAAACAATAGCCCTTGCACTTTACTCCGTCTTCAATTATCTTTGGCATATATGATTTGCAACGCTTATGCCAATACAGAGTGGTTCTTTGGATAATAATCCAACCGGTCTCTCCATATTAACAACGTTAAAATGGTCAAAAACTTCGATAGTCGGTGAGTTAACTATCAAAGAAAATAGGTGTGCAAACAACGATATTATTTCCAGATGGAAATTCTATCAATCAACCATCAATCATATATATATCTATATATATATATATATATATATTCATATTTCCTTATTTACTATGTTTAGAAAATATACGTTAACACTGGAAAACATTTCCAAATCTTATCCATATTTCCAATTTCAATATTTGATTACGTTTTTGATTCTATTTGATTACGTTAACACTTGGATACTAAATTCACTTAACCACTTTCACTCTCGAACCTTAACCATTTCTAAATTAAAAACGAAGTCAATCAAGTTAGGGTATAACTACCTCTCAGACCTTAACTGAACAATATTTCAAATCTCGAATTAGGGTAAGTTCATCTTTTAACTCTTACTGGATTAACTCTTATTCGAATAACTTCTAGTTCGATATAACTCTATTCAATAAATTCTAGTTCGATTTAACTCTATTCAACAAATTCTAGTTCGATATAACTCTATTGATTTACTTTAACTGATTAACACTAACTGTTTAACTCTAACTGGTTAACTCTTACTGATTTACTCTAACTGGTTAACTCTTACTGATTTACTCTAATGGTTTTACTCTAACTGGTTAACTCTTATTCAAATAACTAATATTCGATTAACCCTATTCAACTAACTCGACTCGACTAACCCCTTTCGAATAACTAATTCGATTTACTAACTTTCGAATACCATATTTGATTTATAAAGATTTCCTTTTTAACAACGTTTATTCATTTTTAAAGATTTACTTTTAGTAACGGTTCTCCACCTCAAAATGATTTCCTTCTTATAACAGTTTCCTTTTTATAACGTTTTCCCTTTTATAACGTCCTATTCTGGTATAAATAATTTTCCCTTTTTAACTCTATTTATTTTCTAAATATTTCCTATCAATTCTATTTGTAAATGATTTACAAATATTTCCTTTTCTATTATTCTATTTGCAAATGGTTTGCAAATATTTCCTTTTCAAATCTATTCTTTGATTTTATAATTTCCCTTTTCTAAATATCTCCTATTTATAAATATTCCAATTTATAAATATTTCTTATTTATAAATATTCCATTTATAAATATTTTATTTTCAAATACCACTTTGAAAATATTCCCTTATCAACATTTCGGTATGTTATGGTATTCAACATATCAAATCACGATGATCAGTATCGTCCCAACACATATAATCGACAACAGATTATATATCACATCATATATCACAATATATGAAAAACAGTAAAATAAATGTTGAGGAACCCAGTTGGGTTCCTCCAACCTATTTCCCTGCATCCACAGATGTTACACAATAAAATCAACATCACTTTCAGTTCCATATGATATATTCTATTAAACAGAATCAATATAGAAATTCACTAACTGACTAGCAGTTCAATCAACAGTCAACACACAGTCAATCAACCAATATTTAACAGTTCTAATAATACAACATGAAATTATAAACTGTTCAGAGTTAGTGAGATTTACTCACCTTTCGCGTTAACCGTTAAATAACGATTTGCGTCTGTTGATTCAGACGGACAATTTATTTCGCTATAAATTGTAATGAGCTTCGATTCGCTTCCCGTCAGTTCCATGTTGTAGTCGTCGTCCATACGATCCTGTCGGATCTTGTTTCGTTGAATTCCAATCACATACGCCTGAGATACGACATTTTAACAATAATACACTACTTTACTTTAAGGTTGAACCAATATATATTTTGTTTTAAAATTAGTTGGGCCTTTACCTTCGCACACATCGGCCCATTTCCTTTTATAATCCCACCCGCCTCCTATATGAACAGTGCTCGTCTCCGCCAAAAGGAATCCTAATTCACAATCACCTTCCACTCCTTGGAAAACGACCCGTAAGCTACCCTTTCTTGTTTTAAATATATATTCCCTTTTTTTCTTTCAACCCCTTTTTGGGCTTTAACATTTACAATCGCCCACTTCCACAAATCGTTTGATGACGCACAGTAACCCCTCTTCCCCTTTTGAATTTAACACCTTTTCATTTTTATGTTGTCATTCATTTCCTTTTTCTTTTATTCTTTTTGGCTTTACCAAGTTTATCAGCCCATCCTTCCATCACGTCCTCTTCTTTCACGACAAACTATACTGCTCCCTCTAAACAAAACACACCACTACCCTCCTCTGTATATGCGCCAATCTCATCACTCTATACCTGCTCCCCCTGTTTGCCAAACGTACTGACCCTCCGTTCCCAAATTCACCGTACCATCCAACTCTCGTACTCACTGCTGTTCCTCCTTGCAATGCACTCCAAAACTTTCCCGTGCCCTTCCCCTTCAGCAAAAGCTCGACAACGACCTCCCAAGTTGATCGGAGCCTCATCCCAAAATGGCAAACGATGCGCCGTTAGTCCCTCCCCCTTCGACAACAACCGCACCCCGCCAGTCATCTCCATTCGCCAGAAAAAGTCCTCCGACTGCCGGCCCTTTCGAGATCCGATCCTGCCACTATGCAGCACCGTCCAAGATCATAGTCGGTCAGGTTTCAGAGCTCATCGAGGCCAGCGATTTCCAGTTGGAGGTTCTGAGGTTGAGCGATCGGATTTGTGTGAAATAGGCGGAGGAGGTCACGAGATTAAGTTCGTTCATTTTTAGTTTGTGAAGGTGGAAAAGCTTTGACCTCAAAATGATTTTTGACTGCGCAAAATTAGGTTAAGGAATCCTTTATATAGAGAACGATTTTGGCTTGCTGTATTTCCTTTGTCCATGGAAACAATTCTAGGGCACCATAGACAACCATTTATTTTAATTTATAATCAACCATTTGTTTACATCCGTATTACCCTAGACATAAATGAAAATACAACCGTGTCGAGCAATACCTCACGATTCCAAAAATATAATAATACCGGTTGTTTAACTCATTTTGTGAAAATCCAAAATATTAATATAGGGTGCACAATACTCCAAATAAAAAGTTGCTTATTTAATTAATTAAAAATTACAATAAAATTCTAAAAATTAAATTATCACTACGTCTCAAAGGGCTTGTCTAAATTTGAGGCCAATATTTAATTATAATTAAATATATCATTATGGTTTATAAACGATTCTATAGCGACTTTTCTAAACTTTGATTTGGACATAAATCAAAATCTACACAACGAAATCTCAATTTTTCTCTTTCACTAGAAAGATATACTCCACCAGCTCCACACGTTTCTTGTTTCACAGGAATCCGATTTAAAACGGCTTCTGTATATTCAGTTGAAGTTCGAATTGCTAATTTACGAACTGCAGTGCCATTTCGAGCTCGATTTTAATTATAATATAATTATACGTTCAAACTTTGTTCAAATAATATATTCGTTATTCTAATTCAATTCTAAACTAAATTAAATATCATAGATGATCCAGTTCACACCATATCGCCATTTCAGCCAATTCTGATTATTTCAGAATTAATTATATTATTTTAATTAAATATTCACCATTATTTAATTCCACAACCATTAAATTCACTATATCACTATTTATATAATTAAATAAATTAATTATAATACCTCTGCCAGTGCGGGTCATTACAAATAGTATTTTATACATGAAATAAAGAAATTATGCTAAGTGTTAAATTAATATCGATATAGTTACAAACTAATAATGATTAAATCAAAAAAAATATTTTAATGGATTCAAATGTTATATATTAATGTAATAGATTATATTATAATGTAATAAACATAAGTAACTGATAAATATTGAGTGTTATATATCATAGTGTAAACAATATAACTTAGCAATTATAATGTTATATATTAAATGTAAAAACGTCTGTTGCATGATCCAAACTAATGGCGTCTATACCCAACCCTAGCTCTGGAAATACCTCAAATTCAAGATCTAATAGCCTTGAGGATAATCAGGAAGAATATAAGGAATCGGATGAAGGCTGGCAAGATGTACGTAGGAGACGCAAATCTTTTCTACAGGTGGCAAGTCAGGGTGTGAATCAGAATATCAGATCCGTGGGAGGAAAAGCACAACAATGAGCCAACCCAATTTTCAGATCTGGGGTAAGATCATGGGCTGATGCGGTTGAGGGTAACACTAAAATTGATGGAGGAGTCACTAACTTTGCAAACTTAGAGGATGACGAGGGCGAATATGCAGATCTGGACGACCTTATTTTTGATGAAGCAAAAACCATGTGGAGGAACTCGATCTACATATACCTAGTTGGTAGAAGGCCATATTATGTCCACCTCAATGCGTACATCAGACGAGAATGGAACCCAAAGGGTGCGTGGGATGTTTTTGCACGTGAAAATGGTTTCTATTTAATTAAATTCGAACTAGAAGAGGACTGTCACCATGTGTTGAATAAAGGTCCCTGGTTCATGGATAGTAAGCTGATATTCATTAAACGATGGGAACCAAATTTAAGATTGGAAAGAGATATGCTTGAATCTCATCCAGTGTGGGTAAGACTGTTGAATCTAGACTTATCACTGTGGAATGCTAGAGGCATATGTAAATTAGCCAGTTTGATTGGTACCCCGATGGCCATGGATGACCTCACCAAACATGTCAAACGTTTAAACTATGCTAGAGTACTTGTAGACATTAAAGCGAACACAGAATTGAAAAAGCAAATCAGGGGAAAAGACAAACAAGGAAACATATATATACAACGAGTAGAATATGAACACATCCCCCCTTCTTGCATTAACTGCAAATGTTTTGGCCACAATACTAATCAATGTGCCACAGTAGTGAAGCCTGTTAGTCAGGTCTGGGTTAGGAAAGACCTGAAAGATAACCCTAAAGAGGATGCCCAGCAGCCCAAAAACTCTGTTGATGAGGCTCAACAGCACTTATACACTGAATCCATCAGTGGCAAAACAGCTGTACCCAGCTCCCCCCTTAACTGTACAAACCAAAACGAGACTGATGATGAAGTAGATGAGGTCATTCAGGTTGTGGATGCATCACCGGATCAGGTGGTCCAGGTTGAGACACCTGGAGTAGTTGATCGAGTTCATTCCCCTGCTCGCCCTCTGCAACAGGCAATTCAAGCTCCTGACCCTGAGACAGTAGAGAAATTGAAAGATTTAAACATTGATCTTGAAGGCAAAGAGGAAGATAAAGAGTATGAGGATAATAACAAGGGCGATAACTACACAAAATCAAACCCACATTACACTCAACAGTTTCGCACTCAGCAGAGCAATGAAGACGCTAATAATAGGCGTGGAATTCCTCCTTGGGACTTGAGGAGTAAATTCCACAATTATAAATGTCGTTAATTAGTTGGAATGTTAGAGGTCTTAACAATGATACCCGACTGTTAGACCTCTATAACCTTCGAAGGAACTATCTTCCTTCCTTCATGGGTATCTTGGAGAATAAGCTTAATGAAGACAATTTATGTTTCTTAAGTGAACAGATGGGAAATGAATGGGATCTAATCAATAACAATGAATTCACAGATAAAGGCAGGATCCTAGTAGCTTGGTGTAAGTCAATTTGGAACTGTGTCATCAAAGACAAGGATGATCAACAAATAACTGTCACTATTAATAACACAGGAGGGCTTAAAATGTGTGTAACTGTTGTTTATGCTAGTAATAATGCGAGTGAAAGAACCAAATTATGGGACAAGTTAAAACAGGTGGCCCAAAACATGGATGGCCCCTGGATAGTTATGGGGGACTTTAATGCTATACTCAAACCAAGTGAAAAACAAGGGGGTGTTACCGTAAGAGTTTCCCAGTTATCGGAGTTTAATAGTTGCATTGTTGCGTCTGGATTGGTTGAACCAGTCCATTGTGGCCTACAATATACATGGCGAAGTGGTGAAAATCGGAAAATTTCTTGCAAACTTGACAGAGTTCTTATTAATACTGATTGCATGAATAAATTCTCTGATCTGAAAGTTAATGTGTTGCCAGCATCAACCAGTGATCACTGCCCAATCCACGTGTTTTTGGTTGAACGACAAAATGATGTCAAAGGAAAACCGTTTCGATATGCTAATCATTGGAATGCAATACAAGGATATTACTCTACTGTAGACAGTCAAAGTTTTGAGGTGTCTACATATAATCACATGTTTCACTTCCTTCAGTTTCTCAAAAATACCAAAATCAAACTCAAAGAGTGGAATAAAACTCGACCTAAAGATGATGCTCGTATCAAAGAACTTGAAAAACGCAATGCTGAACTACTGCAACAAATAGACGATGGGGATGATAGCAATGAAATATGGAGGCAATATCAAAAGTGTAGAACCGAGCTAACAGAAGCATTAAAAATTAAGGCAGTAGAGCTAAAACAAAAAGCTAAGGAGAAATGGATAACAGAAGGAGATGAATGCACAAAATTTTTTTACACTAAAATGTCAGTTAGACGTAATACTAACTTTAACTTTCAACTTCTTGATCAGGATGGCAGCACTATAACTGACTTAAAGAAATTTGAAGAGGAAGCTATACAATACTTTACAGAACTATACAATGGTGAATATGAGACAAGCTTACCCAACATCAACCCCCGCAAACTCTTGAATGCCAGAGGGCGCAGAATGCTGTGCAGGCGCATAACCGAGGAGGAGTTGAAGGAAGCCACTTGGTCCATTGGTGTTGACTCCGCTCCCGGGCCCGACGGGTTCGGGTCCAGTTTCTACCATACCCACTGGGTCGACCTGAAAGATAATTTGCTGTCAGCTGTGCAAGAAGCCTTCAACTCAGGTAAAATTATTAAGGAAATTAATCACACGTTCCTATGTCTTATTCCAAAAAATGAGAAACCTTCCAGGGTTGCTGACTACAGACCTATTGCATGCTGCAATGTGTTATATAAAATTTTAAGCAAAATCATTTGCAATAGAATTAAGGTGGTTCTACCGAACTTGATCGCTGAATGCCAAAGTGCTTTTATTAAAGGCAGAAGTATTTCTGATAATTCCCTCTTAGCTCATGAACTTATTAGAAATTTCAACAAAAAAGGAGCAGACAAATTTTGTTTAAAGGTTGATTTGCAAAAAGCATATGATAAAGTCAACAGACAGTTCATTATTCACATGTTATCAGCAATGGGCTTCCCTGTGAAAATTACTAGATTAATTTCAGAGTGCATTCAATCCCCTACGTTTTCTATTCTAATCAACGGAGTTCCAAAAGGATTTATTACCAGCAACAGAGGTATCAGACAAGGGGATCCTCTCTCCCCTTATTTGTTTGCTATTGCTATGGAGTATTTTACACTGCAGATGGAGTTAGCAGAGTTTGCTAATGAGATACAACCAATACATAATTTCCACCCGTCCATTAGCCACTTGTTGTACGCTGACGACCTGATAATATGTGTCAAGTCAAATGTTAAAGCAGCGAATTCGATCACTTTGATCTTTGACAATTTGGGGAAATATGTTGGGCTCAAGCTGAATGAGCAAAAGACTAAATGTTACTTCAATAAGTTCTGTGTGAATAAGGAAAGGGTGCTTACCATTTTGGGGGTTAATGAGGGTGAATTACGTGTGAAATACCTAGGAGTCCCTCTCTCTTCAAATAAAATAACTGATAGAGAATGTTCAGTGCTTATCACCAAGATCAGAGAAAGACTACAGGGGTGGAACTCTAGATTATTATCTTTTGCTGGAAGAATTGAACTTGTCCACACAGTAATTCAAGCAAAAATTAATTTTTGGTTACAGACATTTCAGATTCCTGAGGCTTCCATTAGGAAAATTGAAAGTGTGTGTGCAGATTTTATTTGGAAGGGTGGACTACATAAAATAAAATATGATGATCTATGTAGACCAAAAGAAGAAGGGGGTGTTGGATTGAGGAGAATTAGAGACATGAGAGAGGCCTTCACTCTAAAGCAAGCATGGAAAATCATTAATGCCACTGGACTATGGGCTAGATGGATGAGAAAAGGATATATCAGGACTAATTTCTGGACTATGGAAATAGATAATAATGCATCGGCTACGTGGAAAGCTATTCTCAGAGTTAGAAACAAGCTAGCTATGAACTGTGAAAGAATTTTTGCTAAAGGAAATGAAACTGATTTGTGGCACGACCCTTGGATTAAAGGTAAATCTTTAATCAACACTCTGGGATGGGACACTTATTCAGCTTATGGGTGCCCTAACCAAACTGTTAATCACATCATTCAAGACGGCAGATGGAACTGCGAGGGTATTCCTTGTAATTTTGCTATGAAGAAGGAAATTGAATTCATGCCTCTATATTTTGATAGAGATTTTGACATATGGAAATGGTCATCAAGTACTGACTTCAATTTAAAAGATGCATGGAATGCAAGCAGAATATCTGAACCAAAGGTGGAGTGGCACAAAGTGATTTGGGACAAAATTTTTCCCCCAAAAGTGTCACATACGACATACAAAATTATGCTAAATCGTCTTCCCACTAGGGACAGGCTGTTTAATTGGGGTATTATTCAAATCAACAGTTGCGTCCTATGCGATAATAATGTTGAGACCCACCAACACCTATTTTTCCAGTGTAACTTTGCAAGGGAAATACTAGGATTCATCAATCAGAAATTCATGACAAACACACAAGACGAAAGCTTTCAAAACATAATAACTCACCTGAGCTTGAATTGGGCGAACATAGATGCTAAAGTAAAAGAGTACGGCATTTGCATAGTTACTGCTTGTTGGTGGATATGGAAGGAGAGGAATAGGCGCATTTTTCAAAACAAAAGGAAATCAGCGACTGAGATTACAAAGCTAATTGAATTTGAAGTCAATTTGATTCTACGCACAAGGGGGAGAAGACTTACTACATCTGAGGTAACACTACTACCTCGTACTGGAGTAGTGGATCGAGCGGATGCGCGGGAACCTCGTTCAGCAGTTGAAAACCCAGAGCCGCCATGAATTGATCGTTGAAGATGAAGTTGGCCGCCATCCCTAATTTGGCAAGTTGCAGTTAAAAATAAGTAATGTATTTGATTATAGCCACGTTTGTTTAATCATTCCTATTGTATGTGCTGTCGAAACTTGATGCGCATTTCAATTGGGCTGAAATAGGCCTTAATAAAATATACCCAATTTCAAAAAAAAAAAAAAAAAAATATAACTTATAAATGTTGCTATGGGCACAGATGCAACTATAAATGTTCGGAACTGTTAAGCAGAAAAGCTGTAACGACATGGATTTCGCTCGGACCTAATCGATCGCTAAATCGACCAAGACCATTCGAATCCCGCATACGCTAACTCTGGGTATACAACACATCAGAACAAATAACAGAAGACTTTTATAAACATCATAAAAACAATTTAGATTTGGGCGCCACTAATGTATTTGTCAAAAGGAAAAAAATTGGGTTCTTTCCCTTAGTGATTGTCATATTTGATTTAGCTTGCACTTTGATTTTTAGCGCGCGCGCGCGCGCGCGCACACACACACACACACACACACACATATATATATAATGTTAGTATACTAAAGTTGACTTTGATAACCCTTTTAGGTTGAATTTTCTTGAATTTTGATATTTTGATGCTCAATACTTGTAAAAAATAAAAACTGGATTTTCAAAGTTTAGATTTAAGAATTATCTGGTTAGTTTTCATTTTGTCATAAAACTATTTATAAAGAAACATTATAGTTTTTTTTCCAAAAAATATACAATAAAAAAATAATTTAATCTTTTCTATAATTGAAAATTGCATGTTTTACGTGTATTTTACCATTCATGCATAACATTCCTTGCTCGAAACACGTAGTTAGTAAAGTGACCATAATTGAAAATCATATAAAATAATTAATATTTATAATGACAATGTTTACGTAAAATCCAACAAAAAAGAAATTAAACAATCAAGCATGGCATCTTACAAAAATAATTTAATCTCACATATTATCTTCAATTTCAATGTAGAATCAATTAATAAATCAAGCATCATATAAGTAGTCGTTATATTACTTCAAGCATTCAAACAGTGCAAAAGTGTAAAGTTAATTACATTCTGAATTAATTGGACATTACCAAAAGTCAAAGTAAACATAAGTTCTTTTCTCTTTGATTAAGAGGGTGAAAACTTATGTAATGTCCTGCATTTTTGGCAGTCTGATATTTAATTTATTATTTTAAATATTGACTTGGAAGTATAAATGGATTTTTAATATATAATTCATTTATATAACGATGTTTGAATGTATAATTTATATATATTTATAAAATGAACTCGAAACGGCATGGTGAAGAATATGAAAATATATTTAAAATAAGAACGCTGTTGATCAAGGTCTGAGAGGTAATTTAAAATACCCCACCTTGAACAACTTCAGGGTTATCGGATGATATTAGTTGTAGTGGTAAAGAAGTTAAAAGGAGTTTTGTTTGAGAAATAATACTGTAACATTAGTTGAAGAAATTGGAAATATATATAATAGATTCCAAAATAAAAGGAAATTAAAACGGGCTTTAGAATATGAAAAATATTTCCATAAAAAGGAAACAAAGGAGATTTGTGAAGATATAACGATGTTTTCAAAGTGAGAAGATAAGTTTTAGAATGGGTTTATTATAAAAAGATAAGTGACGAGTATAGTGTTCAAATGAGGAAACCAAAGGAGAGGTCGTAACAATCGTTTTACAAACGACGAGTTGAATCGATGACAAATAATAAATGGTGTTGTAATTAATGTTTTGAAATAATACTAAAACAGAAATTGGATACAATTATTAATATTTTTCTAAATATTAGATAGAAATGGTTTCCGGAAGATTAATGTATTGAAATGAGAATTTAATACCATGTTTAAAAATATGAATGTTTTAGGAGTTTTAAATTGACCATTCGTTAATTATTTTTAAATAAAAAGGGGCCAAGTGATGCTGAATGCTAAACCGGTGAATTCATTTTATGGTTGTATATTTTATAGTTAAATAACCGACTATCAAATCCGGCCAATACGATTGTTGGTACGGAAAGACTGTGATCGAATTTATATTCGAAAACTATTCCGTCCAACAAATACGAAATGTTGAAGATATCATATACTAATCAAGACGAAGAAATTGAAGACTATGGATCTTTATAAAATGGTAGAATTACTTATAATCTCTGGTTTAGTGGCCAGAGATATACTGTGTCTCTGTCATGGTTGAAATCGATGGATTTGCAAAGACTACTCGCTACTGATCTATAGGGTGATTCCTAGAATGCAGTAGGAGGGTGCCTTTAGTTTGTCCAATCCCTGGACAAATTGTATGGTCGATTGTCTGACAGAGTATTTCCAAAGGGATTACGTACGTTGTTTTCTTCAAATGTACAAAGTTGGTGGCAAAGAAGGGAAACTTCTTTAGCCTAACAATCTGAGTATTTTTATGGAAATCAATTAGTGATTTCCGATGGATCTGACAATGTGACATTCAAAGTGAATGGTGGCGTGCTATCTGGGAAAGAAGAATTATAACCTCAAGCCTCACAACTGGGAAATGACAAAAATCGGGTAGGCAGCAGGGCTATGTGGATCGCACTGATTAAGGTGTATAATCACCTATGTGGAGAAATTCCTTTTGCTTCTTTAATCTATCGATGTTGTCCCTTTCAGGAAATGGTTGTTGATCCCAACCGTTGGTGATATACATTCGATACACTCAAGCGAAATGATTGGTCGGTCATGTGAGGGTCGGGTTGCAAGACGTTCTTGTTGAGCCCAGCGTATTCGCCTCTAGAGATACACTATCGGCAAGTGGTTCCGTACCTTGTCATAGTCAGAATCCAATCTCCAATAAATGCCCGCGGTTTTGATTTTATGCTATATATATGGAGCGTGAGATGCAAGCATTCTGCAAGATTGCTATTTATTTGTATTTAGACATTATTATAATATCAGATTAAGGTATTGATTTCAAAATGATTTGGGTTATCGTAAGGTAAAAACCGTTCGTATTTATGTGTGGATTTGGTCTTACGATTATCCTTTTCTTTCTAAGATATTTTGAACCTTAAAATCAAGTTGGATGATCCCCTTAAAACTTTGCGAGTTGTTCTCACTTTGGTTCACCAGACTGACCCAGTGTTTGTAATGCTCGGGTTAGACCAGGCCGTACAGGTCCAGGTTATCGGATGGTGCGAAGTCTAGAGGCGAGCTAGAGGTGTTCAAGCGTATGATATCTAGTCTTTATTCCATTGTGTGTTATATATGAGGACAGATATCTATATCTGTCCAGTTGTATTGATGTACTCTGATTTTATACGTTTTTATATCAAGCTCTCAATAAAGTTTATTTCTATATTATATTTTGTTCCGCTACGATGTAGACTATGGTTCTGTTGTGTTATCTTCTTCTTATTTCTTCTATTCTAATATTTCTTTCTTTCTTACCTCACCCTCTACCTTCTTTCTAATAACCATCTGATGTTTTCTATACTTGGGTTTTGGCATGTAATACGAGTTTTATGTATTATTGTCGAAGTCTGGGCATCAAACCCGCTGGGTCGTTACATTGGTATCAGAGCGATGGTTTAGTAATAATCTTGGCTCTGTGGCATAACTCGATAGAGATGGGGTTAGTAATACCCTAGATCGAGTTTGAATGTATATATATATATAAGAGCACGTATTTGTATATTTTATATAAAGATGTTTCATATTGTGTTATTTGATCGGCTCAATATTGAACTAGCAATTGACACGATAGCATTTTGTAAAGATGGTCAAATGAAATAATTTTGCCTAAACTATATTTTTATATAGGAAAAGAGTAATTTTATCAAATTATTAAGATGTCATTGATGTGTCTGATTGATTTAGATGGAATTCAAATTGAATTCTAATTGGATTAGAAATTTGAAATAGTTTAATATTACCAGAAATTTCATATATGAAATTAGTAAATATCATGGAGTTGAACGAGTGAGATTTAACTAATAAAAGTTAAATAGAATTGTATGAATCAGAATTTAACTGGGAGATAAGTTAAATAAAAATAGAATGAATTATGATGAATGACTTTTAGGATTATAATCAGAATTTGAATTTTAAATGGAGCTAAATAAATTAGAAAATTAAATAATAACTGAATATTGATTTGAAACTGAACTTGGTTAAGTCAAGTTGGGTTAAGAATGTGTATTGGAGTTAAAATGAATTTTGGAGTTAAATGAAATCAATTTGGAATTTATAAACTGAGTAAAATATAAATTGATTGGTTTAATTAAGTTGGTTATGGTTGAGCATTGGTTGGTTGGTTGTTTGTTAGATAGATTGAATCAGATTCATAAATAGTTTTATAACAGAACTAAATGAATTGGAAACTAAATTCTAACATAATGAATTTGAATAAAATTCGATCATGAAATAAACTGAATAACCCTATAATGGTTATTTGCATTGTATATCAAGTTAAATGCACGTTGAAAATGAAAGAGCTACAAGTTGTTTTGGAATTAGAGTTTGGTTGCCCGATAAATGGGTAAACCTTGATTATATCGATTGGTGATTTATTTTATACCCCTGCATCGGGTAGCCGTTTGGTTTTGGTTTCTTTTGATAAATGTGATGCCCAGAGTGACATTTGTGGTTGTTCTAATCGAGTAGTGCAGTGGAGATGTTGATGAATTTTCAAAAATAAAACTTAGAAACTTTAACGATAGTTTTATAATAGTTATTTTGAAAATAGTTGGGATTGAAACATTTCTCCTACTTGAGTAATTTCGGGGATGAAATTCTTTTAAGGGGGAAGGAATTTAACATCCTGCATTTTTGGCAATCAGATATTTAATTTAATTTATTATTTTAAATATTGATTTGGATTTATAAATGGATTTAAAATATATAATTCGTTTATATAAGGACGTTTGAATGTATAATTTATATATATTTATAAAGTGAACTTGTAGTGACCCGCATTTTTTAGCTGTTGAATAATTTATTTATTTAATTATAAAATATCGATTTATCGATATCGAGAACGTGAATTAAATAATATTGAATATTTAATTAATAATTATAATATAATAAAATATATTATGATGTCGAAATAATCAAAAATATTGGAAATCACAATATTCTGTGAACGGGGTCGTCCCTTAGATTTAATTCAGCTTAGAGTTGAATTATATTGACGAATATATTCAATCGACGACAGTTTGAACGTATAATTTTATTATAATTAAAAATCGAGCTTGAAATGGCGCTGCAGTTCGCGATTTGGCGATTTGAACTTCAACTGAATGTACAGGATTCGTTTTAAATCGAATTTCTATGAAACAAGAAACGTGTGGAGCTGGTGAAGTATATCTTTTTAGTGGAAGAGAAAAATCATGATTTCGTCGTGTAGATTTTGAGATATGTCCAAATCAAATTTTAAAATAGTCGCTATAGAATCGTTTATTGACCATAATGGTTTATTCAAAATAACTAGAGATCGGGTTTGAATTTAGACAGGGTTCTTTTAGGAAGTAGTGATAATTTAATTTTTAGAATTTTATGGTAATTTTTAACTAATTAAATAAGAAACTTTTTATTTGGAGTATTTGGCACCCTGTATCGACATTTCGGGGTTTCACATTATGAGTCCATCTACCGGTATTATTACATTTTTAGGACCAGAGCACGTCACTCATTTAAATGGTATCTTTGTTTCTGTCCATAAGCAGTCCCTACGTGAACAGGATATTTCATAGTACGGTACACTATGTTTTTAACTTGAAACAAACTAAACTGAATGGTTAACTGGTCAAACGAACTCGAAATTCAACGAAACAAGTTTCATACGAAACCGCAGGAAGAGGTCTAGTGAAACGTCAAGGCCTCATATTTTTAGGATTTTTTCTGGAATCGTTAGGAATTATTTCTCGGTGTTTTTCATCGATATTTTCTAAGTGATTTTCACAAATAGTTTCGAAACTCGACGGAACCAGTTTTATGGAGTCTAAAATATAAGGATATGTCAGGATATCAAAATTCATCGCATTTGGTATTGCTTTGTGGTCGTAACGAGCTAAAAAAAATGTCGAAGAGAATATAAACGAATATAATAATAGAAAATATCTGAAATATCTCTTTGGAAATATCTAAGTTAATTTCCCTTATAAATAGGGATTAAGTGCCTCCCTTAAGACCTAAATCATCCTTTCAATTTTCTGTAAAATGAGCCGCCACCAGTACATAAAACGTGAAGAACACAAAAATCAAAAACCCAAACAAAATCAACAAAATTCCAGAAACTATGTAAATGGATTGATGAAAGAAATAGCTTCATCTTGGTACCACTTCTGTTGGGATCGACGCTCAGTGCTGGAGTTCGTCACTACATCGCTCGGGGTCAACGCAGTAAACTTAAGCGTTGGTTCCGGTGAAGCTAGGGTTCAAACCCACTGGAAATCGAAGCATTTAATCTTGATGTGGGTGT
Organism: Allium sativum; assembly: GCA_030737875.1. Lineage (NCBI taxonomy): Eukaryota > Viridiplantae > Streptophyta > Magnoliopsida > Asparagales > Amaryllidaceae > Allium > Allium sativum. The sequence goes on from CM060910.1 coordinate 763,214,083, forward strand.
TAGATTTGGATTTTTGGTTGTGTGTACCACTTGTGAACGAGGTCTAGGAGGATTCCGATCTGGAAGTAATCGCACGAATCACTGGAGGCAGCCGACATCGACTTCAGGAAGGGGGTTCGACGCGAGCTCCAGGGTGGTGTCAAGTTTGACGAGATGGTGACTGGAAGGTGGGGGTTTAGGTGGCGAACTGATTGGAGTTGGTTGCGCTGGTCATCGGTGACCGGAGCGACGGCAGGAGGTAGTCAACGTTGGGTTGGTTGTAAGGAGGAGCGGGTTTTTCCCTTTACTGGAATTCGTGATTTTCACTTTTGAGGGAGAGGAGCTAATCGGGTCTGAAGTCAAATACTAGGGAGAGGCCGGTTTTTTCATTGTTGGGCCCAATATGAAGGTGAAGGCCCGTATAGAAATAATATATATATATATATATATATAGTTTAATTCTAAGTTCAAGCAATGTATATTAACTTGTGAACGTGATAACTTGTTCGTACGAGGTCGGATTCGCGAACCGTAAGTTGCGTGGGACCGTATGGATGGACACTACGCACTGGAAACGACCGGGAGTGGAATGGAGCTCGTATGAATTTATGGCGAAATGAATTGTTTGATTCAAATCAAACAAACAGTTTATCGTTCTTTAACGATGAACTGCAAATGTGAGTAAATCTCACCAACTCTGAACAGTTTATAATTTCCTGTTGTATATTTAGAACTGTTAGAAATTGTCTGATGTACTGTGTGTTGATTGTTTGATTGAACTGCTAGTCAGTTAGTTAAATTTCTATATTGATTCTGTTTAACAGAATATATCATATGGAACTGAAAGTGATGTCATCTATATTGTCTAACATCTGTGATGCAGGGAAACAGGTTGGAGGAATCCGACTGGATTCCTCAACAGTTGTTTTATTGTTTTTCATATATTTTAATATGTGATGTGAATTATAACCTGTTGTTGATTGTGTGTGTATGGACGATATTGAACTTCGTGATTTGATATGATTGAATACCATAACATACCGGAATGTAGATAAGGGAATTTTCAAAGTGATACTGAAAACAACATATTTATAAAAATGGGATATTTATAAATAAGAGATATTTATAAAGTGGAATATTTATAAATAAGGAATATTTATAAATTGGAATATTTATAAATAGGAAATACTTCAAAAAGGAAAATAAATTCAAAACATTTCTTTTTGAATGGAAAGGCCTGTGTGGCGGGTTTGGGGATTTTCCCGATGCTCCCGATACAAAGGAGGTTATGGCGAATTTTCCCGGGAATTTAAGGAGTTAGAATATTTCAAGAATAAATTTGAAAAGGAAATATTTGTAAGCCATTTACAAATAGAATTGGAAAGGGAACATTATAAAAAGGAAATCATTTTTAAAGTATAGAACCGTTATTTAAAAGTAAATCTTTTCAAATGAATAAAATGTTGTTAAAAAGGAAATCTTTATAAAGTGAATAAAGTAAATCGAATATAGACATTCGAAAGGAGTTAATCGAATATGGTATTCGAAGTTAGTTAATCGAATATGGTATTCGAAGTTAGTTAATCGAATATGGTATTCGAAGTTAGTTAATCGAATATGGTATGCGAAAGCTAGTTAATCGAATATGTTATTCGAAAGGGGTTAGTCAAGTCGAGTTTGTCAAATAGAGTTAACCCGTTAGAGTTAATCAGTTAGAGTTAACCAGTTGGAGTTAATTAGTTAGAGTTAATCGATTAGAGTTAAAACGAACTAGAGTTAATCAAATATAGTTATTTGAGACAGAGTTAGTCAAACATAGTATTCAGGGTAAGTTGCCATCTTGTACGACTGCTAGCGTAATTCGCAGGGCTGTAAATAGCCTACGCCGGTCGGATGTTTCCTGAGGGAGTCAGGCGTAACCATTTTGATCGCTGCGATCTAGAGTTAAGCGAATGGAGTTTAATCGAATATTAGTTATTCGATAGGAGTTAGTCAAGTTAGTCGAGCCTAGTTAATCGAATCGAATTGGTCGAACCAAGTAAGTCGAGTTAGTCGAGTCAAGTTAAGTTAGTCGAGTTAAAGTTATCGATGTTAGTTTCATCGAAAGGAGTTATCGATGATAGTTTCATCGAAGGGAGTTATCGATTATAGTTTAATCGAAGTGAGATTTTTAAATATGAGATATTTGAAAAGGAAGAGTTATCGAATATTAGTTATTCGAAGAGAGGTTATCGAATATCGTTTATTCGAGAAGAAGTAAATCGAATATAGGTTATTCGAAGAAGAGTTAATCAAATAGAGATTTCTCGAAGAGAGTTAACCGGCAAATTCGATTATATCGAATTCGGGAAAATACTTATACTTTTCCAGTGTTTTAAATAGAGATTTATTTATTTATAAATAAATAAGTGTTAGGTTAATTATTCACTAATAGGAATAGAAGTTATAATTAAAGTTAGATAATTCGAAAGTAGGGATTATAACGTTATCGTTATAACCAATGTTTTAAATATAGAAGTGGATTAGAAAAATTGAATCCGAGAAAGGCGTAAAGAAGTTGTTAAAGATTAAAAGATAAACTTTGACCATTTCGAAGTTATAACGTTGTTCAGTTAAGGTCTGAGAGGTAATTATACCCCAACTTGAGTGACTTCCTTCTTAACTAAGAAATGGTAAGGTTTGATCGTAAAGGAGTTTTGGAAATGTTTTCCAAACGAGAATCAGAAATGTTTTCTGATAAAAGAAAATAAGAATTTAGAATATAGGGAAATAGGAGATAAGTAAATAAATGAACTAAAGAGATTAATGTTAAATGATGTTTGTTCGATATAATTTCCATCTGGGAATAATATCGTTGTTTGCACACTTGTTTTTCTTTGATGGTTAAATCACAGACTATCGAAGTTTTGACCATTTTAACGTTGTTAATATGGAGAGACCGGTTGGATTTTTATCCAAAGAACCACTCTGTATTGGCATAAGCGTCGCGAATCATATATGCCAAAGATAATTGAAGACGAAGAAAAATGCAAGGGCTATCCTGTTTACAGAATAGTGCCTTCGGTTTGTCCAGTCCCAGGACAACTTGTATGGACGGAAGTCTGACAGAGTATATCTAATGGATCGCGTAAGTTGATCTGTTCAAACGTATTCACGTTTGGTGGCGGAGGAATTCGTTTCTCTTAGCTGTATACCCGTGTTATTTTTGGATAAGTCAATTTGTGATTTGGCGGGTATGACGATGTGACATTTTAAGTAAATGAAGATGGATGTCTGACAGAGTATTTCCCGACAATCACGTACATTGATTTCTCCAACTGTACCAAGAGTGGAAGCGGAGAAGGAAACTTCTTTTAGCTGACACGTAATGTATTGTTGTAGACGTCAATTAGTGATTTTCGATGGATCTGACAATGTGGCATTCGAAGTGAATCTGATGTGATGATAAAGCGTAGCTTCTAGCCTCATCAACCGGTAAATGACAGAAATCGGCCAGGCAGCATGGCTAAGTCGGTTGCACCGAAGTAGGGTGTATAATCACCTATCTAGTGAATATTCATTTGTTTTCTTAAAATCTATCAATGCTGTCCCATATATATACGGGAACGATTGCTGATCCCAACCGTTGGTGATGTACATTCGATACACTCAAGCGAAATGAGTGGTCGGTCATGTGTGGCTGAGTTGCAAGATGTTCTTGTTGAACTCCAGTGTATTGTTCCTAGAGTACACTGATCAGAAGGTGGTTCCATACCTTGTCATAGTTGGAAATCCAATCATCCAATAAGCGCCTACAGTTTATGATTTTACATTATATATGTAGAGTGTGAGATGCAAGCGTTTCTGCTAGATTGATATTTATTTGTACTTAGACATTATTATAATATCAGAATGATATTGCTTTGAAAAGTTATTTGGATTCTCATAAGGGAAAAACCCGTTCCGTATTCACGGCGTGGTCTTATGAGATATCATATACTTGTTTAAATGATTTGAGTTTATTCACACCAGTCCCATGACTGACCCGGAGTTTATTTTGTTGTTTTCCCTAAACTCTTGGGTGCCTAAATTTGTACGGGCAGTCAAGTAGTCGGGATTTTTCAGATACACTGGGAGAGCTTGGAGCAGGAGGCTTCAGGATTCTATAGCTATTATTATTTCCGCTGTTGTTGTAAGTGTTGTACTCTGATAAGTGTTATTGTATACATATACTGATGTTATTTCAAAGATATGTTATGTTATATTTTATTCGTTCCGCTGTGAGATTCGTGTTTACTCTGATGATGATGTTCTTCTTCTTCTTCTATTCTATAAGTTCTATCTTATCTATTCTCACCTTCTAATTTCTTTCATTAATTACCGGGATTTTTCGATGTTTTGGTTATCGACATCGAGCTTATGTCGATAACCAAAGTCGCTCAAAAATCCGGGTTACTACAGTTGGTATCAGAGCATTGGTTTAGTTATTACCTTGGCTCTGTGGCGTGATTCAGTAGAGATGGGATTAGTAATATCCTAGACCGAGTTTGAGTGTATATATACGAGTGCGTATTTGTTAGTTAATATAAAGTGATTTATATTGTGGAGATTTATTGGTTGAGTGGCTTATAAATTCTGGTCGATCAGTTTGATCCACTGTATCGGTAGGAGTTTTATAAACACTTGAACACGATGAACCGACATGGTATGTTTTGAAATTAACATAGTATAATTGGTTGTGTTGGTTGTTAGTATAATCGAATGAGGTTATAAGAAGTGAAATGGTTATGTAATTAACTGATCAGAATTCATATAAGTAAAGTATATGAAATGAGATGAAGAAAAATCTGAATTTAAATCAGATTGGAATTAAAATAAGGAAATTTTAAGTTCCTGGGAGATTTTGAAAACGTTTTTCAAACTGAAGGTGATATAGTATTGAACTCACATCGATAGCTGGAAAATAGATTCTGATGATGAATCGCGACATCATCAGTGTTCATTTTCGAGTTCTAAGTGACGGACTACTACCAAAGGTTTTGTTTTTGAATTATTTTGAGAAAACAAGTTGTTTAGAAATTCAAAGTTTTTGAATTGGCATTGTAATTTCAAATTGATTTGAAATAGACCCAGGAAATTAAGTTTCGGAATTTAATTTTAACTTATGAAGTTAAATAGAATAAGTTAGTAGAAATAAATTGAAATATTAACTTGAACTGAGTTAAATAAAATTGAATTGGATTAGAGAATAATCTGTTATGGAATTGGGTTGATGAGTTAAGAATTTGAAATTTGATATTCGGGTTCGAATGAAATTCGATTTGGTTTTGAGGATATGAACTAATTGGAATTTGATGGAAATAACACTGGTATATGCGGAGTTGATAGCATATGGAAGTGATAGAGTTGATATTCCCGACAAAAAGGTACCAGTTTATATTATATATGGATATGAGATTTATGAGCCGAATTGGCAAGCCGCTTGGCTGTTTGATTTTCTTTTGGGTTAAAGAAGGCCCAAAGAGGCGAGTTGGAGTTTGAGATATTGACCAGTACAAAGGAGGTACTGGCAAAAATTTTCGAAAAGTTAAGGTGTTAGAAAATTTTCAGAATTTTTGAAAATTTAGTTAGTCGGAATAAATTAATATTTTAGTCGATATTAATAGTTCAGTTGAAACCGGAGACAAGAGGTAAACAGATAAATTTTTACCCTGAAGATAGGGTCATCCCCTAGCTTATCAATTTCGAGGACGAAATTTTATTAAGGGGGGAAGATTGCAGTGACCCGCATTTTTTAGCTGTTGAATAATTTATTTAATTATTAAATATCGATTTATCGATATCGAGAACGTGAATTAAATAATATTGAATTTAATTAATAATTATAATATAATAAAATATATTATGATGTCGAAATAATCAAAAATATTGGAAATCACAATATTCTATGAACGGGGTCGTCCCTTAGATTTAATTCAGCTTAGAGTTGAATTATATTGACGAATATATTCAATCGACGACAGTTTGAACGTATAATTTTATTATAATTAAAAATCGAGCTTGAAATGGCGCTGCAGTTCGCGATTTGGCGATTTGAACTTCAACTGAATGTACAGGATTCGTTTTAAATCGAATTTCTGTGAAACAAGAAACGTGTGGAGCTGGTGAAGTATATCTTTCTAGTGGAAGAGAAAAATCATGATTTCGTCGTGTAGATTTTGAGATATGTCCAAATCAAATTTTAAAATAGTCGCTATAGAATCGTTTATTGACCATAATGGTTTATTCAAAATAACTTGAGATCGGGTTTGAATTTAGATAGGGTTCTTTTGGGAAGTAGTGATAATTTAATTTTTAGAATTTTATGGTAATTTTTAATTAATTAAATAAGCAACTTTTTATTTGGAGTATTTGGCACCCTGTATCGACATTTCGGGGTTTCACATTATGAGTCCATCTACCGGTATTATTACATTTTTAGGACCAGAGCACGTCACTCATTTAATTGGTATCTTTGTTTCTGTCCATAAGCAGTCCCTACGTGAACAGGATATTTCATAGTACGGTACACTATGTCTTTAACTTGAAACAAACTAAACTGAATGGTTAACTGGTCAAACGAACTCGAAATTCAACGAAACAAGTTTCATACGAAACCGCAGGAAGAGGTCTAGTGAAACGTCAAGGCCTCATATTTTTAGAATTTTTTCTGGAATCGTTAGGAATTATTTCTCGGTGTTTTTCATCGATATTTTCTAAGTGATTTTCACAAATAGTTTCGAAACTCGACGGAACCAGTTTTATGGAGTCTAAAATATAAGGATATGTCAGGATATCAAAATTCATCGCATTTGGTATTGCTTTGTGGTCGTAACGAGCTAAAAAAAATGTCGAAGAGAATATAAACGAATATAATAATAGAAAATATCTGAAATATCTCTTTGGAAATATCTAAGATAATTTCCCTTATAAATAGGGATTAAGTGCCTCCCTTAAGACCTAAATCATCCTTTCAATTTTCTGTAAAATGAGCCGCCACTAGTACATAAAACGTGAAGAACACAAAAATCAAAAACCCAAACAAAATCAACAAAATTCCAGAAACTATGTAGATGGATTGATGAAAGAAATAGCTTCATCTTGGTACCACTTCTGTTGGGATCGACGCTCAGTGCTGGAGTTCGTCACTACATCGCTCGGGGTCAACGCAGTAAACTTAAGCGTTGGTTCCGGTGAAGCTAGGGTTCAAAACCATTGGAAATCGAAGCATTTAATCTTGATGTGGGTGTTAGATTTGGATTTTTGGTTGTGTGTACCACCTGTGAACGAGGTCTAGGAGGATTCCGATCTGGAAGTAATCGCACGAATCACTGGAGGCAGCCGACATCGACTTCAGGAAGGGGGTTCGACGCGAGCTCCAGGGTGGTGTCAAGTTTGACGAGATGGTGACTGGAAGGTGGGGGTTTAAGTGGCGAACTGATTGGAGTTGGTTGCGCTGGTCATCGGTGACCGGAGCGACGGCAGGAGGTAGTCAACGTTGGGTTGGTTGTAAGGAGGAGCGGGTTTTTCCCTTTACTGGAATTCGTGATTTTCACTTTTGAGGGAGAGGAGCTAATCGGGTCTGAAGTCAAATACCAGGGAGAGGCCGGTTTTTTCATTGTTGGGCCCGATATGAAGGTGAAGGCCCGTATAGAAATAATATATTTATATATATAGTTTAATTCTAAGTTCAAGCAATGTATATTAACTTGTGAACGTGATAACTTGTTCGTACGAGGTCGGATTCGCGAACCGTAAGTTGCGTTGGGACCGTATGGACGGACACGACGCACTGGAACTGACCGGGAGTGGAATGGAGCTCGTATGAATTTATGGCGAAATGAATTGTTTGAATCAAATCAAATAAACAGTTTATCGTTCTTTAACGATGAACTGCAAATGTGAGTAAATCTCACCAACTCTGAACAGTTTATAATTTCCTGTTGTATATTTAGAACTGTTAGAAATTGTCTGATGTACTGTGTGTTGATTGTTTGATTGAACTGCTAGTCAGTTAGTTAAATTTCTATATTGATTCTGTTTAACAGAATATATCATATGGAACTGAAAGTGATGTCATCTATATTGTCTAACATCTGTGATGCAGGGAAACAGGTTGGAGGAATCCGACTGGATTCCTCAACAGTTGTTTTATTGTTTTTCATATATTTTAATATGCGATGTGAATTATAACCTGTTGTTGATTGTGTGTGTATGGACGATATTGAACTTCGTGATTTGATATGATTGAATACCATAACATACCGGAATGTAGATAAGGGAATTTTCAAAGTGATAGTGAAAACAGCATATTTATAAAAATGGGATATTTATAAATAAGAGATATTTATAAAGTGGAATATTTATAAATTGGAATATTTATAAATAGGAAATACTTCAAAAAGGAAAATAAATTCAAAACATTTCTTTTTGAATGGAAAGGCCTGTGTGGCGGGTTTGGGGATTTTCCCGATGCTCCCGATACAAAGGAGGTTATGGCGAATTTTCCCGGGAATTTAAGGAGTTAGAATATTTCAAGAATAAATTTGAAAAGGAAATATTTGTAAGCCATTTACAAATAGAATTGGAAAGGGAACATTATAAAAAGGAAATCATTTTTAAAGTATAGAACCGTTATTTAAAAGTAAATCTTTTCAAATGAATAAAACGTTGTTAAAAAGGAAATCTTTATAAAGTGAATAAAGTAAATCGAATATAGACATTCGAAAGGAGTTAATCGAATATGGTATTCGAAGTTAGTTAATCGAATATGGTATTCGAAGTTAGTTAATCGAATATGGTATGCGAAAGTTAGTTAATCGAATATGTTATTCGAAAGGGGTTAGTCAAGTCGAGTTAGTCAAATAGAGTTAACCCGTTAGAGTTAATCAGTTAGAGTTAACCCGTTAGAGTTAATCAGTTAGAGTTAACCAGTTGGAGTTAATTAGTTAGAGTTAATCGATTAGAGTTAAAACGAACTAGAGTTAATCAAATATAGTTATTTGAGACAGAGTTAGTCAAACATAGTATTCAGGGTAAGTTGCCATCTTGTACGACTGCTAGCGTAATTCGCAGGGCTGTAAATAGCCTACGCCGGTCGGATGTTTCCTGAGGGAGTCAGGCGTAACCATTTTGATCGCTGCGATCTAGAGTTAAGCGAATGGAGTTTAATCGAATATTAGTTATTCGATAGGAGTTAGTCAAGTTAGTCGAGCCTAGTTAATCGAATCGAATTGGTCGAACCAAGTAAGTCGAGTTAGTCGAGTCAAGTTAAGTTAGTCGAGTTAAAGTTATCGATGTTAGTTTCATCGAAAGGAGTTATCGATGATAGTTTCATCGAAGGGAGTTATCGATTATAGTTTAATCGAAGTGAAATTTTTAAATATGAGATATTTGAAAAGGAAGAGTTATCGAATATTAGTTATTCGAAGAGAGGTTATCGAATATCGTTTATTCGAGAAGAAGTAAATCGAATATAGGTTATTCGAAGAAGAGTTAATCAAATAGAGATTTCTCGAAGAGAGTTAATCGGCAAATTCGATTATATCGAATTCGGGAAAGTACTTATACTTTTCCAGTGTTTTAAATAGAGATTTATTTATTTATAAATAAATAAGTGTTAGGTTAATTATTCACTAATAGGAATAGAAGTTATAATTAAAGTTAGATAATTCGAAAGTAGGGATTATAACGTTATCGTTATAACCAATGTTTTAAATATAGAAGTGGATTAGAAAAATTGAATCCGAGAAAGGCGTAAAGAAGTTGTTAAAGATTAAAAGATAAACTTTGACCATTTCGAAGTTATAACGTTGTTCAGTTAAGGTCTGAGAGGTAATTATACCCCAACTTGAGTGACTTCCTTCTTAACTAAGAAATGGTAAGGTTTGATCGTAAAGGAGTTTTGGAAATGTTTTCCAAACGAGAATCAGAAATGTTTTCTGATAAAAGAAAATAAGAATTTAGAATATAGGGAAACAGGAGATAAGTAAATAAATGAACTAAAGAGATTAATGTTAAATGATGTTTGTTCGATATAATTTCCATCTGGGAATAATATCGTTGTTTGCACACTTGTTTTTCTTTGATGGTTAAATCACAGACTATCGAAGTTTTAACCATTTTAACGTTGTTAATATGGAGAGACCGGTTGGATTTTTATCCAAAGAACCACTCTGTATTGGCATAAGCGTCGCGAATCATATATGCCAAAGATAATTGAAGACGGAGGAAAATGCAAGGGCTATCCTGTTTACAGAATAGTGCCTTCGGTTTGTCCAGTCCCAGGATAACTTGTATGGACGGAAGTCTGACAGAGTATATCTAATGGATCGCGTAAGTTGATCTGTTGAAACGTATTCACGTTTGGTGGCGGAGGAATTCGTTTCTCTTAGCTGTATACCCGTGTTATTTTTGGATAAGTCAATTTGTGATTTGGCGGGTATAACGATGTGACATTTTAAGTAAATGAAGATGGATGTCTGACAGAGTATTTCCAGACAATCACGTACATTGATTTCTCCAACTGTACCAAGAGTGGAAGCGGAGAAGGAAACTTCTTTTAGCTGACACGTAATGTATTGTTGTAGACGTCAATTAGTGATTTTCGATGGATTTGACAATGTGGCATTCGAAGTGAATCTGATGTGATGATAAAGCGTAGCTTCTAGCCTCATCAACCGGTAAATGACAGAAATCGGGCAGGCAGCATGGCTAAGTCGGTCGCACCGAAGTAGGGTGTATAATCACCTATCTAGTGAATATTCATTTGTTTTCTTAAAATCTATCAATGCTGTCCCATATATATATGGGAACGGTTGCTGATCTCAACCGTTGGTGATGTACATTGTGGTCGGTCATGTGTGGCTGAGTTGCAAGATGTTCTTGTTGAACTCCAGTGTATCGTTCCTAGAGTACACTGATCAGAAGGTGGTTCCATACCTTGTCATAGTTGGAAATCCAATCATCCAATAAGCGCCTACGGTTTATGATTTTACATTATATATGTAGAGCGTGAGATGCAAGCGTTTCTGCTAGATTGATATTTATTTGTACTTAGACATTATTATAATATCAGAATGATATTGCTTTGAAAAGTTATTTGGATTCTCATAAGGGAAAAACCCGTTCCGTATTCACGGCGTGGTCTTATGAGATATCATATACCTGTTTAAATGATTTGAGTTTATTCACACCAGTCCCATGACTGACCCGGAGTTTATTTTGTTGTTTTCCCTAAACTCTTGGGTGCCTAAATTTGTACGGGCAGTCAAGTAGTCGGGATTTTTCAGATACACTGGGAGAGCTTGGAGCAGGAGGCTTCAGGATTCTATAGCTATTATTATTTCCGCTGTTGTTGTAAGTGTTGTACTCTGATAAGTGTTATTGTATACATATACTGATGTTATTTCAAAGATATGTTATGTTATATTTTATTCGTTCCGCTGTGAGATTCGTGTTTACTCTGATGATGATGTTCTTCTTCTTCTTCTATTCTATAAGTTCTATCTTATTTATTCTCACCTTCTAATTTCTTTCATTAATTACCGGGATTTTTCGATGGTTTGGTTATCGACGTCGAACTTGCGTCGATAACCAAAGTCGCCGAAAATCCGGGTTACTACAGAACTCGAAACGATGTAGTAGTTCGTAAATTACGATTTGAACTTCAATTGAATATACATAAACCGTTTTAAGTCAGAGTTCTGTGAAAGCAGAAACGTTTGAATTGATTTGATTATAATTTTCTAATGAAAGAGAAAAATAAAGATTTCAGTTTATAGATAGTTAGTTATGTCCAATTCAAATTTTCAAATAATCGCTATGAAATCGTTTATGAAGCAAAACGATTTATTACATATAATAAAACATTGGTTTCGAATTTGGACAAGATTTTCAAGATGTATTACTAACTTAATTTATAGATTTTTTCTGAAAATTATATTTTGGAAATTAAGTCATTTTTTGTTTAATGTATTTTACGCCCTATATCAATGATTTTGGAATTTCATGAAATGAATGAACTTGTCTACTTTATTATAATTTTAGGATCGAGGCGCATTGCCTGACACAACCGTAGCTTTATTTTGTCCTTAGCAATTTGTATATGAATGTAGTTTTGCAATAAGATACCAATATATTCTAACCAAACACAAAGATATAAACTTTAAGGAGCAAAGCACATCTTATTTGCTGCCCTTACCTACTACTCCTATCGTATGCTTGTGAAAGGTTACTTTCCGTCACTTTACTTCCTAGCGAAGAGCATGTTTTAATAAGTTATAAAAATCTAATAATAATGCATATTTGGATGAGCCTTGGCTGCCAAGGACTCGTACCACCTCTTTTCAAAACCCTGTGGCGTGCTATTGGAATGACGGAAAATGCATAGTCTGTCTACCCATTTTTACAGTTAGCTTATATTTCGTCCTTGCCAATTTACCCATCCGTGCTTGCCAAGCTTCTACCTCCGTGCGTGCCACGAAATTCCCATTATAAATACTTACGTCCATCATTCACTTCCAGGACAAAAATGAACATATTCTTCATTCTAAAAAAAAAGGAAAAATATATATATAATGACAAAGACATAACAGAAGGCCTGGAGCAAATGAAAAGGGTGAAGTTTGCATAGGGGAGGAGCGCTGTCATAAGGAAGGAGCGCGGTATACTTTTTCAAAGCACCGGGAACAATCTGCTTAACGGAAAGAAGCAGTGAAATGAAGTTGTTATAAGTAGTGTTGTTTGAAGCGATGCAATGAGAAGATGAAGTGATTTGCTTGATTGCTTGTTGTGACATGGGGCTAATGGGGTGTTTCTAGAGAGGTCGGAGGTGGGGTTACTGACGAGTAGACGGGACCCTGGAAAAGCATGGTGCTGGCTGTCGGAGTGGTGTATATGGTAGCGGAAAGAAGTTGTTACTGTGTTAATGGCTAAAGGGTGAAGTACTTCTTTTGAATGAAGACACAGCAAGGGAAAATGGGAGGGATGATGTAGTTGTTCCCCTTTTTTTGATCGTACAAAGAAGATGGGGATGAACTGATGAAGGACTGGCGAAAGAAGGAAGTCACGGTTTGGAGCAGAGGTGAGCTGAGACTGTGGATGCGAAAGAAGGAAGAAGCACAGTAACATGGGTATATTTTATAAGGCCTAACTCAAACTTAATTTTGCTTAAACCTGCTTACATAATTTAGTAATAGTTCATGTAAGTATAAATGAGCCCAATCTTGCCACTTTGCAATACACGTGGCCAAAGTTCAGATGTGCCTAGCATATCCATTTTATACATTCTAAATTATAACGGTATTTATAATACATACATAATTAACATGATTGTTAATTACTGATTGCACCAAATTCTATTTCTCATGCCTAATCTCAATTAGAATTTGCCTAAATACACGCCTAACCTAGTATGATTCCCTCTCTAAACATCAGCTAGCATGGCCTGAGTATTTTAAATGTTGAACCATGTTTCTCGTTGTGCCAAATTAAGTTATTAGACTAAGGAAGGATATTGGAAAATATTATATATAGTAAGTATATATAAGGTGAGTCCAAGCTGGTAAGTTATGAGTTATGGCTTCCGTAAAGAGCAGAGATGGTATTACAAGGATTATATTTGCTCAATGGGTTTGTTAATGCCTCACTCAATCATTTAATAGCGATTACCCATTCTATACATTTGATTGCCGTTATGTTATGCGGTTATGTGGCATATAATGGAGTACCTCATGTTCTCATGTTGAGTTGTTAGCCAGGAACGGAGATTGATAAAAACAAATAAACTAACGTCACTATAATATAACGTATCCCGGAAATGTTGAGTGCACCCAATCGATTTCATGTGTGCCTAATCGGGTCCAAGGAGTGTAAATTTAAAAATTAGGTTAAAATAATATAGAATTAATATGCTAATAATACTAATTTATTAATACCATGTTAAATTTATAGCATGTGATCATGTTATCAAATTGGAACAAAACCAATGACAATGGAACCGTATTGACGAGCGCGACAGATGGAACTGGTCTGGATAGAGTTGATAGCTGTTGAAGTTTTTAATTAAATTAAGCGTCAGTTTAATTTAATTAGAACAAACCATTTCAACGACAGATGAGGTCAAGGTGAGTTCAACTCACTCAGTTTTGTCCCACTTATATTTTATATAAGTCGGGTTTTAAATATTTGTGTGCTATGGTTGTGAATCGTTTGATGGATGTTTAGATTGCAGTTATTGGTTGATGGTTGAATATTATATCTGTTATTGAAATAAAATGATATTGTTGAGATAACATATTTGGATGCAGGGAAAACAGGTTGGAGGGACCCGACTGGATCCCTCAGATTTATTGTTTATTTCTTTATTACAATTATATGAACTGTTTAACCAATATGATTGACTGATGGATTGGATCATTGATTGTTGAATCTAAATTCAACGTTTGTTCTATTTTAACCAATAAATGGTATTGGTTGAGTAGTTGGTAGCAGGTGGCCCAAAAATATATCATTTTATTTCCGTCAGATGAATTGACGGTAATGAAGTTACAAAATTTATTTAACTAATGATAAATTTTGGAAAACTATTATTTTGAATAAGGGTTTTTAAAAAGAAAATTATTATGTATTAAAGTTCTTAAGTAATTATTAAATGATTTTATAAACTGATTCTTTTGTTAATAAGATTTATAAGTAGACAAAGTGAAATTAACATAATGGTTAAGGCTGGTATTAATCATTTCTCAAGAGTCGATTAAATGGAATTATTTTAATTAATTATGTTATTAATTAATTTAAAAGAGGGGCTAATTGGAGTTGATTAACAAGATGATCATGTTTTAAGTTGACAAAGTCAACTAATTTAATTGGAATTGGTTATTTGATTAACAGGTTTAAATTAATCTAATGAAATAGATTAATGAATATTTGTTTGAACCTAATAAGGTTTGGGAAAGCGGTTTACTATTTATTTAGTTAATAAAGAATTTAACCATTTATATGGACGTTAACGAGGAAATAATTATTTTAATTAATAATTTAAGATGTTACTGCTTAAATGGAATTCATTTAATTAAGTAATCAAAGTTCGTTTTGAAACCGGATTGAATTGGGAAAGAAGTTTATAAACAGAATTTAGTATAAAATCGAGTTTTATAAACTAAGTTATTGAAAGGGATGTTAAGCTAATGCGATAGCTTAAATAAGTGTTTACTTAGTACTAAATTTAGTAAGAAGGAATCGAGGTAAATAGGGTTTTATATTTAACATGGGAGTTATAAATGATGTTTATAAAAGGAGTGTAAGGCCAAAACGTTAAGATTA
The DNA here is from genome assembly GCA_030737875.1 of Allium sativum. Classification (NCBI taxonomy): domain Eukaryota; kingdom Viridiplantae; phylum Streptophyta; class Magnoliopsida; order Asparagales; family Amaryllidaceae; genus Allium; species Allium sativum. Next base: position 763,229,404 of record CM060910.1, read on the forward strand.
AATAAATGTTACTTAATTCTAGAAGTATAAGATGCAATTTAAATTCACTATATTTAATAAGAAATGTGATTTCATCAGTTATAATTAAAATGGGATTTGGTTTGATATTGGGAATGAATATCAGTTTTGGTATTACAATTCATATCTATCTTAAGTTAAGAACATTGTTGATCAAGGTCTGAGAGGTAATTTAAAATACCCCAACTTGAAAGTCTTCAGGATTATCGAAAGATGATATTAGTTGTAGTGGTGAATAAGTTAAAAGGAGTTTAGTTTGAGAAATAATAATGTAACGTTAGTTGAAGAAATTGGAAATATATATAATAGATTCCAAAATAAAAGGAAATTAAAACGGGCTTAAGAATATGAAATGATATTTCCATAAAAAGGAAACAAAGGAGATTTGTGAAGATATAACAATGTTTTCAAAGTGAGAAGATATGTTTTAGAATGGGTTTATTCTAAAAATATAAGTGATGAGTATTGTGTTCAAATGAGGAAACCAAAGGAGAGGTTGTAACAATCGTTTTACAAATGACGAGTTGAATCGATGATAAATAATGAATGGTGTTGTGATTAATGTTTTGAAATAATACTAAAATAGAAATTGGATACGGTTATTAATATTTTTCTAAATATTTGATTGAAATGGTTTTCAGAAGATTAATGTATTGAAATCAGAATTTAATACCATGTTTAAAAATATGAAATGTTTTAGGAGTTTTAAATTGACCATTCGTTAATTATTTTTAAATAAAAAGGGGCCAAGTGATGCTGAATACTAAACCAGTGAATTTATTTTATTTTATGGTTGTTTATTTGATAGCTAAATAACCGACTATCAAATCCGATCAATACGATTATCGGTACGGAAAGACCAGGATCGAATTTATATTAGAAAACCATTCCATCCAACAAATACGAAATGCTGAAGATATCATATACTAATCAAGACGAAGAAATTGAAGACCGTGGATCTTTATAAAACGGTAGAATTACTTATAATCTCTGGTTTAGCGACCAGAGATATACTGTAACCCTATCATGGTTGAAATCGACGGATTTGCAAGGACTACTCGCTACTGATCTATAGGGTGATTCCTAGGATGCAGTAGGAGGGTGCTTTTGTTTTGTCCAGTCCCAGGACAACTTGTATGGTCGAATGTCTGACAGAGTATTGCCAAAGTGATTACGTATGTTGTTTTCTTCAAACGTACAAAGTTGGTGGCAAAGAAGGGAAACTTCATTAGCCTAACAATCTGAGTATTTTTGTGGAAATCAATTAGTGATTTCCGATGGATATGACAACGTGACATTCAAAGTGAATGGTGGCGTGCTATCTGGCCAAAAAAAAAAATTATAACCTCAAGCCTCACAACCGGAAAATGACAAAAATTGGGTAGGCAGCATGGCTATGTGTTTCACACCCATTAGGGTGTATAATCACCTATCTAGAGAAATTCCTTTTGCTTCTTTAATCTATCGATGCTGTCCCTTTCGGGAAACGGTTGCTGATCCCAATCGTTGGTGATATACATTCAATACACTCAAACGAAATGAGTGGTCGGTCATGTGTGGGCCAGGTTGCAAGACGTTCTTGTTGAATCCTGTGTATTCGCCTCTAGAGATACACTATCGGCAGGTGGTTCCATACCTTGTCACAGTAGGAATCCAATCTCCAATAAATGCCCTCGGATTTGATTATATACTACATATGTGGAGCGTGAGATGCAAGCGTTCTAGTAGATTGCTATTTATTTGTATTTGGATTTTATTATAATATCAGATTAAGATATTGATTTCAAAATGATTTAGGTTATCGTAAGGTAAAAACCGTCCGTACTTATGTGTGGATTTGGTCTTATGACTATCCTTTTCTTTCTAAAAGATTTTGAACCTTAAAATTAAGTTGGATGATCCCCTTAAAACTTTGCGAGTTGTTCTCACTCTGCTTCACCAGAATGACCCGGTGTTTGTAATGCACGGGTTAAACCGGGTTGTACAGGTCCAGGTTATCGGATGCTGCGAAGTCTAGAGGCGAGCTGGAGGTGTTCAAGCATATGATATCTAGTGTTTATTTCATTGTGTGTTATATATGAGGACAGATATCTATAACTGTCCTGTTGTATTGATGTACTCTGATGTTGTAAGTTTTTATATCAAGCTATCAATAAAGTTTATTTCTTTACTATATTTTGTTCCACTGCGATGGGAGACTATGGTTCTATTTTGTTATCTTCTTATTTCTTTTATTCTAATATTTCTTTCTTTCTTACCTAACTCTCTACCTTCTTTCTAATAACCATCAGGTGTTTTCGATACCTGGGTTTTGGCAGTTAATACATATTTTATGTATTATTGTCGAAGTCCGAGCGTCGAACCTGCTAGGTCGTTACAACTTATATTGCCTAAAATTTGGCAACCTTTGCATTGTGTTAGAACATACAAATAAAATTTAGTTACATTTGCAAGGTGTTCATATAATATAACCTTTGGAAAACGTAAAAATAGAGTGCTAGTTATGCATAGTGAGTAAATATTTAATCATGATCTGTTTCTTTCTTATAACTGATACTCATGTTGATAAGATGAAAAGTGGAGATATAAATCTCTTAGTACTCATATTTAGACATGTAGAATAAACTTAAGCTTCAAACAAATTGTGCCAGTCCTAACATGTAACTTACCCAAAATGTTTTCTGTTGACATTACACTACAACAAAAATATTATATTAAAACTATATTTTTACAACTGTCACAAAGTTACAGTTGTAATAAAACTTTTTTACAACTCCTTTCTTTAAAAAATTGTAATAAAGTCATTTTCAACCAATCTTTTTAATGCTAGCTATAATAATTGCATTTTGAAAAAATTTCATTTCCCCTCCATTGGCAGGCTTTCCTATATTCTAAAATTAGGTTTTTCGTCCATAGTCACGCTTTTCAAATCTAGTTGTAACTCAAAATACTCGATTAAAATAAATAAAGGCTGTTATTATTGACACTCCAACTATGGTTAAGGGGAGGTCATTTTTTAAAAACACTTCACTCTTTGAAAAATTATTAAGGAGCTACACAAACATATTATTTCACACTACTCAATATTCCTGGATTGCCCCTGTAATAACCCGGAATTTTGGAACCAATTTAAAATTTTTATTTTAAGAAATTTTGTTAGAAAATGCACCAGAATTTAAAAATTCCATTTTTAAATTAAATTATTTAATTTAAAAAGAGCTCTAAATAAAATTATGAAAGTTTGGTATGTACCTGTTTACTTCTTATTTGAATCGCATAATAATCCAAATTCATAATTTAAGACAATTGCACTTATAGAAACCAATAGTAGTAAGATATACATTTTATTGGAAAGTGCGCAATACGGCTAAATCCCTATTTAATACTAGTCCATGCATTTATTTCTTTTTATGCTTGCGATTGTGCGTTCCATTTTTTTTCTCACAAAGCAAACTATGAAAATATATTCCTTTTTGCCTAAATAACCAAACTAGGCTATTCCTACCTTCTAATTTTTATAGGCATATACAAATTCTTATTTCTTCCTTTTATTCCCCAAAATTTGATATATTTCCTATAAGTTTGAATGCAATTAGTATTTTCCCTTATTTCCATTCCAATACATTTTGACATTTATTCAAATGGATATAAAAAAAAATATGGTGACAACGACCAAAAGAAGCTTATGAAACAAAAGTTTACTTGCATGTGTTGAAAGCATTGCACCTTTATTCATAATTAAGTATGTAAATTTTCAATCAATAATTTAATTTATTAAGTATGTCAATTTTCAATCAATAATTTTATTTGTGCCAATATGTATTTATGATTTTATGGTTTGACTTAATTGGGATACCATAAATTCTAAAAAGATTTAAGTAGTAAAAATGCAATATATGGTTTATAGAATACAACAAGCTAAGGCATGCCAACTTTAACAGAGGGATGATTTCCGAAACAAATATGATATTATTGACACTTAATTAATTTTATTTTACCAATTTTGGTACAACCTCAAACTTTATGGTTCATAGAGCAATTATTTCAATGGACGTTATTTAAGAAAATATGTAACTATATATAGTAAATGAATAAAATCATGCACACCTCTAACCATTTTCTCTCTTTTATTCTTGGTAGTCCAATTTAATAAATTCCCTTAATTATGATATTGGATATTTATGTTTGAAATTTAAAAAGTGTAACGACCCAGAAAATCTGAACCAATTTAAAATTTTTAAATTGGCTAAAATAATGGATTTTAAATATTTAAAATAAATATTTTAAATAATGGCGATGAAAACTGAGTTTGAATCGACAATTGAAAACGAATATAATTAATTATAATTATAAACAAGGCCTGAAATGGCGTGGCAGTTTCAAAAATTGAATTCAAACTTTGTCGGACTATACCGGGTGCAAAACAAAACGGATTTTAGTGAAACCAAAAATATTTAAATCTGTTAGTGAATACCTTTCCAACGAATCCGACTAATCGAAATTTGATAGCGGGAATCAAAAGATATGTCCAGTTGAAAATTCTGAATAGTCGCTTTGGAATTCAGGCCCTTAAAAATAGACATTTTGCAAACGACCTCGGATTTCGACGAAACCACTTTTGTTGGATCCGCAGTGTCAAATTATTGCTAGGTTTCAAATTTCATAATGTTTCGAATCAATATGTGAGCGTGGCAAAGGAAAACGCGTTTGACCGGTTTCAGTTGATTTTAATCGACTAGAAATTGGCCATTTTTCAAACGGTCTCAGAATTTGACGAAACTAGTTTTGTTAGGACCGTATCGTCAATACGAAGCTAGAAAATATTTTTTTGGAATTTTTCGAGTTCGTATGTGGCCCCACTAAATTGAAATGTGCGTTTAAATTGAATATATAAGAATTGCACTTTAAATTCAACGGAAACTGATTCAAACGATCGAATCAGCTTACGATACATATCCCATTGTGACCGGAGTAGGGGTAATTACCTAGGGGCGACAGTCGTTGGAATTCATTTGGAGTTCGTGATGTTAATCAAGTAATTTACGAATTAAAAGGATTGAAATAATAAAATATAATTTATATAAAAAGACCCAACTACCCGTAACCCTAGCTACATCGTAAAGCAGCAGCCACCCTCCCAAATCAACCGCTCCGAAGCTCGAAAATTCCATCTCCTTTTTCTTCAAACTCCGATCGAAATATAGCAAGAAAACAAAACAATTTTTGAAGTGATTTTTGTGATCTTTGAATCCCCGCTGGTTTGATCATCCCACGTTAAGTGAAGCGCCTGGAATCAGAGCGCAAAGGCGCCGCCGTCGAGCTCGTCGCTAGCATCAGAGGAGCCACCGAGTTCGACGTTCTAGGCACCTTCAGGAAGCTCTCTCGAAGCTCGACGCCGTGGCAAGGACTGATCACCGTCAGAGCTGACGTGGCGGCTGTAATTTCGAGCCCTAGGGCTGGAGTGCGATACGAGCACGATACAGAAGGTAAGTGACCTTCCCTTTGTTTTTCCTATTTATGAAAATCAGTTGTTTTAAAACTGAAATAAAAGTGTTTTTAAAACTGAAATAAAAGTGTTTTTAAAACTGAAATAAAAGTGATTTTAAAACTGAAATAAAAGTGTTTTTAAAACTGAAATAAAAGTGTTTTTAAAACTGAAATAAAAGTGTTTTTAAAACTGAAATCAAAGCGTCTTTAAACCTGAAATCAAAGTGTCCTTCAAATTGAAATTAGAAATAGCATTGTAAATAAAAAAAAGGGGGTAGGACTTTTATTTTCATGGAATAGGAATAAAAATCAAATTTTTTTTATAGATTAGAAATAAAAATGTCTTTGATTTGAAAATAAAATACTTTCAAATAGAAAATATAAAATAGAATTTGTTTTAGAAAATAAAATAGACTATGACTTCAAAATAAAATTAGCATATGACTTCAAAATAAAATTAGCATATTGTCTTCAAAATAGAAATATGATTCGTTTTCAAAATAGAAATTAGCGATGTTTTAAAAATAAAAAGATACATTGTCATTAGAAATAAAATTAACATTGTTTTTATGGCATAAAGATAAAATTAGCATAGAGATTTTTGAACTATAAAATTTGCTTTGTTTTGAACTATAAAATATACATTGTTTTTAAAAATAGAAGTCGCAGAATAAAAATATGATTTTTATTGAAATAAAGAAGTAAAAATTCGATCTTTACATATGTAGAGAATACGGGCAACGAAAGCGACAAAAGGCGAGATTGGCGAAGATTTTTATAAAGGAAGAGTCGTGTTATTGGATAGCTATAGGTGAGAATTTCTCACTCTTCAATTTCTTTTTCTAGCTATATATATATATGGGTTGAAATAAAAGTGAATTGCTATATATAAATATATATATATATATATATATATATATATATATATACGCCCCTCGTCCACAAACCATGGACGATATTTATTGATTGAAATTGTTGTGAAAATTGATTGATAGCGAATGATTGTTTGGGATTGTTTATGGTTGATATTGGTTGATTGTGGTTGAAAAATACCCATTTGTGGTTGAGAAATATTTGGTTGAAACCACATAGGATTAGTTTGTGGAAATGAAATAAATATATACATGCCGCCTGCGTGCGAACTAGATGCATGATCCCCATTGTCAAAAACTGCGAGGTTTTAAGGTAGAGCGAGGAGCCGTACTAGGGACGGTCCCGGTTTTAACTACCCTGCCGTTATGCTGCCGAAATTTTGAATAATATCTGTGTGTTTGAATTATTTTCATATGCTTAAACTATATTTATTCATTGAATAGAAAACCTTCATGTGTTGAATTGATATTCATTCGTTGATTAGAAATTCATGTGTTGAATGGTATTCGCGTTTTAAAACGTAAAAATCACCTTTTATCTATATATAAAAACTATAGAAAACATTCATGTGTTGAATTGATATTCATTCGTTGATTAGAAATTCATGTGTTGAATGGTATTCATATTTTGAATTAAATTGTTTGAAAATAAAAAATCACCTTTTATCTATATATAAAAACTATAGAAAACATTCATGTGTTGAATTGATATTCATTCGTTGATTAGAAATTCATGTGTTGAATGGTATTCATATTTTGAAATAAATTGTTTGATAATAAAAAACACCTTTTATATATATATAAAAACTATAGAAAACATTCATGTGTTGAATTGATATTCATTCGTTGATTAGAAATTCATGTGTTGAATGGTATTCATATTTTGAAATAAATTGTTTGATAATAAAAATCACCTTTTATCGACTATATGAACTGTGTAAAATAATCTCGTTTTAAAAGAAATTGTTTTATGATAAAAATCCTATTTTTGTCACCTATATGAACTATATAGAAAAATAGTGTTTTGAAATGAATTGTTTGACAATAAAAATCACATTTTTATTGTATGCATAAATCGTTGAAATGTGAAGTGTTAAAAATAGCCACTTGTTCAAAATAAACATATATGAGTTGAATATTCATTAATTAGCTAATGAAATGATTTGCACCTATGTATGTAACATTAGGATAAATGGTGTTTTTAAACCAAATAGAAATCAAATATGAAGTTGAATAGAAAATGATAAATGTTGAGAACTGTATATATATGTACATGCATATCCATTGAACAGGTTATAGCAAAGGGGCTAGAGAAGAGGAATAAAATTTTGTGCCCGACAAATAGGTACACATTTACTGTTTCGTTTGGGTGATGATTTTATGAGCCTGTTGGCTAGCCGTTTGGCTTTTTCTTTTTCTTTTTGAGATTAGAAGGACCGGGAAAGCTATTTGCGATTTCCCGATGCTCCCGGTGCAGGGGAGGTTATGGCGAAATTTTCCAAAATTTTAAGGCGTTCGTGAAAAATTTGAAGTGAAAACGATATTGAAATCATTGAATGAACTATATTTATATAAATATATAAATATAAATAAAATTAAAACGAAACGTAGTCGTGCAGTTCGTGTTTTGAAACCGTGTTTTCAAACAACTAGTACGGGAAATCCGACCATTGGATTTTCTCGAAACCTCAACCGTCGGGTTCGCCTTGGAAATATCTTCCCAACGGCACCAACTTTGTAAAAATCCAACGGTTGGATTGTCTGGAATGTTTAATTCAAATCTGAAGAAAAACAACGCCAGAAACGATTATATTTATATATAAATATAAATATAATTTTAATTAATCGAATAACGACGCTGCAGTTCGTATTTTGAAATCGAAACTTCAAACGATTGTACCGGGAGATCCGACCGTCGGATTCTCCCGAAACTGGAACCGTTGGATTCGTTTTGAAAAGACCTTTCTAATGATGTAAATTTTGTGAAGATCCAACGGTTAGATTTTCAGATATGTGTAAATCAATTCTGAAGGAAAACAGCGCCACGGCCGCGTTATGGCCCGGAGCGTCGTTTTGAATAAATGGGCTATTTTAAAATAAATAAAAATAGCGATAAATCATTATAAAGTACCATAAACAATATGGAGTGGAAATAAACTGAATTTGCTCGATTTATGTTGTATTTGATGGTTGAATGTGTTTGGTGTGAAAATTACATTAAAGAACAATATTGGTGTTGTCGAATAATTTAACCATTGAAATAAATTGATTTGAAATTCTAAATATACGTGAATTATTTGAAAAGGCCGAGTTAATTCTCATTTCAAATAATTGACCGACGATTGAAAGTCGAAGATGAAGACGGTGGTCGAAGACCGGAGATCTTCACCTCGTTTGGATGGTAACCGAGGTCCTGATTGGGAGGCATCCCGAAATATGGATAATGAGTGGTGATCGTCCAGACGTACGTGGTGATCGATGGGTTTGCGAGGTATTTAGTGCCTCCGGTTTCGTTCAGACCCAGAACGGACTTGTAAATGGACTGAGTGTCTGACATTGGAGTTTATTCTGTTTTGATTGATTTTTGTCAAATATACATCTGTTTGGCGGCGGAGAATTTATTCTTTTGCTTAACGCCCTTCTCTGAGACGCACGAGCTCGGAGGTTGTATATCGATGGACATCAGTCGCATGGCATGAACTGCCTGTGTGGCATGCTAAGATGCAGTGATCAGGGCTTCTGTTGTGAAGCAAAGTCTTGTGGTGATGATCAAAGCACCGCCTGTGTGGCGTAGCTTTGTGTATAACGTGAATTCGCGAGCCTCACACCCCGGTATGAACCTAAAACGGGAGAAGGACCTCAGGGAGGGCATGCGTTTCTTTCTAGCTAGGGTGGTGTCAGTGACCTACCAGCCCTGACATTTATATACTTTTCACCTTTGTGGTTGTTGCTGTTGCGAGGCGCCTCGGTTTGATCGGACGATCCGGGTCCGATGGAGTCATTCGTTGGCTCGTTTACACCCCAAAGGGTGGGGAAACGCAGTGTTCAGGAATTTTAATCCACATCGGTGGACCGGCCTTGACGATCCAAAGGCTTGACTGAGTACTTGCCTGAGGGGCGGGCTAGAGCGTCTCGAATTCGGTAAGGACTATCTTTTGCCTTGGTTCATGACGGAAATCCAATTTCCAAATACGACATCGTGCGGTTTTGATTGTATATATATGTGGCGACATGATATATGGTACCCATGCCGTCTATGATTGATAGTTATGATTTGAAATTGTTTTCAAAACATATAGACACTAACAATAATATCAAATGCCTTGGTTTTGTTCGTATCAAGCATATTTTAGCCGTTATAAGGTAAAACTCTATACTCCGGTTTGCGTTGCATTGTGTGATGGGAACTGAGTCTTATAACGGCTTCATTTTTATAAAAAAACATAGCGATGTTTAAAAGAAAGATTTGTTTTAAAGCACTGGCAATCCAATGGAGTAAACCCGTTCCACGAAAGTGGCGTGGTCCTGTGATTAGCCAATTATATATGTGTTGAATGGATTTCTCATACCAGTCCAATGACTGACTCGTAGTTTGTTTCACTCTCAAACTCGGGTGCCCCTTTTTCTACACGGGCAGCCTTGTATTCAGGTTTAGCTGGTTCTTTCTGGATAGCTGGAGCTGAAGATGGATTCTATCATTTATTTCTTTTTATGTTGTTCAGCTCCTATTGTACATATTTTGTTTATTTCCGCTGTAGACATTTATGTATAGCTTAACTGTATTGGTACTAAGTAAGATCCTGTATACTGTGTAACTCTGATGATTACTTTTATCCAGTATATTCTATTGTTCATTACCTGGTGTATTTAATTAATTTTGTTCTGCTATTATCTGTTTCTGTGTTATATTCCAAAGATAACCCTTGTTTCCGTCTGAACGGGATTTCGGGTCGTCTCAAAAAGACACACACAAACATTCTAACCATTAGCGCTAAACAATTAATGACGCATTCATTTCTTTCCGCCATTTGCTTTTGAAATTTAAATGAGTAATAAGATGCCACTTGAGCCTTAGTCAACAATTTAATTTCTTTATAACATACCACATAATGATAAACAGTCCTTTTCTTTTTTCCTTTTTTTTAAATAAAAGAATTTAAAATATATATTATATTATAAATAACACATTTACAAAGCCCTAATATTTTATTATATAATCAGCACTGTACATCATCATTCCCAATTGTTTTCTGCCGCCTCCACCTTCCATTCTTCCTCCACGAAATTCTCCTTCTACACAAAACATTAACCCATGCCCTTTTGGTGTTTTCTCTAGAGTTTTTCTTCCTCTCCATTTCCAGACTTGAAACAGCCCCTCTCGTACCCTGTATCTCGAGAACCGCGCCTTCAAAGGCACAGCCTTTGAACCCCCGTCGGCCCCACCACATGCAGCCACACCCTCCACCACTCCAGGCGCACGAGCACCTCTCCAAGGCCGACCACCTCTAACCAACGGCACCTCAAACCATTCAACCGTTCTCCTGAAAACTTAATTCAAAATTTTGAACATAGCAAGACCCAACGACCGATTTTCAGTTGGAGGAAGAAGAAGATTTATGCTTAATGACTTTAATTAATTTAATTTTTAAATTAATTATTAACCTTGTTTAATCCATAACTTGGTGATATTAACTCAGAATAACGCGATTTCAGAAGCGTTGTGTTCGTACGAAGAAGGCCTACAATCCTAGACTGAAACGGGACAATTCAAAGCAGTTTGAAATTTTGACAAACCGTGACATGACTGTGAGATTTCTAAATCTTTTTAATTTAATTATTTATTATTCTCGCTGATAAATAATTGTATGTATGTTGGTGAATCTGTTCAGTGATGTGATGAAATTCTGGGTGGTTGACTTGTTTTGTATTTTATGTAGATTTGATCTGTTCGAATCTGATAAATATGGTCGTGTTGTGTAAATTGGATTAAACTGTAATTTTTAATCCAAATAAAAATAGAATCTTGTTTTCGTGAATTGGATTAGATTATAATTTAAACCAATTGGAAATATCCTATTTGTTGTGTTTAATTTACTTGACATTAAATTGCCAAAATATCATTTTGGTTACGGTTTTGAATTGGATAAATTTGTCAAAAACAAACAAATTACCTTGTTATTTATTTATGTAAGTTGTAGATCTAGATTAAAATACTTCGTTGTTTCTTTTTATTGAATGAGAATATTTGCCAATTCAATATAACTACCATATGGACATGATTGTTAAAATGAAATAAATTTGTCAAAAAGGATTTGTCGTAGTTAAACAAATTTAAAAGACATGTTTTATTTACATTCCTTTTGTAAATAAAAGAACAAATTTAGAAACATATTTTTATTTACATCTTATTTATAAATAAAAAAGCTTATTTTTAATTTTCATTGTTGTTTACATCTTATTTGTAAATAAAAAGAAATAACTGGAAAGCACCTTTTGTTCACACTTCATTTGTACACTAAAAACCCATTTTTGTGTTATTTTTTCTTTTTAAATAAAAAGATCAAATTTTTATTGTAAATATAGTACGATAAAAGGAATGGTATGAAATGTTCATGTTTTTATTGTAATCTATTACAATAAAAAGAATAGACATGTATGGCGAAAATTTTGATTTTATTTTTGTTTAAATAAAAAGATTTTACATCAAAGGTAAGGTTTTTATGAAATATTGTTTTTCAAGTAGAAGATTATGATAAAGGAAATTATTTTGTTGTAACTTTGTTGAATTAAACAATATGTTTTTTTGTGACACCCCACGTCCATTAATGTCACTCACAAAGGGAATGCATTAACTTCCATGGAGGTTTTAAGTGAATATAGAGCAGAAAAATTACAACAAGACAGATAATAAGTAGTACTTGGAAATCTAAAACTTTATTTCATTGCAGCGGAAATTAAACATGTTTGTTACATCATAAAACCATAAATCAGAGTCAAGTACAATATCCATCTTGATAAAACAAAATACATAATCCCATTACATAAATAGCCATTAAAGAAGATAACAAGCTGGACTTTACTTCAATGGTCCAAGCTTTCCAAAAGAGAGATAAAGCAATCCAATCAAGCTCCACTAGAGCTGGGCCCACCCTGAGGACCTGGAGGGGGAAAAGGATAGAAATAGAGGGGGTCAGACATAAAGTCTGGCGAGTATGATAATTCTAACAATACTATTATCAAAATAACTAGAATAAGGCATAAGTTGGAAAATAAGGAAATGTCTATGAACTATTGGGTATGGAAGAGCAGATAAAGATAACGTTAAAGGCACACCTAATACTAACGAATAATTACTACGCTGCACCACACCAGTCACCCTAAAGGTTGATCCCACTTGCTTCACTTAGAAATTTTATAAATAACTTCGTGTACCCCTAGCTGACTACATAGGTGCCGCCTGCCCCTATCTCCGCTAGGTGTACCCCAATTCCCACTTTCGATCGGCTCCCTACTCGTAGATACCCGTGCTGGTCCCACAGTGGGGTGTATCACTCCCCTAAAGTGGCAACCCGATACAACTTAAGGATGCACGGCTTATACCTACACGATGCAACAACGTCTTACCTACCAGCCCGGGTCCACACACGCATATGAAACCCGTTGGACTTGTGTTGCCACCGCCAACCCGTTTGGCCTCTTATAGTCAAGCCCAGTATGCGTGTCCCGTCCTCGACTTGGGTCGAGCCCACAAAGATACGTTTGGGTTACTGGTTGAAATGGGCCCCCACAAGCTATCCACCTAAGCTTGTCCCCACTAGTATATCCCACTTAACCCTCTTCTTAGTCAAGTTCATTCACATGTGTGCTTGGTTGAGTCTTACTAATCGTATTTCAAATGCCACTAAAGGCACCCACTAGATTCATCATGCCACCCAAGGCACCTACTTAACCCCCATGTCCCACTTCACATGTTTATCTGGTTAAGTATTTCTTAATTCATTCAGGCCATAATCTCATAAAGACCTCTCACATTAGACTGGGTTTTATGGCAGCTGGATTCGCCGGGCGGGTCCGGGCAGTCTTACACCATAAAAGAGTCTAACCTCGTGTCTTTACAACTGTTATGCTTTAATTTGGGCCTAGGACCTCTCACATTAGGCTAACATTTGTGACTACTGGATTTGTCGAGCGGGTACGGGCAGTTTTACGTCACAAACGAGTCCAACCTTGTGTCCTAAGCATTGATTAACACTTATAATCTTTTACCCCAGTTTTAAATATATCCCTATTCAAATCATTAATTAATTCCAATTTTAATGATGTCCATAATTGACTCAATTATGGCCATCCACTTACGGTATGCAAAATCATATCAATTGCACCCCAATTTCTTAATATTAAATCCTTAATATTACCCCTACCCCATGTTATACGTTCGCTTATTCAACGCAAAATATACGTTAGACTCAAATAGTCTAACTCATAGCACAAAGATAAATTACCACAACATATGGACAAATAAAATAGATCTAATCATAAACGGGGTGAAACTTGCATGTGTGATAGATGTCGAACACCTAAACTTGCATAGGCAAAAACTACAACTTGCATAAAGCTACACATGTCATGGATCTAAAGGTGTCAACTTGTTTGGTAAAATGTCACAATTTACATAATATGATCATAATCCAAATTCATGTATAACCTTGCATATGTGGTTTATGCAACATAATGATGGTGTAAACTAACATCTAACCCATAGAACTCACACATGTTATAACCTAATTTTAGATCTAAATAGATGTCATAGGATATGTGAGATTATACATACTAATCAATCTAACTTGCATAGGTACATGTGATTTATCATGTGAATCATCATAGCCCCAAACATATATATAATCAACATCATGATTTGATCAAGCATAAGCTAACTACAACATAAATAATAACATCATGACTTTGTAACATCGCAACTTAGCATAGAAACTTTCAATATATAACATCATCATCACATAACATAGGGTTTACAACATACATGATAGCATAAGATTTACAACATATATAATCAATAATTCACATCATCCTCTTATAATCCATATCACAACTTAATCTAATTAGTTTGCTAATAATCTTATTAAAATCATCATACTCACAATTAGAAAAGAAAGAGAGTCTTGATTTGCTTTAGAGTTGAGTAGAATTAGAGTTTTGATTAGCTTCCTTCCTTCTTAGTTGGCGGTGGCTACACTGAGTTCCATGGCGATGGCATGACGGCGGCTATTCTATTTTTCATGTGAATTAGAGTGAGAGACTACCTAGGTATATATAGAGTTTAGGATTTATTTAGACCGTCAGATCAACTCAGTACTAACCTGAACCGTTAAATTAGCCAACTCAGCCCTAAAGACACATCAGCAGCTCAAGATTGGGCTCTGCCAAAACCTGACCGACTGGACCAGGTCGACTGCGCAGTCGACCTGGTCCTGGGGGTGTCAACTGCCCAGTCGACTCGCCAGTCGACCTGGGTGCTGGGCGGGAAATTTCCCGCCTAGCCTGTTAGACTTCGAATTTTGAATTTTGAATTTCCTGAAACTTCCGATGGCCATATCTCCTTCATACGAAGTCCAAATCACGCAAACTCAGACTCTATTTCAACCAGAATTCCGAGACGAACACAATGGCGCAACCCGTTTCCCACAATTCTCACGTCTGAGATTAGTTATTCTTTAATTTGTGAATATTAATATTAACAGAATTATGGGGTGTTACATTTTTATTGTCATTATAAATTACTATAAAAAGGGTTAAAGCTTAAAAGGAATATTTTTAATGTCAAACTTAATAAAGGAATTTTCTTTTATTGTCAAAAAGTTACAATTAAAAGGTTAGACTATAAGGATTTTCCTTTAGTGCCAAATGGATACGATGTCAAGGCTTGATTCAACTAATTATATTTTATTGTTAATTGGTTACAATAAAAAATTAACATTTTTATTGTTGAATTATTCAATAGAGGACAAGGCATGAAGATTACATATTTTTTTTAATACCATTGTTGTTAAAAAGATTTTGTTTGTATTTTTATTTTGGAAACATTAGCGAAATAGAAACATAGGATTACATATATGTTGTAATTTCCCTTGATTTAAAAGATTGTATATAAAGGACTACAATAAAAAGTATAATATTGGAAATTATGCTTATTTTCCAAATTTACTGCAATATAAAGAATAGATTTTAAATTCACCTTTTATTGATATTTATGTGCAATGAAAATAGAAAGTTTAGATATATCACTTTTATTGGCATTATATATGTAATGAAAGTAGAAGAGTTAAAATTATCACTTTGATCCATTTTGTTAAATTAGAACGGTCACAATATGAATCCCTATTTGCTATTTATTTTGTTAAAATGGAATTAATGACAAAATGAAATTACTACCTTTATCATTTTGTTGAAATAGTATTGTTAACAAAATGAGTATATCACTTTTACACATCTTTGTTAAAACAGAATTTATGTGCAAATATAAGAATCACTTTTATTGGCATAATACACAGTAGAATTTATATGCAAATATAAAACAAAATTTTTATTTGCAAACTTGCATTAGAGTTTATATTTTAATATACAAATTGTATTGTTGGTCAAAATATACACTGAAATGTACTGTTAAGAAATTTCATACAAGTAAATATAATGAAATTTATATTTTATTTGTCATCCGCACTAAAGCTATATAAATAAATTACTGTTTGTGTAGCTTTGGGAATATATAGAGAAATCATATGAGTAAAGTACATTTTTTTTACTCGATATAAGTGACATTTTTGATTTATTTCATCAACTTGTTAGTGAAATTGAAATTGGTTAAATCTATTAACCAATTATTTATTTATTTATTTATATGAACTGTTGTTGGCTGAAAACCCCACACGGGTATTGGGACGATGCTTGACTGACACAAATCTCAATCTTTAATTGTATGTCTATCAATTGATCGACAGGCTGCGATGAGCGTTATTGTTTCATTTTAATGCTCACACAGTCGAAATTGTCACTCTGGATGTTAATAGGTGGTTTGATTATTATTTCCTATTTATTATCCTATACATGAAATGTATGAAATCCATATGACCCAAATTATATGGTACATGGTTAAGCCACACTCCAATTCAGAATTTCTTCCTAAATAAAGAATCTTTGTATAATAAAGAATATTTGTCAAATATAGGATTTTTAATATAATGGATATTTTATATTAAAATTTTTTTACAAATAGATTTAAGGAAGTTTTCAATTAATTATTATTTAATTGGAATTTAGTTCAAGCATTGGATTTTTGGGTTGTCGTGGATAGTGTCTTAAATAACATTGTCCTTAAACCCCGTTGAAAGAGTTAACCTTTTCATTAAGATTATTTACTATTATATTTTTGAAATTAATTGATATGTGGATTAGGTTTATCGTGAATGGTGTTTTTAAATGACATTTGTTCTTTAATCCAATTTACGTTGAAATTGTTATGTGGAATTTGTAAATCTATTTTATAGATTTAAAAGAAGATTTTCTAAAATCAGGTTTTTCCAATTTAATATATTAAATTGGAATTAAGTGGAAATTCGATTGGTAATAATCGAGATGGGCTTCCGTAAAAGAAGACCGATATTATATATGGAATTTAAGAGGCTTTTCCATTATTTCATCAATATTATTAGCCCGATATAGAAATTTATATGGGTTATATATTGATTTAATTTCTGTGGAAATTCCATATTTTTGGAAATTGATTTCTGGTTTATTCTGAACTGTGTTTTAGATGACACAAGTTCTTTAACACAATTTAAGACAAGATTTATTTATTAAATTAATAATCTTGTAATAATGATTTTTGATATTAAAATCAAAATTAGAGTTATTAAATATTTTTAGAAAAGATTTAAGATTTAATTTATTGATTTTATCTTTGATAAAATTAATGAGAACCTTTTAATATAAATATTTTATTAAAAGAACATTCAGAGTTGGAATGTGGCGTAATGTTGGTTTTAATTACAAATACGCGAGTTATTCAGGAAGACCGGGTTTATCCCATTCTGAATAATCATCACGACGCTCAAGGGTCGAAGATGAAGACGGTGGTTGAAGACCGGGGAGCTTCACATCGTTTGGTTGATGATGACCGATATCTTGAATTGGGACTGATCCCCCCAGGCAAGGTAATAAGTGACGATCGTCCAGACGTACTGGAGATCGACGGATACGTTGTTTCGTTCAGTCCCAGAACGGACTTATAAATGGATTATGTGTCTGACATTGTATTCCTTTTATACTACATTTATTGAACGCTACTAATTATATATTTCTATTGGTGGCGAAGGATTTATTCTTTGCTTAACACCCTTCTCTAAGACGTATGAGCTTAGAGGTTATATATATATTGGTAGATGATCAATGGATATGGTCTGACAATGTGGCATGCTAAGATGCATATGAACAAGGCTTATTGTTCAAAAGCAGAGTCTTGTGGTTGATGATCAAAGCACAGGTTGAATAAGCATAGCTTTGTGTATTACGTAGCTTCACGAGCCTCACAACCCGGTGGAGTCTAAAACGGGGGAAGGGAACGCAGGGAGAGAAGCACGTTTCTTTCTAGCTAGGGGTAGTGTCAGTGCTTAAACTGGCTAATATTTTACTTATGTGGATGATGGAATGAGGCGCCTCGGATGATAGGTCCTATAGGATCGGGAAACGTGTGTTCAAGAATAACTAATCCACGAAGCTGTATGTGTGGACCGACCCTGCAGCTTTCCAATGGTTCACTGCGAGGGATCCTGAGACATTAGCTAGAGTGTCTTGAATCGGTAAGGAGCTCCTCCCTAGCCTTGACTCATGATGGAAACCCAATTTCCAATACGATCTCATACGGTTTTGATTGTATTACTAGTATGGAGGCATAGTATATGGTAGCTATGCTTCCTAGGATTGATTCAATTATTTTGAAATGTTTTTATATACACTAATAATAATATCAAATTCGTTTTTATCGTATCAAGCATTTTTGACCATTATAAGGTAAAACTCTATCCTCCGGTTTGCATTGCATTGTGTGATGGGACTTGAGTCTTATGATGGTTTCATTTTTCTGAAAAGCATTGCGTTGTTTAACGATTTACTTTAATTTATGCACCGGCAATCCATTGGAGTAAACCCGTTCCGCGTTAGCGGCGTGGTCCTTGGATTTGCCTTATTACTATTAGTTAAATTAGTTTAGAATTCTCACACCAGTCCCATGACTGACCCATTGTTTGTTTCCACCTTTACAAACTCGGGTGCCCTCTTCTCCACACGGGCAGTCGAGTATTTTGTCTACAGGTACTTATCTCAAGCAGGATTCTGGATTGAAGCCTAAAGCTGTGTCCAGAGCATCGTAGTCTTCCGCTGCGTATTGCATTTAATTTATTGTAATTTATCTTCCGCTGTAATTTTGTTTAATATACTCTGATATGTTCTGTACTCTGATGTAACATTATTGTAATGTTTATAAAAGTCTGCTGTTATTGTTCTGATGTGTTGTAGTCCAAAGTAAGCGTATCCGGCGATTTCCCGCAAGGGCGATTTTCGGGTCGTTTCAGCCCCTTCAAGTTAAATTTTAAAAAAACTTATTCGATAAGGGAAACCAAATTAAAATAAGCAGTTCGTCATTAATGCGCCGAATGTATCACGTAATCAATTATACATGTATTCGATAGTGATATGTCGAAAATTAATAATCATTTCGGTGCATTGCCTCCATAATTATAAAATTCGGCATATTTATGTCGACACAAAAAAATGCTTGATCCTATTCCTCTGAAAATGCTTATCCTTTAGAGTTTAAAAAATCGATATGTGGGAATAAAAAAAAAATACTATGACCTTTGCAATATTTGTTAAGATAAAATTACATTTATTTGTTAAAGGGTTAAATGGGTAATAAAGTAAACTTACCTTTATTTATTAAGGGGTTACTTTTCTCATTGGTACTCCCTTGAACAATTTTTAAAAGAAAAATAATTATCTCCCCCTTAGCAATATTTGGAGTGTCAATAACAATTTCCTAAATATATAACCCAGCTCTCACCTGAATTGTCGCCTTGCCCAAAATCATGAAAAAATTAAAGAAAAGAACCCAAAAAATGTCTTGACCGAACCAGCCTCCTTCAAAAAGCCTAAAAATCTAAGCAAATTAACTGTTCTGCTGCCGCGGCGCCTTCCGCTATCTCTCAGCCAACCATACTCGCCCCACTGCCCTGACTTTCGGCATTCTCATACGACAACGCTCCACAACTACCTACCCTCCTTTTCCATATTCATAAAGTGGAAAAGATCGAACTTTCCGATTCTCGTCTATTCGCCATTTCTTAGAAAGTTACCATGCAGTTCGCTCCCCTCGTGGAGTGGTTTTTGTTTCATGGTACTTCGAGATTAAAATAGTGCATCTTGGTCCTACAGGACCTGCCTCACTTTGCCTCCACACTACTGTAGGTGTCTCCCCTTGTTCGGCCCAAGAAACCTTGATCTAGAATGTGATGCTGAAGTCTGAATCATTGTTATAGAACATATGCTTCTTACGTCTAAGCGATTAACTTGGTAATATATATGAGAATTTCTGTCTTAAATTTATTTTTGTTTTCTATTCACACTTATGGTTAAGGCATGATGAGAATTTCTATCTTAAATTTGATTTTGTTTTCTATCAAGCTTTCTGAATTGCAATCAAGAAATTCCCTTGAGACATGTAAATGTGGATAGAAAACAACTCAACAGCACTGCACTCTCGAAGTTGACCTTCCATGGACGGTTAGGCATAGGCTTGCTTTTTTGTTTGTTGGAGCATCTCCTGGTACATCTTCCTAATTGAATTTTGAACATTTAAATGTTGTTTATTTCATTGTTTTATTTTTGCGAAAATGAGATTCTTTCGACTTTTTTTAATATTCATGATATCACCCTCCTGTTACTAGAAATATTCTCAAGTTCATGTTAAATTGCAGTCATGAAAAACCTACAAGGATCGCCATTGCTGTTTATTTCATTGTTTGCTGAAGTTTTAGTTAGTTATTGGTTGAATTGCTCGTGTTATCCTTTAATTTTCTATCAACATGCAAACAAATATGTTTTTGGTGCACAAATATATGTTTTCATTCAATGCACCATTTTCCTTCTTGTTTCAGGTTTGATTTGCAGTGCTGATTCTGTTCATAATACTTACCATATCCGGTTGAAGATGAATGAAGATTCGATGTGTTGTAGGAATGGTGTTCAATTGAGCTATTTGTATGATTTACAAATTTAGCGTATTATGTAAAAAAAATTACAACGGTGAAAAACAGTTGTAAAATATATATGTAACAACGGTGTCGCAACCGTGCAAAACAACTGTAAAAGATTTTAGTCTATTACAACTTCTTTATAGACGATGGTTATACCCACCATTGTAAAAAGTATTTTACAACGGTTCTCCACTATTGTAATATAGTCATTTTGCTGTAGTGTTACACATACAAATGTATATATTTGATAGAAGAACCCAACAGGGAAAATAAATCTAAGAAAAACAATATTGTTCTGTCCAAGTTTAATGCAGTCATACACATTTTTCATTCTAAAAATAAAACTAATTGCATCAAGCTTTGGTTATGCTTCCAACTAAAATAAAATGAAAGCAAACGAAAATAACTAAAATTAGGATAAAATAAAAAAAAATCATTAAACTAAGAAATAAAATCAACATCTGAATTTTAGATAAATATTGCAGGAAATTAAAAATGTATCAATAAGATACATGGAATTCACCGTGCACACCTTGGAGTTAAAGTTCAACTAAAAATGTGTACAATCAATTTGATTTCAAAATGCAATACAAAATGTAAATGTTGCGTATTTCAAATTTCGGCCTAAACTTCATTCTTTTTACACAACAGGGTTTACAAAGAAGGACATGGGAAACAAAGAAGTGAAATGCCAAATCAATCTCTTTTCCACTTGCATGTTTATTGGAAAGTGCTTCTATTATTTATAGATGACTGATAGCCAGCACCAGCAACACATTATACATCATAATCTGCATAAACAAATGACAAGCTTTAGAGTGGTAAAATAACTAACAACTGTATTGATGAAACAATTTTATGAAATAACAACATATTAAATATTTACTTGGTAACACTCACAACATTATCATATTAACAAATAATAATGAATTACCTAGTTATTTTCACATTAATTCATTATACTCTTAGGAGGCTAATACTATTTTAGATTATGATTTAATATATTAATACATTAAGCAGAATGAATGTTATTCATGAAATGAAAATTGGAAAAGATGCTGCTATTCACAAAAAAAGGAAGTCAAGACTAAAACAGATTAAGTCAATCAAAATAAAAGTAATACTCCATGAGGTATATCATCAACGAAACCCAAAAGTAAGTTAAAAAAATGTATTGAAATCGTAAACTTGGCATGAAAAAACAAAACGAAAACAACAAAGTAAAACATCACGGTACAACTCAATATTTAAAGTCAATTGCTAATTCCACAAATACACTGATCAATTTAGACAAAAATCATTAATATTAATGCAAAACATAAATTGTGGAATGATATGTAATACATAACAAAAATAGATGCACAACAAAAGAATTAACTATTAAATTGATAGGCCCTTATATTTACTCATTTCCTTTATATTCACTTCAGCACATTGATACACAATAATTATACTTATGGAAAAAATAGCATAATGAATTCTAGCACAAATCATTCATTCATTTCTACTTCAGTACATGCCGCCATGATCGTTTTTCTTCTATGTAACATATAAAGCAAGATAAATTGTACTTATTAAATGTATACTAACACTACAAGATGCAGCTCAAGATGTGACGAGAGGGAGTAATGACTTGCGACGGCTAAAAAAGCGACTGTTGCAAGCTGTCGCATAGTATGCTGATACAATCAGCAGACCGCAAGCTTTCTTCCCCATTTCATTTCAAAAAAAAAAAGCCCGACCACCCGTCGCCCCTCATCGCTGCTGCTAATTCGCCGCCCAAAACTCACTTCTAAGCTTCCTAATTTGTGCTGGTATGTCTTCTAACCGTATTTTATATTACTATTTTCTGGATCGCGGTCGGATGTATGAATCCCGTACCGGTAGGAAAGAGTCGATAAAGGAATATTAATGGTGTCCAAGAATTTATTAGATTTGCTAAACCAAATAATCGAAGCAACACAGACATTCGTTGTCTGTGTAGTAAGTGCAGACATCTGAAGCATTGGAAGCCAGATGTAGTAGAAGTACATCTGTATGAATTTGGTTTTCTGGCGAATTATTACTTATGGGATCGTCATGGAGAACTTGTTCAACCTACGTCTAATCCTGTAGTGGTAGAGGACAATAATACAAAGATGAAGGATAATACAACGACGAATTTGATAGAAGATATGTGCAAGATGCAGCACAATCAGTGTTTCCTACCATTGATCAAGGCGACGATGAGAAAGAAAATGTTGAAGAACCAACGACGGAAGCTAATTTTTTTATGATTTATTGAATTCTGCTAAGAGCTCGTTGTGGGAAGGGTGTACAAGCAAAACCGAATTATCTATAACCACTGAATTCATCACTATGAAATCAAAATTCAATCTTACAGAAGGTGCATTGACAGCAGTTGTACAAACTACAAAACGACACATACCGCTAAATAATTTGATGTGCGATAGTCATTATAAAGTGAAAAAACTTATGTCTGCTTTTGGACTACCGTATCAGAAGATAGATACATGTGTAAAAGGTTGCATGTTGTATTAGAAAGAAGATTCTCACCTTATAAAATGCAAATTTTGCAATTGAGATAGATATAAACCAAGAAAAAAGAAAGGAAAAGTAGTTCCATATAAAAGTGCATTATCTACCCATAACTCCCAGACTACAATGACTATATGCATCTTATGCTATAGCATGTCATATGCGATGTCATAGCGTGAGAACACCAGAAGAAGGAACTTTAATACATCCGTCTGATGGTGAAGCATGGAAACACTTGATAGGACTTATCCTGAATTTGCTGCAGAGAGCCGTAATGTTAGGCTCGGTTTATGTACGGTTAGGTTTTCGCCAATTTCTCAATTTGGTAGTAAATATTCATCATGTCCTATCATTGTTACTCCTTATAACTTACCACTATGGATGTGTATCAAAAATCCATATATTTCTAACGGTTGTCGACCCCAGTCCCGATGATTCGACACAAGGAATTGATGTTTATCTACAACTGCTGATTGAAGAGTTGAAAACACTATGGCATGAAGGAGTCGAAACATACGACATTTCGAGAAAAAAGGATTTTCGTATGTTTGCTTCTTTATTATGGACTATTAGTGATTTTCCCACATATGACATGCTTCCAGGTTAGAGCAAATCTGGACGTCTAACTTGTCCTCACTGTATGGATGAGACACGAGCGTTTTCATTAAATTATGGAAAAAAAATCTTGGTTTGACTGTCATCGGTGCTTTCTACATATTAATCATAAATTAGAACAGATAAAAAGAACTTTAAAGCTAACGGAGTAGAGGCTATGCTACCGCCTAAAGTTTGGACAAGCAAAGGGATATATGAAATCGTAAAAGACTATCCAAAGATACATGAAACTGGGAAGCATGTTGAAATTCCAGATAAATCGGACATTCATAATCGGACATACAATTTTGAATGTAAAGCGGAAAACCAAGGACGATGCAAATTCGAGACGTGATATATTACAATACTGTAAATGGACAGAACTTCACTTGTACGATGATAATAAGAAATCCAAAGCATGCTATGAGCTAGACAACAGGCAAGTAAAACTCGTGCTAAAGTGGGAGAAAGAATTAAGATGTCCTGATGGGATTTCTTCTAACCTCTATAGATGTGTGGACTTTAAAAGCCGTCAAGTGAGTGGGATGAAAAGCCATGACTGCTATATAATGATGGAATATTTTTTACCTACGATTTTCAAGGAACTGTTGCCTACAAAAATATGGAGTGTTAAAACCAAATTAAGTATGTTTTATAAACAACTTTGTTCAACGACGTTAAAGGTAGATCGTCTACGTAAGCTAGAAGTAGAAATCCATGTACTACTCTGCAAACTCGAGAAAATATTTCCACCGGTTTTTTTTAATGTAATAGAGCATTTATCTATTCATCTTCCGTCTGAAGCACTTCTCAGAGGTCCTGTGCAATATGGATGGATGCATCCATTGAGAGGTAATTTTGTATTTACTCAATAATCTTGATAGGTTACAATTTAGTTTTCTGTACCAACATATAAATTTAATTAATCTTATTATAGGTACTTGAATCATTTGAAGAAGAAAAAAATTAAGCAAAAAGCATAAGTAGAAGGTTCAATTTGCAAATCGTATTATAATGGCCCAAGAGATTTTCGACCCCGAAAATCAACACAAGACATTCCTGTCGACTATTCAAGCATCAGAAATACTGGATCATTAATAGAAATAAATTAGAGGGTGAGATAAGAAAGAAATATTAGAATATAAGAAGAAGAACGAGGACTAACACAACACAAAGTCTCACATCGCAACGGAACAAGATATAATATAAAAATAAATCTTCACTGAGGGCTTGAAATAAAACTTACAATCATCAGAGTACATCACACATCTGGATAGTTATAATAATATGTCCTCATATACAATCACACAGCGGAATATATAATATTATACGTTGGAACTCTTCCAGCTCGTCTCTTCATAGTACTAGACGGTCTAACCCGAGCATTACATATATCGGGTCAGTCTAGTGAAGCAGAGTGAGAAAAACACACTAAGTTTATGGGTAACATCCATCTTGAATTTTTAAAGTTAAAAAATCTTTTTGAAAGAAAGGATAATTGTAAGACCAAATCCACACATAAATACAGACGGTTTTACCTTACGATGACCCAAAATAATTTTGAAATCATTATATTTTCTGATATTATAATAGTGTCTAAATACATATAAATATCAATCTAGCAGGACGCTTGCATCTCATGCTCTACATATATATAGTATACAATCAAAATCGCGGATGCTTATTGGAGAATGGATTTCCTGGAAAGGTATGGGACCACCTTCCCAACAATGTACCTACGGAGATGAATACATTGGGGTTCAATAAGAACATCTTGCAACCCAGACTAAACATGATCGGCCCCTCACTTCGTTTGAGAGTACCGAATATGTCATTACCACGGTTGGGGGCCAGCCAACCGAACCGATAGCATACATACAAAAATAAAGGGACAACCGAAGGCATTTGAACTCTACAGATCAAGTAATTATATACCCTTTTGATGGTGTGACCCACATAGCCATGCGACCTACCCGATTTTTTCCATTTCCCGGTTGATGAGGCTAGAAGTTAAACGTATTCTTCAGCATAGCATGTCTCCATCCACTTTGAATGCCACATCGTCAGATCCGTCAGATAACACTAATTGACATCCACAAAAATACTCTGGGTGTTAAGCAAGAGAAGGTGTCTTCTCCGCCACCAACAGAAATACGTTTGAAGAATTCAACGTACGTGATCCCTTTGGAAATACTCTGTCAGACACTCGTCCATACAAGTCATCTAGGAACATGATGAACCAAAGGCACCCTCCTACAACATCCTATATAGATATCACCCCAAGGATCAGTAGCGAGCAGTCCTTGTAATCCGTAAATTTCAACCACGATAGAATCACAATTTATCTCTAGGGATCAGCCAGAGATTTGTAAGTAATTCTTCAGTTTTATGAAGATTTACGGTCCTCAATTTCTCCATCTCGATTAATATCTTCCATGTATTCATATTTATTGGTCGGAATGGTTTTCAAATACAATTTCGATCCCGGTCTTTCCGTACCAATAATTGTATAGGCAAGATTTGATAATCGGTTATTTAACTATCAAATGAACAAAAATGAAATGGATATACTGGTCGAATACACATCGTCACTTGGCCTTTTAGATCAAGATAATTAATGATTGGTTAATCAAAACTTCTAAATCTTTTAACACAGTATCCGCTTCTTATTTTAATACACTAATATCCTCAAATCAATTCTTTTAAATACTTAGAAAAGTATCTTATAATCATATCCTATTATCATTTCAAATCCTATGTTACAATGTTACTTATTACCTATATCGAGGAAATCGATTCAACTTATCATTCATAAAACAATCGATACGAAATCTCCTTTTGTTTCGTGATTTGAAAACACTAATAGTCACTCATGCTTTTTAGAATAAACTCATTCTAAAACTTATTTTTTATTTCAAAAATATCGTTATATTTTCGCAACTCCTTTTCTTACCTTGATTATGAAAATATCATTTGATATTCTTTAGCCCACTTTATTTCCTAAACTTTGGAAATACCAATATATATATATATATATATTTCCTTAAATTCTTTTTATCTCCTTCATTTGAAATCTCAGTGCAATTACAAATCCTTCAAATGTATCTGCATTATTATTTCCCATAATAAATCGCTTCTAACAACCTTACCATTACAACAAATATCATCCTCTGATAATCCTGAAGTCGTTTAAGTTGGGGTATTTTAATTACCTCTCAGACCTTGATCAACAACATTCTTATCTTAAGATAAATATGAATTGCAATTCAAAACCCAAATTCATTCTAATACTAACCATTACCATTCACTATTTTATCTACATTACGGTTTTATAAAACCCTCTTACTTTTGAAAATCTCCTTTTTAAATATACTATGATTGCTAAATTTCATTGATTTAGTAAATGATAAAATAAACATCAACTTTTAAACCTTAACATCTTCAAATTATTTATTTTATTATCCGAATTTTTATTACAAATCTTTTGCTTGATCTTTTACTAGATTCCATTACCAGAATCCCTTTTTCTAAACCTCTTATCATTTCCTCTCGATAATCTCATTTCAAATCTCATACATTTCGCTTTATGCCATTATTAAGTAACATTACTTTGAAATTAACGCTTTAATTTCCCATCTTTTTTTATAAACTCATTTATACAATTTTGGTTTAATATAAAACCCTCTCACCTCGATTTCCTTTACTTAAATCAAATATTAAGCAATGTTTACTTTAAGCGCATCGTATTCGCTTAAAATACGTTTATAACTTACTTTACCAAACTTGGTTTAAATATAAACCCGTTCATCAACTAACTTTTAAATTCAATTATATTTCATTACTACTTCGATTACTCACTTAAATGAACTTCATTTTAGAGGTAATCCCTTAAATTATATTCATTATAGTTATAATTTACTTCATCAATCACTGTAATAGATATTAAATTCCCTTTCTAATTCTTATAAAGTTAAACTATTCGTTAAATGATTTCATTAAATTAAGCACAAAGTAATTTAATATAATAATCTATTTCCATTAAAATTAGTTGACTTAGTCAACTTCAAAACATGATTAACCCGTTGATCAACTCTAACTCATCTTTTTCATTTAAATTAATTAATAATATAGTTAATTTAAATAAATATCATTTACTTCGATTATTAATAAATAATAATTGATTCAATATAATCCATTATAATTGTTACGTAAAAACAATTAATCTCAGTTATTTATCGTTGCATTAATCCTTGCTTACTTGCTTCGCACACGGCACATGCTTCGCACACGGCACATGCTTCGCACACGGCATATTTGTTTATTTATAAAAATTAGCTTTGTAACGATCCAGAATTTTTAACCAATTTAAAATAGGAATTATCATTACTTAATTTGAATTTAAATTTGAATTTGACATAAATATATATGGTAATTTTGACAAGTTAAATTATAGATATAAATTTAAATATAATTGCAAAGATATGATAAGTAAGATTTGATAATATATTTTGTCAAAACGGGACTTTTGTCATTACGAGATGTCATTATATTTTGTTGAATCAAATTTTGTTAACACAAATATAATAACATAGCAACACAAATACGTGTTTAAAATTTGTGACTTAATTAAGTGTTTCAAGTTAGTAACACAAAGTGTTAGAAATAATGTCGCAAAATGATTTAATATGAATGTAACATGTGTCCTAAAGAGGTGTCACCACCTTATTCACTTAAGGAATATGTGTTAACATGCATGAATCAAAAGCATAAGGAAAGGACAAGTGTTATGTGAGGTGTAAGCACCTTATACCTTTAAGTTTCCTATATAAACCCACCTTAACCCTCTATTTTCACCATCCTTCTCCATTTCTCATTTCTTCCATTTTCTTTCATCCCTCTCCCCTTCTTATCCATGGCTTCCTAAGCCATTCACCTTTCCTCTTCCTTTCACCATTTTGGCTTAGCCTTTTTCCTCCTCCCTCCTTAAAAACTCGGCCTCCATCACCACCACCACCACCACCTTGCCAAAGTTCGTCCTCCTCCTCTTATAAAGAGATAAGATTAATATATTTATATATATATATTGGCAAAGAAGATGGTGCGCGGAAATACTGTCTGAGGGTTCGTTCAGCTAGGCTCGCCTACCGTGAAGATTTGGAAAGCTGTTAGGTGAGAACTTTTTAACCACGGTTTATATATTTAATTAGTAGCTAGACTAATTTAATATAGTGATGAATTATTATTGGTTAATGATGATTGATATTTGTTGTGATGGATTATGGATGCGAAGTTTAGAACACACACACTAGTGTTATAACGCTTGTGCACAATTATGATTTATTGAATCATGTTGATGATGGTTGCTATGGATGTTTAAATGGTTGTTGATGTCGTTTTGCACACATTATGGCACAACAATTATGGTATCACATTGGTGATCGAAAAATCTCCTTCATAATTAAAAGCAATATCATTATTGAAATTGAAGGTTAATAATTGGAAAAGACCATATGTATGAATTCATATGTATTGTTAAAGTCCTTTAAATAAATAAACTGGAACATTCTAGGATGACAGAGAGGATAGTGTCTAGGCTTGGGTTTGGAAATGAAGTTTCCTGCTCTCCCTAGTTATCCCTAACTGATCCAACGAATGAGAAGGTTAATTTGAAGTTATTTGAATTTAGAAATGAATTGGAATTTATTAAAGTTGAATTTTAGATCCAAAATAATTTGGAAAGTAAATTTAAATGATTTTAAAAGGGCTGTATAAGGATATAATTGTTTTCTAAGATATTTTGAAGTATCGTATAATAATGGTTATTATGGTCAAAATAGAGCTTGTCTCATAATGGCAATTTACGTATTTTAGATGCAAACTTTAAACGCTTATAACTTTTGCAATCTAAATCGGATTTCCATAAAATGAAAAACGTTTGATTTCCATTAATAAGAACTTTCAAATGAGTGAAAGCAGATTTTAAATTCGAGTTATAATTTTCAAGTTATGTTTGAAACCATTTTGGAAAAGAATGATGTAAGAACAATTATTGACCATAACTATAAACAGCTATTTTTAAATGTTTTAAAAATATGGAAAAAATTTGTAAAATCATTACAAATTACGAAAAGGTGTCTTGAATTGTAAAGTTTAAGTTTTGGCTAAAATAAACGATATTTTGATCAAAATAGTTAATTGTAACGTTTTTGTAATGCTTTTGTAACACTTTTGAAATGCTATTGTAACGCTTCCTTCGAAAATAATCTATTTTGAAGTTTTAAAACGTGAACTATTTTTCGAACTATAAGTAATGATTTGTGGAATATTTTCAAAGGTTTAAAAGTATTAGTAATATTTTATATGGAATTTAAATTGATATTAATATGAGTTTTCAATTTTAAATAATTGGATATGGTTGGAGATAAATCTTCAGATGTTGGATATTAATCTGGTAGATGATGATTCTTACTATTTGAGGAATTTAAAAGGTAGTTCACCATTATTCCGCTTATAGTGTGAGTTGGATATCGAGATTAATATTAAGTATAAGTTGATGGTATTTCTATTTGGATCTAATGTCAAAGAGTTGGATAAATCTTTTAATTAAGATACGAGTTTCCTAAGTTGACTGGGATAAGTTGGATAGAAATAATCTTCAGATATTTGATATGAAATTCTGTGGTGTAAACGCATACTATTTGAGGAATTTGGAAGATATTATTATATCGTTACTCCACTTATAGTATTTTTTTGATTATGAGAATTGATATCGAATATAAGTAGATACAATTTCTGTGTAACTTATGTTCAATATCAACTGATTTGGGTTTTGTCATGAATCATATCTTCAATAATATCATTCTTGAAACCCCATGAGATTGAGTTATGTAAATTCATATCGTAATTTGAGGATTTAATCAGATCTTTGATTTGAGGAAATTAAAAGTGAGGAATTGGAAAAAAAGTATAATCTTTTAGTTAAGATTAAAGAATGGAATGTTGGAAAATCAATTCAATTGGAAACTATGGTTGAAATGTGGATTAAGGATTTTCAAAGGAAACTGGATTTTTGATAGTGAGTTATCAAATGGAAAATTTATTAAGGCTTTAAGGCTAAATCATCTTTGATTTAAGGGATGTGTTCTAAAAGAGAAAGGTTAAATATGGATTTTGTAATAATTTGAGAATGGGTCTAAAGAAGTTTAATTTTGACAAAATCCAAGATGGAAGGAGATTGGTAGAAAGCCTGTGTGTTCTATAATTGTGTTTTTTTAAAACTGTGCCTATTATTTGGAAAGACCGGGATCAGATGTATGTCTGAAAACCATTCCAAGTAATAATATGACGTTATGGAGCAATTGAAGACATTGGAGACGATATTGAAGACCGGGACCCTTCATGTCGTAAGGATGACTTGCTAAATGTCTCGAATGGGTCACTCACATTTGCAGATGGATTTTGTATCAGTTAAGTGGCAAGAAGCCTGAACATATGTGAAGGAACTCCGGATTGTGGTTTCGTTCAGACCCAGAACGGACTTGTATGGATTGTGTGTCTGACATTGTAGTTGACTGCGTAGCACTAATCTTTGTTAAATATATATCTGCTTGGTGGCGGAGAATTTATTCTCTTTCTTAACACCCTTCTCTAAAACGTATGAGCTTAGAGGTTATATATTGATTAAAATCAACGATGCATAGTGAATGGACAATGTGTCATACTTAAGTTATGAGATGAGCTATGGATGATCAAAGCATGGCTTATTTAAGCATAGCTTTGTGTATATTATGACCTCGACGAACCTCACACCCCGGATTGATGGTAAACTGGTGGTCAGATTTTTATGTTCATTTCGTATGTTCGGTGCACCAGGATGTGATGATGAAAGGGTACTACGAAATCCCCAGACTGGGAGGCTATTTGTTGGGTACTCAGATTCATGTATGGTGGGTTAGTATAACGGAGTCCGAGTTTGGACGTTATCCGCGAATACTGGGATGATGCACGCAAGAAATTTTTTGAGCCCACGAATGATCTTTCGTACTAGGAACCATCATGTTGGAAACCCAATCTACACTACGATCTCGTACAGTTTTGATTGTATAGCCTGCTGGTTACCAGCAGGATTGTAAGTATAATGGGATGGGGCATTATGCTGGCTAGGATTAATACATTTGTTTGCGAAAAGGTTTTACACACTATATATAATAGTTAAAGAGGATTTTCACGTATGAATAAGGCAAAACTCGTCCATGTGGTGTGTGCTTGCATTGTGTGATGAGGGACGAGCTTATGATAGCTTCATTTTTCAAAAAGTCATTGCGGATTTCTATGCACTGGTGTCCACATGGAGTAAACCTGTTCCGCATTAGCGGCGTGGTCCAGTTAATTACCTAAATTAAAAATAAACTCTAAAACAACTGTTTTGAGTTCTCACACCAGTCCCACAACTGACCTGGAGTTTATTGTTCCTTCACTTAAACTCTGGTTGCCCATAATTTTTACACGAGCAGCCTAGTAGTTTGGTTCGCTGATTTAGCCTTGGTGTTAGTTGGAGCAGGATTCGAGTTTTAGCTGAAGCTATTATGACTTGGAGAATTCACATTCTTCCGCTGAGTTTAGTATCTTTTCCGCTGTATAATCGATGTACTATGATGTACCTCTTGTTACTCTGATGTAATATTATTTTAATGATAATGGAAAAGTTGTTTTATTTTGTGCAAATGCGTAAGTGCCCCTAACAATCTGTCTTTATGAACGGTTTAAGTTGGTTTAATTACCGGCGAAAACCGAGCAAAAAAGCCGGGTCATTACAAGCTTTATAAATCATGTAATAATTAAGATAAGGCACGTGCTTCGCACACGGCGGATTATTTTATACGAAAATGGTGATTAAAATAATCAGCATATATATATGTGGTTAGTTTATTTTCTTTTTATACACTTCACTTAAAATAATATATTTTAAAAAAAACTAATATTCATTTATAAAATAAATTTCATAACTCCATTTCTATCGATTTACCTAACGGTAAATCTATCTTTTATAAAACATTGTATTTTAGGCCATCAACTGTCAATTTCCCAACCAATAATTCCCCTTGGTTTATATCAAAATCACCGTTGAATTTAGATTCAATAGTAAACCGTCCAATCATATTCAGTAACAATTCATATAATGGTAACATAAATAAACATGAATAATCAATTTAACTGAGAACGGTAAATAAATAACAACAGTTCAAGCACCCAATTAAATTTAATACGTTTACATTATAATAAACGTAACCAACAAGGTAAGTTACCTCCATTGGAAATAATCGTTAAAAATAACGATTTGGTTTGATTAAATTAAACAAACGTTTCATTTAAATCAATTAAATAAAAAAATTCAATATATATGCAAACAATCATTAAATCATTCAACCAATAGCAACAAAACACACAATTATTTAAACCCGACTTATATAAATATAAGCGGGGAACTGAGTGAGTTTTACTCACTTTACTTTTCCGTTTATTGTTGATGCTGTTTGATTTCACTTAAATTAAACGAATGTTTAATTTAACTGAAAACTCCAGTCCCTTTCCACTCTGTCTAAATTGATTCCATGGTGTAGCACTCGTCACCACGATTGTAACGCAACCTGTTTTTTTCCACTCTGTAATCATATGTGAGAGTTATTAACATTTTAATATTTATGATTTAATTGAATTAACTAATTTAAATTCTTAACCATAGTTTATAAACTAATTACTTTGGAAATTAGCAAGCAGATTATTTGCTATTAACTCATGCTAATTAGTCATGCTGACTATGATTTGTCTGCTACTTCTTTGGTTCTCTTTTAACTGTTCAGACCCGAGCCGCCACACCACTACCTTTCCACATTTCTGCACTTCATTCTCCATTATAATTTCTTTTCTCTTTCTCTTTTTTTTTGGAAAAGGACAAAGCATGTTCAATCCAATACAAACCCACGTAACCATCTACCATCACTTCGCACCCCTGTTGCACAACTGTGGTGCTTCTCCAATCATAAAATACCCTAAACTGTTATATATATAACGTAGTTCGGACTCCCCTGCTATTTACACA
The DNA here is from genome assembly GCA_030737875.1 of Allium sativum. Lineage (NCBI taxonomy): Eukaryota > Viridiplantae > Streptophyta > Magnoliopsida > Asparagales > Amaryllidaceae > Allium > Allium sativum. Next base: position 763,263,333 of record CM060910.1, read on the forward strand.
GTACGTGATTCTCATCTCCACCCAATACCACTGCCCTTACTTCAAGCTTGACCATGCTTTCTTCCCCAGTATCTTCTTTCCCACGCCCTACTGTAATCCGCTTGCAATCATTCACACACCCATGCTTAGTCCCACGCCTCCACGTCATACTCCCCACTTCCGCCTAAACATTCCCCCAAACTTTCTAGAAAAACTCACGCCATCCTCACCTTCCGCGTCAGAGACCATCGGAGATCAGTCCGCCACTTGTGCTGACATCTCGCTGGAACCCACTTCCTGCGACGCTGTTGCCTACCACCCCTATGCGCAACACCTCCCTTACGGCCTCGCCTGCAGCAGTGCTCCACTCTAAGTTCGCCGCTATCGGATGGATGAGGAGATTGGAATATAAAACGAGGTGTGTGGTTTCAGTTCATTATATTTGCAATATAAACTAAAATAGTGAGATGTATATATTTTTGTTTTGAATATGAAATGACACTTCAGTTTTCAATTTGGAGGAAGGATATTCATTTCGTTTTTAACTGAAGAAATAGGGCTTTTGTTATTAGCAAGATGGGAAGAAATAAAGGAAGCATGCCTTTTGGTTTCACGTTGCTCAAACGAAATGAAATGGGATAACACAATTGTATATATATGCATAGAACCGTGACATCCAAGTTTTAGGTAAGCAGCTACAACATATGGTAGGTTGGCATGATGGGATAAAACACTGGGGTGGAGAAAGGACGCGCAATATATGATAGGAAGGATAGTATAGCTATGCCCTATTTCCTGGCGCATGAAGTAAAATAGAACTAGACAGCTTGTGATGTTTTCTTGGCATTAATAAAATATAGGGTGGCCTTGTACTAGTATAAATTCGTGAGCATTTTCAATGTAGGATACGAGACAGGTGGGTAGCAGGTGTACTTTACACAGGCTTATATATAGTTATAAGGTAGACGTTGGATCAATTTTGTTTTGTTATATTATAGTATATAGACATGCGAAATGTTTAGGAATACTGTAACAACCCGTATTCTACGCATCGGAGGATGGTAGAATATTTCTTTCTTTCTCGTATTAGGTCCTATGGTCATGAAGAGTTGGGAAACGACTATTGAGGTCAATTCCCATGTTCATGATTTTTGTCGATTTTTAAATGACCATTTTGTCCCTACCTGGTATTGTTTTGGCCATAACTTTTGACCGGAAAGGAATTTTGATCTGAAACCACTTCTATTAGGTTCGCTTGATGGTTTACCTTTCCGTAGAGTGGTCATAATAGCAAAACGGACTTACAATTTGGGAGATATGGCTAAAATAAGGTTTGGAAGGTGAAAACTGCTTAACCGGGCCAAATAGGGTGATTAGTGAATGGGCCCATAACCCATTTCGGGATAGGGTTATGGGGAGGCTGAAAAGAGTTAGGGTTTCATTTCATTTCAGTTTTCTAGCCTCCACTTACCTCTTAGAAACCCTAAAAATGGCCTCCAACCTCTAAATCACCCCCAAATCACTTTCTAATCAAGGATTAAGCTTAGCAACACCAAATCAAGGGAGATCTTCACCAAATCAAGATTAGAGCTGCTGTTTAGCATTAGTATTCGCGCCATATGATAGATTTATTTCAGATCTAAAGTTTATTTGTGGCTAAGATGAGTGATTTGCATAGTTCCTCACTAATTATGGTTAATTAAGGGTAATTAGTGATGATTAGCGAATTTATACACTAATAAATTCTAGAAAAATATTTATAAATTCTTAAATAATGTTTTAGACCTCTGTTATAAATTTGGGTTAATTTGATTAAGTTTTACTAATCACGTCACTAGTTTTGCTTAAACATGCTTAAGGGAAAATTTGGGGTTTTGGTTATGTTTGATCCATTTTAACCTATCATATTGATATTTTGGTGTTTGAGGTCACTTCTACTTGTTGCTATGACTGTATGATATGTTTTGTGATTGATTAGATTAGATATAATGGTCGAAAATGCCGTCGAGTGGCGTAAACAGTTGCTGGAAAGAAGTGCAGAAATTTGGTCGATCCAGATCGGATGGGAGAAAAGAGTCCGAACCCCCTCCAGTTGTTGTATTCACGAGAAGATCTTGACCCGAATCCCGACCTGATCTGCCCTTGTGTGCCGCTCCGACCCGAACCAATACACTATGGAGAAGCTCGACAGGCTCGAACTGACCTGGAGCGCTTGGGGAGAAGGATACAAACCGATGGGAGGAAGTCGTCTGATCTGAACCGATAGAGGAAGTCATCCGATCCGAACCGATGGGGGAGGCTATCCGATCCGAACTGATGGGTGAAGGCTATCCGATCCAAACTGAACTGAAGAGGGTGCTATGAATTGAGATGAACCCGAGCCTATATGATAATCATGATCTAAATAAAGACCGATCCGATGATGACCAATAACCTGAGATGCAAAGGTAGTCCAAATGGAAGTTAGAGCTCAGGATCCAGTTGGGAACCAATGAGTTCACTTCATGATTGGGCTTTGCTGCGGGATGTGTGCTAAGGAGTTGTCGATGTTCATAACTACGATTCACCACTGAAAAGGGATGATGGGCTACGTATCAGTGCAGTAGAGTCATCACGACTCGAGGGGCAAAGTGATCGTAGTAAGACTATGAGCCAGTGGAGTGGAGCCATTGTGACTCTATGGGGCAGAGTGGACATAGTAAAGGATTAGTAAGGCTATGAGCCAGTGCAGTGGGGTGTGTACGACTCCATGGGGCAAAGTGGACATAGCGAAGGATTAGTGACTATGGATCAGTGCAGTGAAGCCGTTATGACTTCATGGGGCAGAGTGATCATAGCAAAGTATTGGGTGATCGAAGTGGTGGATATCGTATACTTTACGCACTGAGTGAGAGATGTGAGGATGGTTGCTATGTTTGATTGTTTGTCATCACTATGACATGCACACCCCTACCCTGTTATCTTTACACCATTTGTTTAGTGGCACCTCAGAGTGTTGTACAGTATGTAGTGCTAACTCTTTGGTTGCAGGTCCAGGTTCAGGTATGGTTTAGTATACCTGTTATTGTTCTGTTTAGCTGCTTATCACTCATACCAGACTTTTTGTCTGACCCAGAGTTTTATGTCTCTTCTTATTACTCTGGGTGCTCTCACGAGCAGACTAGAGACAGGTTAGCTGGTGATGCACGAGTAGCTGATTCGGAGGCGAGCAGGAGGCTTCCACGTATAATATATATATATATATATATATATATATATATATTCTCCCTGTGTCGTTGGTGGTCACTACTTGGGCATTAGTAGTGTACCCCCCTTATCCTGCTTTTACCTTTAGAGACAGTTAGAAAATTTGTAATAATGATGTGGAACATAAGCTGTATTTGGATTTTCCGCTGCTATGATAGTTTGTTTTTCAGCTTATGCACTATCTCACCTGTTATATGTCAAGTATGTTGTTATTATATTTTGTTTTATGCGCTGTGAAACATTCTATAGGTTCCTTGTTGATTCTTCGACTTCTTTCTTTCCTTCTGATGACCGTCCCGTGCTCACTGGACATGTGTACAACGCACTTTTGGAGTAAATGTCGGTTGGTGCGGGGCAGGCCGTCACATTTGGTATCAGAGCTCTAGGTTGCGTAGTTAACCTAGGGAAAGACACTAGGGAGAGATAGTACGTATATGAGAGTGCGTATTTGTGATTACTTTAGTTTTCAAAAGCTATATATATATTATTAGTATAGCTAAGGATGAAGTCGCACTGCACTAGCACCACTATGGAGATGGTTAATCGTTTTCTCTTTATAGATTGAACGATGAGCCGATACGCAAGAGGTGCTGGTAGAGGAGCCAATAATGGGAATGCTGCTGACATGAGGGCGATATTTACTGACCTCATGAGAGACATGCTTAGGGATGTGCAAGGGGGCAGCTCCCAATGCCGGTAATGGTGGTGGTCCAATAGTGCAGGCGCTTAGGGTCGATTTCGCCAAGCTGTGCAAGAATTACACTAGCCTTGGTGGGAAGCCATTCCACGGAACGGAGTCGACCACGGATGTTCAGGATTGGTTGGATAGCTGTGATCGTATCTTTGATGACTTGGGTATCGAGGATGCGATGAAGAGAAGGCTAGCGTCTCGTCAACTGCAAGGGCGAGCAATGAATTGGTAGAATGCTATTAACACAGCCACTCCAAAGGATCAGGTTACTTAGGATCAGTTTAAGGCTCGCTTTAGCGACAAGTTTATCCCAGCTGCTCAGAAGTCGGAGTTGTTTAGGAAGTTCTTGGAGCTTAAACAGAATGGTAGGGCAGTCTCGGACAATATTGCTGAGTTCGACACTTTGTCGAAGTACGGATTATCCCTTTTCGATACTCTTGAGAAGAAGAATGAGTAGTTCATTACTGGTTTGGATGGATACTTGGGGGAAAGGCTTATCAACCACATCGATGAGACTTTTGAATCGATTTTGGGGAAAGCTTTGAGATCAGAGAGTCTTTACCCTAAGTCAAAGACTGAAGTTGCATCTGCAGAAGGACTGAAGCCGCAAGCAGGCGGTGGAGGCAAGAATAACACTCAGAACAAGAGGAAGAAGAACCAAACTAAGGATGGCCAGAAAAAGAGCAAGAAAGATGTTGAGTGCTTCAGCTGTGGTAAGAAGGGCCATTATGCCAAAGAGTGTCGGGCCAAGCCAGCGGATAGGAAGTGCTACAACTGTGGCCAAGTGGGACATCATAAGGATAAATGTCCGCAACCTCTTAAGGAGAAGAAGATTGTGAAAGCATATGTTATCGGTGCTATTCCTTCTTCGTCGAATGCCCCAACTGCGGCGGAGAAAGGAAAGAATGTCGTCATTCAAGGTATGCTTTCTATTCATGATGTACCTGTTCGAGTTTTTTTGATACTGGGGCTTCCCGTTCCTTCATATCTAGTGACCTGGTAGATAGGTTGGGACTGGAACCCGAGATAGTTGATAGACCGTTGGTTGTGACGAACCCGATTGGTGGTTCGACTAATCTTAGTATGATTTGCCGAAATTTGGTCTTATCGAGTCATGGATGTATGTTTGTTTGTGATTGCTTTGTTTTGGGCTTTACTGGGTATGGCATTATATTGGGGGTCGATTGGCTCCAAAGATACAGGGTGGTGGTAGACTGTGAGGGCTTTTTGGTGACAGTTAGGGCGGATGATGGGCGGAGGGTAGTGTTTGGTAGTCTACCTAGTGATGGGTAATGGTTAGTTTTACAAATTCCCTCGACATCCCGAATGATGAGTTGTCAGATGTGCCCGTGGTTGGCCAGTATCAGGACGTCTTCGAGGAAGTGACCGGACTTCCACCACATCATGAGATTGAGTTCCGTGTTGATTTAATGAAAGATGCCAGACCTATAGTGATTCCACTTCGTCGTATGGCACCAAGGGAGCAGCGAGAGCTCGGGGTGCAAGTAAGCGATCTTTTGAAGAAGGGGTTTATTAGAAGAAGTGTCTCCTAATAGGGAGCACCAGTTGTGTTTGCCACTAAGGCAGATGGTTCCCTTTGTTTGTGTGTGGACTATCGCGAGTTGAATAAGGCGACGAGGAAGAATAAGTATCCTCGACCACGGATAGATGATTTGTTTGATCAACTGGACGGAGCAAGAGTGTTCTCCCAGTTGGACCTCGCGATAGGATTTCATCAGCTTCGAGTAGCGGCTGAGAGTGTTCCGAAAACGACATTTAGGACGCCATCTGGATTCTATGAGTGGTTGGTTATGCCATTTGGGTTGACCAATGCACCAACATACTTCGTGGATCTTATGAATCGAGTATTCAGAGATCAGTTGAATAAGTTTGTTCTTGTGTTTGTAGATGACATCCTTGTTTACTCGAGGACAGAGGAAGAACACAAGGGACATTTGAGGATAGTGATGGAGGTGTTGAGGAAACACCAATTGAAAGCGAAATTTTCTAAGTGTCACTTTTGGAGGAGGGAAGTAAGATTCTTAGGCCATGTTGTTTCAGGGAATGGTATTGCCGTGGACCCTGCGAAGGTGGCTACGGTACAGGATTGGCCTACGCCCAAGAATGCAACAGACGTAAGAAGCTTCTTGGGGTTAGCTGGATATTATCGTAAGTTTATCCAGGACTTCTCCAAGATAGCAACACCGTTGACTCAGTTGACTAAGAAGAATCAAGCCTTCGTCTAGGACGGAGAGTGTGAGAATGCATTCAAGAGTCTAAAAGAAAAGTTGATGTGTGCGCCAGTGTTAGTCATTCCTAAAGGGAATGAAGAAATGACGGTATACACGGATGCTTGTGGTACCGGACTAGGTGCTGTATTGATGCAAGGATGTAGGGTTGTAGCTTATGCTAGTCGGCAACTAAAGCCGCATGAGAAAAAGTATCCTACCCATGATTTGGAACTGGCAGCGATCGTGTTCGCGTTGAAGATGTGGAGACATTATCTCTTGGGAGAGAGATTTGAGTTGTTTACTGATCACAAATCATTAAAGCATCTCTTCTCTCAAAAGGATCTAAATCTCTGACAGCAAGATGGCTAGAGTTGTTGGCTTCGTATGATTTTGATATCGCATATACACCTGGGAAAGGCAATGCGGTAGCTGATGCCTTAAGTAGGAGACATGCCAGTTTAGGGGCTATGTTTCTTGAATGGAAGCAACTGGAGTATATCGCAGGGTATGATTTCAGACCAAAGTGCGAATTAGATCTAGATATATTAGCTAGTTTGACGATCAGACCCACCTTGATTGAGCGGGTTGGTTCCAGCTAGAGGGACGATCCTAATCTATTGGAAATCATCTCCAAGTTAGAGATAAATATCGACGGTGAGGAGATGAATTTGTATGGGCTTGATCGAGAAGGATGGCTTCGAAAGAATGGAAGACTAGTTGTACCCAACGTGAATGGTTTGAGAGATGAAGTGCTTAGGGAATATCATCACTCAAAACTGACTATACACCCCGGTGGTGATAAGATGTATCGAGACATGATGTAGACTTACTACTGGGAAGGGATGAAAAGAGACGTTGGGAAGTTTATATCCAAGTGCATGAATTGCCAACTAGTTAAAGCCGAGCAAAAGAAGCCTAGTGGTTTGTTACAACCATTAGAAATTCCCGAATGGAAATGAGAGCAAGTCTCGATGGACTTCATTGATGGTTTACCAAGGACTAAATCGGGACATGATAGCATTTGGGTAATTGTGGATCGATTGACTAAGAGTGCAAGATTTATACCAGTCAAATCGACTAGAACGGCAGCTAATTTAGTAGGATTGTATATGAAGTGGGTAGTGAGATTTCATGGAGTACCTAAAAGCATTGTGAGTGACCGAGACCCGTTGTTTACTAGTGGGTTTTGGAAGAGCTTACAAGAGGCTCTAGGGTCGGAATTATATCTCAGTACCGCGTATCATCCTCAAACCGGCGGTCAGACAGAGAGGGTGAATTGTATATTGGAAGATCTCTTGAGAGATTGTATATTGGATTTTGGTGGATTATGGGATGACCATTTGCATCTAGTAGAGTTTGCATATAATAATAGCTACCAATCCAGTATCGGTATGGCTCCATATGAAGCTTTGTACGGAAGACCGTGCAACTCACCATCATGTTGGATAGAGACAGGCGAGAAGTTTGTGCTTGGACCAGATGTGGTGAGGGAAACTTCAGATAAGATTAAAATCATTCAACAACGGATGAAGGCTGCCCAGGATAGGCAGAAGAGTTATGCTGACAAGAGGAGAAGAGACTTAAAATTCTCCGTTAGTGACTTGGTGTTTGTCAAGGTTTCTCCGTTGAAGAGCGTGATATGACTTGCCAGGAGAGGCAAGTTAGCACCAAGATTTGTTGGTCCATTCCTAGTTCTCGAACAAGTTGGGAATTTGCATATAGAATTGAATTACCAGAGAAGATGCCAGGAGTTCACAACGTATTTCATGTTTTCCAGCTAAGGAAGTTCGTGCACGACCCAGATATGACTATTTCACCTGATCAGTTAGAGGACTTCGAAGTGGAACCCGAGGCGGTTGGGAACCGCAAGCCGATTCATATTGTCGAGCACGATACGAAGCAACTTCGAAGGAAGGCGGTGAAGCTAGTCAAGGTTCAGTGGGGCGAGAACGAGAAACACTGTACTTGGGAGACAGAGGAGAGCATTAGGAAGACGTATCCAGAACTCTTTTCCTGGTAAGGTTTACTTTGCAATTTTATTCTGCATGTTAGGATAGACTTGTTTTGCTTGTTTTGCATGTTTGATTGTTGTTCTATGGTTGATAGGCATGCGGGACCCTTTGTGTGTTTAAGTTAGGGAATTTCGGGGCGAAATTTCTTAAGAAGGGGAGAATGTAACAACCCGTATTCTATGCATCGAAGGATCGTAGAATATTTATTTCTTTCTCGTATGAGGTTGTATGGTCATGAAGAGTTGGGAAACGACTATTGAGGTCATTTCCCATGTTCAAGATTTTTGTCGATTTTTAAATGACCGTTTTGCCCCTACCTGGTACTGTTTTGGCCATAACTTTTGACCGGAAAGGAATTTTGATTTGAAACCACTTCCATTAGGTTCGTTTGATGGTTTACCTTTCCGTAGAGTGGTCATAATAACAAAACGGACTTACTATTTGGGAAATATGGCTGAAATAAGGTTTGGAAGGTGAAAAACTGCTTAACCGGGCCAAATAGGGTGATTAGTGAATGGGCCCATAACCCATTTCGGGATTAGGGTTATGGGGAGGCTGAAAAGAGTTAGGGTTTCATTCCATTTCAGTTTTCTAGCCTCCACTTACCTCTTAGAAACCCTAAAAATGGCCTCCAACCTCTAAATCACCCCCAAATCACTTTCTAATTAAGGATTAAGCTTTGCAACACCAAATCAAGGGAGATCTTCACCAAATCAAGATTAGAGCTGCTGTTTAGCATTGGTATTTGCGCCATATCAGAGATTTATTTCAGATCTAAAGTTTATTTGTGGCTAAGGTGAGTGATTTGCATAGTTCCTCACTAATTATGTTTAATTAAGGGTAATTAGTGATGATTAGCGAATTTATACACTAATAAATTCTGGAAAAATATTTATAAATTCTTAAATAATGTTTTAGACCTCTGTTAGAAATTTGGGTTAATTTGATTAAGTTTTACTAATCACATCACCAGTTTTGCTTAAACATGCTTAAGGGAAAATATGGGGTTTTGGCTATGTTTGATCCATTTTAACCTATCATATTGGTGTTTTTGTGTTTGAGGTCACTTCTACTTGTTGCTATGATAGTATGATATGTTTTGTGATTGATTAGAATAGATAGAATGGTCGAAAACGCCGTCGAGTGGCGTAAACAATTACTGGAAAGAAGTGCAGGAATTTGGTCGATCCGGATCGGATCGGAGAAAAGAGTCTGAACCCCCCCCCCCAGTTGTTGTATTCACGAGACGATCTGGACCCGAACCCCGATCCGATCTGCCCTTGTGTGCCGCCCGACCCGAACGAATACACTATTGAGAAGCTCGAGAGGCTCGAACTGACCTGGAGCGCTTGGAGAGAAGGGTCTGAACCGATGGGAGGAAGTCGTCTGATCCGAACCGATGGAGGAAGTCATCCGATCCGAACCGATGGGGGAGGCTATCCGATCCAAAGTGATGGGTGAAGGCTATCCGATCTGAACCAATCTGAAGGGGGTGCGATGAATGGAGATGAACCCGAGCCTATATGATAATCATGAACTAAATAAAGACCGATCCGATGATGACCAATAACCCGAGATGCAAAGGTAGTCCAAATGAAAGTTAGAGCTCAGGATCCAGTTGGGAACCAATGAGTTCACTTCATAATTGGGCTTTTCTGCGGGACGTGTGCTAAGGAGTTTTTGACGTTCATAACTTTGATTCACCACTGAAAAGGGGTGATGGGCTACGTATCAGTGCAGTAGAGTCATCACGACTCGAGGGGCAAAGTGATCGTAGTAAGACAATGAGCCAGTGCAGTGGAGCCATTGTGACTCCATGGGGCAGAGTGGACATAATAAAGGATTAGTAAGGCTATGAGCCAGTGCAGTGGGGTGTGTACGACTCCATGGGGCAAAGTGGACATAGCGAACGATTAGTGACTATGGATCAGTGCAGTGAAACCGTTATGACTTCATGGGGCAGAGTGATCATAGCAAAGTATTGGGTGATCGAAGTGGTGGATATCGTATACTTTACGCACCGAGTGAGAGATGTGAGGATGGTTGCTATGTTTGATTGTTTTCCATCACTATGACATGCACACCCCCACCCCGTTATCTTTACACCATTTGTTTAGTGGCACCTCAGAGTGTTGTACAGTATGTATTGCTAACTCTTTGGTTGTAGGTCCAGGTTCAGGTATGTTTTAGTATACCTGTTATATATTGTTCTGTTTAGCTGCTTATCGCTCATACCAGACTTTTTGTCTGACCCAAAGTTTTATGTCTCTTCTTATTACTCTGGGTGCTCTCACGAGCAGACTAGAGACAGGTTAGCTGGTGATGCACGAGTAGCTGATTCAGAGGCGAGCAGGAGGCTTCCACATATGATATATATATATATATATATATAGATATTCTCCCTGTGTCGTTGATGGTCACTACTTGGGCATTAGTAGTGTACCCCCCTTATCCTGCTTTTACCTTTAGAGACAGTTAGAAAAGTTGTAATAATGATGATGTGGAACATAAGATGTATTTGGATTTTCCGCTGCTATGATAGTTTGTTTTTCAGCTTATGCACTGTCTCACCTGTTTTATGTCAAGTATGTTGTTATTATATTTTGTTCTATGCGCTGTGAGACATTCTACAAGTTCCTTGTTGATTCTTCATCTTCTTTCTTTCCTTCTAACGACCGTCCCATGCTAACTGGACATGTGTACATCGCACTTTTGAAGTAAATGTCAGTTGGTGCGGGGCGGGCCGTCACAAATACGTTGGCCCACACATCTTAGAATAGTTAGCATGTGTGGTTAGCTTAAAACTAGGTTGTGCGTGTAATTCGAAAAGAAACACTGATGTAACCTGCTAGTTGCAGGTGTACAAATATCTTACGGATGAAGTTATATTTTTATATTGATTTTCTTATATTCATTTAATAATAGATGAATTATTACTATGTGAAGTTAACGTTTGTTAATCGCACCACCACACATGGTCTTCAAATGCGACGAAAATAGATGTGCTACTATGTCTTGACGTTACGGTCACAATGAAATAAATTTCGTTGAATACCTACTCTATTTGCACAACGTTGTTATTTTAGTTTCAAATTATTCGTCATTCATGGTTAAATTTCATCTACTGACAAAATAACTCCTATTGGCCCCAAACTGGAAATATAGCAATATCTAGCTATACGTATTCCAATAAAATTCGTTTTGTCGAAAACGGAATTTGTTTGGAAAACAGATATTTATACAGCTTATATAATATCGATAAAGTATAAATTAAATCCAAAATAATTGAATAAAATAATTATATCGAATATATCCAAATAAAATTATATACATCACTCCAAATATAAACCAGTATGAAATTATAATTCAATATTAACATTTCCAACTTGAACGATATTCGAATATATAGAATTCCTTATTAAATAAATTAACTAAACGTTATAATTTATAAACGATTTTCATAGCGACTATTTTAAAATTTGATTTGGACATAACTTACTATATATACGATAAAATTCTGATTTTTCTCTTTCCTTAGAAAATTATAAACAATTAGATTCCAACGTTTCTTGTTTCACAGAGTTCCGGCTTAAAACGATTATGTATAATCAATTGAAGTTCAAAACTCAATATTATGAACTACCATGGCGTTTCGAGTTCATTTTATATTAAATATAAATTAAACGTTAAATCATCGTTTAATTAACGAATTCAATATTAAAATCCAATAATAATCCAAATATAACCTTTAAAACATATTTTAATATTCAAATTCAAATAGCTGAAAAATACGGGTTGTTACACGTACCATGAAGAAGAAGCTTCATTTTTTTTCTCCCATTACTTTAGTGAAGATGTGAACTTATCTTTTGTAACTGTTCCCTATAATGAAGAAGCTGTTGAACATGAGTCTTCTCAAACAGTGTTATCTATTTTTCGACAACACAGAAGACCTGCTGGAAAATGTATGGAAATATGGTTAAGCGATAAAGACTACCATGTGGCGCACACATATATTCTTTCAAATTATGTGGAAGTTTCACCATTTGTCAGGTAATACTAAATTCATGTACAATTCAATTATATATATATATATATTTATATTAATAAAAAGGAACATAAGATATATTTGCAGCATATACGAATCACAACATCCATCCTGTGATCTCAGTAAAGAATTTGCTGGATGGTTTTCAGACTATGTTCATGATCCCAAAACTGTGTTGTTAACGAAGGATTATGACATATTGTTAACGGGCCAAAAAGAAATGTCAAAACTTATCCAATATATTTCGCCAATGGATTTAAATTCAACGCTAATGATTACGGAGCTGAAAAATTAACATATAACATCAATGCATATGTCAAAGGTAGTGATAATCCAGAGGAGCATATAAAAGATTTTTACGACGTCTTAACGCAAGTTTTGGAGATGACATATTTTGTACAGCCCACAGAGAAAAAATTTCTATTCAAATTCAACTAGTTTAGCAATGTTCCTGGTTCTAGAATTAACATGCACAAATATTATAAGCTAACTGAAATAAGGCATACGTCCCATTACTATAAGTATGATCCTATCGTATTAGCTAATCAAGCATTACATGTCTATTTTGCTCCAAATCCGTCCTTAAAAAAAGTTAAAGCAGATTGGTGGCTGTTTGTAAAACAAAAGCGAGATTTACATTTAATGGAAATAATATTCCAGATGAAGCAACATATCAAGTGCATCTTGAGCCAAATACTGAAATAATAATAGTTGTTGACATTGATGTAGGGTCATTGAATGATGAAGCGAATGTATTAATAAAGCATTTGTAAGTACTGAAGAAAACGATATAGAGTATGATACTGAGTCTAGATCAGAGGACGATGAAGACTAATGTTATGTACTTATGTTATGTACTATTATGAGCAATGTAATGTATATGTTATTTACTATTCTGAGCTATGTAATAATAATGATGATGACTGTTCTTAACTATGAATTTACTTACGCTCTTTACTATCTGATTTATGTAATGATAATGATGACTATATATGTCATGCATTATGAATAGTTATGCATTGTGTTCTTCTCATGTACGATTAATGTAATAATAATGACGAATGATGTTAATAATTCAAGTTATTTTTTATGCATTATATGATTGTGACTGATATGTCTGATCGTATACGATCGAGGAGTACGTCTCAGCCGATTCCTTCACCATCTCTTACACCCAGAGCAGGTCCGAGAAGCTCTGAGCTAGATATGCGCCAAATTGCAGAGATTGTTCCGAATAGTGCAGGGTAAATATCAAATTTATTTCAATTTACATTATTTAAAATATATGAAATATCTATGTCAACATGTACACACGGGCTTTGAGATTGAGCCATCAGATTTCATTCTAGACGTATCGAGGGAGTCTTACAAGGGTAGAATGACTGGGACTTGGTCGCACTGGGATAGTATCCCACCTCATATCAAGAACGCCATTCCAGCTGATTTGTTGGTAAGTATTTTTTATATTATTATCAAAAATTAATATACTATAAATAATTCAAAATAAATTTGATATGCAGGCCATTGTACGTGTGGAGCCGCAGGACGTGAAACTTTTTTTGACTCACTGGAATATGAAGATGCATAAAAATTACTGAGATGCAATTTCAAGGGCGAAGACATCTGGTAAGAAACCTCTGTGGATGGTAGATGATGTTTGGGCTAATTTTCTAGCATACTAGATACAGAAGAATCTAAAGTAAGATATAATGAAAATATTTACAACTATAGCTGATTGCATTATTTTAATTAATTGTGTATCGAATTTAACATAAAGTAGTATCCAGAAATAAGGCAAACAGAGTTAAGAATTCTGCTTTACACCATGGCGGCTTGAAATCATTGCAGCATCATAGAAGAGAACTGATATAAAATTTCAATATTTTTAGCATACGTTCATGTAAACATTTAGTGTATATCATTCATAATTATCAATAATTTTATTACTGTATATATACTTAGGTAAAAAAATTAGGAAGGAACCATCGATGGCAGATGTTTTCAGACACACACATGCGTTGGAGCATACCGACGAAGAAGGGAACATTACGTATGATTAGGTAGACGACAAGGCTACGAGTGCCATGGTAAATATGTGTATCCATAATTAAAATGTTTCATATTCTTTCATCCCATAGTATATAAGTAAATTATATAGCATTTATGTTAAAATTATTTTGGTATTGTAGGTGAGATATGACACAAAGTCAGATAGAGTGACACAGACTATTGGACGAGAGGAGCTTACAGTTGTAGAGTCCGATCTTACTTGGGATACTATTATTGATCCGCCTACTCGTAATAGGGATATAACTTCGACAACCAGGAGGTAAACCTTTTTTAGATTATAAAATAAAATTATGAATATAGATTGAATTATTAACTTTAATGTGAACTTAATTATTTCGCAGACTATTGCTTTTCAGCGAGGTTATAGGAGGTCCATGGAGGAGGAAGCTATAGCTTGGATGCAGCAGTAGATGGATGAGATGAATGACTGGCGAAGAAGCCAGCTTGCCCAACAAATAGATGAGCGCATTGCAGCGTACTATCAGGAGCATGGGTTTATTCCTGGGGAGGGAGATGCTGCTGCTGAAGGCGAAGGCGAAGAAGAAGAAGACGAGGACGACGAGGAGGAAGATTAGTTTGGTTGTTCTTATGTTTGGGTATGTACATACACTTAGTTTTTTATATGCTAGATGTACGTACAATGATATGTGACAATGGTATGGTGTGTTTGGATATATATGACGATGATATGTGACGATGGTATTACGTTTTGGATGTATCACGATGGTATGTTATGATGGTGTTTTGAATTTAGTTGTTTTTTTTAAATATTATGATTTGGTAATTGATTATTGATGAGTATTGGTGAATTTATGGAATGTTAGTGGTGTGATAGTCAGTATTGATTATACTGGACTGATATTAGAATGATATTATTGCCGTGTGGATTGAGGGAAAGGAATTGTATAGTGCAGAAAATATGTACCAAATTTACGATGGGTAGCAACGGCTTACAGGTTCCAGAGTTGCTACAGCTAGCAACGCCTTACAGGTTCTAGATATGCAACGGCTAGCAACGGCTACCTCCGAAAACAAACTTCTTGCCACATATGATGCCACGTGGACAAGTTGGCGTTGCAAATTAAGCAATGGAGCCATCAGCTTTTCCATCGTTTTTCTGTTGGCGATGACTTAAACTGCGACGACTATTTGTGACGGCTCGCGACGGCCGCCGATGCTTTTTTGCCGTCGCAAATCACTGTGTTCTTTGTATTGTACATCATAACCAAGACACTAAATAAAAATAAGGATAATCTTAACTACAATGTAGTTTCACTCATAGTATATTATTTTCTTCTTTAAATATGGATATTTTTTAATGATACCATATAAAAAATTCAGACGAAAGGCATACATAAATGACAATAGCGTTAAGAAAATATTAATGGAAGGTACAAAGTAACCAAATCAGGAAAATTGATATATTTAAATTAGGAACAACAATAATAATCAACAAAATGAAAAATAAAGAAAATATTGTGTTTCATTTTACTTTTAACTTTGCTTACATTAGGATATATGATGATAGGATAGTAAAAGAGATACAGATTATAGTATATACAAGTCAACGAGCACCGCCCTGGATATAAGAAACAATACCGTATACATGAATACGTAATACAGTTTTTTATCATGTCTTTCAGGATATTAGAACATGAAAACCCAAGCATGGAAATAGTGCGTGCAAAGTATTGACATTGGTTGAAGATTAAAGAATAGGAAAAGGTAGCACTAAGATAAATATTCTTCATCATACCAATTTCATTTAAGAAATGTAACAAATTATTTGTCTCCATTGTTTTAACCATAATATGTTTTTCAACTTTAAGTAAGTATGTCTCCATGATAGTATATAAAGCAACTTAAATAGATAGAAATATAAACAAATATTGTTCTCTGAATATATCGATCAAAAGTACAAATAGTAATCAAGTAAAGAAAACTTCCATATTTGGATTAGAAAATGTAAAAATCAACATATTGGTAGAAAAAATAATAATCAACACGTGTAATGAAATATGAAGGAAACAATAGATTTTATTTTTATTTTAAATTTTCTTGTATCATGATCCATGAAATCATGTGCCTAAGCAATATAACAAATAGTTTATGTCTCTATATTTTCAATCGTAATCAAAGTATGTTTCTTCTTCTTTAAATATGTATATGACTCACGGTTAAACAACTTAAAGCAATTTAGAACAAATACATATATAAATAATTATAGTTTTGATAAAATATTAATGAAAAACACAAATGGTAATCAATTTAGGGATATTTCATATTTAAATTAGAATAATAATGAATAAATGTAATTAAGTATAATGGAAAGTACATCTTTTATTTGTTTTCAATTTTTCATCTATCAGGTTTCATGAAAATACAAAATAACAAATGGAATATATATATATATATATATATATATATACAGGGCCGGTCCTGAGTATTTGTAAGCCTAGTGCGGAAAGAAAATTTTGGGCCCTTAATTTTTTTTTATGAAATTGAAGTTAAGTCATATGTCATATCATTGTCATATGTCAACTAAATTTTATTATACTCATGACATGTTTAACTGGTAATAAGCAGAAACAAGAAAGTTGAATAAATTTTCCTAACCTTTCTAAAGCAAACTTAACAAGTGTTGGATCTCATTGTTCCTCACTAAGCAGATCATAATGGAGATATATTACGCATCCTGACAAGAAAAAGCAGCTCTAAGTAAATAACTCATTAAAATTAATCTAAATTTGACATAAATTATATGGGGTGAACATCATATAATAAGACACATTAAGCAAAAAAATAAGATATTATGAATTATAAATGAAGTTAGTATACCTGTACAAAGATCATGGGCAAAAACAAACATCAATTCTCATTTAAAGTGACATCTTCTTGCATTTTTTGAAGCAAAATCATCGATAATATGCTCCACTTTGATATTTTTCAGCATATGCTTTTCAATGCTCGAAATTGCTAAGCCATTCAACCTATCTTGAGTCATACTTGTGCGCAAATAAGATTTAATTAACTTCAACTTTGAGAAACTCCGCTCAGCAGAAGCCACAGTAATAGGTATAGTTAGCAAAACCCTGTAAGCAACCAAAATATTTGGAAACATGTCCATCTTCTTCACAAATTCCAAAACTTTGATAGAATTCCATGGAATCTCACACTCATATGCTACACTAGGAAGCATTTCCTGTAATATTTGTAATTCAGAAAGTAAGCATTTTCCATCAATATCGCAATAATCACCATGAGTAAAGGACTTTTCAAGTTTTACACAACATTCTTTCAATCCTTCATCATCCAAAGAAATCAACCGGGAAGCATCGAACAAAAAACCAAATATAGACTCCAAAAGTTCCATTTGTTCGAACCTTATCTTCAACTGAGAGAGTGCCATATCAACTAGAACAAGAAAGTAATCAGTTCTAAAGTTCTCTGAAGCAGATTGTTGTTCTCTTTCCGTGTTAGGATTCTCATCAAATTGTCTATTTCTTTTAATCCTATGCTTTATTTGAAAAACAGGTTCAATGTCCATTTCATCTGCAAGTTCTTTAGCATCAATCATAGCTGACACAAACCCATTTTCCCTATATTTCTCAAAGAAAGAAACCAACCCTTTTAAACTTGCAATTGCTACATCAAGACGCATATCTTCAGATTGCAAATTTTTGCTCACCAAATTGATTTTGTACAGAATTTCATGCCAAATAATTAAGCTCAATAAGAATTCAAAACTTGAAAATTCATTAGAAGCTAATTTTTCAGCATACCAGCTTATTTTTGGATCATCAGAAACTTCAACTAGTTTCAGTAAAGCATCTCTAATTTTAGGAGCTTGAGTTCTTATTGCTTTAACACTTTCAATTCGACTTTCCCATCTTGTCACACATAGGGATTTTAAAGTCAAATCATCAACATATTCAAGCAAAAGATGCCATCTTTTAGTGGAATTTGCAAACACATTATATAATGCTTGACACGCTCCAAAAAACGATTTTCCTTTCACACAAGAGTTTGCCATATCTGAAAGTACCAAGTTAAGAGAATGTCAACCACAAGGCATATAAAAAGCTCTAGGATTAACATCAAGCAATCTTTTTGAACACCTTGATGTTTTCCCCTCATATTAGAACCATTATCGTACCCTTGTTCCCTTACATCATTAATATCTAAATCAAGAGAGCTAAGAGCAGCTTCCAATTCACCAAAAAGACCCAAGCCAAAAGTGTTCTCCACTATCAAAAACTCTAAAAAATATTCTTCTATTTTTATTGGGTAGCTCACGACATCAACACATCTAATCACCAAAGTCATTTGTTCAATACGACTTGAATCATGAGTACAATCAAGGATCACAAAAAAATATTTTGCTTTTTTTTTCACTATGGCACTTTTGACACTCGATGCCAACATTTCAATCAAATCATTTTGAATTTTATGACTAAGATAATGATAATGATAATGAATGTCCCTATTTTGAATGAGTCTAAAATGATGTTTCATTACAGGATCAAACTCAGCTATTGACTCCAGAAAACCCAAAAAATTACCATTTGAATCTTCAAATATTTTGTCATGCGTCCCACGAAATGCCAAATTATTCATTGCAAGGCGTTTAACAACAACAATTATTCTGATCATAACATCTCTCCAGTGTTCAGTGTCTTTTTTTATTTGCTCTTGCAATTCTTTATCAATAGTTTGATTTGTTTTCAGTCTAATTTGAAGTTCAGCCCAAGCTCTAAGGTTAATAAGATGTTCACGACTATCTTCATGTTGCTTAAGTTTTTCACCCAAATGCACCCAGTCATCTACTCCGGAACTTGCTAAATTGCTTTGTGAACGAGCTTTTTTCACAACTTTACAACAAAAACAGAACACTTTATCTAATTCCTTTGAGTAAACTAACAATTTTCTGTCAATAACTTCCCCGTTTCTTAATTTCTGATCAAAATAATATATAGAGAACCCCCTATTGTACTTATCTTTAGGAAAATTGATATTTTTTCTCTAACAGGACCATTTTCAACAAGCAAATCCCTCATTTTATTATTTAATCCATCCCACACTCGAGGATCATAAATATTCAAAGACAGGGAACCAGGATCACTTGGATTAGTTTCTTCCCTATTTTCACTAAGCATATTTTCAAACACATCAATTTCTTCTTCAATTACTTCATTTTCAGTCTCTTCATTAACCACATTCTCATCTTCTATAGAATTTCTTATAATTTCAGGCACTTCATTTTCAACATCAGGCACTTCATTTTCTTCAGGTGGTTTGGCTTTTTTCCAAAGTTTTTCAAGTGATCCTTTAAGGGGTTTAATCTTCTCTTCTTCCTCTTTTTTTCGTTTTCTTTTCTCATGACCGGACATGTGTTTTTTATTGAACATTTTCAACTTAAATTGCAACACCGAATGGGAGGATGAGAATAATAATAAAACCTGGATGAATAAAATAGTGTCACAGTGTAACGACCCGCAAATCCGTGCTACCTGAGTTGACTAAATACACCACACGTCCAACCCAAATAACACAGAAATACGACTCATTATTAGAAAGAAGTTAGAGGATGAGAAATAGAAAGAAAGAAATATTAGAATAGAAGAAAACGAAGATCACAAACTCACAGCGGAACGAATAAAATATATTATATATCATAAGCTTCGAAATACAAATTTGTTTGGTACATATATACATACCATCATCAGAGTACACATAACATTTGATCCAGCGGAAGTAACTCTAGATAACTAACGTTGAAGCCTCCTGCTTCAAGCTCCTCCAAGTGTATCTGTAAAAGCCTGAAACACTTGACTGCCCGTACAAATTTGGGCACCCAAGAGTTTAGGAAAAACAAAACAAAATAAACTCTGGGTCAGTCATGGGACTGGTGTGAGTAAACTCCAACCACTTGTTTAACTTTCAAAACTCTTTTCGAAAGAAAAGATAATAGTAAGACCAGCCCACACATAAACACGGACGGTTTTTACCTTACTATAACCCAAAACACTTTGATACAAAAATCCAGTGATATTATAATAATGTCTACATCAAGTAAATAACCAAATAGTAGAACGCTTGCATCTCACGCTCCACATATATATTATAAAATCAAAAAAACCGCATGGCGCCTATTGGAGATTGGATTTCCAACATGACAAGGTATGGGACCACCTTCCGATGGTGTATCTCTAGAGGCGAATACACTGGGTTCAACAAGAACATCTTGCAACCCGGCTCACACATGACCGACCACTCATTTCACTTGAGTGTATCGAATGTATATCACCAACGGTTGGACTCAAACCACCGTTTCCCGAATGGGCAGAATCGATAGATTTAGAAACAAAAGGAATTTCTCTAGATAGGTGATTATACACCCTAATGGGTGCGACCCACATAGCCATGCTGCCTGCCCGATTTTTGTCCTTTCCCGGTTGTTGAGGCCTGAGGCTACGAATACTTACCATTCATTGATAGCACCATTACTTTGAATGCCACATTGTCAGATCCGTTAATCACTAGTTGAGTTTGCACAAATATTCTGGATGTTATGCTAAGGGATAAATCCGTTGCAACCATATATATCCATACAGACCAACCCATTTGATCATTGGAAATACTCTGTCAGACATCCGTCCATTTACGTTCGTTCTGGGACTGAACGAAACCGAAGGCACTATTTCTATAAATAGAAAAGCCCTTGCACTTTACTCCGTCTTCAATATATTCAGCATACTTGGTTCGCAACGCTTATGCCGATACGGAGTGGTTCTTCGGATAATAATCCAACCGGTCTCTCCATATTGACAACGATGGTCAAAACTTCGATAGTCTGTGATTTAACTATCGAATAAAAACAAGTGTTCATCCAACATATCAAACAAATCACTGGGCTCTTTAATTAATATTTCATTAATTAAATCTCTTCTCCATTTCCTTATCAATATTTGTTATCCAAATATTTTCAATAGTCAATCTTGGCTCTTTACGCTATTTTTGATTTCGTTTCCTTATCGAATTCTATATATATCGATATATAGATTTCTAATTGTCAAATTTCTTTAAAAATATTCTCACTCCTTAAATATCCGGAAAAATTCGCCATAACCTCCCCTGTATCGGGAGCATCGGGAAATTTCAAATAGCATCCCGGTATCTTCCAATCTCAAAAAGAAAAAGAAAAAGCCAAGCGGCTTGCCGATACGGCGCATAAATCTCATATATGAATTAAACATGTACCTTTTTGTCGAGCACATAAATTATATACTTTATATACTTCATCCCATACCTGTCCAACACCTGTTCACCTGTTTTCAATTCAATTCAATACCATCTAATCGTTTGAATTCAGTTTCGCCCATTTATTCTTTAATTAGTCGTTTTGCCTATTTCACTTCTTTGTTGAACATAACATGTTCAAACAAAATATTTAATTAGCTTGCTCATAACCAAATTGAATTTCAATTTCAATCCTAGTTTCCTGTTTGATTTCGAATATAAATTTTCAAATCGAATTCGCTTATTCAAAGCCCAATATTAATTCGAAATCTCATCAACTAATTTCTATTCGCATTAGTTAACTCTATTCAATAAATCAAAAATCTGATTTCTGTTTCAAAAATCGATTCATTACTCCACTTGAGTTCACACATATTTTATAACTCAAAATCTGGATTTTTCTAAATAGAAATTTCGATTTTTATTTGCTTAAAACCCTTTAATATCATTAAATAAACCGTTATGGTTTTATAATGGTTCTGGCGCTGCTTTTCTGAAAATTTGATTTTGACATAACTCAAAATCTATACGACGAAATTCAGATTTTTCTCTTTCATTTGAAAACTATTGTCTAATCGGTCCTGACGTTTCTTGTTTCAAAGAATTCCGACTCCAATTGAGTCCTGTATACTCGATTGAAGTTCGAATCGCTATTTTACGAACTGCAGCGCTGCGGCGAGTTCGTTTTAATTATAATTATATATATAAACTTTTTAAACCTCTTAAAAATGAATTCAACTTCGTCCAATATATATATATTCATATATATTTCAAATTCCATTTGAATCTTTATATTTCAAATTCCATAGTTTTAAATCCTGTATTCAAATCCCATTCGAAATCCTTTATTCGAATTCCATTTCAAATCATTCATTCGAATTCTATTTCAAATCCTTTATTTAATTTTTACTTTAATTCAGTTCCTTTTGAATTTCTATATTTGAAATTCATACTTGAAATTCCATTTCAAATTCATACTTGAAATTCATACTTGAATTCAAATATCCAAACACCATTTAAATTTCTATTTGAAATTCTAAATGTTTCAGATTCCATTTCTCTTATTTGAAATTCCCAAAATTTCAAATTACATTCTTCTTTTTATTTGAAATTCCATTTTTGAATTTCCTTTATTCCAATCCCATTTGAATTCTAATATTCAAACTTATTTTCAACGCCATTTGAATTTCTTCACCCAAGGCCATTTGAATTCCCTTGAATTCAAATTCCATTTCAAAACCCTTTTGATTTCCTATTTTGAAATCCTATTTTGAAATTCTATTTCCAATTCTACTTTGAAAAATCCTATTTTCAAAGTTTATTTCAAATTCTAATTTTTGAAATCTCATATTCAAATTTCTACTTGAATTTCTATATTCAATTCCATGTTCAAATTCAACACTTGAATTTCTATTTCAAATCTCAATTCAAATTTCATATTTAAATTCCATTCAAGTCTCTATTCACATTTCACATTTGAATTCTTCTTTGAAATACTATATTTCAAATTCTATTTTGAAATTCTACATTGAAATCTCTATTCGAATTTCTTTATTCGAATTCCTTTGAATTCAGATTTTATTTTAATTCCTTGAATTCAAACTCTACTTTGCATTCTAGTTTCATCTATTCAAGTTCTATTTGAACTTCTATTTGAATTTCTAATATTCAATCTCCTCTTAAAATTCAAATATTTAAACTCCTTTAAAAATTCAAATGTTATACTCAAATTTTATTTACATATTTAAAATCCCATTTCAAACCTTATTTAAATTTTCTTCTAAATTTCAAATATTCCAACTCCTTTCAATTATTTAAATTCTATTTAAATTTCCACTTAAAAATTCTATTTCAAGTCCTATTTTGAAATTTCATTTCAAAATTCTATTTTGAAATTTTCATTTCAATATTCCATTTGAAATTCTATATTTTCAAATTCTACTTGAATTTCAAATTCTATTTGGGAAAAATAGAATTTTCTTTTAAACCTCAAATATCATTCTCATGATATTTCAATAAATTAACAATTTGCCCAGTGATATTTAAAACAATCAAATCACTCAATCTTCAATCATTTGGTTTTTAACACATCATATATGAATATATATGAAATCAAACAAACAACAAACAACAATATATTTTTGAGGAATCCAGTTGGATTCCTCCAACCTATTTTCCTGCATCCACAGATGTTAGCACATAAATAATACCCATTCTGCTTCGTGGCAGAATATCGCGGTATAGAAGGTCATCCACTATCATAGCGTGGGGCGTATAGGGTAATCATCCGCTATGAAACTGCGGGCATCCGCTAATGAGACTGCGGGAATCCAACCAATCAATCAACCCAATATATATATATATATAGCCTAAATAACTAATATATATAAAACAAGCAGAAAGCATTCACACAAGCAACAAACAATTATTTTTAATGAAATAAAAATAATTCTAAAGGTGAGTGAGATTTACTCACCTCGTAGTTTTTTTTCCTTTTTCTGAATATCCAGTTAATCTCCATATCTCGCTCTATAAATCATCTTAAATGAAATTTACCTAACACATACGATTATTCGATTTAATTTAACGATTAAACGGTTACTCATTTAAATTAATTTCTACCAAATAAATAAATAAATTCTGGTGTTTATATTTCATAAAATGTATACCTTAAATCCTGAAGCCAATCTCGGAAAAATCATTGGTTTCACTCTACTTGAACATCCCAAGATTTTTCCCATTTCCTACTTCGACTTTTCATCGACCATCTTTCCGACAATCCACCATTCCTTGACATCACCCACCACCACTGCCATTATATCAAAATACTGCAACTGGTTACCTCTGAAATGCCTTAAAACCCATCAACTATGTTGACCCGACCAACTCCTTCTCCCTCTACAGACAACATCCTCTCAGCCTTCGAAAATGCCGAGATCAACAACTCGATCCTCTGAAATCGTGATACCTGAATACGTCAGTATCCCCTCCTGCGAGCACAGTTCAACCCGCGGCGACCTCTCATCAACCTCGCGCCCCCCCTTATAGACATCGCGACCCCTTCTGGCCATCCCCGAAATGAATCTGAACCCCTAAATCCCCAAATCATCGTCGCCTTCTACCGCTGATCGAAACCTCTGCAAAATCGCATCCACAACTTCGAGCGCCTTCAATTTGGTGTCGAGCTTCCGATTTCGAGCTTCAGATGGCTCATGGTTCCATCGCGATTTCATCAGTGCGATCCCTTTTTTTTTTTATATATATATATATATACGGTGGAACAACTTCTGAAAGAAAGAAAGGAGAGAGGAACTTGAATGGGATTTCTAAGTGGAAGGAATACGAAGGCGATCGGTTGATTTTATAGGAGAGAACTGGGGAACATTGGTACGAGAGGGCATTAAAATCATGTTTGCCTTAGTGCTGAAGCTAGGAGACAGAATATACAGCTCGAGAGAGATAGATTTGCGTTGGTACCAAATTTAGGTCGGCCCTGGTATAGTCTTAGGGTGGCTCGAACTGATGCGAATTAATTTTTGATTTTAAATAAATAAAATATCTTTTGGTCCTTAAATTTAAAACCACGAACCACTATTTCAGCAAAACAACTGATGTTCCTAACATTATTCACTATTTTGAATCCAACGAAATAGATTATATAATTTAATTTGAACGTAATATAAAATAACCATTTTAAATAAATATAATTTAAATTCAACACGATAATTCGAAATTTGGATTACCGTTTCCGTATCACGATAATTCGATATAAAAATCGAAATTGATATTTTGAATCCGATAAAATTCCTTTATATTATCAATTCAATATTTAAAACCATATTGAATAATTAAAATTAATCGATGAAAAATCTGGGTCGTTACATTCTTCCCCCCTTAAAATAATTTCGTCCTCGAAATTGCTAAGGTAGAAAAAATGGTACAAATCCATTACTTTTCAAAACTTCTTTATATTGAAACTCAACTCCTCATATTTCAATAAATTAATTTCAACCAAAACTTTTGGTCTTCACACATTTGCTTCGAATGATCTACGATAAATCCATTTATATCCAATCTATATTTCAAATAAACCTATTCAAATTGATTCTAATCAATTTACTTACTTCGACCCATTTAACTTGTTTAAGTTAAATTTCAATTCCAGAATTCAAATCCCTGGGTTTTCTTTTCAAATTCTTTTGAAATTACTTAAATATATACATATATATATTTATTTCCATTTCAAATTCAAAACATTTAAATATTCAAACCAATTTGTTTTCTTTCAAACAAATTTCCATCAAAACTTTTTCTAAGGTAGCAATTCATCACTTAGAAACTCGAAAATGAACTCTGATGAGGCTGCAGTCATCATCAGAATTATTTCCCAGCCACTGAAGTGAGTTTAGTGCTTTATTATTTCAAAATCCATTCAAATATGCTTTCGATTCAAATCCTTTCAAATTAATGCTATATTACCTTAACATACTTTGAAAAATATTTTTCAATTTCCCAGGATTTTGAATTCTTAATTCTGGTTCGAATTTAATTCTAATTCATCTCATTTGTATATTTAATTCCTATACAAATTCTACTTGGTTATAAATAACCATTTTAATTTTATAATCTCGTCTGATTATAATCCTAACAATCGACACATCCATATAATAATTTCGGAAAATTATTCCTTCTATATCAAAATAGAAATTTAGGTAAAATTATTTCATTTACCCACTTTAAAACAATATCATGTCGTATTTTCTGTTCAAGTATTTAGAAATCCCTATCGACTTCGTGGCGTCCCACGATTCGACCAGAATTCATAAACCACTCAACAGACTAGCCAACACAATATAAAACAACTTTTATATAAATTTACAAATACGCTCTCTCGTATATATACGCTCAACTCATTCTAGGGTACTACTGACCCTATCTCTAATGAGCACATGCCACACAAGCCTAGGTGTTCGCTCAACCTAAGCTCTGATACCAACTGTAACGACCCGCAAATCCGTGCTACCTGAGTTGACTAAATACACCACACGTCCAACCCAAATAACACAGAAATACGACTCATTATTAGAAAGAAGTTAGAGGATGAGAAATAGAAAGAAAGAAATATTAGAATAGAAGAAAACGAAGATCACAAACTCACAGCGGAACGAATAAAATATATTATATATCATAAGCTTCGAAATACAAATTTGTTTGGTACATATATACATACCATCATCAGAGTACACATAACATTTGATCCAGCGGAAGTAACTCTAGATAACTAACGTTGAAGCCTCCTGCTTCAAGCTCCTCCAAGTGTATCTGTAAAAGCCTGAAACACTTGACTGCCCGTACAAATTTGGGCACCCAAGAGTTTAGGAAAAACAAAACAAAATAAACTCTGGGTCAGTCATGGGA
The DNA here is from genome assembly GCA_030737875.1 of Allium sativum. Taxonomy (NCBI): domain Eukaryota; kingdom Viridiplantae; phylum Streptophyta; class Magnoliopsida; order Asparagales; family Amaryllidaceae; genus Allium; species Allium sativum. The sequence continues at coordinate 763,290,327 of CM060910.1, forward strand.
CTGGTGTGAGTAAACTCCAACCACTTGTTTAACTTTCAAAACTCTTTTCGAAAGAAAAGATAATAGTAAGACCAGCCCACACATAAACACGGACGGTTTTTACCTTACTATAACCCAAAACACTTTGATACAAAAATCCAGTGATATTATAATAATGTCTACATCAAGTAAATAACCAAATAGTAGAACGCTTGCATCTCACGCTCCACATATATATTATAAAATCAAAAAAACCGCATGGCGCCTATTGGAGATTGGATTTCCAACATGACAAGGTATGGGACCACCTTCCGATGGTGTATCTCTAGAGGCGAATACACTGGGTTCAACAAGAACATCTTGCAACCCGGCCCACACATGACCGACCACTCATTTCACTTGAGTGTATCGAATGTATATCACCAACGGTTGGACTCAAACCATCGTTTCCCGAATGGGCAGAATCGATAGATTTAGAAACAAAAGGAATTTCTCTAGATAGGTGATTATACACCCTAATGGGTGCGACCCACATAGCCATGCTGCCTGCCCGATTTTTGTCCTTTCCCGGTTGTTGAGGCCTGAGGCTACGAATACTTACCATTCATTGATAGCACCATTACTTTGAATGCCACATTGTCAGATCCGTTAATCACTAGTTGAGTTTGCACAAATATTCTGGATGTTATGCTAAGGGATAAATCCGTTGCAACCATATATATCCATACAGACCAACCCATTTGATCATTGGAAATACTCTGTCAGACATCCGTCCATTTACGTTCGTTCTGGGACTGAACGAAACCGAAGGCACTATTTCTATAAATAGAAAAGCCCTTGCACTTTACTCCGTCTTCAATATATTCAGCATACTTGGTTCGCAACGCTTATGCCGATACGGAGTGGTTCTTCGGATAATAATCCAACCGGTCTCTCCATATTGACAACGATGGTCAAAACTTCGATAGTCTGTGATTTAACTATCGAATAAAAACAAGTGTTCATCCAACATATCAAACAAATCACTGGGCTCTTTAATTAATATTTCATTAATTAAATCTCTTCTCCATTTCCTTATCAATATTTGTTATCCAAATATTTTCAATAGTCAATCTTGGCTCTTTACGCTATTTTTGATTTCGTTTCCTTATCGAATTCTATATATATCGATATATAGATTTCTAATTGTCAAATTTCTTTAAAAATATTCTAACTCCTTAAATATCCGGAAAAATTCGCCATAACCTCCCCTGTATCGGGAGCATCGGGAAATTTCAAATAGCATCCCGGTATCTTCCAATCTCAAAAAGAAAAAGAAAAAGCCAAGCGGCTTGCCGATACGGCGCATAAATCTCATATATGAATTAAACATGTACCTTTTTGTCGAGCACATAAATTATATACTTTATATACTTCATCCCATACCTGTCCAACACCTGTTCACCTGTTTTCAATTCAATTCAATACCATCTAATCGTTTGAATTCAGTTTCGCCCATTTATTCTTTAATTAGTCGTTTTGCCTATTTCACTTCTTTGTTGAACATAACATGTTCAAACAAAATATTTAATTAGCTTGCTCATAACCAAATTGAATTTCAATTTCAATCCTAGTTTCCTGTTTGATTTCGAATATAAATTTTCAAATCGAATTCGCTTATTCAAAGCCCAATATTAATTCGAAATCTCATCAACTAATTTCTATTCGCATTAGTTAACTCTATTCAATAAATCAAAAATCTGATTTCTGTTTCAAAAATCGATTCATTACTCCACTTGAGTTCACACATATTTTATAACTCAAAATCTGGATTTTTCTAAATAGAAATTTCGATTTTTATTTGCTTAAAACCCTTTAATATCATTAAATAAACCGTTATGGTTTTATAATGGTTCTAGCGCTGCTTTTCTGAAAATTTGATTTTGACATAACTCAAAATCTATACGACGAAATTCAGATTTTTCTCTTTCATTTGAAAACTATTGTCTAATCGGTCCTGACGTTTCTTGTTTCAAAGAATTCCGACTCCAATTGAGTCCTGTATACTCGATTGAAGTTCGAATCGCTATTTTACGAACTGCAGCGCTGCGGCGAGTTCGTTTTAATTATAATTATATATATAAACTTTTTAAACCTCTTAAAAATGAATTCAACTTCGTCCAATATATATATATTCATATATATTTCAAATTCCATTTGAATCTTTATATTTCAAATTCCATAGTTTTAAATCCTGTATTCAAATCCCATTCGAAATCCTTTATTCGAATTCCATTTCAAATCATTCATTCGAATTCTATTTCAAATCCTTTATTTAATTTTTACTTTAATTCAGTTCCTTTTGAATTTCTATATTTGAAATTCATACTTGAAATTCCATTTCAAATTCATACTTGAAATTCATACTTGAATTCAAATATCCAAACACCATTTAAATTTCTATTTGAAATTCTAAATGTTTCAGATTCCATTTCTCTTATTTGAAATTCCCAAAATTTCAAATTACATTCTTCTTTTTATTTGAAATTCCATTTTTGAATTTCCTTTATTCCAATCCCATTTGAATTCTAATATTCAAACTTATTTTCAACGCCATTTGAATTTCTTCACCCAAGGCCATTTGAATTCCCTTGAATTCAAATTCCATTTCAAAACCCTTTTGATTTCCTATTTTGAAATCCTATTTTGAAATTCTATTTCCAATTCTACTTTGAAAAATCCTATTTTCAAAGTTTATTTCAAATTCTAATTTTTGAAATCTCATATTCAAATTTCTACTTGAATTTCTATATTCAATTCCATGTTCAAATTCAACACTTGAATTTCTATTTCAAATCTCAATTCAAATTTCATATTTAAATTCCATTCAAGTCTCTATTCACATTTCACATTTGAATTCTTCTTTGAAATACTATATTTCAAATTCTATTTTGAAATTCTACATTGAAATCTCTATTCGAATTTCTTTATTCGAATTCCTTTGAATTCAGATTTTATTTTAATTCCTTGAATTCAAACTCTACTTTGCATTCTAGTTTCATCTATTCAAGTTCTATTTGAACTTCTATTTGAATTTCTAATATTCAATCTCCTCTTAAAATTCAAATATTTAAACTCCTTTAAAAATTCAAATGTTATACTCAAATTTTATTTACATATTTAAAATCCCATTTCAAACCTTATTTAAATTTTCTTCTAAATTTCAAATATTCCAACTCCTTTCAATTATTTAAATTCTATTTAAATTTCCACTTAAAAATTCTATTTCAAGTCCTATTTTGAAATTTCATTTCAAAATTCTATTTTGAAATTTTCATTTCAATATTCCATTTGAAATTCTATATTTTCAAATTCTACTTGAATTTCAAATTCTATTTGGGAAAAATAGAATTTTCTTTTAAACCTCAAATATCATTCTCATGATATTTCAATAAATTAACAATTTGCCCAGTGATATTTAAAACAATCAAATCACTCAATCTTCAATCATTTGGTTTTTAACACATCATATATGAATATATATGAAATCAAACAAACAACAAACAACAATATATTTTTGAGGAATCCAGTTGGATTCCTCCAACCTATTTTCCTGCATCCACAGATGTTAGCACATAAATAATACCCATTCTGCTTCGTGGCAGAATATCGCGGTATAGAAGGTCATCCACTATCATAGCGTGGGGCGTATAGGGTAATCATCCGCTATGAAACTGCGGGCATCCGCTAATGAGACTGCGGGAATCCAACCAATCAATCAACCCAATATATATATATATATAGCCTAAATAACTAATATATATAAAACAAGCAGAAAGCATTCACACAAGCAACAAACAATTATTTTTAATGAAATAAAAATAATTCTAAAGGTGAGTGAGATTTACTCACCTCGTAGTTTTTTTTCCTTTTTCTGAATATCCAGTTAATCTCCATATCTCGCTCTATAAATCATCTTAAATGAAATTTACCTAACACATACGATTATTCGATTTAATTTAACGATTAAACGGTTACTCATTTAAATTAATTTCTACCAAATAAATAAATAAATTCTGGTGTTTATATTTCATAAAATGTATACCTTAAATCCTGAAGCCAATCTCGGAAAAATCATTGGTTTCACTCTACTTGAACATCCCAAGATTTTTCCCATTTCCTACTTCGACTTTTCATCGACCATCTTTCCGACAATCCACCATTCCTTGACATCACCCACCACCACTGCCATTATATCAAAATACTGCAACTGGTTACCTCTGAAATGCCTTAAAACCCATCAACTATGTTGACCCGACCAACTCCTTCTCCCTCTACAGACAACATCCTCTCAGCCTTCGAAAATGCCGAGATCAACAACTCGATCCTCTGAAATCGTGATACCTGAATACGTCAGTATCCCCTCCTGCGAGCACAGTTCAACCCGCGGCGACCTCTCATCAACCTCGCGCCCCCCCTTATAGACATCGCGACCCCTTCTGGCCATCCCCGAAATGAATCTGAACCCCTAAATCCCCAAATCATCGTCGCCTTCTACCGCTGATCGAAACCTCTGCAAAATCGCATCCACAACTTCGAGCGCCTTCAATTTGGTGTCGAGCTTCCGATTTCGAGCTTCAGATGGCTCATGGTTCCATCGCGATTTCATCAGTGCGATCCCTTTTTTTTTTATATATATATATATACGGTGGAACAACTTCTGAAAGAAAGAAAGGAGAGAGGAACTTGAATGGGATTTCTAAGTGGAAGGAATACGAAGGCGATCGGTTGATTTTATAGGAGAGAACTGGGGAACATTGGTACGAGAGGGCATTAAAATCATGTTTGCCTTAGTGCTGAAGCTAGGAGACAGAATATACAGCTCGAGAGAGATAGATTTGCGTTGGTACCAAATTTAGGTCGGCCCTGGTATAGTCTTAGGGTGGCTCGAACTGATGCGAATTAATTTTTGATTTTAAATAAATAAAATATCTTTTGGTCCTTAAATTTAAAACCACGAACCACTATTTCAGCAAAACAACTGATGTTCCTAACATTATTCACTATTTTGAATCCAACGAAATAGATTATATAATTTAATTTGAACGTAATATAAAATAACCATTTTAAATAAATATAATTTAAATTCAACACGATAATTCGAAATTTGGATTACCGTTTCCGTATCACGATAATTCGATATAAAAATCGAAATTGATATTTTGAATCCGATAAAATTCCTTTATATTATCAATTCAATATTTAAAACCATATTGAATAATTAAAATTAATCGATGAAAAATCTGGGTCGTTACACACAGTCTGTAGCCCGAGCAATTTAACAAGAGGACTTCACGGCTTCACCAATCTTTACTGCACCAAGTAACAGCAACTCAGCAACCAATTCTAGAACGAATTTTTTTTTATAAAAAAAGCAGACTTCGAACGGATAAAAAATATATATTGAAACACCTAAAATTATTTACCTGCCTACGGCGAAAGGAGTTCAGAATCTCAAAAGAGCAGCAGTAGAAATTTGGTTTCTCAAACCCTAGAGGGCGGCGGTCCTGGTTTTTCGTCAAAAAAGTAATAGTAGAATTTTTTTTGTAATGGCCGAGATTTCTTATACAAAAGGTAATAGTTGGAATTTTTCTCAGACCTAAAAAGGCGGATTGTTGGTAAAAATGGTAATAGTCGGAATTTTTCTCAAAGCATAAAAGCCGAATTGTTGGTAAAAAAGGTAATAATAGAAATTTTTTGTAATATTGCAGAATTTTGGTAAAAATGCGAATTTAATTGTACCGAAACATGGTGGCAGAGCCTTTTTATTGCCCATTGGGCTGTTTTCAAAGGGACCAGTGCACATTCTCGGTGGGCCCCACACCAAATAGCTCTATGCTAGTTATAAGAAACAGTGGCATATACACATACATCTAAATGCAAATTGCAGAATGTCTTTATAGGATATTAGAAAATGAAAACTTAGGCTTGCAGATAAAGTGTATAACTATCTGAAGCATAAAAATTGGAAAAAGGAACATGGGGTTCCTATGATAGAAGATAAGTTGTGAATATTGCTATGAGCAAGGAAAAGTCTTATCCGTATGTGAAGTTTTAATAGTAAAATATGATTAGTGTAGAGAAAAAAGATTAACTCTACAATTTTGGATGAAAATTATGTAAATAGAAATTTAATAATTATACATGCACCTGTTATTTCCAAAAATATCAGAATCAATGGTCTTGGATTTGTCATATGAATATCATTATTTAAAAGCTTTCAATCCATGACTTTTTTGGTAGGAGATCCTAGAAAGCAGTAGAAGTAATATAAAGGTTAAATATATTGAGATAAGTGAGATTCAATGTTTAGGCTGAAAGACAATTAACTCTTTTTGTAACATCCTGAGATTTAGCGATAATTTATATTATTAAATTTAATGTTGATTTTGGATAACAATAGATAAATTAAAGGTTAATAAAAATTATTAAGTGAATTTAATTGATATAAACTTGAATAAGCTTATTAAATGGTGAATTCAATAGGTTATTAATATAATAACTTGTATATAATTATAGATATAAGATTTGGTTATTAATTGAAATAAAAGATACTAAACCAAATGTTGCTAATAAATAGCAATATTTCACGTGATCATATTGAAATGTATTAAGTAAGGATAATTTATAGGTATGTGAATGCATTTGTTTATTTGTTTACAACAATAAGCTTATAATATCTTAATTAGAATTTGTAACTAGTCGTAGATTGCAAAACCCAATATTAATGCATTGAAATAAAGTGGAAACAAATGGCAATAAAGATAATTGAATGATAATTAATGAAATTAAGAATGGCAATTGAAGGAATAAATTGATTGTTCAATTAATTGTTAAAAATAATGATTATAATAGACTAACTGGTTAGTGTGTGAAACCCTTTCCTTTTGTTATAAACAGCATATATACAAATGCGTTTGAATTGATAACTTATAACAATTCTTAAATTTCATATTTATTATTTAATTCACTGACAATAAAATGAAAATAAATGACAACTAATGTAGTTAAGGTGAATAAAAATTGTATCTGTAGAAGACTGACATAATAAATTTTAAAACAAGCGTTAGGTAGCACCAAAATGTAACGATTTATGGAATACTAAAGTAAATATCGAATGTATGAGACTTAATCAAATTTAAGTTATGTAAAATAAATTGATTAAAATTAATTGTAATTAAGTATTTTGTTGATGTACATTAAACGATAAATGGAAGTTAAGAACAATATAGGATACAAAAAATGTTCAATTGAAATTTGTGAATATTTGAATTTGGGATTACATAAGGTGTAACTGATTTACGTAACTAATATATGTTCTATTCCAGATTAGGACTTTGTTAGTAAAGTGGGAATTCTATTAAAGATGGATTAGAAAGGAATGAATGTTTTACCATTTAATTAACCATTAAATTTCCTTGCCTAAATAATCATTTCTAAAACCTAATTTATCATTTCTGTCTCTTGTAACAACTTGAATAGGCCGTCATTATTCCATGTCTTCCAAAAAAAAAGAAATCCCTTCTTCTTCCAAAAATAAAAAACAATTCTAGTTTAAATCCTAAAATCATGAAACTGGTTTCCTTAAGTTTCTTAAGGAGAGATCTATTTGTAGCCTAGTTTTTTTGATGCCGCGACCGAGTTGCTAAGGTCCACAAAATTCTTACAGTATAACATATGAATGGGTTGGACATGGATGGTTTGAATTTGCTGTAGTGACGTTTTATGTTGGAAAGAAGAAGGATGACGTGGCATTTGCAGTGAGAAAGTTAATTTTTTTGTTTAATTCAAATTCAGATTTATATAACTTGTAACATGTATAACTTTTTCATATGAACTCAGTTTGATGCACGATTTGTTGCATTGGAATTGTATTGACGAACTCTTCACGATGGCGCAAGTTTGGTTGAATTCTAAGACTGTAAAATTTTGGGCTAAATTTTAGATTATAATCTCATCTGAAATCTAGGTAAGTGATTTAACCCACTCATGCCTAACTAAAATATTCTTATATTAGTTAAATTAATTTCATGTCATGATATGATTGTATTGATTGGTGTTTGGTAGTTTAAATTGCATATTTATATTGATTCGCATCGATTGTGTAGTTTAATTCGATTGTTATATTAAATTTTACTGTTAAGATAAATGTTCGACATTTAACTGCTAGTTTAAAAATCTAACATCTGATAATTAGTGAATTTATACAATATTGAACTATTTGTTTGTAATGATGTGATGTATGGTTTAGATTTGATATATCTGGGATATTGATGTTTGTTGTGTGAATTATCCATTACTCACCTTGATTTTGTTATGACCATTGTTTATGTTAATTAATCCCAATCATATACCTTAGATCTTTTGGGCATCGAATAAACCCGGGATTAATCATTTAAATAAATTAAGAACATAGGTTGAAATGATAAATACCTATGACCCTGATTTGGATTGAAATGATATATATCCTTTCCCAAAATACTTAAATTAAATTTTAAGTACCACTTGGCCATAGGATAGAAAATTTTATATGGACACTGGTTGGTTAAATCAAATTTGTTCTAACTTTGAACCTTAGAGTATTGTTTAAAGACAATATAAATGATGTTTTTTAATTTAACTTCCTTTTAACTTGGATTTGAGTCTTGAAATATAATAATAAAAAGGAAATAATTTAATGTTGTAACTGAAGAATAAAAAAATGAAATTGATTGTGAATCGAATCTATTGAAATTGAATTGTTTTATCCACCTTTGAAATTAATTTCAAATCAACATTGATTTAAAACGATATCTGAATTGTGAACTCAATTTTTGTCATAAATAGAAATCATTGAAAATGAGAATATGGTTTGGAATTTAAATATTTGAATTAAATTGATTGAATTAAAATGAACGTAAAACTGAAATTTAATCGATTGAAATATTGAAATTGAGTTGGATGGATTTGAAATTGGAATATGACTTCAAATCTAATTGAAATTTTGTCGAAACGATCCTAGTTCCAACCATAGTATTTTAAACCATTTTATATGATATTTTTTTAATAATTATTTTCTTTATAAACTATTTTACCTTACAACTATTTTATTTTATTAATTATTTTGAATAAACCATATTAATAATTTAGTATTATTTTTATAAACTACTTTATTATTTTAACTATAGATTTTACTAAATTACTCTATTTTAAATTACAAACTATTTATTTCAAACTATTTCAATTGTATATCTAAATTATTTTAAATATATTTTTAACTATTTTAATATTAAAATTATTTTAAAGTTGGAATTGTTTCAATATTTTAAGTTTGGTTTTAAATAGAGATTTTAATATGAAATATTTTATAATGACTATTGAAACGAGTTTAAAGAAAATCTGATATTTTGATATGAAGTACGAACCTCTTGAAATGTAAAAGAACCGACTTGTGTGAGTTCCAGAATGAAGTAGGTTGATTTGGAGGCGATTATTGGATTTGAAGAAAGCGAACGATAATGGATATTGTAACAACCCGTAAATTTTGAACCAATTTAAAAATTTTATTTTAGCTATTTTAATGGATTTTGAAGATTTAAAATGATTTATTTTAAATAATAAGGACTAAAAATTTATTTAAATCAAAGTTACAACTTAAAATTTTATTTTAATTATAAATAGTGTTTGAAATGGCGTGGTAGTTTGAAAATTCGATTTTAAATTTCAAATGAATGTATAGAATTCAAAATAAATCGGATTTCAGTAAAACTAGAAATAATTGAATCTGTTTAATTATATCTTTCTAATGAATGTAAGAAACTGAGATTTCATCTTATAGTTTGAAAGTTATGTCCAGTCTAAAATTTAAAATTATGTAATTTATATATATTTTAATATAATATATAGCCCTTAAAAATAGTCATTTTGCAAACGACCTCCGTTTTCGATGAAACCACTTTTATTTGTTCCGGAAAGTCAAATTATTGTTAGGTTTCAATTTTCGTAATTTCTGGAACTAATATGTGAGCGTGGTGAATTAAAATGTGTTTGTTACTTTCAATTTGAATTTAATCAAATGGAAAATGACCATTTTTCAAACAGTCTCCAAATTCGATGAAATTATTTTTGTTAAGATCGTATCGTCAAAACATAGTTAGATTTATTTTCCTATAATTTTTGAGTCAGTATGTGGCCCCGGTAAATTAAAGTGTACTTTTAAATTTAATATATATTGATTTACATTTTATTTTAAAGAAAAGTGATCAAAATAGTAGAATTGGCTTGCGAAACATATCCCATTGTGCCCGGAATGGGGATAATTAGCTAGGAACGACAGTCTTTGGGTTTCATTTGGAGATCGAAGGTCACATTTAAATGAAAATAGAATAAAATATTAATATTTAAATGGATATAAATATACGGTCAAAGGCGGGAGGGTCAAAACCCTAATTCAATTTTCCGTGGTCAACCCTAGCAATTGCGATTTCAAAAGCTGCGATTGGTTTTTCGATCATCAACGACGATGGAGGCAACGATGGCCTTGGGTACCTAAAGGAGGTTGATAGCTGGTGGCAAGGGGGAGAGAATGTCGGCGGTCTGCGACGTCACGGTGGCCGGTGGGCGGAGCAATCGCCTACGTGGCGAAATTGGGGAAAATCGAAAATTCAAGGTGATGGTGGCTGAAGAGACCCAAACTCGCCCTTACGGGAAAGCCCTAATTGAGTTGAGAACACGACAAATCAGAACACAAATAGAAGAACATTTCATTGCTTATTACAACAATTTACATCAGAGTACAAAAATATTACAGAGTATGAATAAATAGGATACATTTGATAAATATCAGAGATTTACAAATTACAATGCGGCGGAAAATAATACATAACACAACTGAAAGTAATACACGGATACAGAGCTTTCCTAGTATAGTTCCAGCTGTAAACCAGGATCCAGTGAATATAACATCTACAAAACCAAAACTACTAGCTGCCCGGGTGGAAAATAGGGGCAACCAGAGTCTAGGTTAAAACAATAAACTCCACGTCAGTTATGTGACTAATGTGAGAACTAAAACAGTTATTAAATCTTTACTTTAAGATGAAGTAAATCAAGGGACCATGCAGTATAACACAGAACGGGTTTCCTCCCATGAATAGCAGTGCATAAAACAAACAGTGCAATGCTTTTTTGGAAAAATGAAGCTATTATAAGACCTAGGTCCCATCACACAATGTAACGCAAGCCGGAGGATAGGGTTTTCCCTTATAATAGCCAAACATGCTTGGTACGTTCAAAACAAAATTCATTTGATACTATTATAAGTGCATAGTGTTAAAAACAACTTTAAATATAAATGTATCAATCATAGACGGCATGGGTACCATATATCATGTCGCCATACTAGTTCTACAATTAAAACCGCACCATGTCGTATTGGAATTTGGATTTCCATCTGTGAACCAAGGCAAGGGAGCCTCCTTACCGCTTCGAGACAATCCATGTCTCAGGCAAGTACTCAGTCAAGCCTTGGATCGTCTGGGCCGGTCCACGAGGTGTGGATTAAAATGCCTGAACAATACGTTTTCCTGCCCTATGGGGCGTAAAACTTGTTAGTATATCGACCAAACCATCAATCGGCCCCGTAGTGACCGATAAAACCGAGGTGCCTCGCTTTCCATCATCAACATAAGTAAAAATGTCTAGGCTCCATACCATGACACCACTCCTAGCTAGAAGGAAACGCATGTCCTTCCTGAAGTCCTCTCCCGTTTTTGGTTCAAACCGAGGCGTGAGGCTCGCGAATTAACACTATTCCCAAATCTTTGCTATATTAAAGTCGTGCTTTGATCATCAACCACAAGACTCTATTTTCAACAGAAGCCTTGATTGCATCTCAGGATGTCACACAGGCAATTCACGCCATGCGACTAATGTATATCGATATATAACCTTTGAGATCGTACGTCTTAGAGAAGGGTGTTAAACAAGGGAATAAATTCCCCGTCACCAAACATATATATATTTATATAATAGAGATTAATCAACATAGAATAAAATCCAATGTCAGACACACATCCATTTACAAAACCATTCTGGGTCTGAACGAAACCGGAGGCACCTTATTCCTCGTTCCATATGTCTAATGCAGGAGAGAGGTCCTCGCATATCCGGTTGATCTCCAAGTATGTCTGGACGATTACCACTTATTACCTTGTCTTGGGATGCCTCCCAATCAAGACATCAGTAATAATCCAAACGATGTGAAGATCTCCGGTCTTCAACCACCATCTTCATCATCGACTTATCGTCGAATCATTTATTCAGAATGGGATAAACACGGTCTTTCCAAATAACTCGCGTATTCTATAAACAAGTGCTATAAAAACACAACTTACACCTCATTCCAATCCAGAATATTCTTTTATTCATATATTCACATCATTAGGAAGGTTCCCATTAATTTTATGAAAGATAAATTCTTCAAATTTATTCTTTAATCTTCCTTTGGATATCAATTGGAACCAAATTTAGGTTTATCCAAACTAGTCGGGATTAGCATACCTTACCGAAGTAATCATTTGTTTTATTTCCCAATCCCAACCTATTCATCCCATGGAGCAAAACTGATGATACTCCATATCTAACACCATGGTGTTATCAGTAAATTTAATTACCATTTCACATTCAAATCTAATTAAAGATTTAACTATCGCCTGGAGTAAAACTGGTGATACTCCATTTTCGATCATTTCTCGAATTTGATAATTTAAATTATCACATTTCCATTTCAATCTAATTAAAGATTCATTAAAACTTTAATTCAGTTTTAATCTCCAAAAATCATTATGTTATGATTATTCAGATTTAGGAAATAAATCCTATCTTTAACTGGGTTAAAGAACTAATGTGGTTTAAAACACAATTCACGATAAACCCAAAATCACATTCCATTAATTGTGGAATTTTCATGGAAAACAGATCAATATATACAATCAATATAAACTTCTATATCCAACCAATAATATAAATGGAATAACGGCAAAGCCTTTTAAATTTCATATATAGTAGCAATCTTCCTCCACAGAAGTTCACTTCAATTGTTACCAAATCTAATTCCATCCCATTCCAATTTATTAAATTGGAAAACTTTACTTTGGAAAATTTCCATTAATTCTTAATAAAAAGATTTATAAATTCCAAATCACATTTCACTGTTAATCGGGTTAAAGAATGAATGTCATTAAAGACACAACTCACAATAAACCCAATTCACATTCCATTTTATTCCAACTGCTAAATATAATTGGAAACTCTAATAATCTTAATTAAAAGATTTATTCTTTTTACACGGGGTTTTAAGAACAGTGTTACTGAAGACACCATTCACGACAAACCCAAAATTCAATTGTTTTATTCAATTCCAATTAAATATCAATTAATTGGAAAACATCACTTAATCTTAATTAAAAGAATTATTCCCTTCCTCAACGGGGTTTAGAAACAGTGTTATTTAAGACACCGTTCACGACAAACGCAAAATCCAGTTTAATATTAAATACAACACACTGAATAGAAATTATATCGGCTTATATTCAATATCAAATTCTGAAACTAACGGATATCGTATTGGGAATAACGATATCTGTATCTTCCAAATTCTCATAACAACATCTGTATAACCATGGAATCCAATATTGAAATATTCCAAAGATTATTTCCATTCCAATCCATTCCAATATTTTCATTGGAAAATCCTGGTTATTTTTAAAACCATTTCAAATCCAATTTATTTATTTAAAAATAAATGGGATTATAATTCTAGTTAATAACTAGCTCATTTCGATAAAAATATATTTTTATCTTTTCAAATATGGAATTTTTCATCCTAATTCTTTCCAAATCATTTATTATGATTTTACACAAATTATTGATATTTTTAATAATTTTATCAAGGTCCGTACAGTCGGTTTCCAATAACGGCCATCATACTACATCTATAATGACCTTTTCCAAATTTGATTTGGGCATAGTTCCAAATCCAAATGTTAGATTTTAAATCTCTTATATTCGTTGGAAAGCAATCTTCGATACGAACCCAAAGGTTCCAGTTCTAGGAGAATCCGATGGTCGGATCTCCCGTAATGTCAATTCGAAGTCAATGGTCGAAATTCGCGAACGGTCGCGGCGTGACGCGTTCTATTCATGCCATTAAATTTATATAATATATATATTAAATATATTTCATTGATTTCCATTTAAAACGTATTTTATAAATTCGTTTTAAATTCGTTTCAAAATGATTTCAACTTCATTTCAATTTTCAAATCAAATTTGAATATTCCTTTATAAATTCGTTTTAAATTATTTTAAAACGATTTCAATTCAAATTTCAAATCAAATTTGAATATTGCTTTGTAAATTCGTTTTAAATTCATTTTAAAACGATTTCAATTTCATTTCAAATTTCAAATCAAATTTGAATATTGCTTAATAAATTCGTTTTAAATTCATTTTAAAACAATTTCAATTTCATTTCAAATTTCAAATCAAATTTGAATATTCCTTATCATTATAATATTAAAATGATAATATTTTCAAAATATATGATTTTGATTATACATTGAATATTATTTAAAAATATTCATTAGTTCTGAATTGGAATTAAGCTCAATCAATTACCATATAATTTCAGTTATATGGATTTCAACATCACATATATATAACAATAATGATAAACAATCATTTAAAATTCATACAACATCCAAAGTGCATTTTTCAACTGTTTAAGCATTAAATTAAATAAATAACGCTTATATAATCTGTCAACCCATTGATTGGCATATCATTCATTATTGGGATCAGTGTATGTCAAATATTATCCCAATACCCATGTGGGGTTTTCAAACAGTAAACACTGATTATTATTTGTGTATTTGGGCGATGTGTAAAATATTATCGTCCCAATCAATGTCAGTTAAATGGGTATACATAAACAAATCGTCCGATTTGTAAATGAATATTTATTTCAATACATGAATATTTTATTCAGTTCGTATATACAATAAAAATGATATTTGTATTGTTCAAATATTTTATTCAATACATGAATATTTTGTTCAGTTCATATATATAATAAAAATGATATTTTTATTATTCAAATATTTTATTCTATACATGAATGTTTTATTCAGTTCATATATACAGTAAAAATTATATTATTATTATTTATATATTTTGTTCAGTGCATGAATATTTTATTTTCCATTATGCATCACAATCACAACACAATACAGTCCATTCAATTCAAACAAACAATCATGGCTTGTACAACAAATGGTGTCGGGTGCTGCTAAGCACCGTCTGCATCCTAGTATATATTTTACAGTGAAATAAATGGAGTGAGAAGGAGTTCTCTCACATTCGTTTCCACTCCTTCATTCTTTTATCTCTGAATTCCTATTCTGTTTGGTTTCGAATTTTCCCGAAATTCCAACGTGCTCCAAATTGGGCCTGGTCAGTTTTGTTGCGAAGCTCTCATTTTTCTGATTTCAACGCAACTGAATTCGTCGAAATCCAACCTCGTATGAAGTAGATATGGTATTAAATTCATTTGAATTTTTAAACGAGAAATTAATTAAACTAATTAATTAATTTATTCCCCAAATTACCCTTCTTCCTGTAATTGCCCAATCGCAGAAACCCATTTTCATTCAAAGTAAGGAACTGCCGCTGCTCGTTCTTCAGGCCACCGACCATTGATCGCCGGTCACCACCACCTGCGCCGGAGCGCCGCCTACCAACCCCAACCGCTGCCTTGGAGTTCGAAACCCCTATCACGCCAGAAATTGGCTCCAAACGCAGCCACTTCCCCCGCTGATTTCTCCCCAACGATGAGTGTAGAACCCATCACCACCGTAGGATCTGTAGAACTCATTATCCCCTTCGATTTTGTCTTCAGGAGTTGGAGAACTTATTGAATAGATTTGGTGTGATTTGGGAATGAAATTCAGACGATTTGGATCGTCGACATCTGAATAGCGGTGGCTGCAATAAACTGATTAGGGTTTGTGATATGGCCTTATATGTATAATTTTATATTTTATAATTATTTTATTTCGTAAAATACTAATTTATATAAGCGAACTCCAGATCAAACCCAACGACTGTCACCCCTAGCGTAATACCCTCGTTCCAGACACAATGGGATATGTTTCGTAAGACAATTCGACTGTTTCGATCATTTTTCGTCGAAATTAAAATATAAATCAATATATATTGAATTTAAATGTATATTTTAATTTACCGGGGCCACATACCGACTCCAAAAATTACAGAAAAAATAATCTACCTATGTTTTGACAACACGGTCCTAAGCAAACTAATTTCGTTGAGTTTGGAGACTGTTTGAAAAATGGCCATTTTCAGGTCGATCCAATTCAATTGAAATTGACCAAACACATTTAAATTTACCACGCTCACATATTAATTCCAATAATTATGAAAATTGGAATCTAGCAATAAATTGACATTCCGAATCCAACCAAAGTAGTTTAGTCGAAATCGAGGTCATTTGCAAAATGGCTTTTTTTAAGAGTAATATTTTATATTAAATTCCATAACGACTATTCTGAATTTTCAACTGGACATAACTTTTTATTCCCGTTATAAAATATGGATTTTTCACATTCGTTGGAAAGATATTTTCAAACAGATTCAAATATTTCTGGTTTTACTGAAATCCAATTTATTTTGAATCATGTACATTCATTTGAAATTTGAAATCTAATTTTTAAACTACCGCACCATTTCAGGCTCGTTTTATAATTAAATTAAATTTATACGTTCTAACTTCGATTAATATAAAATTTTAGTCGTTGTTATTTAAAATAAATCACTTTAAATATTCAAAATCCATTAAAATTGCCAAAATAAAAAATTTAAATTGGTTCTGAAAATCCGGGTTGGTACAATCTCCCCCACTTTAAATCTTTTTGTCCTTGAAAAGAAATGGAGCTGAAAGTTGTTTAACGAACCAACTCAACTTTCATTCTGGCTTTCATTCTTCAACTTTTCAGTTTCAAAGAATTTTAAAAAAATTCAAAAATTTGGCTAACACCCTAAATTTTCAGAAAAATTCTTCATAACCTCCTTTGTACGGGGAGACATTTAAAATCGCAACTAGCCACGCAGGGCCCTCGTCAATCCAAAAGAAAAAGCCAAGCGGCTAGCCAATCGGCTCATAAAATCATCAAAACCTAAGAAATACAGTAAATATGTACATATTTGTTGGGCATACAATTTTATTTCTCTTCTTAGCTTCCATGCTATGACCTGTTCAATATATACGTGTATATATATGCAATTTCAATCAATTTTCAATTCAGTTCAACGTTTTGATTTAATTTGGCTAAATTTACTTTTCATTTTCTATTGGTTTTATCGTTCCAATATTTTAGTTAGTTGAACTAATAATCAAACAACACAATCAACAGTCAATTGGTTAATTAAATTTTCAAATTCATAACTTTGATATATATATATATATATATATATATATTCAAAATCATGTTTTTAATGCCAATTCACAACAATAACCCTATCTAGTTTTGGTTCTCACACCAGCCAATTGGAATCATATAGATATTCCACTTTTGAAACTCGAACATATATACTGATAATGATGCATTATTATCAGAATTATCCCCGAGTGACTAGAGTGTGATTCTATATCTATCCAGTATATTTGGGACTTCGAATACACATTTGCAAGACGTATATTCAAATTCTTCGTATACTCGATTGTCCAAAATCAATTTAAAATAAATATTCAAATATGAGTACTTGATATAAAATTTTAAAATTAAATTTGATTTAAAAGAAAATAACACTCTTCACACTCGTTCTAGGATACTACTGATCTCATCTCTAACGAGCCATTCTTATTGGATATTACTAGTCCAATCTCTAATGAATTTTTTCGTTTGGTTCTAATATGTCTTGTTCTCGAGCTTTGTAAAGCAAAGCTCTGATACCAAGTGAAGCGAACCAAACTCGCCTTTACAGGAAAGCCAGTATTGAGTTGAGAACACGAAAAATCTGAACACAAACATAAGAACATTTAATTGCTTACTACAACAATTTGCACCAGAGTACAATTTTTTTACAAAGTTTGAATAAATAGTATACATTCGATAAATATCAGAGATTTACAAATTACAATGCAGCGGAAAATAATACATAACACAACTGAAAGGAATACATAGATACAGATCTTTCCTAGTATAGTTCCAGCTATAAACCAGGATCCTGTGAATATAACATCTGCAAAACCAAAACTACTAGCTGCCCGGGTGGAAAATAGGGCCACCCAGAGTTTAGGTTAAAACAATAAACTCCAGGTTAGTCATGTGATTGGTATGAGAACTAAAACAATTATTAAATCTTTACTTTAAAATGAAGTAAATCATGGGACCACGTCGTATAACATGGAACAGGTTTCCTCCCAAGAATACTGGTGCATAAAATAAACAACGCAATGCTTTATGGAAAAATGAAGCTATTATAAGACCCAGGTCCAATCACATAGTGCAACGCAAGCTGGAGGATAGGGTTTTCCCTTATAATAGCCAAACATGCTTGGTACGTTAAAAAAAATTCATTTGATACTATTATATGTGCATAGTGTTAAAAACAACTTCAAATACAAATGTATCAAACATAGACGGCATGGGTACTATATATCATATCACCATACTAGTTCTATAATTAAAACCGCACTATGTCGTATCGGTAGTTCTATAATTAAAACCGCACAAATGTATCAAACATAGACTTCAAATACAAATGTATCCTCCCCGAAGTCCTCTCCCGTTTTTGGTTCACACCAGGGTGTGACGCTCACGAATTAAGGCTATACCCAAAGCTATGCTATATTAAAGTCGTGCTTTGATCATCAACCACAAGACTTTGCTTTTTAACAGAAGCCTTGATCATGTGCATCTCGGCATGTCACACAAGTAATTAACGCCATGCGACTGATGTCTATCGATATATAACCTCTGAGCTCGTACGTCTCAGAGAAGGGTGTTAATCAAGAGAATGAATTCCCCGCTACCAAATAGATATGTATTTAATAGAGATCAGTTAACATAAAATAAAATCCAATGTCAGACACATATCCATTTACAAGTCCATTTTGGGGCTTAACGAAACCGGAGGCACCTTATTCCTCGTCCCATATGTCCAATACAGGAGAGTGGTCCTCGCATATCCGGTTGATCTCTAAGTATGTCTAGAAGATCACCACTTATTATCATGTCAGGGGATGCCTCCCAATCAAGACATCGGTAATCATCCAAACGATGTGAAGATCTTCGGTCTTTAACCAATGTCTTCATCGTTGACTTATCGTCGAATCAGTTATTCAGAATGGGATAAACCCGGTCTTTCCGAATAACTCGCATATTCTATAAACAAGTGCTATAAAAACGCAACATCCGCCTCATTCCAATCCAAAATATTCTTTTATTCAAATATTCACATCATCAGGGAAAGGTTCCCATTAATTTTATCCAAGATAAATTCTTTAAATTTATTCTTTAATCTTCCTTTGGATATCAATTCAAACCAAATTTAGGTTTATCCAAACTAGTCAGGATTAGCGCACCATACCAAAGTAATCATTTGTTTTATTTCGCAATCCCAACCTATTCATCCCATGGAGAAAAACTGTTAATACTCCATATCTAATACCATGGTGTTATCGGTAAATTTAATTACCATTTCACGTTCAAATCTAATTAAAGATTTAACTATCGCCTGGAGTAAAACTGATGGTACTCCATTTTCGATCATTTCTCGAATTTGATAATTTAATTATCACATTTCCATTTCAATCTAATTCAAGATTCATTAAAACTCTAATTCAGTTTTAATCTCCAAAAATCATTATGTAATGATTATTCAAATTTAGAAAATAAATCCTATCTGTAACTGGGTTAAAGAACTAATGTCATTTAAAATACAGTTCATGATAAACCTAAATTTACATTCCATTAATTATGGAATCTTCTTGGAAAACAGATCAATATATATAATTGATATAAACTTCTATATCCAACCAATAATATAAATGGAATAACAGAAAAGCCTTTTAAATTCCATATATAGTAACAGTCTTCTTCCATAGAAGTTCACTTCGATTATTACCAAATCGAATTCCATCCCATTCCATTTTATTAAATTGGAAAACTTTACTTTGGATAATTTCCATTAAATAATAATAAAAAGATTTATAAATTCCAAATCACATTTCACTGTTAATCGGGTTAAAGAACGAATGTCGTTAAAGACACATCTCACAATGAACCCAATTCACATTCCATTTTATTCCAATTACTAAATATAATTGGAAACTCTAATAATATTAATTAAAAGATTTGTTATTTTCACATAGGGTTTTAAGAATAGTGTTACTAAAGACACCATTCACGACAAACCCAAAATTCAATTGTTATATTCAGTTCCAATTAAATATCAATTAATTGAAAAACTTCACTTAATCTTAATTAAAAGATTTATTCCCTTCCTCAACGGGGTTTAAAAACAGTGTTATTTAAGACCCCATTCACGACAAACCCAAAATACAATTTAATATTAAATACAACGCTCTGAATAGAAATTATATCGACTTATATTCAATATCAAATTCTGAAACTAACGGATACCGTATTGGGAATAACGATATCTGTAACTTCCAAATTCTCATAACAACATTCGTACAACCACGGAATCCAATATCGAAATATACCAAAGATTATTTTCATTCCAATCCATTCAAATTTATTCACTGGAAAATCCTGGTTATTTTTAAAACCATTTCAATTCCAATTTATTTATTTAAAAATAAATGGGATAATAATTCTAGTTAATAACTAGCACATTTCAATAAAAATATATTTTTATCTTTTCAAATATGGAATTTTTCATCCCAATTCTTTCCAAATCATTTATTATGATTTTACATAAATTATTGATATTTTTAATAATTTTATCAAGGCCCGTACAGTCGGTTTCCAATAACGGCCACCGAATTGCATCCATAACGACCTTTTCCAAATTTGATTTGGACATAATTCCAAATCCTACCATTAAATTTCAAATCTCTTACATTCGTTGGAAATCTCTCTTCGATACGAATCCAACGGTTCTGGTTTTAGGAGAATCCGACGGCCGGATCTCCCGTAATTTCAATTCGAAGTCAATGGTCGAAATTAGCGAACGACCGCGGCACAGCGCGTTCTATTCAGGCCATTAAATATATATAATATATATATATATTTCGTCGATTTCCATTTAAAATGTATTTTATAAATTCGTTTTAAATTCGTTTCAAAACTATTTCAACTTCATTTCAGTTTTTAAATCAAATTTGAATATTCCTTTAAAAATTCGTTTTAAATTCATTTTAATACAATTTCAATTTCATTTCAAATTTCAAATCAAATTTGAATATTCCTTATCATTATAATATTAAAATGATAATATTTTCAAAATATCCGATTTTGATTATACATTGAATACTATTTAAAAATATTCATTAATTTTGAACTAGAATCAGGCTCAATCAATTACCATATAATTTCAGTTAATGGATTTCAACATCACATGTATATAACAATAATGATAAACAATCATTAAAAATTCATACAACATCCAGATTGCATTTTTTAACCGTATTAGCATTAAAATAAATAAATAATGCTTATACAGTCTGTCAACCCATCGACTGACATACCACTAATTATTGGTATCAGTGTACGTCAAATATTATCCCAATACTCGTGTGGGGTATTCAAACAACAAACACAGATTATTATTTGTGTAGTTGGGCGCAGTGTAAAATATTCTCGTCCCAATCAATGTCAGTCAAACGGGTGTACATAAACAAATCATCTGATTTGTAAATGAATATTTATTTCAACACATGAATATTTTATTTAGTTCAAATATACAATAAAAATGATATTTTTATTGTTCAAATATTTTATTCGATATATGAATATTTTGTTCAGTTCATATATATAATAAAAATGATATTTTTATTATTCAAATGTTTTATTTTCCATTTCACATCACAATCACAACACAATATAGTCCATTCAATTCAAACAAGCAATCTTGGCTTGTACAATAAATGGTGTCGGGTGCTGCTAAGCACTGTCTGCATCCTAGTATATATTTTATTGCAAAATAAATAGAGTTAGAAGGAGTTATCACATTCGTTTCCACTCCTTCGTTCTTTTATGTCCGAATTTCTATTCTGTTTGGATTCGAATTTTCCTGAAATTCCAACGTGCTCTAAATTGGACCCGGTCAGTTTTGTTGCAAAGCTCTCATTTTTCTGATTTCAACGTAGCTGAATTCATCGAAATCCGACCTCGTATGAAATAGATATGGTATTAAATACATTTGAATTTTTAAACAAGAAATTAATTAAACTAATTAATTAATTCCCCAAATTACCTTCTTCCTGTAATTGTGCAACCACAGAAACCCATTTTCGTTCAATGTAAAGAACCATCGTCGCTCGTTCTTTAGGCCACTGGCCATCAATCGCCGGTCACCACAACCTGCGGCGGAAAGCCGCCTACCAACCCCAGCCGTTGGCTTGGAGTTCGAACACCCTATCACGCCAGAAATTGGCTCTAAACGCAGCCACTTACCCTGCTGATTTCTCCCCAACGACGAGCGTAGAACCCATCGCCACCGTAGGATCTGTAGAACTCATTATCCCCTTCGATTTTATCTTCAGTATTTGGAGAATGAATAGATTTGGTGCGGTTTGAGAATGTAATTTGGACGATTTGGATCGTCGACATCTGAATAGCGGCAGCTGGAATTAACTGATTAGGGTATGTGATAAATGGCCTTATATATATAGTTTTATATTTTATAATTATTTTATTTCGTAAAATACTAATTCATTTACGTGAACTCCAAATCAAACCCAACGACTGTCGCCCGTAGTGTAGTACCCCTATTCCGGACACAATGGGATATGTTTTGTAAGCCAATTCGACTATTTCGACCAGTTTTCATCAAAATTAAAATATAAATCAATATATATTGAATTTAAACGTATATTTTAATTTACCGGGGTCACATACTGACTCCAAAAATTACAGAAAAAATAATCCCGCTATGTTTTGATGACATGGTCCTAAACAAACTAATTTCGTTGAATTTGGAGACCGTTTGAAAAATAACCATTTTCTGGTCGATCCAATTCAATTGAAATTGACCAAACACATTTAAATTTACCACGCTCACATATTAATTCCAAAAATTATGAAAATTGGAATCTAGCAATAATTTGACATTCCGGATCCAACCAGAGTGGTTTCGTCAAAATCGGAGATCGTTTGCAAAATGACTTTTTTTAAGGACTATATTTTATATTAAATTCCACAGCGACTATTTTGAATTATCAGCTTGACATAACTTTTTATTCCCGTTATGAAATCTGGATTTTTCACATTCGTTGGAAGGATATTTTCAAACAGATTCAAATATTTCTAGTTTTACTGGAATGCGATTTATTTTGAATCCTGTACATTCATTTGAAATTTGAAATCGAATTTTCAAACTACCGCGCCATTTTAGGCTCGTTTTATAATTAAAATAAATTTATACGTTCTAACATTGATAAAAATAAATTTTTAGTCATTATTATTTAAACTAAATCCTTTTAAATATTCAAAATCCATTAAAATTGCCAAAATAAGTTTTTTAAATTGATTCTGAAAATCTGGGTTGTTACAGTGGCGATCTGGGGGGAGTGCCGGCCGGCGGCGGTGCGGCGTGGATAGGGGCAGCGACGGAGATGGTCGGTCAACGTCTAGGTTATCTATAGACGGCAACGCAGGCAGTGGCCAGGGGGAAGCAACATGAACGAGATTTATGAGGGTAATTAAAGTGAATTTAAATTAATTAATTACTATTTTAATTACTCAAATGCTTAAAATCCGTTTCTTTTTCATAGAGGTCCAAATGCAATGATTTCAGTTGCGTTGTGATCGTGGAGCCGAGAGCTTCACAACAAAATTGATCGGTCCAATCTGAAGCACGTTAGACGGGAAAATTCAAATCCAAACAGAACTGAAATACAGAAATAAAAAAATGGCGGAGCGGAAACGGATGTGAGAACTCTCTCTCACTCAAATTATTTTACAATTATTATATAATAGGTTGCAGATGGGGCTTAGTAGCTATTGACACTATTTTTTTGTACAAACCATGGTTGATTATTTGTTTGGATTGCGTTTGGGTTTGTCATGGATTGATATTGTAGTATATATAATTATTTATATAAAATGTATATAAAAATTATCGTGGAAAAGAAATAAAATAAATATTCGTTTACAAGTTGGATGACTTGTTTATGTACATCTATTTAACTGATCTTGATTGGGACGATAATTTTTACACGCTGCCTGACTGCACAAATAATAATCCGTGTTTTCATTTTGAAGGCCCCACACAGGTATTGAGATGATATTTGACATACACTGATCCAAATAATTAGCCGTATGTCAATTGATGGGTTGGCAGACTGTATAAGCGTTATTTATTTATTTATTTAAATGCTTATACAGTTGTAAAATGCATGCTGGATGTTGTATGAATTTTTAATGATGGTTTATCATTATTGTTGTATACACATGATGTATGAAATCCATATAACTAAAATTATATGGCAATTGATTGAGTCTGATTCCAGTTCAGAATTAACGAATATTTTAAAATAATATTCAACGAATAATCAAAATGTGATTTTGATGTCCGATTTTGGATGGACACGAAAATATTGAAATATGAAGCCGTGTTAAGTAGTAAAACGCCATTTTAACACGAGTGGGATTTTCTGTCAATTTTATTCATTATATAATGAATATCGAAAAGGGATTCATAATCTGATATTTTTAAAATATTATCATTTTAATATTATAATGATATAGAATATTCAATTTTGATTTAAAATTGAAAATGAAGTTAAAATCGATTTAAAATGAATTTATAAATATTTTATAAGTACGTTTTGAATGGAAATCGATGAATATATATATTATATATATTTAATGGCCTAAATAGAATGTGCCGCGCAGCGACCGTTCACGAATTTCGACCGTTAACTTCGAATGGACGTAACGGGAGATCTGACCGTCGAATTCTCTTAAAACCGGAACCTTTGGGTTCGTATTTAAAAAGCTTTCCAACGAGTATAAGAGATTTGAAATCTAACAGTCGGATCTGGAATTATGTCCAAATCAATTTTAGAAAAGGTCACTATGAATGCAGTTCGGTGGCCGTTATTGGAAACCGACTGTAAAGGCCTTAATATAATTGTTAAAACTATGGAAAAATTGTGTAAAATAATAATTAATGATTTGGAAAGATTTTGGATGAAAAATTACAGTTTTGAAAAGATAAAAATATATTTTTATCTAAATGAACTAGTTAATAACTAGAATAATAATCCAATTATTTTTAGAAATAAATAAATTGGATTTGAAAATGGTTTTAAAATAACCAGAATTTTCCCATGAATAAATTGGAATGGATCGGAATGGAAATAATCTTTGGAATATTTCGAAATTGGATTCCGTGATTACACGGATATTGTTGAGGAATTTGGAAGATACAGATATCGTTATTCCCAATACGATATCCGTTGGTTTTAGAATTTGATATTGAATATAAGATGATATAATTTCTATTCAGAGCCTTGTATTTGATATCAAATTGGATTTTGGGTTTGTGTTGAATGGTGTCTTTACTAACACTGTTCTTAAACCCAGTTGAGAAAAGAATAAATCTTTTAATTAAGATTTAGAAAAATTTACCAATTAATTAATTTAATTGGAATGAAATTGGACTTTGGGTTCGTCATGAATGGTGTCTTTACTAACACTGTTCTTAAACCTAGTTGAGAAAAGAATAAATCTTTTAATTAAGATTTAGCAAAATTTAAAAATTAATTAATTTAATTGGATTGGAATTGAATTTTGGGTTTGTCTTGAACGGTGTCTTAAATAACACTGTTTTTAAACCTAGTTGAGAAAAGAATAAATCTTTAAATTAAGATTTAGTGAAGTTTTCCAATTAATTAATATTAAATTGGAATTGAATAAAAGGATTGGATTTTTGGGTTAATCGTGAACTGTGTTTTAAATAACATTTGTCCTTTAACCCAATTAATAATGAAGAATATGATTTGGAATTTATAATCTTTTAATTAAGATTAATGGAATTTTCCAAAATAGAAGGAAGACTGTTATTATATAAGGAATTCAAAAGGCTTTGCTGTTATTCAAATTATATCATTAGTCTGATACAGGAATTTATATCGATTATATACTACTATGATTTCCATGTAGATTCCACTTTAACGGAAGATGATTTTGGGCTTTTCGTGAACTATGTTTTAAATGACATTGGTTCTTTAACCCAATAAAGACAGGATTTATTTCCTAAATTTGAATAATCATTAAATAATGATTTTTGAAGATTAAAACTAAGTGGAGTTTTAATGAATATTTAATTAGATTGAAATGTTAATGTGGTAATTAAATTTGCCAAATTTGAGAAGTGCTCGAAAATGGAGTATCACCAGTTTTACTTCATGCGATAGTTAAATCTTTAATTAGATTTAAACATGAAATGGTAATTGAATTTATCGATATCACAGTGGTGTTAGATATGGAGTACTACCAGTTTTGCTCCATGGGATGAATAGGTTGGGATGTGATAATAAAATGAATGATTACTTTGGTAATATGTTAATCCCGAATAGTATGACAAACCTTAATTTGGTTTAAACTGTGTAAAGATACTATAAATCTTTTGAAATGATTTCCAAAGAAATGGATTAAACAGTGTGTTTAAAAGAGATAAATCTTTGATAATATTAATGAGAATCTTTCTAGAATAAAGAAATACGAATAAAAGAATATTCTAGATTGGAATGAGGCGTATGATGTGTTGTTATAGCACTTGATTATAAGATACGTGAGTTATTCAAAAGGACCGGGTTTAACCCATTCTGAATAATTGATACGACGACTAACAGTTGATGAGATTGAAGACGGTGCAAGACCGATGATCTTCACATCGAATGGATGGGTTCTACTGATGCCCATGATCGGAGTAACTACCTTGAAGGGGCTACAGTGGTGGCCGTCCGGACGTATTTGTTGATTGTTCGGATATGCGAGGGCCTCTCTCCTGTATTGGACATACAGGATAAGGAATAAGGTGCCTCCGGTTTCGTTCAGACCCAAAATAGACTTGTAAATGGATGGTATGTCTGATGTTGTATTCCTTTATGATGTATTCGGTGATCTCTGCTAAATATATATCTGTTTGGTGGTGGAGAATTTATTCTCTTGCTTAATACCCGTCTCTGAGACGTACGAGCTTAGTGGTTATATATTAGCAGAAGTCAATGGTATGGTATGGATTGACAATGTGACAGCTGAGATGCATGGATCAAGGCTTTTGTTGAAAAGAAAAGCCGTGTAGATGATGATCAAAGCATAGATTTGTGTAGCGTTAATTCGCGAACCTCACATCCCGATATGGTGGTGAAATTATGGTCAGGTCAGTTTGTTTTTGAGAGGAGGATAGACACCCTTTGAGGTGTCATGGATTCGGTCGACCAAAATGAGATGAGTGTGGTCGCTCCATGCTCAGAGGGATAGCTAACACCCCCCGATTCCCATAGGGATAGAGTAAGCGGTGTTTACTCTAGCTGGGATGTAAGCCGCGGTGATACTTGATTTCCCAAAATGGCGGATGTGCATTATGGTGTTTTCTCTAGCTGGGACTTAAGCCGTTGTGTATTGCATGATGAGATAGATCTTTCAAATCAGGAGCCATCAGTATGTAAATCCAACATCCAATACGACATTTTACGGTTTTAATTGTATACTATTGGTGGCATAGTGATATGGGACATTCATGTCGTCTATGATTGATACATTTATATTTGAAGTTGATTTCTTCACTTATAGTAATAATAAAAGATTTGTTTCAAAACATACTAATCATATTTGGCTATTATAAGCTAAAACTCTATCCTCCGGCTTGCGTTGCATTGTGTGATGGGACCTGAGTCATATATTAGCTTCGTTTTTCTTTAATTAGCATCGCGTTGTTTGTTTTTGGCACTGGTATTCTTGGGAGTAAACCCGTTCCGTGTTATATGGCATGGTCCCTTGATTTACCTTATTTTGAACCAAAATTTTAATAACTGTTTTAGTTCTCACACCAGTCCCATGAATGACTCAGAGTTTATGGATTTATCCTGAACTCTGGGTGCCTATATTTTCCACACGGGCAGCTAATAGTTTTGATTTTCGCAGATATTTCTTTTCCTAGGATCCTGGATTACAGCTGGAGCTATATTCAGAAAGCTTTATATCCGTATATCTCTTTCAGTTGTGTCAGCTGTTATTTTCCGCTACAAATTGTATTTATGTATTATTTTCCGCTGCTTTGTATTTTAAATCTCTAATATTTTTCTATGTAATATTTACTCATACTCTGATATATACTTGTACTTTGATGTAATTGTTGTAATAAGCAATGGAATGTTATATTGTTCATGTTCTGATTTGTCGTGTTTTCAATTCAATCTGGGCTTTCCCGTAAGGGCGAGTTTGGGTCGTCTCAGTTTGGTATCAAAGCTTTGGTTTACAAAGCTAGAGAATAAGGCACATTACAACCAAACGAATGAATTCATCGGAGATAGGATTAGTAATATCCTATGAGAATAACTCGTTAGAGATAGGATCAGTAGTATCCTAGAATGAGTATGAAGATTGTTATTTAAAAAAAATCAAATTAGATTTTGAAATATAATAGCTATTATACATATTTGACTATTTTATATTGAATTTGTACTATCGAGTATAGGAGATTTTTAACATACATCTGATTCATGTGTATTTGAAGTCTCAAATATACTGAATAGATATAGAATCACACTCTAGTCACCCGGAGATGATTCTGATGATCGCTATAGCATCCTCAGCATTTATATTCGAGTTTCGAAAGTGGGATATCTATATATTTCCAATTGGCCGGTGTGAGAACTAAAACTTAGCTAGAATTTATTGATTGTGTTTTGGCATTGAGAATATGATTTTTGAATATATATATATATATATATATACAAAAGTTATATGTTTGAAAATTTAATCAACTAATTGATTGATGGTTGTGATGTGTGATTATTAGTTTAACTAACAAAAATATTGGAATAATAAAACCCATATGGATGATAAATAAACCCAAATCGAATCAAATATCGAACTGAATTGAAAAACTTATTGAAATTGCATATATGTACATGTGTATGTAATGAACTAGTCATAGCATGGAAGCTAAGAAGAGGAATAAAAATGTATGCCCGACAAATAGGTACATGTTTACTGTATTTCTTGGGTTTTGATGATTTAATGAACCAATTGGCTTTTTCTTTTGGATTGATGAGGGCCCTGTGAGGCAAGTTGCGATTTTACCGATCAACCCATACAAAAGAGGTTATAGTGAAATTTTTCTAAAATTTAGGGTGTTAACCAAATTTTTGAAAAATTAGAAAACTCTTAGAAACTGGAAAGTTGAAGGACACAAGCCAGAATGATAGTTGAGCTGGTTAGTTAAACAACTTCAGCTCCGTTCCTTTTCGAGGACGAACAGATTTTAAGTGGAGGAGATTGTAACAACCCAAAAATTCTGAACCAATTATTTTTTTATTTTAGCTATTTTAAGGGATTTTGAAGACTTAAAATGATTTATTTTAAATAATAACAACTAAAAATTTATTTAAACCGAAGTTAGAATGTAAAATTTTATTTTAATTATAAATAGAGTTCAAAATGGCACGGTAGTATAAAAATTCGATTTTAAATTTCAAATGAATGTATAGAATTAAAAATAAATCGGATTCCAGTAAACCAGATTTATTTGAATCTGTTTAATTACATCTTTCTAATGAATGTAAGAAATTGAGATTTCACTTTATAATTTGAAAGTTATGTCCAGTTTAAAATTTAAAATTTAAAATAGTCGCTATGGAATTTATATATATTTTAATATAATATATAGCCCTTAAAAATGGTCATTTTGCGAACGACCTCCGCTTTCGATGAAACCACTTTTTTTGAATTCGGAAAGTCGAATTATTGTTAGGTTTCAATTTTCATAATTTATGGAACTAATATGTGAGCGTGGTGAATTTAAATATGTTTGGTACTTTCAGTTTGAATTTAATCGACTGGAAATGATTATTTTTCTAATGGTCTCCAAATTTGACGAAATTCGTTTTGTTAGGACCGTATCGTCAAAGCATAGCTAGATTTATTTTTCTGTAATTTTTGGAGTCAGTATGTGGCCCCGATAAATTAAAATGTATGTTTAAATTTAATATATATTGATTTATATTTTAATTGATAGAAAAAGTGATCAAAACAGTATAATTGGCTTATGAAACATATCTCATTGTGCCCGAAATGGGGATAATTAGCTAGGAACGACAGTTGTTGGGTTTCATTTGGAGATCATACGCGAAATGTCACATTTAAACAAAAATAGAATAAAATATTATTATTTAAAAGGATTTAAATATACGGTCATAGGGGGGGTCAAAACCCTAATTCAATTTTCCGTGGTCAATGTTACCAGCCGCGATTTCAAAAGATGAGATTGGTTTTTCGATCATTGGCGACCATGGCCTTGGGTACCTGAAGGAGGTTGATTGCTAGTGGCAAGGGGAGAGAATGGCGGTGATCTGCGACTCCACGGTGGCCGGTGGGCGGAGCAATCGCATGCGAGGCGAAATTGGGGAAAAAGAGAGCAGATAAACCATATAGGATATGGTTTATCTGCTCTCTAAGGGAGCAGATAAAACATATCCTATGTTTTGCTCTTGTAGAAATATGTTATTATCTTACCAGGTATTGTAGTATATGTAATCATCAGATGATTCCCTATACTACAATATCTGGTAAGATAATAACATATTTCTGTAAGAGCAATACATAGAGAGCAGATAAACCATATCCTATGTTTTGCTCTTATAGAAATATGTTATTATCTTACCTGGTATTGTAGTATAGGGAATCATCCGATGATTCCATATACTATCATACCAGGTAAGAAAATAACATATTTCTGTAAGAGTAAATCATAGGATATGGTTTATCCGCTCTCGAGAGAGCAGATAAACCATATAGGATATGGTTTATCTGCTCTTTGAAAATTCAAGGCGATGGTGGCGATCTGGGGGGAGTGTCGGCCAGCGGTGGTGCAGCGTGGATAGGGGCAACGACGGCGATGTTCGGTCGACGGCCAGGCGGTCTGTAGGCGGCGGTGCAGGCAGTGGCCAGGGGGAAGCAATGTGATCGAGATTTTTAAGGTTAATTTAAGTGAATTTAATTAAATTAATTACTATTTTAATTACTTAAATGTTTAAAAATACGTTTCTTTTTCATACGAGGTACAAACGCAACGATTTTAGTTGCGTTGCGATCGTGAAGTCGAGAGCTTCACAACAAAACTGACCGGGTCCAATTTAAAGCACGTTAGAATTTCAAGTAAATTCAAATCCAAACAGAACTGAAATACAGAAATAAAAGAATGGCGGAGTGGAAACGGATGTGAGAACTCTCTCTCCCTCAAATTATTTTACAATTATTATATAATAGGTTGTAAACGGGGCTTAGTAGCTCCTGACACTATTTTTTTGTACAAACCACAGTTGATTGTTTGTTTGGATTGTGATTGGGATTGTCATGGATTGATATTGTTGTATATAAAATTATTTATATAAAATGTTTATAAAAATTATCATGGAAAGGAAATAAATATTCATTTACAAGTCGGATGACTTGTTTATGTACACCTATTTAACTGATCTTGATTGGGACGATAATATTTACCCGTCGCCCAACTGCACAAATAATAATCAGTATTTGTTGTTAGAAAACCCCACATAGGTATTAAGATGATATTTGACATACGCCGATCCCAATAATTAGTGCTATATCAATCGATGGGTTGACAGACAGTATAAGTGTTATTTTTTTATTTTAATGCTTATACAGTTGTAAAATGCACTGTGGATGTTGTATGAATTTTTAATGATGGTTTGTCATTATTGTTGTATATATACGATGTATTAAATTCATATAACTGAAATTATATGGTAATTGATTGAGTTTGATTCTAGTTCAAATTAACGAATATTTTAAAATAATATTCAATGAATAATAAAAATGTGATTTTGATGTCCGATTTTGGATGGACACGAAAATATTGAAATATGAAGCCATGTTAAGTAGTTAAATGCCATTTTAACACGAACAGGTTTTTCGTCGATTTTATTCATTTTATAATGAATATCGAAAAGGGATTTCAAAATCTGATATTCTGAAAATATTATTATTTTAATATCATAATGATATAGAATATTCAATTTTGATTTAAATTTGAAAATGAAGTTAAAGCAAATTTAAAATGAATTTATAAATATTTTATAAATACGTTTTGAATGGAAATCAATGATATATATTACATATCTATATATATACATATATATATTTAATGGCCTGAATTGAACGCGCCGCGCAGCGACCATTCGCATATTTGGACCATTAACTTCAAATGGACGTAACGGGAGATCCGACCGTCAGATTCTCCTAAAACCGGAATTGTTGGGTTCGTAAAAAAAATAGCTTTCTAATTAGTATAAGAGATTTGAAATCTAACGGTTGGATTTGGAATTATGTCCAAATCAATTTCAGAAAAGGTCGCTATGAATGCAGTTTGGTGGCAGTTATTGGAAACCGACTGTAAAGGCCTTAATAAAATTATTAAAAATATGGAAAAATTGTTTAAAATCATAGTAAATGACTTGGAAAGATTTTGGATGAAAAATTCCAGTTTTGGAAAGATAAAAAAAAATATTTTTATCTAAATGAACTAGTTAATAACTAGAACAATAATCCAGTTATTTTTAGAAATAAATAAATTGGATTTAAAAATGGTTTTAAAATAACCAAAATTTTCCTATGAATAAATTAGAATGGAAATAACCTTTGGAATATTTCGATATTGGATTCCGTGATTACACGAATATTGTTGAGGAATTTGGAAGATACAGATATTGTTATTCCCAATACGATATCTGTTGGTTTCAGAATTTGATATTGAATATAAGCCGATATAATTTCTATACAGAGCCTGGTATTTGGTATCAAATTGGATTTTGGGTTTGTCGTGAATGGTGTCTTTACTAATACTGTTCTTAAACCTGGTTGAGAAAAGAATAAATCTTTTAATTAAGATTTAGCAACATTTACCAATTAATTAATTTAATTGGAATGAAATTGGATTTTGGGTTTGTCGTGAATGGTGTCTTTACTAACACTTTTCTTATACCCAGTTGAGAAATGAATAAATCTTTATATTAAGATTTAGAAAAATTTACCAATTAATTAATTTAATTGGAATGGAATTGGATTTTGGGTTTGTCGTGAACGGTGTCTTAAATAACACTGTTCTTAATCCCAGTTGAGAAAAGAATAAATCTTTAAATTAAGATTTAGTGAAGTTTTCCAATTACTTAATATTAAATTGGAATTGAATAAAAGGACTGGATTTTTGGGTTTATCGTGAACTGTGTTTTAAATAACATTTGTTCTTTAACCCAATTAATAGTGAAGAATATGATTTGCAATTTATAACCTTTTAATTAAGATTAATGGAATTTTCCAAAATAAAGATTTCCAATTTAATATATTAAATTGGAATTGAATGGAATTCGATTAGGTAATAATCCAGATAAGCTTCTGTGAAGGAAGACCGTTACTATATATGGAACTTAAAAGGCTTTGCGGTTATTCCATTTATATTATTAGTCTAATATTTAAATTTATATCGATTATAAACTTTTATGATTTCCGTGCAGATTCCACGTAAATGGAAGATGATTTTGGGTTTATCATGAACTGTGTTTTAAATGAAATTGGTTCATTAACCCAATAAAGATAGGATTTATTATCTAAATTTGAATAATCATTAAATAATGATTTTTGAAGATTAAAACTAAGTGAAGTTTTAATGAATCTTTAATTAGATTGAAATGTTAATGTGGTAATTAAATTTGCCAAATTTGAGAAGTGCCCGAAAATGGAGTATCACCAGTTTTACTTCATGCGATAGTTAAATATTTAATTAGATTTGAACGTGAATGGTAATTGAATTTATCGATAACACAGTGTTGTTAGATATGGAGTACTGCCAGTTTTGCTCCATGGGATGAATAGGTTGGGACGGGATAATAAAACGAATGATTACTTTGGAAAGGCGTTAATCTCGACTAGTTTGATAAACCTTAATTTGGTTTAAACTGTGAAAAGATACTACAAAATCTTTTGAAATGATTTCCAAAGAAATGGATTAAACAGTGCATTTAAAAGAGATAAATCTTTGATAAAATTAATGAGTACCTTTCCAGAATAACGAAATACGAATAAAAGAATATTCTGGATTGGAATGAGGCGTATGATGTGTTGTTATAGAACTTGATTATAAGATACCCGAGTTATTCAGAAAGACCAGGTAAAACCCATTCTGAATAATTGATATGACAACTAATAGTCGAAGATATTGAAGACGGTGCAAGACCGACGATCTTCACATCGAATGGATGGGTTCTACTGATGCCCATGATCGGAGTAACTACCTTGAAGGGGCTACAGTGGTGGCCGTCCGGACGTATTTGTTGATTGTTCGGATATGCGAGGGCCTCTCTCCTGTATTGGACATACAGGATAAGGAATAAGGTGCCTCCGGTTTCGTTCAGACACAAAATAGACTTGTAAATGGATGGTATGTCTGATATTGTATTCCTTTATGCTGTATTCGTTGATCTCTGCTAAATATATATCTATTTAGTGGAAGAGAATTTATTATCTTTCTTAATACCCTTCTCTGAGACGTACGAGCTTAGAGGTTATATATTGGCAGAAATCAACGGTATGGATTGACAATGTGACATGCTGAGATGCATGGATCAAGGCTTTTGTTGAAAAGAAAAGCCTTGTGAATGATGATCAAATCATACCTTTAATTAGCATAGCTTTGTGTAGCGTTAATTCGCGAACCTCACACCTTGATATGGTGGTGAACTGATGGTCAGGTCAGTATGCTTTTGAGAGGAGGATAGACACCCTTAGAGGTGTCATGGATTCGGTCGACCGAGATGTGCTGAGTGTGGTCGCTCCATGCTCAGAGGGATAGGGCACACCCCCCGATTCCTATAGGGATAAAGTAAGCAGTGTTTTATCTAGCTGGGACGTAATCCGCAGTGATACTTGACTTCCCAAAACGACGGATGTGCATTACGGTGTTTTCTCTAGTTGGGACGTAAGCCGTTGTGTATTGCACTACGCGATTGATCTTTCGAATCTGGAGCCATCAGTGTGGAAATCCAACTCCCAACAAGACATTTTACAGTTTTAGTTGTATACTATTAGCGGCATAGTGGTATGGGACATTCATGTCGTCTATGATTGATACATTTATATTAGAAGTTGATTTCTTCACTTATTGTAACAACCCGGATTTTCAGAACCAATTTAAAATTTTTATTTTAGCTATTTTAATAAATTTTGAATATTTAAAATGATTTACTTTAAATAATAACGACTAAAAATTTATTTAAATTAGAATTAGAACGTATAAATTTATTTTAATTATAAAACCAGCCTGAAATGGCGCGATAGTTTGAAAAATTGATCTTTAATTTGAAATGAATGTACAGGATTCAAAATGAATCGGATTTCAGTAAAAGTCGAAATATTTGAATCTGTTTAATTATATCTTTCTAACGAATGTGAAAAATCCATATTTCATAATATAAATTGAAAGTAATGTTCAGTTTAACCTTAAAATAGTCGCTATGGAATTTATATATATTTTAATAATATATAAGCCCTTAAAATAGTCATTTTGCAAACGACCTCCGTTTTCGATGAAACAACTTTTGCTGGATCCAGAATGTCAAATTATTGCTAGATTCCAATTTTCATAATTTTTGGAATTAATATGTGAGTGTAGTGGATTTAAATGCATTTTTTAAAATCAGTTTGAATTTGGTCGACTGGAAAAAAGACCATTTTTCAAATGGTCTCCAAATTCGATGAAATTAGTTTTTTTAGGACTGTATCGTCTAAACATAGTTAGATTTTTTTTGGAATTTTTGGAGTCAGTATGTGGCCCTGGTAAATTAAAATGTACATTAAAATCAATTTTGAACACTATATTAATTTATATTTTAATTTTGATGAAAACTGATCAAAATATTCAAATTGGCTTTTGGGACATGTCCTATTGTGTCCAGAATGGGGGTATTTAGCAATGGGCTACAGTCGTTGGGTTCGATTTGGAGTCCGAATTAATAAGTAATTTTTTAGAGGAAAAAAATAAAAAAATAAAATATATATACCCTTCCCTCTAGTCAAACCCTAAATTTTCAAAGCCCTTGGACAAAATTAAAAACCCGCGCTCTCCTTTCAAAACCCCGTCGCTCCCCCCTTCAGCCGCCCCCACTGCCTCCTGCCGCCATCGCAACCACCGCGCCACCTCCCCACAGCCACCGCCGCCCCACTGGCACCCTCCCCCTCGCCATTGACCTCCCTTCTCTTTCCTTCCTCTTCAAATTCGAGCCCAAGCCTTCCAACGCCTGAAAAACTATTGTCGCCACTGCCTAGGCCGCAGCCGACCATTAGAGCCTTCCCTCGACTGTTAGCAACCTCACTGCCCCTC
Organism: Allium sativum; assembly: GCA_030737875.1. NCBI lineage: Eukaryota > Viridiplantae > Streptophyta > Magnoliopsida > Asparagales > Amaryllidaceae > Allium > Allium sativum. The sequence continues at coordinate 763,327,218 of CM060910.1, forward strand.
CTTCGACCACCTTAGCCATTGTACCCCCTCCCCCCACCTCAATAAAAAAAATCCAATTTTTATAAAATCGGCGCATACACCACAGTCCAGATCTTCCCTAGCCAATATCTACCAAACTATGAGCTTCTGGCCAAATCTCCACAGTGCCAAAATCGAAGAGCATGATTTTCTCTTCGATTTGGGTATATGGAAGTCAAATTTTGGATTGCGGAGTCGCCCTGAAAATGGGTCCAAAGTCAGTAGTCCAAATAATTTCTTTCTGCAAATTCTAGCGAATTGGGGCATTTTCTAGAAAAGGTCCATCAGGCAAAAGTTGTCCGGAATGGTGCGCTTACGCTATAAAAAAGCTAGAATGAAGATTGGAGCTCGTTTGCAAATTCTAGAACTAGAACAGCATATCAGAGCGTCAGAAAATAATGGCGGAGTGGATCCCAATGTGAGAACTTCTTCTCACTCAATTTATTTTACAGTTAAATATACACTAGGTTGGAGACGGGGTTTAGTAGCCCCCGACACTATTTATTGTACAAGCAAGGTATGCTGTTTGGATTGAATTGTGGTGAAATTGAATGTATTGTGGAAATGAATTGTATTGTGGTTTGGTGATTGACTGGATTGATTGGGTATGGCACGAGCCAGTATTAGGAGAGGGGAAATGCTAGACATTACTCCGGTTTTAATGTCACGCGTTATAATGCCCAAATTTTCTTAAATAAATATTTATTCATCAAAAGTATAATTTTTAATGTGTACATGAATTGTATAAAATATTCATGTGGTAAATAAAATGTTTGAACAATAAAAATATCATTTTTATTGAATGTATGAACTATTAAAAATATTCATTTGTTAAAATAAACATTTTATCATTAAAAATATAATTTTTAACATATATATGAATGGTATAAAATTCTCCTGTAAAGAAAATAAATATTCATTCACGAATCTGACGATTTGTTTATGTACACCCATTTAACTGATATTGACTGGGACGATAAATTTTACACATCGCCCAACTGCACAAATAGTATTCAGTATATGTTGGTTGAAACCCCACATGGGTATTGAGATGATATTTGACGTACACTAATCCAAATTGTTTAGTTGTATGTCAATCAATTGGTTGACAGACTGTTGTAAGAGTTAATTATCTATATTTAATGCTTATGCAGTTATGTAATGCACTTTGGATGATGGTTGACTATGTATGGTTATTTTTGTATACATGTGTGTATGAAATCCATACAAATAACATTATATGGTAATTGACTGGGTTTGATTCCAATTCAGACAGAACGAGTGTTTTAAAATAACGAATATTTTAAAATAATATTCAGTAAAGGACAAAAAAGTGAATTTGATGCTCGATTTTGGATGGACACAAGAATATTTAAATGTGTGAAGCCGTGTTGATTAGATATGCGCCATTTTGATGCGAATGATATTTAAATCGATTTTATTTGTTTTTATAATGAATATTGAAAAGGAAATGATTTCAAAATCTGGTATTTTGAAAATATTATCATTTAAATAATTATAATGATAAAGAGTATTCAATTTTGATTAAAATTGAAATGAAAGTGGGAATCGATTTTGAAACAAATTTATAAAATACGTTTTGAGCGAAATAAATATTATATATATAATATAATAGCCTGAATAGAACGCTCCGCGTAGCAACCGTTCGCGAATTTCGACCATTGACTTCAAATTGACATAACGGCAGATCCGACCGTCGGATTCTCCTAAAATCGGAACCATAGGTTCGTATCAAAAAGAGCTTTCCAATGAGTATAAGTGATTTGAAATCTAATGGTTGGATTTGGAATTATGTCCAAATCAAATTTGGAAATGGTCGCTATGGATGAATTTCGGTGGCCGTTATTGGAAACCGACTGTACGGGCCTTGATAAAATTATTAAAAAATATTAATAATTTGTGTAAAATCATAATAAATGATTTGGAAAGAATTTGGATGAAAAATTCCACTTTTGTAAAGATAAAAATATATTTTTTCCAAAATGAACTAGTTATTAACTAGAAAGATAATCCAACGTTTATAAATAAATGAATTGGATTTGTGAATGGTTTTAATCTAACCAGAAGTTTCCAATGTATGAATTGGAATGGATTTGAATAGAAATCATCTTTGATATATTTCGATATTGGATTCCGTGACTATATGGATATTGTGGAGGAATTTGGAAGATGGATATATATCGTTATTCCCCATACGATATGCGTTGGTTTCAGAATTTGATATTGAATATAAGCTGATATAATTTCTGTCTAGAGCCTTATATTTAATATCAAAGTGGATTTTGGTGTCTTCAATAACACTGTTCTTAAAACCCGTATGAAAATAATAAATCTTTTAATTAAGATTAGTAGAGTTTTCTAGTTATATTTAGTAATTGGAATAAAATGGAATGTGAATTGGGTTTATTGTGAACTGTGTTTTTAATGACATTCGTTCTTTAACCCAATTAACATTGAAATGTGATTTGGAATTTATAAATCTTTTTATTAAGATTTAATGGAAATTTTCCAAAGTAAAGTTTACCAATTTAATATATTAAATTGGAATTGAATGGAATACGATTTGGTAATAATCGAAGTGAGCTTCTGTGGAGGAAGACTGTTAATATATATATGGAATTTAAAAGGCATTGTCGTTATTCCATTTATATTATTAGTCGGATACGAAAATTGATATCGATTATATATTGATTTGTTTTCTGTGAAGATTCCATAATCAATGGAATGTGATTTTGGGTTTATCGTGAACTGTGCTTTAAAGGACATTAGTTCTTTAACCCAGTTAAAGACAGGATTACATGTCTAACATTGTATTTCGAACAGTATCGTTGATCTCTGCTAAATATTTATATATATATTTAGTGGCAGAGAATTTATTCCCTTGCTTAATACCCTTCTCTAAGACGTACAAGCTTAGAGGTTTTATATCAGCAGAAATCAGTGGTACGGTGTAGATTGTCGATGCGGCATGTTTGATTTCCCAAAGTTACATAATCATTAAATAATGGTTATTAGGAAATTAAAACTAAGTGAAGTTTTAATGTATCTTTAATCATATTGAAATGTGAAAGTGATAATTTAAATTATCAAATTTGGGAAATGATCGAGAATGGAGTACCACCAGTTTTACTCCAGGCGTCAGTTAAACCTTTAATTAGATTTGAACATGAAATGTAATTAATTTTATCGATAACACCGTGGTGTTAGATATGGAGTATTAACAATTTTGCTCCATGGGATGAATAGGTTGGGATTGGGAAATAAAATAAGTGATTACTTCGGTAAGGTGCACTAATCCCGAGTAGTTTGGAAAACCTTAATTTGGTTTAAACTGTGAAAAGAATAGTTGAATAGAAGAATATTCTGGATTGGAATAAGGCGTAAGTTTTGTTTTTATAGCACTTGATTATAAGATACGTGAATTATTCGGAAAGGCCGGGTTTATACCCATTATGAGTAACTGATTCGACGATAAGTCGACGATGAAAACTGTGGTTGGAGACCGGAGTTCTTCACATTGTTTGGATGATTACTGATGTCTTGATTGGGCTGTATACCCAAGACAAGGTAATAAGTGGTGATCGTCCGAACGAACTTGGAGATCGTCCGGATATGCGAGGACCTCTCTCCTGTATTGGATATATGGGATGAGGAATAAGGTGCCTCCAGTTTCGTTCAGACCCAGAATGAACTAGTAAATGGATGGGTGTATGACATTGGATTTTATTCTATGTTGATTGATCTCTATTAAATATATATCTGTTTGGTGGCGCAGAATTTATTCTCTTGCTTAACGCCCTTCTCTGAGACATATGAGCTTAGAGGTTATATATCGATAGACATTAGTCGCATGGCGTGAATTATCAGTATGGCATGCAAAGATGCAAATGATCAAGGCTTTTGTTGAAAAACAAAGTCTTGCGGTTGATGATCAAAGCACGGCTTTAAATAGCATAGCTTTGTGTATAACATTAATTCGCGAGACTCACACCTCGGTATGAGTCAAAAACGGGATCGTGACCGTAGGGAGAACATGACGTTTCTTTCTAGCTATGGGAGGTGTCATGGTATGGAGCCTAGACATTTATATTTTTTTACCTATGTGTATGATGGATAGCGAGGATCCACGGATATATCGGTCACTTCGGGGCTGATGGATAGGTCCGATAGGACCGGGAAACGCGTGTTTAGGAATAACCAATCCTCAAAAGTAAGAGAGGACCGGTCCTACCATTCACGGAGTTGCCCCGCGGTGTGTAATCCTGAGGCATGTGCTAGAGTGTCTCGAATCGGAAGGAGCCAACCCTAGCCTTGACTCATGACAGAAATCCAATTTCCAATGTGTGACATTTCAGTGTTAATTGCAAAACTAGTATGGCGACATAATAGGATGGGGTACTGTGCCGTCTATGATTGATACATTTATATTTGAAGTGATTTTGACACTATATACTTATAGTAATATCAAAATGATTTGTTTTGAACGTATTAAGCATGTTTGTCTATTATAAGGGAAAACTCTATCCTTCGGCTTGCGTTGCATTGTTTGATGGGACCTGACTCTTATAATTGCTTCATTTTTCGAAAAGTATTGTGTTGTTTATAACTGTTTTGTGCACTGGTATTCTTGGGAGAAAACTTGTTTCATGTTATACGGCATGGTCCCTTGATTTACTTTATTTTTAAAGTAAAGTTTTAGATAACTGTTTTAGTTCTCATACCAGTCCCATGACTGACCTGGAGTTTATTATTTTAACCTAAACTCTGGGTGCCCCTATTTTTCGCACGGGAATCTAGTAGTTTTGGTTTTTCAGAATTTATTTCCCAAGATCCTGGATTTACAACTGAAGCTATATTCGGAAAGCTTTGTATCCGTGTATTTCTTTCAGCTGTGTTGTGTAGTATTTTTCCGCTGCTAATGTAATTTAAATCACTGATATTTTTCTGATATATATTATTTATTCATACTCTGTTATATTCTTGTACTCTGATGTAAATTATTGTAACAGCAATGAAATGTTCTACTGTTTGTGTTCTGATTTGTCGTGTTCTCAACTCAATCCGGGGCTTTCCCGTAAGGGCGAGTTTGGGTCGTTTAATTTGTGGTACCAGAGCCTGGTTTACAGAGCTCGAGAATAAGAGACATTAGAACCAACCGAAAGAATTCATCAGAGATTGGATTAGGAATATCCAATAAGAATGACTCGTTAGAGACATGATTAGTAGTATCCTAGAATGAGTTAGAAGAGTATTATTTATTAAAAACAAATTTAGTTTTAAAAATATAATCTAATTATACGTATTTGAGTATAATATTTTATTTTAGTTTGTACAATCGAGTGTATGAAGATTTTGCATATACGCGTCATGAACGTATATTCGAAGTCTCAAATATACTAGATAGATATAGAATCACACGCTAGTCGCCCGGGCATGATTCTTATGATGGGGCACCATCATCAGTATTTATGTTCGAGCTTCGAAAGTGGGATATCTATATATTTATAATTGACCGGTGTGAGAACCAAAACCTAGTTAGGATTTTTTGTTGTGATTAGGCACTAAAAATATGATTTTTGAATATATAAGATATATGTTTGAAAAGCTAATCAACTAATTGATTGCTGGTTGTGAAGTTTTATTATTAGTTTAACTAATAAAAATATTGGAATGGTAATTCATTTAACCAATATGTGAAGGAATGGTAAATTTAGCCAAATTGAATTAATATTGAACTGAATTAAAAATTGTTTGGAATTGCGTATACGTACATAGATATATATTGAACAAGTCATAGCAAGGACGCTAAGAAGAGGAATAAAATTGTATGCCCGACAAATAGCTACATGTTTATTGTATTTCTTGGGTTTTGATGATTTTATGAGCTGATTGGCTAGCCGCTTTCTTTTGGATTGATGAGGGCCCTGTGAGGCAAGTTGCGGTTTTAAATATCAACATGTACAAAGGAGGTTGTGGCGAAATTTTTCGAAAATTTAGGGTGTTAGCCAAATTTTTGAAAAATTAGAAAATTATAAGAAACTGAAAAGTTGAAGAATGAAAGTTGGGTTGGTTAGTTAAATAACTTTCAGCTCCGCTCCTTATCGAGGACGAAAAGCTTTAAGTGGGGTAGATTGTAACATTCGGGATTTTTAGAACCAATTTAAAATTTTTATTTTAGCTATTTTAATGGATTTTGAATATTTAAAAGGATCTATTTTAAATAATAACAACTAAAAATTTATTTAAATCAGAATTAGAACGCATAAATTAATTTTAATTATAAAATGAGACTGAAATGGAGCGGTAGTTTGAAAATTCGATTTTAAATTTCAAATGAATGTATAGGATTCAAAATAAACCATATTTTAGTAAAACCAAAAACATTTGAATCTGTTTAATTATATCTTTCTAATGAACGTAAAAAATAGAAATTTCATAATATAAATTGAAAGTTATGTCGAGTTTAAAATTTAAAATAGTCGCTATGGAATTTATATATATTTTAATAATATATAAGCCCTTAAAAATAGCCATTTTGCAAACCACCTCCGTATTCAACGAAACCACTTTTGTTGGATCCGGAACGTCAAATTATTTCTTGATTCCAATTTTCATAATTTTTGGAACTAATATGTGAGCGTGGTGGATTAAACGCGTTTGGTAAAATCTTGAAAGGCAGCATAATATCTTATTGACACTAAAAACTTACAAGAGTGCATATTACAATAATTGCAACAACAACATAGAGAAAAATAAACACTGACATATATAAGTAAAACTGAAAAAAAAACTCTATGTAAAAACCAACTATACTAACTACTATCAACAACTACAATCTCCAAGCTTTAACTTTCTCAAATAGCTTCAGAACCAATGCCGCAAAGCAGTTCAAATCATCAGGACAGAATCCGTTCTAAATCAAGCACAATCTCTTTCAAAACTTCAAAAAGTTTCTATTCATTAATCACTGCAGAAATCATTTTCCTCTTCACAGCACTTTTGATGAGAAAAAACATATCATCCAAAGACAATGAAACCATATTAAACACTTTCCTATTCCTCTCTTGCCACACCTCATACACAAAAATCTCCAACACTTTCAATAACAACATACTCTATGTTGATTTCCATCTCGTAGCTTTGAAGAGGAGAAACCATTCATCACGGCTAAAACCTGAAGGTCTGTGCAAATTGAAACAGAGCACAATTCTCTTCCAAAGATCAAATAAAAATGTACATTCAAAATAAAGATGTGTATTGCTTTCAGCCTGAACTCCACAAAACACACATGAATCCTCACTAATTATGCCATACTTTAACAGCTTGTCCTTAGTATTCAAGGCATTAGCCATTAATTTCCACAAAAAGAAATTCTGCTTTGCATTATTCATATAATTCCACACTCTTTTATGCCAAGGAAAAATAGATTTATCACCATTCAACAAATCATAAACCAAACCAATGGAATGCCTCTGTCCATCCAGAAAAGTCCACTACCTTTTTTGAAACTAAAAGATATATCAGACCATAATGCTCTTAACGAAGAAGCAGAAACATTAGGCAAATATAAGACACCATCCCTAATTAAATCCTCCACTAAAGCTACTTCTAAAATACCACTATTTGACCTCAAATTAAATTGAATTTTATTGCTCAATAAAGTACCTTTACTTGACCATGGAGAATGCCAGAAGGAAGTCTTTTGATTACCACGTATCACCACGTTGTTTGTTGAAATTGGATATTGGGAAAGCTTTTGATAGTGTGTAAAATAATCAACAAAGGCTTTATCAATAGAAGACTGTAAAGATAAAATTTTACCATCTGTATCCTTAATCATATGAACAACTTCTTTAATCTTGTTAACTTTCAAAGAATTATGATAGTACTTTGAATTCCTATCTGCTTCCATTTCCTTCTTAGAATTAGAACACTGCTTTAAAGATTGATATTCCATATGCAAATAATACCTCAACTTCTCCTTTAATTCCTTTTCCTCCACTTGTAACTAAAAATCAAAAGGATTCCCCACTAATTGATTTTGAACTCTAATAAGATCAGACCTCACCATAGCTGACTTCTTCAAAGCATCACCATAAATTTGACTAGACCAGACTTTTAGATGAAACTTCAGTAATCTCAATTTGAATAGCAAATTATCCATTGAGTTCATACCCTGACAATGCTTCCATACCTGCATTAGAATAACTGAGTAATCCTTATTATTACACCAAAAATTAAAAAAATTAAATGAGGACTTCCCTTTATTAGTAGCACCATCCAACCCCCAATATAAAAGAAGAGGAGAGTGATCAGAAATGGTGGGAGGAAGAATTTAATAAAAAGAGTTTGGCCAAAGCTGAATAAAAGAGGAATTCACAAATATATGATCAAGCCTACAGAGAGTAGGAGAACCAGTATGACTCCTATTGGACCATGTAAAAAATGAACCAAAACTGTTAAGAGGGATTAATTTTGAGGATATAAGAGCTTGATTCAAAGGAGCAATGTTCTTAACAGTTAATGAACAGCCACCAAGCTTATGAGCAGATGAAAGCATACAATTAAAATCACCACCCAGGATCCAGGGATCTGATAAAGAATGAATATTGCAAAGATCATAAAGAAAAGAATTTCTCAAAGACAAGGCATTATGAGCATAAACAGAGGTAAGATAAAAAGATGAATTAGAAGGAATATAAATGCACTTGTAATGAATATATTGATCAGACGTCTTAATTTTAGAAAGTTTAAAAATAGATGGATTTGAGACGACCCGATTTCCCGTTCTCACGGAAACAAGGTTATCTTTGGAATATAACACAGAAACATATAATAGCAGAACAGAATTAAATAAATACACCAGAATGAACAACAAAATATACTGGATAAAAGTAATCATCAGAGTTACACAGTATACAGGATCTTACTTAGTACAAATACAGTTTAGCTATACATAAATGTCTACAGCGGAAATAAACAAAATATGTACAATAGGAGCTGAACAGCATAAAAAGAAATAAATGATAGAATCCATCTTCAGCTCCAGCTATCCAGAAAGAACCAGCTAAACCTGAATACAAGGCTGCCCGTGTAGAAAAAGAGGCACCCGAGTTTGAGAGTGAAACAAACTACGAGTCAGTCATGGGACTGGTATGAGAAATCCACTCAACACATATATAATTGGCTAATCACAGGACCACGCCACTTTCGTGGAACGGGTTTACTCCATTGGATTTCCAGTGCTTTAAAACAAATCTTTCTTTTAAACATCGCTATGCTTTTTATAAAAATGAAGCCGCTATAAGACTCAGTTCCCATCACACAATGCAACGCAAACCGGAGGATAGAGTTTTTACCTTATAACGGCCAAGATATGCTTGATACGAATAAAACAAAGGCATTTGATATTATTGCTAGTGTTTATATGTTTTGAAAACAATTTCAAATCATAACTATCAATCATAGACGGCATTAATGCCCCATACCACTATGTCGCCATATATAGGTATACAATCAAAACCGCACAGTCACGTATTTGGAAATTGGTTTTCCGTCATGTACCAAGGCAAAAGATAGTCCTTACCGAATTCGAGACTGCCTAGCCCGAGCCTCAGGCAAGTACTCTGTCAAGCCTTAGGATCGTCAGGGCCGGTCCACCGATGTGGATTAAAATGCCTGAACCATACGTTTCCCCGCCCTTTGGGGCGTAAACGAGCCAACGAATGACTCCATCGGACCCGGATCGTCCGATCAAACCGAGGCGCCTCGCAACAGCAACAACCACATAGGTGAAAAGTATATAAATGTCAGGGCTGGTAGGTCACTGACACCACCCTAGCTAGAAAGAAACGCATGTCCTCCCTGAGGTCCTTCCTCCCGTTTTAGGTTCATACCGGGGTGTGAGGCTCGCGAATTCACGTTATACACAAAGCTACGCCACACAGGCGGTGCTTTGATCATCACCACAAGACTTTGCTTTTCAACAGAAGCCCTGATCACTGCATCTTAGCATGCCACACAGAATAAATCCTATGTCAGACACACAGTCCATTTACAAGTCCGTTCTGGGTCTGAACGAAACCGGAGGCACTAAATACCTCGCAAACCCATCGACCAACACTTACGTCTGGACGATCACCACTCATTATCCATATTTCGGGATGCCTCCCAATCAGGACCTCGGTTACCATCCAAACGAGGTGAAGATCTCCGGTCTTCGACCGTCGTCTTCATCTTTGAATTTCAATCGTCGGTCAATTATTTGAAATGAGAATTAACTCGGCTTTTTCAAATAATTCACGTATATTTAGAATTTCAAATCAATCTATTTCAATGGTTAAATTATTCGACAACATCAAAATTGTTCTTTAATGTAATTTTCACACTAAACACATTCAACCATCAAATACAACATAAATCGAGCAAATTCAGTTTATTTCCATTCCATATTGCTTATGATATTTTATAACTATTTATCGCTATTTTTATTTATTTTAAAATAGCCATTTTATTCAAAACGACGCTTCGGGCCATAAGGCGGCCGTGGCGCTGTTTTTCTTCAGATTTGATTTACACATATCTGAAAATCTAACCGTTGGATCTTCACAAAATTTACATCATTAGAAAGGTCTTTTCAAAACGAACCCAACGGTTCCAGTTTCGGGAAAATCCGACGGTCGGATCTCCCGGTACAATTGTTTGAATTTTCGATTTCAAAATACGAACTGCAGCGTCGTTATTCGATTAAATATATAATTATATTTATATATATATATAAATATAATCGCTTCTGGCGCTGTTTTTCTTCAGATTTGAATTAAACATTCCAGACAATCCAACCGTTGGATTTTTACAAGGTTGGTGCCGTTGGAAAGATTATTCCAAGGCGAACCCGACGGTTGAGATTTCGGGAAAATCCAATGGTCGGATTTCCCGTACTAGTCGTTTGAAATCACGGTTTCAAAATACGAACTGCACGGCTTCGTTTCGTTTTAATTTTATTTATATTTATATATTTATATAAATATAGTTCATTCAACAATTTCAATATCGTTTTCACTTCAAAAAATTTTCTAACACCTTAAATTTTGGAAAAATTTCGCCATAACCTCCCCTGCACCGGGAGCGTCGGGAAATCGCAAATAGCGTCCCGGTCCTTCTAATCTCAAAAAGAAAAAGAAAAAGCCAAGCGGCTAGCCAACAGGCTCAAAATCATCACCCAAACAAATCAGTAAATGTGTACCTATTTGTCGGGCACAAATTTTATTCCTCTTCTCTAGCCCCTTTGCTATAACCTGTTCAATGAATATGCATGTACATATATATACAGTCCATATCGTTTTTCATTTTCTATTCAACTTCATATTTGATTTCTATTTGGTTTAAAAACACCATTCATTCTAATGTTACATAAATAGGTGCAAATCATTTCATTAGCTAATTAATGAATATTTCAACTCATATATGTTTATTTTGAACAAGTGGCTATTTTTAACACTTTACATTTCAACGATTTATGCATACAATAAAAATGTGATTTTTATTGTAAAACAATTCATTTCAAAACACTATTTTTCTATATAGTTCATGTAGTCGATAAAAGGTGATTTTTATCATCAAACAATTTATTTCAAAATATGAATACCATTCAACACATGAATTTCTAAACAACGAATGAATATCAATTCAACACATGAATGTTTTCAATAGTTTCTATATATAGATAAAAATGTGATTTTTGTTATCGAACAATTAATTTCAAAATATGAATACCATTCAACACATGAATTGCTAAACAACGAATGAATATCAATTCAACACATGAATGTTTTCTATAGTTTCTATATATAGATAAAAATGTGATTTTTATTATCGAACAATTTATTTCAAAATATGAATACTATTCAACACATGAATTGCTAAACAACGAATGAATATCAATTCAACACATGAATGTTTTCTATAGTTTCTATATATAGATAAAAATGTGATTTTTATTATCGAACAATTTATTTCAAAATATGAATACCATTCAACACATGAATTTCTAAACAACGAATGAATATCAATTCAACACATGAATGTTTTCAATAGTTTTTATATATAGATAAAAATGTGATTTTTATATTTTAAAACGCGAATACCATTCAACACATGAATTTCTAAACAACGAATGAATATCAATTCAACACATGAATGTTTTCTATTCAATGAATAAATATAGTTTAAGCATATGAAAATAATTCAAACACACAAATATTATTCAAAATTTCGGCAGCATAACGGCAGGGTAGTTACACCGGCACCGTCCCTAGTACGGCTCCTCGCTCTACCTTAAAACCTCGCGGTTTTTGACAATGGGGATCATGCATCTAGTTCGCACGCAGGCGGCATGTATATATTTATTTCATTTCCACAAACTAATCCTATGTGGTTTCAACCAAATATTTCACAACCACAAATGGGTATTTTTCAACCACCATCAACCAATATCAATCACAAACAATCCCAAACCATCATTCGCTATCAATCAAATTTTCACAACAATTTCAACCAATAAATATCGTCCATGGTTTGTGGACGAGGGGCGTATATATATATATATATATATATATATATATATATATATATATATATATATATATATATAGCAATTCACTTTTACTTCACACATATATATATATAAATTTTAAATCAGAAATCTCACCAATAGCTATCCAACTGCACGACACTTCCTTGTATAAAATCTTCGCCTTTTGTCGCTTTCGCCCGTATTCTCTACACATGTAAAAATCGAAATTTTACGATGTTATTCAATATATAAAAATATGATTTTTACTTCGACTTCCAATATATAAAAATCTGATTTTTACTTCGACTTTCAATATATAAAAATCTGATTTTTACTTCGACTTTCAATATATAAAAATCTGATTTTTACTTCGACTTTCAATATATAAAAATCTGATTTTTACTTCGACTTTCAATATATAAAAATCTGATTTTTCCTTTTAAATTTCTAATCTCCTTTTAGTTTATAAATCATTTTAAAATCAGTTTTTTATATTCCTTTATAAATCAGTTTTTAAAATCTCCGAAAAATCAGTTTTTATATTTTTATAAATCAGTTTTTAACTTTTTTTAAAAATCAAATCAGTTTCTAATTTTTAAAAATAAAATCAGTTTTTAATTCTTACATAAAATCAGTTTTATTCTTTTTTTTAAAATCAGTTTTATTCTTTTTTTAAAATCAGTTTTATTCTTTTTTTTAAAACCAAACCAGTTTCTAATTTTTTTTTTCTCTGTTCAACTGAATCGGGAATGAGCTACGGGGGGGGGGGGGGGGGGGGGGCAGAACGAAGATAAAGGGGGGAGGGAAATTATATTTTTTTTTATTATTATTTAATTATTAAATTTTTGCAAAAAGGTTGACTTTTACATACGACCTCGAAACGAGGCCCACCGCCTGTCGTCCATAGCGTTTTACCCCCATTCCGAACACAATGGGATATGTAACGCAAGCTGATTTGATCGTTACAATCAGTTTCCGTTGAATTTACATTTAAATCACTATATTGAGTTTTAAACGTACATTTCAATTTACCGGGGTCACATACTAACTAGAAAAATTCTCGAAAAATATTTTCTAACTTTGTATTGACGATACGGTCCTAACAAAACTAGTTTCGTCGAATTCTGAGACCGTTTGCAAAATGGCCAATTTCCAGTCGATTAAAATCAACTGAAACTGGTCAAACGCGTTTTCCTTTGCCACGCTCACATATTGATTCGAAAAATTATGAAATTTGAAACCTAGCAATAACTTGACACTGCGGATCCAACAAAAGTGGTTTCATCGAAATCCGAGGTCGTTTGAAAAATGTCCATTTTTAAGGGCCTGAATTCCATAGCGACTATTCAGAATTTTCAACGGGACATATCTTTTGATTCCCGCTATCAAATTTCGATTGGTCGGATTCGTTAGAAAGATATCATCAATTAGATACTAATGTTTTTGGTCTCACTAAAATCCGGATTGTTTTGCACCCGGTATATCCAATTGAAGTTTGAAATCGAATTATCGAACTACCGCGCCATTTTCAATTCTATATATAATTATAATTAATTATATTCGTTTTCAAATGTCGATTTCAACTCAGTTTTCATCGCCATTATTTAAAATATTTATTTTAAATATTTAAAATCCATTATTTGAGCCAATTTAAAAATTTTAAATTGGTTCAGATTTTCTGGGTCGTTACAGGATTCCAAATTGTAAGCAATCTACCAAAGTTAGCATGGTCCAAATTATGATCAAAGCTCCAAAAAGAAGTTATATAATCAACAACATTTTTAGTTGAAACCTTATCAAGCTTAGTCTCCGAAATACAGAGCAGATGAATATTATTATTCTTCAAAAAGAATTTGATCTCACTTTGCTTTGAAGGAAGGTTCATCCCTCTAACATTCCAAAATGACACTCTGTGTATCATTGAAAGTTTGAAGCAGAATTATTTAATAGAGCAGGATTACTCCTTGTATGCCTTTTAGGAATTTGGTTCAGACTACCAGTTGGAAGAACCTCATCCTTATTATACTCAATACCATCATCAATGTCCTCAATATTAGCTGACTTTACTATAACCTTTTTTTTTTGCCTTTTTTCTTTGATTTTGGAGGAGTTTTAAAAGCTGCATCAATGTAATCACTTAATTTAGCCTTAACAGATTTAGGAGCAGAGCCATTATCTGCCAGATTTAACTCAGGAGGAGGAGGAGAATTAGAAGAAATATTAGAAGGAGGGGGATTTTTAGAAGGAGGAGGAAGAATCAAATCCTTAGGAGGGACAAGATGTGAATAAGGAGAAGATTTTTGATCAAAGAATTTACGACCAAAATTAGAGTTAAGGGGGATATGAAAATTCAAAGAATGATTATTATCTGAAAACAAAATAGAAACTGATGTAGAGGGCAAGTTAGAATTCTCACTCAAAATGGAGAAAGGATTGAAATCAATCTGAAATTCATCTGAGGCATTATCATCAACTTTTTGCTTGCCTTTAATTTTAGATTCATCATGAGATAAATCTAAATTCTCCTTTTTATGAACTACACAATTACCCATTTCATCCACTATCCTAATATGATTATCACCTCTCCCAATAGCATAGCAATTACCTTCCTCTAACATTACTTTTTCCTTGGCTGCTTGTTTCATTGATTCACCTTCACCATTAGTATTAACCACTTTCACCTTCTGATTATCCCCATCTTCCTTCTCAAGAGTCCCTACTTTCCCTATTTTCCTTTGGCACATTTGCTTCCTCTTATTAGTCACTTTAGCCTAACCATTGCTTTTATCATTAATAGCCATGTTGACTCTTACACTTGTACCCTTCTCTTGAAAAATATTTTTGACCTGTTTAAATTATCCTTTATGATTTTCTTCATTAGATTCTCTCTTGTTGAAAACATCACAATTAATTGTTTCATGACCAAAAACCTTAAAATGCTCACATATGCTCGGCCTCCAGTCATAATTGACTATAACAAGGGGACAATTATCTCTAAGACCACCCAGATCAATGCAATTAGGTAAGTCGGATTCAACATCAATTTCAACTAGCACCTTAACATATCTTATTCTCTTCATACTTTCAGTATTAGTATCAAAACAAATGAGCTTACCTATCTGACATGCTAACCAATTAATCCCCATTAATGTCCAAAGTATAACAGGTATTCTATGAAGGTGAACCCATATAGGTATTTTCTTGATTTGAAATTGTGCATTTCCTATAGATGGATCCCATCTAGTGATAATGAACATTCTACCTCTAATAAATACAGGATCAGCTTTCAATACCTTATCGTTATCAGCATCATTAGAGAATTTAAAGTAGAAATTAAGTCCATCAGATTTTATATCTACCTCTCCAAAAAGCTTCCATCGATTCAGGAGAAAATTAACCACTGTCAAGTATGATAAAGATCCATCCAAAAAGAAACCTACCAAATATTGATTCCAGTATTTTACCCCTTCAGCTTTCACTACTTCTGGAGGACATTTCTTTTGGCTATTCTTATCCGCTTCAAATTCCAGTGGTTTATAAGATCCAGCGTTGCGAGGTAAGGAGTCAAAAAGAGAAAGATGGTCAGATTTAGATCCAACAATGAATGCCGATGAGTAATTTGACGTTATTTTTGAAAGAGGATTGGAAGAATTATGATTGATTACAAGCGAAGGAGGATTAACAGAAAGAGGATTAACATGATCAATAGAAGGATTAAGAACAGAAGTATTAAGATCAATCGAAGATTTATCACCATCCTGTTTGAAATTCAGATCCAAAGTACCAATATTATCAACAAACAATGTATCCAAATATACATCATGAAATCTAGTATTATTCACAATTCCAAAATCAAAAGAATCTCCATGAGGATCACAATCCAAAGGAATAAGAGACTGAGAAGAAGATATTTTAACTTGTTCAGAAATAACTGTAACAGAGATAAGCTTGTCAGGAGGATCAGTTGGAGGGGGAGAACAAGCTGGAGGCAGAGAAGGTGGAGGTGGAGGAGGGGGAGGAGGAGGGGGAAGAGGAGGGGGAGGAGGAGACGAATCAAGATCAAGAGGGGATGACACCATTAACAAGCATTTGGTAAAATCAATTTGAATTTAATTGACTGGAAAAAAGTCCATTTTTCAAATGGTCTCCAAATTCGACAAAATTAGTTTTGTTAGGACCGTATCATCAAAACATAGCTAGATTTATTTTTCTAGAATTTTTGGAGTCAGTATGTGGCCTCGGTAAATTAAAACATACGTTGAAATCAATTTTGAACGTTATATTAATTTATATTTTAATTTTGATGAAAACTATTCGAAACATTCGAGTTGGTCTACAGGACTTATCTCATTATGTCCGGAATGAGGGTATTTTGTTAGGGACGACAGTCGTTGGGTTCGATTTGGAGTCCGAATTAAAAAGTAACTTTTCGGAGAAATATAAATGTATGTATATATACACACACACCCCTCCCTCTAGTCAAACCCTAAAATTTCAAACCCCCGGTCAAATTAAAAGCCCGCGCCCCCATTTCAAACCCTGTCGCTCCCCCTTCAGCCGCCACCACTACCTCCTGCCGCCACACAACCACTGCCCCTCCTCCCCACAGCCGCCGCCGCCCCTATGGCACCCTCCCCCTCGCCACCGATCGCCCCTCTGTCTCCTCCCTCTTCAAATTCGAGCCCAAGCCTACTAATGCGGAAAAACCACCACCGCCACTACCTGGGCACGCCGCCGGTCACCAGAGCTCGTCAGCAAGCCCACCGCCCCTCCTCCGACCACCTCAGCCGTTGTGCCCCCTTCCACCCCCCCCCCCCCCCACCCCCAATAAAAGAATCCAATTTTTATAAAAACTGGCGCGTACACCACAGTCCAGATCTTCCCGAGCTAATATCTCCCAAACCGTCAGCTTCTGGCCAAATCTCCACAGTGCCAAAATTGAAGAGCACGATTTTCTCTTCGATTTGGGAATATGGAAGTCATATTTTGGATTGTGGAGTTTCTCGGAAAACGCGTCCAAAGTCAGCAGTCTAAATAATGTCTTTTTGCAAATTCTGGCGAATTGGAGCATTTTCGAGGAAAAGTCCAATAGGCGAAAGTTGTCCGGAATTGCGCGCTTATGTTAGAAAAAAAGATGGAATGAAGATTGGAACTCGTTTGCAAATTCTGGAACTAGAACAGCAAATCATAGCATCAGAAAATAACGGCGGAGTGGATCCCAATGTGAGAACTCCTCACTCAATTTATTTTCCAGTTAAATATATACTAGGTTACAGACGGGGCTTAGTAGCCCCCGACACTATTTATTGTACAAAGCATGTATGTTGTTTGGATTGAATTGTGGGGAAATTGACTATATTGTGGAAATGAATTATACTGTGGTTTGGTGATTGATTGGATTGATTGTATATGGCGCGAGCCAGTATCAGGAGAGGGGTAATGTTAGACATTACTCCGGTTTTAATATCGCGCCGTTATAATGCCGTAATTTTCTGAAATAAATATTTATTCATTAAAAATATAATTTTTAATGTGTGTATGAACTGTGTAAAATATTCATGTGGTGAATAAAATGTTTAAACAATAAAAATATCATTTTTATTGAATGTATGACTATTAAAAATATTCATGTGTTGAAATAAATGTTTTATTGTTAAAAATATATTTTTTAACGTATATATGAACAACATAAAATTCTCCTGAAATGAAAATAAATATTCCACTACAAGAAAAGTTGTATATAGCAGTAGATTTTTAGCAGCGGAAAATTCCATTGCAAATTAGCGATGAATTTTCGTGGACTTTATAAGGGATAATATTTTGGGTTTTATATGTCAACCTATAATTTAAATTATTACCGTCGAATCTAATTACTATCGCTAAATCATTGGAAATTGCAGCACTTTACCATCATCAAAAATTTGACGCTAAATTCCGTTGCAGATAGAGGGTGTTTACCATCATCAGAATTTTGACGCTATTTTTGCTAATAATTAATATTAAAAAGTAAATAATATTCAATAGTTTATATTGATTGATTATTAGTTACTATAAAAGATAAATAAGAGGTACTAATAATTAATTAAATAGATTAATATATAATTAATAATCAAAAAATAAATAATTACTATCATTAGAAAATAAAGTTCAGTAGCTCGTATTGACTAATTAATAATTACTAAATAATTAATAGATAATAATTATTAATTAATAATATAGATAAATAGTTAATCTTTAATAATCAATGATTAATAAGTAATTTTTAATTATTAAGAAGTATGTGGTTATCCATAAAATATGGTACTTTCTAAAACAAATTTGTGAATCCAACGCTAACCAATGTTTACCTCTTAAGGAAGCCTTGTAGTAACCAAAGCCTTGATTAGAAACGAACTCTTTCTCCAAGTGTTTCACCAGTAATTAAGAATATTGTTTGATATTTAATTTTTGACAATTAATAATTAAGAATTAATAATCAAAAAGTTTTTTAAGAGATATTATCAATAATACCAGTAATTAAGAATATTGTTTGATATTTAATTTTTGACAATCCGTTATTAATAATTAAGAATTAATAATCCAATTTTTTTTAAGAGATTTTAATAATAATAAATATTTTACAATTAATATTTAATGATTAATTATTAGCAATATTAATACTGAAGAATAATTAATATTTTAGAGCAACCTTACAAATGAATAATTACTATTAATTACTAACAACTAATAATTAATAAATAGTAAATAGTAATTAGCTCCTAATTATTGCTCTTAAATTTTGTTTGTAGCTTATCGTTTTCCCTCCAAATTGAAATTTTTTATTTCTATCTTGGCTCCAATTGAAAACTTCCCGCCTGCCCCAAAATTTTGCCGCTTCGTTTTACTTCATATTCTGGCTCCACATTTTTCCACTTTATCCCTCCACCGTTATTTTTTGCACGTCTTCATCCATCCGCTCGTTCCTGGCTCCTCAACTAAAAACGCATTATTATGTGTTTATCTCTCTCTTTATCATCCTCAGATCCGAACAGATTGCCTCTTCATCAAAACAAATCTTACCTCAAATTAAATCTTCTTCGAATCGAAAACATAGAAGCCTCATGAGCACAAGTACAAGGCTTCAATTCTTGTTCTAGATCAGAAAATTGGGATCTACCATCATATCGGGCGTCGTTTTCTCCGTTGATGCTCTGGTTATGAGCTCCTACTCACAACCCTAGCTAATAATGTACCTCCTGTCAATCCATTTACACCGACAGTTTGGTTTGTCTAGGTTGATAAACATGTGTTTTTGTCGAGAGGTTTGGATTTACATCGCATCCCCTAGCTAAAAATGTGCCTCCTATCATTTGCGAGAGGTTTAACAGTAAGCCATACTTTTTCCCATATTTTTTGCGATTTGGATTCCTTTGAATCGTACGTCCACTAGTTAAATCTTTCTTAATGTATTTCTCCTAAGTGCAAATTTTTCATAAAAAAGATAGATGATACAATTTTCTCCTTTGAATTGTTTGTCTGGATTGCTTACATGTCTTTTTGGCGAGAAGCTATGGTTTAAGTGATTGAGTTATATTCATTTGCAAGAGGTTTGGTAGTAAGGAAAAAAAATTAGACACTAAAATGGGAACATCTGAAATTAATGAATGGAACTTAAACTGGAGTGGGCTATACTCACAGCTCCTAGCTCCGACTGTTGATTTGCATTCACCAGCAAGCATGACAGAGAAGCCTGTTCTGGTTGAATGTATTGATGCTAACCAGCTGATATTGCCTCCTTGTCAAAACATACTCCTGACTGCATTTTTTGGCTTTAGTGCTGCCAACAACTTCCAATAAGGTGAAACAATCTCTTATTTTCTAGATGTCACGTGTACTGCCTCACGATGTCATGTGTATTGCCTTAAGAAATATATCCTCAATCCATTTCTCTATGTTTTTCACCAATGAATAGGTACCATTTCTCTCCTAGTTGGACAACCAATTACCAGATGCCATACATGGCCGTTTGTTATTGGGTGTGCGATCTTCTATTAGGAGTTTGGGTGGTGGTTGAGGCTGTGGTTTTTTCTCACATCTGCTAATGGTTTTGTGTTTAGGTAATCTTCATAATTCAGCTTGATGTAAAAATTGCGTGGAAAAACAAAAGAAAGCTTGGATGAAACTAGTTAGGAATAGTTTTGTTGTTCATAATTCCGCTTGATGTATGAATTGATGAAAGATTATGGATGTTGTGGTCTTTTCGTATGTTATTATGAATGTTCTTTTTGGTTTTGAATTAATATTATTGGTTAATTTATCTTTGTTTATTTTAGTATGTTATTTATTTCAGTGTTCACGGTTGAATGATGTTTGTTGTGTGTGTGTGTGTGTGTGTGTCTATGTATATATGTGTATGTATATATATATATATATATATATATATACGTGTGTGTGTATAGGCAGATCAGAAGGGGAATAGCGGCGGATTACAAACAAAAAAAGTGAGGTTAAGTTTACCTCAATTTATCTTTTGTCGCTAATCCTTTGGAAATTAGTAAGGGTTTACCGACGCCTTTTATAAATAATAATTTATTATAAATTATTTATCCATCGGTAAATAGTTGGTAAATAAACTAAAATTAAATTAATAAATAAAATTAATAAATAAAATTATATTTTTATTATATAATTAGTAAAATGACGGAAAACTGTCGGAAAACTCATGCTAAATTCCATCGTAAAAATCTGACACAATTACCATCATGGTTTTTACCGACTATGGTATTATGTAAGAAATCCATCGCTAAGGTAAATTTAGCGACGGATTAGAAGCGGATTCTACTGCCGCTATATGCAGTTTTTCTTGTAGTGTTCATTTTTCAAATCGGACGATTTGTTTCTGTACACCCACTTAACTGATATTGATTAGGACGATAAATTTTACACATCGCCCCAACTGCACAAATAATATTCAGTATTATTGGGTTGAAATCCACACGGGTGTTAGGATAATATTTAACGTACACTAATCCCAATTGTTTAGTTGTATGTCAATCGATTGGTTGACAGACTGTTGTAAGCGTTAATTGTTTATATTTAAAGCTTACGGAGTTGTGTAACGCACTCTGGATGATGGTTGACTGTGTATGATTATTGTTGTTTACATGTGTGTATGAAATCCATATAAATAACATTATATGGTAATTGACTGGGTCTGATTCCAATTCAGAAAGAACGAATATTTAAAAATAACGAATATTTTAAAATAGTATTCCGTAAAGGATTAAAAAGTGAATTTGATGTCCGATTTTGGATGGATACGAGAATATTGAAATGTGTGAAGCCATGTTAATTAGATATGCGCCATTTTGACGCGAACGATATTTATATCGATTTTATTCATTTTTATAATGAATATCGAAAGGAAATAATTTCAAAATCTGATATTTTGAAAATATTATCATTCAAATAATTATAATGATAAAGAGTATTCAATTTTGATTTAAAATTTAAATGAAAGTGGGAATCAATTTTAAAATGAATTTATAAAATACGTTTTTAGTGAAATATACATTATATATATAATATAATGGCCTGAATAGAACGCGATGCGCAGCGACTGTTCGTGAGTTTTGATCATTGACTTCGAATTGACATTACGGGAGATCCGACCATTGGATTCTCCTAAAATCAGAACCGTTAGGTTCATATCGAAATAGATTTTGAATGAATATAAGAGATTTGTAATCTAACGGTTGGATTTGGAATCATGCCTAAATCAAATTTGGAAAAGGACGCTTTGGATGAATTTCGATGGCTGTTATTGGAAACCGACTATACGGGCCTTGGTAAAATTATTAAAAATATTGATAATTTGTGTAAAATCATAATAAATGATTTGGAAAGAATTTGGATGAAAAATTCCATGTTCGTAGAAATAGAAATATATTTTTATCAAAATGAACTATTTATAAACTAGAAAGATAATCCAATATTTTTTAATAAATAAATTGGATTTGTGAATGGTTTTAATCTAACCAGAATTTTCCAATATATGAATTGGAATGGATTTGAATAGAAATCATCTTTGGAATATTTCGATATTGGATTCCGTGACTATACGGATATTGTGGAGGAACTTGGAAGATAGATATAAATCGTTATTCCCCATACAATATGTGTTGGATTCAGAATTTGATATTGAATATAAGCCGATATAATTTCTGTCTAGAACCATATATTTAATATCAAAGTGGATTTTAGGTTTGTCGTGAATTGTGTCTTCAATAACACTGTTCTTAAAACCCGTATGAAAAGAATAAATCTTTTAATCAAGATTAATAGAGTTTTCTAGTTATATTCAGTAATTGGAATAAAATGGAATATGAATTGCGTTTAATGTGAACTGTGTTTTTATTGACATTCATTCTTTAACCCAATTAATAGCGAAATGTTATTTGGAATTTATAATTCTTTTTATTGAGATTTAATGGAAAATTTCCAAGGTAAAGTATTCTAATTTAATATAATAAATTGGAATTGAATGGAATTCGATTTCGTTATAATCGAAGTGAGCTTCTATGGAGGAAGACTGTTAATATATATAGAATTTAAAATGCTTTGTCATCATTCCATTTATATTATTAGTCGGATACGAAAATTGATGTCAATTATATATTGATATGTTTTCTGTGAAGATTCCATAATTAATGGAATGTAATTTTGGGTTTATCGTGAAATGAGTTTTAAATGACATTAGTTCTTTAACCCAGTTAAAGACAGGATTACATGTCTAACATTGTATTTCGAACTGTATTGTTGATCTATGCTAAATATATATCTGTTTGGTGGTGGAGAATTTATTCTCTTACTTAACACCCTTCTATGAGACGTACGAGCTTAGAGGTTATATATCGGCAGAAATCAGTGGTACGGTGTAGATTGTCGATGCGGCACGTTTGATTTCCCAAAGTTACATAATCATTAAATAATGGTTATTGGAAGATTAAAACTAAGTGAAGTTTTAATGTATCCTTAATTAGACTGAAATGTGAAAGTGATAATTTAAATTATCAAATTTGGGAAATGATCGAGAATGGAGTGCTACCCGTTTTACTCCAGGCGATAGTTAAATATTTAATTAGATTTGAACGTGAAATGGTAATTAGTTTTATCGATAGCACCATGGTGTTAGATATGGAATATTAATAATTTTGCTCCATGGGATGAATAGGTTGGGATTTGGAAATAAAATAAGTGATTACTTCGACAAGGTGCGCTAATCCCGACTAGTTTGGAAAACCTTAATTTGGTTTAAATTGTGAAAAGAATATTTGAATAAAAGAATATTCTAGATTGGAACGAGGCATATGTTGTGTTTTTATAGCACTTGATTATAAGATACGTGAATTATTCGGAAAGGCCGGGTTTATACCCATTATGAATAATTGATTCAATGATAAGTCGACGATGAAGACTGTGGGTGAAGACCAGAGTTCTTCACATCGTTTGGATGATTACTGATGTCTTGATTGGGCTGTATACCCAAGACAAGGTAATAAGTGGTGATCATTCGAACGTACTTGGAGATCGACCAGATATGCAAGGACCTCTCTCCTGTATTGGACATATAGGACGAGGAATAACGTGCCTCCGGTTTCATTCAGACCCAGAATGAACTAGTAAGTAGATGGGTGTATGACATTGGATTTTATTTTATGTTGATTGATATCTATTAAATATATATCTGTTTGGTGGCGCAGAATTTATTCTCTTGCTTAACACCCTTCTCTGAGACGTACGAGCTTAGAGGTTATATATCGATAGACATCAGTCGCATGGCGTAAATTTTCAGTGTGGCATGCAGAGATGCAAATGATCAAGGCTTTTGTTGAAAAGCAAAGTCTTGCGGTTGATGATCAAAGCACGACTTTAAATAGCATAACTTCGTGTATAGCGTTAATTCGCGAGCCTCACACCTCGGTATGAGTCAAAAACGGGATCATGAACGTAGGGAGAACATGACGTTTCTTTCTAGCTATGGGTGGTGTCATGGTATGGAGCCCAGACATTTATATTTTTTTACCTATGTGGATGATGGATAGCGAGGCGCCTCAGATGTATCGGTCACTTCGGGGCCATGGATAGGTCCGACAGGATCGGGAAATGTGTATAGGAATAACTAATCCTCAAAAGTAAGGGAGGACCGACCCTACCATTCACGAAGTTGCCCTGCGGTGTGTAATCCTAAGGCATGTGCTAGAGTGTCTCGAATCGGAATGAGCCATCGCTAGCCTTGACTCATGACAGAAATCCAATTTCCAATATATGACATTTCAGTTTTAATTGCAGAACTAGTATGGCGACATAGTAGGATGGGGTATTGTGCCGTCTATGATCGATACATTTATATTTGAAGTAATTTTGACACTATATACTTATAGTAATATCAAAATGATTTTTTTTAAAACGTATTGAAGCATGTTTTTCTATTGTAAGGGAAAACTCTATCCTACGGCTTGCATTGCATTGTGTGATGGGACCTGACTCTTATAATACCTTCATTTTTCAAAAAGCATTGCGCTGTTTATAAATCGTTTTATGCACAAGTATTCTTGGGAGAAAACCCGTTCCGTGTTATACGGCATGGTCCCTTGATTTATTTTATTTTTAAAGTAAAGTTTTAAATAACTGTTTTAGTTCTCGCACAAGTCCTATGACTGACCTGGAGTTTATTGTTTTAACCTAAACTCTGGGTTCCTCTATTTTTCGCATGGGCAGCTAGTAGTTTTTTTTTTGGCAGATATTATTTTCCCAGGATCCTGGATTTACAGCTGAAGCTATATTCGGAAAGCTCTGTATCCTTATATTTCTTTTAGCTGTGTTATGTATTATTTTTCCGCTGCTAACATAATTTAAATCGCTGATATTTTTCTGATGTATATTGTATTATTCATACTCTATTATATTCTTGTACTCTGATGCATATTGTTATAACAACAATGAAATGTTCTATTATTTGTGTTCTGATTTTCCATGTTCTCAACTCAATCCGGGCTTTCCCGTAAGGGCGAGTTTGGGTCGTTTCACTTATAGTAATAATAAAAGATTTGTTTTAAAACGTACCAAGCATATTTGACCATTATAAGGTTAAACTCTATCCTCCGGCTTGCATTGCATTGTGTGATGGGACATATGTCTTATAATAGCTTCAGTTTTCTTTAATTAGCATCGCGCTGTTTGTTTTAGGCACTGGTATTCTTGGGGGTAAACCTGTTCCGTGTTATACGACGTGGTCCCTTGATTTACCTTATTTTGAAGTAAAGTTTTAATAACTATTTTTGTTCTCACACCAGTCCCAGGACTGACTCGGAATTTATTATTTTAACCTAAACTCTGGGTGCCTATATTTTCCAGATAGGCAGCTAGTAGTTTTGGTTTTCGCAGATATTTCTTTTCCCAGGATCCTGGAATACTGCTAGAGCTATATTCAGAAAGCTTTGTATCCGTATATCTCTTTCAGTTGTGTCAGTTGTTATTTTCCGCTATGCATTGTATTTATGTATCATTTGTCGCTGCTTTGTATTTTAAATCTCTGATATTTTTCTGTGTAATATTTATTCATACTTTGATACATTTCTCTGATGTAATTGTTGTAATAAGAAATGAAATGTTCTATTGTTTGTGTTCTGATTTGTCGTGTTCTCAATTCAATCTGGGCTTTCCCGTAAGGGCGAGTTTGGGTCGTCTCAGATATCCTTGACCTTCGGGTCATAATTAAAATGACAAAAGCAAGGCTATACCGTGACTAAGTGGGGTTAGCTAGCTCCATTGGCAACACTTCTTCCTTTATTACTATAGTCCCTCGGTTTGGTTGATTTGATTTGATGCACATCCGTGATTTGGGAGTGTTGTCCGAGGTGGGCGATAGTCGCGGCTATGCGTTACCACCAGCCCGGGCGTGCAACTAGTATATTCGTACTCTGGGCCTTCCTCGTGTCTCTTATCATATTATCCTGATCGAGCCCCCTATGATTTTGATTTAACGTATCACGGTGCATCTCTATCCTCCGATGTACTGGTGTGTTATATGCAAACTGTACGACAACTGTATAAACGATGTAAGGGTAATAATGGTAATCCCACTTACATTATTTTAATATTTTATATTTTACCATAGACACTATTATAATAGCGTATTATATTATATTGTATCTAGTTTAACGAATCCTTAGGAGATGAAAATTCCCGTAATATCTCTTAAGTTATTGCACTCATATTATGCATGAATTTGATTTAACTAATATGAGAATATTTTAGTTTTGATTCGAGTGTTTTTGTCTTTTCATTTATGCTCGGGTCAGCCTGAGTTGAAGATACCATTATGGAGATGAAGATGGAGCTCAACAGGCATATTTAATACTATTTATTCCGCTGCAAATATTAGTATGTTTTCGATAGTTAACTCTAATAATCTTTGTAAGTGTATAATCAAATGTATTTTTTAACCACTTCATGAACTGTTATTTTTTATTATATTTTATCCTTCCATTATGAGATTTTGCAATTGTTTTTCTTCTTTTTCTTATTTTAATCCCTATAACTATTTGTATTTTTGATTTGTTTAAGTCGACATTGAGAATCATTGTCGATTTGAACAGTCAAAAATCGCGAATGTTACATTTGGTATCAGAGCTTTGGTTTAGCAAAAGCCTTGGCTCTATTTGGGATTAACTCATTAGAGATAGGGTAGTAATACCCTAGAATGAGTTTAAGAATTTATGGGAGCGTACGTGTAATTCTGATGTAAAATGATTTTGTATTGTGTTAGTTTGTTATGTTGAGTATTTACGAATTCCGATCGGTACTTAGGACGCCAAGGCATCGATAGGGATTTCTAAATACTCTAATAGGACTCATTGACATAATATTGTTTTGAATTATATTATATATATATATAAAGAATTAATTGAAAATATATGAAATATAATTTTTGTTGATTATCATCATATATAATTCGTTCAATCAATAATTCAAACTATTGCTTATTGAATGGTTAAGAAAATGAAATATTGAAAAAAATGGTAATGAAATAAGAAGTTAAATATGAATTTGAGAATTAAATTTTGGGCGGTTTTCTAATATTGATTCCAAAATGATTTTTGAAATAATGACATTATATTTTAAATATTGTTTCGTATAGAAATTGTTTTCAAATGAATTTCAAAACTAATCGTATACTCTCCACTTGTCATCGAGAAATGATTTCGGTGATGAGTGCACGCATCGTCGGCGTCTATTTTCAAGAGTTGAGTGGGGTGACCACTTAGAACTTTTATACCTTGTTTTGCAAAATAGAATTTGCATTTAATTTTTTTATAGCTTAGTCTGATATAAAAGATGTAAGAACCCGTAACTTCCCCGGTCTCCTAGGAGAAGAGGAAGAACGGATTTCCTTGAGGACAAGACAGACCGGAACACAAACAGAAGAACATTTCATTGCTTATTACAACAATTTACATCAAAATACAAGAATATACAGAGTATGGATATATATTACACATTTACTAAATATTAGAGATTTACAAATTACAATGCAGCGGAAAATAATACAAAACACAACTGAAAGGAATATACGGATACAAAGCTTTCCGAATATCATTCCAGCTGTAAACCAGGATCTTGTGAAAATAAATTTGCAAAACCAAAACTACTAGCTGCCCGTGCGAAAAATTGGGGCACCCGAAGTTTAGGTTAAAACAATAAACTCCAAGTCAGTCATGTGACTGGTGTGAGAACTAAAATAGTTATTAATTTGATTTTAAAGTTAGGTAAATCAAGGTTCCACGCCGTATAACATGGAACGGGTTTACCCCTAAGAAAACCAGTGCGTAAAACAAACAGCGCAATGCTAAATAAAGAACAATGAAGCTATTATAAGACTCAGGTCCCATCACACAATGCAACGCAAGCCGGAGGATAGAGTTTTTACCTTGTAATAGCCAAAAATGCTTGGTACGTGAAATTTCATCTTTTATTATTACTGTAAGTGTAAAGTGCTAAAATAATTTCAATCATAAGTATCAATCATAGACGGCATAAGTGCCCCCATACCACTATGTCGCCATACTAGGCTCTATAATCAAAACCGCAAAATGTCGTATTGGAAGTTGGATTTCCATCTGTGAACCAAGGCAAAGGATTGTCTTTACCACTTCGAGACGCTCTAGCCCGTATCTCAGGCAAGTACTCTGTGTAGCCTTTGGATCATCAGGACCGCTCCACTCGATGTGGATTAAAATGCCTGAACACTACGTTTCCCCGCCCTATGGGGCGTAACTGGTCATATCCCGACCAAACTATCAGCTCCGGAACGACTGATATAACCGAGGCGCCTCGCTATCCATCATCCACAAAAGTAAAATGTCAGGGCTAGTAAAACGCTGACACCGCTCCTAGCTAGAAAGAAACGCATGTCCTCCCTGAAGTCCTCTCCCCTTTCTGATTCACACCGAGGTGTGAGGCTCGTGAATTAACGCTACGCAAAGCTATGCCACAAAGGCCATGCTTTGATCATCAACCATAAGACTTTGCTTTTCAACAGAAGCCTTGATCATTTGCATCTCAGCATGCCACACATGCAATTCATGCTATGCAACCGATGTATATCAATCACACAGAATGAAATCCAATGTCAGACACATATCCATTTACAAGTTCGTTCTGGGACTGAACGAAACCGGTGGCACCTTATTCCTCCCCCATATGTCCAATACAGGGGAGAGGTCCTCGCATATCCGGTCAATCTCCAAGTACATCTGGACGATCACTACTTATTACCTTGTCTTGGGTGTACAGCCCAATCAAGAAATCAGTAATCATCCAAACGATGTGAAGACCTCCGGTCTTCGACCACCGTCCTCATCCTCGACATATCGTCGAATCAGTTATTCAAAATGAGATAAACCCGGTCTTTCTGAATAACTCGCGTATATAATAAACAAGTGCTATAAAACACAACATATACCTCATTCCAATCCAGAATATTTCTTTATCCAAATATTTGTATACTTTGGGGAAGGTTCCCATTAATTTTATCAAAGATAGATTCTTTAAATAAATTCTTTAAACTTCCTTTGGATATCAATTCAATCTAATTAACGATGCATTAGAACTCCACTTGGTTTTAATCTTCCCAAAAATCAATATTAACGATTGTTTAACTTGGGAAATCATATCCTGTCTTTAACTGGGTTAAAGAACTAGTGTCATTTAAAACAATGTTCACGATAAACCGAAAATCATATTCCATTCTATGAGCCTTTAACTGTAAATTAGCAAGTGAACAATTCCCTAAGTATTAACCACGAAGGCAGAAACCAACATCAGATCAATACCCAAGAAACCATTCAACTTAACTAATCCTTCGCTAGTTTCTAATTTTGTAAACTCTGTTGGGTCTAAGAACAGTATTATTAACGATACCATTCACGACAACCCAAAATCACATTCCATTAATAATGGAATCTTCATTGAAAACAAATCCATATATATAATCGATATAAACTTCCATATCCAACCGATAATATAAATGGAATAGCGACAAAACCTTTTAAATTTCATATATTAATCGACTTCCTCTACAGAAGCTTACTTCAATTATTACCAAATCGAATTCCATTCAATTCCAATTTAATATGTTAAATTGGAAAACTTTACTTTGGGAAATTTCCTTTTAAATCTTAACAAAGGATTTATAAATTCCAAATCCCATCTCACTGTAAATCGGGTTAAAGAACGAATGTCACTAAAACACAGTTCACAACAAACCCAATTCACGTTCCATCAGTCTCTAACCGTAAATTAGCAAGTGAACAATTTCCTAAGTATTAACCCCGAAGGCCGAAACCAGCATCAGATCAATACCCAGGAAACCATTCAACTTAACTAATCTCCAGTTAGTTTTTGATTTTCTTAACTCCGTTGGGTCTAAGAATAGTATTATTAAAGATACCATTCACGAAACACCAAAAATCTAATTTGATATTAAATACAAAGCTCTGAATAGAAAATATATCGGGTTATATTCAATATCAAATTCTGAAATCAACAAATATCGTATTGGAATAACGATATATCTATATCTTCCAAATTACTCCATAATATCCGTATAATCACGGAATCCAATATCAAAATATTCCGAAGAAAATTTCGATTCAAATCCATTCCAATGTATATATTGGAAATCCTGGTTATTTTTAAAAACCATTTCAAATCCAGTTTATTTATTTAAAAATATTGGATTACAATTATAGTTCCAAACTAGTTCATTTCGACAAAAATATTTTTTTTTTATCTTTTCAAATATGGATTTTTTTTCATCTCAATTCTTTCCAAATCATTTCTTATGATTTTACACTAATTATGGATATTTTTAATAATTTAATCAAGTCCCGTACACTCAATTTACATAAACGACCATCGAACTGCACTTACAGCGACCTTTTCCAAATTTGATTTGGGCATAATCCCAAATCCAACTATTAGATTTCTAATTTCTTGTACTCTTTAGAAAGCACTTTTCGATACGAACCCAACGGTTCTAGTTTTAGGAGAATCGGACGGTCGGATCTCCCGTAATGTCCATTTGAAGTCAATGGTCGAAATTCACGAACCACCGCGGCGCAGCGCGTTCTATTCAGGCCATTATATATATAATATATATACATTATATTTCGTCGATTTTCATTTAAAACGTATTTTATAAATCGTTTTAAATTCGTTTTCAAAATGATTTCAACTTCATATTCAATTTCAAATCAAAATTGAATATTCCATATCATCGATATATAAATGATAATATTTTCAAAATATTAGATTTTGAAATCAATTCCTTTTTCGCTATTCATTATAAAAATAAATAAAATCGATATAAATATCGTTCACGTCAAAATGGCGTTAATCTGATCAACACGGCTTTATATATTTAAATATTTTCATGTCCATCCCAAATTGGACATATAAATCAGATTTTGATCCATTACTGAATATTATTTTAAAATATTCATTATTTTAAAGTATTCGTTATTTTAAAATATTCATTCTTTCTGAAATGGAATCAGACTCAGTCAATTACCATATAATGTGATTATATGGATTTCATACAACATGTATACAATAAGAATCAAACATAGTCAACCATCATCCAGAGTGCATTCTACACTGTTTTAGCATCAAATATAAATATTTAATGTTTACACAGCTTGTTTACCAATCGATTGACATACAACTAAATATCGGGATTAGTGTATGTCCAATATCATCCCAATACCCACGTGGGGTTTTAAACAATCAAACACAGGTTTTATTTGTGCAGTTGGGCTATGTGTAAAATTTATCGTCCCAATCAATATCCGTCAAATGTGTGTACATAAACAAATCATCTGATTTGTTTATGAATCTTTATTTTATTCATATACATGTTAAAAATTATATTTTTAACTAAAAAATATTTTATTCCATTCCACATCACACAATCAACTTTCACAACACAAACAAACAAGTCGTCCATGGTTTGTGGACGACGGGTGTCGGGTGCTGCTAAGCACCGTCTGCATCCTAGTGTATATTTCAACTAGAAAATAAATTAAAAGTGAGAAGTTCTCACCCTTGGGATCCACTACTCCATTCTCTATTTCTGAACGGTCTGGATTTGTTCGAAATTCCAATGCATCCTTTTCACGCTGTTCATATATAAAAATCATATTTTTATCGCTTCATTCCAATAAATAAAAATCATATTTTTACTTCATATATTTTTACAATGCTTCTTTCTATATAAAAATTATATTTTTATATTTTTACTTCTTATACAAAGATCGAATTTTTATTTCGCTACAACATATATAAAAATCATATTTTTCTCTCGCCATTCTCTATATAAAAATCACATTTTTACTTCACTATATATATATAATAAAAATCAGATTTTTATTTCGCTACATAAATAAAATCATATTTTTATATTCTCTATTATATAAAAATCTCAACTTTAACTAAGTAAAAATCTTATCTTCTTCATGCCATTCAAATTAATAAAAATCAAATTTTTACTTCTCTTCATATATAATTAAAAATCTAATCTTTTTAAAATTAAAAATCTATTCTTTTCAGAGTGAAAAAACAAATCTTTTCAAAGTTAAAAACTAAATCTTTACAACGCTACTTTATATATAAATTTAAATTACCTTTTTCGCTGTTACTCTCGCTGGAGGGGGTCTGGTTCACTGCCGTCGACGGAAAATGGGGGGGCTGCTCGCTGGCGGCATTAGGTAGCGGGGGGGGGTTCGGCGATGGGCACGGTCTGACGGTGGAGGGGCTAAGGAGGGGCGGTGCCCTAGGGTTTTGCGGCTCGTCTGATTTCTATTAGAGGAGGAGGAAGAAGGAGGGAGATTAGAGGGGTGAGGTGGAGAGGGGGCATGGCGGCTCGTCGGTGGTGGAGGGGAACGATGGCGGCGGGTTTCAGAAGGAGGGGGTGCGGTTTTTCTTTGAAAGGGGAAAACGAATTTTGACCGTGTTTGTGAAGAAAGAGAGAATAAAGGATTATATATAATTATATAATTATATTATATTTCCAAAAAAAGTTAACTTTTTATTTGAACTCCAAATCGAACTCACCGACTGTCGTCCGTAGCTAATTACCCCCATTCCAAACACAATGTGATCTGTTTCATAAGCCAATTCGGCCGTTTCGATCAGTTTTTGTTGAAATTAAAATATAAATCATTACATTTAATTTCAAACGTACATTTCAATTTACTGGGGTCACATACGAACCCCAAAAATTGCAGAAAAATTATTTCCAGCTTTATATTAATGATACAGTCCTAACAAAACTAATTTCATCAAATTTAAACACCGTTTGAAAAATGGCCTTTTTCTGGTCGATCCAAATTGACTAAAACTGTCAAAACACGTTTTACTTCGCCACACTGACATATTGATTCAAAAAAAAAATGAAAATTGGAATCTAGCAATAATTTGACATCCCGGATCCCAAAAAAGTTGTTTCGTCGAAAACGGAGGTCGTTTGCAAAATTTCCATTTTTAAGGGCCAAAATTCCATAGCGACTATTCTGAATTTTCAACTGGGCACAACTTTTTATTCCCGCTATAAAATTTGGATTTTTCGGATTCGTTGGAAAGATATTTTCAAATAGATTCAAATATTTTTGGTTTCGCTAAAATCCGGTTTATTTTGAATCTTGTACATTCATTTGAAATTTGAAATCGAAACTACCACGCCATTTCAAATTCCTTTTATAATTTAAAATAAATACTAACGTCAATTCAAATAAATATATACATTCCAATTCTAATCAGAATAAATTTCTCGTCATTATAATTTAAAATAAATCATTTGTAATATTCAAAATTCATTAAAATTGCCAAAATAAAAAAAATTAAATTGGCTCAGATTTTCTAGGTTGTTACAATCTCCCCTACTTAAAATCTTTTCGTCCTCGAAAAGGAACGGAGCTGGAAGTTATTTCACAAACCAAATCAACTTTCATTATTTTCATTACGGCTTAAGTTCTTCAACTTTTCAGTTTCTAAGAACTTTCTAATTCTTCAAAAATTTGGCTAACACCCTAAATTTTCGAAAAATTTCGTTATAACCACCCTTACACGGGAGCACCGGGAAAATCCCAAAATTGCCATACAGGCCTCTCTAATCCAAAAAGAAAAAGAAACAGCCAAGCGGCTAGATAATCGGCTCATAAAATCATCAGAAACCCTAAGAAATACAATAAGTATGTACCTATTTATCGGGGAAACAATTTTATTCCTCTGCTTAGCTTCCCTGCTATGACATGTTCAATGTATGTACATGTACATGTATGCAATTTCAAATAATTTTCAATACAGTTCAATATTTGGTTCAATTTGGCCTAAATTTACTTTTCTTACACATGTTGGTTTAAATGAATAATCACATAACCCAATAATCAATTAATTAGTTGATTAGCTTTTCAAATTCATAACTTTGATATATAGTCAAAAAAATCACATTTTTGGTGCCAAATAACAATAATAAGCCCTGTCTAGTTTTGGTTCTCACACCAGTTGTAACGACCCATGGATTTTCGACTCCGAAAATCGACACAAAACCCAGCGTCGACTGTTCAGACATCGAAAATACCGGACCATTAATAGAAAGAAGTTAGAGGATGAGATAGAAAAGATAGAACTAATAGAATAGGAGAAGAAGAACACAGCTGAACATAATCAGAGTAAACACGAATCTCACAACGGAACGAATAAAATATGTTATATAACATAACTTTGAAATACAAAACTATACATACCATTTATCAGAGTACAATACATCATATCACAGCGGAAATAATCTCTAACTAACTAATAGTGAAGCCTTCTGCTTTCAGCTCCTCCAAGTGAATCTGCAAACCCTGAAACACTTGACTGCCCGTACAAATTTGGGCACCCAAGAGTTTAGGAAAAACAAAACAAAATAAACTCTGGGTCAGTCATGGGACTGGTGTGAGTAAATTCCAACCATATGGCTTAACTTTGAAAATCCTTTTTTTTGGAACAAAAAGGATAATAGTAAGACCAGCCCACACATAAACATGGACGGCTTTTTACCTTACTATAACCCAAAACATTTTTGATATCAAAAATCCAGTGATATTATAATAATGTCTAATCAAATAAATAACCAAATAGTAGAACGCTTGCATCTCACGCTCTACATATATAGTATAAAATCAAAAACCCGCCGGGCGCTTATTGGAGATTGGATTCCAACTATGACAAGGTATGGGACCACCTTCCGATGATGTATCTCTAGAGGCGAATACACCTGGGTTCAACAAGAACGTCTTGCAACCCGGCCCACACATGACCGACCACTCATTTCGCTTGAGTGTATCGAATGTATATCACCAACGGTTGGGCTCAAACCACCGTTCCCGAATGGGCAGAATCGATAGATTTAGAAACAAAAGGAATTTCTCTAGATAGGTGATTATACACCCTAATGGGAGCGACCCACATAGCCATGCTGCCTGCCCGATTTTTGTCATTTCCCGGTTGTGAAGCTTGAGGCTACGTCTACCTTTTAGAACATCTGGCCACCATACACTTTGAATGCCACATCGTCAAACCCGTCAAATCACTAGTTGATCTTCTCAAAATATTACGGGTATAAAAGCCAAGAGAAACGAATTTCTCCGCTACCAGACGTAATACCTTGAAAAGATCGTCTTATGTGACCGTTAGGAATACTCTGTCAGACATTCGTCCATACGAGTTGTCCTGGGACTGGACAAACAGAAAGCACCATTCTGAAATAGGACGACCCTTGCATTTCACTCCGTCTTCAACTTTCTTCAGCATAATCAACTCGCAGTGCTTATGCCTATACGGAGTGGTTTTCGATAATATATCCAACCGGTCTCTCCGTATTGACAACGATGGTCAAACACTTCGATAGTCGGTTATTTAACTATCGAAGTAAAAACAAACATCCAATCAAATGTATAATTATCATCACACAACCATGGGCACTTTTATTTACCATTCATCGTCGTCGAACTATAGTTCCCATTTCTAATAGTGTTATTTAACTCTAATCATATTTCAAACATCGAAATGATGTCATCGTTTTCTGAAACGATTCTCCACTACTCGTTCTTACATTTCTATAGACAATCATCGTTACTTATTACTTTAGAATAAGTGGATTTCAAAACAAACTGTTTACATTCCCTAGGGAGTAGTGCTATATAAAACTCATGCTTAAGCTTAGCCAACAGCGTTAATTTAACGTTATAGTTCAAAACTTGTCATACGCTGTAATATTCCCATTTTTTTACTAATCTCGACACAACAGTCACGCCTAAACCTCAACAGCGTTATTTTATCGCTATAGTTCACAGACTTGCAATATGCTATTATACTCCACTTTATAATTAATCTCAACGCCTCTTTCCGTTACAAAAGTCTTGATATCTTTTTCCGTTACAAAAATCTTGGCATTTATTTCCGTTACAAAAATCTTGGCTTATATTTCCGTTACAAAAATCTTGGCTTATATTTCCGTTACAAAAATCTTGACATATTTTAAATATGATTTTATGATGTCATATCCTTATTTGAAAACTCGGTTTAAAATTATTTACATTGGTCATTAACCCTTCACTCCATCTTCCTTAAACATTTCTCTTTAGACTTCTCTTATCTAAACTCGATCACGTTCTTTGTCTTTTTGGCAGTTTACTTCTTATTCGTATTATGATACCCAATTCAATAAAATATCTCAATACAACTTAATACCAGTTTATAATAGAATTTCTATTATAATTTAAACCTCGCTTTAATTATAAAAATATAATTTTTATAATTGCCTTCGTTGATTTGTCTGACAGTCAACCAATTTCTTAACAAAATGGGTTTATGGTTGACTGTCGCTGATATCGTTTATTTACCAAATCAACATAACGTTAAATTTCCATTCAACACGGTTCAAACAGTGCACAAACAGTACATCTAAATATTTAGGAATCCGGTTGAGTTCCTCCAACCGATTTCCGCATCCACTGATATTGGTCAAATCAGTATCCAACCGGTGTTGTGTACATAGGCAACGATATATAATATTTCAACCAATTTAACCATAATCTGTCTAAACAACCATCACATAGCATCCAACCATTATTTAAAATTAAAATATTTTAAATAAAACAGAGTTAATGAATTTACTCACCTTGGCACGTTAACCGTTAAATAACGATTTGCGTCCGTCGACTGTTCCCTTAAATTGTTGCGATATATTTGATCATCAATTTTCACAAAAACGTGCCGACGTTCATGCCTTGCACCCATGAGCGCTGCTTCACCTCCGGTTTCCGCTGCATCCCCTTTCTCATGCTACTGCTTTCCGCACCATCAGCTTTACCAACAAAGTGCCAAGCCGATGCAGCGTTCAACTCATCACTATTCCAACGCGCCGCTCCCATCAGTTTCTCCACATTGTGCAAAATGAACCCCTTCTCGTTCCAGCACAGTGATCCGAAACAAAACAAGCTAACTCCTTTTTCACCACTCTGATAGTTGCTTCAGCAAACTCTCCATATATATACCCATCACCAAGTCATGCATACATGTGTATACACGAGAGCTCCTCCACCTACACATCTTCCACGCCTCACCATTTGATGTGCCACCACCACTTTAATCCGTTGTTAATAAACGTTAGACCCATTCTTCCCAAAACAAGACCCCCTCTCCTGTGTAAGAACCGAGAACCGCATGCTCCCCCTATCATCATACTGAAGCGAATAATGGACATGCACACCCAAGGCCATGCATACTTATAAATATACTCCCACCTTCTCCCCGCCTTTTACTACCAGAACCGTGTCCGGCCTTCACTCCATTCCCTTACGGCTTCCTCGTTTTATTCCTACCGTCCTCAACTATTCTTCCTCCTTTCTCACGTTTTACACCCGCCTGCATCCTATAAACCCATCCCATCTTTTATTCTTATTTTATTATTTATAGCCATTTTCCTTTGCGGTTTTGTTTGCTGGATTATGGCCTTTCCGTGTATATATAAAGAAGTTGTTCCTTGGCAGTGAAGGAATAGGATATAGGGTAGGTTTCATTTTCAATGTGTGTTTTACTTTGTCGGCAAGGAGTTTGACGTGGTCGGCACACTATTGTATCTCATTAAATTTTGATGTAGACTCAAACGGAAAGGACAACGTTAAGCATATAAGCATGTGATTCAGAGTTAGGCATGTGCAAACATAGAGGAGAGGCCTGCGTGATATATTTGTGGTGACGTTTACTGTACGATACTTGGCTACCATGTAATGATAATATATATTTTACTTCCTAGCGTCCTAATATACAAGGGGATTCACTAACTGGTC
Organism: Allium sativum; assembly: GCA_030737875.1. Lineage (NCBI taxonomy): Eukaryota > Viridiplantae > Streptophyta > Magnoliopsida > Asparagales > Amaryllidaceae > Allium > Allium sativum. The sequence continues at coordinate 763,365,768 of CM060910.1, forward strand.
TACTATCATACCGCAAAAGAAAACATTGATTTAACAATTCAAGTGTGCACTATTTATACGTGTTAACCAAGGAACTGCAAAGTCAAATAGTGTGAGTATTTAATGTATATTTGAACTTGCGTGACTAAGCAGCATGGAGGCAAGGATGTAGTGTGTTTCCGGTGTAGGCATTTTGATTGGTTCGGTGTCCAATTTTAGTGTATTGCGGTACATAAGGTTTTCGTTCATGTCTGAACTGCTACGGACAGAAATAAGAGTACGGTCGTGTCCAGTGAGGTGGCACAATCTCAAAAATATAATAGTATCGGTAGGTTGACTTATATTGTGAAATCCCAAAATACCGATACAGGGTGCAAAATATTCCAAATAAAAAGTTGCTTATTTAATTATTTAAAAATTACAGTAAAATTCTAAAAATTAAATTATCGCTATGTCTCAAAAGAACCATGTCCAAATTTGCAACCGATATCTAGTTATATCAAATAACTGTTATGGTCGACGAACGATTCTACAGCGACTATTTGAATATTTGATTTGGACATAAATCACAATCTATAACACGAAATCTCGATTTTTCACTTCTGTTAGACAGATACTATTCGACAGATTCCAACGTTTCTTGTTTTGCAGAAATCCGATTTAAAACGAGTCTTGTACACTCATTTGAAGTTCAGAACGTTAAATTACGAACTGCAGCGTCGTTATGAGCTCGATTATATTTAATATATATTTTTATACGTTCAACTCCGTTTTAATTAATATATAAATCCACTTATATTAAGAATTCAATATTTAAACTGATTTAAATATTCAAATTCAAACCGATAAAAATGCGGGACGTTACACCAGTCAATTGGAATCATATAGAAATCCCACTTTCGAGACTCGAACACAATTACTGATGATGCCCGGGCATCAACAGAATCATGTCCGGGCGACTAGAGCGTGATTCTATATCTGTCCAGTATATTTGAGACTTCAATACACGTGGATCAGACGTACATGAAAATCTCTATATAATGGATTGTCCAAATTCAATACAAATAAGTATTCAAATACGTTGAATAAGGTTTAAATTTTCAAAACCAAATTTGTTTTCAATTTTATTTTAAAAATATCACTCTTCCTACACGTTCTAGGATACTACTGATCCTATCTATAATGAGTCATTCTCATTGGATATTACTAGTCGAATCTCTGATGAATTCTTTCATTTGGTTCTAATGTGTCTTGTTCTCCGAGCTCTGTAAACCAAAGCTCTGATAACACTGTAAGAACCCGTAACTTCCCCGGTCTCCGAGGAGAAGAGGAAGGACGGATTTCCTTGAGGACAACACAGATCAGAACACAAACAGAAGAACATTTGATTGCTTGTTACAACAATTTACATCAGAATACAAGAATATACAGAGTATGGATATATATTATATATTTAATAAATATCAGAGATTTACAAATTACAATGCAGCGGAAAATAATACAAAACACAACTGAAAGGAATATACCGATACAGAGCTTTCCGAATATCATTCCAGCTGTAAACCAGGATCCTGTGAACATAAGTCTGCAAAACCAAAACTACTAGCTTCCCGTGCGGAAAATAGGGGCATCCATAGTTTAAGTTAAAACAATAAACTCCAGGTCAGTCATGTGACTGGTGTGAGAACTAAAACAGTTATTAATTTGATTTTAAAGTTAGGTAAATCAAGGGACCACGCCATATAACATGGAACGGGTTTAACCCCAAGAAAACAAGTGCACAAAAAAAAAACGCAATGCTAAATAAAGAACAATGAAGGTATTATAAGACTCATGTCCCATCACACAATGCAACACAAGCCGGAGGATAGAGTTTTTACCTTATAATAGCCAAAAATGCTTGGTACGTGAAATTTCATCTTTTATTATTATTGTAAGTGTATAGTATCAAAATAATTTCAATCATAAGTATCAATCATAGACGGAATAAGTACCCCATACCACTATGTCGCCATACTAGGTTCTACAATCAAAACCGCAAAATGTTGTATTGGAAGTTGGATTTCCATCTGTGAACCAAGGCGAGGGATCATCCTTACCGCTTCGAGATGCTCTAGCCCGTGTCTCAGGCAAGTACTCTGTCAAGCCTTTGGATCGTCAGGGCCGGTCCACTCGATGTGGATTAAAATGCCTGAACACTACGTTTCCCCGCCCTATGGGGTGTAACTAGTCATATCCCGACCAAACTATCGGCCTTGGAACGACCGATATAACCGAGGCTCCTCGCTATCCATCATCCACATAAGTAAAATGTCAGGGCTAGTAAAACGCTGACACCACTTCTAGCTAGAAGGAAACGCATGTCCTCCCTGAAGTCCTCTCCCGTTTCTGATTCACACCTCGGTGTGAGGCTCGCGAATTAACGCTACACAAAGCTATTCCACAAAGGCCATGCTTTGGTCATAAACCACAAGACTCTGCTTTTCAACAGAAGCCTTGATCATTTGCATCTCTGCATGCCACACAGGCAATTCACGCTATGCAATCGATGTATATCAATCACACAGAATGAAATCCAATGTCAGACACACATCCATTTACAAGTTCGTTCTGGGACTGAACGAAACCGGTGGCACCTTATTCCTCCCCCATATGTCTAATACAGGGGAGAGGTCCTCGCATATCCGGTCAATCTCCAAGTACGTCTGGACGATCACTACTTATTACCTTGTCTTGGGTGTACAGCCCAATCAAGAAATCAGTAATCATCCAAACGATGTGAAGATCTCCGGTCTTCGACCACCGTCCTCATCCTCGACATATCGTCGAATCAGTTATTCAAAATGGGATAAACCCGATCTTTCTGAATAACCCGCGTATATAATAAACAAGTGCTATAAAACAAAACATATGCCTCATTCCAATCCATAATATTTCTTTATCCAAATATTCGTATACTTTGGGGAAGGTTCCCATTAATTTTATCAAAGATAAATTCTTTAAATTTATTCTTTAATCTTCCTTTGGATATAAATTCAATCAAATTAAAGATGAACTAAAACTCCTTTTGGTTTTAATCTTCCCAAAAATCAATATTAACGATTGTTTAACTTGGGAAATCATATCATGTCTTTAACTGGGTTAAATAACAATGTCATTTAAAACACGGTTCACGATAAACCCAAAATCACATTCCATTATATTCCATCAGTTTTTAACCATAAATTAGCAAGTGAACAATTCCCTAAGTATTAACCCCGAAGGTCGAAACCAAAATCAGACCAATACCCAGGAAACCATTCAACATAACTAATCCCCAGTTAGTTTCCGATTTTCTTAACTCTGTTGGGTCTAAGAACAGTATTAATAAAGATACCATTCACGACAACCCAAAATCACATTCTATTAACAATGGAATCTTCATGGAAAAAAATTGATATATATAATCGATATAAACTTCCATATCCAACCAATAATATAAATGGAATAGCGAGAAGGCCTTTTAAATTCCATATATATTAACCGTCTTCCTCTACAGAAGCTTACTTCGATTATTGCCAAATCAAATTCCATTCAATTCCAATTTAATGTGTTAAATTGGAAAACTTTACTTTGGAAAATCTCCTTTAAATCTTAACAAAGGGTTTATAAATTCCAAATCCCATCTCACTGTAAATCGGGTTAAAGAACGAATGTCACTAAAACACAATTCACAACAAACCTAATTCACATTCCATTAGTCTCTAACCGTAAATTAGCAAGTGATCAATTCCCTAAGTATTTACCCCGAAGGCCGAAACCAACATCAGATCAATACCAGGAAACCATTCAACTTAACTAATCTCCAGTTAGTTTCTGATTTTCTTAACTCCGTTGGGTCTAAGAACAGTATTATTAAAGGTACCATTCACGACAAACCCAAAATCTAATTTGATATTAAATACAAGGCTCTGAATAGAAAATATATCGGCTTATATTCAATATCTAATTCTGAAATCAACAAATATCGTATTGGAATAACGATATATCTATATCTTCCAAATTCCTCCACAATATCCGTATAATCATGGAATCCAATATCGAAATATTCCGAAGAAAATTTCGATTCAAATCCATTCCAATTTATATATTGGAAATCCTGGTTATTTTTAAAAACCATTTCAAATCCAATTTATTTATTTGAAAATATTGAATTATAATTCTAGTTCCAAACTAGTTCATTTCGACAAAAATATATTTTTATCTTTTCAAATATGGTGTTTTTCATCCGAATTCTTTCCAAATCATTTGTTATGATTTTACACTAATTACTGATATTTTTAATAATTTAATCAAGGCCCGTACAGTCGATTCCCGTAAACGGCCATCGGACTGCAATTACAACGACCTTTTCCGAATTTGTTTTGGACATAATTCCAAATCCAACCGTTATATTTCTAATTTCTTGTATTCTTTAGAAAGCTCTATTCGATACGAACCCAACAGTTCCAGTTTTAGGAGAATCCGACGGTCGGATCTCCCGTAATGTCCATTTGAAGTCAATGGTCGAAATTCACGAACTACCGCGGCGCGACGCGTTCTATTCAGGACATTATATATATATATATATATATATATTATATTTCATCGATTTCCATTTAAAACGTATTTTATAAATCGTTTTAAATTCATTTTCAAAACGATTTCAACTTCATATTCAATTTCAAATCAAAATTGAATATTCCATATCATCGATATATAAATGATAATATTTTCAAAATATTAGATTTTGAAATCAATTACTTTTTCGATATTCATTATAAAAATGAATAAAATCTATATAAATATCGTTCACGTCAAAATGGCGTTAATATAATCAACACGGCTTTATATATTTAAATATTTTTGTGTCCGTCCCAAATCGGACATATAAATCAGATTTTAATCCATTACTCAATATTATTTTAAAATATTCATTATTTTAAAATATTTATTCTTTCTAAAATGAAATCAGACACAGTCAATTACCATATAATGTGATTATATGGATTTCATACAACATGTATACAACAACAATCAAACATAGTCAACCATCATCCAGAGTGCATTCTACACTGTATAAGCATCAAATATAAATATTTAACGCTTACCCAGCTTGTCAACCAGTCGATTGACATACAACTAAATATCGGTACTAGTGTATGTCCAATATCATCCCAATATCCGTGTCGGGTTAAACAATCAAACACAGGTTTTATTTGTGCAGTTGGGCGATGGGTAAAATTTATCGTCCCAATCATTATCCATCAAATGTGTGTACATAAACAAATCGTCCGATTTGTTTATGAATCTTTATTTTATTCATATACATGTTAAAAATTATATTTTTAACTATAAAATATTTTATTCCATTCCACATCACACAATCAACTTTCACAACAAAATCAAACAAACAAATAAGTCGTCCATGGTTTGTAAAAGACGGATGTCAGGTGCTGCTAAGCACCGTCTGCATCCTAGTATATATTTCAACTAGAAAATAAATTAAAAGTGAGAAGTTCTCACCCTTGGGATCCACTACTCCATTCTCTATTTCTAAACGGTCTGGATTTGTTTGAAATTCCAACGCATCCTTTTCACGCTGTTCGTATATAAAAATCATATTTTTATCACTTCATTCCAATAAATAAATATCATATTTTTACTTCACATATTTTTACAATGCTTCTTTCTACATAAAAATTATATTTTTATATTTCTACTTCTTATACAAAGATCGAATTTTTATTTCACTACAACATATATAAAAATCATATTTTTCTCTCGCCATTCTCTATATAAAAATCACATTTTTACTTCACTATATATATAATAAAAATCAGATTTTTATTTTGCTACATAAATAAAATCATTTTTTTATATTATCTATTATATAAAAATCTCAACTTTAACTAAGTAAAAATCCTATCTTCTTCATGCCATTCAAATTAATAAATATCAAAATTTTACTTCTCTTCATATATAATTAAAAATCTAATCTTTTTAAAATTAAAAAATCTATTCTTTTCAAAGTGAAAAATCGAATCTTTTCAAAGTTAAAAACCGAATCTTTACAACGCTACTTTATAAATAAATTTAAATGACCTTTTTCGCTGTTATTCTCACCGGAGGGGGTTTGGTTCACTGCCGTCGATGGAAAATAGGGGGAAGGGGGCTGCTCGCTGGCGACGTTAGGTGGTAGGGGGTTCGGCGAAGGGCACGGTCTGACGGTGGAGGGGCTAAGAAGGGGCGGTGTCCTAGGGTTTTGCGGTTGCGTCTGATTTCGATTAGAGGAGGAGGGAGAGCGAGAATGGAGAGAGGAGGAAGAAGGAGGGGGATCGGAGGGGTGAGGCGGAGAGGGGGCATGGCGGCGCGTCGGTGGTGGAGGGGAACGACGGCGACGGGTTTTAGAAGGAGGGGGGTGCGGTTTTTCTTTGAAAGGGGAAAATGAATTTTGACCGTGTTTGCTAAGAAAGATAGAATAAAGGATTATATATAATTATATAAATATATTATATTTCCAAAAAAAGTTACCTTTTTATTTGAACTTCAAATCGAACTCACTGATTGTCGTCCATAGCTAATTACCCCCATTCCGAACACAATGAGATCTGTTTCATAAGCCAATTCGGCTGTTTCGATCGGTTTTTGTTGAAATTAAAATATAAATCATTACATTGAATTTAAAACGTACATTTCAATTTACTAAGGTCACATACGGACCCCAAAAATTCCAGAAAAAATATTTCTAGCTTCGTATTGACGATACAGTCCTAACAAAACTAATTTCGTCAAATTTGAAGATCGTTTGAAAAATGGTCATTTTCTAGTTGATCCAAATTGATTGAAACTTTCAAAATTCGTTTTACTTCGCCACGCTCACATATTGATTTCAAAAATTCTGAAAATTGGAATCTAGCAATAACTTAACATCCCAAATCCAACAAAAGTGGTTTCGTCGAAAACGGGGGTCGGTTGCAAAATTTCCATTTTATGGGCCAAAATTCCATAGCGACTATTTTGAATTTTTTACTGAGCATAACTTTTTATTCCCGCTATGAAATTTGGATTTTTCGGATTCGTTGGAAATATATTCTCAAATAGATTCAAATATTTTTGGTTTCGCTAAAATTTGGTTTATTTTGAATCCTGTACATTCATTTGAAATTTGAAATCGAATTTTCAAACTAGTGCGCCATTTCCAATTCCATTTATAATTTAAAATAAATATTTATATTCTAACGTCGATTCAAATAAATATATACGTTCCAATTCTATTCAAAATAGATTCCTCGTCATTACCATTTAAAATAAATCATTTTAAATATTCAAATTCATTAAAATTTCCCAAATAAAAAAAAATTAAATTGGCTCAGATTTTCCGGGTTGTTACAAAAGATATAATATATGAGATATTTTGAAGGTGATTTGGAAATAAACCCGAAGTTGAATTCTTAAGTTCTCAAATAAATAATGATTTTTTTTTAAAAACAATGAATTGAATTAAACTTGAAATTGCATTAGCCTTCAAAGGGTGAAAAATGGAAATAAATCTTAGGAAAAGAAATTGAAATAAGAGGCCATTGGAGTTTGAAATAGTTTGGCAAATAGAACTTGAATAATACTCATTTTTATATAGCTTGTATATGACTTACCAAATACATAAAGTTAAATTGTTATGGGAATAAGGAATTTGATAATATACTAATAGTGCTATGAATGATGAATGTTGAAACTAAATGAATGGCTTATGAAATAAATAAAAACTTAAGTCGTGATTATAAGTGATGAATACTTAACTTGATATGGAATTTAATGCTACTAAGTAAGATAAACAAGGTGAACTAAATTATTAATGAAATGGATTAAATAAACAAATAAATGAGACAAGATTGAATGAATTACAAGTGAACAGTGAGCATAGCGATAAAACTTGAAATGAGTCCAATTAGAAGCAAATAACTTGTATGTAAATGAAATAAATGCAAATAAATAAAGGCAAAACAACGAAATATGGATAAGAAATGAAAAAAATTGTGAATTGCATATCACTGAAAACAACAAAATGAAATTGTGTAAATAGTATATTCACAATGGAAAATAACTTGTAATTATGCTTTAATTAGATGAATGTGATTATTTAGATGTTTTAATTGTTGCTTTGCTAAAATTGTTATGTCATGTGTGAACTAATTTATGGAATGTATGTTTATTACTTATATATTGGATTATTCCATATATATATATATATATATTTGTGTGCCATTATTTGTTGTTGAGTTTTGTAGCAGGCCCGATGGAATCCACTTGCTTAGAGGACGCTTACGCTTTGTGCTTCACTTTTGCTCGCTTAAAATAAAGGTAATATTCTAAGAAAAAAAACCCAATGAAAACGCTAATGAAAGGTACGTATAACGGTTTTTATATTATGTTTGGGTATTACATATTATTCCCCATGTTTTGGGATGCCTCATCACTGAGACGGGATGTATATTTGTGACATTATACATATTGTTATTTTTCGGACCCCTTCGTACAAAGGAGACTCTGCCGAAATTTTTCATGAAATCTAGTCATAGAAAATTTTGTGAAATTTGTTTTCAAACTCATGTTTCTATATATTTAAGTAAATGCTTTCTAAATTTAGTAGAAATTTTATATTATTTTAATTTTACTTTTTCCACTTTATTACAACGTTCCTTTTCGGGGACAAAAAGTTTTTATGTGTGGGAGAATGTAACATCCCGAGATTTTATGATAATTTATATTATTAAATTTAATGTTGATTTTGGATAACAATGGATAATTGCAAGGTTAATAAAAATTATTAAGTGAATTTAATTGATATAAACTTGAATAAGCTTATTAAACGGTGAATTCAACAGGTTATTAATCAAACTGACTTTGTCGGTTTTTCTTAATTCTTCTGAGCCTTCGAAAACTTGTGTCCGTCTGAAGCTTTTTTACAATACCCATTTTGTCCTTCTTTGAATGATGCATTAATTACAATGTCTATTGAATAACCATGACAAGCCTTATATATCAGTTCCTTGTATTTTCTTTCTTTATGTGCATTTATGACCAGTTTTAACGTTAATGTTAATTAATGTAAATAATTTTCGTTAGTTCCATTTTCCTTTATTTCGTAACATTTTTTTCTAATCTAATTAACGTACAAGTATATACTAACTTTAATTTATTAACATTTATTATTTCTTTTAATATATATATATATGTATGTATAGCTTAATATTCTTGACTTTTTATTTCTTTTATCGCCGTTAATCTTAAATGGAATACTGATTCCATTTAACTTAGACAATATTTGTAGTTTTCTTCTATAATTCATTTATTATTTTTTTTGAAATCGAACTCAAATGAAATATCAGTAAAGTAGTTTTCTTCTGTTATTCATTTTTTATTTTTTTCGAAATCGAACTCAAATGAAATATTAGTAAATAAAATAAACTTTAAAGTAATAAAATTTGATACAAATTATATATATTTGTTCAAAGGTTAATGAATTATTTTATCATGAAACTTGAAATTTTAATTAAGGAAACATTAGCAATAATCGTTATAATTTAAATATATTGATATTTTTCTTCTAAAATTTATTAAAATTGAATTTTTTTGAAAAATTTAAAAAATTATTGCAAGAAGTAAAGCCCATTTTGTTAAATTTTATTCATAGGAAACATTAAAAATAATCGTTGTAATTTAAATATATTGATATTTTTCTTCTAAAATTTAAGCAATTCTATTAAAATTGAGAAATTTTTGAAAAATTTAAAAAATTATTGCAAGAAGTAAAGCCTGTTTTGTTAAATTTTATTCAATTTGGTAGAACGAATTTCTAATTATGAATAATTGTGTTTTTAAGGTTTTTATTAAGAATGATATCTATCCGTAATAGGAAAAAAATATTTTGATTACATAATTTGTTGTTACTTCAAAGAAAATAGGTGGAACTCAGGAGTAGCTATCTTGTTAATTTTATAAATCTCAACATTTTCCCTAATGAGGCATGGTAATTGTTTACCTTATTTATATCCATATATGTCATGCAAGAAGTTGTCCAGGAACATTCATTTCATATGTAAAGTTATTTCACATTAATTGCAGCCTTATAGCCTTGCCTTTAAAGCCAAATTCATGATGGTTATTTTCTCTTATCACTTTTGAATTACGTGCTCAAATTAGTCATAAATATTAATTATGAATGAACAAATGGTTGGGTACTTGGGTAAATTTTTCAATATGTCCATATATTAAAAAAAATAACATGGAAATGTATTTTTTTTCATTATATGGAAAGTAAATCAAGATGTATTACAAAGTCGGTTTTCCTACCGTTATGCGGTTATACTAGTATAATAACTTGTATATGATTGTAGATATAAGATTTGGTTATTAATTGAAATAAAAGAAACAAAACCAAATGTTGTAAATAAATAGCAAGATTTCGCATGATCATATTGAAATGTATTAAGTAAGGATAATTTACAGGTATGTGAATGCATTTGTTTATTTGTTTACAACAATAAGCTTATAATATTTTAATTAGAATTTGTAACTAGTCATAGATTGCAAAACCCAATATTAATGCATTGAAATAAAGTGGAAACAAATGACAATAAAAATAACTGAATGGTAATTAATGAAATTAAGAATGGTAATTAAAGGAATAAATTTAATGTTCAATTAATTGTTAAAAATAATGATTATAATAGACTATGTGATTAGTGTGTGAAACCATTTCCTTTTGTTATAAACAACATATATACAAATGCGTTTGAATTGATAACTTATAACAATTCTTATATTTCATATTTATCATTTAATTTACTGATGATAAACTGAAAATCAATGGCAACTAATGCACGTAACTAATGCAGTTAAGGTGAATAAAAATTATAACTTTAGAAGACTGACATAATAGATTCTAAAACAAGCATTAGGTCGGACCAAAATGTAACGATTATGGAGTAATAAAGTAAATATCGAATGTATGAGACTTAATCAAATTTAAGTTATGATAAATAAATTGATTGCAATTAATTGTAATTAAGCATTTTCTTGATGTACATTAAACGATAAATGGAAGTTACTAACATAATAGGATATAAAAAAAATGTTCAATTGAAATTTGTGAATATTTGAATTTGGGATTACATTAGGTGTAACTGATTTACATAACTAATATATGTTTTATTTCATATTAGGACTTTGTTGGTAAAGTTTGGAATTCTATTAAAGATGGATTAGAAAGGAATGAATGTTTTACCATTTAATTAACCATTAAATTTGCTTGCCTAAATAATCATTTCTAAAACCTAATTTATCATTTCTGTCTCTTGTAACTACTTGAATAGGCCATCATTCTTCTATGTCTTATAAAAAAAAATCCCTTCTTCTTCTTCCAAAAATCAAAAACAGTTCCAGTTTAAATCCTAAAATCATGAAACTTGTTTCCTTAAGTTTCTTAAGGAGAGATCTATTTGTAGCCTAGTTTTTTTTATGTCGCGACCGAGTTGCTAAGATCCACAAAATTCTTACAGTATAACATATGAATGGGTTAGACATGGATGGTTTGAATTTGCTGCAGTGACATTTTATGTGGGAGAGAAGAAGGATGACGTGGCATTTGCGGTGAGAAAGTTATTTTATTTTATTCAAATTCAGATTTATATAACTTGTAGCATGTATAACTATTTCATACGAACTCAGTTTGATGCGCGGTTAGTTGCATTGGAATTGTATTGACGAGCTATTCACGATGGCACAAGTTTGGTTGAATTCTAAGACTATAAAGTTTTGGGCTAAATTTTGGATTCCAATCTCGTCTGAAATCAAGGTGAGTGATTTAACCCACTCATGCCTAACTAAAATATTCTTATATTAGTTAAATTAATATCATGTCATAATGTGATTGTATTAATTGATGTTTGGTAGTTTAAATTGCAAATTTATATTGATTCGCATCGATTTGTAGTTTAATTTGACTGTTATATTAAATTTTATAGTTAAGATAAAAATTCGACATTTAATCGACAGTTTAAAAATCTGACATCTAATAATTAGTGAATTTATACGATATTGAACTGTTTGTATGTATTGATGTGATATATGGTTAAGATTTGATACATTTGGGATATTGATGTTTGTTGTGTGAATTATTTGTTTTTCACCTTGATTTTGATATGACCGTTGTTTATGTTAATTAAACCCAATCATTTACCATAGACGTTATGGGCACCGAATTAACCCGGGATTAATCATTTAAACAAATTAAGAACATAGGGTGAAATGATAAATACCTATGACCCTGATTTGGATTGAAATGATATAACCTTTCCTAAAATACTGAAATTAAATTTTAAGTACCACTTGGCCATAGGATAGAAAATTTTATATGGACACCGGTTAGTTAAATCAGGTTTTTTTTAACTTTGAACCTTGGACAATTATTTAAAGAAAATATAAATGATGTTTTATAAATTAACTTCCTTTGAACATGGATTTTGAATCTTGAAATATAAAAACAAAAAGGAAATAATTTAATGTTATAACTGAAGCTAAAAAAATGAAATTGATTGTGAATCGAATCTATTGAAATTTAATTGTTTTACCCACCTTTGAAATTTATTTTAAATCAACATTGATTTAAAACGATATCTGATTTGTGAACTCAATATTTGTCATAAATACAAATCATTGAAAATGAGAATATGATTTGGAATTTAACTATTTGAATTAAATTGATTGAATTAAAATGAACGTAAAATGGAAATTTACTCAATTGAAATATTGAAATTGAGTTGGATTGATGTGAAATTGGAATATTACTTCAAGTCTAATTGAAATTTTGTCGACACGATCCTAATTCCAACCATAGTATTTTAAATCATTTTATATAATATTTTTATAATAATTATTTTCTTTATAAACTATTTTAGCTTATAAATATTTTATTTTATTAATTATTTTAAATAAACCATATTAATAATTTACTATTTATTTAAACTACTTTATTATTTTAACTATTGATTTTACTAAATTTGATTACTCTATTTTAAATTACGAACTATTTATTTTTCAAAATATTTTAATTATGCATCTAAATTATTTTAAATATTTTTTTTACTATTTTATATTCAAATTATTTTAAAGTTGGAATTGTTTCAAGATTTTAAGTTTGGTATTAAATGGAGATTTTATTATGAAATATTTTATCATGACTATTGAAACGAGTTTAAAGAACTGACTGGTGTGAAAAATGTAAATGTTTGATTGTTAAAGAGATCGGGATCGGATATTGTCATACTCTCTACCAATACTGAAAACCGCTTTAACAGTTGTGTACGCGGTGGAGTTCCAGAATGAAGTAGGGTTATTTGGAGGCGATTACTGGATTTGAAGAAAGAGAATGATAATGGATATCCTTGACCTTCGGGTCATAATTAAAATGACAAAAATAGGGCTATACCGTGACCAAGTGGGGTTAGCTAGCTCCATCGGCAACACTTCTTCTTTTATTACTATAGTCCCTCGGTTTGATTGATTTGATTTGATGCGCATCCGTGATTTGGGAGTGTTGTCCGAGGTGGGTGGTAATCACAACTATGCGTTACCACCAGTCCGGACGTGCAACTAGTATATTCATACTCTGGGCATTCCTCGTGTGCCTTGTCATATTATCCTGATCGAGCCCCCTACAATTTTGATTTAACGTTGTCGCATCACGGCGCATCCCTATCCGTCGATGTACTGGTGTTTTATATTCAAACCGTACGGCAATGGTATAAACAGTGTAAGGGTAATAATGGTAATCCCGCTTACATTATTTTAATATTTTATATTTAACCATAGATACTACTATAATAGCATATTATATTATATAGTATCTTGTTTAACGGATCCTTTAGGGATGGAAATTCCCGTAATATCTCTTAAGTTATTGCACTCATATTTTCTCATGAATTTGACTTAACTAATATGAGAATATTTTAGTTCTGATCCGAGTGTTTTTGTCTTTTCATTTATGCTAATATTGAATATTAATAGCTAATAAAAGCTGAATGATTGATTAAGTTGGATGTTAATTGATTGTTGATTGTTGTTTCTATTATGAATATAAATCTTAAATGGGTTAGTATAAAAGGATGAATGAATTGAAACTAAATTCCAGTATAATTAAAGTGGAATGCAATTGTATATGAATTGGAATGAATGATTTAAACATGTATTTGCAAATGAGTTGATGCTTCATGTTTGATTTTGGAATTGGTGTTGTTATACTTGTTGATTAGTGAAATATTATTTAAGAATTTCTTAAATCTGTTACTTATATGTTGGATTGAGTTGAGTACAGGTGCAAAATGGCTATGAGATTTTAGTTTGGTTGTGTAGATTGCATGTGAGTTAAGCAAATATGCTCAATAACACTCGTAAAAGGTACGCCTATGCGAAAGTATAAAATTTTGGTTTTTGTTTTTTGTTTTCTGACCATCTGGGTCGATGTATATATGTATTATTTGTTGATCTTGCGATATCACAAAAGTCATTCCGTATAGGGGAGACTCTACTGAATTTTTCCGGGAATTTAATGTGCTAGAAATTTTCAATAATTTTAGACTTTTTTTATTAACAATAATGAATTGGTTTTCAATTTTAAATAAATTGGATTTTTTAGTGGATGGATTCGTAACATTTTTTTCTACCTTAGTAATTTCTGGGACGAAATTCTTTGAAGGGGGGAAGAATGTAATGTCCCGTATTTTTAGTGGTTAGATATTGAAATTATTTTATTATTTTAAATATTTTATTTGGAAATATAAATGGTGTTATATTATATATTTAAATTATATAACGAAGTTTGAAAGTTAAATTTATATATAAATATAAATCAAGCTCGTAATGTGCGGTAGTTCATAATATTAAGTTTTGAACTTCAGCTGAGTATAGTGGATCCGATATGAGTCAGATTTCCGTGAAACAAGAAACATTGGAATCTTGTTAATTATAATATTCTAATGGAAGAGAAAATAGAAGTTTCATGTTCTAGATTGTTAGTTATGTCCAAATAAAATTTTCAAATAATCGCTATGGAAATCGTTAATAAACGATAACGTTTATTATATAATATAATAAGGGTTTTAATATACTTTGGATATGGTTTTAACTTGAAATTGATGATGTTGAATTTTAAAATCCATATTTGTTATATGTGAACTATATGATAATTTTAGTTGGATATTTACAACAATAATAATTTTTATTATTTAAATTAGATTATTTTGGAATTTATATAATATTTTATTAATATTATATAAGCCTTAAAAATGGTCATTTTGCAAACAGTCTCGATTTTCGATGAAATTAGTTTCATCGGAACCGTAATGTAAAATTATTGTACGAAACCAAATATCATGGCAATCCGATGTCGTATGTGACTTCGGTAGCCAAAAACGTCTCCGCTTTTATTTAATTGTTTTTTCGATTTAGATTTGTATTTAAGAATAACTGATTATCTAACGAACTCCGTTT
This sequence comes from Allium sativum, assembly GCA_030737875.1. Taxonomy (NCBI): domain Eukaryota; kingdom Viridiplantae; phylum Streptophyta; class Magnoliopsida; order Asparagales; family Amaryllidaceae; genus Allium; species Allium sativum. Next base: position 763,381,314 of record CM060910.1, read on the forward strand.
TTAGCGAACTAATTTTATTAAATCCATAATGATTTATTTTTGTAGTATATTCAATTTTCAAGTTAATTGGATTTATTTTGCAATCGTACGAATTTAAATGTGTGTCGATTCACATATATCAGTTATAAAGGAATTTTCACAAACGATCTCGGAATTAAATGAAACCTGTCCCATCGTGTCTGGAATTTTGTTTTTTAGATGCAAATTTTCACCTTGATCCAAGGTTGTATGTAGTGGGTTTTGCGTGTTACTTCACGGAAAAGTTTCGTTTAATTTTAAAATATTCTTCCCCATACCCTATATATACCCCATTATAAGTTAAACCCTAATTTCCTTTTACCGATGGCCAATTTGGTCCAGGCCGCCATCGTCAAAATGAACGGCAAGAATTTGATGATATTTTCATACAAATTTCTCTTAATTCATTGATCTACTCCACAAAATCGTAACCAGATAAACATAGAGAGCTTCAAGACCTACTGGACCAATGACGGTGATCAATTGGTGTTCATTCTGGTGGTTGAATTTGTATTCAACAATGGCAGCGTTCAAGGCCCAATACCAGGCGAAGGAGGCAACTGAGTGACTGGGGATTCGGGGTATTGGTCAAGGGCAGTGGCGCGCTTCCGTTGGTGGTGTCTGATCAACCGCTGGGTCGACGTTGGTAGTGCTACGATGAATGAAAGGTCAGCAACGAAGTGGGTTCAGGAGAAAAACAACGAGCTGGAGAGAAGAGAGGGTCAGCCAATACATTTAAACATAATTAAGCTTTATGTTTTTATTTAAGAAAGGTATGCATGATTAATGGTGAGAGCCATATTTTCAAGTAAATGAAAACAATCATCGCCTGAAGCCGATAAAGAAAGGGTCGGCCCAGTTAGATTATAACCAAAGTAAACTGCCGGCCCATATTTTATTTAGTCATAATTAAGTTAATTAAGAAAAAGTTAATTATTAATTAATTCAATATTGTTTAAATGTTAATAATTTTCGCATATATTAACAGAATTGGAACCAAACCAGTTACGTTGCAATCATGGCGATGAGTTCAACATCATGGAACTGATCTTGACAGAAATTGAGACAACTAGAAATTATAGTTAAATTAAATGACAATTTAATTTAACTATAACAGAAGCGCTTCAACGATAAATAAAAGCAAAGTGAGTTAAACTCACTCGGTTCTTCTCACTTGTATTTTATATAAGTTGGGTTTTAATGTGTGTGCTATGATTGCTAATGGTTGACTATTTGTTGAATATATATGCATATATTGATTGAACCGATGAAACTAAACATTTGTTTAATTCCATTGAAAATCCAAATTGTTATTCTAACGATTATCCCGAAACGAGGTAACTTACCTTGTTGGTTACGTTTATAATGATATAAATATTGTTATTTGTTGAGCGTTATCAGTTAAATTGATTATTCATGTTTATTATTGCAAATAATATTTTATCATATGAAATGGATTGTTTTATTTGAGATGATGTATTTGGATGCAGGGGAAAACAGGTTGGAGGGATCCAACTGGGTTCCTCAAATTAATTGTTTATTTTCATATTACCACTATATGAACTATATGACCAACCTGATTAGATGATTGATTGTTGAATCACAATTCAACGTTTGTTATGATATTAACCAATGGTTAATATTAGTTGATTAATTAGAGGTAGATGGCTTAAAATTAATCATTGTTAAATATGGATTTACCATTAGGTGAATCGACAGAAATGAAGTTATAAAATTTATTTTATAACTGAAGATAGAATTTGGAACCTATTAATTTGAATTAAAGTTTATTTAAAAGGGGGTTTATATTTATATTTATAGATAATTATTAAATGTGTTTATAAGTTAAATTCTTATGTTAATAAGATTTATAAGCAGTTGAGCAGAAACTAAAGTAGTGGTTAAGAATTTGGAACAATTAAATGAAGTTATTTAAATTAATTATATTATTAATTAATTTAAAGGAGGAATTAATTGGAATGGGTTAAAAAAATAATCATGTTTTGAGTTGACCAACTCGAATGTTTCAACTGGGTCTGGGTTTTAAGTTAAATTAGTTTATGGTCAAGTAATATACCAAAATAGCTGAACTAATATTTGTTTAAATTTTAATAAGAGTTTTAAAAGGATATTTATTATTTATTTTAGTTAATGTTGAATTAAAATGTTATTTTAAATAATAATAATTTAATTAATTACCTTGTAAATGAAATCCATCGAAGTAAAGAAATCGAAGATTGAAATGGAATCTAGTGGAATTGTGAAAGAGGTATATGAACAGGTTTTTATTTAAAACATGAAATTTTAAAATGAAGCTATAAAAAGAGGTTTTAAGTGAACAAGATAGATTAACTTTAATATTTACTTAATATTTAAATTAAGTAAAAGGAAGTGAGATAAAAATGGTTTTTTATTAAACCAGAATTGTTTAAACAAGGTTTATAAAAGAAATGAGATGTCAAAGTGTTGAATTTGAGTTGGCAATACTTAATAATGAAATTAAGTAAGATGAATGGAATTGAAATGAGATTTTCAAAGCCTAAAATGGTTGAATGGATTAGAAAAGGGATTTGTTAAGATTGAATTTGGTAAAGGAGTGAGTAATGGGATTTTATAACAAAAATCCGTGTTATAAAACGAATTGTTAAAGAAGTAGAAGTTAAAGGTGATGTTTTAGTAAGCAATTACTTAATCAATGAATTAAGAAATAATGATTATGTTTAAAAAGGGAGATTTTCAAAAGTAAGAAGGTTTTATAAAACCATATTTAAAAAAAAATAGTTAAATGGTATGTGTCTGATATTAGAATGTATATGGATTTTTGAATTACAACTCATATCTATCTTAAGATAAGAACGTTGTTGATCAAGTTCTGAGAGGTAATTAAAATACCCTAACTTGAATAACTTCAGGATTATAGAGGATGATATTAGTTGTAATGGTAAAGAGGTTAGCAATAATTTATTATTTCCATAAGAGAAATAATAATGTAATGTTAATTGAAAAGATTTGAGAATATATAATATGATTTCTGAGGAAAATGGAAACAAAAAGGACTCGAGAATATATAATGGTATTTCCAAAGTAGAAGAAATGAAAAGACTTGAGAATGTGTGTGTGTGTATATATATATGTATTTAAAAGATATCTCCAATATAAAGGATATAGTGTGAAAATATAACGATGTTTTTGAGGGAAAAAGGGAATGAAAAGTGAAGTTTTGGAAAGGGATTTTTCTAAAGGAACAAGGTTTGGTTATTGTTTTTCAAGCAAAGAAATAAAAGAGATTTGTAATATTAATTTACGATAAATAAGTCGAATTGATTTCCCAGTTATAGATAGTGAATAATGAGGTACCAAATGTTTTACAAATGATAGCAAGATTGGGAACTTGATTTGAGTATAAGATATCTTTCTAAGTATATAAAAAGGAAATGATTTTCAATATATTCATATGTTAAAATAAGAAGTGGAAAACTATGTTCGAATTATTGAAAGATTTAAAAGTTTTTAAATTAACCATTCTTTAATTATTTTTAATTAAAGAAGCCAAGTGATGCTAAATGCTGAACCAGTAAATCTGTTTGTATTTTTCTGATTGAATGATTGTTTGTTTGATGGTTAATTAACCTACTATCAAATCTGTCCTATACGATCGCTGGTACGGAAAGACCGGAATCGAATTTATATTCGAAAACCATTCTGACCAGCAAATACGTAAATAATTGAAAAGAGAAGAACTTTTATATAAACAGGATTGAACTTGACAAAGTATAAGTGTAGAAATCATAAAAATATGAAATATTAATGGTGTAAAGAAAGGTGTGTTCCTTGTAGCCTTGAAATCAAGGAAAGGAATCAGTGGTAACCTTGTAGCCGGGGAAATCAGGAAATATACGTGATCAAGGGTGTTTGGAGTTTGGAGTCGGTGGTAACCTTGTAGCCATGAAATAAAGGAGATTTTACTTGGATATTGATATAGTAATAAAACTGTGCACAATCCAGCATTGCGTGGGAGTGGACGTAGGAGTAATCCAAACCAGTATAAAATCCGGTGTGTTCTTTCCTTTTCTGCATTTTATTTCTGTTTATTTTTTGTGTTTGATTATGTGTCTATGATTATGTCTGTGGTGTGTGATCCGTATAATAGATCGAATAAGTTTTAGATTTTGTTAAATTTCTTAAAAACACTATTCAACCCTCTCTAGTGTTAGTTTTTCCTTAACTATCCATTCCTCATTCCCTAACAATTGGTACCAGAGCCTGGTCTTTCAAAATGTTCATAATCTGATTTTAAAATACTTAGTAATGGCAACCAACACTGGTAATAATAATAGTAGTTTTTTTGTAGAGGGTCAATCCATTGTTAGACCATCACTGTTTAATGGTAGTAATTATTCATATTGGGCCTGTAGAATGAAAATTTATTTACATTCAGTAGGATTAGACACATGAAATTTCACACAAACTGAATATGTAGAACCTACAACTAATTTTGCACAATGGAAAAATTAACAAAAGGCTACTGCACAAAGCAATTCTAAAGCCATGAATATGTTGTTTTGTTCATTAGATAGGAATGAGTTTAATAGAGTGTCAATATATAAATCTGCTTATGATATTTAGAGAACTATACAAGTTACTCATGAAGGAACTAGTAAAGTTAAACAAACTAAGATATCAATGTTAGTTAATCAATTTGAGTTATTCAAAATGAACGAGAATGATTCTATCTCTGATATGTATTGCAGATTCCAAGAGATAGTGCATTCATTAACAGCACTTATTATTCTGAAGAAGACCAAGTCAGAAAAATATTGAGTCATTGACTCCAAAATGGGATCAGAAAATATTGGCAATTGAAGACCCCATAATGTCTGTGAAATGAGAATTGAGGAGTTAATCATAAATCTGATGTCTTTGGAAGTTCAATTACAGAAAAGAAATGAAAACAAGCCAACTGAAAAGAAATTTATCGCATTTAAAGCAAAAACAAATAATTCTGACTCGAGTAGTGAAGAAGATGAAGAAACAACCCTAATGACAAGACATTTTAGGAAATTTCTGAGATATAGAAGGAAAAATTATTTTCAAAAATAACAATCAAGAAAGGTCAGGAAGAAATGATGGTCGGTGTTATAACTGTAATAAACCAGGTCATAAAAGAGAATGTGTCCATACCCAGATAAATCGACTCAACAAACGGACGACAACAATTCATCAAAGAAGAGAAAGAAAGCATACACAACAACGTTAGATGATTCAGATTCATCATCAAGCGATGAAGAGCCAGAAACCGGAAACTCAAATATATGCTTTACGGCAATTCAAAATTCGGAAAATTTCGAAGAAAAGGATCTAAAAATCGGGTACGCCTTAATTAAATTTTAAATTTTTCCTCGGTTGTTTTGATTGTTTGCCTTGTTTTGTTTTTTGAAATTTAAATTTAAAAAAAAATTCAAACTTGAAATTTGAAATTCAAACTTGAAATTTGAAATTCAAATTTGAAATTCATAATAATAATAATAATAATAATAATAATTAATAAAATAATAAAATAAATTTTTTTGGATGTTTGCTAGGATTAGAGTTATTTCAGGAAATTGTTAAACCTGAAATATATATCGATAATTTAAATCACAAGTCACAAAAACCAAATGTCCTTTGAAAATGAACACATATGTCGACATACATATGTCCATCATCCTGTAATTTGAAATTCAAATTTTGAATTTCAAAGGTTTAAACTTTCAAACTCCCCTCCAACTTTTCCCTAACTCCCAATGTCTAAAAAGGTGTCATTGATTTCTGAAAAATTGTGCCTATTCAATTCATATTCATCCAATTTCTATATATAAATCTATTCTCTCTACCTTTCACTCATAATTCAAACTATATTCTTCGTATCTATTCTTTTCAAAACAATCACTCCAATGGCTTCCTCGTGTTCATCTCAGAAACTAAAGTAAATGAAAACCATCAAAGTTTATCTTCATAATGATAGAGATGCTATCAAAACCTATGTTGACTATCTAGCGAATGCTAAAGCCAATATGGGTGCTTTCGCCATCTTTGGAGACTTTCCTTCCTATGGTCTTATCTCTCTCTACAACCACAATGAAGTCTTGAGTCTATTTGACTCTCGGGATAATGATGAAGTGTGCTATTCTAAGCTTGTCAAGATGTTTTACAAGAATCTTAATCGCGGATTTTTCTGTAACATCCCAGATTTTTTGGTTATTTTAGTTGAATATTTAAATACGTTTTATGTAACAACTCGGAAAATCAGAACCAATTTAAATTTTTTATTTTTGCAATTTTAATGGATTTTGAATATTAAAATTGATTTATTTTAAATAATAACCACTAAACATTAATTTAAATCAGAGTTAGAATGAATAAATTTATTTTAATTATATAATGAGCCTGAAATGGCGCGGTAGTTTGAAAATTCGATTTCAAATTTCAATTGAATGTACAGGATTCAAAATAAATAGGATTTCAGTGAAACAAGAAATATTTGAACCTGTTTAAAAATATCTTTCCAACAAATGTGAAAAATCCAGGTTTCAAAACGGGAATAAAAAGTTGTGTCCATTTGAAAATTCAGAATAGTCACTAAGGCATTTAATGTAATATATAACCCTTAAAAATAGCCATCTTGCAAACGACCTCCGTTTTCGACGAAACCACTTTGTTGGATCCAGAATGTCAAATTATTGTTAGGTTTCAAATTTCATAATTTTTGGAATTAATATGTGATCGCAGTAAATTTAAATGTGTTTGGTAATTTAAATTTGAATTGGCTCGAATAGAAAATGACCATTTTTCAAACGGTCTCGAAATCCGATGAAATTAGTTTCGTTAGGACCGTATCGTCAAAACATAGCCAGATTTATTTTTCTGGAATTTTTGGTATGTGGCCCCAATAAATTAAAATGTACATTTAAATTCAATTTAAATTGATTTATATTTTAATTTTGTTAAAAACTGATCGAAATACTCGAATTGGCTTACGGGACATATCCCATTGTGTCCAGAATGGGGGCATTTAGCTAGGGACGACAGTCGTTGGGATGAATTTGGAATTCGAATGCAAAAACCCTAATTTTCGAATTAAATAATATAAAATTAATATATATATATTAATTCTCCTTTATAAAACCGTAGAGTCGCCGTCACTCCAACGGATGGACGAAAATGCTCAAAAATTTCATCTCAAAAATCTTCCTCCACGATTCGAATTTCCACTGGAAATCAAAGCCGATTCGGTAGAGTTTTTCCCCCTCTTCCAATCCATACTAGTTTCAGGAAATATCGTGGAGTAACCTGACCAAAATCAAAGCTCAAACACCCCGACTTCGAGCTCGTTTTTTGAGACACAGGGACCACCGGATTTGACGTGGCGGCTGGAGGAGATGAAGCTCGAGGCTGAAGGGGTTCGATCGTCGTCCGGTCTACTCCAGCAGCGGCGGCGAACGGAGATTGGTTTTGACGATGGGTTCTAGGGTTTTAAACGAGGAAGAACGATTTGAGGGAAGGTAACGTTTTAATCGTTATATTAAGCGCTATTAAATTAGTTAATTTTATTTTATTATTCTAAAATGTAATTAACGCATCAAAATCCGTAACTTTCTCATACAAGGTCCAAATCGCGCGAAACTGGATCCATTGCGATTGTGGGGACGAGAGCTTCACAACAAGACTAACCAAGCCCAGTTTGGAGCTTATTAGAATTTTGGGAAAATTCAGATCCAAACTATTCAGAAATTCAGAAATAAAACTGGCGGACTGGAAATCGACTTTGATAACTCCTTCTCACTCAATTTATTTATAGTTAAATATATACTAGGATGCAGATGGTGCTTAGCAGCACCCGACACTATTGATTGTACAAACCATGATTGTTTGTTTGGATTGAATTGACTGTGTTGTGTTTATTGAATGAATAAAATATAAAAAAATATTCATGTATGGAGTATAATATTTGAACAATAAAAATATCATTTTTATTAAATGAATAAAATGTATTCATGTATGGAATAAAATATATGAACAATACAAATATAATTTTATTGAACATATGAACCATATAAAATGGTCGTGTGTTGAAAATAAATATTCATTTACAAATCGGATGATTTTCTTATATACACTCATTTAACTGATATTGATTGGGACAATAATATTTTACACACCCAACTACACAAATAATAATCTGTGTTTGTTGTTTGAAAACCCCACACGGGTATTGGGATTATATTTGACATACACTGATCCCAATAATTTGTGGTATGTCAATTGATGGGTTGACAGACTGTATAAGCGTCATTTATTTATTTTAATGCTTATACAGTTGTAAAATGCACTTTGGATGTTGTATGGCTTTTTAGTGATTGTTTATCGTTATTGTTGTATACATATGATGTTGAAATCCATATAACAGAAATTATATGGTAATTGATTGAGTCTGATTCCAATTCAGAATTAACAAATATTTTTAAAGAATATTCAGTGTATAATCAAAATCAGATATTTTGAAAATATTATCATTTTAATTTTATAATGATAAGGAATATTCAAATTTGAAATGGAGTTGAAATCGTTTTAAAATGAATTTAAAACGAATTTATTAAGGAATATTCTGATTTGAAATGGAATTGAAATCGTTTTAAAATGAATTTAAAACGAATTTATAAAGGAATATTCAAATTTGATTTGAAATTTGAAATGGAATTGAAATCGTTTTAAAACGAATTTAAAACGAATTTATTAAGGAATATTCAAATTTGATTTGAAATTTGAAATGTGTAACGACCCGAATTTCCGTACCCTTTGAGTTGACTAATAACACCACACGTACAACCCAAATGGCATAGAAACACGAATCATTATTGAAAGAAGTTATAGGATGAGAAATAGAAAGAAAGAAATATTAGAATAGAAGAAAACGAAGATCACAACTCACAGCGGAACAAATAAGATATATTAGATAATATAAAACTTTGAAATACAAATCAATAACTGTATATACATACCGTTATTAGAGCACAACAGTTATCCCTAGAACAGTTATAATGTAATAACCCAGAAATTCTAAACCAGTTTAAAAAAATTTATTTTGGCGATTTTAGCGAATTTTGAATATTTAAAATAGATTATTTTAAATAATATCGACGAGAAATTTATTTTTAAAAAGATTAGAACGTATATATTGATATACGTCGTCGTTAGAATATAAATAATTATATATAATTATAAAAGGAATTGAAAATGGCGCGGTAGTTCGATAATTCGATTTCAAACTTCAATTGAATATACCGGGTGCAAAACAAACCGAATTTTAGTGAAACCAAAAACATTAGGATCTAATTGAGGATATCTTTCCAACGAATCCGAATAATCGAAATTTCATAGCGGGAATCAAAAGATATGTCCAGTTGAAAATTCTGAATAGTCGCTATAAAATTCAGGCCCTTAAAAATGGAAATTTTGCAAACGACCTCGGATTTCGACGAAACCACTTTTGTTGGGTCCGTGATGTCAAATTATTGCTAGATTCCAAATTTCATAATTTTTCGAATCAATATGTGAGCGTAGCGAAGGAAAACGCGTTTGACCGGTTTCAGTTGATTTTAATCGACTGGAAAATGACCATTTTTCTAACGATCTCAGAAATCGATGAAACTAGTTTTGTTAGGACCGTATCGTCAATACGAAGCTAAAAAATATTTTTCTGGAATTTTCCGGGTTAGTATGTGACCCCAGTAAATTGAAATACGCGTTCAAATTCAATATATAGAGTTATATGTTGATTTTAACGGAAACTGATCGAAACAGCCGAATCAGCCTGCGATACATATCCCATTGTGTTTGGAATGGGGGTAATTAGCTATGGACGACAGGCAGTGGGCCTCGTTTAGAGGTCGTATGTAAAAGTCAACTTTTTCATAAATAATTAAATAAAAAAATATAGAACACTCTCTCTCCTCACCCCCTTATACTTCTGCCCCCCCCCCCCGTTCATTTCGATTCAGTTTGAAAAAAAAAGAAAAAAGAAGAAGAACGAGGATCGGAGGAGCGCCCCCCCCCCCCCCCGATCGATCGCCGCCGCCTCCTCAGAGGTGGGGCGCCACCTCGAAACCCCCCCCCCCCAGGCGCCAGAGGCGCCGCGAAAACCCCACCCCCTGCCCTCGTGAACGCGATCGAACCCTTCCCCCTCCTTGCCGCGACACTGAAGATCCTCCCCTTTCCTTCGACGTTGCGACTCAGGGCTCCCCCTCCCCGGCACCGCGCAGCAGTCCACCACCCTCTCCATGACCGAAAACGTGAGTTTTTAATTTATCTTTATTTGGTTATAATATAAATTCGAATTTAATTTTTATTTTCAGTTTTAAATCGTGTATAGTATAAATGAAAAGGTTTAGATTTTGAAATGAAAAGTTAGGATTTTTGCAAGTAAAAATGTGATCTTTACGACTAAAAATGTAATCTTCACAATTAAAAAATATGATTTTTATATTTTTAAAGTAATAAAAATATGATTTTTATATTTTTAAAGTATTAAAAATATAATCTTTACTATATAGAAGATGTAAAAATATGATTTTTGTTTATGTAGAGAATTAAAAATATAATTTTTACATGATAGGAATATTAGAAATATCATCTTTATATGTGTAGAAAAATAAAAATGTGATTTTTATAATGGTATATTTGAAAAGGCGAAATCTTTATATTTGAAAAGGCGAAATCTTTATATTTGAAAAGGCGAAATCATTATATAGAGAATAGCGAGGTAAAAATATAATTTTTATCTATATAGTAGCAATGTAAAAATAGAAATTTTATCCATATAGCGTGATTATAAAAATAGGATTTTTATATACATAACAAAGTAAAAATTCGATTTTTATATATTGAATAGCGAAGTAAAAATTCGATTTTTATATATTGAATAGCGAAGTAAAAATTCGATTTTTATATATTGAATAGCAATATAAAAATGTGATATTTATATATATAGTGGCTACGGGCAACGAAAGCGACAAAAAGGGCGAGAATGGCAATGATTTCTCTAAATGAAAAGTCGTGGTATTGGATAGCTATCGATGATAACTTCTCACTCTTCAAATTCTTTTTCTAGTTATATATATATACTAGGATGCAGACGGTGTTTAGTAGCACCTGACACCCGTCATCCACAGACCATGGATGGCTTGTTTGTTTAATTGTTTGGTTGTGTAGTTGGTTAGATTATTTGGTTTGAATTGAATTGTTTGGTGAAATGGAATGGATTTGATTGATGTGTGAATGGCGTGGGCCTTCACTAGACCGGGGATAAGGCTAGGCCTCGTCCCGTTTCTAGTATCGTGCCGTTATGCCGCCGAAATTTTCTAAAATATGTTAGAAAAATAAAAATATCATTTTTATTGTGTAAATGAACTGAATAGAAATTCACGTGTTGAAATAAAATATTTTATCGTTAAAAATATAATTTTTAACGTGGAAGTGAATAAAATAAAATATTCATTTACAAACCGGACGGTTTGTTTATGTACACCTATTTGAAAGACATTGATTGGGACGATAAATTTTACACATCGCCCAACTGCACAAATAAAATTTGTGTTTGATTGTTTGAAACCCCACACGGGTGTTGGGATGAAATTTGAAGTTCACTTATCCTGATTGATTAAATATGTCGATCGATTGATTGACAGGCTGTTATAAGCGTTAGATATCTATATTTGATGCTTATACAGTGTAGTGCACTTTGGTTGATGGTTGATTATTTTTCAATGCTATTATATACGTGTGATGTATGAAAATCCATATAATTAATATTATATGGTGATTGATTGGGCCTCATTCCAATTTAGAAAATAAAGAATATTATAAAATAAAGGTTCATGTGTTGACAGTACTCATCCGTTGAGATTAGTCATGTGTTGAACGAAATATTTTAAAAATAGAAATATTTGAAATAGAAATATTTGAATAGGAAATATTTGAAAAAGAAATATTTGAAATAGAATATTTGAAAATAGAAATATATGAAGTCGTTTTGATTAGATTGACGCCATTTTGACGTGAACGATATTTATATCGATTTTATTCATTTTAAAATGAATATTGAAAAGTGATTTCGAAATCGAATATTTTGAAATGAAATTTGAATTAAATTGATTAGGAAACGAATTTGATTTGAATATATAATGAATTGAATTTGATTTGAATAGAAAACGAATTTGAATTGAATTGAATATATAATGAATTTGATTTGAATAGAAAACGAATTTGAATTGAATTGAAATTTGAATTGAATAGAAATGAATTTTAAAACGAATTTATAAGGAAAAATCCAATTTTGATTTGAATTGAAATGGAAGTTGAAATTGTTTTTGAAACGAATTTAAAACTATTTATATAATTCGTTTTAAATAGAAATCGACGAAATATATATTATATATATTATATATATAATATAATGGCCTAAATAGAACGCGTCGCGCCGCGGCAGTTCGCGAATTTCGACCATTAACTTCGAACGGATATTACGGGAGATCCGACTGTCGGATTCTCCTAAAACCGGAACCGTTGGGTTCGTATCGAAAAGTGCTTTCTAACGAACATTAGAAATTTGAAATCTAACGGTTGGATTTGGAGTTATGTCCAAATCAAATTCGAAAAAGGTCGCTGTAAATGCTGTTCGATGGCCGTTGTAGGAAATCGACTGTACGGGCCTTGATAAAATTATTAAAATTATCAATAATTTGTGTAAAATCATAAGAAATGATTTGGGAAAAATTGGGATGAAAAACTCCATATTTGAAAAGATAAAAATAGATTTTTATCGAAATGAACTAGTTTTGAACTGAAATTAAAACCCATTTATTTTTAAATAAATAAATTGGATTTGAAATGGGTTTAAATAGAATTGATTCATGGGTTTATCGTGAACAGTGTTTTAAATAACACTTGTTCTTTAACCCGACAATAAATAGAATGTGATTTGGGTTTACCGTGGACTGTGTTTTAAATGACACTAGTTCTTTAACCCGGTAAAAGGAGTTTTAATGAATCTGCAATTAAATAGAATGTGATTTGGGTTTACCGTGGACTGTGTTTTAAATGACACTAGTTCTTTAACCCAGTAAAAGGAGTTTTAATGAATCTGCAATTAAATGGAAATGTGAATTGATAATTTAAATTATCAAATTTAGAAATTGAGCGAGAATGGAGTATTACCAGTTTTGCTCCAAAGCGATAGTTAAATCTTTAATTAGATTTGAACGTGAAATGGTAATTAATTTTACCGATAATACTGTGGTGTTAGATATGGAGTATTACCAGTTTTGCTTCATGGGATGAATAGGTTGGGATTGGGAAATAAAATAAATAATTACTTCGGTGTGGTTCGCTAATCCCGACTAGTTTGAAAAACCATAATTTGGTTTGAAATGACATCCAAAGGAAGATTAAAGGATAAATTTTAAAGAATTTATCTTGGATAAAATTAATGGGAACCTTTCCCTAAAAATGTGGAATTTAGGAACTAGCTGTAGGTTAGCTAAGAAGAATGGTTTCCTGGGTGTTGATCTGATGTTGGTTTCGGCCTTCGGGGTTAATGTTTGGGAAGTTGTTCTCTGGTTGATTTACGGTAAGTGACTAATGAATTGGAATGAGGCGTATGTTGTGTTTGTGTAATGTTTTTAATATACGCGGGTCGTTCGGAAAGTCCGGGTTTATACCCATTCTGAAGAACCAATTCGACGATATGTCGAAGATGAAGACGGTGGTTGAAGACCGGAAGTTTTCACATCGTTTGGGTGATTACTGATGATCTTGATTGGGCTGTACACCCAAGATGAGGGAATCAGTTGGTTGTCGTCCAGACGTACTTGGAGATGGATGGATATGCGAGGAAAGTGCCTCCGGTTTCGTTCAGACCCAGAACGGACTTGTTAGTGGATTGTGTGTCTGACATTGGATTTTATTCTGTGTTTGATTGATTTCTATTAAATATACATCTGATTGGCGGCGGAGAATTTATTCTTTTGCTTAACGCCCTTCTCTGAGACGTACGAGCTCAGAGGTTGTATATCGATGGACATCAGTCGCATGGCATGAATTGCCTGTGTGGCACGCTAAGATGCAATGCTCAAGGCTTCTGTTGAAAAGCAAAGTCTTGTGGTTGATGATCAAAGCACGGCCTTTGTGGCGTAGCTTTGTGTATAACGTGAATTCGCGAGCCTCACACCTCGGTATGAGTCAAAAACGGGATACGAACTGCAGGGAGAGCACGACGTTTCTTTCTAGCTTTGGTGGTATCGGTGACTTACCAGCCCTGACATTTATATACTTTTCACCTATGTGGTTGTTGGATGAGGCGCCTCGATTTTAGGTCTGTAAGGACCGGGAAACGTGTGCTCAGGAATACTAATCCTCTAACGTAAGTGAGGACCGACCCTGAAGCATCCAGGATTGCCCAGAGTGTGTAGTCCTGAGACATTTGCTAGAGTGTCTCGAAAGCGGAGAGGAGCTTGCCCCTTGCCTCGACTCATGACGGAACCCAATTTCCAATACGTGATATTGCGGCTTTAATTGTAGAACTAGTATGGCGACATAGTAGATGGTAGCTATGCCGCCTATGATTGATATTTATGATTGAAATTGTTTTGACACTATACACTTATTATAGTATCAAATGATTTGTTTTTAAACGTACCAAGCATGTTTGGCTATTATAAGGGAAAACCCTATCATCCGGCTTGCGTTGCATTGTGTGATGGGACCTGGGTCTTATAATAGCTTCATTTTTCGAAAAAGCATTGCGTTGTTTATTCTATGCACTGGTATTCTTGGGAAAAAACCCGTTCCGTGTTATACGGCGTGGTCCCTTGATTTACCTAACTTTAAAACCAATATTAATAACTGTTTTAGTTCTCACACCAGTCACATTACTGACCTGGAGTTTATTGTTTTAACCTAAACTCTGGGTGCCCCTATATTCGACACGGGCAGCTAGTAGTTTTGGTTTTGCAGATTTATATTCACAGGATCCTGGTTTACAGCTGGAATGATATCCGAAAAGCTCTGTATCCGTATATCACCTTCAGTTGTGCTTTGTATTATTTTCCGCTGCTATGTAATTTATTATAATCTCTGATATTTATCGAATGTAATTTATTCAATTATACTTTGTATATTCTTGTATTCTGATGGAATTGTTGTAATATACAATGAAATGTTCTTCCGTCTGCGTTCTGTTTTGTCCTGTTCTCAAACGATCAGGGGTTTCGAACGGTCTAGATCGGTTTAACGACTGATTCAGATCAAGCGAAATTCCTTGCCGTCACATTTGGTATCAGAGCTTTGGTTTACAGAGCTCGAGAACAAGACACATTAGAACCATACGAAAGAATTCATCAGATATTGGATTAGTAATATCCAATTAGAATGACTCGTTAGAGATAGGATCAGTAGTATCCTAGAACGGGTGTGAAGAGTATATTTTTCAATTGAAAACAGTTTTGTTTTGAAATTTAAATCGTTTTAAACGTGTTTGAATATTTATTTATTTTGAATTTGGACAATCGAGTATATAAAGGTTTTGCATATACGCGTCATGAACGTATATTCGAAGTTTTAATATACTGGATAGATATAGAATCGCACTCTAGTCGCCCGGACATGGTCCTGATGATGAAGTATACCATCACCAGAATTTATTTTCGAGTGACAAAGGTGTGATATCTATATATTTCCATTAGACTGGTGTGAGAACCAAAACTTATATAGATAGATTTATTTGTTGTGATTTGGCATCAAAAACATGATTTCTGTATGTATCAAAATTATGAATTTGAAACTCTAATTCATTAATTGATTGATGTTTGTGTTGTTTGTTTATTTGTTTGATAATTTTGAACCATTATGCCTAATTATATCCAATATTGAATTGTATTGAAAATTGGTCGCATTTGCTTGCATATACATATACTTACATTGAACAGGTCATAGCAAGGAGGCTAGAGCAGAGAATAAAATTTGTTTGCCCGACAAAAAGGTACATGTTTACTATAATTTACTGTTTTGTTTGGGTGATGATGATTTTATGAGCCTATTGGCTAGCCGCTTGGCTTTTTCTTTTTCTTTTTGAGATCAGAAGGCCTATATGGCAATTTCAGGATTTTCTCGTGGCTCCCGGTGCAGGAGAGGTTATGGCGAAATTTTTCGAAAATTTAGGGTGTTAGCCATATTTTTGAAGAATTTGAAAATTCTCAGAAACTGAAAAGTTGGAGAATGGAAGCCAGATCGAACGTAGAGTTGGCTAATCAAACCACTTTCGAATTTTTTCCTTTTCGGGGACGAAAAGTTTTAAGTGGGGGAGATTGTAATAACCAGGAAATTCTGAACTAGTTTAAAAAAAATTATTTTGGCGATTTTAGCGAATTTTGAATATTTAAAATAGATTATTTTAAATAATATCGACGAGAAATTTATTTTTAAAAAGATTAGAACGTATATATTGATATACGTCGTCGTTAGAATATAAATAATTATATATAATTATAAAAGGAATTGAAAATGGCGCGGTAGTTCGATAATTCGATTTCAAACTTCAATTGAATATACCGGGTGCAAAACAAACCGGATTTTAGTGAAACCAAAAACATTAGGATCTAATTGAGGATATCTTTCCAACGAATCCGAATAATCGAAATTTCATAGCGGGAATCAAAAGATATGTCCAGTTGGAAATTCTGAATAGTCGCTATGGAATTCAGGCCCTTAAAAATGGAAATTTTGCAAACGACCTCGGATTTCGACGAAACCACTTTTGTTGGGTCCGTGATGTAAAATTATTGCTAGATTCCAAATTTCATAATTTTTCGAATCAATATGTGAGCGTAGCGAAGGAAAACGCGTTTGACCGGTTTTAGTTGATTTTAATCGACTGGAAAATGACCATTTTTCTAACGATCTCAGAATTCGACGAAACTAGTTTTGTTAGGACCGTATCGTCAATACGAAGCTAAAAAATATTTTTCTGGAATTTTTCGGGTTAGTATGTGACCCTAGTAAATTGAAATACGCGTTCAAATTCAATATATAGAGTTATATGTTGATTTTAACGGAAACTGATCGAAACAGCCGAATCAGCCTGCGATACATATCCCATTGTGTTCGGAATGGGGGTAATTAGCTATGGACGACAGGCAGTGGGCCTCGTTTAGAGGTCGTATGTAAAAGTCAACTTTTTCATAAATAATTAAATAAAAAAATATAGAACACTCTCTCTCCTCACCCCCTTATACTTCTGCCCCCCCCCCCCGTTCATTTCGATTCAGTTTTGAAAAAAAAAAGAAAAAAAAAAAGAAGAACGAGGATCGGAGGAGCGCCCCCCCCCCCCCCCCCCCCCCCCGATCGATCGCCGCCGCCTCCTCAGAGGTGGGGTGCCACCTCGAAACCTCCCCAGGCGCCAGAGGCGCCGCGAAAACCCCACCCCCTGCCCTCGCGAACGCGATCGAACCCTTCCCCCTCCTTGAGACGACCCGAACTTCCCCGTGAAGGAAAGCACGGATAGAATTGAGGACAAGACAAAATAGAACGCAGACGGAAGAACATTTCATTGCTATTACAACAATTCCATCAGATACAAGAATATACAGAGTATAAATGAATAAATATACATTCGATAAATATCAGAGATTACAATAAATTACATAGCAGCGGAAAAATATACAAAACACAACTAGAAGTGATACACGGATACAGAGCTTTCCGAGCATCATTCCAGTTGTAAATCAGGACCCTGTGAATATAAATCTGCAAAACCAAACTACTAGCTGCCCGTGCGGAAAATAGGGGCACCCAGAGTTTAGGTTAAAACAATAAACTCCAGGTCAGTCATGGGACTGGTGTGAGAACTAAAACAGTTATTAATCTTTGTTTTTAAAGTTAGGTAAATCAAGGGACCACGCCGTATAACACAGAACGGGTTTCCTCCCAAGAATACCAGTGCAGAAAACAAACAGCGCAATGCTAAATAAAGAACAATGAAGCTGTTATAAGACCCAGGTCCTATCACACAATGCAACGCAAGCCGGGGGATAGGGTTTTCCCTTATAACAGCCAAAGAATGCTTGATACGTTTAAAACAAATCATTTGATACTATTATAAGTGCATAGTGTATAAAACAACTTCAAATCATAAGTATCAATCATAGGCGGCATGGGTACCACATATCATGTCGCCATATATAGGTTTACAAATAAAACCGCAAATGTCACGTATTTGGAAATTGGATTTCCGTCTATGAACCGAGGCAAAAGATAGTCCTCAACCGATTCGAGACGCTCTAGCCCGCCCCTTAGGAACAGCCGCAACTGCCCCCTGGATCCTCAGGGCCGGTCCACCGATGTGGATTATTATGCCTGAACACTACGTCTCCGCACCATATGGGGTGTAAGTCTGGTCCGTCTGCCGACCAGAATGCATCGGCCGAAACCGATATAACCGAGGCGCCTCGCAACAGCAGCAACCACATAAGTCAAACTCGTCAGGGCGTGTAAAACCACTGACGCCACTTCTAGCTAGAAAGAAACGCATGCCCTCCCTGACGTCCTCTCCCGTTTTTGGTTCATACCGGGTGTGAAGCTCGCGAATCAACGTTACACAAAGCTATGCCACAAAGGCCGTGCTTTGATCATCAACCACAAGACTTTGCTTTTCAACAGAAGCCTTGATCATTTGCCACTTAGGCATGCCACATAGGCAATTCACTCCATGCGTTTGATATCCATCAATATATAACCCCTGAGCTCGTACATCTCAGAGAAGGGCGTTAAGCAAGAGAATAAATTCTCCGCCGCCAAACAGATATATATTTAATAGAGATCAATCACACGGACTAAAATCCAATGTCAGACACACAGTCCATTTACAAGTCCGTTCTGGGGCTGAACGAAACCGGAGGCACCTAGTACCCCGCATATCCATCGATCTCCAAGTACGTCTGGACGATCACCAACTGTTTCCATCTTCTTGGGTGTACAGCCCAATCAAGATCATCAGTAATCACCCAAACGACGTGAAGACTTCCAGTCTTCGACCACCGTCTTCATCTTCGACTTATCGTCGTATCAGTTATTCAGAATGGGGTAAACCCGGTCTTTCCGAATAACTCGCGTATATTTTAAATAAGTGTTACACAAACACAACATACGCCTCATTCCAATTCATCAGTCACTAACCGTAAATTAATCAAGAGAATAATTCCCCAAATATTAACCCCGAAGGCCGAAACCAACATCAGATCAATATCCAGAAAACCATTCTGCTTAGCTAACCGACAGTTAGTTTCTAAATTTCACATTCATAGGGGAAAGGTTCCCCTTAATTTTATCCAAGATAAATTTCTTGAATTTATTCTTTAATCTATTTTTGAATATCAATTCAAACTAGTCGGGATTAACGAACCTTACTGAAATAATCGTTTGTTTTGATTTCCCAATCCCAACCTATTCATCCCATGAAGTAAAACTGGTAGTACTTCATATCTAACACCACAGTGTTATCGGTAAATTCAATTACCATTTCACGTTTAAATCTAATTAAAGATTTAACTATCGCCTGGAGCAAAACTGGTGATACTCCATTCTCGATCATTTCAATCTAATTAAAGATTCATTAAAACTCCACTTAGTTTTAATCTTTAACTGGGTTAAAGAATCAGTGTCGTTTAAAACACAGTTCACGATAAACCCAAAATCACATTCATTAATTATCGGGTTAAAGAACAAGTGTTATTTAAAACACTGTTCACGATAAACCCAAAAATCAATACCAATTCAATTCCAATTAAATATCATTTAATTGGTACACTTCATTAAATCTAAATAAAAAGATTTAATCTTTTCTCAACTGGGTTCAAGAACAGTGTTAATGAAGACACCATTCACGACAAACCCAAATCACATTTGATATTCAATACAAGGCTCCGAATAGAAAATATATCGGCTTATATTCAATATCAAATTCTACGATTAACAAATGTCGTATTGGAAATAACGATATAAATATATATATCTTTCAAATTTCCATAACAACATCTGTATAATCCCGAATTCCAACATCGAAATATTCCGAAGACAATTTCGATTCAAATCCACTCCAATGCAATCATTGGAAATTCTGGTTATTTTCAAAACCATTTCAAATCCAATTTATTTATTTAAAAATAAATAGAATTATATTTCTAGTTCAAAACTAGTTCATTTCGATAAAAATCTATTTTTATCTTTTCAAATATGGAGTTTTTCATCCCAATTCTTTCTAAATCATTTCTTATGATTTTACATAAATTATTACTATTTTTAATAATTTTATCAAGGCCCGTACAGTCGATTTCCATCAACGGCCATCGAACTGCACTTACAACGACCTTTTTCGAATTTGATTTGGACATAATTCCAAATCCAACTGTTAGATTTCTAATTTCTAATATTCTTTAGAAAGCTCTTTTCGATACGAACCCAACGGTTCCGGTTTTAGGAGAATCCGACGGTCGGATCTCCCGTAATGTCCGTTTGAAATAAATGGTCGAAATTCACGAACTGCCGCGGCGCGGCGCGTTCTATTCAGGCCATTATATATATAATATATATATTATATATATTATGGCGATTTCTATTTAAAACGAATTATATAAATAGTTTTAAATTCGTTTCAAAAGCAATTTCAACTTCCATTTCAATTCAAATCAAAATTGAATTCTTCGTTATAAATTCGTTTTAAAATTCATTTCTATTCAATTCAAATTTCAATTCAATTTGAATTCGCTTTCAATTCAATTTGAATTCGTTTTCAATTCAATTCATTTCGAAATCGTTTTCAATTCAATTCCTTTCGAAATCGTTTTCAATTCAATTCATTTCGAAATCGTTTTCAATTCAATTCATTTCGAAATCGTTTTCAATTCAATTCATTTCGAAATCGTTTTCAATTCAATTCATTTCGAAATCGTTTTCAATTCAATTCATTTCGAAATCGTTTTCAATTCAATTCATTTCGAAATCGTTTTCAATTCAAATCGATATAAATATCGTTCACGTCAAAATGGCGTCAATCTAATCAACACGGCTTCATAAATTTCTATTTTCAAATATTCTATTTCAAATATTTCTTTTTCAAAATAGTTGTTATTATCAAAATATTTCGTTCAACACATGACCAATCTCAATGGATGAATACTGTCAACACATGAACCTATATTTTATATTGTTAAAGATGTAAATTTTATTACTAAAATATTTCGTTCAACACATGACCAATCTCAATGGATGAGTACTGTCAACACATGAACCTTTATTTTATATTGTTCTTTATTTTTCAAATTAGAATGAGGCCCAATCAATTACCATATAAAGTTAAATATATGGATTCCATACAACACATGTATATAATAGCATTGAAAAATAATCAACCATCAACCAAAGTGCACTACACTGTATAAGCATCAAATATAGATATCTAATGCTTATAACAGCCTGTCAATCGATCGATCGACATATTTAATCAATCAGGATGAGTGAACTTCAAATTTCATCCTAACACCCGTGTGGGGTTTCAAACAATCAAACACAGATTTTATTTGTGCAGTTGGGCGATGTGTAAAATTTATCGATCCAATCAATGTCCTTCAAATAGGTGCACATAAACAAACCGTCCGGTTTGTAAATGAATATTTATTTATTCACATTCACGTTAAAAATTATATTTTTAACGATAAAACATTTTATTCCAACATATGAATTTCTATTCAGTTTATTATTTAAATAAAATGATATTTTTATTTTTCTAACTTATTTTAGAAAATTTCGGCGGCATAACGGCACGATACTAGAAACGGGACGAGGCCTAGCCTTATCCCCGGTCTAGTGAAGGCCCACGCCATTCACACATCAATCAAATCAATTTCAATTCACCAAACAATTCAATTCAAACCAAATAATCTAACTAATTTTTGCAATCAAACAAACAAGTCCATGGTCTGTGGACGATTGTGTCGGGTGCTACTAAGCACCGTCTGCATCCTAGTATATATATATAACTAGAAAATGAAATTGAAAGGTGAGAAATTTTCACCGATAGCTATCCAACTTCACGACACTTCATTGATAGAAATCTTCATCGTTATCCCATCTTCGTCATCTTCGTTGCCCGTAGTCACTATATATATAAAAATCACATTTTTATATTTTGATGTATTTAAAATAAAAGTCACATTTTTATTTCGCTATTCAATATATAAAAATCGAATTTTACTACGATGTTCAATATATAAAAATCATATTTTTACTACGATGCTTTCTATATAAAGATCTCGCCTTTTCAAATATAAATATTGATTTCGCCTTTACAAAAATATAGATTTCGCCTTTACAAAAATAAAGTTTTCGCCTTTATAAAAATAAAGTTTTCGCCTTTATAAAAATAAAGTTTTCGCCTTTATAAAAATAAAGTTTTCGCCTTCTCAAATATAAAGACTTCATCTTTTCAAAAATATAGATTTCATCATTATAAAAATTACCCCTTTATTTCAACGTATATAAAATAAAAAATCAGATTTTTATTTCGTTACATACACAAAGATGATATTTTTAATTCTCTACATAACCAAAAAATCATATTTTTACCACTTCTATATAGTAAAGATTATATTTTTAATACTTTAAAAATATAAAAACCATATTTTTAATCCTTCAAAAATATAAAAATCATATTTTCCAATACAAAAATCTAAACTTTTCTATTTTATTAATCTAATCTTTTATATTTTAAAAATCTAAACTTTTAAGAAATAAAAATCATATAATATCAGTTTTTAATTATAAACAAAAAGGAAAAATCTTACTGTCTTTGAAGGAGGGAGGCCGGAGGAGTCACAGTCGGAGCCTGGTGGGGGCGGAGGCGTCACAGCAGGTCGGGGTGGTCGTGGGCTTCAGGCGGCGGTGGTAGGCGCGGGTTTCAGAAGAGGAGGGAGAGGAGAACGAGGGGAGGAGGTGAAGAACGGAGGGAGGGGGGAAGCGCGATGGGGCGCGGCTGCCTGGCGCGAGGCGCGGCGGCGCGACGCTGGGGGGGGGGGGGGGGGGGGGGGGGGCTGCGCGATTCGTCGGCCAGGGTTTTTTCTTTTTTTTTCTTTTCTTCTCTCTGAATCGATTTTGAAAATCAAAAGGGGGTGGGGCCAGAGGTTTTGACGGGGAGAGGTTTTTTTTTTTAACTAATTAATTTTCAAAAAGCTGACTTTTACATACGACCTCTAAACGAGGCCCACCGCCTGACGTCTATAGCGTTTTACCCCCATTCCGAACTCAATGGGATATGTATCGTAGGCTGGTTCGGCTGTTACAATCAGTTTCCGTTGAATTTACATTTAAATCGCTATATTGAATTTTAAACGTACATTTCAAATTACCGGGGTCACATACTAACTAGAAAAATTCCAGAAAAATATTTTCTAGCTTCGTATTGACGATACGGTCCTAACAAAACTAGTTTCGTCGAATTCTGAGACCGTTAGAAAAATGGCCATTTTCCAGACGATTAAAATCAACTGAAACTGGTCAAATGCGTTTTCCTTTGCCACGCTCACATATTGAATCGAAAAATTATGAAATTTGAAACCTAGCAATAATTTGACATCACGGACCCAACAAAAGTGGTTTCGTCGAAATCCGAGGTCGTTTGCAAAATTCCCATTTTTAAGGGCCCGAATTCCATAGCGACTATTCAGAATTTTCAACTGGACATATCTTTTGATTCCCGCTATGAAATTCTGATTTTTCGGATTCGTTGGAAAGATATTATCAATTAGATCCTAATGTTTCTGGTTTCACTAAAATCCAGGTTGTTTTGCACCCGGTATGTTCAATTGAAGTTTGAAATCGAATTATCGAACTACCGCGCCATTTTCAATTCCTTTTATAATTATATATAATTATTTATATTCTAACGACGACGTATATAATATATACGTTGAATTCTATTCCAAATAAATTTTCTCGTTGATATTATTTAAAATAATTCATTTTAAATGTTCAAAATCCGTTAAAATTGCCAAAATAAAAATTTTAAACTGGCCCAGATTTTCGGGTTATTACAATCTCCCCCACCTAAAACTTTTCGTCCCCGAAAAGGAACAAAGTTGAAAGTGGTTTGATTAATCAACTCTACATTCGATCTGGCTTCCATTCTCCAACTTTTCAGTTTCTGAGAATTTTCAAATTTTCAAAAATTTGGCTAACACCCTAAATTTTCGAAAAATTTCGCCATAACCTCCGCTGCACCGGGAGCATCGGGGAATTTCAAATAGCTTCCCCGGTCCTTCTGATCTCAAAAAGAAAAAGAAAAAGCCAAGCGGCTAGCCAATAGGCTCATAAAATCATCATCACCCAAACAAAACAGTAAATTATGTAGTAAACATGTACCTATTTGTCGGGCAAACAAATTTTATTCTCTGCTCTAGCCTCCTTGCTATGACCTGTTCAATGTAAGTATATGTATATGCCAGTAAATGTGAACAATTTTCAGTACAATTCAATATTTGGTTCAATTAGGCATAATGGTTCAAAATTATCAAACAAATAAACAAACAACACAAACATCAATCAATTAGTGGATTAGAGTTTCAAATTCATAAATTTGATATATATACAAAAAATCATGTTTTTGATGCCAATTCACAACAATGTATTCTAGCTATATTAGTTTTGGTTCTCACACCAGTCTAATGGAAATATATAGAAATCACACCTTCGAAACACGAATATAAATACTGATGATGTGGCCACATCACCAGGATTATCCCCGGGTGTCTAGAATGTGACTCTATATCTATCCAGTATATTAAAACTCCGAATATACGTTCATGACGCGTACACGCGAAATCTATATATACTCGATTGTCCAAATTCAAAATAAATAAATATTCAAATACGTTTTAAAACGAATTGAATTTTAAAAACAAATTGTTTTCATTTGAAAAATATACTCTTCACACTCGTTCTAGGATACTACTGATCCCATCTCTAACGAGTCATTCTAATTGGATATTACTAATCCAATATCTGATGAATTCTTTCGTATGGTTCTAATGTGTCTTGTTCTCGAGCTCTGTAAACCAAAGCTCTGATACCAAACTGAGATGACCCGAACTTCCCCGTGAAGGAAAGCACGGATAGAATTGAGGACAAGACAAAATAGAACGCAGACAGAATAACATTTCATTGCTATTACAACAATTCCATCAGATACAAGAATATACAGAGTATAAATGAATAAATATACATTCGATAAATATCAGAGATTACAATAAATTACATAGCAGCGGAAAAATATACAAAACACAACTAGAAGTGATACACGGATACAGAGCTTTCCGAGCATCATTCCAGCTGTAAATCAGGACCCTGTGAATATAAATCTGCAAAACCAAAACTACTAGCTGCCCGTGCGGAAAATAGGGGCACCCAGAGTTTAGGTTAAAACAATAAACTCCAGGTCAGTCATGGGACTGGTGTGAGAACTAAAACAGTTATTAATCTTTGTTTTTAAAGTTAGGTAAATCAAGGGACCACGCCGTATAACACGGAACGGGTTTCCTCCCAAGAATACCAGTGCAGAAAACAAATAGCGCAATGCTAAATAAAGAACAATGAAGCTGTTATAAGACCCAGGTCCTATCACACAATGCAACGCAAGCCGGGGGATAGGGTTTTCCCTTATAACAGCCAAAGAATGCTTGATACGTTTAAAACAAATCATTTGATACTATTATAAGTGCATAGTTTATAAAACAACTTCAAATCATAAGTATCAATCATAGGCGGCATGGGTACCATATATCATGTCGCCATATATAGGTTTACAAATAAAACCGCAAATGTCACGTATTTGGAAATTGGATTTCCGTCTATGAACCGAGGCAAAAGATAGTCCTCAACCGATTCGAGACGCTCTAGCCCGCCCCTTAGGAACAGCCGCAACTGCCCCCTGGATCCTCAGGGCCGGTCCACCGATGTGGATTATTATGCCTGAACACTACGTCTCCGCACCATATGGGGTGTAAGTCTGGTCCGTCTGCCGACCAGAATGCATCGGCCGAAACCGATATAACCGAGGCGCCTCGCAACAGCAGCAACCACATAAGTCAAACTCGTCAGGGCGTGTAAAACCACTGACGCCACTTCTAGCTAGAAAGAAACGCATGCCCTCCCTGACGTCCTCTCCCGTTTTTGGTTCATACCGGGTGTGAAGCTCGCGAATCAACGTTACACAAAGCTATGCCACAAAGGCCGTGCTTTGATCATCAACCACAAGACTTTGCTTTTCAACAGAAGCCTTGATCATTTGCCACTTAGGCATGCCACATAGGCAATTCACTCCATGCGTTTGATATCCATCAATATATAACCCCTGAGCTCGTACATCTCAGAGAAGGGCGTTAAGCAAGAGAATAAATTCTCCGCCGCCAAACAGATATATATTTAATAGAGATCAATCACACGGACTAAAATCCAATGTCAGACACACAGTCCATTTACAAGTCCGTTCTGGGGCTGAACGAAACCGGAGGCACCTAGTACCCCGCATATCCATCGATCTCCAAGTACGTCTGGACGATCACCAACTGTTTCCATCTTCTTGGGTGTACAGCCCAATCAAGATCATCAGTAATCACCCAAACGACGTGAAGACTTCCAGTCTTCGACCACCGTCTTCATCTTCGACTTATCGTCGTATCAGTTATTCAGAATGGGGTAAACCCGGTCTTTCCGAATAACTCGCGTATATTTTAAATAAGTGTTACACAAACACAACATACGCCTCATTCCAATTCATCAGTCACTAACCGTAAATTAATCAAGAGAATAATTCCCCAAATATTAACCCCGAAGGCCGAAACCAACATCAGATCAATATCCAGAAAACCATTCTGCTTAGCTAACCGACAGTTAGTTTCTAAATTTCACATTCATAGGGGAAAGGTTCCCCTTAATTTTATCCAAGATAAATTTCTTGAATTTATTCTTTAATCTATTTTTGAATATCAATTCAAACTTGTCGGGATTAACGAACCTTACTGAAATAATCGTTTGTTTTAATTTCCCAATCCCAACCAATTCATCCCATAAAGTAAAACTGGTAGTACTTCATATCTAACACCACAGTGTTATCGGTAAATTCAATTACCATTTCACGTTTAAATCTAATTAAAAATTTAACTATCGCCTGGAGCAAAACTGGTGATACCCCATTCTCGATCAATTCAATCTAATTAAAGATTCATTAAAACTCCACTTAGTTTTAATCTTTAACTGGGTTAAAGAATCAGTGTCGTTTAAAACACAGTTCACGATAAACCCAAAATCACATTCATTAATTATCGGGTTAAAGAACAAGTGTTATTTAAAACACTGTTCACGATAAACCCAAAAATCAATACCAATTCAATTCCAATTAAATATCATTTAATTGGTACACTTCATTAAATCTAAATAAAAAGATTTAATCTTTTCTCAACTGGGTTCAAGAACAGTGTTAATGAAGACACCATTCACGACAAACCCAAATCACATTTGATATTCAATACAAGGCTCCGAATATAAAATATATCGGCTTATATTCAATATCAAATTCTACGATTAACAAATGTCGTATTGGAAATAACGATATAAATATATATATCTTTCAAATTTCCATAACAACATCTGTATAATCCCGAATTCCAACATCGAAATATTCCAAAGACAATTTCGATTCAAATCCACTCCAATGCAATCATTGGAAATTCTGGTTATTTTCAAAACCATTTCAAATCCAATTTATTTATTTAAAAATAAATAGAATTATATTTCTAGTTCAAAACTAGTTCATTTCGATAAAAATCTATTTTTATCTTTTCAAATATGGAGTTTTTCATCCCAATTCTTTCTAAATCATTTCTTATGATTTTACATAAATTATTACTATTTTTAATAATTTTATCAAGGCCCGTACAGTCGATTTCCATCAACGGCCATCGAACTGCACTTACAGCGACCTTTTTCGAATTTGATTTGGACATAATTCCAAATCCAACCGTTAGATTTCTAATTTCTAATATTCTTTAGAAAGCTCTTTTCGATACGAACCCAACGGTTCCGGTTTTAGGAGAATCCGACGGTCGGATCTCCCGTAATGTCCGTTTGAAATAAATGGTCGAAATTCACGAACTGCCGCGGCGCGGCGCGTTCTATTCAGGCCATTATATATATAATATATATATATTATGGCGATTTCTATTTAAAACGAATTATATAAATAGTTTTAAATTCGTTTCAAAAGCAATTTCAACTTCCATTTCAATTCAAATCAAAATTGAATTCTTCTTTATAAATTCGTTTTAAAATTCATTTCTATTCAATTCAAATTTCAATTCAATTTGAATTTGTTTTCAATTCGCTTTCAATTCAATTTGAATTCGTTTTCAATTCAATTCATTTCGAAATCGATTTCAATTCAATTCCTTTCGAAATCGTTTTCAATTCAATTCATTTCGAAATCGTTTTCAATTCAATTCATTTCGAAATCGTTTTCAATTCAATTCATTTCGAAATCGTTTTCAATTCAATTCATTTCGAAATCGTTTTCAATTCAAGTCGATATAAATATCGTTCACGTCAAAATGGCGTCAATCTAATCAACACGGCTTCATAAATTTCTATTTTCAAATATTATATTTCAAATATTTCTTTTTCAAAATAGTTGTTATTATCAAAATATTTCGTTCAACACATGACCAATCTCATTGGATGAGTACTGTCAACACATGAACCTTTATTTTATATTGTTAAAGATGTAAATTTTATTACTAAAATATTTCGTTCAACACATGACCAATCTCAATGGATGAGTACTGTCAACACATGAACCTTTATTTTATATTGTTCTTTATTTTTCAAATTAGAATGAGGCCCAATCAATTACCATATAAAGTTAATTATATGGATTCCATACAACACGTGTATATAATAGCATTGAAAAATAATCAACCATCAACCAAAGTGCACTACACTGTATAAGCATCAAATATAGATATCTAATGCTTATAACAGCCTGTCAATCGATCGATCGACATATTTAATCAATCAGGATGAGTGAACTTCAAATTTCATCCTAACACCCGTGTGGGGTTTCAAACAATCAAACACAGATTTTATTTGTGCAATTGGGCGATGTGTAAAATTTATCGACCCAATCAATGTCCTTCAAATAGGTGCACATAAACAAACCGTCCGGTTTGTAAATGAATATTTATTTATTCACATTCACGTTAAAAATTATATTTTTAATGATAAAACATTTTATTCCAACATATGAATTTCTATTCAGTTTATTCTTTAAATAAAATGATATTTTTATTTTTCTAACTTATTTTAGAAAATTTCGGCGGCATAACGGCACGATACTAGAAACGGGACGAGGCCTAGCCTTATCCCCGGTCTAGTGAAGGCCCACGCCATTCACACATCAATCAAATCAATTTCAATTCACCAAACAATTCAATTCAAACCAAATAATCTAACTAATTTTTGCAATCAAACAAACAAGTCCATGGTCTGTGGATGATTGTGTCGGGTGCTACTAAGCACCGTCTGCATCCTAGTATATATATATATAACTAGAAAATGAAATTGAAAGGTGAGAAATTCTCACCGATAGCTATCCAACTTCAAGACACTTCATTGATAGAAATCTTCATCGTTATCCCATCTTCGTCATCTTCGTTGCCCGTAGTCACTATATATATAAAAATCACATTTTTATATTTTGATGTATTTAAAATAAAAGTCACATTTTTATTTCGCTATTCAATATATAAAAATCGAATTTTACTACGATGTTCAATATATAAAAATCATATTTTTACTACGATGTTTTCTATATAAAGATCTCGCCTTTTCAAATATAAATATTGATTTCGCCTTTACAAAAATATATATTTCGCCTTTACAAAAATAAAGTTTTCGCCTTTATAAAAATAAAGTTTTCGCCTTTATAAAAATAAAGTTTTCGCCTTCTCAAATATAAAGACTTCATCTTTTCAAAAATATAGATTTCATCATTATAAAAATTACCCCTTTATTTCAACGTATATAAAATAAAAAATCAGATTTTTATTTCGTTACATACACAAAGATGATATTTTTAATTCTCTACATAACCAAAAAATCATATTTTTACCACTTCTATATAGTAAAGATTATATTTTTAATACTTTAAAAATATAAAAACCATATTTTTAATCCTTCAAAAATATAAAAATCATATTTTTCCAATACAAAAATCTAAACTTTTCTATTTTATTAATCTAATCTTTTATATTTTAAAAATCTAAACTTTTAACAAATAAAAATCATATAATATCAGTTTTAAAATCAGTTTTTAATTATAAACAAAAAGGAAAAATCTTACTGTCTTTGAAGGAGGGAGGCCGGAGGAGTCACGGTCGGAGCCTAGTGGGGGCGGAGGCGTCACAGCAGGTCGGGGTGGTCGTGGGCTTCAGGCGGCGGTGGTAGGCGCGGGTTTCAGAAGAGGAGGGAGAGGAGAACGAGGGGAGGAGGTGAAGAACGGAGAGAGGGGGGGATGCGCGATGGGGCGCGGCTGCCTGGCGCGAGGCGCGACGCTGGGGGGGGGGGGGGGCTGCGCGATTCGTCGGCCAGGGTTTTTTTCTTTTTTTTTCTTTTCTTCTCTCTGAATCGATTTTGAAAATCAAAAGGGGGCGGGGCCAGAGGTTTTGACGGGGAGAGGTTTTCTTTTTTTTATTATTATTTAATTAATTAATTTTCAAAAAGCTGACTTTTACATACGACCTCTAAACGAGGCCCACCGCCTGACGTATATAGCGTTTTACCCCCATTCCGAACTCAATGGGATATGTATCGTAGGCTGATTCGGCTGTTACAACCAGTTTCCGTTGAATTTACATTTAAATCGCTATATTGAATTTTAAACGTACATTTCAAATTACCGGGGTCACATACTAACTAGAAAAATTCCAAAAAAATATTTTCTAGCTTCGTATTGACGATACGGTCCTAACAAAACTAGTTTCGTCGAATTCTGAGACCGTTAGAAAAATGGCCATTTTCCAGTCGATTAAAATCAACTAAAACTGGTCAAATGCGTTTTCCTTTGCCACGCTCACATATTGATTCGAAAAATTATGAAATAAGAAACCTAGCAATAATTTGACATCACGGACCCAACAAAAGTGGTTTCGTCGAAATCCGAGGTCGTTTGCAAAATTCCCATTTTTAAGGGCCCGAATTCCATAGCGACTATTCAGAATTTTCAACTGGACATATCTTTTGATTCCCGCTATGAAATTCTGATTTTTCAGATTCGTTGGAAAGATATTATCAATTAGATCCTAATGTTTCTGGTTTCACTAAAATCCAGGTTGTTTTGCACCCGGTATGTTCAATTGAAGTTTGAAATCGAATTATCGAACTACCGCGCCATTTTCAATTCCTTTTATAATTATATATAATTATTTATATTCTAACGACGACGTATATAATATATACGTTGAATTCTATTCCAAATAAATTTTCTCGTCGATATTATTTAAAATAATTCATTTTAAATGTTCAAAATCCGTTAAAATTGCCAAAATAAAAATTTTAAACTGGCCCAGATTTTCGGGTTATTACACTCCTTTCCGCGACACTGAAGGCCCTCCCCTTCCCTTCGATGTTGCGACTTAGGGCTCCCCCTCCCCGGCACCGCGCAGCAGTCCACCACCCTCTCCATGACCGAAAACGTGAGTTTTTAATTTATCTTTATTTGGTTATAATATAAATTCGAATTTAATTTTTATTTTCAGTTTTAAATCGTGTATAGTATAAATGAAAAGGTTTAGATTTTGAAATGAAAAGTTAGGATTTTTACAAGTAAAAATGTGATCTTTACGACTAAAAATGTAATCTTCACAATTAAAAAATATGATTTATAAATTTTTAAAGTAATAAAAATATGATTTTTATATTTTTAAAGTATTAAAAATATAATCTTTACTATATAGAAGATGTAAAAATATGATTTTTGTTTATGTAGAGAATTAAAAATATAATTTTTACATGATAGGAATATTAGAAATATCATCTTTATATGTGTAGAAAAATAAAAATGTGATTTTTATAATGGTATATTTGAAAAGGCGAAATCTTTATATTTGAAAAGGAGAAATCTTTATATTTGAAAAGGCGAAATCTTTATATTTGAAAAGGCGAAATATTTATATAGAGAATAGCGAGGTAAAAATATAATTTTTATCTATATAGTAGCAATGTAAAAATAGAAATTTTATCCATATAGCGTGATTATAAAAATAGGATTTTTATATACATAGCAAAGTAAAAATTCGATTTTTATATATTGAAATAGCAAAGTAAAAATTCGATTTTTATATATTGAATAGCGAAGTAAAAAATTCGATTTTTATATATTGAATAGCAATATAAAAATGTGATATTTATATATATAGTGGCTACGGGCAACGAAAGCGAAAAAAGGGCGAGAATGGCGATGATTTCTCTAAATGAAGAGTCGTGGTATTGGATAGCTATCGGTGAGAACTTCTCACTCTTCAAAATCTTTTTCTAGTTATATATATATATATACTAGGATGCAGACGGTGTTTAGTAGCACCCGACACCCGTCATCCACAGACCATGGATGGCTTGTTTGTTTAATTGTTTGGTTGTGTAGTTGGTTAGATTATTTGGTTTGAATTGAATTGTTTGGTGAAATGGAATGGATTTGATTGATGTGTGAATTTCGTGGGCCTTCACAAGACCGGGGATAAGGCTAGGCCTCGTCCCGTTTCTAGTATCGTGCCGTTATGCCGCCGAAATTTTCTAAAATATGTTAGAAAAATAAACATATCATTTTTATTGTGTTAATGAACTGAATAGAAATTCACGTGTTGAAATAAAATATTTTATCGTTAAAAATATAATTTTTAACGTGGAAGTGAATAAAATAAAATATTCATTTACAAACCGGACGGTTTGTTTATGTACACCTATTTGAAAGACATTGATTGGGACGATAAATTTTACACATCGCCCAACTGCACAAATAAAATCTGTGTTTGATTGTTTGAAACCCCACACGGGTGTTGGGATGAAATTTGAAGTTCACTTATCCTGATTGATTAAATATGTCGATCGATTGATTGACAGGCTGTTATAAGCGTTAGATATCTATATTTGATGCTTATACAGTGTAGTGCACTTTGGTTGATGGTTGATTATTTTTCAATGCTATTATATACGTGTGATGTATGAAAATCCATATAATTAATATTATATGGTGATTGATTGGGCCTCATTCCAATTTAGAAAATAAAGAATATTATAAAATAAAGGTTCATGTGTTGACAGTACTCATCCGTTGAGATTAGTCATGTGTTAAACGAAATATTTTAAAAATAGAAATATTTGAAATAGAAATATTTGAATAGGAAATATTTGAAAAAGAAATATTTGAAATAGAATATTTGAAAATAAAAATATATGAAGCCGTGTTGATAAGATTGACGCCATTTTGACGTGAACGATATTTATATCGATTTTATTCATTTTAAAATGAATATTGAAAAGTGATTTCGAAATCGAATATTTTGAAATGAAATTTGAATTAAATTGATTAGGAAACGAATTTGATTTGAATATATAACGAATTGAATTTGATTTGAATAGAAAACGAATTTGAATTGAATTGAATATATAACGAATTTGATTTGAATAGAAAACGAATTTGAATTGAATTGAAATTTGAATTGAATAGAAATGAATTTTAAAACGAATTTATAAGGAAAAATTCAATTTTGATTTGAATTGAAATGGAAGTTGAAATTGTTTTTGAAACGAATTTAAAACTATTTATATAATTCGTTTTAAATAGAAATCGACGAAATATATATTATATATATTATATATATAATATAATGGCCTGAATAGAACGCGCCGCGCCGCGGCAGTTCGCGAATTTCGACCATTAACTTCGAACGGACATTACGGGAGATCCGACCGTCGGATTCTCCTAAAACCGTAACCGTTGGGTTCGTATCGAAAAGAGCTTTCTAACGAATATTAGAAATTTGAAATCTAACGGTTGGATTTGGAGTTATGTCCAAATCAAATTCGAAAAAGGTCGCTGTAAGTGCAGTTCGATGGCCGTTGTAGGAAATCGACTGTACGGGCCTTGATAAAATTATTAAAATTATCAATAATTTGTGTAAAATCATAAGAAATGATTTGGGAAAAATTGGGATGAAAAACTCCATATTTGAAAAGATAAAAATAGATTTTTATCGAAATGAACTAGTTTTGAACTGAAATTAAAACCCATTTATTTTTAAATAAATAAATTGGATTTGAAATGGGTTTAAATAGAATTGATTCATGGGTTTATCGTGAACAGTGTTTTAAATAACACTTGTTCTTTAACCCGACAATAAATAGAATGTGATTTGGGTTTACCGTGGACTGTGTTTTAAATGACACTAGTTCTTTAACCCAGTAAAAGGAGTTTTAATGAATCTGCAATTAAATAGAATGTGATTTGGTTTTACCGTGGATTGTGTTTTAAATGACACTAGTTCTTTAACCCAGTAAAAGGAGTTTTAATGAATCTGCAATTAGATGGAAATGTGAATTGGTAATTTAAATTATCAAATTTAGAAATTGAGCGAGAATGGAGTATTACCAGTTTTGCTCCAAAGCGATAGTTAAATCTTTAATTAGATTTGAATGTGAAATGGTAATTAATTTTACCGATAATACTGTGGTGTTAGATATGGAGTATTACCAGTTTTGCTTCATGGGATGAATAGGTTGGGATTGGGAAATAAAATAAATAATTACTTCGGTGTGGTTCGCTAATCCCGACTAGTTTGAAAAACCATAATTTGGTTTGAAATGACATCCAAAGGAAGATTAAAGGTTAAATTTTAAAGAATTTATCTTGGATAAAATTAATGGGAACCTTTCCCTAAAAATGTGGAATTTAGAAACTAGATGTAGGTTATCTAAGAAGAATGGTTTCCTGGGTGTTGATCTGATGTTGGTTTCGGCCTTCGGGGTTAATGTTTGGGAAGTTGTTCTCTGGTTGATTTACGGTTAGTGACTAATGAATTGGAATGAGGCGTATGTTGTGTTTGTGTAATGTTTTTAATATACGCGGGTCGTTCGGAAAGTCCGGGTTTATACCCATTATGAATAATCGATTCGACGATATGTCGAAGATGAAGACGGTGGTTGAAGACCGGAAGTCTTCACATCGTTTGGGTGATTACTGATGATCTTGATTGGGCTGTACACCCAAGATGAGGGAATCAGTTGGTTGTTGTCCAGACGTACTTGGAGATGGATGGATATGCGAGGAAAGTGCCTCCGGTTTCGTTCAGACCCAGAACGGACTTGTTAATGGATTGTGTGTCTGACATTGGATTTTATTCTGTGTTGATTGATTTCTATTAAATATACATCTGTTTGGCGGCGGAGAATTTATTCTTTTGCTTAACGCCCTTCTCTGAGACGTACGAGCTCAGAGGTTGTATATCGATGGACATCAGTCGCATGGCCTGAATTGCCTGTGTGGCACGCTAAGATGCAATGATCAAGGCTTCTGTTGAAAAGCAAAGTCTTGTGGTTGATGATCAAAGCACGGCCTTTGTGGCGTAGCTTTGTGTATAACGTGAATTCGCGAGCCTCACACCTCGGTATGAGTCAAAAACAGGATACAGACTGCAGGGAGAGCACGACGTTTCTTTCTAGCTTTGGTGGTGTCAGTGACTTACCAGCCCTGACATTTATATACTTTTCACCTATGTGGTTGTTGGATGAGGCGCCTCGATTTTAGGTCTGTAAGGACCGGGAAACGTGTGTTCAGGAATACTAATCCTCTAACGTAAGTGAGGACCGGCCCTGAAGCATCCAGGATTGCCCAGAGTGTGTAGTCCTGAGACATTTGCTAGAGTGTCTCGAAAGCGGAGAGGAGCTTGCCCCTTGCCTCGACTCATGACGGAACCCAATTTCCAATACGTGATATTGCGGCTTTAATTGTAGAACTAGTATGGCGACATAGTAGATGGTAGCTATGCCGCCTATGATTGATATTTATGATTGAAATTGTTTTGACACTATACACTTATTATAGTATCAAATGATTTGTTTTTAAACGTACCAAGCATGTTTGGCTATTATAAGGGAAAACCCTATCCTCCGGCTTGCGTTGCATTGTGTGATGGGACCTGGGTCTTATAATAGCTTCATTTTTCGAAAAAGCATTGCGTTGTTTATTCTATGCACTAGTATTCTTGGGAGGAAACCCGTTCCGTGTTATACGGCGTGGTCCCTTGATTTACCTAACTTTAAAACCAATATTAATAACTGTTTTAGTTCTCACACCAGTCACATGACTGACCTGGAGTTTATTGTTTTAACCTAAACTCTGGGTGCCCCTATTTTCGACACGGGCAGCTAGTAGTTTTGGTTTTGCAGATTTATATTCACAGGATCCTGGTTTACAGCTGGAATGATGCTCGGAAAGCTCTGTATCCGTGTATCACTTCTAGTTGTGCTTTGTATTATTTTCCGCTGCTATGTAATTTATTGTAATCTCTGATATTTATCGAATGTAATTTATTCAATTATACTCTGTATATTCTTGTATTCTGATGGAATTGTTGTAATATACAATGAAATGTTCTTCCGTCTGCGTTCTGTTTTGTCCTGTTCTCAAACGATCAGGGGTTTCGAACGGTCTAGATCGGTTTAACGACCGATTCAGATCGAGCGAAATTCCTTGCCGTCACATATAAACACCTGTTTCCAGATACAACATAGTACACAGCAGAAAATATGATAGTCTATAACTAACTGATGAAGCCTCCTACTTCGAGCTCGTCCAAGTGAATCTGAAAAATCCCGACTACTTGACTGCCCGTATAAATTTGGGCACCCAAGAGTTTAGGGAAAACAAACAAAATAAACTCTGGTTCAGTCATGGGACTGGTGTGAGTAAACTCCAACCATTTGTTTAACTTTCAAAATCTTTTCGAAAGAAATGATAATCGTAAGACCGATCCACACATAAACACGGATGGTTTTTTCCTTACAATAACCCAAAACATTTTGATATCAAATCCAGTGATATTATAATAATGTCTATCTCAAATAAATAGAATCTAGCGGAACGCTTGCATCTCACGCTCCATACATAATATAAAAATTGAAAACCGCATGGCGCTTATTGGAGATTGGATTTCCAACATGACAAGGTATGGAACCACCTACCGATAGTGTATCTCTAGAGGCGAATACACTGGGTTCAACAAGAACGTCTTGCAACCTGGCCCTCACAAGACCGACCACTCATTTCGCTTGAGTGTATCGAATGTATATCACCAACGGTTGGGATCAGCAACCGTTTCCCGAAAGGGACAACATCGATAGATTAAAGAACAAATGGAATTTCTCTAGCTAGGTGATTATACATCCTAATGGATGCGACCCACATAGCCATGCTGCCTGACCGATTTTTGTCAATTCCAGGTTGTGAGTATTGAGGTTTAAATTTTCTCCCAGAACATCTGGTCACCATTCACTTTGAATGCCACATCGTCAGATCCATCGGAAATCACTAATTGATTCCCACAAAAATGCTCAGATTGTTAGGCTAAAGAAGTTTCCCTTCTATGCCACCGACTTCGTATGCTTGAAGGGGTCAACATACGCATTCCCTTTGGAAATACTCTGTCAGACACTTGTCCTTACAAGTTGTCCTGGGTCTGGAAAAACCGAAGGCACTATCCCGTAAACAGGATAGCCCTTACATAACTCCGTCTTCAATTATTTTCATCATAAGATGATTCATAACGCTTATACCAATACAGAGTGTTTCAGATATTAAATCCGATCCCGGTCTCTCCATATCGATAACGAAGGTATAAAATAAATCAAAACTTTGATAGTCGGTGATTTACCTATCAAAGAAACATCCATACAATCAACGATCCTATTTCCAATTGGAAATTTCTATCGATCAAGCATCAAACAACACTGGGCCCCTTTTAATTTAATTTCTTATTAAATTATTATTTCCAATTCCCTTTTCTTGATTCCTCATTTCATTTGGGGAAAAACATTTCAAATCCTTTTAAATTAATGCGATGTTATAAAACATCGTTATAATAACTCCAACCACTAATCATTTATTAGCTAACCATATTGCTTAACCAAGTTTCACCATCGAACCTTAACCATTCCTTCATCGATCATGAAGTCAATCAAGTTGGGGGTATAATTACCTCTCAGACCTTAATTGAACCACACTCTCAACTTTGAAATAGTCAAAGCTCACAACTTTAAACAAACCGTCGCTTACGCAACTCTTGGATTCGATCTAAGAACACACTCCCTTTACAGAAAAATATTGATTATAAAGGTAACATTGTAATCGTGTTTTCAAATATTTGATTTATAAAACATTGCTTTTGACAACAGCGTTACAATCGCTGTCTAGAATTATAGGACACTTATTATAACCATAGCATTAAGATCGTTGTTAAAACAGTTATTATAATGGCAGCGTTTAAAATCGCTATCTAGAATTTATAAAAACATTTGTTATAACAGCAGCATTAAAATCGCTGTCTAGAATTAACAAAACATTTATTATAACAGCAGCATTAAAATCGCTGTCTAGAAATTACCAAACATTTATTATAACAGCAGCATTAAAATCGCTGTCTAGAATTTACAAAACATTTTTTTATTTATATTCCAAATGTTGGAATAAAACTCATCGTTTTCATTTTAAACGATTATCCATTTCCCTTCCTTATTCAAATTCCAATTTGGTTTCATATTTCAAATCTAACTTTCTTTTAGATATCTCGTTTGCAACATATTTGCTTTAACCCATTCACTTTAAATCGTAACACTTCTTTTTATATAATCAATTCATTTGACTTCATCCCTTTGGATAATATTTTAAAAATCCAAATTTTCCTTTATTAACTTCTAATGGTAGCATCATTCAAAAAATTTGTTTTTATTATATCCATTTATAATCTTGTTTAGAATTTCAATTGTAATTGCTAAGTGCTAAACAATTTACACATATCAGTTTCAAACCCATTTCCACTTTCTATATAAATCCAAACTTGAATTTATATTTCAATTTATTCTAAGATACATTATTCACTAGATTTATAAATGCCGTTATAATCACTTCTTGTTTTATTCATTCAAAACAAGTTTCTTATTTTTCAAGGCCATTCGAAATTAAATTCCTACTTTTTGAAATGGATTTCCTTTTTAAAATCTCGGATTTCTTTTTCACATTCAAAAATATTTTATGGTATCTAAAATACCAAGTTTCTAGGGCCAGGGTTAACCAACACACCGAGTCAATCACTGACTATATAAATCACACCACACATCAAAATCAAGGAAAAACAGTAATATAAATATTGAGGAACACAGTTGGGTCCCTCCAACTTGTTTCCCTACATCCACAGATGTTAATTAACATCAATAATATTATTTCATATCAATATGAAATATCAAAACTAATAACTGATCAACCATGTAATCATATCAACCAATTTTATCGACTATTCAACCTAGCAACCATCACACAATATAAAATTACTGTAATTAAATTTAAAGCTCGTTTATATAAAATATAAACGAGTTAGAGTTAGTGAGTTTACTCATCTCATTTTGTGGTTGACGATTCTGATTTTGTTTTGATTTAAAATCAAACAGGTGTTTGATTTTGTCATGAAATTCTAGTAGCTCAATTTCCAACCACGTTAGTTCCATTGATTCCAAAGTGACTGGTTCCGTCCAATTCTGTTAACAGCATACGACCAGGCTAAAATCATTAAAATTTTATGACTGAAATAAATTAATTATTTTTCTTAATTAGATTGGTTAACGTTGATTATGTTTGTCTTACTTTGAATAGACCGACCCATATTCCTTCATCACGTTGCTCGTTCTCGATCCCGAATACTTCATATTGAAATGAAGTTGATGTTAATTAAAGTGTTTAACATCTGTGGATGCATGGAAACATGTTGGAGGGATCCAACTGGATTCCTCAACATTTATTCTACTGTTTTTCATATACTGTAGTATATGATGTGATATATAATCTGTGTTGATTACGTGTTTTGAATGATATCGATCATTGTTATTTGGGTATTTTAAACACCGTAAGAAATAATCGAATGTAGAAAAGGGGATTTTCAAAGCGTGCTCTCGTCAGGCTTGACAAGCAAACTAATGTGTATACACCCTTCAAAAACATGGTTGACATATTTGTACACATTGTTGATGAGTGCCTGTGTATGCTGTAAGGTAGATCCCATACTTTCCAAATCATTGGGAAGCTCGTCAAACAATGACCTTCTTCGAACCATTTCCATTCGACTCCTTCACCACATACGAGAATAACACCAACTTCACCTGCCTTCCCTTACTAAGCAAAGAAACAGACTTATCATTGAAACACCCCGAAAAGAAAATGAATTTTTCTGCACCAACAAGGTTCATTCATGGAACACCACAAGCTCACCTCCATGTGATCCCCCTTACGAACAAATAAATGACACACGGTCCTTTAGAACATCCCCTTCTGTGCATATACAAATAATTCCCATGCCACCGTCCAAACATTTTAATAACTATATGCCCTCATTTTTCCGAATTCAACACATTGAACCCAAAACCCATCATTCACGTAATACACTTCCAACAGCCTTTCTCCTTTTCATAGTCAAACCTCCCTTCAGCAATTCCACTCCAATTTATTTCTTTGAACAAAAACGATCCTTACCCTCCATCTCAATTATCACTTGCAGGATGACGTGGCCAACTTCCATTCTTTCTTCATAAATCTCGTCATTTGGCACATTAAGGCCAACCTCCATACAGCAAAACGTCCGCAAGCCCCGGCAAATCCTCCTCCTTCAGTTAATACAGCTTCTCCTCCTTAATACTCTTCTTCCCTGTGCTTCCTTGACTCGTCAACACCCAGATCCACAACAGTCCACCGTCTCAACCCTTAACCGATGAGCAAAACCAGCCTTAGGCCGACAGCCATAGCCGAGCTTAGTAGAAAAACAAAACCCATTGCACCTATACAGCTCAACCGCCATGAAAAGCATGCAGCAACAAAGGAAATTAGAGGGGCTCGAATATACATATATGTTGGGATCCTTGGAGTTTGATTTAATTTATACGAATGGTTCAGTTTGGCGCTTGCATTTTTATTTTGTTGCAGCTTTGGTGTTTGGAGAATGGGAAAGACACAAAGCAATATATAATACAACATACTTGTCACCCACGTAATAGAATAGGGTAGGTTACCAGACTAATGTTGGGAAAGAAAGAGGAAAAAGACTGCGTAAATAACTCCACCCATGTGCATTCATACGGACTTAACAATGGTTTGTACACCCTGTAGGCATGCTATCTCAAATCGTACAGCGAAAGAAAATTGACATACGAGAGGAAAGAATGAAAGGAGAGTATGGTTGTATGTATAAGGAGAATGAGATGTTGTTTCCATTGGTACATAGTAGATGTTAATATTTCGAAAAGGAATGTGGTTAGCTAAACGAAGTAGGATGGTAGGCATGTGAATGTATCTATTTTCTCTGATCAGATAGGATTTCCAGGATTTTGCTAGTCAATATTTTTGAGATACGCAAATATAATCCTCCTCAGATTCGAAAAGGATAACACGAGGATTTGGCCACGTAATTTAATTGGTTTATATTTTCCTTCTCTTATGTCAGCATTGAAATTGTTGGTCCAATTAGCAATTTTTTGCCTTTTCAATTTTAGGTACTATATCCGACTCAAGTACAGCAAATTTTGAAAGATAGCAATGCCTTATATATATATATATTATTACTCAAAGATTGCCAAAATCTCAGAATGAAAGAACGGCTCAGGTATGCGGAGATTTGGAAATATTCATAGGATTT
This sequence comes from Allium sativum, assembly GCA_030737875.1. NCBI lineage: Eukaryota > Viridiplantae > Streptophyta > Magnoliopsida > Asparagales > Amaryllidaceae > Allium > Allium sativum. The sequence goes on from CM060910.1 coordinate 763,423,460, forward strand.
TGAATAAGATTTTCCAACCATATGTTGATAGGACAATTTATAGATTTTATAAAATTTTATTCGCGTACGAGCCATTACAGACAGAGGTAAGAATATGGTCGTGTCCAGCGAGGTACCACGGTCCCAAAAATATAATAATATCGGTAGTTTGACTTATATTATGAAATCCCAAAATATTGATATAGGGTGCAAAATTTTCCAAATAAAAATTGCGTATTTAATTAATTAAAAATTATAGTAAAATTCTAAAAATTAAATTATAACTACGCCTCAAAAGAATCTTGTCCAAATTCAAGACCGATATGTAAATATATTTAAATAACCGTTATGGGTTATATACGATTCTATAGCGATTATTTGAAAATTTGATTTGGACGTAACTTACCATCTATAAAACAAAATCTTGATTTTTCACTTCCATTAGAAAGATATAGTTCAATAGATTCAAACTTTTCTTGTTTTAAAGAAATCTGACTTATAACGAATCCTATATACTAAGTTAAAATTTAAATCGTAAATTACGAACTACCACGACTGTTTCGAGCTCGTTTTAAATTCTATTATGATTTATACGTTTAAATATCGTTTTATTAAATAATTTCTTATATATAATTCAAATAAAATATTTATAACAAATTTAAATATTCAGGATTCAACGGCTGAAAATCCAGGTCGTTACATTCCTTCCCCCTTAAAAATAATTTCGTCCTCGAAATTGCCAAGGTAGGAAAAGATGCTACATACCCTTATTAACTAGGTCCAAAACTTCTTTAGTTAACTTCTTAACTTCAGTTTAACCGGACCAATTTATTTCAATTTAAAATATTAATTTATTCTTACTAATGAAAATTTTCAAAAATTCTAAAAAATTTCTAACACTTTGAATTCTGAAAAATTTCGGTAGCATCTCCTCTGCACGGCTCAATCGGTACAACCACAACTCGCCTTTCTAGGCCTTCGCCAATCCAAAAGAAAATCAAAAAGCCAAGCGGTTTTCCCCATAGGCTCATAAAACCATCAAATCCAAGTAATATTGTAAACATGTACCTTTTTGTCGGGCAAAATTCTATCTCTTACATTTGCTTCCATTCAATATCTGCTCAGTATACATATATCCATTTCCAACTGGTTTCAAATCAATCCAACTTCAACTTTTTAAACCTCTAATCAACTTCTGATTAGTTCACTTCCATTCACTAATCCAAACTGAAATCTATTTCCAAAAATCAACCTTCTCATTCTGTTTGAGTTCAATTCCATCAAGGTTTAATTCCAAACAATATCCAATATATATTCAACTTGTTTATGTATAAGTCGAATTTATTTTATTACTTCGAATCTCAACATTTTCCTTTATATATTTTTCATTCAGAATGATTTCTAATTCAATCTAAATTTATTTAACTTAAGTTAAATTCCAATTCATTTGATACAATTTTACCATTTCAATCTATTCAACTTATACAAGTTAAATTTTAATTCAGAGTTCAATTTCCCAGGTTTTATTCCAAACTTGCTTGAAATAATATAGATACATATATCCATAACCATTTACAAATCCAAAACCTTTGAATTTGTAAAAATAACTTATTTTTTTAAACAAACTTTCCATTAACGAACTATTATGGTAGTAATCCGTCACTCAGAAACTAGAAAATGAATACTGATGATGTCGCGACCCATCATCTGAATTATTTTCTTGCTACTGAAGTGATTTCAGTGCTTAAACACTTTTAAAATTCATTTAAAATCATCCTTATTCAATAATCCTTCAAAACAATGCTACATTCATAATATTTGAAAAAATATTTCCTAAACACCTGGGATTTAAATTCCAATTATGGTTTGAATTTTATTTTTATCTTGGTTATATAACCATTTCAATATTTGATAATTTCCTTTGATTGTAATAACAATCAACACAATCAATAATTTCAGAAAATTATCCTTTTGTATCAAAAATATCTTTTGGGCAAAATTATATCATTGACCCATCTTTCAAACAATACTGCGTCGAATTGTTTTGTTCGAGAGTTTAGAAACACCTATCGATACAGTTGTACATCCTGTATCGACCAGAACTTATAAACCACTCAACAAAATAGTCAACACAATATAAACAATTTTTATATCAAATTTACAAATGCACGCTCATATATATACACTCAAACTCAATCTAGGGTATTACTAACCCCATCTCTATCGAGTCACGCCACAGAGTCAAGGTTATCACCTAACCTTCAGCTCTGATACCAACTGCAACGACCCGAATTTCCGTACCCTTTGAGTCGACTAATAACACCACACGTACAACCCAAATGGCACAGAAACACGAATCATTATAGAAAGAAGTTAGAGGATGAGAAATAGAAAGAAAGAAATATTAGAATAGAAGAAAAAGAAGATCACAACTCACAGCGGAACGAATAAGATATATTAGATAATATAAAACTTTGAAATACAAATCAATAACTGTATATACATACCGTTATGTGAAGACCCGTAACTTCCCCGTAAAGGAAAGTGTCGGATAGTTCGAGAACAAACCACAACAGAACGCATACAGAAGAACATTTCACTATATATTACAACAGTGCATCAGATTACAAGAATATACAGAGTATAAATGAATATTACACAGAAATATCAGAGATTCAAATTACATTTAAATACATAGCAGCGGAAAATAATACAAAGCTCAACTAGAAGAGATATACGGATACAAAGCTTTCCGGATATCGTTCCAGCTGTAAACCAGGATCCTGTGAATATAAATCTGCAAAACCAAAACTACTAGCTGCCCGTGTCGAAAATAAGGGCACCCAGAGTTTAGGTTAAAACAATAAACTCCAGGTCAGTCATGTGACTGGTGTGAGAACTAAAACAGTTATTAATCTTTGTCTTTAAAGTTCGGTAAATCAAGGGACCACGCCGTATAACACGGAACGGGTTTCCTCCCAAGAATACCAGTGCATAACCAAACAGCGCAATGCTAAATAAAGAAAAATGAAGCTGTTATAAGACCCAGGTCCTATCACACAATGCAACGCAAGCCGGGGGATAGGGTTTTCCCTTATAACAGCCAAAGAATGCTTGATACGTTTAAAACAAATCATTTGATACTATAATAAGTGCATAGTGTATAAAACAACTTCAAATCATAAGTATCAATCATAGGCGACATGAGCGTCCCATGCCACTATGTCGCCATATATAGGTTTACAAATAAAACCGCAAATGGCACGTATTTGGAAATTGGATTTCCGTCTATGAACCGAGGCAAAAGATAGTCCTCAACCGATTCGTGACTCTCTAGCCCGAGCCACAGGACCCAGACTCAGGTGGGCCCTTGGAGCGACAGGGCCGGTCCACCGATGTGGATTAAAATGCCTGAACACTACGTTTCCCCACCCTATGGGGTGTAAGTCTGGTCCGTCAGCCGACCAGAATGCATCGGCCGAAACCGATATAACCGAGGCGCCTCGCAACAGCAACAACCACATAAGTCAAACTCGTCAGGGCGTGTAAAACCACTGACGCCACTTCTAACTAGAAAGAAACGCAAGTCCTCCCTGAGGTCCGTCTCCCGTTTTTGGTTCATACCTGGTGTGAAACACGCGAGGTAAACGTTACACAAAGCTACGCCACAAAGGCCGTGCTTTGATCATCACCACAAGACTTTGCTTTTCAACAGAAGCCTTGATCATTTGCATCTTAGCATGCCACACAGGCAAACCATCCTATGCAACCGATATCAGTCACACAGAATGAAATCCGATGTCAGACACACAGTCCATTTACAAGTCCGTCCTGGGTCTGAACGAAACCGGAGGCACCTAGTACCCCGCATATCCATCGATCTCCAAGTACGTCTGGACGATCACTAACTGTTTCCATCTTCTTGGGTGTACAGCCCAATCAAGATCATCAGTTATCACCCAAACGACGTGAAGACCTCCGGTCTTCGACCATCGTCTTCATCTTCGACTTATCGTCGTATCAGTTATTCAGAATGGGATAAACCCGGCCTTTCCGAATAACTCGCGTATATATTATAAAAGTGTTACACAAACACAACATACGCCTCATTCCAACTCATTAGTCATTAACCGTAAATTAATCAAGAGAATAATTCCCCAAATATTAACCCCGAAGGCCGAAACCAACATCAGATCAATATCCAGAAAACCATTCTACTTAGCTAACCGACAGTTAGTTTCTAAATTTCACGTTCAAATCTAATTAAAGATTTAACTATCGCCTGGAGCAAAACTGGTGATACTCCATTCTCGATCTTTTCAATCTAATTAAAGATTCATTAAAACTCCACTTAGTTTTAATCTGTGACTGGGTTAAAGAATCAGTGTCATTTAAAACACGGTCCACGATAAACCCAAAGTCACATCCCATTAATTATCGGGTTAAAGAACAAGTGTTATTTAAAACACTGTTCACGATAAACCCAAAAATCAATATCCATTCAATTCCAATTAAATATTATTTAATTGGTACACTTTATTAAATCTAAATCAAAAGATTTAATCTTTTCCCAGCTGGGTTCAAGAACAGTGTTAGTGAAGACACCATTCACGACAAACCCAAATCACATTCATTAATTATCGGGTTAAAGAACAAGTGTTATTTAAAACACTGTTCACGATAAACCCAAAAATCAATATCAATTCAATTCCAATTAAATATCATTTAATTGGTACACTTCATTAAATCTAAATAAAAAGATTTAATCTTTTCTCAACTGGGTTCAAGAACAGTGTTAGTGAAGACACCATTCACGACAAACCCAAATCACATTCGATTAATTATCGGGTTAAAGAACAAGTGTTATTTAAAACACTGTTCACGATAAACCCAAAAATCAATATCAATTCAATTCCAATTAAATATCATTTAATTGGTACACTTCATTAAATCTAAATAAAAAGATTTAATCTTTTCTCAACTGGGTTCAAGAACAGTGTTAGTGAAGACACCATTCACGACAAACCCAAATCACATTCGATATTCAATACAAGGCTCTGAATAGAAACTATATCGGCCTATATTCAATATCAAATTCTACGATTAACAAATGTCGTATTGGAAATAACGATATACATATATATCTTTCAAATTTCCATAACAACACCTGTAATATCACGAATTCCAACATCGAAATATTCCGAAGACAATTTCGATTCAAATCCACTCCAATGCAATCATTGGAAATTTTGGTTATTTTCAAAACCATTTCAAATTCAATTTATTTATTTAAAAATAAATAGAATTATAATTCTAGTTCAAAACTAGTTTATTTCGATAAAAATCTATTTTTATCTTTTCAAATATGGAGTTTTTCATCCCAAACTTTCACAAATCATTTCTTATGATTTTACACAAATTATTACTATTTTTAATAATTTTATCAAGGCCCGTACGGTCGATTTCCATTAACGGCCATCGAACTGCACTTACAGCGACCTTTTTCGAATTTGATTTGGACGTATCTCCAAATCCAACCGTTAGATTTCAAATTTCTAACATTCATTAGAAAGCTCTTTTCGATACGAACCCAACGGTTCCGGTTTTAGGAGAATCCGACGGTCGGATCTCCCGTAATGTCCGTTTTAAATAAATGGTCGAAATTCGCGAACTGCCGCGGCGCGGCGCGTTCTATTCAGGCCATTATATTATATATATAATATATATTTCATCGATTTCTATTTAAAACGAATTATATAAATAGTTTTGAATTCGTTTCAAAAACAATTTCAACTTCCTTTTCAATTCAAATCAAAATTGAATTCTTCTTTATAAATTCGTTTTAAAATTCATTTCTATTCAATTCAAATTTCAATTCAATTTGAATTCATTTCAATTTGTTTTCAATTCAATTCGAAATCGTTTTCAATTCAATTCATTTCGAAATCGTTTTCAATTCAATTCAATTCGAAATCGTTTTCAATTCAATTCAATTCGAAATCGTTTTCAATTCAATTCATTTCGAAATCGTTTTCAATTCAATTCATTTCGAAATCGTTTTCAATTCAATTCATTTCGAAATCACTTAAAATTGATATAAATATCGTTCACGTCAAAATGGCGTCAATCTAATCAACACGGCTTCATAAATTTCTATTTTCAAATATTCTATTTCAAATATTTCTTTTTCAAATATTTCTTTTTCAAAACTGGAATGAGGCCCAATCAATTACCATATAAAGTTAATTATATGGACTTTCATACAACACATGTATATAATAACATTGAAAATAATCAACCATCAACCAAAGTGCACTACACTGTATAAGCATCAAATATAGATATCTAACGCTTACAACAGCATGTCAATCAATCGATCGACATATTTAATCAATCAGGATGAGTGAACTTCAAATTTCATCCCAACACCCGTGTGGGGTTTCAAACAATCAAACACCTATTTTGTGCTGTTGGGCGATGTGTAAAATTTATCGTCCCAATCAATGTCATTCAAATAGGTGTACATAAACAAACCGTCCGGTTTATAAATGAAAATTTTATTTTATTCACTTCACGTTAAAAATTATATTTTTAACGATAAAACATTTTATTTCAATTTACGAATTTCTATTCAATTCATTTATTCTATAAAATGATATTTTTATTTTTCTAACATATTTTAGAAAATTTCGGCGGCATAACGGCACGATACTAGAAACGGGACGAGGCCTAGCCTTATCCCCGGTCTAGTGAAGGCCCACGCCATTCACACATCAATCAAATCAATTCGTTATGCAAACCACAAAATTTGGAGTAAGGGTCTAACCTAGCCTTACTCCTTCGCCTTATAACGGCGCACGTCTAATCCTAACCAATTTATCGATTTGATTTTTCACACCACAAATCACATTCAAACCAATATCGCAATCAATCACCAAACAGTCAAACAAACAAGTCCATGGTCTGTGGACGATTGTGTCGGGTGCTACTAAGCACCGTCTGCATCCTAGTATATATATATATAACTAGAAAAAGAAAGTGAAAGGTGAGAAATTCTCACATATAGCTATCCTAGCTCCACGGCCCTTCTAATGCAGGAAACCTTCGCCAACTCGCCTTTTTGTCGCTTTCGTTGTCCGCTTTCACTACATATGTAAAAATCGAATTTTTACTTCGCTATTCAATATATAATAATCATATTTTTTTTTTTTTTTTTTTTTTTTACTCGAAGTTCAATATATAAAAATCCTATTTTTAACTCGAAGTTCAATATATAAAAATTCTATTTTTAACTCGAAGTTCAATATATAAAAATTCTATTTTTAACTCGAAGTTCAATATATAAAAATTCTATTTTTAACTCGAAGTTCAATATATAAAAATTCTATTTTTAACTCGAAGTTCAATATATAAAAATTCTATTTTTAACTCGAAGTTCAATATATAAAAATCATATTTTTATGCCGAAGTTCAATATATAAAAATCATATTTTTATGCTTTAAAAATCAATTCTTTTTCCTTTTTAAAAATCAAATCTGTTACTTTTTAAAAAATCAAACCTGTTACTTTTTTTAAAATCAAATCTGTTTCTTTTTTTAAAATCAAATCTGTTACTTTTTAAAAAATCAAACCTGTTACTTTTTTTAAAATCAAATCTGTTTCTTTTTTTTTTTTTTTTTTAAATCAAATTAAAAACAGTTTTCTAACTAAAATAAAAACAGTTTTCTAACTGTAAAAAAATTCAGTTTTTAAATTCTAAAACAAAGAAACAGTTTTTAAAATTCTTAAAAAAAAATGCAGTTTTGCTCTTTTAAAAAAAAACAGTTTTAAAAACCTTTTTCAAAATTAGAATTACAGAATTGAAAAATAAAAATAAAATAAAGTAAAGTAGAAAAAAAAAAAAAAAACTTACTGCCGAAGAAACAGGGGGGGGGGGTCTTCACTGCGTCGGAGGGTTTCGAGGTATGGACGGCGGCTTCATCGTCGTCAGCGAGGGGGAGGGCTTCGTCGGTGATGTCTCGAAGGGGGGGGCTGGCGAATTGAAGGAGGAGGAGGGCGGTGGCTTCCAGGGGGCTCGAACGGGGTGGCGCTGCTTCGGGATGAGGCGACTTCGGGTTGTCGTTCGGTGGGAGGAGGATGAACGGAGGGCGGCTTCCAGGGTTTTGGCGGCGGCGATGGTTCGATTGCGGTTTTTCTCTTTTTTTTTTTTTTTTTTTTTTTTTTATCTGATGGATGAATCAGGTTTTGGGGAAATAGGGGGGGGGGCCAGAGTCAAAAGGAGGGAGTTATTATATTTTTTTTTTTTTTTTTTTTTATTTAATTATTTTATTTTCGAAGAAGTTGACTTTTCACACATGACCTCTAAACGAGGCCCACCGCCTGTCGTCCATAGCGTTTCACCCCCATTCCGAACACAATGGGATATGCCACGCAAGCTGATTCGGCTGTTACAATCAGTTTCCGTTAAATTTACATTTAAATCTCTATATTGAATTTTAAACGTACATTTCAAATTACCGGGGTCACATACTAACTAGAAAAATTCCAGAAAAATATTTTCTAGCTTCGTATTGACGATACGGTCCTAACAAAACTAGTTTCGTCGAATTCTGAGACCGTTGGAAAAATGGCCATTTTCCAGTCGATTGAAATCAACTGAAACTGGTCAAACGCGTTTTCCTTTGCCACGCTCACATATTGATTCGAAAAATTATGAAATTTGAAACCTAGTAATAATTCGACATCACGGACCCAACAAAAGTGGTTTCGTCGAAATCCGAGGTCATTTGCAAAATGTCCATTTTTAAGGGCCTGAATTCCATAGCGACTATTCAGAATTTTCAACTGGACATATCTTTTGATTCCTGATATGAAATCTTGATTTTTCGGATTCGTTAGAAAGATATTCACTATTAGATTCCATTATTTTTGGTTTCACTAAAATCCGGATTGTTTTGCACCCGGTACATTCAATTGAAGTTTGAAATCGAATTATCGAACTACCGCGCCATTTTCAATTCCTTTTAATTATATATAATTATTATATATTCTAACGACGACGTATATAATATATACGTTCTAATTCTATTCAAAATAAATTTCACGTCGATATTATTTAAAATAATTCATTTCAAATAATTAAAATTCGCTAATATTGCCAAAATAAAAATTTTAAACTGGCCCAGATTTTACGGGTTGTTACAATCTCCCCCACTTAAAACTTTTCGTCCCCGAAAAGGAACAAAGTCGAAAGTGGTTTGATTAATCAACTCTACGCTCGATCTGGCTTCCATTCTCCAACTCTTTAGTTTCTGAGAATTTTCAAAACTTCAAAAATTTGGCTAACTCCCGAAATTTTTGAAAAATTTCGCCATAACCTCCCCTGCAATGGGAGCATCGGGGAATTTCAAATAGCTTCCCCGGTCCTTCAGATCTTAAAAAAAGAAAAAGAAAAAGCCAAGCGGCTAGCCAATAGGCTCACAAAATCATCATCACCCAAACAAAACAGGAAATTATGTAGTAAACATGTACCTATTTGTCGGGCAAACAAATTTTATTCTCTGGCTCTAGCCTCCTTGCTATGACCTGTTCAAAAGATATACATGTATGCAAGCAAATGCAACCAAACTTCAATACAATTCAATATTTGATTCAATTAGGCTAAATGGTTCAAAATTAGCAAACAACTAAACAAACAACACAAACATCAATCAATTAGTGAATTAGAGTTTCAAATTCATAATTTTGATACATATACAAAAATCATGTTTTTGATACCAAATCACAACAATAGGCCCTATCTAATTTTGGTTCTCACACCAGTCTAATGGAAATATATAGATATCACACATTCGAAACACGAATATAAATACTAATGATGTGGCCACATCATCAGAATTATCCCCGGGTGTCTAGAATGTGACTCTATATCTATCCAATATATTAAAATTTCAAATACACGCGGATCAGACGTATACGCAAAATCTATATATATTGGATTGTCCACATCAATATAAATAGGTAATCAAATACGAATAATTGATTTAAATTTTCAAAACAAAAATTTGTTTTCACTTTCAAAAATATACTCTTCACACTCGTTCTAGGATACTACTGATCCCATCTCTAACGAGTCATTCCCGTTGGATTTTACTAATCCAATATCTGATGTATTCTTTCGTATGGTTCTAATGTGTCTTGTTCTCTAGCTTTGTAAACCAAAGCTCTGATACCAACTGTGAAGACCCGTAACTTCCCCGTAAAGGAAAGTGTCGGATAGTTCGAGAACAAACCACAACAGAACGCATACAGAAGAACATTTCACTATATATTACAACAGTGCATCAGATTACAAGAATATACAGAGTATAAATGAATATTACACAGAAATATCAGAGATTCAAATTACATTTAAATACATAGCAGCGGAAAATAATACAAAGCTCAACTAGAAGAGATATACGGATACAAAGCTTTCCGGATATCGTTCCAGCTGTAAACCAGGATCCTGTGAATATAAATCTGCAAAACCAAAACTACTAGCTGCCCGTGTCGAAAATAAGGGCACCCAGAGTTTAGGTTAAAACAATAAACTCCAGGTCAGTCATGTGACTGGTGTGAGAACTAAAACAGTTATTAATCTTTGTCTTTAAAGTTCGGTAAATCAAGGGACCACGCCGTATAACACGGAACGGGTTTCCTCCCAAGAATACCAGTGCATAACCAAACAGCGCAATGCTAAATAAAGAAAAATGAAGCTGTTATAAGACCCAGGTCCTATCACACAATGCAACGCAAGCCGGGGGATAGGGTTTTCCCTTATAACAGCCAAAGAATGCTTGATACGTTTAAAACAAATCATTTGATACTATAATAAGTGCATAGTGTATAAAACAACTTCAAATCATAAGTATCAATCATAGGCGACATGAGCGTCCCATGCCACTATGTCGCCATATATAGGTTTACAAATAAAACCGCAAATGGCACGTATTTGGAAATTGGATTTCCGTCTATGAACCGAGGCAAAAGATAGTCCTCAACCGATTCGTGACTCTCTAGCCCGAGCCACAGGACCCAGACTCAGGTGGGCCCTTGGAGCGACAGGGCCGGTCCACCGATGTGGATTAAAATGCCTGAACACTACGTTTCCCCACCCTATGGGGTGTAAGTCTGGTCCGTCAGCCGACCAGAATGCATCGGCCGAAACCGATATAACCGAGGCGCCTCGCAACAGCAACAACCACATAAGTCAAACTCGTCAGGGCGTGTAAAACCACTGACGCCACTTCTAACTAGAAAGAAACGCAAGTCCTCCCTGAGGTCCGTCTCCCGTTTTTGGTTCATACCTGGTGTGAAACACGCGAGGTAAACGTTACACAAAGCTACGCCACAAAGGCCGTGCTTTGATCATCACCACAAGACTTTGCTTTTCAACAGAAGCCTTGATCATTTGCATCTTAGCATGCCACACAGGCAAACCATCCTATGCAACCGATATCAGTCACACAGAATGAAATCCGATGTCAGACACACAGTCCATTTACAAGTCCGTCCTGGGTCTGAACGAAACCGGAGGCACCTAGTACCCCGCATATCCATCGATCTCCAAGTACGTCTGGACGATCACTAACTGTTTCCATCTTCTTGGGTGTACAGCCCAATCAAGATCATCAGTTATCACCCAAACGACGTGAAGACCTCCGGTCTTCGACCATCGTCTTCATCTTCGACTTATCGTCGTATCAGTTATTCAGAATGGGATAAACCCGGCCTTTCCGAATAACTCGCGTATATATTATAAAAGTGTTACACAAACACAACATACGCCTCATTCCAACTCATTAGTCATTAACCGTAAATTAATCAAGAGAATAACTCCGGTAGGCTTTGCAACCATCCCTTCATCCCCCAAGCAGCAGGTAATACCCACCGTGGCTCCCACATGGTCCCCCAGTCCCTTGTTTTACGGCGACCCTCTCGAGTCTCGCGCCTATTGGCGAACCAACGCCCTCCCCGGCGCCATGTAGGGGTAAGAGTCTCCCGTTCGCCACCAAACCGCGAAGCGAGAACCCCCTATCATGTGTACCCGGCCTACTCAGGGCCAGCAACAAGAACTGGTGATACTCCATTCTCGATCTTTTCAATCTAATTAAAGATTCATTAAAACTCCACTTAGTTTTAATCTGTGACTGGGTTAAAGAATCAGTGTCATTTAAAACACGGTCCACGATAAACCCAAAGTCACATCCCATTAATTATCGGGTTAAAGAACAAGTGTTATTTAAAACACTGTTCACGATAAACCCAAAAATCAATATCCATTCAATTCCAATTAAATATTATTTAATTGGTACACTTTATTAAATCTAAATCAAAAGATTTAATCTTTTCCCAGCTGGGTTCAAGAACAGTGTTAGTGAAGACACCATTCACGACAAACCCAAATCACATTCATTAATTATCGGGTTAAAGAACAAGTGTTATTTAAAACACTGTTCACGATAAACCCAAAAATCAATATCAATTCAATTCCAATTAAATATCATTTAATTGGTACACTTCATTAAATCTAAATAAAAAGATTTAATCTTTTCTCAACTGGGTTCAAGAACAGTGTTAGTGAAGACACCATTCACGACAAACCCAAATCACATTCGATTAATTATCGGGTTAAAGAACAAGTGTTATTTAAAACACTGTTCACGATAAACCCAAAAATCAATATCAATTCAATTCCAATTAAATATCATTTAATTGGTACACTTCATTAAATCTAAATAAAAAGATTTAATCTTTTCTCAACTGGGTTCAAGAACAGTGTTAGTGAAGACACCATTCACGACAAACCCAAATCACATTCGATATTCAATACAAGGCTCTGAATAGAAACTATATCGGCCTATATTCAATATCAAATTCTACGATTAACAAATGTCGTATTGGAAATAACGATATACATATATATCTTTCAAATTTCCATAACAACACCTGTAATATCACGAATTCCAACATCGAAATATTCCGAAGACAATTTCGATTCAAATCCACTCCAATGCAATCATTGGAAATTTTGGTTATTTTCAAAACCATTTCAAATTCAATTTATTTATTTAAAAATAAATAGAATTATAATTCTAGTTCAAAACTAGTTTATTTCGATAAAAATCTATTTTTATCTTTTCAAATATGGAGTTTTTCATCCCAAACTTTCACAAATCATTTCTTATGATTTTACACAAATTATTACTATTTTTAATAATTTTATCAAGGCCCGTACGGTCGATTTCCATTAACGGCCATCGAACTGCACTTACAGCGACCTTTTTCGAATTTGATTTGGACGTATCTCCAAATCCAACCGTTAGATTTCAAATTTCTAACATTCATTAGAAAGCTCTTTTCGATACGAACCCAACGGTTCCGGTTTTAGGAGAATCCGACGGTCGGATCTCCCGTAATGTCCGTTTTAAATAAATGGTCGAAATTCGCGAACTGCCGCGGCGCGGCGCGTTCTATTCAGGCCATTATATTATATATATAATATATATTTCATCGATTTCTATTTAAAACGAATTATATAAATAGTTTTGAATTCGTTTCAAAAACAATTTCAACTTCCTTTTCAATTCAAATCAAAATTGAATTCTTCTTTATAAATTCGTTTTAAAATTCATTTCTATTCAATTCAAATTTCAATTCAATTTGAATTCATTTCAATTTGTTTTCAATTCAATTCGAAATCGTTTTCAATTCAATTCATTTCGAAATCGTTTTCAATTCAATTCAATTCGAAATCGTTTTCAATTCAATTCAATTCGAAATCGTTTTCAATTCAATTCATTTCGAAATCGTTTTCAATTCAATTCATTTCGAAATCGTTTTCAATTCAATTCATTTCGAAATCACTTAAAATTGATATAAATATCGTTCACGTCAAAATGGCGTCAATCTAATCAACACGGCTTCATAAATTTCTATTTTCAAATATTCTATTTCAAATATTTCTTTTTCAAATATTTCTTTTTCAAAACTGGAATGAGGCCCAATCAATTACCATATAAAGTTAATTATATGGACTTTCATACAACACATGTATATAATAACATTGAAAATAATCAACCATCAACCAAAGTGCACTACACTGTATAAGCATCAAATATAGATATCTAACGCTTACAACAGCATGTCAATCAATCGATCGACATATTTAATCAATCAGGATGAGTGAACTTCAAATTTCATCCCAACACCCGTGTGGGGTTTCAAACAATCAAACACCTATTTTGTGCTGTTGGGCGATGTGTAAAATTTATCGTCCCAATCAATGTCATTCAAATAGGTGTACATAAACAAACCGTCCGGTTTATAAATGAAAATTTTATTTTATTCACTTCACGTTAAAAATTATATTTTTAACGATAAAACATTTTATTTCAATTTACGAATTTCTATTCAATTCATTTATTCTATAAAATGATATTTTTATTTTTCTAACATATTTTAGAAAATTTCGGCGGCATAACGGCACGATACTAGAAACGGGACGAGGCCTAGCCTTATCCCCGGTCTAGTGAAGGCCCACGCCATTCACACATCAATCAAATCAATTCGTTATGCAAACCACAAAATTTGGAGTAAGGGTCTAACCTAGCCTTACTCCTTCGCCTTATAACGGCGCACGTCTAATCCTAACCAATTTATCGATTTGATTTTTCACACCACAAATCACATTCAAACCAATATCGCAATCAATCACCAAACAGTCAAACAAACAAGTCCATGGTCTGTGGACGATTGTGTCGGGTGCTACTAAGCACCGTCTGCATCCTAGTATATATATATATAACTAGAAAAAGAAAGTGAAAGGTGAGAAATTCTCACATATAGCTATCCTAGCTCCACGGCCCTTCTAATGCAGGAAACCTTCGCCAACTCGCCTTTTTGTCGCTTTCGTTGTCCGCTTTCACTACATATGTAAAAATCGAATTTTTACTTCGCTATTCAATATATAATAATCATATTTTTTTTTTTTTTTTTTTTTTTTACTCGAAGTTCAATATATAAAAATCCTATTTTTAACTCGAAGTTCAATATATAAAAATTCTATTTTTAACTCGAAGTTCAATATATAAAAATTCTATTTTTAACTCGAAGTTCAATATATAAAAATTCTATTTTTAACTCGAAGTTCAATATATAAAAATTCTATTTTTAACTCGAAGTTCAATATATAAAAATTCTATTTTTAACTCGAAGTTCAATATATAAAAATCATATTTTTATGCCGAAGTTCAATATATAAAAATCATATTTTTATGCTTTAAAAATCAATTCTTTTTCCTTTTTAAAAATCAAATCTGTTACTTTTTAAAAAATCAAACCTGTTACTTTTTTTAAAATCAAATCTGTTTCTTTTTTTAAAATCAAATCTGTTACTTTTTAAAAAATCAAACCTGTTACTTTTTTTAAAATCAAATCTGTTTCTTTTTTTTTTTTTTTTTTTAAATCAAATTAAAAACAGTTTTCTAACTAAAATAAAAACAGTTTTCTAACTGTAAAAAAATTCAGTTTTTAAATTCTAAAACAAAGAAACAGTTTTTAAAATTCTTAAAAAAAAATGCAGTTTTGCTCTTTTAAAAAAAAACAGTTTTAAAAACCTTTTTCAAAATTAGAATTACAGAATTGAAAAATAAAAATAAAATAAAGTAAAGTAGAAAAAAAAAAAAAAAACTTACTGCCGAAGAAACAGGGGGGGGGGGGTCTTCACTGCGTCGGAGGGTTTCGAGGTATGGACGGCGGCTTCATCGTCGTCAGCGAGGGGGAGGGCTTCGTCGGTGATGTCTCGAAGGGGGGGGCTGGCGAATTGAAGGAGGAGGAGGGCGGTGGCTTCCAGGGGGCTCGAACGGGGTGGCGCTGCTTCGGGATGAGGCGACTTCGGGTTGTCGTTCGGTGGGAGGAGGATGAACGGAGGGCGGCTTCCAGGGTTTTGGCGGCGGCGATGGTTCGATTGCGGTTTTTCTCTTTTTTTTTTTTTTTTTTTTTTTTTTATCTGATGGATGAATCAGGTTTTGGGGAAATAGGGGGGGGGGCCAGAGTCAAAAGGAGGGAGTTATTATATTTTTTTTTTTTTTTTTTTTTATTTAATTATTTTATTTTCGAAGAAGTTGACTTTTCACACATGACCTCTAAACGAGGCCCACCGCCTGTCGTCCATAGCGTTTCACCCCCATTCCGAACACAATGGGATATGCCACGCAAGCTGATTCGGCTGTTACAATCAGTTTCCGTTAAATTTACATTTAAATCTCTATATTGAATTTTAAACGTACATTTCAAATTACCGGGGTCACATACTAACTAGAAAAATTCCAGAAAAATATTTTCTAGCTTCGTATTGACGATACGGTCCTAACAAAACTAGTTTCGTCGAATTCTGAGACCGTTGGAAAAATGGCCATTTTCCAGTCGATTGAAATCAACTGAAACTGGTCAAACGCGTTTTCCTTTGCCACGCTCACATATTGATTCGAAAAATTATGAAATTTGAAACCTAGTAATAATTCGACATCACGGACCCAACAAAAGTGGTTTCGTCGAAATCCGAGGTCATTTGCAAAATGTCCATTTTTAAGGGCCTGAATTCCATAGCGACTATTCAGAATTTTCAACTGGACATATCTTTTGATTCCTGATATGAAATCTTGATTTTTCGGATTCGTTAGAAAGATATTCACTATTAGATTCCATTATTTTTGGTTTCACTAAAATCCGGATTGTTTTGCACCCGGTACATTCAATTGAAGTTTGAAATCGAATTATCGAACTACCGCGCCATTTTCAATTCCTTTTAATTATATATAATTATTATATATTCTAACGACGACGTATATAATATATACGTTCTAATTCTATTCAAAATAAATTTCACGTCGATATTATTTAAAATAATTCATTTCAAATAATTAAAATTCGCTAATATTGCCAAAATAAAAATTTTAAACTGGCCCAGATTTTACGGGTTGTTACACGTTATCAGAGCACAACAGTTATCCCTGGAACAGTTATAAACACCTGTTTCCAGATACAACATAGTACACAGTGGAAAATATGATAGTCTATAACTAATTGATGAAGCCTCCTGCTTCGAGCTCCTCCAAGTGAATCTGAAAAATCCCGAGTACTTGACTGCCCGTACAAATTTGGGCACCCAAGAGTTTAGGGAAAACAAACAAAATAAACTCTGGGTCAGTCATGGGACTGGTGTGAGTAAACTCCAACCATTTGTTTAACTTTCAAAATCTTTTCGAAAGAAATGATAATCGTAAGACCAATCCACACATAAACACGGATGGTTTTTACCTTACAATAACCCAAAACATTTTGATATCAAATCCAGTGATATTATAATAATGTCTATCTCAAATAAATAGAATCTAGCGGAACGCTTGCATCTCACGCTCCATACATAATATAAAAATCGAAAACCGCAGGGCGCTTATTGGAGATTAGATTTCCAACATGACAAGGTATGGGACCACCTGCCGATAGTGTATCTCTAGAGGCGAATACACTGGGTTCAACAAGAACGTCTTGCAACTCGGCCCTCACAAGACCGACCACTCATTTCGCTTGAGTGTATCGAATGTATATCACCAACGGTTGGGATCAGCAACCGTTTCCCGAAAGGGACAGCATCGATAGATTAAAGAACAAATGGAATTTCTCTAGCTAGGTGATTATACATCGTAATGGGCGCGACCCACATAGCCATGCTGCCTGCCCGATTTTTGTCGATTCCGGGTTGTGAGGATTGAGGTTTAAATTATCTCCCAGAACATCTTGCCACCATTCACTTTGAATGCCACATCGTTAGATCCATCGGAAATCACTAATTGATTCCCACAAAAATACTCAGATTGTTAGGCTAAAGAAGTTTCCCTTCTATGCCACCAACTCCGTATGCTTGAAGGGATCAACGTACGCAATCCCTTTGGAAATACTTTGTCAGACACTCGTTCTTACAAGTTGTCCTGGGTCTGGACAAACCGAAGGCACTATCCCGTAAACAGGATAGCCCTTGCATAACTCCGTCTTCAATTATTTTCATCATAAGATGATTCGTAACGCTTATAACAATACAGAGTGTTTCAGATATTAAATCTGATCCCGTTCTCTCCATATCGATAACGAAGGTATAAAATAAATCAAAACTTTGATAGTCGGTGATTTACCTATCAAAGAAACATCCATACAATCAACGGTCCTATTTCCAATTGGAAATTTCTACCGATCAAGCATCAAACAACACTGGGCCCCTTTTAATTTAATTTCTTATTAAATTATTATTTCCAATTCGCTTTTCTTGATTCCTCATTTCATTTGGGGAAAAACATTTGAAATCCTTTTAAATTAATGCAATGTTATAAAACATCGTTATAATGACTCCAACCACTAATCATTTATTATATAACCATATTGCTTAACCAAGTTTCACCATCGAACCTTAACCATTCCTTCATCGATCATGAAGTCAATCAAGTTGGGGTATAATTACCTCTCAGACCTCAATCGAACCACACTCTCAACTTTGAAATAGTCAAAGCTCACAACTTTAAACAAACCGTCGCTTACGCGACTCTCGAATTTGATCTAAGAACACACTCCCTTTACAGAAAAATATTGATTATAACGGTAGCGTTATAATAGATATTTTCAAATATTTGATTTATAAAACATTGCTTTTAACAACAGCGTTACAATCGCTGTCTAGAATTATAGGACACTTATTATAACCATAGCATTAAGATCGCTGTTAAAACAGTTATTATAACGGCAGCGTTTAAAATCGCTATCTAGAATTTATAAAAACATTGGTTATAACAGTAGCATTAAAATCGCTGTCTAGAATTTACAAAACATTTATTATAACAGCAGCATTAAAATCACTGTCTAGAATTTACAAAACATTTATTATAACAGCAGCATTAAAATCGCTATCTAGAATTTACAAAACATTTTTTTTATTTATATTCCAAATGTTGGAATAAAACTCATCGTTTTCATTTTAAACGATTATCCATTTCCCTTCCTTATTCAAATTCCAATTTGGTTTCATATTTCAAATCTAACTTTCTTTTAGATATCTCGTTTGCAACATATTTGCTTTAACCCATTCACTTTAAATCGTAACACTTCTTTTTATATAATCAATTCATTTGACTTCATCCCTTTGGATAATATTTTAAAAATCCAAATTTTCCTTTATTAACTTCTAATGGTAGCATCATTCAAAAAATTTGTTTTTATTATATCCATTTATAATCTTGTTTAGAATTTCAATTGTAATTGCTAAGTGCTAAACAATTTACACATATCAGTTTCAAACCCATTTCCACTTTCTATATAAATCCAAACTTGAATTTATATTTCAATTTATTCTAAGATACATTATTCACTAGATTTATAAATGTCGTTATAATCACTTCTTGTTTTATTCATTCAAAACAAGTTTCTTATTTTTCAAGGCCATTCGAAATTAAATTCCTTCTTTTCGAAATGGATTTCCATTTTAAAATCTCGGATTTCTTTTTCACATTCAAAAATATTTTATGGTATCTAAAATACCAAGTTTCTAGGGCCAGGGTAAACCAACACACCAAGTCAATCACTGACTATATAAATCACACCACACATCAAAATCAAGGAAAAACAGTAATATAAATATTGAAGAACCCAGTTGGGTCCCTCCAACCTGTTTCCCTGCATCCACAGATGTTAATTAACATCAATAATATTATTTCACATCAATATGAAATATCAGAACTAATAACCGATCAACCATGTAATCATATCAACCAATTTTTCGACTATTCAACCAAGCAACCATAACACAGTATAAAATTACTGTAAATAAATTTAAAGCTCGTTTATATAAAAATATAAACGAGTTAGAGTTAGTGAGTTTACTCACCTCATTTTGTGGTTGACGATTCTGATTTTGTTTTGATTTAAAATCAAACAGGTGTTTGATTTTGTCATGAAATTCTAGTAGCTCAATTTCCAACCACGTTAGTTCCATTGATTCCCAAGTGACTGGTTCCGTCCGATTCTGTTAACAGCATACGACCAGGCTAAAACCATTAAAATTTTATAACTGAAATAAATTAATTATTTTCCTTAATTAGATTGGCTAACGTTGATTATGTTTGTCTTACTTTGAATAGACCGACTCATATTCCTTCATCATGTTGCTCGTTCTCGATCCCGTCTTCGTGCTCTCATCAGGCTTGACAAGTAAACTAATGTGTATACACCCTTCAACAACATGGTTGACATATTTGTACACATTGTTGTTGAGTGCCTGTATATGCTGTAAGGTAGATCCCATACTTTCCAAATCATTGGGAAGCTCGTCAAACAATAACCTTCTTCGAACCATTCCCATTTGACTCCTTCACCACATACGAGAAAAGCACCAACTTCACCTGCCTTCCCTTACTAAGCAAAGAAACAGACTTATCATTGAAACACCCAAAAAAAAAATTGAATTTTCCTGCACCAACAAGGATCATTCATGGAACATCACAAGCTCACCTCCACGTGATCCCCCTTACGAACAGATCAATGACACATGGTCCTTTAGAACAACCCCTTCTGTGCATATACAAATAATTCCCATGCCACCGTCCAAACATTTTAATAACTATATGCCCTCATTTTTCCGAATTCAACACATTGAACCCAAAACCCATCATTCACGTAATACACTTCCAACAGCCTTTCTCCTTTTCGTAGTCAAACCTCCCTTCAGCAATTCCACTCCAATTTATTTCTTTGAACAAAAACGATCCTTATCCACCATCTCAATTATCACTTGCAGGATGACGTGGCCAACTTCCATTCTTTCTTCATAAATCTCGTCATTTGGCACATTAAGGCTATCCTCCATACAGCAAAACGTCCGCAAGCCCCGGCAAATCCTCCTCCTTCAGTTAATACAGCTTCTCCTCCTTAATACTCTTCTTCCCTATGCTTCCTTGACTCGTCAACACCCAGATCCGCAACAGTCCACCGTCTCAACCCTTAACCGATGAGCAAAACCAGCCCTAGGCAGACAGCCATAGCCGAGATTAGCAGAAAAACAAAACCCATTGCACCTATACACCTCAACCGCCATGAAAAGCATGCAGCAACAAAGGAATTAGAGGGGCTCGAATATACATATATGTTGGGGTCCTTGGAGTTTGATTTAATTTATACGAATGGTTCAGTTAAGAGCTTGCGTTTTTATTTTGTTGCAGCTTTGGTGTTTGGAGAATGGGAAAGACACAAAGCAATATATAATACAACATACTTGGCACCCACGTAATAGAATATGGTAGGTTAGCAGACTAATGTTGGGAAAGAAAGAGGAAAAAGACTGCGTAAATAACTCCACCCATGTGCATTCATACGGACTTAACAATGGTTTGTACACCCTGTAGGCATGTTATCTCAAATCGCACAGCGAAAAAAAATTGACATATGAGAGGAAAGAATGAAAGGAGAGTACGGTTGTATGTATAAGGAGAATGAGATGTTGTTTCCATTGGTACATAGTAGATGTTAATATTTCAAACAAGGCATGTGGTTAGCTGAACGAAGTAGGATGGTATGCATGTGAATGTATCTATTTTCTCTGATCAGATAGGATATCCAGGATTTTGCTAGTCAATATTTTTGAAATACGCAAATATAATCCTCCTCAGATTCGAAAAAGATAACACGAGGATTTGGCCACGTAATTTTATTTGGTTTATATTTTCCTTCACTCATGTCAGCATCATAATTGTTGGTCCAATTAGCAATTTTTCCCCTTTTCAATTTTGGGTACTATCACCGACTCAAGTACAGCAAATTTTGAAAGATTTTCCAACCATATGTTGATAGGACAATTTATAGATTTTATAAAATTTTATTCGCGTACGAGCCATTACAGACAGAGGTAAGAATACGGTCGTGTCCAGCGAGGTACCACGATCCCAAAAATATAATAATATTGGCAGTTTGACTTATATTATGAAATCCCAAAATATTGATATAGGGTGCAAAATTTTCCAAATAAAAAGTTGCATATTTAATTAATTAAAAATTACAGTAAAATTCTAAAAATTAAATTATAACTACGCCTCAAAAGAATCTTGTCCAAATTCAAGACCGATATTTAAATATATTTAAATAACCGTTATGGCTTATATACGATTCTATAGCGATTATTTGAAAATTTGATTCAGACGTAACATCTATAAAACGAAATCTCGATTTTCACTTCCATTAGAAAGATATAGTTCAATAGATTCAAACGTTTCTTGTTTTAAAGAAATCCGACTTATAACGAATCCTATATACTCAGTTGAAATTTAAATCATAAATTACGAACTACCACGATGTTTCGAGCTCGTTTTAAATTCTATTATAATTTATACGTTTAAATATTGTTTTATTAAATAATTTCTTATACATAATTCAAATAAAATATTTATAACAAATTTAAATATTCAGGATTCAACGGCTGAAAATCCAGGTCGTTACAAAATGGAATTGAAATCGTTTTAAAATGAATTTCGAACGAATTTATCAAGGAATATTCAAATTTGATTTGAAATTTGAAATGGAATTAAAATCGTTTTAAAATGGATTTAAAACGAATTTATTAAAGAATATTCAAATTTGATTTGAAATTTGAAATGGAATTGAAATCGTTTTAAAATGAATTTAAAACGAATTTATTAAGGAATATTCAAATTGAAATGGAATCGAAATCGTTTTAAAATGAATTTAAAACAAATTTATTAAGGAATATTCAAATTGGATTTGAAATTTGAAATGGAATTGAAATCGTTTTAAAATGGATTTAAAACAAATTTATTAAGGAATATTCAAATTGGATTTGAAATTTGAAATGGAATTGAAATCGTTTTAAAATGGATTTAAAACGAATTTATTAAGGAATATTCAAAGTTGATTTGAAATTTGAAATGAAGTTAGAATCATTTTAGAACGAATTTGTAAACGATTTATAAAATACGTTTTAAATGGAAATCGGTGAAATATATATATTATATATATTATATGGCCTGAATAGAACATGCCGTGCTGCGACCGTTCGCGAATTTAGACCATTAACTTCGAATTGACATTTTGGGAGATCCGACCGTCGGGTTGTAACGGCCCGCCCCACATCAGCCGACATTTCCAATGAAAGTGCGTTGTTCCAATGTCCAACCAGCACGGGACGGTCGCCAAACGAAGGAAAGAAGGAAATTTGAACTAGCAAGGAACCTGTAGTATATCTCACACCGCATGGAATAAAATATAATAATAAAATAAATTGACATAAAACAGGCGAGACAGTGCATAAGCCGAAAACTTAAACCATCGTAGCAGTGGAAAATCCAAAATTATAGCTTATGTTCCACATCATCTTTATTACAACATCTAAAACTGTCTCTAAAGCAAAATATGAAGGTACACTACTAATGCCCAAAGTAGTGACCAGTAGCGACACAGAGAGAATATATATAGAGAATAGTACGTGTAAGCCTCCTACTCGTCTCCGGACAGCTAATCGTGCACAACCAGCTAACTTGTCTCTAGTATGCCCGTTTAAGAGCACCCAGAGTAATAAGAAGAGACATAAAACTCTAGGTCAGACAAAAGTCTGGTATGAGCGATAAGCAGCAAAATAGAACAGTAACAGGCATACTAAACCATACCTGAACCTGGACCTGCTACCAAAGAGTTAGCACAACAAGATACACAATACTCTAAGGTGACACTAACATGTGGTGTAAAGATACGGGGAAAGGGGTGTGCATGTCATAGTGATGTTAGACAAATCAAACATAGCAACCATCTTCATATCTCTCACTCGGTGCGTAAAGCATACGATATCCACCGCTTTGATAACCCAAATCCTTGCTATGATCACTCTGCCCCATGGAGTCATGATGACTCCACAGCACTGACCCATAGCCACTGACCCCTTGTTGTGTCCACTCTGCCCCATGGAGTTATAACAACCCCACTGCACTGGCTCATAGCCTTGCCACGATCACTCTGCCCCCATGGAGTAATAACTACCCCCACTACATTGATCTGTAGCCTAACAATCGTCTCTCGGTGGTGAATCAAAGCTATGGACGTCGACAACTCCTTACCACACGTCCCGCAGCAAAGTCCAATCATAAAGTTGACTCGTTGGTTCCCAACTGGATCCTGAGTACAATCTTCCCATTTGGGTTATTTTTGCGTCTTGGGTTTTGGTCTTCTCCGGATTGGTTCGGTGCTTCACTTCACTTCGCTTCAGATCGTGCTCCTTGAGGTGGTTCGGTTCGTGATACACGCTGTTCACTCGTTCGTTTCGTGGAGCTTCTGTTCGTGGCCAACAGGCAGTTCGGATAGGACTACTCCATATATGTCATGTCGTGATTACCCCATGGGTTCGGTTCGTGGGCTCCAGTCCACTACGGTTCAGTTCGTTCTCCTTCCACTGGATCGGGTCATGGACACCCATTGGGTTCGGGTCGGGTCCCTTCATTGCTTCGAATCGTGACTCCAGGTCGTGGCTCCAAGCACCGGTTCGTGGTGTCCTTGTCATGAGCAGTTCGGGTCGGAGGTGCCATCATTCATGAGCGGGCCGGAGTCGGGTAGTGCTCCACGATCGGGTCGGGGTCGGGTAGTGGCGATCCAATCCGGTTCCTATACAATTTTCCTGCAACTTTTCCAACGACTGTTTTATGCCACACGACGGCATTTTCGACTATTCTGACTGTTCTAAACAGTTAAAAAACATACCATAAAGTCATAACAACATATAGAATTGACCACAAACACCAAAACAACAATTTGATATGTCAAAATGGATCAAATCCACCCAAAACTCATATTTTCCCCATAAGCATGTTTAAGCAAATCTAAAGATAGGATTAGCAAATCTTAACCAAATCAACCCAAACTTCCAACAGAGGTCTACAATAATATTTAAGAATTTCTAAACATTTTTCCATATTTTTAACATGTATAATTTTGTTAATTAACACTAATCACCCTAATTAACTGTAAGTGTAAAAACAATACTAATCACTCACCTTTGCCACAATTAAATTCAAATATAAAACTTTTGGACAAAATGGTTTGGATTCCAATACACTCCAGCAGCGCTACCTCGATTTTTGTGCTAATCCGCTTTGATTTGATGTAGATTTGGCTTAATTTGCCATTATAAGTTGATTTGGGGTGTTTTAGCAAGTGGAGGCCATTGCTAGGGTTCAAAGGTTGTAAGTGGCAGCTAAGAAATGAAATAAAAACTAATTTACTAACTTATGTCATCCCTCCCATAACCCTAATCCCGAAATGGGTTATGGGCCCTTTTGCTAATCACCCTAATTAGGCCCGGTTAAGTTGTTTTTCACCTTCTAAACCTTGTTCCAGCCATATCTCCCAAACGGTGAGTCCGTTTGGCTAATGTGAGCACTCTACGGGAAGGTAAACCATCATCTGGATCTAATGAAGGTGGTTTCAGGTCAAAACTCCTTACCAATCAAAAGTTATGGCCGAAACAAGATCAACTAGGGGCAAAACGGTCATTTAAAAATCGGCAAAAATCATGAACATGGGAAATGACCGTAATAGTCATCTCCCAAAGTTACATGACCATACGACTTCGTATGTGGAAGAAATAAATATTCTACGATCCTTCGATGCGTAGAATGCGGGTCGTTACATTCTCCCCCCCCCCCCCCCCCCCTCTTTGAGAAATTTCGCCCCCGTAATTCCTTAAGTAAGAAACAAGTAACGGATCCCTCATGCCTACCAACCATTCAAAACAATCAAACATACAAAAACAAACAAGCCTATCCAAGCATGTGGAAAACTAAGTCGCAATTAAAATCTTACCAGGCAAAGAGTTCTGGATACATCCTCCTCATATTCTCCTCTGTTTCCCAAGTACAGTCTTTCTCATTCTCGCCCCCACTAAACTTTGACTAGATCCACCGCTTTCCTTTGAAGTTGCTTCGTATCGTGCTCGACAATACGAATCGGCTTGCGGTTCCCAACCGCCTCAGGTTCTACTTCGATAAGATCCAACTGATTAGGTGAAATAGTCATACTGGGGTAGTGCACGAATTTCCTTAACTGGGAAACATGAAATACGTTATGGACTCCTGCCATCTTTTCTGGTAACTCAACTTTATATGCCAAATTCTCAACTTGCTCGAGAACTGGGAATGGACCAACAAATCTTGGTGTTAACTTGCCTCTCCTACCAAATCGTATCACGCTCTTTAATGGGGAAATCTTGACAAAAACCAAGTCACCAATGGAGAATTTTAAGTCTCTCCTCCTCTTATCAGCATAACTCTTTATCCTATCTTGGGCAGCCTTCATTCATTGTCGGATAACTTTGATCTTATCTGAGGTTTCTCTTATCACATCTGGCCCAAGCACAAATTTCTCACCGGTTTCTAACCAACATGACGAGGAGTTGCATGGTCTTCCGTACAAATCTTCATATGGAGCCATACCAATACTGGATTGATAACTATTATTGTATGCAAACTCCACTAGATGCAAATGGTCATCCCATGAAGCACCAAAATACAATATGCAAGCTCTCAAGAGATCTTCTAATATTTTATTCACCATCTCTGTCTGACCGTTAGTTTGAGGATGATACGCGGTACCGAGGTATAGTTATGACCCTAGAGCCTCTTGTAAGCTCTTCCAAAATCCACTAGTAAACAACGGGTCTCAGTCACTCACAATGCATTTAGGTACTCGATGAAATCTCACTGCCCATTTCATATATAGATCCACTAACTTAGATGCCGTTCTATTCGACTTGGCGGGTATAAACCTTGCACTCTTTGTCAGTCGGTCCACAATCACCCAAATGCTACCATGGCCTGATCTAATTCTTGGTAACCCATAAATGAAATCCATTAAGACTTGTTCCCATTTCCATTCTGGGATTTCTAATGGTTGCAACAAAACCACTAGGCTTCTTTTGCTCAGCTTTAACTGGCTGGCAGTTCATGCATTTGGATATAAACTTCCCAATGTCTCTTTTCATCGCTTCCCAGTAGTAGATCTGCTTCATGTCTCGATACATTTTGTTACCACCAGGATGTATTATCAGTTTTGAGTGATGACACTCTCTAAGCACTTCATCTCTCAATCCATCTACGTTGGGCACAACTAGTGTACCATTCTTTCTAAGCCATCCATCTCGATCAAGCTAATACTTGTTCATCTCTTCGTCGATTACCATCTCTAATTTTGAGATGATTTCCAATAGGTTAGGATCGTCCCTCTGACTGGAACCAATCCGCTCAATCAAAGTGGGTCTGATCATCAAACTTGCTATCATTTCTGGATCCAATTCGCACTTTGGTCTGAAATCATACCCAGCGATGTACTCCAGTTGCTTCCATTCTAGAAACATAGCCCCTAAACTGGCACATCTCCTACTCAAGGTATCAACTACCGCATTACCCTTTCCTGGTGTATACGCGATATCGAAATCATAGGAAGCCAAGAATTCTAACCATCTTTGCTGTCGTAGATTTAGATCCTTCTGAGAGAAAAGATACTTTAACGATTTATGATCAGTAAACAACTCGAATCTTTCTCCCAAGAGATAATGTCTCTACATCTTCAACGCGAATACGATTGTTGCCAATTCCAAATCATGGGTAGGATATCTTTTCTCATGCGGTTTTATTTGCTGACTAGCGTAAGCTACAACCTTACCTCCTTGCATCAATACAACACCTAGCCCGGTACCACAAGCATCTGTGTATACTGTCATCTCTTCATTCCCTTTAGGAATGACTAACACGGGTGCACATGTCAACTTTTACTTTAGACTCTTGAATGCATTCTCACACTTTTTGTTCTAGACGAAAGATTGATTTTTCTTGATCAACTGAGTCCATGGTGCCGCTATCTTGGAGAAGTCTTGGATAAAATTACAATAATATCCAGCCAATCCCAAGAAACTTCTTACGTATATTGCATTCTTGGGCGTAGACCAATCCTGTATCATAGCCATCTTCGCAGGGTCCACGACAATACTGTTCTCTGAAACAACATGGCCCAAGAATCTCACTTCCCTCCTCCAAAAGTGACACTTAGAAAACTTTGCTTTCAATTGGTGTTTTCTCAACACCTTCATCGCTATCCTTAAGTGTTCCTTGTATTCTTCCTCTGTCCTTGAATAAACAAGTATATCGTCCACGAACACAAGAACAAACTTATTCAACTGATCTCTGAATACCCTATTCATGAGATCCACAAAATATGCTGGTGCATTGGTCAACCCGAATAGCATGACCAACCACTCATAGAATCCAGACGGCGTTCGAATGGCCGTTTTTGGAATACTCTCGGCTTCCACCCTAAGCTGATGGAAACCTGTCGCGAGTTCCAACTGGAAGAACACTCCCGAGCCACTCAACTGATCAAACAAATCATCTATCCGCGGTAGAGGATACTTATTCTTCCTCGTCAACTTATTTAACTCGCGGTAGTCCATACACAATCGAAAGGAACCATCGGCCTTGGTAGCAAACACAACTGGTGCTCCTCATTCAGAATCACTTCTTCTAATAAATCCCTTCTTCAAACGATCGCTCACTTGCATCCCGAGCTCTCGCTGCTCCCTTGGTGTCATACGACAAAGTGGCATCACAATAGGTCTAGCATCTTTCACTAAATCAGTACGGAACTCAATCTCTCGGTGTGGTGGAAGTCCGATCACTTCCTCAAAGACGTCCGGATACTGGCCATCCACGGGCACATCTGACAACTCATCATGCGGGATGTCGAGGGAATTTAGAAAACTAGCCATTACCCATCACTAGGTAGACCATCAAACACTACCCTCCGCCCATCATCCGCTCTAACTATCACCAAAAATCCCTCAAAGTCTACCACCACCCCGTATCTATGGAGCCAATCGACTCCCAAAATAATGCCAAACCCAGTAAAGCCCAAAACAAAGCAATCAGAAGAAAAAATACATCCATGACTTGATAAGGCCACATTACGACAAATCATGCTAAGGCTAGTTTAACCACCAATCTGGTTCATCACCGCTAAAGTTCTATCGACTATCTCGGGTTCCAATCCCAATCTATCTACTAGGTCACTAGATATGAAGGAACGGGAAGCTCCGGTATCAAACAATACTCGAACAGGAACATCATAAATAGAAAGCATACCTTGAATGATGACATTCTTTCCTTTCTCCGCCACGGTTGGGGCATTCGACGAAGAAGGAACAGCATTAAGAGCATATGGTTTCACAATCTTCTTCTCTTTAGGGGTTGCGGACATTTATCCTTGTGATGTCCCACTTGGCCGCAGTTGAAGCACTTCCTATCCGCTGGCTTTACTTGACATTCTTTAGCGTAATGGCCCTTCTTGCCACGTGTAAAGCACTTAACATCTTTCTTATTCTTCTTCTTCTGGCCATCCTTGGTCTGATTCTGCTTTCTCTTATTCTGAGAATTATTCTTGCCTCCACCGCTTGCTTGCGGCATTGGCTCCTCTGCAGATACAACCTCGGTCTTCGACTTAAGGTATAGACTCTCTGATCTCAAAGCTTTCCCCACAATCAATTCAAACGTCTCATCGATGTGGTTAATAAGCCTTTTCCCTAAGTACTGATATAAGCCTGTTATGAACTTCTCATTCTTCTTCTCGGGATTGTCGATAAGAGATAATCCATGCTTCAATAAAATATCGAACTCAGCAATTTACTCCGAGACTACCCTACCATTCTTCTTAAGCTCCAGAAATTTCCTAAACAAATCTAATTTCTGAGCAGCTGGGATAAACTTATCACTGAATCGGGCCTTAAACTGATCCCATGTAACATGATCCTCTGGAGTAGCTGCCTTAATAGCATTCCACCAATTCATCGCCCGTCCTTGCAGCTGACGGGATGCTAGCTTTCTCTACATCGCATTCTCGATACCTAAGTCTTCGAAGATACACTCATAGCTATCCAACCAATCCTGAACTTCTGTAGCCGATTTCATTCAGTGGAACGACTTCCCACCAAGGCTAGTGTAATCCTTGCATAGCTGGGCAAAATCGGCCCTAGGCGCCTACACCGCTGCACCACTACCATTTGCAGCATTAGGAGCTCCCCTCTGAACATCCATAAGCATCTCTCTCATGTGGTCAGTGAACATCGTCCTCATATCAGGAGCATTCCCATTATTATCTCCTCTACTAGTACCCTCGTATAACGGCTCATCGTTTAATCTGTAAGGAGAAAAATGATTAACCATCTCTTCACTGGTGCCTGTGCAGTGCGACTTCATCCTTAAATATACTAATAGTGTGTGTGTATATATATATGTATATCTTTTGAAAACCAAAATATCACAAATACGCGCTCTCATATACGTACTACCTTTCTTTGGTGTCTTTCCCTAGGTTAACAATGCAACCTACAGCTCTGATACCAAATGTGACGGCCCGCCCCGCACCAGCCGACATTTCCAATGAAAGTGCGTTGTGCCAATGTCCAACTAGCACAGGACCACCACCAAAGGAAGGAAAGAAGGGAATTTGAACTAGCAAGGAACCTGTAGTATATCTCACAGCGCATGGAATAAAATATAATAATAACATAACTTGACATAAAAAAGGCGAGACAGTGCATAAGCTGAAAACTTAAACCATCGTAGCAGCGGAAAATCCAAAATTACAGCTTATGTTCCACATCATCTTTATTACAACTTCTAAAACTATCTTTAAAGAAAAATAAGGAAGGTACACTACTAATGCCCAAAGTAGTGATCAACGGCGACTCAGAGAGAATATATATATAGAGAATAGTACGTGTAAGCCTCCTACTCGTCTCCGGACAGCTACTCATGCACAACCAGCTGACCTGTCTCTAGTCTGCCCATTTAAGAGCACCCAGAGTAAAAAGAAGTGACATAAAACTCTGGGTCAGACAAAAGTCTGGTATGAGCGACAGGTAGCAAAACAGAACAATAACAGGTATACTAAACCATACCTGAACCTGGACCTGCAACCAAAGGGTTAGCACAACAAGCTACACAATACTCTAAGGTGACACTAACATGTGGTGTAAAGATACGGGGAAGGGGGTGTGCATGTCATAGTGATGTCAAACAAATCAAACATTGCAACCATCACTCCCTCTCTCACTCAGTACGTAAAGCATACGAAATCCACTGCTTTGATCACCCAAATCCTTGCTATGTTCACTCTGCCTCATGGAGTCATGATGACTCCACTGCACTGATCCATAGCCACTAACACCTTGCTATGTCCACTCTACCCCATGGAGTCATAACAACCCTACTGCACTGGCTCATAGCCTTGCTACGATCACTTTTCCCCCATGGAGTAATATATATCCCATTGCACTGATCCGTAGCCTAACAATCGTCTCTCGGTGGTGAATCAAAGCTATGGACGTCGACAACTCCTTAAAACACGTCCCGCAGCAAAGTCCAATCATGAAGTTGACTCGTTGGTTCACAACTGGATCCTGAGTACAATCTTCCCATTTGGGTTATTTTTGCTTCTCGGGTTTTGGTCTTCTCCGGATTGGTTCGGCGCTTCACTTCGCTTCGGATCGTGCTCCTTGAGGTGGTTCGGTTCTTGATACACGTTGTTCAACCGTTCGTTTCGTGGAGCTTCTGTTCATGGCCACCAGGCTGTTCGGATCGGATTACTCCATATAGGTCTTGTCATGATTACCCCATGGGTTCGATTCGTGGGCTCTAGTCCACTACGGTTCAGTTTGTTCTCCTTCCACTAGATCGGGTCGTGGACACCCATTGGGTTCGGGTCGGGTCCCTTCATTGCTTCGGATCAAGACTCCAGGTCATGGCTCCAAGCATCGGTTCGTGGTGTCCTTTTCATGAGCAGTTCGGGTTGGAGGTGCCATCATTCACGAGCGGGCCGAGGTCTGGTAGTGCTCCACGATCGGGTCGGGGTCGGGTAGTGGCGATCCGATCCGGTTCCTGTACAATTTTCCTGCAACTTTTCCAGTGACTGTTTTACGCCACACGGCGGCATTTTCGACTATTCTAACTGTCCTAAAAAATTAAAAAACATACCATATAGTCATAGCAACATATAGAACTGACCACAAACACCAAAACAACAATTTGATATGTCAAAATGGATCAAATCCACCCAAAACCCATATTTTCCCCTTAAGCATGTTTAAGCAAATATAAAGATAGGATTAGCAAATCTTAACCAAATCAACCCAAACTTCCAACAGAGGTCTACAATAATATTTAAGAATTTCTAAACATTTTTCCAGATTTTTAACATGTATAATTTCATTAATTAACACTAATCACCCTAATTAACTGTAAGTGTAAAAACAATGCTAATCACTCACCTTTGCCACAATTAAATTCAGATCTGAAACTTTTGGACAAAAT
The DNA here is from genome assembly GCA_030737875.1 of Allium sativum. NCBI lineage: Eukaryota > Viridiplantae > Streptophyta > Magnoliopsida > Asparagales > Amaryllidaceae > Allium > Allium sativum. The sequence continues at coordinate 763,455,932 of CM060910.1, forward strand.
GGTTTGGATTCCAATACACTCCAGCAGCGCTACCTAGATTTTTGTGCTAATCCGCTTTGATTTGATGTAGATTTGGCTTAGTTAGCGATTATAAGTCGATTTGGGGTGTTTTAGCAAGTGGAGGCCATTCCTAGGGTTCAAAGGTTGTAAGTGGCGGCTAAGAAATGAAATAAAAACTAATTTACTAACTCATGTCATCCCTCCCATAACCCTAATCCCGAAATGGGTTATGGGCCCTCTTGCTAATCACCCTAATTAGGCCCGGTTAAGCTGTTTTTCACCTTCTAAACATTGTTTCAGGCATATCTCCCAAATGGTGAGTCCATTTGGCTAATGTGAGCAATCTACGGGAAGGTAAACCATCATCCGGATCTAATGAAAGTGTTTTCGGTCAAAACTCCTTAACAATCAAAAGTTATGGCCGAAACAAGATCATCTAGAGGCAAAACGGTCATTTAAAAAATCGGCAAAAATCATGAGCATGGGAAATGACCCTAATAGTCGTCTCACAAAGTTACATGACCATACGACTTCGTATGTGAAAGAAATAAATATTCTACGATCCTTCGATGCGTAGAATGCGTGTCGTTACATTCTCCCCCCCTCCTCCCTTTAAAAAATTTCGCCCCCGAAATTTCTTAACTAAGAAACAAGCAAAGGATCCCTCATGACTACCAACCATTCAAAACAATCAAACATACAAAAACAAACAAGTCTATCCTAGCATGCGGAAAACTAAGTCGCAATTAAAATCTTACCAGACAAAGAGTTCTGGATACGTCGTCCTCATATTCTCCTCTGTTTCCCAAGTACAGTCTTTCTCATTCTCGCCCCCACTAAACTTTGACTAGATCCCCCGCTTTCCTTTGAAGTTGCTTCGTATCGTGCTCGACAATACGAATCGGCTTGCGGTTCCCACCTGCCTCGGGTTCTACTTCGATAACATCCAATAGATCAGGTGAAATAGTCATACCGGGGTCGTGCATGAATTTCCTTAACCGGGAAACATGAAATACGTTACGGACTCCTGCCATCTTTTCTGGTAACTCAACTTTATATGCCAAATTCCCAACTTGCTCGAGAATTGGGAATGGACTAACAAATCATGGTTTTAACTTGCCTCTCCAACCAAATCGTATCACGCTCTTTAATGGGGAAATCTTGACAAAAACCAAGTCACCAATGGAGAATTTTAAGTCTCTCCTCCTCTTATCAGCATAACTCTTTTTCCTATCTTGGGCAGCCTTCATTCATTGTCAGATAACTTTGATCTTATCTGAGGTTTCTCTTATCACATATGGCCCAAGCACAAATTTCTCACCGGTTTCTAACCAACATGAAGGAGAGTTGCATGGTCTTCCGTACAAAGCCACATATGGAGCCATACTAATACTGGATTGATAACTATTATTGTATGCAAACTCCACTAGATGCAAATGGTCATCCCATGATGCACCAAAATCCAATATGCAAGCTCTCAAGAGATCTTCTAATATTTTATTCACCCTCTCTGTCTGACCATTAGTTTGAGGATGATACGCGGTTCTGAGGTATAGTTCTGACCCTAGAGCTTCTTGTAAGCTCTTCCAAAACCCACTCAGTCACTCACAATGCTTTTAGGTACTCCATGAAATCTCACTGCCCATTTCATATATAGTTCCGCTAACTTAGCTGCCGTTCTATTCGACTTGACGGGTATAAACCTTGCACTCTTTGTCAATCGGTCCACAATCACCCAAATGCTACCATGGCCCGATCTAGTTCTTGGTAACCCATAAATGAAATCCATTAAGACTTGTTCCCATTTCAATTTTGGGATTTCTAATGGTTGCAACAAACCACTAGGCTTCTTTTGCTCAGCTTTAACTAGCTGGCAGTTCATGCATTTGGATATAAAGTTCCCAACCTCTCTTTTCATCCCTTCCCAGCAGTAGATCTGCTTCATGTATCGATACATTTTGTTACCACCAGGATGTATAGTCAGTTTTGAGTGATGACATTCTCTAAGCACTTCATCTCTCAATCCATCTACATTAGGCACAACTAGTGTACCATTCTTTCTAAGCCATCCATGTCAATCAAGCTAATACTTGTTCATCTCTTCGTCGATTACCATCTCTAACTTTGAGATGATCTCCAATAGGTTAGGAACGTCCCTCTGTGTAATGACCCGGAAAAATGACGACTTTGGTTATCGATATAAACACGATGACGACTAACCAAACATCGAAAAATACCGGTCATTAATGAAAGAAATTAGAGGATGAGGAAGATAAGATAGAAACTTAGAATAGAAGAAGAAGAAGAACACAACATCAGAGTAACACGAACCTCACAGCGGAACGAATAACATATAATATATATAACATAACTTGAAATATACATCTGTACTTGAATATACATCATTATCAAAGTACAACACTTACAACACAGCGGAAATAAACTATAGCTAAATGATCCTGAAGCCTCCTGCTCCAAGCTCTTCCAGTATATCTGTAAATCCCGACTACTTGACTACCTGTACAAATTTAGGCACCCAAGAGTTTAGGGAAAACAAAACAAAATAAACTCCGGGTCAGTCATGGGACTGGTATGAGTAAAACAGTTTAAAACAGTTTGAACAAGTAAACGATATCTCATAAGACCACGCCGTCTAACGGAACGGGTTTTTCCCTTATGAGAATCCAAATTATCTTTATATCAAAAACCTTTTGATATTATAGTAATGTCTATTAACCACAATATAATAATCATCTAGCAGAAGTGCTTTCATCTCACGTTCTACATATATAGTATACAATCAAAACCGCAAGCACGTATTGGGTAATTGATTTCCAACTATGACAAGGTATGGAACCACCTTTCGCTAGTGTACCTCTAGAAAGGAATACACTGGGTTCAACAAGAACATCTTGCAACCCGGCCACACATGACCGACCACTCATTTCGCTTGAGTGTATCGAATGTATATCACCAACGGTTGGGATCAACAACCGTTTCCCGAATGGGACAACATCAACAATAGATTTTTAGAAGTAAATGAAACTCTAGATCAGGTGATTATACACCCTACTTCGGTGCGACCGAATTAGCCATGTTTCCTGCCCGATTTCTCTCATTTACTGGATGTGAGGCTTGAGGTTACACTTCATCATCACATCAGATTCACTTCGAATGTCACATCGTCACATCCATCAAATCACCGACTGACATCTGCAACCATACATTACGTGTCAGCTAAAAGAAGTTTCCTTCTCCGCTTCCACTCTTGGTACGGTTGGAGAAATCAATATACGTGATTGTCTGGAAATACTCTGTTAGATATCCGTCCATACAAGTCATCTAGGAACAGGATGTACCGAAGGCACTATTCTGTAAACAGGATAGCCCTTACATAACTCCGTCTTCAATTTCCTTTAGCATATATGATTCGCAACGCTTATGCCAATACAGAGTGGTTCTTTGGATAATAATCCAACCGGTCCCTCCATATTAACAACGTTAAAATGGTCAAAAACTTCGATAGTCGGTGAGTTAACTATCGAAGAAAAACAAGTGTGCAAACAACGATATTATTTCCAGATGGAAATTCTATCAACCAATCATCAGTCATATATATATGTATATATTATATATATATTCATATTTCCCTATTTTCTATGTTTAGAAAATATATGTTATTAACAATGGAAAACATTTCCATTTCTTATTTTCTATATTAGAAAACATTTCTGATTCTTGTTTGGAAAATATTTCCAAAACTCCTACGTTTGGATTAAGTAGATGTTTAGATAAAACATCGCTGTGCCAACTCAACCATTTCCTTTAATTACTAAATTCACTTTACCATCCTTTACTGCTGAACCATAACCATTCCTTAGTTAAAAACGAAGCCAATCAAGTTGGGGTAGAACTACCTCTCAGACCTTAACTGAACAACATTTCTAACCTTGAAATAGGCAAAGTTCACTTTAAATTTCTTTAACTAACTTCCTTACTTAACCTTTCTCTCGAATACACTATATTTGATAACTCTACTCGATTAACTCCATTTGAATAACTCTAATTAGTTAACTCTAACTCTAACTGGTCAACCCTCACTGATTAACTCTAACTGATTAACTCTAACTGATTAATTCTAACTGATTAACTCTAACTGGTAAATTCTAACTCAGATTGATTTATTCTAACTCTATTTGATTACTCTTGTTCGAATAACTCCTATTTGATAACGTTTATTCATTTATAAAGATTTACTTTTGGTAACGGTTCTTCACTTTATAAATATTCTCTTTAATAACGTTACTTCACTTACACAAGTGTTGTGTACCCATTCTATTTAAACTATCGGTGTTAAAACCAATATCTCTTATCTATATAAGTTCATACTTATATATATTCCATTTATCGAATGATAAATATTTATTTAATTTATAAACTGTTATTTATAAATTTATCCTTTCTATTTGTTTGACAAATATTTTCCTTTATATTTGTTTTACGAATATTTTCCTTTATATTTGTTTAACAAATATAATTCCTTTATATTTGATTTATAAATAAATCCCTTTATTCAAATCCTTTCCCTTTAAAATATAAAATCCAATGATTTTATATAAATTATTTTCAAAATATACTTTGAAAATCCCTTTTCCACATTCTGGTATTTCTTATGGTATTTAACACATCATATAACAACGATAAATATCGTCCAAACACACATAATCAACAACAGATTATATATCACATCATATATCACAATATATGAAGAACAATAAAATAACTGTTGAGGAATCCAGTCGGATTCCTCCAACCTGTTTCCCTGCATCCACAGATTTACATAATAAAATCAACATCACTATATGATATATTCTGTTAAAACAGAATCAATATAGAAATTCAACTAACTGACTAGCAGTTCAATCAAACAGTCAACACACAGTCAATCAGCCAATATTTAACAGTTCTAAAAATACAACATGAAATATAAACTGTTCAGAATTAGTGAGATTTACTCACATTGGCAGTTCATCGTTAAAGAACGATAAACGGTTGTTTGATTTGAAACAAACAATTTATTTTGCCATAAATTCGAACTAGCTCCAGTCCACTTCCAGTCAGTTCCATTGTGGAGCTCTCGTCCATACGATCCTAATGGATCCAACCGTTCGAAATTCTGATATCATATGATTGAGATACAATAATTATAAGTACCACATATTATTTAAATTAAAAAAACTTTAAAACAATTGTTATTGGGCCTCTCACCCATTTAAACCGGCCCGCCCCAACTCAAAAGCCCAGACCCGCTTTCTCCTAATCCATCTTTCCCAAATGGTCATCGTGGTTCCAGGTATTTCACCCATCCCATTTTCGAACTTCTGATCCTTGGTTCGCAATCATCATCACACCGATCCCACAACTAAAATCACCATTACAACCCCCTTCGAACTCTCATTCACCTCACACCACCCAGTACAACCTCGAGCCATCCACTTCAATTCCGTCCTCCAGTTTTTCCCGTACACGATCATCGGCTGATCGACAGAACAACACCGAGTACCCCAAAAATCATGCAACGAACCTCAATTCACCAATCCAAATACCATACTCAAAACAACTGTCCATCCATCAAATTCGCACCAAAACCCAACCCTAACTTACTGTCGGAAAAACCCTTTCGATGAGAAGAACGTCGAACCCCCAGATGTTGATACCAGATTGAAGAGAAATGCCAAGGGATCCCAAACATATATATATTAGGATTTTTAGAGTTTTCTTTGAATCCCTTTTGATTTTTTCTTGGATTGAAACTCGTTTGGTTTCCTTCAGTAAAGTGGCGGTTGAAGAAATGAGTTTGACCGAGAAAAGAGAAATTAGGTTTTAGTGTTAAAGGGTGGTGTATTTATAGCCAAATCAAAATATCTAGATATTTTATTTTGATTATTTTATTCCTTTATATTGAACTGCTCCTTATATTAGTCTTCTAAAAATCCATACGATCACATATGGTACCTAAAAATCACGAAACTGGACATGCAGCTACAGTTCGACATTACGGTCCCAACGAAACTGGTTTCGTCGAATTCCGACTTCGTATGCTCACACAGCTTATTTTTAACTGTCGAAATACTGACTGTTTCTCACTCAAAAAATCCATACGACCACACAGTGACTCTAAAAATCACCAAACTTGGAATCTAGCAATAATTTGATGTTGCGGATCCAACAAAATTAGTTTCGTCAAATTCTGAGGTTGTTTGCAAAACTGGCTATTTTTAATGCTCTGTGTAATAACCCGGAAAATGTGAACCAATTTAAAATTTTTAAAATTGTTATTACCAAAGAATTTGAATAATTGAAATAGCATATTTCAATAAAATAAAGAATTAGGAATAGTAAGGCAGTTTGAAATTTTGAATACAAACTTTGTCTGACTGTACCGGGTGGAAAATATAACGGATTTTAGCGAAACTGAAAATAGTTAAATCTGTTTATGAATACCTTTCTAACGAATCTGAAAAATCGTTATAAAATATTATAAGCAACATAGATTGAAGATAAACCAATTTAGCTTGATTTGTTTGATATTTGATGGTTGTATGTGTTTGACACGAAAATAACACTAAAGAACTGAACTATGGATGTCGAATAATATAACCATGGAAAGAATTGATTTAAATTCTAATTACGTGAATTATTTGAAAAGGCCGAGCTAACCCTCATTTCAAATAATTTATCGAGTGATTCGAATTGGAAAATACAAAGATGATTCAAGACCGACGATCTTCGTATCGGTTGGATGGGCGCTGCTGAGGTTCCTGACTGGAGTAGCTACCGTGAAGGAACGGAAGTAGTAGCCGTCCGACCGTATGTGTTGGTTGTACGGATATACGAGGAATTTGACGCCTCCGGTTTCGTTCAGGCCCAGGACGGACTTGTAAATGGACTGTGTGTCTGACATTGGATTTTGTTCTATACTGATTGATCTCTGTTAAATATATATCTGTTTGGCGGCGGAGAATTTATTCTTTTGCTTAACGCCCTTCTCTGAGACGTACGAGCTCAGAGGTTATATATCGATAGAAATCAGTCGTATGGAGTGGATTGCCTATGTGGCATGCCAAGATGCTGAGATCAAGGCTTCTGTTGCAAAGCAAAGTCTTGTGGATGATGATCAAAGCACGGTCTACGTGGCCTGGCTTTGTGTATAGCGTGGATTCGCGAGCCTCACACCTCGGTATGAGTTAAAAACCAGATACGGACTGCAGGGAGAGCATGACGTTTCTTTCTAGCTATGGTGGTGTCAGTGACTTACCAGCCCTGACATTTATATCTATTTTTCACCTATGTGGTTGTTGGAATGCGAGGCGCCTCGATTATAGGTCTGTAAGGACTGGGAAACGTGTGTTCAGGAATAACTAATCCTCAAACGTAAGAGAGGACCGGCCCTGAAGATCCAGGGTTACCCAGAGTGTGTAGTCCTAAGGCATTTGCTAGAATGTCTCGAAGCGGAGAGGAACTTGCCCCTTGCCTCGACTCATGACGGAAATCCAATTTCCAATACGAGATAACGGATTCGATTGTAGAACTAGTATGGCGACATAGTAGATGGTAGCTATGCCGCCTATGATTGATATTTATGATGCTATTCATTTTTGAAACATATATGCACTAGTAATATTACCAAATGATTTTGCTTTACACGTATCAAGCATATTTGGCCATTATAAGGTAAAACTCTATCCTCCGGTTTGTGTTGCATTGTATGATGGGACTTGAGTCTTATAATGGCTTCATTCTTTTTAAAAGCATTGCGTTGTTTTAAAGAATTTACTTTGTTTTAAATGCACTAGCAATCACTGGAGTAAACCCGTTCCGCGAAAGTGGCGTGGTCCTATGATCTGCTTATTACTGTTGTTTAAACTGTTAGATAGATTTCTCATACCAGTCCCTATGACTGACTCGTTGTTTGTTTCACTTTGCAAACGCGGGTGCCCTTATTTTCACACGGGCAGCCTAGTTCATAGGTGACAGGTTGTTTTTGGCTCTGCACTGTTGCATAGAGTGCATTTTGGCTCATGGCGAGGCTGACTTCACAGAGATGACTTAGACATTTTCCGCCATTATTGTACTTAGATTATGATTCCGCCACAGGCGATGCAGACTGCTTTACTTTCAGTATTTATTATCGTATGTATATGTACCGCCTTCGGCGATGTAGACTGATACCCTTATTATGTCTCACTGCATGTATGTATTCTGCCTCTGGCAATGATGATTGATCATTTTCCTTTTTTTTACTAAGTTATATCCTATGCTGTGCTATTCTGATGTTGTTACATGTTGTGATTCCGCTGTCATATCCATGTAAAATTATTCTATTTATTGTTTCTGCTATTATCTGTACTCTGCTATGATGATTAACGTGTTATATTCCAATGATTATCCTTAATACCGCACCTCGGATTTTGGGATCGTCACACTCTGAATGACCCATTTAAATATATAAATTAAATTAAATTAAATTAAATATAAATAAATTTATATTATTGTATATAATTACCGAGGAATATCATACAGCTCCAGGATAATTATATGTTCACTATTCCGAGTCCAGATTGAATCAAATTTCAATTTATATTGAAATTCCCTTTTATAACGTATATAAAGCATTACGAATTATAAAGGAATTTCACAGCGACTTTTCTGAAATTTGATTTGGACGTAAATCAAAATCTACACGACGAAATCCAGATTTTTCTCTTCCACTAGAAAAATATACTCCAACAGCTCCACCCGTTTCTTGTTTCACAGAAATTCGGTTTAAAACGAATCCTGTACATTCAGTTGAAGTTCAAATCGCCAAATTATGAACTGCAGCGCCATTTCAAGCTCGATTTTAATTATAATATAATTCTATGTTCAAACTGTCGTTATTTAAATATATTCGTTATTCAAATTCAATTCCAAGCTGAATTAAATATCACAGATGATCCAGTTCACACCGTATCGCCATTTCAGCCAATTCTGATTATTTCAGAATTAAATATATTATTTAGTTTATTATATTAATTAAATATTCATCATTATTTAATTCCACGACCATTAAATCCTCTATATCACTATTTATATAATTAAATAAATTAATTATAATACCTCTGCCAATGCGGGTCATTACACTCTTACTGGAACCAATCCGCTCAATCAAAGTGGGTCTGATCGTCAAACTTGCTAACGTTTCTGGATCCAATTCGCACTTTGGTCTGAAATCATACCCAGTGATGTATCCAGTTGCTTCCATTCTAGAAACATAGCCCCTATACTGGCACATCTCCTACTCAAGGTATCAGCTACTGCATTGCCCTTTCCTGGTGTATATGCGATATCGAAATCATAGGAAGCCAAGAATTCTAAGCATCTTTGCTGTCGGAGATTTAGATCCTTCTGAGAGAAAAGATACTTTAACGATTTATAATCGGTAAACAACTCGAATCTTTCTCCTAAGAGATAATGTCTCTACATCTCCAACGCGAATACGATTGTTGCCAATTCCAAATCATGGGTAGGATATCTTTTCTCATGCGGTTTAAGTTGCCGACTAGCGTAGGCTACAACCTTACCTCCTTGCATTAATACAGCACCTAGCCTGGTACCACAAGCTTCTGCATATACCGTCATCTCTTCATTCCCATTAGGAATGATTAACACTGGTGCACATGTCAACTTTTCCTTTAGACTCTTGAATGCATTCTCAGACTTTTTGTTCTAGACGAAAGATTGATTTTTCTTGATCAACTGAGTCAATGGTGCCGCTATCTTGGAGAAGTCTTGTATAAACTTACGATAATATCCATCCAATCCCAAGAAACTTCTTACGTCTGTTGCATTCTTGGGCGTAGGCCATTCCTGTACCATAGCCACCTTCGCAGGGTCCACGACAATACTGTTCTCTGAAACAACATGGCCCAAGAATCTCACTTCCCTCCTCCAGAAGTGACACCTAGAAAACTTTGCTTTCAATTGGTGTTTTCTCAACACCTTCATCGCTATCCTTAAGTGTTCCTTATATTCTTCCTCTGTCCTCGAATAAACAAGTATATCGTCCACGAACACAAGAACAAACTTATTCAGCTGATCTCTGAATACCCTATTCATAAGATCCACAAAATATGCTGGTGCATTGGTCAACCCGAATGGCATGACCAACCACTCATAGAATCCAGACGACGACATTCGAAAGGCTGTTTTAGGAATACTCTCGGCTTCCACCCTAAGCTGATGGAAACCTGTCGCGAGTTCCAACTGGGAGAACACTCTCGCGCCACTCAACTGATCAAACAAATCATCTATCTGTGGTAGAGGATACTTATTCTTCCTCGTCACCTTATTCAACTCGCGGTAGTCCACACACAATCAAAGGGAACCATCGGCCTTGATAGCAAACACAACTGGTGCTCCCCATTCAGAAACACTTCTTCTGATAAATCCCTTCTTCAAAGGATCGCTCACTTGCACCCCGAGCTCTCACTGCTCCCTTGGTGTCATACGACAAAGTGGCATCACTATAGGTCTAGCATCTTTCACTAAATCAATCCAGAACTCAATCTCTCGGTGTGGTGGAAGTCCGATCACTTCCTCGAAGACGTCCGGATACTGGCCATCCACAGGCACATCAGACAACTCATCATGTGGGATGTCGAGGGAATTTAGAAAACTTGCCATTACCTCATCACTAGGTAGACCACTAAACACTACCCTCCGCCCATCATCCGCTCTAACTGTCACCAAAAAGCCCTCACAGTCTACCACCACCCCGTATCTTTGGAGCCAATCGACTCCCAAAATAATGCCAAACCCAGTAAAGCCCAAAACAAAGCAATCACAAGAAAACATACATCCATGACTCGATAAGGCCACATTACGATAAATCATGCTAAGGCTAGTTGAACCACCAATCGAGTTCATCACCGCTAAAGTTCTATCGACTATCTCGGGTTCCAATCCCAACCTATCTACTAGGTCACTAGATATGAAGGAACGGGAAGCTCCGGTATCAAACAATACTCGAACAGGAACATCATAAATAGAAAGCATACCTTGAATGATGACATTCTTTCCTTTCTCTTCCACGGTTGGGGCATTCGACGAAGAAGGAAGAGCATTAAGAGCATATGCTTTCACAATCTGCTTCTCTTTAGGGGGTTGCAGACATTTATCCTTGTGATGTCCCACTTGGCCGCAGTTGAAGCACTTCCTGTCCGCTGGCTTTGCTCGACATTCTTTAGCATAATCGCCCTTCTTGCTACAGCTAAAGCACTCAACATCTTTCTTATTCTTATTCTTCTGGCCATCCTTGGTCTGATTCTGCTTTCTCTAATTCTGAGAATTATTCATTCCTCCACCGCTTGCTTGCGGTTTTGGCTCCTCTGCAGATGCAACCTCGGTCTTCGACTTAAGGCATAGACTCTCTGATCTCAAAGCTTTCCCCACAATCGATTCAAACGTCTCATCGATGTGGTTAATAAGCCTTTCCCCTAAGTACTGATCTAAGCCTGTTATGAACTACTCATTCTTCTTCTCGGGAGTGTCGATAAGAGATAATCCATACTTCGATAAAGTATCGAACTTAGCAATTTACTCCGAGACTGCCCTACCATTCTGCTTAAGCTCCAGAAATTTCCTAAACAACTTTGATTTCTGAGCAGTTGGGATAAACTTATCACTGAATCGGGCCTTAAACTGATCCCATGTAACATGATCCTCTGGAGTAGCTGCCTTAATAGCATTCCACCAATTCATCGCCCGGCCTTGCAGCTGACGGGATGCTAGCTTTCTCTTCATCGCATCCTCGATACCTAAGTCTTCGAAGATACGCTCGCAACTATCCAACCAATCCTGAACTTCTGTAGCCGATTTCATTCCGTGGAACGTCTTCCCACTAAGGCTAGTGTAATCCTTGCATAGCTAGGCGAAATCGGCCCTAGGCGCCTACACCGCTGCACCACTACCATTTGCAACATTAGGAGCTGCCCTCTGAACATCCTTAAGCATCTCTCTCATGAGGTCAGTGAACATCGTCCTCATATCAGGAGCATTCCCATTATTAGCTCCTCTACCAGTACCCCTCGTATATCGGCTCATCGTTTAATCTGTAAGGAGAAAATTGATTAACCATCTCTTCAGTGGTGCCTGTGCAGTGCGACTTCATCCTTAAATATACTAATATTTTGTGTGTGTGTGTGTGTGTGTATATATGTATATCTTTTGAAAACCAAAATATCACAAATACGCGCTCTCATATATGTGCTACCTCTCTTTGGTATCTTTCCCTAGGTTAACTACGCAACCTAGAGCTCTGATACCAAATGTGACGGCCCGCCCCGCACCAGCCGACATTTCCAATGAAAGTGCATTGTGCCAATGTCCAACTAGCACAGGACCATCGCCAAAGGAAGGAAAGAAGGGAATTTGAACTAGCAAGGAACCTGTAGTATATCTCACAGCGCATGGAATAAAATATAATAATAACATAACTTGACATAAAACAGGCGAGACAGTGCATAAGCTGAAAACTGAAACCATCTTAGCAACGGAAAATCCAAAATTACAGCTTATGTTCCACATCATCTTTATTACAACTTCTAAAACTATCTCTAAAGCAAAATAGGAAGGTACACTACTAATGCCCAAAGTAGTGACCAGCAGTGACACAAAGAATATATATATATATAATAGTACGTGTAAGCCTCCTGCTCGTCTCCGGACAGCTACTCGTGCACAACTAGCTGACCTGTCTCTACTCTGCCCATTTAAGAGCACCCAGAGTAATAAGAAGTGACATAAAACTCTGGGTCAGACAAAAGTCTGGTATGAGCGACAAGTAGCAAAACAGAACAATAACAGGTATACTAAACTATACCTGAACCAGGACCTGCAACCAAAGGGTTAGCACAACAAGATACACAATACTCTAAGGTGACACTAACATGTGGTGTAAAGATACGGGGAAGGGGGTGTGCATGTCATAGTGATGTCAAACAAATCAAACATAGCAATGATCCTCACCTCTCTCACTCAGTTCGTAAAGCATACGAAATCCACTGCTTTGATCACCCAAATCCTTGCTATGATCACTCTGCCCTATGGAGTCAGGATGACTCCACTGCACTAGTCCATAGCCACTAACCCCTTGCTATGTCCACTCTGCCCCATGGAGTCATAACAACCCCACTGCACTGGCTCATAGCCTTGCTATGATCACTCTACCCCATGGAGTAATAACTACCCCACTGCACTGATCTGTAGCCTAACAATCGTCTCTCAGTGGTGAATCAAAGCTATGGACATTGACAAGTCCTTAGCACATGTCCCGCAACAAAGTCCAATCATGAAGTTGACTCGTTGGTTCCCAACTGGATCCTGAGTACAATCTTACCATTTGGACTACCTTTGCGTCTCGGGTTTTGGTCTTCTACGGATTGGTTCGGCTCTTCACTTCACTTTGCTTCGGATCGTGCTCCTTGAGGTGGTTCGGTTCGTGATACACGCTGTTCACCCGTTCGTTTCGTGGAGCTTCTGTTCGTGGCCACCAAGCGGTTCAGATCGGACTACTCCATATAGGTCAGGTCGTGATGACCCCATTGGTTCGGATCGTGGGCTCCAATCCACTGCGGTTCATTTCGTTCTCCTTCCACTGGATCGGGTCGTGGACACCCATTGGGTTCGAGTCTGTCCCTTCATTGCTTCGGATCGTGACACCAGGTCGTGGCTCCAAGCATCGGTTCGTTGTGTCCTTGTCACGAACGGTTCGGGTCGGAGGTGCCATCATTCATGAGCGGGTCGAGTTCGGGTAGTGCTCCACGATCGGGTCGGGTAGTTGCGATCCGATCCGGTTCCTGCACAATTTTCCTACAAATTTTCCAGCGACTGTTTTACGCCGCACGGCGACGTTTATTCTAACTGTTCTAAACAATTACAAAACATACCATACATTCATAGCAGCATATAGAATTGACCACAAACTCCAAAACAACAAATTGATATGTCGAAATGGATTAAATCCACCCAAAACCCATATTTCCCCCTTAAGCATGTTTAAGAAAATCTAAAGATAGGATTAGCAAATCTTAACCAAATCAACCCAAACTTCCAACAGAGGTCTAAAATAATATTTAAGAATTTCTAAACATTTTTCTTGATTTTTAACATGTATAATTTGTCTAATTAACACTAATTACCTAAATTAACTATAGTTAGTGTAAAAAACAATGCTAATCACTCACCTTTGCAACAATTAAACTCAGATCTGAAACTTTTGGACAAAATGGTTCGGATTCCAATACACTCCAGTAGTGCTACCTCGATTTTTGTGCTAATCCGCTTTGATTTGATGTAGATTTGGCTTAATTAGGGATTAGAAGGTGATTTGGGGTGTTTTAGCAAGTGGAGGCCATTGCTAGGGTTCAAAGGTTGTAAGTGGCGGCTAAGAAATGAAATAAAAACTGATTTACTAACTCATCTCAGCCCTCCCGTAACCTTAATCCTGAAATGGGCTATGACCCCTCTTGCTAATCACCCTAATTAGGCCCAGTTAAGTTGTTTTTCACCTTCTAAACCTTGTTTCAGCCATATCTCCCAAATGGCGAGTCCGTTTGGCTAATGTGACCACTCTACGTAAAGGTAAACCATAATCCAGATCTAATGGAAGTGGTATCACGTCAAAACTTCTTACCAATCAAAAGTTATGGCCGAAACAAGATCATCTTGGGGTAAAACGGTCATTTAAAAATCGGCAAAAATCATGAACATGGGAAATGGCCCCAATAGTCGTCTCCCAAAGTTACATGACCATACGACTTCGTATGTGAAAGAAATAAATATTTTACGATCCTTCGATACGTAGAATGCGGATCGTTACACGGATTCTCCTAAAACCAGAGTCGTTGGGTTCGTATCGATAAGAGCTTTCTAACGAATATAAGAGATTTGAAATCTAACGGTTGGATTTGGAATTATGTCCAAATCAAATTTGGAAAAGGTCACTGTAAGTGCAGTTCGATGACCATTTATGGAAATCGTCTGTATGGGCTTGAATAAAATTATTAAAAATATTAATAATTTGTATAAAATCATAATAAATAATTTTGAAAGAATTGGGATGAAAAATTCCATATTTGAAAAGATCAAAATATATTTTTATCGAAATGAACTAGTTATTAACTAGAATTATAATCCAATTATTTTTATATAAATAAACTGGATTGAGAATGGGTTTTAATATAACCAGAATGTCCAATATATGCATTGGAGTGGATTTGAATGTAAATCATCTTCGGAATATTTCGATGTTGGATTTTGTGATTATAGAGATATTGTAATGGAAATATGAAAGATATATTTATATCGTTATTTCCAATACGATATTTGTTGGTTTCGGAATTTGAATTGAATATAAGGCGATATTTTTTTTATTCAGAGCCTTGAATTTAATATCAAATGGGATTTTGGGTTTGTCGTGAGTGGTGTTTTCAGTAACACTATTCTTAAACCCCATTTGAAAAGAATAAATCTTTTAATTAAGATTATTAGAGTTTCCAGTTACATTTGGTAGTTGGAATAAAATGGAATGTGAATCAGGTTTATCATGAATAGTGTTTTTAATGACATTCGTTCTTTAACTCGATTAACAGTGAAATATGATTTGGAATTTATAAATCATTTAATTAAGATTTAGGGGAATTGTAACAACCCGCAAAAATCAAGACCGATTTAAAATTTTTATTTTAGAAAATTTTAATGAGTTTTGACAATATAAAATAATTTATTTAAATAATAATGATCACAAATTTGATTTAAATCGAAGTTAGAATGAATGATTTAATTTTAATTAACAAAGGAGTTAGAAATAGCACGGTAGTTTGAAAAGTCAAACTTGAACTTTGACTGACCGTACAGGATGCAAAATTTAACGGATTTTAGTAAAACCAAAAATATTAGAATCTATTTAAAAATATCTTTCTAACGAATCTGAAAAATCGAAATTTCATAGCGGAAATCAAAAGTTATGGCCAATTCAATTTTTAGAAAGGTCGTTGTAGAATATATAGGGCCCGAAAGGCTACTTTTCACATATATAGGAATTTGGACTCGAAACCACTTCCATTGAGTTCGGAATGACGTTTCTGCATTGAAAAACAGTAAACACTTATATATTTTGAGTTTCGAAAATTATTTGTTTAAAAATGTATTTTTAATATTCAATATATTGGCCTTGAAAATAGTCATTTTTCAAACGACCACCGTTTTCGACGAAACCACTTTTGTTGGGACCGGAATGTCAAATTATTGCTAGGTTTCAATTTTCAGAATTTTTCGAATTAATATGTGAGCGTGGCGAAATAAAATGTGTTTTGACTATTTACAGTTAAATTTGAACACCTTAAAAATAGCCATTTTTCAAACAGTCTCAGAATTCGACGAAAATAATTTTGTTGGATTCATATCGTCATAAGAAAGCTAAAAATATTTTTTTTTGAATTTTCTGGGGTCGTATGTGGCCCCGGCACATTTAAATGTATGGTAGAAATTAAATAATTAATTTAATATTGTATTTTCAATTAAAACCGAAAATAAAACGTGTAGACATCAGAATTGGACATTGGGACATAGCCCATCGCGTTCAGAAGGCCTCAAAACGTTAAGATCGACAGTAAGCAGGCCCAAATCCGAGAAAGTTCAAAAATCCACTTTATTTCACGAAATTCGGAATTTAATATTAAAATAATATAAAAATCCGAAAACCCTAACCCTAATACTGTTCATGGCAGCCGCCGCCCAGAAAATTGAAGGCCAGAAATCACCGAACTTCAAATGCTAATATCTCCCAATCCGTTCGTCGAAAATTTATGTATGACCTACCAAATCGAAGAGAATTCAGAGACCTTTCAATCTATACGGTTAAGATCGGATTTTGGTGCACGGATTTCGCGAATTTTGACCGGGAATGGGCTACGTTTATGGGTTAATTGTGGGTCCTAGGGGAGGCCGAGCTTCAGGCGGTGGGTGGTGTAGGCGGCTCTTGGCATGGTGGTTCGTGTGGCGGTGTCTGATCGACGGTTGGTGGTCCGTGGGGTGGTGCGCACGGAAGGAAGGAGGAGCGGCTTTGGGTTTCGGCCGTGCGTTTCACGATGGGGAGGAAGAAGGTCCTTTTTCTTTTTTTTTATTATTTTATTATTTAATTATTTAAATTATCCGATGTTTAAAAATTCATAACTCTCTCATACGAGGTCCGTTTGACAAACCGTAAATTGCGCTGGACTCGTCTTTCCGAGCTCTTCGCGATGGCGCAGACCACACCTGATTCTGAGACAGTTGATTTTTAGCCAAAATTTGGGGTGAGAGTTCAAATATTTATTATTTAATTAATTATTAATTTATTTTCCCACATGAAAATAATTGTATGATGATGATGATTTAGTTCTGAAATGTTTGGTATGTATGAATTATCGATTGTTGCTTGTGGTGTGCTTATTGTTCATGTTATGCTTGAATCCGTCTTTAAATTGTATATGTTATTGAGTTTAAATTGCAGTTGGAAAATTAAATCTAAATTTAGATTTAAAACATATTTTATTCAAATCTAGACGTTCTAATTTATTTTATTTTAATGTCATTTTCATTCTTCTGAAATGAACAAAGAAATGGAACGACAAATAAAACTTTATTTGTATTTGTTGATGTTACAATGAAATTTGAACGACAATTAAAGCGTACCCCTATTTGTTGATGCTACAATATAATCGGAATGACGAAAAAAAAAACTCTTTTTATTGGTTGATTTTACTATGGAAATTGAATGACAAATAGAATATTATTTTTATTTGTTTGTTTACAATAGACTATGAACAACGAATAAAATATATTTCTTTTTGTTTGCCTTAAAGGTTAACTAACAAAGTTCTCATTTTTGGCTGCATAAAAAGAAAACAAAAACTCTCAATTTTGTTGCATTAAAAGTTAATGAACAAAAATTCATATTTTTGTCGTTGAGTAAAATGAAACAAGAACTCATATTTTTGTCATTGAATAAAGATGAAACAAAAATCCATACTTTTGTCATAAAAAAAAAGAAAATGGAAAAAAAAAAAATTCCTTTTATTTGAATTGATGTGAAATATCAATTCAATGTTGATAAAAAAGATTGTGTTTTGTTTGCATTTCTCAAACAGAAATGTACGAAGGAACAAAAAGATTGTATTTTGTTTGCATCTCTTGATGCGAACAAAATGACAAAATATAGATTTACATTTAAAATAAAAAGAATTATGTTTTTCTTGCATTTCTCAATGCAAACAAAATGTTTAAATAAAAAGAGAATTATATTTTGTTTGCATCCCTTGACGCGAACAAAGTATTGAAATAAAGATTTACATTAAAATTTATATTTTTATTTGTGTTTTCAAGACACAAATGAACTTGAAACAAAACTTATTTTTATTTATTTATTTACATTTCCTAATGTAAATATCACTTGAAAATAAAACTTACCTTTTTATTTATATTTTATAATGTAAATATGACCTGAAAACTAAAACTTATTTTATTATTTGCATATTATAATGCAAATGAGACTTGAGAACAAAACTTACATTTTTGTTAACATTTCATGATGTGAATATAACTTGATGATAAAGCTATTTTTATTATTTGCATACTATAATGAAAATAGAACTTGAAAATAAAATTTACATTTTTATTTGCACTTTATAATACGAATATAACATTGAAAATAAAACTTACCTTTTCATTTGCATTTTATAATGCAAATACAACATAAGGATAGAATCTACTTTTTATATGCAATTTACAATGTAAAATAAAAAGTACATTTTTTATATGTAATTAGAAAGGGGATTTGCGATAAAATTAAAACTTACATTTTTATATGTAATTTATGATGGGATATATAATTGTAAAATAAAGTTTACATTTCTATATGCAGTAAAAAATTGAAAATCCGCATTGATATTAAAATAACACTTTTGTAAAGATATTGCATTAGAATAAACAGATAATTTTTGTCGCTTTTTCTTTTAGAATTAAAAACATATTTTGTCACCCTTTTTAACATAAAAAAAGGTCATTTTGTCGCTTCTTCTTTTTAACATTAAAAGAACATTTTTATGTCATGTTTCTTTTTAGCATTACAAAAGAAGCATCTTTGTTGTTTTTCCTTTTAGTAATAAAAAAAGAACATTTTGCTTTCATTTCTTATGATAATATTTTATCGTCATTTTGAATGCGGTAAAATTAGAATTGTTAATGTTGAATATTTTATCGTCATTTTGAATGCGGTAAAATAGAATTGTTAATGTTGAATATTTTATCGTCATTTTGAATGCGGTAAAAATAGAATTGTTAATGTTGAATATTTTATCGTCATTTTGAATGCGGTAAAAATAGAATTGTTAATGTTGAATATTTTATCGTCATTTTGAATGCGGTAAAATTAGAATTGTTAATGTTGAATATTTTATCGTCATTTTGAATGCGGTAAAAATAGAATTGTTAATGTTGAATATTTTATCGTCATTTTGAATGCGGTGAAAATAGAATAGTTAATGTTGTCATTTTATCGACATTTTTGGTGCGATAAAAATAGACAATGTTAGTGGTTCATTTTTATCGGCATTTTTGATGCGATAAAAATAGCAATGTTAATGTTACATTTTTATCATCATTTTAGATGCGATAAAAAGAGTATATTTTTGTGTTACATTTTATTGTCTTTCTAGAGACAATAAAAAGCATAAAATTAAAGAATTACAATTTTATGTAAAAATTGCTTTCATTGAAAAGAATAAATATAGAAGACGAGACTTTTGTTGTTAATAATAAACAATGAAAAAGGGAACATTTAAATTTTGATGTAAGTAAACAATAAAAAGAAAAATTACATTCAAAATGTAAGTTAGAATAAAAAGGACATTTTGTTAAGTAAAAATGTAAATTACAATAAAAAGTATAGAAATAAAGATCACATTTTTGTTGACCGTTTATAGGGAAAAAAAGGAATATAATTAAAAGAGACATTTTTATCGTCGTGTTATATATTGTGTAATACACTTCCATAGACAAGTTACCCGACTTGTGTATGTGATTGGGACGATAATTTTCACACATCGCCCAATTGCACAAATTAGTTTATCATTTGCTTGATTGGTTGAAAACCCCACACGGGTGTTGGGATGAAAATTAACATACACTAATCCCAATATTTAGTTGTATGTTGATTGTTAGATCGACAGGCTGTGATGAGCGTTATTATTTAACTTTAACGCTTACACAGTGGAAATTACACTTTGGATGTAATGGATTACTTGATGATTATACTGTTATTGTCATATATATGATGTGTGTGAAATCCATATAATCCAAATTATGTGGTAAATGTTTGAGTCGCATTTCGATTCAAGTGTTCTTTTAAATAAGACTATTTTTTTACATTAGAAATCCTTTTTATATAAAGTATATATATATTTTAAAAAAATATAGATTTTTAATTAAGTATATGTTAAAACAAAGAATATTTGTAAAAGATATGTAAAATAAAGAATACTTCTCATTTAGAATCTTTTATATAAAGAATATTTTTATGATTATTTTAAAATATGTTTTTAAAGGGGTTACTAGCGTTTGCAATTATATTTTGTGATATGAAATAAATTGAGATGTGAAGTGGGTTTACCGTGGACGATGTTTTAAACGACATCTATCCTTCAATCCAATTTGCATTGAAATTATTATTTGGAACTTATAAATCTATTTTATAGAATTAAAAAGACATTTTCTATAAATCAAGTTTTTCAACTAATATATTAAATAGGAATTAAGTGGAAATTCTATTGGTAATAATTGAGATGGGCTTCTGTAAAAGAAGACCGATATTATATATGGAATTTAAGAGGCTTTGCCGTTATTCCATTTATACTATTAGTCTGATACAGAAATCTATATCGATTATGTATTGATTGGATTTCTGTGAAATTCCATATTTTTAGAAATTGATTTATAGATTTTATTTTAAATATTTATCTTTGATAAAATTAATGAGAATCTTTTTAATTGAATATCTTATTAAAAAGAATATTCTGAGTTGGGATGTGACGAAATGTGTGATTTTCCAATATTTGTTTTTAATCCCAAATTACGCAAGTTATTTAGAAAGACCGGGTTTAACCCATTCTGAATAATCAACACGACGATCAAGAGTCGAATACGAAGACGGTGATTGAAGACCGAAGGTTTTCACATCGTTGGGATGATGACGACTGGTATCTTGAATTGGGATTGGCCTTCCAAGGCAAGGTATTCGGTAATAATCGTCCAAACGCATTTGGAGATCGACGGACACGTTGTTTCGCTCGGACCCAGAGTGGACTTGTAAATGGATTGCGTGTCTGACATTGTATTCCTTTCTACTGTATTTGTTGAACGCTACTGATTATATATTTCTGTTGGTGGTGAAGAATTTATTCTTTACTTATCACCCTTCTCTAAGACGTATGAGCTTGGAGGTTATATATATATTGGTAGATGATCAATGATATGGTAGAGTCTGACAATGTGGCATGCTAAGATGCAATTGATCAAGGCTTTGTTGAAAAGCAGGCCTTGTGGTTGATGATCAAAGCACAGTCTATTTAGGCATAGCTTTGTGTATATCGTGACTTCGCGAGCCTCACAGCCCGGTAGAGTCTAAAACGGGAGAAGGGAACGCAGGGAGTGCGCACGTTTCTTTCTAGCTAGAGTGGTGCCAGGGACCTACCAGCGCTGGCATTTATTCATTGTGGTTGTTGGATTTTTCGAGGCCTCGGTTTATGCGGTCGCCACTGGCCGTAGTATAGGTCCAAAAGGACCGGGAAACGTGTGTTCAGGCATAACCAATCCACAAAAGTAAGTGTGGACCGGCCCTGCAGGATCCAAGGGTTGGACAGAGTACCAATCCTGGGGCATTGCTAGAGTGTCTCGAATCGGTAAGGATCTCCTCCCTAGCCTTGACTCAGATGGAAACCCAAATTTCCAATACGACATCACGCGGTTTTGATTGTATACCTATATATGGCGACATAGTGGGATGGGGCACTTATGCCGTCTAGGATTGATATATTTACTTTGTTGTATTTCAAATTGGTTGCACACTATTATTATATACTACCGTATTTATCGTATCAAGCATCTTTTGATCATTATAAGGTAAAACCCTATCCTCTGGTTTGCGTTGCATTGTGTGATGGGACTTGGGTCTTATAATGGTTTCATTTTTCTAAAAAGCATTGCGTTATTTTGACGTTTTACCTTAGTCATGCACTGGCAATCCATAGGAGAAAACCCGTTCCGCGAAAGTGGCGTGGTCTTGTGATTAGCCTTATTATGTTATATAGGTTAAGTAGAATTCTCACACCAGTCCCACGACTGACCTGTAGTTTGTTTCACTTTGCAAACTCGGGTGCCCTCTTTCCACACGGGCAGTCGAGTAGCTTATTTGACAGATAGATAAAACAAGATCCTGGATTGAAGATTGAAGCTGTGGCCATAGTGTTGATAGCCTTCCACCGAGATTAGTTCCGCTGCAATGTATTCATTTATTGTAATTTATTCTTCCGCTGTAATTATATTCCAATGTACTCTGATATGTATATTCTGTACTCTGATGTAACATTTATCATAGTGTTATAAAAGTCTTCTGTGTTTTTGTTCTGATGTGTTGTATGCCCAAAGTTAAAGTATTCGTAGATTTTCACCTTTTGGGTCAGACCTGTGTGGTTTATGGTCGATTCAAAGGGCGGGAATTTGCGGGTCTTTACAGTTGGTATCAGAGCCAGGTTAGCTGAAATCTTTGGGGTACAACTCGTTAGAACTGAACGGAAGACTCATCAGAGATTGGATTAGTAATGTCCAATAAGAATACTCATTAGAGATAGGATCAGCAGTATCCTAGAATGAGTAAACTCGTTAGAGATGGGGTTAGTATTGCCCTAGAACGAGTTAAGAGTTACGAATTCATAATTGACGTATTTTTGATATTTATAATCTATTCTTTGAAATATGATTTTTATAATTATAAAGTTATATATATTTTGAAAAGATAATCAACCATTAAAATTTAAAATTGAGATAGTTAATTTTACAATTTTTAGCTACGTTCCTTTTCGAGGACGAAAAGTTTTTAAGTGGGGGCGATTGTAACAACCCGCAAAAATCAAGACCGATTTAAAATTTTTATTTTAGAAAATTTTAATGAGTTTTGACAATATAAAATAATTTATTTAAATAATAATGATCACAAATTTGATTTAAATCGAAGTTAGAATGAATGATTTAATTTTAATTAACAAAGGAGTTAGAAATAGCACGGTAGTTTGAAAAGTCAAACTTGAACTTTGACTGACCGTACAGGATGCAAAATTTAACGGATTTTAGTGAAACCAAAAATATTAGAATCTATTTAAAAATATCTTTCTAACGAATCTGAAAAATCGAAATTTCATAGCGGAAATCAAAAGTTATGGCCAATTCAATTTTTAGAAAGGTCGTTGTAGAATATATAGGGCCCGAAAGGCTACTTTTCACATATATAGGAATTTGGACTCGAAACCACTTCCATTGAGTTCGGAATGACGTTTCTGCATTGAAAAACAGTAAACACTTATATATTTTGAGTTTCGAAAATTATTTGTTTAAAAATGTATTTTTAATATTCAATATATTGGCCTTGAAAATAGTCATTTTTCAAACGACCACCGTTTTCGACGAAACCACTTTTGTTGGGACCGGAATGTCAAATTATTGCTAGGTTTCAATTTTCAGAATTTTTCGAATTAATATGTGAGCGTGGCGAAATAAAATGTGTTTTGACTATTTACAGTTAAATTTGAACACCTTAAAAATAGCCATTTTTCAAACAGTCTCAGAATTCGACGAAAATAATTTTGTTGGATTCGTATCGTCATAAGAAAGCTAAAAATATATTTTTTTGAATTTTCTGGGGTCGTATGTGGCCCCGGCACATTTAAATGTATGGTAGAAATTAAATAATTAATTTAATATTGTATTTTCAATTAAAACCGAAAATAAAATGTGTAGACATCAGAATTGGACATTGGGACATAGCCCATCGCGTTCAGAAGGCCTCAAAACGTTAAGATCGACAGTAAGCAGGCCCAAATCCGAGAAAGTTCAAAAATCCACTTTATTTCACGAAATTCGGAATTTAATATTAAAATAATATAAAAATCCGAAAACCCTAACCCTAATACTGTTCATGGCAGCCGCCGCCCAGAAAATTGAAGGCCAGAAATCACCGAACTTCAAACGCTAATATCTCCCAATCCGTTCGTCGAAAATTTATGTATGACCTACCAAATCGAAGAGAATTCAGAGACCTTTCAATCTATACGGTTAAGATCGGATTTTGGTGCACGGATTTCGCGAATTTTGACCGGGAATGGGCTACGTTTATGGGTTAATTGTGGGTCCTAGGGGAGGCCGAGCTTCAGGCGGTGGGTGGTGTAGGCGGCTCTTGGCATGGTGGTTCGTGTGGCGGTGTCTGATCGACGGTTGGTGGTCCGTGGGGTGGTGCGCACGGAAGGAAGGAGGAGCGGCTTTGGGTTTCGGCCGTGCGTTTCACGATGGGGAGGAAGAAGGTCCTTTTTCTTTTTTTTTATTATTTTATTATTTAATTATTTAAATTATCCGATGTTTAAAAATTCATAACTCTCTCATACGAGGTCCGTTTGACAAACCGTAAATTGCGCTGGACTCGTCTTTCCGAGCTCTTCGCGATGGCGCAGACCACACCTGATTCTGAGACAGTTGATTTTTAGCCAAAATTTGGGGTGAGAGTTCAAATATTTATTATTTAATTAATTATTAATTTATTTTCCCACATGAAAATAATTGTATGATGATGATGATTTAGTTCTGAAATGTTTGGTATGTATGAATTATCGATTGTTGCTTGTGGTGTGCTTATTGTTCATGTTATGCTTGAATCCGTCTTTAAATTGTATATGTTATTGAGTTTAAATTGCAGTTGGAAAATTAAATCTAAATTTAGATTTAAAACATATTTTATTCAAATCTAGACGTTCTAATTTATTTTATTTTAATGTCATTTTCATTCTTCTGAAATGAACAAAGAAATGGAACGACAAATAAAACTTTATTTGTATTTGTTGATGTTACAATGAAATTTGAACGACAATTAAAGCGTACCCCTATTTGTTGATGCTACAATATAATCGGAATGACGAAAAAAAAAACTCTTTTTATTGGTTGATTTTACTATGGAAATTGAATGACAAATAGAATATTATTTTTATTTGTTTGTTTACAATAGACTATGAACAACGAATAAAATATATTTCTTTTTGTTTGCCTTAAAGGTTAACTAACAAAGTTCTCATTTTTGGCTGCATAAAAAGAAAACAAAAACTCTCAATTTTGTTGCATTAAAAGTTAATGAACAAAAATTCATATTTTTGTCGTTGAGTAAAATGAAACAAGAACTCATATTTTTGTCATTGAATAAAGATGAAACAAAAATCCATACTTTTGTCATAAAAAAAAAGAAAATGGAAAAAAAAAAAAAAAAATTTCCTTTTATTTGAATTGATGTGAAATATCAATTCAATGTTGATAAAAAAGATTGTGTTTTGTTTGCATTTCTCAAACAGAAATGTACGAAGGAACAAAAAGATTGTATTTTGTTTGCATCCCTTGATGCGAACAAAATGACAAAATATAGATTTACATTTAAAATAAAAAGAATTATGTTTTTCTTGCATTTCTCAATGCAAACAAAATGTTTAAATAAAAAGAGAATTATATTTTGTTTGCATCCCTTGACGCGAACAAAGTATTGAAATAAAGATTTACATTAAAATTTATATTTTTATTTGTGTTTTCAAGACACAAATGAACTTGAAACAAAACTTATTTTTATTTATTTATTTACATTTCCTAATGTAAATATCACTTGAAAATAAAACTTACCTTTTTATTTATATTTTATAATGTAAATATGACCTGAAAACTAAAACTTATTTTATTATTTGCATATTATAATGCAAATGAGACTTGAGAACAAAACTTACATTTTTGTTAACATTTCATGATGTGAATATAACTTGATGATAAAGCTATTTTTATTATTTGCATACTATAATGAAAATAGAACTTGAAAATAAAATTTACATTTTTATTTGCACTTTATAATACGAATATAACATTGAAAATAAAACTTACCTTTTCATTTGCATTTTATAATGCAAATACAACATAAGGATAGAATCTACTTTTTATATGCAATTTACAATGTAAAATAAAAAGTACATTTTTTATATGTAATTAGAAAGGGGATTTGCGATAAAATTAAAACTTACATTTTTATATGTAATTTATGATGGGATATATAATTGTAAAATAAAGTTTACATTTCTATATGCAGTAAAAAATTGAAAATCCGCATTGATATTAAAATAACACTTTTGTAAAGATATTGCATTAGAATAAACAGATAATTTTTGTCGCTTTTTCTTTTAGAATTAAAAACATATTTTGTCACCCTTTTTAACATAAAAAAAGGTCATTTTGTCGCTTCTTCTTTTTAACATTAAAAGAACATTTTTATGTCATGTTTCTTTTTAGCATTACAAAAGAAGCATCTTTGTTGTTTTTCCTTTTAGTAATAAAAAAAGAACATTTTGCTTTCATTTCTTATGATAATATTTTATCGTCATTTTGAATGCGGTAAAATTAGAATTGTTAATATTGAATATTTTATCGTCATTTTGAATGCGGTAAAATAGAATTGTTAATGTTGAATATTTTATCGTCATTTTGAATGCGGTAAAAATAGAATTGTTAATGTTGAATATTTTATCGTCATTTTGAATGCGGTAAAAATAGAATTGTTAATGTTGAATATTTTATCGTCATTTTGAATGCGGTAAAATTAGAATTGTTAATGTTGAATATTTTATCGTCATTTTGAATGCGGTAAAAATAGAATTGTTAATGTTGAATATTTTATCGTCATTTTGAATGCGGTGAAAATAGAATAGTTAATGTTGTCATTTTATCGACATTTTTGGTGCGATAAAAATAGACAATGTTAGTGGTTCATTTTTATCGGCATTTTTGATGCGATAAAAATAGCAATGTTAATGTTACATTTTTATCATCATTTTAGATGCGATAAAAAGAGTATATTTTTGTGTTACATTTTATTGTCTTTCTAGAGACAATAAAAAGCATAAAATTAAAGAATTACAATTTTATGTAAAAATTGCTTTCATTGAAAAGAATAAATATAGAAGACGAGACTTTTGTTGTTAATAATAAACAATGAAAAAGGGAACATTTAAATTTTGATGTAAGTAAACAATAAAAAGAAAAATTACATTCAAAATGTAAGTTAGAATAAAAAGGACATTTTGTTAAGTAAAAATGTAAATTACAATAAAAAGTATAGAAATAAAGATCACATTTTTGTTGACCGTTTATAGGAAAAAAAAGGAATATAATTAAAAGAGACATTTTTATCGTCGTGTTATATATTGTGTAATACACTTCCATAGACAAGTTACCCGACTTGTGTATGTGATTGGGACGATAATTTTCACACATCGCCCAATTGCACAAATTAGTTTATCATTTGCTTGATTGGTTGAAAACCCCACACGGGTGTTGGGATGAAAATTAACATACACTAATCCCAATATTTAGTTGTATGTTGATCGTTAGATCGACAGGCTGTGATGAGCGTTATTATTTAACTTTAACGCTTACACAGTGGAAATTACACTTTGGATGTAATGGATTACTTGATGATTATACTGTTATTGTCATATATATGATGTGTGTGAAATCCATATAATCCAAATTATGTGGTAAATGTTTGAGTCGTATTTCGATTCAAGTGTTCTTTTAAATAAGACTATTTTTACATTAGAAATCCTTTTTATATAAAGTATATATATATTTTAAAAAAATATAGATTTTTAATTAAGTATATGTTAAAACAAAGAATATTTGTAAAAGATATGTAAAATAAAGAATACTTCTCATTTAGAATCTTTTATATAAAGAATATTTTTATGATTATTTTAAAATATGTTTTTAAAGGGGTTACTGTAACACCCCACACCCGCTATAGTCACTCACTAAGGGAATGCCATAGCATCGGTGGAGTATTTTAGTGAATATAGAACAGAAAAATTACAACAAGACAGGTATAAATAGTACTTGAAATTTTAAAACATCATCTCATAACAGCGGAAATAAACATGTCTGGTTACATCATAAAAACCACGATAAAAGTCAAGTACAATATTCATCAAAATAAAGAAGTACATAATCCCACTCTCTCATACAATAGCCATAAGAAAAGAAAAATAACTGGATAACTGGAGCTTTACATCTACCCAAGCTCCTCAAGACTGGAAACAGAAATCCGATCAAGCTCTACTACCGCTAGGATCCACCGTAGGACCTGAGGGTTGGGAAAAAGATAAAAACAACGGGGTCAGACATAAGTCTGAGTGAGTCCTATAACCCTAACAATACAACCATTAAAGTAATTAGGGTATGACATAAATAAGGTACGGTACCTCTGGGGATAATGACCACACTAAGTAGCCAACAAAACATAGGGTGTACTAAGATAACCGAGAAGACGCTTTTATTCTCCCAAGGATAATTATTAGATTACACCACCCCAGACTTATTCACCCAAGGGTAATTCCTACACTGCACCACACCAGTTCTACCCACCAAGAGTAATTCCTACTTAAAGGTTGATCCCACTAAGTGTACTTAGTAATTTTTACCCGGTAGTTTCTTGTACCCCTACGCAGGTGCCGTCTGCCCCTATTTTTACTAGGTGTACCCACTACCCCCAAGCGATCGGCTCCCTACCGTAGATACCCGTGCTGGTCCCACAAAAGGGGGTGTATCATTCCCCAAAGTGGCTACCATATAATATCACTGTGCACGGCTTTATATCTACACGATGCAACAACGACTTACCAACCAGCCCGGGTCCACACACGCATATGAAACCCGTTGATCCCGCGTTGCCACCGCTAACCCGTTTTGGCCTCTTACAGTCAAGCCCAATATGCGTGTCCCGTCACCCGACTAGAGTCGAGCCTACAAAGATACGTTTGGGATATTGGTTGAAATGGGCCCCCACAAGCTACTACTTAAGCTTGTCGTTTAATCTAGTGCATCCCACTTAACCCTTTAACCATGTCCCCTTACATGTTATAAATCTTGGTTAAGTCCTTTAATCATATTTCAATTGCCACTTAGGGCACCCACTAGATTCCCACATGCCACCCATGGCACTTACTTAACCCCTTAATCATGTTTAATTACATGTTCCACCTTGGTTAAGTATTCTAATCGTATTCTCACATGCCACCCATGGCACTTACTTAACCCTTTTATCATGTTTAATTACATGTTCCACCTTGGTTAAGTATTCTAATCGTATTTTTCTATTGCCACCCAAGGCAACCCACTAGTCTCATCATGCCACCCCAAGGCACCCACTTAACCCCTCATGTCCCACTACATGCTAATATGGTTAAGTGTTTCTTAATTCATTAATTAAGATCATGACCTCATAAAGACCTCCCACATTAGACCGTCTTTTATGACTGCTGGATATGCCGGTTGGTTCCGGGCAGACTTCTGTCATAAAAAGGGCCTAACCTCGTGTCTTTACTTTAATCATGTATTTAATTTATGACTAAGACCTCTCACATTGGGCCAATCATTTGTAGCTGCTGGATGGCCGGTCGGTTCCGGGCAAACTTCCGCTACAAAAGGGTCCAACCTCGTGTCTTAGTTGATTAATTAAACCTAATTAATCACCCCCATATTAATTATCCCTAATTAATATCAAATTTTCCATAACATGGGTAGACCTAACTCAATAGGTAAATTCCCATGGGGTAGACCTAACTCAATAGGTAAATTCCCACTTATGGTAATTTATTTTTATGGTATGCTTAATCATACCCAATCATACTTTTATTAACATATTTATTACCCCATCGTTCCCCACGTAAATCGTTCTCATTTCACGACATAATAAAGGGAAAGATCCATCACAAATATCATGGGTTTAGCATATAACTTTGTCATGGGTTAAGAGGATGTCAACTTGCATATATGAACATATATTAACCCAACTACATATAACCCAAACTTGCATATTATCATACCCATGATTTGCATAACATATGACATATGAGTTTGCATATTATCATACACATATCTTGCATAACATGTTAAACTTGCATGTAAGCATCCTCATAACTTGCATAACATGTTAAACATGCATTTAAGCATACACATAACTTGCATAAGCATTCACATACTTGCATGGGCATTCATATACTTGCATAAGCATTCACATACTTGCATATCACATTAAGCTCGCATTTAAGCATATACATAACTTGTATAACATCATGCTCATAACTTGCATAATCTCATAAACTTAACTTGCATAACACTATGCACACAACTTGCATACCCTCATACACATAACTTGCATATGCACATAACTTACATAACATGTTGAGCTTGCATGTAAGCATAACTTGCATAATATGTCGAACTTACATATATGACTTGCATCTTAAAGGAGGGTAAACATGCATAGCATATAAGAGTGCCATCTTGCATATGTATATACCATATTTAAAAGGGTAAACTTGCATATCATGATTTATGCATAATACCAAACACTTAGCATGCATAAAACCACTTACTTATCATGCATAGAATCAAATACTTATTATGCATAAAATCAAATACTTATTATGCATAAAACCAAATACTTATTATGCATAAAATCAAATACTTATTATGCATAAAATCAAATACTTATTATGCATAAACCTACCACTTAACTTGCATAAACCCAAACACTTAACATGCATAAAACCCCATACTTAGTATGCATACAATCAAATACTTATCATGCATAACGTCAAATACTTTAGCATGAATAACATCAAATACTTAACATGCATAACACCAACTACTTAGCATGCACAAAATCACATGCATAACTTGCATATCATGTTACATGTAACTTGCATATATTCTCACATATAGTTTGCATAACATGTCACATATGCATAAATGTTTAACATGGTGTTTTGCATCATAAAACATGGCCTTAACTTGCATTTAACATAAAACTTGCAAATCACATATATACAAACTTGCATAAATACATTCATCCACAAACATAGCCATGTCTTATCACATCCTACCATAATCAATTTAACAATTGATTATTAAAGCCATAGAAACTCACCAAAACAAGATTAGCAAGTTAAATGAAGCAAATCCCAATGATTAAGTAGAAGAAGATGTAGATTAGCTTGCAAATCCTCTTAGGATTTTTAGTGGAGGCTCTCCAATTTTCTAAGTGGTGGCATAATGGCCTTAGATCTATTTTTTGGTAAGGATAAGGGGGGTATTAGGGTGTATATATAGATTA
This sequence comes from Allium sativum, assembly GCA_030737875.1. Lineage (NCBI taxonomy): Eukaryota > Viridiplantae > Streptophyta > Magnoliopsida > Asparagales > Amaryllidaceae > Allium > Allium sativum. The sequence continues at coordinate 763,487,523 of CM060910.1, forward strand.
GTTAGATGTTTTAGGACCATAGGATATACCCTAGAACCAATCCTAGCCTTTAAAGCATGTCTTGGGGAAGAAGTCAAGTGTAGGAACCATTTAGGGCCCAAAAAAAACAGCCCAAAACTCATCCCGGGCCTCAAAACATGAGCAGTTTTTGTTTTTGATTTTTCGTGAAACTTTGACGGGCCATAACTTGGTCATACGGACTCCGATTTACGAAAACTCGGACTCTATTTCGCGTATTTTTCCGAGACGAACGCAATGGCACAGCCCGTTTCCCCTAATTCAGAATATTAAATTTAATTCTGCTCTGATTTATGTTATAACAAGTTATTTAACATACGGGGTGTTACAGTTACTAGCGTTTGCAATTATATTTTGTGATATGAAATAAATTGAGATGTGAAGTGGGTTTACCGTGGACGATGTTTTAAACGACATCTATCCTTCAATCCAATTTGCATTGAAATTATTATTTGGAACTTATAAATCTATTTTATAGAATTAAAAAGACATTTTCTATAAATCAAGTTTTTCAACTAATATATTAAATAGGAATTAAGTGGAAATTCTATTGGCAATAATTGAGATGGGCTTCTGTAAAAGAAGACCGATATTATATATGGAATTTAAGAGGCTTTGCCGTTATTCCATTTATACTATTAGTCTGATACAGAAATCTATATCGATTATGTATTGATTGGATTTCTGTGAAATTCCATATTTTTAGAAATTGATTTATAGATTTTATTTTAAATATTTATCTTTGATAAAATTAATGAGAATCTTTTTAATTGAATATCTTATTAAAAAGAATATTCTGAGTTGGGATGTGACGAAATGTGTGATTTTCCAATATTTGTTTTTAATCCTAAATTACGCAAGTTATTTAGAAAGACCGGGTTTAACCCATTCTGAATAATCAACACGACGATCAAGAGTCGAATACGAAGACGGTGATTGAAGACCGAAGGTTTTCACATCGTTGGGATGATGACGACTGGTATCTTGAATTGGGATTGGCCTTCCAAGGCAAGGTATTCGGTAATAATCGTCCAAACGCATTTGGAGATCGACGGACACGTTGTTTCGCTCGGACCCAGAGTGGACTTGTAAATGGATTGCGTGTCTGACATTGTATTCCTTTCTACTGTATTTGTTGAACGCTACTGATTATATATTTCTGTTGGTGGTGAAGAATTTATTCTTTACTTATCACCCTTCTCTAAGACGTATGAGCTTGGAGGTTATATATATATTGGTAGATGATCAATGATATGGTAGAGTCTGACAATGTGGCATGCTAAGATGCAATTGATCAAGGCTTTGTTGAAAAGCAGGCCTTGTGGTTGATGATCAAAGCACAGTCTATTTAGGCATAGCTTTGTGTATATCGTGACTTCGCGAGCCTCACAGCCCGGTAGAGTCTAAAACGGGAGAAGGGAACGCAGGGAGTGCGCACGTTTCTTTCTAGCTAGAGTGGTGCCAGGGACCTACCAGCGCTGGCATTTATTCATTGTGGTTGTTGGATTTTTCGAGGCCTCGGTTTATGCGGTCGCCACTGGCCGTAGTATAGGTCCAAAAGGACCGGGAAACGTGTGTTCAGGCATAACCAATCCACAAAAGTAAGTGTGGACCGGCCCTGCAGGATCCAAGGGTTGGACAGAGTACCAATCCTGGGGCATTACTAGAGTGTCTCGAATCGGTAAGGATCTCCTCCCTAGCCTTGACTCAGATGGAAACCCAAATTTCCAATACGACATCACGCGGTTTTGATTGTATACCTATATATGGCGACATAGTGGGATGGGGCACTTATGCCGTCTAGGATTGATATATTTACTTTGATGTATTTCAAATTGGTTGCACACTATTATTATATACTACCGTATTTATCGTATCAAGCATCTTTTGATCATTATAAGGTAAAACCCTATCCTCTGGTTTGCGTTGCATTGTGTGATGGGACTTGGGTCTTATAATGGTTTCATTTTTCTAAAAAGCATTGCGTTATTTTGACGTTTTACCTTAGTCATGCACTGGCAATCCATAGGAGAAAACCCGTTCCGCGAAAGTGGCGTGGTCTTGTGATTAGCCTTATTATGTTATATAGGTTAAGTAGAATTCTCACACCAGTCCCACGACTGACCTGTAGTTTGTTTCACTTTGCAAACTCGGGTGCCCTCTTTCCACACGGGCAGTCGAGTAGCTTATTTGACAGATAGATAAAACAAGATCCTGGATTGAAGATTGAAGCTGTGGCCATAGTGTTGATAGCCTTCCACCGAGATTAGTTCCGCTGCAATGTATTCATTTATTGTAATTTATTCTTCCGCTGTAATTATATTCCAATGTACTCTGATATGTATATTCTGTACTCTGATGTAACATTTATCATAGTGTTATAAAAGTCTTCTGTGTTTTTGTTCTGATGTGTTGTATGCCCAAAGTTAAAGTATTCGTAGATTTTCACCTTTTGGGTCAGACCTGTGTGGTTTATGGTCGATTCAAAGGGCGGGAATTTGCGGGTCTTTACAGGAATTTTCCAAAGAAAAGTTTTCTAATTTAATTAAATAAATTGGAATGGAGCAGAATTCGATTTGGTAATAACCGAAGTGAACTTCTGTCGAGGAAGACTATTAATATATATGGAATTTAAAAGGCTTTATCATTATTTCATTTATATTATTAGTCGGATACGGAAATTGATATCGATTATATATTGATTTGTTTTCCGTGAAGATTCCATAATTAATGGAATGTGATTTTGGGTTTATCATGAGTTGTGTTTTAAATGACATTGGTTCTTTTACTGAGTTAAAGGCAAGATTTATTTCCTGAATTTGAATAATCATTATATAATGATTTTTGAGGATTAAAACTAAGTAGAGTTTTAATGAATCTTTAATTAGATTGAAATGAGAATGTGATAAATTAAAATTATCAAATTTGGGAAATGATCGAGAATGGAGTATCACCAGTTTTGCTCCAAGCGTTAGTTAAATCTTTAATTAGATTTGAACGTGAAATGGTAATTAATTTTACCGATAACACTGTGGTGTTAGATATGAAGTATTACCAGTTTTGCTTCATGGGATGAATAGGTTGGGATTGGGCAATATAATAAATGGTTACATTGGTAAGGTTCGCTAATCCCGACTAGTTTGGATAAACCCTAATTTGGTTTGAATTGAAATCCAAAGGAAGATTAAAGAATAAATTTGAAGAATTTATCTTTGATAAAATTAATGGAACCTTTCCCAAAGGATATGAATATTTAAATAAAAGAATATTCAGAAGTGGAATGAGGCATATGTTGTGTTTTTGTAGCACTTGTTTATAATATACGCAAGTTATTCGGAAAGGCTATGTGACGACCCCAAATCCCATTCTGACGGAGACAAGGGTAATCTTTGGAATATAACACAGAAACAGATAATAGCAGAACAGAATTAAATAAATACACCAGATAATGAACAATATAATATAGTGGATAAAAGTAATCATCAGAGTTACACAGTATACAGGATCATACTTAGTACAAATACAGTTCAGCTATACATATATGTCTACAGCGGAAAACAAACATAATGTACAATAGGTGCTGAACAGCATAAAAAGAGATAAATAATAGAATCCATCTTCGGCTCCAGCTATCCAGAAAGAACCAGCTAAACCTGAATACAAGGCTGCCCGTGTAGAAAAAGGGGCACCCGAGTTTGAAACTGAAACAAACTACGAGTCAGTCATGGGACTGGTATGAGAAATCTACTCAACACATTTAATATATGGCTAATCACAGGACCACGCCACTTTCATGGAACGGGTTTACTCCATTGGATTGCCAGTGCTTTAAAAACAAATCTTTCTTTCAAATATCGCAATGCTTTTTATAAAAATGAAGCCATTATAAGACTCAATTCCCATCACACAATGCAATGCAAACCGGAGGATAGAGTTTTACCTTATAATGGCCAAAATATGCTTGATATGAATAAAACAAAAGTATTTGATATTATTACTAGTGTTTATTTGTTTCAAAAACAATTTCGAATCATAACTATAAATCATAGACGACATGAGCGTCCCATGCCACTATGTCGCCAAATATATATACAATCAGAACCACACGATGTCGTATTTAGAAATTGGATTTCCGTCATGAACCAAGGCAAAAGATAGTCCTTACCGAATTCGAGACAATCTAGCCCATGTCTCAGGAACAGCCGCAACTGCCCCTTGGATTGTCAGGGCTGGTCCACCGATGTGGATTATTATGCCTAAAAAATACGTTTCCCCGCCCTTTGGGGCGTAAACGATCCAATGAATGACTCCATCGGACCCAGATCGTCCGATCAAACCGAGGCGCCTCGCAACAGCAACAACCACATAGGTGAAAAGTATATAAATGTCAGGGCTGGTAGGTCACTGACACCACCCTAGCTAGAAAGAAACGAATGCCCTCCCTGAGGTCCTTCTCCCGTTTCTGGTTCATACCGGGGTGTGAGGCTCGCGAATTCACGTCATACACAAAACTACGCCACACAGGCGGTGCTTTGATCATCACCACAAGACTTTGCTTTTCAACAGAAGCCTTGATCATTTGCCACTTAGGCATGCCACACTAGCAATTCATGCCATGCGACTGATGTCCATCGATATACAACCTCTGAGCTCGTGCGTTTCAGAGAAGGGCGTTAAGCTAAAGAATAAATTCTCCGCCGCCAAACAAATGTATATTTAATAGAGATCAATCGACACAGAATAAAATCCAATGTCAGACACACAGTCCATTTACAAGTCCGTTCTGGGTCTGAACGAAACCGAGGCACTAAATACCTCGCAAACCCATCGATCACCACGTACGTCGGGACGATCACCACTCATTATCCATATTTCGGGATGCCTCACAATCAGGACCTCGGTTACCATCCAAACGAGGTGAAGATCTCCGGTCTTCGACCATCGTCTTCATCTTCGACTTTCAATCGTCGGTCAACTATTTGAAATGAGAATTAACTCAGCCTTTTCAAATAATTCACGTATTTTTAGAATTTCAAATCAATTTATTTCAATGGTTAAATCAATCGACAACACCAATTTTGTTCTTTAATGTAATTTTCACACCAAACACATTCAACCATCAAATACCGCACAAATCGAGCAAATTCAGTTTATTTCCATTCCATATCGTTTATAATATTTTATAACGAATTATCGCTATTTTTATTTATATAAAAATAGCCAATTTATTCAAAACGACGCTTCGGGCCATAACACGGCCGTGGCGCTGTTTTTCTTCAGATTTGATTTACACATATCTGAAAATCTAACCGTTGGATCTTCACAAAATTTACATCATTAGAAAGGTCTTTTCAAAACGAATCCAACGGTTCCAGTTTCGGGAAAATCCGACGGTCGGATCTCCCGGTACAATCGTTTGAAGTTTCGATTTCAAAATACGAACTGCAGCGTCGTTATTCGATTAAATATAATTATATATATATATATATATATATATATAATCGTTTCTGGCGGTGTTTTTCTTCAGATTTGAATTAAACATTCCAGACAATCCAACCGTTGGATTTTTACAAAGTTTGTGCCATTGGAAAGATATTTCCAAGGCGAACCCAACGGTTGCGGTTTCGGGAAAATCCAATGGTCGGATTTCCCGCACTAGTTGTTTGAAATCACGGTTTCAAAACACGAACTGCACGGCCACGTTTCGTTTTAATTTTATTTATATTTATATATTTATATAAATATAGTTCATTCAACAATTTCAATATCGTTTCCATTTCAAATATTTCACTAACGCCTTTAAATTTTGGAAAATTTCGCCATAACCTCCTTTGTACGGGAGGGGCTGGGAAAATTCCCAAATAGCCACACGGGCGTCTCATGTCAAAAAGAAAAAGGAAAAGCCAAGCGGCTAGCCAACAGGCTCATAAAATCATCACCCAAACAAAACAGTAAATGTGTACCTATTTGTCGGGCACAAAATTTAATTCCTCTTTTCTAGCCCCTTTGCTATAACCTGTTCAAATAATTATGCATGTACAGATATACAGTTCTTATCACTTATCATTTTCCATTCAACTTCATGTTTGATTCCATTTGGTTTAAAAACACCATTCATTCTAATGTTGCATGCATAGGCAAAAATCATATCATTAGCTAATTATTGAATATTTCGACTCATGCATATTTATTTGAACGAGTTGCTGTTTTTAACACTCCACATTTCAACAATTCATGTATATAATAAAAATGTGATTTTTTTATTGTAAAACAATTCATTTCAAAAACACTATTATTTTATATAGTTTATGTAGGTGATGAAAATAGGATTTTTATTATAAAACAATTCATTTTAAAACGAGATTATTTTACATAGTCCATATAGTTGATAAAAGGTGATTTTTTTTATGAAACAATTTATTTCAAAATATGAATACCATTCAACACATGAATTTCTAATCAACGAATGAATATCGATTCAACACTTGAAGGTTTTCTATAGTTTCTATATATAGATAAAAATGTGATTTTATATTTAAAACACGAATACCATTCAACACATGAATTTCTAATCAACGAATGAATATCGATTCAACACATGAAGGTTTTCTATAGTTTCTATATATAGATAAAATGTGATTTTTATATTTAAAACACGAATACCATTCAACACATGAATTTCTAATCAACGAATGAATATCGATTCAACACATGAAGGTTTTCTATAGTTTCTATATATAGATAAAAATGTGATTTTTATATTTAAAACACGAATACCATTCAACACATGAATTTCTAATCAACGAATGAATATCGATTCAAAACATGAAGGTTTTCTATTCAATGAATAAATATGGTTTCAGCAAATGAAAATAATTCAAACACATGAATATTATTCAAAATTTCGGCAGCATAACGGCAGGGTAGTTAAAACCGGGACCGTCCCTAGTACGGCTCCTCGCTCTACCTTAAAACCTCGCGGTTTTTGACAATGGGAATCATGCATCTAGTTCGCACGCAGGCGGCATGTATATATTTATTTCATTTCCACAAACTAATCCTATGTGGTTTCAACCAAATATTTCTCAACCACAAATGGGTATTTTTCAACCACAATCAATCAATATCAACCACAAACAATCCCAAACAACCATTCGCTATCAATCAATTTTCACACCAATCACAACCAATAAATATCGTCCATGGTTTGTGGACGAGGGGCGTATATATATATATATATATATATATATATATATATATATAGCAATTCACTTCTATTTCAACTCATATATAATTTTTACAAAGCATATATAACTTATACATCGAACGTACAACTTATACAACGCTTATACAGGAGATGTACAACGCTTATATAACTCATACATCGACTATATAATTTATACATCGTCGTTTACCATATCGTTTATAAATTAGAGATCTCACATTGGGTTCCACTCCACCAAAAATAGCAGAAGGCTCAGAAAAATACACGGTCTCTCCTAGAAGGTAGAAGACGTCCACATGAGTCCATTGTCTCTTGTTTCACTGAATTTCATCAACACAACAAAAAGATATGATTTTTCAAAGTTTGCAACGGTTTAAAGGTGTTAAAACAGCTGAAAATAAAACAAGCTGTATACCTTTCTGAAATGTTCAAAACTAGGTCACGCGATTTCGTGAAATCCGTGAATCGATAGCTCGATCGGCCTACGCATTGTCGAAGGGGAAGGAGAGAACTTTCAGCGCAGGGGGTGCGGTGGCGTTCGATCGCCTGAGGCGGCGGCGGCGGCTTAAACGCGATGACTTCTCGACGTCCGTTCTCCCAAACCATGCAATGAAAAAATCCAAACCTTATATGGATTTGAAGATCTCTCCTAGCTCTACAAAATCTTCAACTGGAGGAGGGGCTAATTTTGCGTGGATTGATCGGAAAATGAGGGGGAAGGTTTTGAACGGTTTCCGCCTTCGATCGGGGAGAGAGAAACGAGGGATTTTTTTTATATATATAAAAATTCTGATTGGCCGGTGGAGTTTTAAAGGGGTTTTCTGACACGACCACCAATCCAAACCCAACGACTGTCGTCCCTAGCGTTTTACCCCTATTCTAAACACAATGGAATATGTTTCGTAGGCCCATTCGACTGTTTCAGTCAGTTTTCATTCAATTTAAAATATATCATATTCAATATTCGATTTGAACGTACATTTCAATTTGCCAGGGCCACAAACTAATTCGAAAAATTCCGTAAAAATAAATCTAGCTATGTTTTGACGATATGGTCCCAACAAAACTAGTTTCGTCGAATTCTGAGACCGTTTGCAAAAAGGCCCATTTCTGGTCGATCCAATTTAACTATAATTGACCAAAACATGTTTTCTTTTGCCACGCTCCCATACTAGCTTCAAAAATTATGAAATTTGAAACCTAGCAATAACTTCACATCCCGGATCCAACAAAATTGGTTTCGTCGAATTCCGAGGTCGTATGCAAAATGGCCAATTTCACAGGCTATATAAATTCCAAAGCGACCTTTCTGAAAATTCATTTGGCCATAACTTTTGCTTCCCGCTATGAAAATTCGAAATATACGATTCGTTAGAAAGGTATTCACTAACAGATTTAAATATTTTTGGTTTCACTAAAATCCGTTTTGTTTTGCACCCTGTATAGTCCGACAAAGTTTGAATTCAATTTTTGAAACTGCAGCGCCATTTCAGGCCCTGTTTATAATTATAATTAATTATATTCATTTTCAATTGTCGATTCAAACTCACTTTCCATTGCCATTATTTAAAATATTTATTTTAAATATTTAAAATCCATTATTTTAGCCAATTTAAAATTTTTAAATTGGTTCATATTTTCTGGGTCGTTACAGGCTACCCATTCTAAATAACTAATTCGACGATAAGTCGACGATGAAGACGGTGCTTGAATACCGGAGGTCTTCACATCGTTTGGATGATTATAGATGTCTTGATTAGGCTGTACACCCAAGACAAAGTAACAAGTGGTGACGTACTTGGAGATCGACCGGATATGCGAGGACCTCTCTCGTGTATTGGACATATGAGACGAGGAATAAGTTGCCTCTGGTTTCATTCAGATCCAGAACAAACTTGTAAATGGATGTGTGTCTGAGATTGGATTTTATTCCGTGTTGATTGATCTCTATTAAATATATATTTGTTTGGTGACGGAGAATTTATTCTCTGGCTTAACACCCTTCTCTGAGACGTACGAGCTCAGACGTTATATATCGATAGACATCCATCGCATGGCGTGAATTGCCTATGTGGCATGCTTAGTTGCAAATGATCAAGGCCTCTGTTGAAAACCAGAGTCTTGTGGTTGATGATCAAAGTACGACCTTAAAGGGCATAGCTTTGTGTATAGCGTTAATTCGCGAGCCTCACACCCTGTTGTGAACCAGAAACGGGAGAGGACCTCAGGGAGGACATGCGTTTCTTTCTAGCTAGGAGTGGTGTCATGGTATGGAGCCCAAACATTTTTACTTATGTGGATGATGGAAAGCGAGGCGCCTCGGTTATATCAGTCACTACGGGGCCAATGGATGCTTTGTTCGATATACTGACCAGTTTTATGCCCCATAGGGCGGGAAAACGTATTGTCTAGGCATTTTAATCCACTCCGTGTGGACCGGCCCTGACGATCCAAGTGCAGTTGCGAATGTATCCTAAGGCTCGGGCTAGACAGTCCCGAATTCGGTAAGGACGATCCCTTGCCTTAGTTCATAGATGGAATCGAATTTCCAATACGTGACATTTCGGATTTAAATTGCAGAACTAGTATGGCGACATAGTAGCATGGGATACTATGTCTTCTATGATTGATACATTTATATTTGAAGTTGATTTATTTACTTATAGTAATAATAAAATATGAAATTTCACGTACCAAGCATTTTTGTCTATTATAAGGTAAAACTCTATCCTCCGGCTTGCGTTGCATTGTGTGATGGGACCTGAATCTTATAATAGATTCATTTTTACAAAAAGCATTGCGCTGTTTGTTTTATGTACTGGTATTCTTAGGAGAAAACCCGGTCCGTGTTAGACGGCGTGATACCTTGATTTACTCTATTTTAAAGTAAAGTTTTAAAAAATTGTTATAGTTCTCACACCGGACACATGACTGACCTGGAGTTTATTGTTTTAACCTAAATACTGGGTGCCCCTATTTTCCATACGGGCAGCTAGTAGTTTTGCTTTTGCAGATTTATATTCATAGGATCCTGGTTTATAGCTGGAACGATATTTAGAAAGCTCTGTATCCGTGTATCTCTTTCAGTTGTGTTATGTATTTTTTTTCACTGCTATGCAATGTATTTAATCTCTGATATTTTCCATTGTGTATTGTTTATTCACACTCTGTCATATTCTTGTACTCTGATGTAAATTGTTGTAACTGCAATGAAATGTTCTTCTGTTTATGTTCTGATTTGTCGTGTTCTCAATTCAATCTGGGCTTTCCTGTAAGGGCGAGTTTGGGTCATTTCTTCTTAGTATCAGTGCTTTGGTTTATAGAGCTCGAGAACGAGGCACATTAGAACCAAACGAAAGAATTCATCAGAGATTGGATTTGTAATATCCAATAAGAATGACTCGTTAGAGATGGGATCAGTAGTTTCCTAGAGCGAGTGTGAAGAGTGTTATTTTTAAAATAATAATGAAAATAAATTTTGTTTTGAAAATTTGAACCATATTATATGTATTTGAATATTTTATTTTATTTAAATTTGGACAGTCAAGTATATAACAATTTTAATACACGTCTGATCCACGTTTATTGAAGCCTAAAATATACAGGGTGGATATGGAATCACACTCTAGTAGCCTGGAAATGATTCTGATGATTGATGCATTGTCATCAGAGCTTATGTTCGAGCTTCGAAAGTGGGATTTCTATATATATTTCCAATTGACTGGTGTGAGAACCAAAATTTAGATAGGATTTATTTGTTGTGATTTGACATCAAAAATGGATTTATATTATATGTAACAAATTATGTGTTTGAAACGATAAAGAACAAATTGAATGTTGATTGTGTTGTTTGATTATTGATTTGATTATTTAAAATTTTGAACCATTAAGCCAAATTGAATCAAATATTGAACTAAATTGAAAATTGATTGACATTGCATGCATGTACATATATATGTGTGTGAACAGGTCACAGCAAGGAGACTAGAGAAGAGGAATAAAATTTTATGCCCAACAAATAGGTACATTTTTACTAATTTATTGGGTTTTGATATTTTATGAAGTGACTGGCTTTTTCGTTTTATTTTGGATTAATGAGGGGCCTGCGTGGCTAGTTGTGGTTTCAAATGTCTCCCCGTACAAAGGAGGTTATAGCGAAGTTTTTCAAAAAAATTGGGTGTTAGCCAAATTTTTGAAAAATTAGAAATTCTTAGAAACCGAAAAGTTGAAGAATTAAAGCCAGAATGAAAGTTGAGTTGGTTGATTAAACAACTTTCAGCTCCGTTCCTTTTCGAGGATGAAAAGATTTTTAAGTAGGGGAGATTGTAACAACCCAAAAAATCAGAACCAATTTAAATTTTTTATTTTAGCAAGTTAAATGGATTTTGAATATTTAAAATGATTTATTTTAAATAATAACAACTAAAAATTTATTTAAATCAGAGTTAGAACGAATAAATTTATTTTAATTATATAACGAGCCTGAAGTGGCGCGATAGTTTGAAAATTCGATTTCAAATTTCAATTGAATGTACAGGATTCAAAATAAATCGGATTTCAGTGAAACAAGAAATATTTGAATCTATTTAAAAATATCTTTCCAATGAATGTGAAAAATCCAGATTTCATAACGGGAATAAAAAGTTATGTCCATTCGAAAATTCAGAATAGTCGCTATGGAATTTAATATAATATATAGCCCTTTAAAATAGCCATTTTGCAGACGACCTCCGTTTTTTGACGAAACCACTTTTGTTAGTTTCGGAATGTCAAATTATTGCTAGGTTTCAAATTTCATAATTTTTGGAATTAATATGTGAGCGCAGTAAATTTAAATTTATTTGGTAATTTAAATTTGAATTGAATCGACCAGAAAATGACCATTTTTCAAACGGTCTCCAAATTCGACAAAATTAGTTTTGTTAGGACCGTATCGTCAAAACCTAGCCAGATTTATTTTTCTGGAATTTTTGGAGTCAGTATGTGGCCCCAGTAAATTAAAATGTACATTTAAATTCAATTTAAATTGATTTATATTTTAATTTTGTTAAAAATTGATCGAAATACTCAAATTGGCTTATGGGACATATCCCATTGTGTCCGGAATGGGGGCATTTAGCTAGGGACGATTGTCGTTGGGATTAATTTGGAATCTGAATGCAAAAACACTAATTTTCAAATTAAATAATATAAAATAATACATATATATATTCCCCTTTATAAAGCTGAAACACCCCACCTCCATTAAGGTCACTCACAAAGGGAATGCATTAACTTTGGTATAGAATTTTAGGTAAAAGGCACAGATAATTTACAAGACAGACATAAACAGCGGAAAACTGAAATCATTTCATAAATAGCATGGTTTAGTCAAAACATTACAAGCATTGTCTCGAAACCCAACTTCTAAATTATTACAATAAACCATATGTCTTGATTTAAAACTCCAAGTACATAAAGAAGCATAAAACAGTAGTAAAGCAGCATAAATCCCCAATAAAAGTGTAACCACAGCCATAGCCCAAGAAAAGAGAATCCAAGCAATACATCTACTCTCTTCAAGCTGGAAAAGGTCTGCTCTAAGCTGAAGTATTCCCTCCCTGCAGACCTTGGGGGGTGATGGAAGAAAAGAAGGCGAAAGAAAACGGGTCAGACATAAGCCTGATAAGTCCAGTGATTATTCAGCATGTAAACAGGTAAAAGCATCATGACATGAATAAACTGAACATAGGACAATACCATAGCAATAAGATAACATAAGATAAGGCAAGATAAACTAAATATACTATCGCACTCATTTCTATTTCTCTGCACCTACTAACGAATGTTTCATCTACCATCATGTGTTCGTAACAAAGTGATCCCTTTTCCAATCGGCTTCTACTCGCATGCATTTATTACTTCTGTCATTTGGCTCCACTTGATTGTAGATACCTATGCTGGTCCCACCATGGGGTGTATCAATTCCTGTGGTAGCAAACCGACACAAATTCAAGATGCACAGTGTATACTACTGATGCCCAATACCTTCTTTTTCCACTGCGGAATACGTGCACTCCCATACTCCATCGGAACCTACACTGTTGCACCACTTGCCGCTATTTTGACCGCTTATAATCAGCTTAGTAATCGTGCCCCACCTGCCTAGTTTAGGGTACCGTGATATATCTATGTGGGTTACTGCTGAAATGGGTCCCCGTTACTAGGGTTTCCTAATCAACATGTTATAACGATTAAGTGTTCTCAAATTAACCTAACCCTACCCATCTGTTTAATTAACATGTTGTATTGGTTAAGTGTTGCCTTAATTAACTTAACCCTACCATTCTTAGCATGTCCGTCCCTTAGCTTAAATTCATTCATTAAAGCAACAACCTCTCACATTAGATCTATATTGTTGCGGTTGCTGGATGTGCCGGGCGGTTCCGGGCAGTCTTACACTGCAACTCAATCTAACCTCGGGTTTTTGGGCTTAATGCGCCAACCTCTCACATTAGATCTATATTGTTGCGGTCGCTGGATGTGCCGGGCGATTCTGGGCAGTCTTACACCGCAACTCAATCTTACCTTGGGTTAGGCATGTTCATCTTTAGCAAATTTACATATTTGTCATATGTGTTCAAGTTTAGGTCTTTTTATGTCAACATTCGCCAAGTGTAGTTAGTACAATTTTTATGCCATATTCAATTGTTATGCCCAAAATTTACTCAGTTAAATTGTACCCAATTTTCCCGCGATATAATCGCACGTACAACGAGATTCAATCTAAGTTCCGAATGAACCTAGTATTCATAAAAGAAAATAAAAAGGGGAAGAATAGAGAAGGAGCATAAGAATTGACATAAGGAAAACACTACAACAAAAAATACTTTTCGCAACAGGCGATATCTGTTGCAGTAGACCTATTGCAACAGGCCTGCGCCCCTTGGTATAGCCGAAGTTGCTAAAAGTCTGCAACATTTTCTGCCTGTTGCAGTAAGATGTTGCGGTATACTTTTTTGCAACAGACTTTTGTTGTTGTAACAGATCATTTTGCAACGGTATAGGTCCGTTGCAATAGATTCATAAATCTGTAAAAAAAAAAAAAAAAAAATTATAGCTTATAGATATTACATATTAAATGAATTCTTTTTGGTAATAGTGTATATCACAGAATGAAATAAACAAATAAAAATTCTATTTTAACAAAGTTTAAGTAGTACAAACAATTACAACAAAATTTCTACAATTTTCATATACCATTCATATATAACAATTTCTTTCCTCACACAACATTTTTTTTGTCATCCATATACTATAAGAAGAAACCTGTCTTTCAGCCATTCAACCATACGGCACAACCCGAAACCTGTCTACCAGCCATTCAACCTTCCCTTGTGCTTCTCAACCAAAATTGCCACTGTTAATTACAGCTAAAACCAGCGTTTCTCAAACCATCAACTCTCCTAAACAGCCCATCAATAGTACCACCGCCGCTTCCTCCAAACCAGCAACACTTCAATTTCTATTAGCTTCAGCAACCACCTCCCACAACACCAACCACAATCGCTACCTTCCACTGTTCACAAACTATCACCATACTCCACCACTGTCCTCCCCATTATACACTATCCGACCAACTTTTCAGTCCCATCCACTCTAATACACAAGCATTCCTATTTCCTCCTCTCCTCCAGCCGCTCCCCATTGCACCATACTTTCACTACTCCAAATCACCACTACCAGCAAGCCAACCGACACTACAATACTCAGTTCCACAAAATTAGTTCCAAGCAGATTGACGCTACCCACAAGCCTTTCTACAAGCTTTAAATCACCACTGCTCTTACAACCAAGCTCCACTTCCATACACCTCTCCCTTAACATTCATCTGTATCACCATCGCCGTAGTACCAACAACCAAGTCCTTCATCTCTCCTCGCTGCCAATTGCCAAATATAAGAAATGCCTGTAGTAACTTGTAGAAAGCTGATTTTGTAAGGAATTTCACCTAAGATACCATTATAAGATATGCCTGTGTGATAAAAAAGTGATTATATGTTTTCAAAGTCAACATATATAGTAAAATTAGCACATGCATCATATTACGTCGCATTCAAACATCTTTTGTAGGCATTTCAACAAACAACTTCTAAGCAAAATCAATATATCAAAACACAAAAAACACACATCAGGCTATCCCAAAGATCAACAAACGCATTTATGTATATCAGTATGGAACTTTACTCTAAGACATACTCCATCTGCTAAAATTACAAAGCTCAACAATCACAAACCAGATTTTAAACAAACAAATTGCAAATTGTAAAATCTTATAAATCTTACCGGAATTTGGACAAGCGCAAGCAACAATTCTTCTCTTAGTTATCCAAAAAGAGTAGCTAATTGAAGGCAGAAAAACTTTTAGAATACGATATGAAAATTTGGAATGATGTTATCATTAACATTTTTTAAATGACTTATACTAATTTTGCCTCTGCAATATAATTGCTTAAAATTTTTTTTCCCTTTCTAAGGCCATGGGAGCACCCAACCAATTAGCTGAAGTCATTATGTTTGTTTACAGCAAAGTTGCTTACTATACCTACTCTGTCATCAGCTAGATAAAAGTATAGGAATGCCATACTTCACAATTAGTAAATCCACAAATATTAGAATCTTGCTCCAAGCCAGTTTTCATAAACTTTGCTGTGAACACCTTACGTTTAGTTATATGTGCATTTAAATTATGTGGTATGCAGGGAATGACAGGGGAATTCACACAAACATCAACTGTGCAAGGTTTCGAACATGGTGGAAAAGATATAACAGTAGTAAAGACCGGAACAGTATTGTACACATCACTAGATACCTCATTTTCCAAACCCTACACTCTGTATTAACGCTATCATTAACGTAGCCACCAAACTCACCTGTAGCAAGAGACACTCGCGAAGGAGAGCTGGGGTCAGTCATGGTGGAAGCGAGAGGAGCTCGTTGAACGTCTTCCAAGTCTACGACAGAAGATGCGAGCATAGAGGATGGAATCGCTGAAATCGAGTCCACAACATATGCGAAACCACGACCATATCGGATGGTAGAAGGTTGAGAGAGCAAGGGAGGGTGCTTCTTTTTAGCCATACGAAGGCGTGGGTAGTTTTGTGGGGTGGATGCAGTTTGAGCTTGAAGTAGCAGAAGCCGCCATTAGGTTTTTGATAATATCGTTTATCCTCCCTTGAACCATTACGATTTTTGATTTGGGTAATTAGGAAATTAGGGTTACGAGCCCAAGTCGTGTTGGAGAAGATGAGAGGAAGGGTTCATGGTGACCGAATTATTTTTGGCTTTTGAATTGGGAAGCGGTCTCGATGTGTAATATAATCGAAAATTTGGGGATAGCGCCAAAACATCCGATTTGAAGCCAAAAAAATTGGATTTGGAGCCAAAATAAATAATAAAACTTATTATAAATGCTACAAAAGGAAACATCTAGATGTACATGAAAATAATAGTTTGGACTGTACATGAAAATAATAGTTTGGACGTGTTAGCATGTATAAACTTACAAGTTCATATCTAAGTAGTTGTTTGTTATAATTATTAATTAATAAGCAATAGTATCCTTACATCGACTACGAATTTCATCGAATTTTATTAAATATTAATTATTAAAAACTAATTACTAATTATTATTATTTTGATATTGACTATTAAGTATTAATTCTTAGTTATTTGATATTAAAGATTAGTTGTATTTAATACAAACTACTTGATATTATTAAATATTTAATATTAACTACTAATTATTAATTATTAATATTAGTAATTATCAATATTATTGATAAATAAATATTAATTTTCAAAAATTAATAATTAAACTTTAATTATTACTTCTTAATTATTAATACTAATTATTTCTTCTTAATTAAGCATTTATCATTAATATTAAGTAGTAAAAACTAATTATTATTTCTTAAATTTTTTTATTATCATTTATTATTAAATGTTGTTAATTATTTATTTATTAATTATTAATGGTAATCATTAAATGCTATATTTATTTTTAATAGTATTTTTTTCGCAACTGGATTTATCAGTTGTAAAAAATACAGTTATTGCTAGTGGCGGAAACAGTTGCTAAAGATATCTATTCGCAACTGGCTTGAAAGCGCAGATGCAAATAATATGTTTGTTGCAACTGTTATGGAAGCATAGTTGCTAAAAGTAGGCTTTTGCAACAGGAAGGGAAACGCAGTTGCTAAAAATATATTTTTCGCAACAGGAAGAAAAGGTATGTTGCTAAATCTCATCTATTGCAACTGTTATAATTGGTCTGTTGCTAAATATCATTTACTGCAACTGTCATGTGCCGCCTGTTGCAAATTGCTAGTTGCAATAGGGTATTTTTCTTGTAGTGAAAGTAGGCAAGTAAAGTTGTACCCAATTCAAGAATCATGTTTCCAATAGGCATGTTGTACATTAGCAATAAGTGTGGGCAAGCTAAGCAATTTACACCATAAGTATAAAGATTAGATAGAAAAGGACTTAAGAGAATCACTAATTTTGATGTACAACATGATAAATTCCATTATATCAATCACAATAGTCTCATAGGTATAGGATGTACAACATGATAGGTTCCATCATATCAATCACAACAGTCTCATAGGCATGATAGGTTCCATTATGTCTAACACAACAATCTCATAGGCATGATAGGTTCCATTATGTCAATCACAATAGTCTCATAGGCATGATAGGTTTCATTATACCAGTCACAATAGTCTCGTAGGCATAGGCAATTCAGATTTGACAAAAGGATAAGCATAAATCAGAATTAGGCATAGTTCTAGATCCGATTATTACAGTCATGATTTCTATTAGGTGTTCAAAACTAAATAATAACCGAACTTACAGAAAAAGAATGGATCTTATATTCTGGGATCTGATTTCTGAATTTGTTAAGCTTAACCCTTGATGTCGACGTTTGATTCTCTAGTTTTGATTTGGTTTGGAGATTTCTAAGTTGATTTCTAGTTTGGAGAAGATGGAGGCTAGGCTAGCTTAGGGATGGACAACATGACGGCTTCATAGAATGAGATTGTGAGGTCTACGGTTAAGGTTTGGGGTGATTATATAGAAGTTTAGGATTAATATGGGCCTTTAGACCAACCTAGGAGTCATCAGAGCCGTCCAGTCCAAGAAAATGCATCATCAGGCCAATAAGAAGTCGCCACATAGCCCTATGACTCAGAAAATCGTCACTGTCCAGCATAGTTGGCATGGGTCGACCCCTACAGAGGGGGTCGACACACCTATAGGGGGGTCGACTCCCATGTCAACACCCCCTAGGGGAGCTCGACACCCCTGAGAGGGAGATTTCCCGCTCAGCCGATTTATGAGTTTTTGAATTTCGAACTGAATTGATTATTTAATTATTATTTTTAATTTAATTTCTGCTTACACTAGAAATCTTCTAACCTCCATAACTTCTTCATACGGAGTTCGATTCACGCAAAATCGGACTCTATCTCAAGCAGAATTCTGAGACGAACGCAATGGCGTAGCCCGTTTCACCCAATTCTTCTTTTAAAAATTAAGGGTTCTTAGATTTGTTAATTTTAAATATTCATAGAAAATACGGGGTGTTACATTCTCCCCTCCTTAATGGATTTCGACCCCGAAATCTCTAAGTTAAGAAGAATGTATCCTAACATCCAACATCCATCTACTCAACCATCAATCACAGGCATCCATTGTCCTTAAAAAGATTTCTAATACTTTTATGATCATATGCATAGTGTGTGTGTATGTCCTTATCTATTGCAAAATCAGGCAGTCTACTGATTCAGTTGACCTCCTTGATGCGAATCATGTCAGTGCTATGAGTCCATCATATATGCAATTATTCCTAATTGTATTTTGTAACTTCTACATGAGTGCACAATCATTCATACAAATGCAACATCCACATGATAACACATTAAGTTTCAATCTATATATAAATACATATATGCATATGCAATATGAAAGTGACTAAGCCGATCTAGCACCTAGTGTGTGTATATGGATCCACGAGCAACCACTAGCAACCACTTGCAACCATCAATCATAACATGTTTTCAAATACATGTTTACATTCATTGGTTTCTACCTAAGGATCAAGAATAGGACCGAGGAGATATACTTAAGAGATAGATATAAGCATGCATAAACTTATGGAAAAATAGATCAAGGATGTACCCTAAAAAAGAAAGGAGTAAGATGCGTGTATCTTGTCATCAGTCTCCCAAGTTGCATCTCCTTCAGCGTCACTCCACTGCACTTTAACTAGCTTGACCTCACGATTTCGTAGCTTTTTAACTTCTGTACCCAAGATACGAGTTGGAACTCTTCTCACCGTCTCTTCTCGCTCCACTTCTACTTCCTCTAGCATGCTCGGCTCCACAACTTCCGCAGACTCATGTAAGCACTTCCGTAGATGAGAGACATGAAAAACATTATGAACTCCAGCCAATCTTTCGGGCAGCTCTACTTTATAAACCATCTTCCCAACCCTCTCAATGATAGGAAACGACCCTATAAATCTTGGTGCTAATTTTCCTACGGACCTAAAGCGAACGACATTCTTCAAAGGAGATACTTTAAGAAAAACTCTGTCTCCAACCTCAAACTCAAGGTCGGTCCTTCTTTTATCGGCGTAGGACTTCTGTCTATCTTGTGCGGTCTTCATTCATCTTTGTATCAAGTCTACCTTCTCTGAAGTTTCTCTGATCATGTCAGGCCCAAGTACGAGCTTGTCTGTAGACTCCCACCAACAAGTTGGTGATTGGCATGGTCTTCCATATAAAGCCTCAAAGGGTTCCATGCCTATGGTGGCTTGGAAGCTATTATTGTAGGCGAACTCTAACAAAGGAAGATGATCCTCCCATGTTCCTCCAAAATCAAGAATGCACAATCTCAAAAGATTTTCTAATACGTTGTTCACCCTTTATGCCTGACCATCGGTTTGAGGGTGATAGGCAGTGCTTGAGCATACCTTTGTGCCTACAGCCTCTTGCATACTCTTCCAAAACTCGCTCGTAAAGATAGGATCTCGATCACTTACTATGCTAGAGGGTATTCCATGCAGTCTAACCACCTCTTTAAGATAAATGGATGCTAACGATGAGGCAGTCCTCCTACCCTTAATAGGTATAAAGTAAGCGCTTTTAGTGAGCCTATCCACTATTACCCAAAAAATGGTATTGCCCCTTCTTGACCTAGGCAACCCATTAATAAAGTCCATCGAAATGCTATCCCATTTCCACTATAGGACCTCTAGAGGATGATGCAGACCACCAGGCTTCTTCTGCTCTGCCTTGACTTGCTGACATATCAAGCATTTAGAGACAAACTCAGCTACATCCTTCTTTATGTCATTCCAGAAGAGAACCCTTTTATGTCTTTATACATCTTGTCCCTACCTGGGTGTATGGTCAACTTAGAAGGGTGTGCTTCTTCGAGAACGGTTTTCGTCAAATCCCTTGCTTGTGGGACGCATAGTCTTCCGTCCCGTCACAACCAACCCTTATCATCGATGGAGTATCTATTGAGGTGACTAGAAGTCTCACCTATAATTAGCTTATCCACCACATCAACTAGCTGAGGGTCTTCACGTTGCGCGGTTCCTATTGAGTTCAAAAGAGTAGGCCACACCTCTAGCGATGCTAACAAACCAGCTATAAATTCAAAGGGGGTCTAAAGTCAAAGTTTTCCATGTACTCCAAGCTTTTCCTTTCTACAAAGAGAGGACTTAAAGTCAGATTTTTCCTACTTAAGGCGTCTGCTACCACATTGCCCTTGCCAGGGGTATAAGCAATCTCAAAATCGTATGAGGCAAGAAATTACATCCACCTTTGTTGTCTTAAGTTAAGATCTTTCTGTGACAAAAGGTGCTTTAACGATTTATGGTCAGTAAACAATTCAAACCTTTCTCCTAGTAGGTAATGATGTCATGACTTAAGAGCGAAAACAATGGAAGCTAGTTCTAAATCATGAGTTGGGTAGTTCTTCTCATGTACCTTCAACTGCCTTCCCCAATAACAAACTACCTTGCCTTCTTGCATCAAAACAACGCCTAGTCCGGTACCGCATGCATCTGTGTATACCTTAAACATCTTACTCCCATCAGGCAATGTCAGAACTGGAGCCGCTGTCAGAGCCCTTTTCAGTCATTGGAAAGCAACATCACAATAAAAATCCCATGCAAAAGTTAGGTTCTTCTTTGTCAACCTAGTAAGTGGGGCTGAGATCTTAGAAAAGTCCTTAATGAACTTTCTGTAAAAGCCCGCTAGCCCGAGAAAACTTCGTACTTCGGTTGCATTCCGTGGGATCTTCCAATTTTGCACCGCAACTACTTTTGCGGGATCCACAGCTATCCCCTCTTTGGACACCACATGTCCAAGAAACCTTACTTCTTCTCTCCAAAAAGGGCATTTGGAGAATTATGCTTTCAACCGATGTGCTCGAATAGTATCCATAATTTCCCTTAAATGCAAAGCATGTTCTTCCTCACTTTTTGAGAAAATCAAAATGTCGTCCACAAAGACCACTAAAATTTATTAAGGAACTCTCTGAACACCCTACTCATCAATTCTACGAAATAGGCGGGTGCGTTTGTCAAGCCGAAAGGCATGGCAAGCCATTCGAAGAAACCATCCGGGGTCCTGAACGCGGTCTTATCTATGTTGTCTTCATCCACTCTTAGCTGATGAAATCCGGTGGCCAGATCTAGTTGGGAGAAAACCGAGGCACCTACGAGCTGGTCGAACAAGTCGTCTATTCTAGGAAGTGGGTGCCTATTCTTCTTGGTCAGCTTGTTTAGCTCCCTATAGTCCACGCACAGGCGAAGTGAACCATCCGTTTTGGTTGCAAACACCACTGGAGCACCCCATTCAGAAATACTCTACCTTATGAACCCCTTTTCAAGCAACTCTTTAACTTGCTTGCTGAGCTCTTTACTTTCCCTTGGAGCCATGTGTCTAACAGGTAAAGCAACAGGTTTTGCATTATCAACAAGGTATATGCTTAAGTCTATCTCTCGCTTTGGAGGTAAGCCCTTCACCTTTTCAAAGACATCCAAGTATTCATGGACTACTCTAACAGATTGCAAGTTTTCAATAGACGCATCAAGAGATTCTAGGTAGCTAAGCATAACAGATTTCATAGGATTACAAGAGATTTCTAGAGTATTACCGAGGCGAGTCATAAGTCTAACCACTCTCTTTTCACAATCGAGGATGGCACCATTACTGGATAACCAATCCATGCCTAGAATCAACCCAAAGCCCATGAAACCCAAAACATAAGCATTACATCTAAACCCAACGCTTAGTATTGAAATTTCCAAATCCAAACAAATCATTGACAAATAAGCCAAACCCCCAATTGGATTTGAAACAACCATGGGTTCCTCTACTTTACTGGTATCTAGGTGCAGAGATTCAACTAAAGCAGTAGATATAAAAGAGTGCGATGCGCCAGAACCAAAAAGTGTACGAACTAGATGATCAGAAAGATAAATTAAACTCTCAACATAAATATTTCTACCTCTTTCTTGCGGAAGTGCAATGAGAGCGTGAATCTGCCCTCCAGAGGTAGATCTAGTCCTCTGCCCTTGCCCTTGCCTTTTTGGGCAATCCTTAGCCATATGTCCTGTCTCGCCGCATTGAAAGCAACCACCCGTCTTCCTTTTCTTCTTTCTGCAGTCCTTAATCAGATATCCAGGTATGCCACAAAATTTACACTTCCTCTTGTCATGGAGTTTGTTATTCTTCCCGCCTTTCTTGGAATCCATCTTCTTATTCTACGATCCCTCCACTTTCTTGTCTAGAGGTTCTTCCATCTTTGTCTCTTTCTTGCCATCCTTGTCTTCCTCCTGTAACAGTGTCGTGTCCACCAGTCTCTCAAAAGTCGCACCCATAGGTATATGGGACATAGCTAGGTTGTGGAGTGGCTCATTTAACCTTTTAACGAATCAGAGAGCCTTTTTATGTGGAGTGTTTACTAACTACAGTCCGAATCTAGCCAGATGGTTGAATCGGTTGACGTATTCCTTAACCGATAGGCTTCCCTATTTGAGTGCAAAGAACTTCTCGATCTGTAGGCTTCGTTCAGCTTGTGAGAGGATGTTTATTTCAAATCTCATTTTGAAATCCTCCCAAGTTTCAATTTGTCTCTCAGCATTAGTAACTTCCCACCAGTAAGAGGCTTCGTCCTTAAGAAACCATACAGCCAATTGTATCTTCTGCCTATCGTCCACTTCAAAGATAACAAACAAATCTTCTATTTCCTTGAGCCAGTTTCTTGCTTCCACAAATGACTTAGTCCTATTAAAGTCCATTCCACATATATCTCGAAAGTCTCTACATATCTTCGAGAAAGCATTCACATGCGGAGAAGGAGGAGGAGGAACGACTGCAACTGGGGAGGAGGAACCGTCTGCTGGGCCTGCGTCATTAGCCCTAGCCTCCAGATACCATCTGAACCAGCCAGTTATCGGTACGCCCTCGGGAAGATTAAGATCCCCAGACATGATAAAACGAAAAGAAAAGGTTCAAAACAAAGGATAGAAAGATAGCGCATATGGCTTTGGGGATTATGCCTTTAAAATAAAAAACACTTTTTCTTGAAAATGCTTCTTTAAACTTCTTTTTGAAAAATAGTTTTCAAAATTTTTATCCGATCTAGTAAACCATCGCTCTAATACCAAGTGAAACACCCCACCTCCGTTAAGGTCACTCACAAAGGGTATGCATTAGCTTTGGTGAAGCATTTTAGGTAAAAGGCATAGAAAATTTACAAGACAGATATAAACAACGGAAAACTGAAATCATTTCATAAATAGCATGGTTCAGTCAAAACATTACAAGCATCGTCTCGAAACCCAACTTCTAAATTATGATAATAAACCATCTGTCTTAATTTAAAACTCCAAGTACATAAAGAAGCATAAAAAAGTAGTAAAGTAGCATAAATCCCCAATAAAAGTGTAACCACAGCCATAGCCCAAGAAAAGAGAATCCAAGCAATACATCTACTCTCTTCAAGCTGGAAAAGGTCTGCTCTAAGCTGAAATATTCCCTCCCTGCGGACCTTGGGGGGTGATGGAAGAAAAGAAGGCGAAAGAAAACGGGTCAGAAATAAGCATGGTAAGTCCAGTGATTATTCAGCATGTAAACAGGTAAAAGGATCATGACATGAATAAACTGAATATAGGAAAATACCATAGCAATAAGATAACATAAGATAAGGCAAGATAAACTGAATATACTATCGCACTCATTTCCATTTCTCTGCACCTACTAACGAATGTTTCAACTACCATCATGTGTTCGTAACAAAGTGATCCTTTTTCCGATCGGCTTCTACTCGCATGCATTTATTACTTGTGTCATTCGGCCCCGCTTGATTGTAGATACCTGTGCTGGTCCCACCATGGGGTGTATCAATTCCTATGGTAGCAACCCGATACAAATTCAAGATGCACAATGTATACTACTGATGCCCAATGCCTTCTTTTTTCACTATGGAGTACGTGCATGCCCATACTCCACCGGGACCTACACTGTTGCACCACCCGCCGCTATTTTGACCGCTTATAATCAGCTCAGTAATCGTGCCCCACCCTGCCAAGTTCAGGGTATCGTGATATATCTATGTGGGTTACTGTTGAAATGGGTCCCCGTTACTAGGGTTTCCTAATCAACATGTTATAACGGTTAAGTGTTCTCAAATTAACCTAACCCCACCCATCTGTTTAATTAACATGTTGTATTGGTTAAGTGTTGCCTTAATTAACTTAACCCTACCATTCTTAGTATGTCCGCCCCTTAGCTTTAATTCATTCATTAAAGCACCAACCTCTCACATTAGATCTATATTGTTGCAGTTGCTGGATGTGCCGGGCGGTTCCAGGCAGTCTTACACTGTAACTCAATCTAACCTCGGGTTTTTAGTCATAATGCGCTAACCTCTCACATTAGATCTATATTGTTGCGGTCGCTGGATGTGCCACGCGATTCTGGGCAGTCTTACACCTCAACTCAATCTTACCTCAGGTTAGGCATGTTCATCTTTAGCCAATTTACATATTTGTCATATGTATCCAAGTTTTGGTCTTTTTATGCCAACATTCCCCAAGTGTAGTTAGTACAAGTTTTATGCCACATTCACTTGTTATGCCCAAAATTTACTCAATTAAATTATACCCAATTTTCCCACGTTATAATCGCACGTACAATGAGATTCAATCTAAGTTCTGAATGAACCTAGTATTCATAAAAGAAAATTAAAAGGGGAAGAATAGAGAAGGAGCATAAGAATTGTCATAAGGAAAACAGGCATGTAAAGGTGTACCCAATTCAAGAATCATGTTTCCAATAGGCATGTTGTACATTAACAATAAGTGTGGGCAAGCTAAGCAATTTACACCATAAGTATAAAGATTAGATAGAATTGGACTTAAGAGAATCACTAATTTTGATGTACAACATGATACATTCCATTATATCAATCACAATTGTCTCATAGGTATATGATGTACAACATGATAGGTTCTATCATATCAATCACAACAGTCTCATAGGCATGATAGGTTCCATTATGTCAATCACAACAGTCTCATAGGCATGATTGGTTCCATTATGTCAATCACAACAGTCTCATAGGCATGATAGGTTTCATTATACCAATCACAATAGCCTCATAGTCATAGGCAATTAAGATTTGACAAAAGGATAAGCATAAATCAGAATTAGGCATAGTTCTAGATCCGATATTACAGTCATGATTTCTATTAGGTGTTCAAAACTGAATAATAACTGAACTTACAGAAAAAGAATGGATCTCGTATTATGGGATCTGATTTCTGAATTTGTTAAGCTTAACCCTTGATGTAGACATTTGATTCTCTAGTTTGGATTTGGTTTGGAGCTTTCTAACTTGATTTCTAGTTTGGAGAAGATGGAGACTAGGTTAGCTTAGAGATGGACAACATGATGACTTCATAGAATGAGATTGTGAGGTTCAGGGTTAAGGTTTGGGGTGATTATATAGAAGTTTAGGATTAATATGGGCCTTTAGATCAACCTAGGAGTCATCTGAGCCGTCCAGTCCAAGAAAATGCATCATCAGGCTAATCAGAAGTCGCCACGTAGCCCTATGACTCAGAAAATCATCACTGTCCAGCACAGTTGGCAGGGGTCGACTCCTACACGGGAGGGGGGACGGTGACACGCCTATAGGGGGGTCGACTCCCATGTCGACACCCCCGGGGGGGGGGGGGGGTCGACACCCCTGAGTGGAAGATTTCCCGCTTAGCCAGTTTCTAAGTTTTTGAATTTCGAACTGAATTGATTATTTAATTATTATTTTTAATTTAATTTCTACTTACATTAGAAATCTTCTAACCTCCATAACTTCTTTATACGTAGTCCGATTCACGCAAACTCGGACTCTATCTCGAGCAGAATTTCAAGAAGAACGCAATGGCATAACCTGTTTCACCCAATTCATCTTTTAAAAATTAAATTTTCTTAGATTTGTTAATTTTAAATATTCATAGAAATACGGGGTGTTACAAAAACCCTAGAGCCGCCGTCACTCCAATGGATGGACGAAAATGCTCATAAATTCCATCCCAAAAATCTTCCTCCATGATTCGAATTTCCACAGGAAATCAAAGCCCATTCTGTCGAGTTTTCCCTCTCTTCCCATCCATACTAGTTTCTGGCAATATCATGCAGTAACCTGACCAAAATCAGAGCCCAAACACCCCGACTTCGAGCTCGTTTTTCGAGACGCAATGACCACCGGATTTTATGTGGTGGCTGGTGGAGGCGAAGCTCGAGGTGGTGCGTCGTGTGAAGGGTTTTGATCGTCGTCTGGTCTACTCCAGCGGTGGCAGCGAACGGAGATAGATTTTGATGATGGGTTCCAAGGTTTTAAACGGGGAGAACGATTTGAGGGAAGGTAATGTTTTAATCGTTATATTAAGCGCTATTAAATTAGTTAATTTTATTTTAATTATTCTAAAATGTAGTTAACGCATTAAAATCTGTAACTTTCTCATACTAGGTCCAAATTGCGCGAAACTGGATTTGTTGCGATCGTGGGGACGAGAGTTTCACAGTAAGACTAACCGGGCCCAGTTTGGACCTTGTTAGAATTTTGGGCAAATTCAAATCCAAACTATTCAGAAATTCAGAAATAAAACTGGTGGAGTGGAAACCGACTGTGAGAACTCCTTCTCACTCAATTTATTTACAGTTAAATATATTGTAACAGCCCGCTCATTCAACGATTTTAGATTTAAATATATCGCCGTATCCGTTGTGTCACTCAAAATGTCGTTTTTCACAAACGGTAAAACTAGGACTCGAGACCACTTCCATTGAGTTCAAAACGTCGTTTACGACCTTTTTGACTATAAGCATCGATATGTTCCGAGCTTTGGAATTTTGGCACCTTGGCAAGGGCTTGGTTGAGCTAACCTAGCTCACTCCATATAACCAAATCAGCCCTTTCTCTTCATTAATTCTCCAAACACTTAGGAAAATAGAAAATAGTGGTGGGAAAGGGAAATAGAAATTCCCTAAGCTATGGCTCTTAATTTCAATCTCAATTCATGTGTAACTTGATTTCAAGACCTGGGTAAGCTCTCTACTCTCCCTCTCTACCTTCTACTCCTCTCAATTTCGGATTTTTAGTGTGCCCTAACACTCATGTGTCTTCATTTGTGTTCATGAGGTGATTATTGAGGAGTGATTGAAGAAAGAAAGCTTCTTTGCTTGGATTTATGCTTATTCTTCTTTGTTGGAGCTTGTTTTTGTCATTCAAAACCAAAGGTGAGTTCTTTTTGAACTCACATCTATGCCACAAGCCATTCGCTTGTAAAAGTATAACCTAGTGTTCATTTGAGTTTGCATATGCTAGTAAATTGGTTATGTTAGTGTAATTTAGCCGATTCCATGTTTTATGTTTCATTGAGTTGACAACTTATGATAAGGATTGTTCATACGATCCAATGTATATGATATGAGTTGATTTAATGATGTTGTGAAGCTCTGTTGTCCCCCGACACGCCCTAAGTCTTCACAAGTTGCTTGAATCGCTTTGATATGCTTTTTTTGTTCGTTTGAAATAGGGATGATGACATATGTTATTCACACGATCAATACATATGATTTGAATTGATTAAGTGGTTTGTGAAGTATCATTGTCGCACCCGACAAGTTCTAAGACTTCACAATCCGCTTATATCGCGTTTATTCATTTTGGTTGTGAATTTTGTTTATTTTAGAATCTATAATCCAAACCAATGCATTCGAGCTTTGCGAGTCGATACGGTGGATCGGAGAGGTCTCATTGATGTGCCGAAGAAGTCACGAGCCTCGACGATCGACGTTGGGCACTCGCAGGGGACGAATCCCCCTGGTTTTGGCCTGGGCATCAACCCAGGCTTAAACCGGTCGACCGGTCAAATATGTGGCGGTCGACCGGTTCTGCTTCTGGGAAAAAACGGTCGACTGCCCAATTTTACCGATCGACCAGTCACCCAGAACCTGGGCTATTTTTCCCAGGTTCGACCAAATTTCGTTTGTGCACCTCCGCGCATGATCAAAATGGTTTCTGGACTCCTCCTTGGCTCTCCAGTGCATGTCGATGGTCTTCGAATTCACTGGAGATCATCGTAAAGCCGTGCGCTCCTTTAGGTATAACGAATCTATTTGATACTCTTGTTAAGATGATTCATGCCATTAAAACGTGGATTATCGACCCGATATCCTTCGAGCCTATTCCGATGTAGTTTAAAACCTTCAGGTGCTAATTTGGGATCTCGACTCGTTCCTTGATCGAAATTACAACCATTATCCCTTTGATTTCTTGTATGTTGTTGTAATGTGAATTAAGCATTGGCGATCACCTTGGTGATCGCTCTTTGATCTGTGGCACCTAATTATATGTCTTTGTTTCTTGTTGCTCCAGGGTGATTTCTAATCGTTTCTTAATGTCATTGGATTCACTAACGAGCTATATGTATATTGCATTTATCGAATTTATATTTGATGATTTATGATTTGAAATCACGTCATTGTGACGTGAATCCCCTTGATCAATTTGCCTTGGCAACCGTACTATTTTTTATTGCCACTCTGAAATTATATAAAGAGGTTTTATGTTATTTAGTAGATATCAAATTCTTGTACTAAAATGGTTTCCAATCTTACTCCATTATACGAAGCTAATTTACGAAATCGTTTCATGAACCTTCATCAAATCTACTAGTATATATTTTATAAGCCTTTTTCTCGTTCGTATGAGAAATCTAATTAAATGTCTTAGTTAAATCAAGGACTATGAACCCTTGTTTTTGCTTCGATGGTTAATTCTTGGACTCGTCCGATCGAAAACTGTGGCAATGCTCCTTCTATGATTTTCTCTGTTTTGAATAGGAACCAATTATGAGTGTGTAAATATTCGAGAATAGCATGTGGTTATGGGACATGTTGCCATTTTCTTATATTAACTAGCTCGGAGTAATTTATATTCACCCGGATCCATGGTATCCGCCTCTATGACATAGTTGTTTGGTTCGCGATTGCCCTAGTGGGGAAATATGATTTGTGACCTTCATCTATGGGACTACGCTCCAACTTTCTATGATATATGTTTGTCTCTCTGGGGTCACGATCCGGGATGTTGGGGAGCCTCGACTCCTGGCACCGTGGGGAGCTTCAGCTCCAACAAATGGGTTCGCTACCTAGAGATTGCATCTCGTCTATGAACAGTCCTGCCCCCCTTTATGACGTTTTAGGTTCGCTACCTAGAGATCGTATCTCATCTATGAACAGGTTTGCCCCTTTATGGATGATTACATTGATGATTTATGATTTATGATTACCTTGATGCGATACGCGTCAATTATGATTTATGTTTACTTCGATGATTTATGTTTACCTTAAAGATTTTTGATTTATGATTACTTTGGCGTTTCTCTGTCATTTCCTGTTGTGTTCTAGCATTTGAATGTTGCATTCTACATTAGCTAGGAGATTATTTAGAGATAGTTGTGTTGACATGCCATGTTTCATATTTATTTATGATTAGATATTACTTTTAGAATCATGTCATCCTGCGTTATATCTCTTATTATCTCAGTTTGTTTGATAAGTACAGCTAGACTGTCTCGTTTATTATTTATTCCTCTAAATAATACTCGGGTCAGACCAAGTAATTTTAGGTACTACCTTGGGACTTATCGCATGACTGATCTTCCGCTTTAAGCTTGCCACTCTGTCTCCGCAGTTTTATGTACTTTTGTACCTATGACATTATCTATCGTTGTGTACATATTCTTTTATTTAGATCTTAGTGTATGTATCTATCAGTTTGGGATTAGTGGATCTTTGTTGACCACTATCGTGTTGTACACATCCTTAGTTTATTCATATCTATTCTGCCTTTGTGATATGATTATTCTGTGTTTGGCTTTGAGATATACCAGATTTATATTATTGTTGTTGTCTGTTTTATATTGCTTTCCGGATTGCATATAGCCGTTGTGTAGTTGCCCTATGTGCCGAATGGTCATGTCGAAATTTTAATCGGTACCAGAATTCGATGTGCATTCCTCACATGGAGTAGTCATACAATCGGTCGCTCTTCACAAACCTCATTCTCCGTTATGGTCTACAACATTTCTCTGAAATGAACTGGACGATAGTGGGTATAGAGGGGGGGCGCTACATACATACTAGGATGCGGACGGTGCTTAGCAGCACCCGACACCATTGATTGTACAAACCATGATTGTTTGTTTGGATTGAATTGACTGTGTTGTGTTTATTGAATGAATAAAATATATAAAATATTCATGTATGGAATAAAATATTTGAATAATAAAAATATCATTTTTATTGAATGAATAAAATATATAAAATATTCAAGTATGGAATAAAATATTTGAACAATAAAATATCATTTTTATTGAATGAATAAAATATAAAAATATTCATGTATGGAATAAAATATTTGAATAATAAAAATATCATTTTTATTGAACATATGAACCATATAAAATGATAATGTGTTGAAAATAAATATTCATTTACAAATCGGACGATTTGTTTATGTACACCCATTTAACTAATATTGATTGGGCGATAATATTTTACACATTGCCCAACTACACAAATAATAATCTGTGTTTGTTGTTTGAAAACCCCACACGGGTATTGGGATAATATTTGACACCCACTGATCCCAATAATTATTGGTATATCAATCGACTGGTTGACAAATTGTATAAGCGTTATTTATTTATTTTAATGCTTATACAGTTGTAAAATGCACTTTGGATGTTGTATGGATTTTTAATGATTGTTTATCATTATTGTTTTATACATGTGATGTTGAAATCCATATAATTGAAATTATATGGTAATTGATTGAGTCTGATTCCAATTCAGAATTAACAAATACTTTTAAAGAATATTCAATGTATAATCAAAATAAGATATTTTGAAAATATCATCATTTTAATATTATAATGATAAGGAATATTCAAATTTGATATGAAATTTGAAATGGAATTGAAATCTTTTTAAAATGAATTTAAAACGAATTTATTAAGCAATATTCAAATTTGATTTGAAATTTGAAATGGAATTGAAATCGTTTAAAAATGAATTTAAAACGAATTTATTAAGGAATATTCAAATTTGATTTGAAATTTGAAATGGAATTGAAATCGTTTTAAAATGAATTTAAAACGAATTTATTAAGGAATATTCAAATTTGATTTGAAATTTGAAATGGAAATGAAATTGTTTTAAAATGAATTTAAAATGAATTTATTAAGGAATATTCAAATTTGATTTGAAATTTGAAATGGAATTGAAATCGTTTTAAAATGGATTTAAAACGAATTTATTAAGGAATATTCAAATTTGATTTGAAATTTGAAATGGAATTGAAATCGTTTTAAAACGAATTTAAAACGAATTTATTAAGGAATATTCAAATTTGATTTGAGTTTTGAAATGAAATTGAAATCGTTTTAAAATGGATTTAAAACGAATTTATTAAGGAATATTCAAATTTGATTTGAATTTTGAAATGGAATTGAAATTGTTTTAAAATAAATTTAAAACGAATTTATTAAGAAATATTCAAATTTGACTTGAAATTTGAAATGGAATGGAAATCGTTTTAAAATGAATTTAAAATGAATTTATTAAGGAATATTCAAATTTGATTTGAAATTTGAAACAGATTTGAAATCGTTTTAAAATGGATTTAAAACGAATTTATTATGGAATATTCAAATTTGATTTGAAATGGAATTGAAATCGTTTTAAAATGGATTTAAAACGAATTTATTAAGGAATATTAAAATTTGATTTGAAATTTTAAATGAAGTTAGAATCGTTTTAAAACAAATTTGCAAATGATTTATAAAATACATTTTAAATGGAAATCGTTGAAATATATATAATATATATATTATATATACTATATGACCTGAATAGAACGTGCAGCGCTGCGACCGTTCGCGAATTTCGACCATTAACTTCGAATTGACATTATGGGAGATTCGACCATTGGATTCACCTAAAACTAAAGCGTTCGTATCGAAAAGAGATTTCTAATGAATATAAGAAATTTGAAATCTAACGGTTGGATTTGGAATTATGTCCAAATCAAATTTGGAAAAGGTCGTTGTTAGTGCAGTTCGATGACCATTTATGGAAATCGACTGTACGGGCCTGGATAAAATTATTAATAATTTGTGTAAAATCATAATAAATGATTTGGAAAGAATTGGGATGAAAAATTCCATATTTGAAAATAAAAAAAAAAAATTTATCGAAATGTGCTAGTTGTTAACTAGAATTATAATCCAAATATTTTTATATAAATAAGTTGGATTGAGAATAGGTTTCAATATAACCTGAATGTCCAATATATGCATTGGAGTGGATTTGAATGGAAATAATCTTCAGAATATTTCGATGTTGGATTTCGTGATTATACAGATATTTTTATGGAAATTTGAAAGATATATTTATACCGTTATTTCCAATACGATATTTATTGGTTTCGGAATTTGAATTGAATACAAGCCGATATTTTTCTATTTAGAACCTTGTATTTAATATCAAATGGGACTTTGGGTTTGTCGTGAATGGTGTTTTCAGTAACACTGTTCTTAAACCCCGTTTGAAAAGAATAAATCTTTTAATTAAGATTAATAGAGTTTCCAGTTACATTTGGTAGTTGGAATAAAATGGAATGTGAATCGGGTTTATCGTGAACTGTGTTTTTAATGACATTCGTTCTTTAACCCGATTAACAGTGAAATATGATTTGGAATTTATAAATCTTTTAATTAAGATTTAGGGGAATTTTCTAAAGAAAAGTTTTTCAATTTAATCAAATAAATTGGAATGGAATGGAATTCGATTTGGTAATAGTCAAAATGAACTTCAATGGAGGAAAACTATTAATATATGTGGAATTTAATGGGCTTTGTTGTTATTCCATTTATATTATTAGTCGGATACGAAAATTGATATCGATATATATTGATTTGTTTTCGTGAAGATTCCATAATTAATGGAATGTGATTTTGGGTTTATCGTGAACTGTGTTTTAAATGACATTGGTTCTTTAACCCAGTTAAAGACAGTATTTATTTCCTGAATTTGAGTAATCATTATATAATGATTTTTGAGGATTAAAAATAAGTAGAGTTTTAATGAATATTTAATAAGATTGAAATGAGAATATGACAAATTAAAATTATCAAATTCGGGATATGATCGAGAATGGAGTATCACTAGTTTTGCTCCAAGCGATAGTTAAATCTTTAATTAGATTTGAACGTGAAATGGTAAATAATTTTACCGATAACACTATGGTGTTAGATATGAAGTATTACCAGTTTTGCTTCATGGGATGAATAGGTTGGGATTAGGCAATATAATAAATGGTTACTTTGGTAAGGTTCGCTAATCCCGACTAGTTTGGATAAACCTTAATTTGGTTTGAATTGAAATCCAAAGGAAGATTAAAGAATAAATTTAAAGAATTTATCTTTGATAAAATTAATGGGAACCTTTCCTAAATGATATGAGTATTTAAATAAAAGAATATTCAGAATTGGAATGAGGCCTATGTTCTGTTTTTGTAGCACTTGTTTATAATATACGCGAGTTATGCGGAAAGGCCGGGTTTATACCCGTTCTGAATAACTGATTCGATGATAAGTCGATGATGAAGGCAGTGATTGAAGACCGGAGGTCTTCACATCATTTGGATGATTAATAATGTCTTGATTGGGATGTACACCCAAGACAAGTTAATAAGCGGTGATCGTCCAGACGTACTTGGAGATCGACCGGATATGCGAGGACCTCTCTCCTGTATTGGACATATGGGATGAGGAATAAGGTGCCTCCAGTTTCGTTCAGACCCAGAATGAACTAGTAAATGGATGTGTGTCTGACATTGGATTTTATTCTATGCTGATTGATCTCTATTAAATATATATATATATCTATTTGGTGGCGGAGAATTTATTCTCTTGCTTAACACCCTTCTCTGAGACGTACAATCTCAGAGGTTATATATCGATAGACATCAATCTCATGGCGTGAATTGCCTGTGTGGCATGTTGAGATGCAAATGATCAACGCTTCTGTTGAAAATCAGAGTCTTATGGTTGATGATCAAAGCACGAATTTAAAGGGCACAGCTTTGTGTATAGCGTTAATTCGCGAGCCTCACACCCCGGTGTCAACCAGAAATGGGAGAGGACCTCAGGGAGGACATGCGTTTCATTCTAGCTAGGAGTGGTGTCATGGTATAGAGCGCAGACATTTTTACTTATGTGGGTGATGGAAAGCGAGGCGCCTCAGTTATATCAGTCACTACGGGGCCGATGGATGGTTTGGTCGATATACTGACCAGTTTTACACCCATAGGGCGGGGAAATGTATTGTCCAAGCATTTTAATCTACTCCGTGTGGACCGACCTTGATGATCCAAGTGCAGTTGCGACTGTATCCTGAGGATCGGGCTAGACAGTCTCGAATTCGGTAAGGACAATCCCTTGCCTTGGTTCATAGATGGAATCCAATTTCCAATATGTGACATTTTGGTTTTAAATTGCAGAACTAGTATGGTGACATAGTAGCATGGGATACTATGCCATCTATGATTGATACATTTATATTTGAAGTTGATTTCTTCACTTATAGTAATAATAAAATATGAAATTTCACGTAACAAGCATTTTTGGCTATTATACGGTAAAACTCTATCCTCCGGCTTGTGTTGCGTTGTATGATGGGACCTGAGTCTTATAAAGCTTCATTTTTACGAAAAGCATTGCGCTGTTTGTTTTATGCACTGGTATTCTTGGGAGAAAATCCATTCCGTGTTATACGGCGTTGTCCCTTGATTTACTCTATTTTAAAGCAAAGTTTTAAATAACTGTTTTGTTTCTCACACCAGTCAGATGACTGACCTGGAGTTTATTGTTTTAACCTAAACTCTGGGTGCCCCTGTTTTCCACACGGGCAACTAGTAGTTTTGGTTTTGCTGATTTACATTCACAGGATCTCGATTTACAGCTGGAACGATATTCGGAAAGCTCTTTATCCGTGTATCTCTTTCAGTTGTGTTATGTATTATTTTTTCGCTGCTATGCAATGTATTTAATATCTGATATTTTTTATTATGTATTATTTATTCATACTCTGTCATATCCTTGTACTCTGATGTAAATTGTTATAATGGCAATGAAATGTTCTTCTGTTTGTATTCTGATTTGTCGTGTTCTCAACTCAATTCGGGCTTTCCCGTAAGTGCGAGTTTGGGTCATTTCATTTTATATATTATATTAGGAATATAATGGATTTTATATCGAATTTATTTGATAAAATGGAGTTAGAATATATATCTTTACTAATAATCGGAATAGGTTTGATGTCACACTTTTTTGGTGTACACCTGAACTGACGAAAATGCTTTTTATTTAATTATTCTTCCACAATTAAAAGGAAGGGGCAATGAATGTCATTTAACTACCTTAACATTTCCTAGAACTGTTACATTTATGTTCAAAACCTATATTCAATATAAATTTATTCATTTTGGCATTCAATGTTCGTTGGAATAGAAACTGTTATTATTTTGAAAGATATTACATTATCATTAATTACCTAACCAATAAAAAATGTTATTATTTTGGAGAAAATGCAAAAGTATTCAAATTATTTCAACTTTACAACTTGCATATTCACACCATTGATTCTCATATTTATGCGGACCACAATATTCAAATTTTCCACTGAACGTTTCATTGCTTATTTTATTTGTCGTACATATAAATTGATTGTCATCTTATTTATTGCCATTGTTATATTTAATGTTAACTGAGATATTGCAAATTTTTGTAAACACTTTTCATTAAAAATTTTACTGCTTATTCTATTAGCCCTTTATCTCGATCTATTTCCTGATTTTTCTCGCAATAAATTAAGAAAATTTGACATTTATTCAGTTATTTGAGTTAAAGATTTGAAATACATGCTGGGTTTTGTTGTGCATTTTTTTTATTAATCAAATCAAATTTATTACCTTATAAAACGTATATGGACAATTGTTAAATTGTATACATCGAGTTATTTGTATTTAGGATTTGACGTATATGCTGATTTTAAATAAGCATTTTCAAATACGCCCTTTATCTTGATCTGTTTCCTAATTTTTCTCACAATTAATTAAGAAAATTTTCCATTTATTAGTTTACTTGATTTAACGATTTGAAATGCATGCTGCGTTTTGTTGTGCATTTTTTAATTAATCAAATCAAATTTAATACCTTATAAAACGTATATGGACAATTATTAAATTGTATTTAGAATTTGACATTTTAGCATTTTCAAATTAAAATGGAAAGCATTTAATTTCCTTCACCGTCCATTTCCACGTTTTCCATAAAAATAAAGGAAATTCAGCCAAATTAAACAAAATCTTCTAAATAAGCTAATAAAGGAAGGTTGGTTGAATTCCCACAATAATAAGCAGGTATTTTTTTTACTTTTTCTTGGATACTCAAATCTCCACAAAAATAGCACAATAGAATATCTTATCACCCTTTAAATACCAATTGTAATCCCACTTCTCTCTTCATTTTTGCTAATCTTTATTGTTCACTTCTCTTGGCTACTGCTGCTATGGTTTCAAGCTTCAGGTTAGATTGTGTAGGTCATAAAAACATTTTTGTTGGTATGTTATTATATATAAACATATGTATTGTCTTATTTACAGATATTTTTCTTACTCAAATTATTACTGTTGCGCACACCACCATAACTCAGGTGCTTAGTACATCATACATTGATGATCTACTTTATATCGTCGAGATGTTTACGTTACGCCATGTTTTTTGAAGCTGGAGCTTCTTTTTTGTTTCGATTTTTGCTTGCTGTTCTCTGTGTTTTTTCGACAAAAATTCTATCGGCTTCTCTTTCCTTCTACATCAGACATTTAGTTTTCTGGAGTTCAAAATCTACGATGGACTGGGCCAAAAGCATCAAATACTTTCATCTATCACTCAAGGAGTCGAAAAGGATTGCTGGAGCTGCAGTATCTTCTTCTATTAGCATGGAGAAATCTAAGATTTCTTCCTATCTTTTTCCTTTAATTGGAATTGGTTCCAATATATTAGTATCTTTGCAGATTAAGAAATACTCCTCTGTATTGGTTGTCACTGAGGATCAAAAGCCACATTTACTCGGGAAAACAAATTGAGATTGTTAACATTTGACACTTTAATTATCTGTTGTTCTTGCAGTTTCATGATGATGAAAGTTAAGATTACTCACAGACTCTGTGCATAGATTGATCTTGCATTGATCTTAGATTTATACCATTGTTGTTTTTACTTTAAAAAAATTATATCGTCAACTTTACCCTCACATCTTTATTAAAAATTATGTTGGAAACACATATTTTTTGTCCGACCTTGAAAGGCCAAAATTGCACATTATTTAAATTGAAAAACTATCCCATAAAAATAGGATCCGTGCGATTTATTTTTTGTCTTTTTAAAACTTTATTTCTGTATGCGTTGTGCCTTGAATAGTGTGTCAATAATAATCCACGCGTGGAGCGTGTGCAGTGTAAAATACATAACATATGAGGAATAAAAATCCACGTGTGAAGCGCATGCCGTGACGCTCGTATTTATAAATTAATTAGAATAAGCTCGGAATGTCGTGGTAGTTCGTAATTTTCAATTTGAACCTCAATTAAAAACACATGATCCAATATAAGTCGGATTTATGTGAAACAAGAAATGTTTGAATCGATTTGATTATGTTTTTCTAATGGAAGAGAAAAATCAAGATTTCAATTTATAGATTGTGAGTTATGTCCAATTCAAAATTTCAAATAATCGCTATGGAAATCATTTATAAATTATAATGATTTATTTAATAATATAAGGGATTTCTATATAATCTGTATATCGTTTAACTCGGAATTTTAAACGTTCAATTTAAATTATAGATATTGTCTACCTTGAAGCTGCATAATATTTCATTTGGGGATGTACGATAATGATAATTTATTATTATTGAATTGTTTTGAATTTAATTATATTATATTGGTATTATATAGGCTTTAAAAATGTTTTCTTTTCAAACGATCTCCGTTTATGATGAAATAAATTTTATTGGTATGTATATAGCTAGTTATGGCTATATTTCCAATTTGGAACCATTTGGAGTTGTTTTGTCGATAGACGCGATTTAAAAGCTGAACCGATGGATATATTTGGAATTAAAATATGCAGTTTGTGCAAATGGAGTCCGTTTTCAATGAAACCAGTTTCGTTGGGACCGGAACATGGAGATGTAGTTATGTATTTATTTTCGTTGAATTTGGAGTTGGTGTTTGGTTGTACGTAGATTTAACGGTAACATAAACAATGATAGAAATTATTAACCGTGTACCCAAAGAAAATGTAGCCTACCCTAAATATTTTCTAACTCGCATAAACTTCACCCGAAGCCTAATGTTTTCACGCAACTGTTATTTCATTTCAGCAGGCCTATTATCTAAAAAACTATCTAACTTCAAATCTTTTGTTTCAAGTAAACCCTTTCCAACCAAAGCGTACAAATGAAACGACATCACTTTGTTGTGCTTTCTGAAACATACACAGCCTAAAATATACTACAGCCGTATGTATATTTAAATCAAAACACAATACTGTCTCCGTTTGAAAAGACAATAGGTCGCCTACCCCATGTAACTACTAAACCAAGTGACCCCTACTGCCTGTATTTTTAATTCGTAAATGCCATTCTTATAAATTAAGGAACAACTATGTTTTCCCCTTGAAAGGATAACACGAGTTGCAACACTAGCTACCCTAAACTCATATCGCAAAACCTATGGTTGAAGAAGCAGACGCCTACATTGTACCGATTGAAACCGACTTCAGACTCATCTCTTCGTTCACTTCTTCTATAAATAGGCACACTTCTTTCTCCATCCAAAAATGAAAACAATTTGTTTTCGTTTCACCAAAAAGTTAAAACACGCAAGCCCTTGCCAAAATAAAGTTCGCTTTTGTTTTCTCTAGCAGCAAGAAGAATCTGGGAAGCTCGAGATAAGCTTCTGGTATGTGAAGGGGTGTTGAACGAGCGCGACACAACAATGATAGGTGGATATGTTGGACTGGACGAAGTTTGGCATCAGGAAGCTGGGAGAGTATTTTGCGTGGTGAAGTGTTCGGACAATAGGAGATCGTGTTAGAAGTTGTGTTTGAATGGGTCTTGCTAATTAAGTTGAGATGTACCGAGTCCTACGCTTGCATAGTACTTGGATCCTACTTTTATGTTATATTTTTAGATGTAACTGCCTGTATATATCTAGGCTCTGTTCAATCAGTAAAGTACGTAGATTTCTTTGTCTTTCTATCTCCAATATTCCCAACAATTGGAATTAGAGCCTTGTGCTTGATTCTTGGTTTTTCTACTTACCAGCGGCAGCCGATTTCGTGCTGTTGTCCGCTTGGTATTGTTGTAGTACAGATGTGACGTATGCAGAAGTAGCTAATTAATACTGAAGTGCTGGTTGCTTGCTCTTAAGGTGATCTGAATTGCAGTATTGGTAGAGGCTCGGGCGGTCATGATCGCTATGTTGATTATAGATTTTGACTTGTGAGATCTGGATCGGACGCGGTTGCCTGAATTGTTGTCTAAGTTGAACATAAGTTGATGGTCGCTGAATAACCTGTCTTTGATTGAGATCATGTGAGTTGTTTCATCGGAGATTTGGAATCTTCTGCCTAGGAGTTTCTAATGATTGCTGGAATAAGATGCCAAAGTTATGATATAGAGAGAAAACTGCAATGCGTGAAACCTTGTTCTGATTGCAAAGGTAAAGATTAAATAAATTTTGTGTTGCCTGAAGCCTTGACATTTGTTGTATAGTTGAAAAATGCCGATTGGTTTTAGCTGGTATGAATTATGTAGTACGGTTTGGATTATTGCTTAGATGCAGGAGATAATAGTAGTAATTTTTATGATAATACCAGCAGCAGTAGTAATACACCAAAACATGATATTGCGCAAGTGTTTAATCAGGAAAGTGGTATTTTGAGTTGAAATTAAATGCTAACGAGTTATCTTTGATGGATTTTACTACTATATGGTTGCCCCCACCCACCGAGCCAGTTTCAGCTGAAGGATGCATGCCAAAACATATGTATAAAATCCCAGTTTATATCTTAATCCACCATAAACAGGTATGGAAGCATGGAGGATCTGAAAGATCTTATGAATAGTTTGCATGAAGCAGGCATTAAGGTTCTTGGTGATGTGGCGTTGAACTATAGATGTGCTCATTATAAAAATAATAACAGTATTTGGAATCTTTTTGGTGGCAGATTGAATTGGGATGATCAAGCTATTATTGCTGATGATCCACACTTTCAGGGAAAAAGGAAACAAAAGTAGTGGTGTTCATTTCCATGCTGCACCGAATATTGACCACTCCTAAGACTTTGTAAGGAAACATATAAAAGAATGACTTTGCAGGTTAAGAGAAGAAGCTCGGTATGATGGATAGAGATTAGACTTGGTTCGTGGATTTTGGGGGAGGTGCAGTATTGTTTGACTTATGGTATGGCAGGTTTGAACTGTGGGCTACAGAAAAAGATGGTTATTGAGATGAATAGCAGTTGTGATCATTTCAGTCCAGTCGCCGAACTCAAATTGGAAAAGGAGAGATGGTCCGCTGTAGGTGAATAGGGAGTTGTGGTTTGGCTATGGTGTAATGTTTGGTTACAGTGGTATGGTACTGTGATGGTGAAGGAGGTGATGTTTTGATGTTGTATGGTTTGTATACGCAGTTATGTGTTGTTTTGTGGAGTATATTTGTATTTTATAGGGTATGCAGTTTTAAAGGAGTTCGGTGTTTGGTGTCAGTGTTGGTGGGTTGGTTGTGAGACTGAGTTCGATTAGGGTTTTACATATTCGGTTGTTTGGAGATCAATGAGGGAATGCAATGCAGTTGTTGATGAATGAGAAGGGCGATGTTGAATAGTGGTCATGTGTGTAGCTAAGGTTGGAGATGAAACAGGGAGTACGAAGAAAGGAGGAGTGCATCAGATATCAGGTTGATGAAAGATAAAGTATGGTTATTTGACTGTTATTGTTTAGTGGTTCGTTGTGTATTGTCGGAACGTCAGGCTGACAAGAGGTTGTTGAGTAGTTAATGGAGACATTGAAAAAAAATAGAGGATGGAAGCTGGTGTTAAAGCAATGGTTTTACAGGATGCAGTGAGTTGAATGTGTAGTGAAGGAAATTATTGTTGCAATAAGTTGCAATTGAATGTGGTGAAAGTGAATGTAAGCATGAAGAAGATGTTCTGCTTGATTGTTGATGTGATAGCGAAGAGGACAACGTTGGTCATGGGGTTGGATATTTGTGAATGCTTAAGAAAACTGTTTGATGAAACCAAGGTTTTAAATCTCAGATATTGGTTGCGTTTCGTCTCGGGGGTTTTATATACTCGGTCTCGTCGGGGGAGATCTCGGACGAGATGAGTCTAACTCGATAGTTCATCTCGGATTTTCATCTTGGATCTGAAAGTTCATATCAGAACAATCTCGGGGTACATGATATGTTAAAAATGATATTTTAGCAAAATTATTTTTATGAATGTTATTAAAAACATTGTAACTTAAACTTTAAATACAAAATAACTTTATTATTCTTTATTTTGCGAAAGATCATTCATACTCTAAATCATAATATGCTTAAAACAAAAATATTGTTACACAAGAAATATTAAAAGGAACCAAAACATTAAAAAATTCAGGATAAATAGACCATAACGTACAAAATTTCATAAGTAACATATATGTAAAAAAGCAAATATGAAAATCATAAGCATTGTAATGACCCGGGTTTTTGACGACTTTGGTTATCGACATAAACACGATGACGACTAACCAAACATCAAAAAAATACTGGTCATTAATGAAAGAAATTAGAGGGTGAGGAAAGATAAGATAGAAACTTAGAATAGAAGAAGAAGAAGAACACAACATCAGAGTCACACGAATCTCACAGCGGAACAAATAACATATAATATATGTAACATAACTTTGAAATATACATCTGTACTTGAATATACATCATTATCAAAGTATAACACTTACAACATAGCGGAAATAACTATAGCTATATGATCTTGAAGCCTCCTGCTCCAGCTCTTCAAGTAACTGTAAATCCCGACTACTTGACTTCCCGTACAAAATTGGGCACCTAAGAGTTTAGGGAAAACAAAACAAAATAAACTCTGGGTCAGTCATGGGACTGGTACGAGTAAAACAGTTTAAATAGTTTAAGCCATTAAACGATATCTCATAAGACCACGCTGTATAACGGAACGGGTTTTCCCTTATGAGAATCAAAAATATCTTTATATCAATAACCTTTTGATATTATAATAATGTCTATCAACCACAATATAATAATCATCTAGCAGAAACGCTTTCATCTCACGTTCTACATATATTGTATATAATCAAAACCACAAGCACGTATTGGGTAATGGATTTCCAACTATGACAAGGTATGGAACCACCTTTCGCTCGTGTACCTCTAGAGAGGAATACACTGGGTTCAACAAGAACATCTTGCAACCCGGCCACACATGACCGACCACTCATTTCGCTTGAGTGTATCAAATGTATATCACCAACGGTTGGGATCAGCAACCGTTTCCCGAATAGGACAGCATCAACAATAGATTTTTAGAAGTAAATGAAACTCTAGATCAGGTGATTATACACCCTACTTCGGAGCGACCGACTTAGCCATGCTGCCTGCCCGATTTCTGTCATTTACCCGATGTGAGGCTATAGGTTACGCTTCATCATCACATCAGATTCACTTCGAATGTCACATCGTAAAATCCATCAAATCACCGACTGACGTCTACAACCATACATTATGTGTCAGCTAAAAGAAGTTTCCTTCTCCGCTTCCACTCTTGGTACGGTTGAAGAAATCAATGTACGTGACCTTTCTGGAAATACTCTGTCAGGCATTCATCAATACAAGTCTTCCAGGAACAGGATGAACCGAAGGCACTATTCAGTATATCCATCTTAGACACTATTGTCTAAGACTTATACAATAGCCCTTGCACTTTACTCCGTCTTCAATTTTCTTGGGCATATATGATTCGCAATGCTTATGCCAATACAGAGTGGTTCTTTGGATAATAATCCAATCGGTCTCTCCATATTAACAACGTTAAAATGGTCCAAACTTCGATAGTCTATGATTTAACCATCAAAGAAAAACAGGTGTGCAAATAACGATATTATTTCCAAATGGAAATTCTATCAATCAATCATCAATCATATATATATCTATATATATATATACACACACACACACTCATATTACCTATTTCAATATTTGATTACGTTTCTGATTCTATTTGGAAAACTTTTCCAAATCTTCTTTACTTGGATTTAAAACGGATGTTTAAATCAACATCACGACGACAACTCAAACCACTATAATTATTTACTAAATTCACTTAACCACTTTCACTCTCGAACCTTAACCATTTCTAAATTTAAAACGAAGTCAATCAAGTTGGGGTATAACTACCTCTCAAACCTTAATTGAACAACATTTCAAATCTCGAAATAGGTTAAGTT
This sequence comes from Allium sativum, assembly GCA_030737875.1. Taxonomy (NCBI): domain Eukaryota; kingdom Viridiplantae; phylum Streptophyta; class Magnoliopsida; order Asparagales; family Amaryllidaceae; genus Allium; species Allium sativum. The sequence goes on from CM060910.1 coordinate 763,532,058, forward strand.
CATCTTTTAACTCTTTAACACTTCCTTACGTAACTCTCGTTCGAATAAATCTCTATTCGATAACTCCTCCCTTCGAATAACTATATTTGATAATCTCTCTTACGAATAACTAGATTCGAAAACATTTCTTCGAATAAACTAAATTCGATTAACTCTATTTATTTAACCCTAATCGATTAACTCTTTTTACTTAACTCCTTTCGAATAACTAATTCAATAACTCCTTTCGATTTAACTAAAATCGATAACTCCTTTTGATTAAACTAAAATCGATAACTCCTTTCGAATAACTAATTCGATAACTCCTTTCGATTAAACTATAATCGATAACTTCTTTCGAATAACTAATTCGATAACTCCTTTCTTCTAACTCTATTCGAATAACTAATGCGAATAGCTCCTATTTATTTAACTCTATTCGAATAACTAATTCGATGAACTCATTTTAACTCCATTCGAATAAACTAAATTCGATAACTCCTTATTCGGCTAACTCTAATCGAATAACTAATTCGATTAACTCTATTTAATTACTCTATTGGTTAACTCTACTTTAACTGGTTAACTCTAACTGATAAACTCTATTTAATTACTCTATTGGTTAACTCTACTTTAATTGGTTAACTCTAACTGATAACTCTAACGGATAACTTTAACTGGTCAACCCTAGTTGATTAACTCTAACTGGTTAACCCTAACTCATACTCTATTCGATTAACTCTAATCGAACAGCTAATGCTCGATTAACTCATTTTGATTAACTCTTTTGAATTAACTCCTTAAATTTATTCCTTTTCTATTTGTTTACTTAAAATAACTATTCCCTTTTCAGTTCTATTTATTTAACAAATAAATATTTCTTTTATCTTTTCTATTTGTAAATGGTTTACAAATATATCCCTTTCATCTCTATTTTAACATATTTATTCCCCATAAATATTTCTTTCCAATTCTATTTTAACATATTTATTTCCTATAAATATTTCCCTTTCAATTCTATTTATTTAACAAATAAATATCTCCTTTATTATAACTTATCCTTCGATTTTATAATTATTATCTTTTATAAAATCCTTTTTCCTTTTCTATGTAAAATCCATCGATTTTATATAAATAACTCATTTTCAAAATACACTTTGAAAATCTCCTTTTCCACATCTAGTATTTCTTATGGTATTTAACATACCATATAACAACGATAAATATTGCCCAAACACACATAATCAACAACAAATTATATCTACATCATATATCACAATATATGAATCACAGTAAACTAAATGTTGAGGAATCCAGTTGGATTCCTCCAACCTGTTTCCCTGCATCACAGATGTTAAACAATATAGATAACATCACTTTCAGTTCCATATAATATATTCTGTTAAACAGAATCAATATAGAAATTCACTAACTGGCTAGCAGTTCAATCAACAGTCAACACACAGTCAATCAGCCAATATTTAACAGTTCTAAGAATACAACATGAAATTATAAACTGTTCAGAGTTAGTAAGATTTACTCACATTGGCAGTTCATCATTAAAGAACGATAAACTGTTTGTTTGATTTGAATCAAACAATTTATTTTGCCATAAATTCAAACGAGCTCTAATCCACTCCCAGTCAGTTCCATTGGGTAGCCACCGTCCATACGATCCTGTTGGATCTGATTTCGTCATATTCTGATTACGTATAAATTTGTTTTGATCATTACAAGATAATATATATTTATATTAAATAAAAGCATTTTCAAACGGGCCTTGCCCCTTTCAATATACTTGGCCCACTTACTTTTTAAATCAGCCCATTTCCATTCCCATTTCAGCCCGTAGAAACCACACCAGATCCAAACACTTTTGTTCCGATCCAGCATAATCTATTTCCATTGGCCCACCACTTCCGTTAGAAGCCCAGACCACCTTCTGCTGCTTCTTCTCCAAATTCACCCCCGTGTAAACAAGCCAACCGCTAATTTCCTTCTTCCCATAATTATCGAACACATCTTCCTCTCATCACAATCTCAACTCCCCCCACTCTCAGCCAATCCCCGCTTCCTTCCAATGACTATACCGCATCCTCTTTGAACACAGACAAGAGCCAAGCCCATCGTCGTACTCCCAGGAGCAGTTCTCGTCGAGCTCACAACAGCTACCGCAACAAGGGAATAACTTATTTTCTTCACAGTATTGTGAGACCCAAAATACTCTTCTTCGAATTAACTACCTCTCCTCATATACCCAACTTCAGTTCTGTTCGAACTCACCCATTTGAAAACAACAAACTATACTGCTCATACTTCTCTATACAGCTGAAAAATCAAAACTTAGTCCACCATTAAACTCCTCACCTCAAACTCCTCCACTTCAGCACCATAAATCCCAACTCAATATCACTGTTTTCTTCACGATGTCACCAGCAACGCGCACGACTGTGCAAAATAACCAAACCTTTCTGCCATGGACCCCTCCAAACACCCTCAATCAAGCACCACGATCTCCTGAGCATCACGCTACCCTTCTCTCAACCCAGAACCTCCCTCATCAGCCTCCAATTTCAACCCTAGCTCCGCTGCTTACTTTCGAGCTTCCCAAAAACTGGATCGCACCACTCAAATTTCATACGGGAATGTAGAGAATTGCTTGGGGATGCCAAATATACATGTAAATCGATTTATAGAATTTTATTTGGATTGTTTGGATTTTATGAAATGGGTTTGTTTCACGTTTTACTGAGGAAAAGAATAAGAAAATTTGTGGCTCGTTCTTTTGATTGAAGAAAACAGATGTAAATTAGGTTTTGGCTTTTATAGAATTTTGTTTTAATATGCTTAGCATTTCCCCTATCCACGTTTTTAGAAGAATAACATGCAGCTGAGAAGAATGAAGGTGTGGCATCTGTTTTGACCGCGTTGAGAAAGTGATACTAGGTTTTAGAGAAGTTAAGTTGTCATGAAAAATTTCGTCACCTACGAACCAATAACGACAGAACTAACAATACCATTATTGTAACGGTAAGGAATTTCACTCAATCTAAATCAGTCGTTAAACCGACCAAGACCGTTCGAAACCCCTGATCGTTTTGAGAACAGGAAAAATTGGAACGCAAACAGAAGAACATTTCATTTCTTATTACAACAATTCCATCAGAATACAAGAATATACAGAGTATGAATAAATATTACATATTTGACAAATATCAGAGATTACAATAAATTACATAGCAGCGGGAAAATATTACAAAACACAACTGAAAGTAATACATAGATACAGAGCTTTCCGAGCATCGTTCCAGCTGTAAATCAGGATCCTATGAATATAAATCTGCAATACCAAAACTACTAGTTGCCCGTGTGGAAAATAGGGGCACCCAGAGTTTAGGTTAAAACAATAAACTCCAGGTCAGTCATGTGACTGGTGTGAGAACTAAAACAGTTATTCAAAACTTTACTTTAAAAATAAGGTAAATCAAGGGACTACGCCGTATGAAACGGAACAGGTTTCCTCCCAAGAATACCAGTGCATAGAATAAACAACGCAATGCTTTTTCGAAAAATGAAGCTATTATAAGACCCAGGTCCCATCACACAATGCAACGCAAGCCGGAGGATAGGGTTTTCCCTTATAATAGCCAAACATGCTTGGTACGTTTGAAACAAATCATTTGATACTATTATAAGTGTATAGTGTCAAAACAATTTCAATCATAAATATCAATCATAGACGGCATGGGTACCATATATCATGTCGCCATACTAGGCTCTACAAATAAAACTGAAATATCACATATTGGAAATTGGATTTCCGTCATGAGTCGAGGCAAGGGGCAAGCTCCTCTCTGATTCGAGACACTCTAGCAAATGTCTCAGGACTACACACTCTGGGTAACCCTTGGATGCTTCAGGGTCGGTCCTCCCTTACGTTTGAGGATTAATTATTCCTGAACACACGTTTCCCAGTCCTAACAGACCTAAAATCGAGGTGCCTCATTCCAACAACCACATAGGTAAAAATACATATAAATGTCAGCCAGTTTAAGCACTGACACCACCCATAGCTAGAAAGAAATGTCGCGCTCTCCCTGCAGTCCTTATCCCATTTTTGACTCATACCGAGGTGTGAGGATCGCGAATCCACGCTATACACAAAGCTGGGCCACGTAGACCATGCTTTGATCATCGACCACAAGACTTTGCTTTTCAACAGAAGCCTTGATCATTTGCCACTTAGGCATGCCACACTGGCAATTCACTACATGCAATTGATGTCCATCGATATACAACCTCTGAGCTCGTACGTCTCAGAGAAGAGCGTTAAGCAAGATAATAAATTCTCCACAGCCAAACAGATGTATATTTAATAGAGATCAATCAGCACAGAATAAAATCCAATGTCAGACACACAGTCCATTTACAAGTTCGTTCTAGGTCTGAACGAGACCGGAGGCACTTTCCTCGCATATCCATCGATCACTAGGTACGTCTGGACGATCACCAACTGATTCCATCATCTTGGGTGTACAGACCAATCAAGATCATCAGTAATAACCCAAACGATGAGAAGACTTCTGGTCTTCAACCACCGTCTTCATCTTCGACGTTCATCGAATCGGTTATTTAGAATGGGTATAAACTCGACCTTTCTAAATAACCCACGTATATAATAAACAAGTGTCATACAAACACAACATACGCCTCATTCCAATTCATCAGTCACTAACCGTAAATTAGCAAGAGAACAATTCCCCAAATATTGACCCCGAAGGTCGAAACCAACATCAAATCAATACCCAGGAAACCATTCTTCTTAGCTAACCTACAGTTAGATTCTAAATTTCACATTCTTAGGGAAAGGTTCCCATTAATTTTATCAAAGATAAATTCTTTAAAATTTATTCTTTAATCTTCCTTTGGATGCCATTTCAAACCACGTTAAGGTTTTCCAAACTAGTCGGGACTAGCGAACCACACCAAAGTATTTATTTATTTTATTTCCCAATCCCAACCTATTTATCCCATGAAGTAAAATTGGTCATACTTCATATCTAACACCACGGTGTTTTCGGTAAATTCAATTACCATTTCACGTTTAAATCTAATTAAAGATTTAACTATCGCCTGGAGCAAAACTGGTAATACTGCATTCTCGATCGTTTCAATCTAATTAAAGATTCATTAAAACTCCTTTTTCTGGGTTAAAGAACTAATGCCATTTAAAACCCAGTTCATGATAAACCCAAATCACATTCGAATTATAATCGGGTTAAAGAACAAATGTTATTTAAAACACCGTTCACGATAAACCCAGAAATCAATTCTAATTCAATTCCAATTAAATATATTAGAAATTCTGGTTATTTAAAACCCATTTCAAATTTAATTTATTTATTTCAAAAATAAATTGATTTTAATTCTAGTTCAAAACTAGTTCATTCGATAAAAATCTATTTCCTTTCAAAACAAATTTTATAAATCGTTTCAAATTTGTTTCAAAAACAATTTCAACCTTCATTTTAAATTCAAATCAAAATTGAAATTTCCATTGTAAATTCTTTTACCTTCATTTCTATTTGATTTCAATTCAAATCGATTTCAATTCTATTTCAGTCGTTTTCAATTAAATTCAATTCGAATTTATTTTCTATTCAATTCAATTCGAATTTATTTTCTATTCAATTCAATTCGAATTTATTTTCTATTCAATTCAATTCGAATTTATTTTCTATTCAATTCAATTCGAATTCGTTTTCTATTCAATTCAATTCGAATTCGTTTTATATTCAATTCAATTCGAATTCGTTTTATAAATATTCGATTTTTATCTCTTTTCAATATTCATTATAAAAACGAATATAATCGATATAAATATCGTTCGCGTCAAAATAGCGCATCTCTAATCAACACGGCTTTATATTTTTCAATAACTTCGTTATTCTATTCGACAAATGAATCTATATTTCTTTCAATACATGACTAATCTCAACGGATGAGTACTGTCAACACGCGACTATTTTTGTTATTTAATATATTTTATAAAAATTATGGTATCTATCGTTTGATTTCAAATCAGACTCCAACCGTAAATTAGTAAGAGAACGATTCCCTAAATATTAACCCCGAAGGCCGAAACCAACATCAGATCAATATCCAGGAGACCACTCATCTTATCTATTTTCCAGTTAGTTTCTAATTTTATATATGATAAAGATGTAAATTTTATTGTTAAAATGTTTCGGTCAACACATGACTAATCTCAACGGATGAATACTGTCAACACATGAACCTTTATTTTATAATATTCTTTATCTTTCCAATTGGAATGAGTCCCAATCAATTACCATATAATGTTAATTATATGGATTTCATACAACACATGTATATAATAGCAACGATAAATAATCGACCATCATCCAAAGTGCACTACACTGTATAAGCATCAAATATAGAAATCTAACGCTTATAACAGCCTGTCAATCAATTGATCGACATACAGCTAATTATTGGGATTAGTGTATGTCATATATTATCCCAATACCCATGTGGGGTTTCAAATCAACAAACACAGATTTTATTTGTGAAGTTGGGCGATATGTAAAATTTATCGTCCCAATCAATATCAGTCAAAGGTGTATATAAACAAATCGTCCGACTCATTTATATTTATTCATTTCATTTTAAATACATGTTAAAAATTCTATTTTTAACTATAAAATATTTTATTTTATTTCACATCACACAATCAACTACACATCAAAATCAAACAAACAAACAAGTCGTCCATGGTCTGTGGACGACGGGTGTCGGGTGCTACTAAACACCGTCTGCATCCTATTATATATTTTTAACTAGAAAATGAAATTTAAAGTGAGAAGTTCTCACCGACTAGCTAATCCAAACGTCACGACTCTTCTTATGTAGAAGTCTTCGCTGTTCTCTCCTTTTGTCACTCTCGTTGTCCGTAGCCACTACATATATAAAAATCACATTTTTATATTGTTGCTATGTATATAAAAACCACATTTTTACACCGCTACTATATAGATAAAAATTCTATTTTTATCTCTACTTCATATATAAAGATCGAATTTTTATATCATCGCTATAAAAGTCACATTTTTGTTTCAACATATATATAATAAAAATCAGATTTTTATTTCGCTACATAAATAAAGATAATATTTTTATATTCTCTATTATATAAAAATCATATTTTTAATACTTCTACTTTATAAAAATTATATTTTTATATTTCACATATGATAAAAATCATATTTTTATTATTTTTATAATATAAAAATCATATCTTTCCTACTTCAAAGATATAATCTTTTTCCTTAACAAAAATTTGATCTTTCCTATAACCAAAATCATATTTTTCCTTTGTCATACCAATTAAAAATCATATCTTTTTTAGTATAAAAATATACTTTTCTTTTTCCTTCTCCTTTAAAAATCATAACTTTTATTTGCTATTCATTATAAAGATAGTCTAGTTTTTTTTTCACTAACAAACACATAAAAATCGGATTTTTTTTCATCATATAATAATTAAAAAAAACTGCGAATGAAATTCAAATTGGAACACATACTTCGAATCGAGCAAAGAGGAGGCGGAAGTGCTGTGTGGCGGTGCTGGAGTAGTGCTCGTCAGAGCAGGGACTGGCGCAGGCGGGTCTCGATCCTCGCGGTGGTGGCTCTGCATGTCGGTGGCGCTCCAGCTTCGTGGGGGTACGGGTTTTAGGGTTTGCATCGATTGAGGGGGTTCGGGGCTTCGTTGCTGCTGCGGGGGAAGAGAGAGGCGATCGACGGAGGGCGGCGCTCCCTCTATGGCGGCGCGGTGGCGGAAGAAGAGGGGGGACAAGGACAGACGCTGTTTCTTTTTTTTTCTAAACTTAATTCTGAACGGGGAAAGAGAAAGTGAGAAAAAAGGGGTTTTATAATTATTTATTTATATTTAATAGTGTCCATAAAGTTGAATTTTAATTCCGACCTCAAAACGAGACCCAACGACTGTCGTCCCTAGCGTATTACCCCCATTCCGAACACAATGGGATATGCCGCGTAGGCCAATTCGACCGTTTCGAACAGTTTTGATTTGAATTAAAATATAAATATTTATATATTCAATTTAAACGCACATTTCAATTTATCGGGGCCACATACAGTCTCTAAAAATTCCAGAAAAATTATATCTGGTTTCATATTGTCTATACGGTCCTAACAAAACTAATTTCGTCAATTTCTGAGACCGTTTGAAAAATGGCCATTTTCCAGTCGATTAAAATCAATTGAAACCGGTCAAACGTGTTTTCTTTTGCCACGCTCACATATTGATTCGAAAAACTATGAAATTTGAAACCTAGCAATAACTTGACATCACGGATCCAACAAAAGTGGTTTCGTCGAAATCCGAGGTCGTTTGCAAAATTCCCATTTTAAGGGCCTGAATTCCATAGCGACTATTCTGAAATTTCAACTGGACATAACTTCTGATCCCTGCTATAAAATTTTGATTTTTCGGATTCGTTAGAAAGATATCCTCAATTAGATTCCATTATTTTTGGTTTCGCTAAAATCCGGTTTATTTTGCACCCGGTACATTCATTTGAAATTTGAAATCGAATTATCGAACTACCGCGCCATTTTCAATTCCTTTTATAATTAAAATAAAATTTTATATTCTAACGATGATGCATATAAATATATACGTTCGAATTCTATTCAAAATAAATTTCTCGTCGATATTATTTAAAATAAATCATTTTAAATATTCAAAATTCATCAAAATTGCCAAAATAAAAATTTTAAATTGGCTCGCATTTCCGGATTGTTACAATTATGACGAGCAATGTACTCGGATCCCAAAAATATAATAATACTGGTAGATTAACTCATATTTTGAAACTTCAAAATGTTGATTACAGGGTGCAAAATACTCCAAATAAAAAGTTGCTTATTTAATTAATTAAAAATTACAGTAAAATTCTAAAAATTAAATTATCGTTATGTCTCAAAAGAACCTTGTCTAAATACAAACATGATCTCTAGTTATATCGAATAAACCGATACGGTCGATAAACGATTCTATAGCGACTATTTCAAAACTTGATTTGGACATATCTCAAAATCTACATGACGAAATCTTGATTTTTCTCTTCCAATAGAAAGATATATTCCACCAGCTCCACACGTTTCTTGTTTCACAGAAATTCGGCTTAAAATGAATCATGTACATTCAGTTGAAGTTCAAATCGCCAAATTACGAACTGCAGCGCCATTTCAAGCTCGATTTTAATTATAATATAATTATACGTTCAAACTGTCGTTCAAATAATATATTCGTTATTCTAATTCAATTCTAAACTGAATTATATATCACAGATGATCCAGTTCACACCATATCGCCATTTCAGCCAATTCTGATTATTTCAGAATTAAATATATTATTTAATTTATTATTTTAATTAAATATTCATCATTATTTAATTCCATGACCATTAAATTCACTATATCACTATTTATATAATTAAATAAATTAATTATAATACCTCTGCCAATGTGGGTCATTACAATCTTCCCCACTTAAAATAATTTCGTCCTCGAAATTGCTAAGGTAGAGAACGACCCTATCGACTGGTTAGAACATATTTGTTCACTTCTTAACTTCAGTTTCAACTGAACCAATTTAATTTCAATTAAATTATTAATTAATTCTTATCAACGAAAATTTTCAACGCCTTAACTCTTTGAAAAATTTCGCTAGCACCTCCTTTGTACTGGTCAATACGTCAAACTCCAACTCGCCTCTCTGGGCCATCTCCATCCCAAAAGAAAATCAAAGAGCCAAGCGGCTTGCCAATTCGGCTCATAAATCTAATATCCAATAGAAATATAAACTTGTACCTTTTGTCGGCATATCATTATATCATTTCCACCTGTTATCAATTCAGCGGATACAAGGGTCATCCCAATCAGATTCCAATCTGCTTTTATCTACAACACAACCATTTGCTTATATCCAAGCCAAATATCTTCAACTCGAGTTTCTTCTCGATTCCCAACTCTTAACATGATTATCACATTACACTTCAAATTTGAATCTCACAATCCAATTTGTCTTGATATCATTCTAATTCAATCTCAGTTACCACTTTACTGGCTTTACTTTAATTCAATTTTGCTTTCACAAAATTTCTGTTAAATTTGTTTTTAATTCAAACAGTCTTTCCCTGGGAGTTTTCAAACAGTTTACTCTTTTCAAAAATCAAATTTTCCTTTTGAACATGTCACTGAGCCTTTAATTAATATTCCATTAGTTAAATCACTTCTCTATTTCTTTATCAATATTTGTTAACCAAATATTTTCAATAACCATATTGGCCTTTTATGTTATTTGGAAAACATTTCCGAATATCGCCTTCCTTTATTTTCTAAACTTTAGAAAATATATGCTATTTATAATTGGAAAATATTCCGATTACTTATCTCTTTTCCGATCTCGTTTATTTCTATACTTAGGAAATATTCTATATTATAGTTCAAAGCTTACACTTATTTGGTTAAAACGGATGTTGTGTAAAACATCGTTACGACAACCCAAATACTATATTCAACTAACTCTTATTCAACATTGATCTTCGAGCCTGAAATCTTACTATTTATTTGTTAATAATGAAATCAATCAAGTTGGGGTATAACTACCTCTCAGACCTTGACTGAATAACATTTATAACGTCAAAACAGATATGATTACTTACTCGGATAATCAATACCATACAACTACTTATTCACCTTTAAACACGTATACACTTCCTCTTTCTATTCTTACGAGATTTTATTCCTACACTTCCTTTTTGATTCTACTATTTTATTTTTAAGTTCGCTTCCTTATCGACTTCTATATATATTGATATATAGAATCCTAGTGATCATATTTTCTTAAAAATATTCTAACTCCTTAAATTCCCGGAAAAATTCGCCATAACCTCCTTTGTACTAGGAGCATCGGGATATTTCAAATAGCCTCCCATGGCCCTCACCAATCCAAAAGAAAAAGAAAAAACCAAGCAGCTAGCCGATACGGCACATAAAATCTCATATATGAATTAAATACATATCCTTTCGTCGAGCATTCTATTTATATACCTACATACCATATCCATACCTATCTCATGTATATTTATACCTGGCCAATCTATTTTAACTATACCTGATCGTTTTAACTCAATTCGTTAATTAACTCTTTAGTCTATTTCACTTTTATATTTGAACATGACATGTTCAAATATATTTTAACTTGCTTATTAACTAATTTGAATCCAAATTTCAAATTTGAGTTCTATATTCGATTTCGAATATCCTTTTACAAATCCAATTCACCTTTCAAAGTTCAACTTCAAATTCCAAACTCGATTAACTAATTCCTCTTCGACTTAGTTAATTCTATTCAAATTTTATATCACTTCTATTATTCAAATCTATATATCGAATTCTATTCAAATTCTATATATCAAATTCTATTCAAATTCTATATATCAAATTCTATTCAAATTCTATAGTTTAAATTCCATTTGAATTCTATATTCAAATTCTACATATCCAAATCTTATATTTGAATTCTTTTATATTTTCTATATTCAAATTCTAAATCACTTCCATTGAATTTCATATATTCAAACTCCCTTTGAATTTCTATTTTCAATTTCTATTTCAATTCCATTGAATTTCATATATTCAAACTCCCTTTGAATTTCTATATTCAATTCTATTTCAATTCCATTTTGAAATTCAACACAACTTGTCTTTCCCAAAACAAATTCAAAACAGTATCTCTGGTAGTAATTCGTCACTTACAACTCGAAAATGAATACTGATGATGCAGCTGTCATCATCGAAATCTATTTTCCAGCGATCGAAGTGAGTTCAATACTATAAAACCATTTCTAAACATTTCCACTTTGAAATTCATTTCAAAATATAATTCACACTGCTTGTAAAACAATTTAAAATCTCCTAGGATCTTAAATTTTCCTTATTTTTAATCCAAATTCATTTACAAACACTTATCCAATTCTCCAGAGTTTTAACTCAATTTCTAGTTTAAAATTTCAGATTCAACTCATCTGATTTCACGTATTTCACTTATATGAATTCTGATTGGTTATTTACATAATCATTTAATTTACTCGATTATAATAACAACCAATATATCCAATATATTATAATTTTGATATATATATCTTCTCTATATCAAGATATACCTTGGGTAAACTTATTTTAATTTACCCTCTTTTCAAAACATATCGTGCCGACCCATCGTATTCGAGAGTTTATAAATACCTACCGACACAGTGGATCAAAATGATCGACCAGAACCCATAAACAACTCAACCAATGAATCTCCACAATATAAAACAATTTTTATATCCAATACAAATACGTTCGCTCGTATATATACACACAAACTCAATCTAGGGTATTACTAACCCTATCTCTACCGAGTCACGCCATAGAGCCAAGGTAATTCACTTAACTTAAGCTCTGATAGCAACTGTAATGACCCGGGTTTTTTCGATGTTTGGTTAGTCGTCATCGTGTTTATGTCGATAACCAAAGTCGTCAAAAACCCGGGTCATTACAAGCATTGTAAAACATATACGAACATATAATATAGTCATTTAGCATGCAAAATGTAAAATAACAAAAGATTAATATGGCTAGATTTGAGTTTCTTAATTATAGTTCTAGTTCAGGCACAAATTTAGATTTTAACCAAAAAAGCTAAGATCTCGGACGATATTCCAGTATTTCGTCTTGGTCGATATATCGTTCGATATTGCAATATCTCGGGTGATATATTCGAAAGGAGATTTTGAGTGATATTTGCTGTTTCGTTTTGGAAGGAGCCCAACACGAGATCTCGGAGGAGATCTCGGGCGATATTTACGAGATTTGAAACAGTGGATGAAACACCTACTAGAGAATAGGTGTATGCCTACAAGTGAAGTATGTGAAACTGTGAGTGAAGCAGTTTTGGTTTTTTGTCATTCAACAAGCAAAGGAAGAAGAGTCGCAGCTCTACCTTGTTGGGGGGATGACAGGTATTGAGGGAGGGTCCATATGAACAGATCAAGAGGGTCCCTCAAAGAAAAACAAGAGTAGTTGATGATTAAAGTATCAATCAACATGAAACAGTTGAGCATATCCAACCAGATACAGATGAAGATTGAGACCGAGATCGTCTATGCAAAGACGTTTAAGACAATGAGAATCCTAGTTCTTTATTTGCAAACTAGATATTACCACTTCTAGTTTGAGGGAGGGTGTTAGAAGTTGTGTTTGAATGGGTCTTGCTAATTAAGTTGAGATGTACTGAGTCCTATGCTTGCATAGTAGTTGGATCCTACTATTATGTTATATTTTTAGCTGTAACTGCCTGTATATATCTTGGCTCTATTCAATCAACAAAGTAACATAGATTTCTTTGTCTTTTTATCTCCAATTTTCCCAACAGATCAGAAATATGGTGGAGTGATGTTTGAAGAAGCTGTGCGGAACAGTTGCGTGGATATGGTTCGTGAGTTAGAGGAATGAAAGCAGGAAGTACCGTGTACCATGTATATGTTAAAATGGAGTAATGTGGGCGATAGCATGGAACGGGTTTAGAAATAAATACAGTAGGAATATTGAGTAAGTACGTGAATAGAACCATGTTGGAGGGAAGCATGAGGGGAAGCATGTTGTGTTTCGGGTAGTGTCAGCAAGTTCAGTATACATGGGAATACGAGTTTCAGTAATGAATGCTCAATGGAGAAGAAAAAAAGTGGTGTGGTTTTGGTTGTCATGGGACGACGTTTTATTTGGGGTAAACCCATTTGGAATAATAATAATAACAAAAACAGTAAAGAAATGACGGTTACTGGAGGGTTGATTGGGGCATGTAGTTCGTGTGACAGCAATAACAGGAGAGAAGAAGCAGTAGTACACTATTATGTGAACTTGTTCAAAGCTAGTTCATCATTTTATATGAAGGTGCAGAAGTAAACAACTTTGGAAGGAAAGCCTGTATAGCAGCATGCGGTTTAACATGAAGTATGGCAAGTTGCAGAAGTTGGGCCTGGTAGTTGATGCGTAAATGAAGGAATTGAGTTCACACCTGTAGACTATCTAATCAAGTGAGTACTTTAATAAGCCAAATTAAGTTTAATATATGACTAGGTAGTTTTAACTTGCCTAAATAATATATGGTGGCCTGAGAATCATGTATATGCCCATTCGACAGTTTTGTGCCTAACCGTGATATGTAAATGCTTAATCATGATTAAGCACTAAGTTAAAAATATATATAATGTTACGTGTTTTGAGTTTACATGTATGCTTAACCGTAAATTTTTATACGCCTTGCCTAAGTCGTTTTATGATGTGCCTAACTGGAGTTTTCATATGTGTACGTAAAGAAATATTTGGTTGGTAACAAATATACTTAGTTATTAATACACAAAGTTGCTGGGAAAATGTTTAGTTCATGCATAATATTAAATAAACAGTATACATAGCATGTGTCTCCTAGAAAGTAAAATATGCCTAATTGAAATTTTTATAATGTATGTTTGAAATTTAGGATTTAAAATATAATTTAATTATTAATAATATTAGATTTAACAGTGTTTTTAAAACGCTAAAATTTATTTATAAACTATTATAAATAGCATTAGTTTAAATACGGAATATCTTATAAATTATAACTGTGTCATACGTACATAGAATCATATCCAAACAAAGAGCATTGGACCCAAATCAACGGACTTAAGATTTTGGAACGGGAACAGATGCAGTGAACGCAATTGGAAGCTTGTGAAACGACTGTTTTAACGACGATTGAGACCAAGGTGAATTCAACTCACTTAGTTTATCCCGCTTATATTTTTATAAGCCAGTTTTTTATTTTTGTGTGCAGTGTTTGCTAATGGCTGATGATTTGATGAATATTTGCTTGTTTGTAGAATATTTCTGATATTCATCGATTAAATCAAACGTTTGTTTAATTTAATCAAATTAAATCGTTATTTTTAACGATTAGATTCCAAACGAGGTAATGGTTACGTTTATGACTATATAAACATATTAAATAAGTAATTGGGTATTTGAATGGACATTATAAATTGATTATTGACTGTTATTAGTTGAACCGTTTATTTCGGTTTACAATGATAAATATTTTATCGTATTGAATTTGAGGTAACCCATTTTGATGCAGGGAAGGACAAGTTGGAGGGATCCAACCGGATTCCTCAAATATATTGTTTATATTCATATTATATGGTCCATTTAACCAGTATGATTGATTTATTATTGATCATTGAATTAAAAATTCAACATTTGTTTATTATTAACCAATGGATAATAATTGTAACAACCCGAAATTTCTGAACCAATTTAAAATATTTATTTTAGCTATTTTAATGGGTTTTGAATATTTAAAATGATTTATTTTAAATAATAACAACTAAAAATCTATTTAAATCGAAGTAGAACTTATAAATTTATTTTAATTATAAAATGAACTCGAAATGGTGTGGTAGTTTGAAAATTCGATTTTTAATTTCAAATGAATATACAAAATTCAATATAAATCAGAATTGGACGAAACAAGTAACGTTAGGATTGAATTAACTATATCTTTCTAACAAATGTAAAAAATTGAGATTCCATCTTATAAATTAAAAGTTATGTCCAGCTTAAAATTCGAAATAGTCACTATGGAATTTATATATATGTTTTTATAATATATATAGCCCTTAAAAAGAGCCATTTTGCAAACGACCTCCTTTTTCAACGAAACCACTTTTTTTGGATCTGGAATGTCAAATTATAGTCAGTTTAAAATTTCATAATTTTTGGAATTAATATGTGAGCATGGTAAATTTAAACGCGTTTTGTAAATTCAATTGAATTTTAAAAGCTAATAAAAAGGCCATTTTTCGAATGGTCTCCAAGTCCAACAAAATTAATTTTGTTAGGACTGTATCGTCAAAACGTAGCTAGTTTTCAAAATTCATAATTTTTGGAGTTAGTATGTGGCCCCGGTAAATTAAAATGTATATTCAAATTCAATATTGACTTTTATATTGGATTATATTTTAATTTTGATAAAAAACTGATCGAAACAGTCGAATTGACTTACAAAACATATCCCATTGTGCTCAGAACGGGAGTATTTAGTTAGGAACGACAATCGTTGGGTTTGATTTGGAGTTCGGACAAAAATTGATTTAATTAGAGAATTAAATAAAATAGAAAGAAGGACAAACTTTGTCGAAAAATTAGGCGGAAGGACACCAAGTTTTATTCTCAGTATGAAGGACAAACTTTGAACCAATATTAAGCTGAAGGAAAATGCCAAATGTAATTAGCATTATATTCAGTTTTTTACACTGCACGAAAATGCTAGTTTTATCTAGCATTATTCAGTTTTACACTGCAGAAAATGCTAATTACATTTAGCATTTTCCTTCAGCCTAATTTTCTTCAAAGTTTGTCCTTTAGGCTAAAAATAAAACTTGACGTCCTTCAGACCAATTTTTTTTCAAAGTTTGTCTTTATGCCTATTTTCCACTAAAATAAATGTATAGTATATATACCCCCAAATTATACCAAAACCCTAATTCCCTTCCACAGAAAAACCGTGCCACCACTTCGAAAAGTAGGGCTGAAATGCTCTAAATTTCTTCCAACGTTTTCGCAAAATCCACACAATGTTTTCCAAAATTTCAAAAAGCTAAATCGATCGTGTAAATGTGATCTTCAATTTGATCTGGGTATGATGGAATTTTGTTGAGAATCGGGTTCAAATTTTGGCATCAAAGGACCGGTGTTCGAATCCGTTTTCACAGAGAAGGGTGTGTGCTCGCTCGAAGATGTTCATGTCGATGGTGGAGCAGGCAACAGCGGTTCTTGTGGAGGGGTTGGATCAAGGTCTGGGTGCCTCGAATGGCGTGCGCAGAAGGGGATTAACGATGAAGAATGGGTTCGTTGTTTTCATCGTGAACGAGAAACCTGGGGAAGAAGGCGTGTTTTTTTTTAATTAAGGGTGATTAATTTTAATTAATTATTAATTATATTAAGTATGTAATTAAAGTGTTAATATTTAAACTGCTATATTTTTTGCATACGAACAAGGAATTCAACAAACTTGGGTCCGTTGGAATACAATTGATGAGTAATTCACAATGGAACTGACCAGAACGGAAATGGAGCAAATTAGAAAATGTGGCAAACTTGAACTCGATTACTATTAAAACCATCGCCAAATAAAGACTTGCGGAGTGGAACCTAAAGTGAGAACTCTTTCACTAAAATTTTGTACAGTTATTTATTTTATAATTGAATGTATATATTGTCATTATTGATTTTTATCTGTTGTGTGTGACATTGCTTGAGTTCAACACTTGAACTATTCATGACTCATTTGCATAAGAAGCGTTGTTTGAATATACGACACCCATATTTTAAACAATGTGGATAAACGCTTTGTGGTTGATGAAATGAGATGTAAATATCTATTTATAATTTAAACAGTGAAGATTGGGTAAGTAGAAAAATAATTCAAACCGAATTAGAATTGGTCAAATTTATTAACCAATTATTTATTTGAATCGACTGTTGTTGTTTGAAAACCCCACAAGGGTATAGGGATGATATTTGACATACATTAATCCCAACAGTTAGATATATGTCAATCGATGGGTTAACAGACTGTAATGAGCATTATTTATTTATTTCAATGCTTATACAGTTGTAGAATGCACTCTGGATGATGTTTAAATGTGTAATGATTATTTATCATTATTGTGGAATACATGCGATGTATGAAATCCATATAACTGAAATTATATGGTAATTGATTGAGTCACATTCTGATTCAGAATATGAACGAATATTTTAAAATAATATTCAATGAGAATTAAATTATGATTTTGATGTCCGAATTTGGATGGACATGAAAATATTGAAATATTCATAACTGAAATAAATATGAAGTCGGGTTAAGTAGATATACGCTATTTTTAACTCGAACGGATTTTTATATCGATTTTATTCATTTTTATAATGAATATCGAAAAGAATTGATTTCAAAATTTGATATTTTGAAAATATTATCGTTATAATATTATAATGATATAGAATATTCAATTTTGATTTAAAATTGAAAATGAAGTTGAAATCGTTTGAAAATGAATTTATAAACGATTTGTAAAATACGTTTTATAAGAAAATCGATGATATATATATTATATATATTTAAATGGCCTGAATAGAATGCGCCGCGCAGCGACCGTTCGCGAATTTCGACCATTAACTTCAAATTAATGTAACGGGAGATCCGACCGTCTGATCCTCCTAAAGCCGGAATCGTTCGGTTCGTATCGAAAAGATCTTTCCAACGAATATAAGGGATTTACATTTGTACTGTTAGATCTTGAAATATATCCAAATCAATTTTTAGAAAAGGTCACTATGAGTGCAGTTCGGTGGCCGTTATTGGAAACCAACCGTAAGGGCCTAAATAAAATGATTAAAAATATGGAAAAATTGGAAAAAATCATAATTAATGATTTGGAATGATTTTGGATGAAATATTCCAAGTTTTGAAAAAATAAAAGATATTAACTAGAATAATAATCCAATGTTTTTAAATAAAAAAATTGGATTTGTAAATGGTTTTGGAAATAATCAGAATTTTCCAACGAATAAATTGGAATGGATTTGAATGGAAATCATCTTGGGAATATTTCGATATTAGATAGTGATTATACAGATATTGTTGAGGAATTTGGAAGATATATATATATTGTTATTCCGAATACGATATCCGTTGGTTTCAGTATTTGATATTGAATATAAGCTGATATAATTTCTATTCAGAGCCATGTATTTAATATCAAATTGGATTTTGGGTTGTCGTGAATGGTGTCTTAAATAACACTGTTCTTAAACCCAGTTGAGAAAGAATAAATCTTTTAATCAAGATTTAGAGAAGTTTACCAATTAATTTATTTAATTTTAGATTTTGGGTTTATCGTGAGCGATGTTTTAAATAACATTTGTTCTTTAACCAAATTAATGGTGAAGATTTGATTTGGAATTTATAACCTTTTAATTAAGATTAATGGAACTTTTCCAAAGTATAGTTTTCCAATTTAATATATTAAATTCGAATTGAATGGAATTCGATTTGGTAATAATCGAGATGGGCTTCTGTGAATGTAGACCGTTACTATATACGGAATTAAAAAGGCTTTGCCGTTATTCCATTTATATTATTAGTCCAATACGGAAATTTATATCAATTATATATTGATCTCTTTGCCGTGAAGATTCCATAGTTTATGAAATATGATTTTGGGTTTATCGTGAATGATGTTTTAAATAACATTAGTTCTTTAACCCAAGTAAAAACAGGATTTATTTCCTAAGTTGAATAATAATTAAACAATGATTTTTGAAGATTAAAACTAAGACGGAGTTTTAATAAATCTTTAATTATATTGGAATGTTAATATGGTAATTAAATTTGCCAAATTTGAGAAGTGTTCAAAAATGGAGTATCACCAGTTTTACTTCATGTGATAGTTAGATCTTTAATTAGATTTGAACCTTAAATGGTAATTGAATTTACCAATAACACAGTGCGTGTTAGATATGGAGTACTACCAGTTTTGCTCCATCGGATAAATAGGTTGGGATTGGAAAAATGAAATAAATGATTACTTCGGTAAGGCTCGATAATCCCGACTAGTTTGACAAACCTTAATTTGGTTTAAAGTTGTGAAAGATAATACAAAATCTTTTGAAATGGTTATCAAGATAAGATTTAAACAAGAGGTTTAAATGAATTAAATCTTTGATAAGATTTATGGGAATAATTCCCAATGTAAAGAATATTTGAATAAAAAAATATCATGGAATGGAATAAGGCGTATGATGTGTTTTTATAGCAATTGATTATAAGATACGCTAGTTATTTGGGAAGACTGGGTTTAACCCATTATGAATAACTGATATGACAATTAAAAGTCAAAGATATTGAAGACGGTTGAAACGACCCAAACTCGCCCTTACGGGAAAGCCCGAATTGAGTTGAGAACATGACAAATCAGAATGCAACAGAAGAACATTTCATTGTCTATTACAACAATTTACATCAGAGTACAAGAATGTAACAGAGTATGAATAAATATTACACATTGGAAAATATCAGAGATTTAAAATTACAATGCAGCGGAAAAATAATAATGCATAACACAACTGAAAGAAATACATGGATACAGAGCTTTCTGAATATAGGTCCAGCTTTAAATCTAGGATCCTGTTAATATAATATCTGCAAAACCCAATTACTAGCTGCCTGTGTGGAAAATAGAGGCACCTAGAGTTTAGGTTAAAACAATAAACTCCAGGTCAGTCATGTGATTGGTGTGAGAACTCAAACAGTTATTTAAAACTTTACTTTAAAAATAAAATAAATCAAGGGACCACGCCGTATAACACAGAACGGGTTTCCTCCTAAGAATACCAGTGCATAAAACAAATAGCACAATGCTTTTTGGAAAAATGGAGCTATTATAAGACTCAGGTCCCATCACACAATGCAACGCATGCCGGAGGATAGAGTTTTCCCCTATAATAGCCAAACATGCTCGGTACGTTTAAAACAAATCATTTTGATATTACTATAAGTGTATAGGTTCAAAATGACCTTAAATATAAATGTATCAATCGTAGACGGTGTAGTATCCCATGCTACTATGTCACCATACTAGGCTCTACAATCAAAACCGAAATGTCACGTATTGGAAGTTGGATTTCCATCATGAACCAAGGCAAGGGATCGTCCTTACCCATTCGAGACAATCTAGCCCATGTCTTAAGATTCAGCCGCAACTGCACCTGGATCCACAGGGCTGGTCCACACATACGTTAGTGGGTTATAATTCTTGAGCAATACATTTACCTGCCCTACGAGGCGTAAGTCTGGTCAGTATGTCGACTAGACCCATCCATCGGCCCCGTAGTGACTGATATATCTGAGGCGCCTCGCTTTCCATCATCTACATAAGTAAAAATGTCTGGGCTCCATACCATGACACCACTCCTAGCTAGAAAGAAACACATGTTATCCCTGGATCCTCTCCCGTTTCTGGTTCATACCGGGGTGTGAGGCTCGCGAATTAATGCTATACACAAAGATATGCTATTTAAAGTCGTACTTTGATCATCAACCACAAGGCCCTGCTTTTCAACAAAAGCCTTGATTACATGCATCTCAGTATGCCACACAGGAAATTCATGCCATGTGACTGATGTCTATCGATATATAACCTCTAAGCTCGTACGCCTTATAGAAGGGTGCTAAGCAACAGAATAAATTCTACACCACCAAACAGATATATATTTAATAGAGATCAATCAACACAGAATAAAATCCAATGTCAGACACACAACCATTTACTAGTTCGTTCTGGGTCTGAACGAAATCGGAGGCACGTTATTCCTCATCCCATATGTCCAATACAGGAGAGAGGTCCCTGCATATCCGGTCGATCTCCAAGTACGTCAGGACGATCACCACTTATTACCTTGTCTTGGGTGTACAGTCCAATCAAGACATCAGTAATCATCCAAATGATGTCAAGACCTCCGGTCTTCAACCACCGTCTTCATCATCGACTTATCTTCGAATCAGTTATTTAGAATGGGATAAACCCGGTCTTTCCGAACAGCTCGTGTATCTTATAAACAAGTGCTATAAAAACACAGCATATGCCTCATTCCAATCCAGAGTATTCTTTTGTCCAAATATTCTTTTCACAATTTGAACCAAATTAAGGTTTTCCAAACTAGTCGGGATTAGCAAACCTTACCGAAGTAATCATTTATTTTATTTCCCAATCCCAACCTATTCATCCCATGGAGCAAAACTAGTAGTAGTCCATTTCTGACATCACTGCGTTATCGGTAAAAACTAATTACCATTTCACACTTAAATCTAATTAAAGATTTAACTATCGCTTGGAGTAAAACTGGTGATACTCCATTCTCGATCATTTCCCAAATTTGATAACTTAAATTATCACATTCTATTTTCAATCTAATTAAAGATTCAATAAAACTTCACTTAGTTTTAATCTTCCCAAAAATCAATATTAATGATTATTTAACTTTGGTAAATCAGACATGCCGCATCAACAATCTACATCATACCGTTGATCTTTGCCGATATATAACCTCTGAGCTCGTACGTCTCAGAGAAGAGTGTTAAGCAAGTGAATAAATTCTCCACAACAAAACAGATATATATTTAGCAGAGATCTACAAATACAGTTCGAAATACAGTGTTAGACATGTAATCCTATCTTTAACTCAGTTAAAGAACTAATGTCATTTAAAACACAGTTCACGATAAACCCAAAATCACATTCCATTAATTATGGAATCTTAACGGAAAAACAGATCAATATATAATCGATATAAATTTCCGTATCTGACTAATAATATTAATGGAGTAACGACAAAACCTTTTAAATTCCATACATATTAACAGTCTTCCTCCACAAAAGCTCACTTCGATTATTACTGAATCAAATTCCATTCCAAATTATTTTATTAAATTGGCAAACTTTACTTTAGAAAATTCCATTAAATGTTAATAAAAAGATTTATAAATACAAAATCACATTTCACTGTTAATTGATTTAAAGAACAAGTGTTATTTAAAACACTATTCACGATAAACCCAAAAAATCCCATTCTTTTATTCAATTCCAATTAAATATTAATTAATTGGTAAACTTCACTAAATCTTAATTAAAAGATTTATTCTTTTCTCAACTGGGTTTTTTAAGAACAGTGTTAATGAAGACACCATTCACGACAAATCCAAAATCCAATTTAATATTAAATACAAGACTCTGAATAGAAATTATATCGGCTTATATTCAATATCAAATTCTAAAACTAACGGATATCGTATTGGGAATAATGATATCTGTATCTTCCAAATTCCCATAACAATATCCGTATAACCACAGAATCCAATATCGAAATATTCCAAAGATTTTTTCCACTTTAATCCATTCCAATTTATTCATTTGAAAATTTTTGTTATTTTAAAACCATTTCAAATCCAATTTATTTCTCTTAAAAATATTGGATTATTATACTAGTTAATAACTAGTTCATTTTGATTAAAATATATTTTTATCTTTTCAGACGTGGAATTTTTCATTCGAATTCTTTCCAAATCATTTATTATGATTTTACACAAATTATTAATAATTTTAATGATTTTATTAACGCCCTTTCAGTCGATTTCCTTAAATGGTCATCGACCTGCACTTACAACGAGCTTTTCCAAATTTTAATTTGGACATAATTCCAAATACAATGGTTAGATTTTGAATCTCTTATATTTATTGGGAAGCCCTTTTCGATACGAACCCAACGGCTCCAGTTTTAGGAGAATTTGATGGTCGGATCTCCCGTAATGTCAACTCGAAGTCAATGGTCGAAATTCGAGAACGATCGCAGTACGACGCGTTCTATTCAGGCCATTAAATATATAATATATATATTATATATTTCGTCGATTTCAACTTAAAACATATTTTATAAATTGTTCTAAATTCGTTTTAAAGACGATTCCAGCTTCGTTTTCAATTTTAAACCGAAATTGAATATTCCATATCATTATAATATATAAATGATAATATTTTCAAAATATTAGATTTTTACATTATTTCCTTTTTGATATTCATTATAAAAATGAATGAAATCGATATAAATATGGTTCGCATCAAAATGGCGCATATCTAATCAATACGGCTTTACATATTTTAATCTTTTCGTGTCCATCCAAAATCGGATATTAAAATCAGATTTTAATCCTTTATTGAATATTATTTTAAAACATTCCTTATTTTAAAATATTCATTATTTTAAAAAATTCGTTCTTTCCGAATTGGAATCAGACACAGTAAATTACCATATAATGTTATTTATATGGATTTCATACATCATATGTATACAACAACAATGATAAACAATCAACCATCATCCAGAGTGCACTACACAACTGTATAAGCATTAAATATAAATAATTAATGCCTATAACAGTCTGTCAACCAATCGATTGACATACAACTAAACAATTGGGATTAGTGTATGTCAAATATCATCCAAATACCCATGTGGGGTTTCAATCAACACACATAGATTTTATTTGTGCAGTTGGGCGATGTGTAAAGTATATCGTCCCAATCAATATCAGTCAAATGAGTGTACGTGAACAAATCATCCGATTTGTAAATGAATATTTATTTTCACTTCAGGAGAATTTTATGATGTTCATATATACGTTAAAATTTATATTTTAACGATAAAATATTTTATTCAACAAATGAATATTTCATATAGTTCATTTATACAATTAAAATGATATTTTTATTGTTCTAACATATTTTAGAAAATTTTGGCAGCGTAACGGCGCGATACTAGAACCGGAATAAGGTCTAGCCTTATCCCTCGCCTAATACTGGCTCGCGCCATACACATACCAATTCCAATCAATTCAGTTCACATCCCAAATCAAATTCAACAAATTTCATAATAGGGATGCCAAATCCTTCTAAATACCAATCAATCAAATAAAATAAACAACCAAACATCCATGGTTTCAATCAAAGGTGTCGGGAGCTATTAAGCTCCGTCTGCATCCTAGAATATAATAACTTGATTAAAAGTTAAGTGAGAAAATGTTCTCACCTTTTGTTTCCACTCCGTCAATCTTTATGGGATGGTTTAGATTTGGATTTGTTCCAGTGCGTAGTGTTCTTCACCTTGATTCCATCGAATTCTATTCCATGCGATTTATAATAAAAATCATATTTTTAGCATGCTATTATATATATAAATCAATTTTTTACCCTGCCATTATATATATATATATAAAAATCCAATTTTTATCATGTTATTATATATATATAAATTCCAATTTTATCATGCTATTATATATATAAAAATCCAATTTTATCATGCTATTATATATATAAAACTCCAGTTTTTATCATGCTATTATATATATAAAAATCCAATTTTTATCATGCTATTATGTATATGAAGTCCAATTTTTATCATGCTATTTTATATATAAAAATCCAATTTTTATCATGATATTATATATATAACTCCTATTTTTATCATGCTATTATATATATAAAAATCCAATTTTTATCATGCTATTGTATATAACAAAATCCAATTTTTATCAAGCTATTATATACATAAAATTCCAATTTTCATCATGCTATTATACACATAAAACTGAAAATTAAATTCAAATTGGAATTCACTTACATTGAATCGGCTCACGAGGTGGAGCAAGGGAGCATCGGGGTGTTGGATATCGTCGACGATCGTGGCAGGGCAGTGGGGGATGGCGGTAAGGCCTACAGTGGTGGCGCGGCTAGGGTTTTAGGGGCATGGCCTTTGAATTGAAGACGGAGGGGGGTTTCTTGTGTCGGAGGGAGGGAGGAGAAGGACCGACGACGACTGGGGGAAGGAGAGGCCGGCGGTGGTCAGCGCGACGCTGGGGAAGGGGGCGCGACGAGGTGGAAAGGGGGCGATGGGATCTGGAAATCGGGTTTCTTTTTCTTTTTCTTCTTTTTATTTCAAACGTTAACCAATCTGAAGAGAAAAGGGGGTTTAAGGGAAAAGGGTTATTATATATTATATTAATACCCAAAAATACTTGTTTCTCATTCGAACTCTAAATGAGACCCAAGGACTATTACCCCCAACTAAATACCCCCATTCTGAACACAATGGGGTATGTTCGGTAAACCCATTCGACTGTTTCAGTCAGTTTCTCTCAAAATTAAAATATAAAACATTCAATATTGAATTTAAACGTACATTTTAATTTATTGAGGCCACATACTGACTCCAAAAGTTCCAGAAAAATTATATCTATCTTTTTTTTGACGATACGGTCCTAACAAAACTAGTTTCATCGACCGTTTGAAAATGGCTATTTTCCAGTCAACTAAATTCAAACTGAATTGACCAAACGCGTTTAAATCCACCATGCTCACATATCAATTCCAAAAACTACGAAAATTGGAATCTAACAATGATTTGTCATTCCAGATCCAACAAAAGTGGTTTCGTCAAAAACGGAGGTCATTTGCAAAATGGCTATTTTTTAAGGGCTATATATTATATTAAAAAATATAAAAATTCCATAGCGACTATTTCAAATTTTAAATTGGGCATAACTTTCAATTTAAATTTCAAATTCCTTAAAATGATATAATTAAACAGATTCAAATATTTCTAGTTTACTAAAATCCGATTTATTTTGAATCTTGTACATTCAATTGAAATTTGAAATCAATTTTTCAAACTACCACGCCATTTCAGGCTCGTTTTCTAATTAAAATAAACTTATACGCTCTAACTTCGATTAAATTAAATTTCAAATCATTATTACTTAAAATAAATTATTTTAAATATTCAAAATCCATTAAAATAACTAAAATAAAAATTTTAAATTCGTTCTAAAAATCCGGATTGTTACAACAGTGCAAGACCGACGATCTTCACATCAAATGGATTACTACTGATGTCCTAGATTGGTTAGCTCCCAGGGAGGAGTTATAGTGGTAGTTGTTCGGACGTACTTGGTTATCGTTTGGATATGCGAGGGCCTCTCTCTCGTACTGGACGTACGGGACGAGGAATAAGGTGCCTCCAGTTTTGTTCAGACCTAGAACGGACTTGCAAATGGATGGTATGTTTGATGTTATATTCCTTTATTCTATATTCGTTGATCTCTGCTAAGTATATATATGTTTGGTGGCGGAGAATTTATTCTCTTGCTTAACGCCCTTCTTTGAGACGTACGAACTTAGAGGTTATATATTGGTAGAAATCAATTGTATGGATTGACAACGTGACATGCTGAGATGCATAGATCAAGGCTTTTGTTGAAAAGCATAGCCTTGTGGTTGATAGCGTAGATTTGTGTAGCGTTAATTCATGAGCCTCACGCACCAGTATGATGGTGAACTGATGGTTAGGTCTGTATGCTTTTGAGAAGAGGATAGAAACCCTTAGGGTTGTCATGGATTCGGCCGACCGAGATGGGCTGGGTGTGGTCGCTCCATACCTAGTAGGGATAGGGCACATCCCCTGATTTCCAAAAGGATAGAGTAAGCGGTGCTTTCCAATGACCTAGACTTAAGCCGCAGTGATACTTTTTTCATGGATATTGGCGGACGTGCGTTACAGTGTTTTCCAATGACCTGGACTTAAGCCATTGAGTATTGCACTACGTGATCCATCTTTCGAATCAACAGCTGTCATGATGGAAATCCAAACTTTCGATACGAGCTTTACAGTTTTAGTTATAAACCTATATGGCGACATAGTGGCATGGGACGCACATGTTGTCTATGATTGATACATTTATATTTGAAGTTGATTTCTTCACTTATAGTAATAATAAAAGATAAATTTCGTGTACCAAGCATATTTGGCCATTATAAGGCAAAACTCTATCCTCCGGCTTGCATTGCATTGTGTGATGGACCTGAGTCTTATAATGGCTTGATTTTTCTTTTATTTAGCATTGCGAGTTTTGTTTTATGGTATTCATGGGAGGAAACCCGTTCTATGTCATACAGCATGGTCCCGCGATTTACCTAACTTTAAAATAAAATTAATAACTGTTTTTAGTTCTCACACTAGTCCTATGACTGACTCGGAGTTTATTGTTTTCACCTAAACTCTGGGTGCCCATATTTTCCACACGGGCAGCTAGTTGTTTTGGTTTTCGCAGATATTTCTTTTCATAGGATCCTGGATTACAACTGGAGCTATATTCTGAATGCTTTGTATCCGTGTATTTCATTCAGTTGTGGTTGTTGATATTTTCCGCTGCATATTATGTTTATGTATTTAAAATGTAATTTTAATCCCTGATATTGTATTTCCGTTGCGTAATATTCATGCATACTCTGATATATTCTTGTACTCTGGTGTAATTGTAGTAATAGCAATGAAATGCTCTATTGTTTGTATTTTGATGAGTCGTGTGCTCAAAACAATCCAGGCTCCTCCGTCTCCTCGGGGATCGGGAATGTTTGGGTCGCTACAATATTGGATGAGTAGTTAGCAACAATTGGCCTAAAAATGAATTGTTTTATGATTGTTGATTTACAGTAAGGTAAACTAATAGAAATAAGGTTATAAGAACTTACTTTATAACCAAAACGGATTTTGAAAAAATTTATATAGATTATTTGAATAAAGGTTTATTAAAGGAAATAAATAATTATCTTTATCTAATAATTATAAACCGAATATATAAAGAAAATTCTTGTGTTGGTGAGTTTTATAAGCAAATGAGCAGGAATTATCCAAATGGTTAAGGTTTAGATAAATAATTTCAAATTAACAATAACATGTGATTATTTTATTCAATTAGATTGTTAATTAAATAAAAATGAAATTTATTTAAATTGATTTTATAAATCAATTTAATGAAAGAACAAATGGAAGTGGTTAATGGGTTAATCTTGTTTTGAGTTGACTAAGTCAACTATTTTAAACCAGGATAGGGTGTTAGATAAATTATTGAATCATTTAGTATTTTTAAAACCGATTATTTCTTCAATTATCTGGAAGGAAGATTAACTATAAATGTTGAAGTAAACAAATTGAATTCTAAAAATGTTGGAATTTATTATTATTTATTTAATAATAATCAAAGTAATAAATCTTGAAATTTAGTATGGAAGTGTATGAAGTTATAGAGCCTTTTGTGAAGTTAATTGAAATGGTAAGCGAGTTTATATTTAATATAAACTCCTATTAAGAATTCTATTGGTCGGATTTTTATAAAATCCAAATTGGGAAATTATAAAGGCCAATTATAAGTGGTTTAATATTATAAATGATTTTAAGAATCGAAAACAAGATCAAATGGGATTTGAAATCTGAAGAACGCTAAAGGAAATCTAAAAGTCTAAAGACTGGGAAATAGAAATGTGTAAATTGAGAAAGCGTGATTTTTGAATTGGAAAAGAGTTTTTCAAAAGAGAATAAATGGAGTTAAACCCCATGTTAAATTCATATGGTAAATAGAAGTGTTGGGAATGGTTAATGAAATTTGGGATTCGTTGATAAACTTCTATTTATTCTGAAGATAAGAATGTTGTCGACTCAAGGTCTGAGAGGTAAATAAAATACCCCAGCTTGTAACGACCTCATGATTATCCCAGGATGATATTAGTTTAGGACGAGGGTAGTGAAAGGTATTAAAATTAATGTATTCGTTATGGATATTATAAACTACAACCCAATGAGTTGTAAGTTGAATCAATTGATTTGGAAGTAAGAAGTGAAAGGGCGGTGTTCCAAATGTTGGAAGATTTAGAAATTTAATTGACAACTATTTAACTAAAAGAGGCCAAGTGATGTTTTAGACTTAACCAATGAATCCACTTTATTTTCTTCTATGGATGATGGTTGTTTATTTTGATAGTTAAACCAGTGAATCCACTTTATTGTCTTATGGGATCTAATTTATATTTGAAAACCATTCTGACCAGCAAATACGTAAACATTGGAGATGTTCAAAAGTTGATCGAGATGGAGAAATTGAAGATCGTGGATCTTCGTAAGCCTAAGGATTGCTGTCGAATTTCTCTGACTTGCAACTAGAGGTTTTCTGATGTGATTCGGTCGTGGTTGAGATATTGCGGATTACAAGGACTTCTTGCTACTGATCATTTAGATGTGGTAGGGGGATGCCTTTGGTTCATCCTGTTCCTGGATGACTTGTATGGACAGATGTCTGACAGAGTATTTCCAAAGGAGTCACGTACATTGTTTTCTGCAAACGTACCAAGTTGGTGGTAAAGAAGGGAAACTTCTTTAGCTTAACAACCAGAGTATTTTTCTAGAAATCAATTAGTGAGGTTTTCTGGTAGATCTGACAATGTGGAATTCAAAGTGAATGGTGGTGTGCTATCAGAAAAAGGTAATATAAAACCTCAAGCCTCATCAACCGGGAAATGACAGAAATTGGGCAGGCATCATGGTTAAGTGGGTCGCTCCTATTAGTGCGTATAATCACCTATCTAGAGAAAATTCATTTTCTTCTCTAATCTATTTCGATGTTGTCCCTTTTGGGAAACGGTGGTTTGATCCCAGTCGTTGGTGATATACAATTGATACACTCAAACGAAATGAGTGGTCGGTCATGTGTGGCCGGGTTGCAAGATGTTCTTGTTCAACCCAATGTAATCCCCTCTAGAGATACACTATAGAAAGGTGATTTCATACCTTGTCATAGTCGGAATCCAATCTCCAATAAGCGCCCACGGTTTTGATTGTATACTATATATGTGGAGCGTGGGATGCAAGCATTTGGGGCGTAACCCTCTTAGCGATGCGCTATATCGAGGCTCGGATATGGTGTTAAATATGCAAGGGCTGAGCCACCATTCTCTTAGTGGCGCGCTACACCGACGCCCCAATGTAGTGATAAGTGAGCAAGGGTCCTCGCATTTTTCTCGGCGGATACGAGGGGCAAGGAAGCTAGTCGACGATAGTAGGGTTCGGTTAGGTAGTTGGAATGTAGGGTCTTTAACAGGAAAATTAAGAGAGATAGTGGATACTATGATTAGAAGACGGGTTAACATCTTGTGCGTCCAAGAGACTAAATGGGTGGGTCAGAAGGCGAAGGAGGTGGAGAACACTGGCTTCAAATTGTGGTACACGGGAGAAGTACATAACAAGAACGGGGTAAGCATATTGATTGACAAGAACCTTCAGAACAATGTGGTTGACGTCAAAAGACGAGGGGATAGGATCATCCTAGTTAAGCTAGTAGTTGGCGAGGCAGTTTTGAATGTTATTAGCGCATATGCCCCACAGGTAGGTTTAAGTGAAGAAGCCAAAAGGAAGTTCTGGGTAGACTTGGATGTCATGGTTAGGAATGTGCATAATAGCGAGAAATTTTTTATGGGAGGAGACTTCAATGGCTATGTTGCTCATCTAGCGGGGGTTTTGAGCGAGTGCATGGTGGTTTTGGATTTGGCAGTAGGAACCAAGAGGGTGAAGATATTTTGAATTTCGCTCTCTCTTTTGATCTCATGATTGCTAATACCTTCTTTAGAAAGAGACAATCACATCTGATCACCTTCAGTAGTGGCCAACAGGCTGGCCAGATTGACTTTGTCCTAACTTGGAGAGATAGTAAACGAGATTCTATTGATTGCAAGGTCATACCTGGAGAATGTGTTGTCTCGCAACAACATCTCTTGGTATGCGTGTTTCGTCTTCGAGTGGTGAAGGATAAGAGAGCGAAGATTAGCAGGACGAAATGGTGGAAACTCAAAGGAGATGCTTCATGGGTGTTTAAAGATAGAGTGATGGGAGAAGGGGCTTGGAATGTGGAAGGAGAAGCAAATGTCATCTGGAATGCGATGGCAACTTGCATTCAGAGAGTCGCCACTGAGGTATTTGGGATAACAAGAGGAAGCAAGCGAGATGTAATAACCCGCAAAATCTGGGCCAGTTTAAAATTTTTATTTTTGCAATTTTGACGAATTTTGAACATTTAAAATGAATTATTTTAAATCATATTGACGAGAAATTTATTTTGAATAGAATTCGACGTATATATTATATACGTCGTCGTTAGAATATAAATATTTATATATATAATTATAAAAGGAATTGAAAATAGTGCGGTAGTTCGATAATTCGATTTCAAATTTCAATTGAATGTACCGGGTGCAAAACAATCCGGATTTTAGTGAAACCAAAAATAT
This sequence comes from Allium sativum, assembly GCA_030737875.1. Taxonomy (NCBI): domain Eukaryota; kingdom Viridiplantae; phylum Streptophyta; class Magnoliopsida; order Asparagales; family Amaryllidaceae; genus Allium; species Allium sativum. Next base: position 763,563,953 of record CM060910.1, read on the forward strand.
TAGAATCTATTCGTGAATATCTTTCCAACGAATCCGAAAAATCGAAATTTCATAGCGGGAATCAAAAGTTATGCCCAGCTGAAAATTCAGAATAGTCGCTATGTAAATTATACATGGCCCAAAAAGTCAAATTTTGCATACGGATGAATTTGGACTCAAAACTACTTCCTTTGAGTTCAAAATGCCGTTTAGAACTCCGAAAAGTATAAGCTTCGATATATTCCGATATCCGGAATAGTGGCTATGGGCTGGAGTTGTTCGGTTAACAATACATAGCCCTTAAAAAGTGAAATTTTGCATACGAGCTCAGAATTCGACGAGATAAATTTTTATGGATTCATAATGACAAATCATTGTTGAGTTCCAAAGGGCGCGTCGAACGGAGTCAGTATGTGGCCGTGCGAGCTAAAACAGTTCAGGGTAAAGCGAGCAGTCATTTTACAAAGGAACATTATTGATACGACCTCGGAATTCGATTCTACTTTTTTTTATGGATTCGTATCGTCCAAAAATGGTTAAATGCAAAAGGGCATGATTTTTGAAGTTAGCATGTGAGCGTGCGAGAAGAAAAGGTGCGCCAAAATCGCATTTTTAGAGCTTATCTGAGCATTTTTGTGATTTTTTTTGAATGGTCAAACGAACTCGGAATTCGACGAAACTTATTTCATTGGACTCGTCTTCACGTCTACTATCTCGTGTCCAAAATCCGCGGCCATCGGAGATCGCTAGCGTTCAGGCGATACGCGAGAAACTAGCATATAATCACTTTTACTCCACTTTTCTCTTCATAATTTCATTTCTCTCTTTCTCCACAAAAACTCAAAAATGGCCTCCACCCTCCCACCACCGCTGCCACCGCCCCTCCACCACCTCCACCGACCGCCGCCGGCCATCCGCACCCCCTCCTCCTCTTCCCCTCCTCCTCCTCTTCCTCCTCCTCTCTCTCTCCTCTCTTTTATGTGATTTTGCGAACCCTAGGAGCCACCACCACCACCACGGCCACCACCACCACCGCCACCACCCACCAGCACCCTCCCCACGCCCAATCAGGCTCAGCACCGCCACCCCCCAGCCCAGCTCCGGCCGTGGGCCCTGCTACACCCAAAAATCCATTTTCACCAAAAATCCCGTTTTGTAAATAACACCCTGTCACTATTTCGCAAATAACTCCCAAACCGTGCGTTTCTAGCCAAAGTTGCTCAAAACCAAAGTCGAAGAGCACGATTTTCTCTTCGATTTGGTATATGATAAGTCCTATTTTGCATTGCGGAGTTGTCGGGAAAACGCGTCCGAAGTCTGCTGTTCAAATACTGTCAAAATGCTGTCTTTTCGCGATTTCCGGCGAAATGGCACATTTTCGGCAAGAAGACCACTAGGCAAAAGTTGTTCAGAATGGCGTGCTTGTGCTAGAAAAAAAAATGGTGCGAAGATTGAAGCTCGTTTGCAAATTCTGGAGTCAGAACAACAAATCCGGGCGATAGAAAAAAAGTGAGTTTTCTCCATTTTAAAACTTCTACAGTTTTTGACATATGAAATAAATAAAAATATGATCTTTATATTATAGAAAGGATAAAAATCCGATTTTTAACTTATAGAAGATATAAAGATGAGATTTTTATATAATATAGATAATAAAAATGTGATTTTTATATATGTAGTGGCTACGGGCAACGAAAGTGACAAAAGACGAGAACGACGAAGATTTCTACATAAGAAGAGTCGTGGCGTTTGGTTTAGCTAGTCGGTGAGAACTTCTCACTCTAAATTCTCTTTTTCTAGTTATATATATATATATATATACTAGGATGCAGACGGTGCTTAGTAGCACCCGACACCCGTCATCCACAGACCATGGATGGCTTGCTTGTTAAATTGTTTGGTTGAGTAGTTGGTTAGTTTATTTGGTTGGAATTGAATTGTTTGGTGAAATGGAATGGATTTGATTGATGTGTGAATGGCGTGGGCCTTCACTAGACCGGGGATAAGGCTAGGCCTTGTCCCGTTTCTAGTATCGTGCCGTTATGCCGCCGAAATTTCCCAAAATATGTTAGAAAAATAAAAATATCATTTTTATTGTGTAAATGAAATGAATAGAAATTCATGTGTTGAAATAGAATATTTTATCGTTAAAAATATAATTTTTAACGTGGAAGTGAATAAAATAAAATATTCATTTACAAACCGGACGGTTTGTTTATGTACACCTATTTGAAGGACATTGATTGGGACGATAAATTTTACACATCGCCCAACTGCACAAATAAAATCTGTGTTTGATTGTTTGAAACCCCACACGGGTGTTGGGATGAAATTTGAAGTTCACTCATCCTGATTGATTAAATATGTCGATCGATTGATTGACAGGCTGTTATAAGCGTAAGATACCTATATTTGATGCTTATACAGTGTAGTGCACTTTGGTTGATGGTTGATTATTTTTCAATGCTATTATATACATGTGTTGTATGGAATCCATATAATTAACGTTATATGGTGATTGATTGAGCCTCATTCCAATCGGGACAACAATGAATATTATAAAAGAAAATTCATGTGTTGAATATAAAAATAGTCATGTGTTGACGATGTTCCTGAGTTGAAAATATTTATGTGTTGAGTGAAATATTTTATACAATGAAATTTACATCTTTATCATATTTAAAATTAGAACTACTTTACGGTTGAAGTCTAATTGAAAATCAAACGATAGATACCATAGTTTTATAAAATATTTTACATAACAAAAATAGTGATGTGTTGACAGTACTCATGTGTTGAGATTAGTCGTGTGTTGGAAGAAATATAGATTTATGTGTTGAATAGAATAAATATTCATTTGTTGAATAGAATAACGGATTATTGAAATATATAAAGCCGTGTTGATTAGAGTTGCGCCATTTTGACGTGAACGATATTTATATCGATTATATTCGTTTTTATACTGAACATAGAAAAGAAGTGATTTCAAAATATAACGTTTTGAAAATATTATCATTTGTATAGTAATGATATAAAATATTCAGTTTTGATTAGAAATTGAAATAGTGTTGAAATGGTTTTGAAACAAAGTTAAAACGATTTATAAAATACGTTTTAAAAGGAAATTGACGAAATATATATATATATAATATATATTATATATATATAATGGCCTGAATAGAACGCGCCGCTCCGCGGCAGTTCGTGAATTTCGACCTTTGACTTCGAATTGACGTTGCGGGAGATCCGACCATCGGATTCTCCTAAAACCGGAACCGTTGGGTTCGTATCGAAAAGAGCTTTCCAATGAATATTATAAATTTGAAATCTAACGGTTGGATTTGGAATTATGTCCAAATCAAATTTGAAAAAGGTCGTTGTAAGTGCAGTTCGATGGTCGTTGATGGAAATCGACTGTACGTGCCTTGATAAAATGATTAAAATATCAATAATTTGTGTAAAACCATAATATATGGATTGGAAAGAACTGGGATGAAAAATTCCATATTTTGAAAAGATAAAAATATATTTATATCGAAATAAACTAGTTTTGAACTAGAATTAAAATCAATTTATTTTTTAAATAAATAAATTGAATTTGAAAGTGATTTTAAAAATAATCAATATTCCCAATACGTGGATGGGACTGGAGTTGAATCGAAATTATCTTCGGAATATTTCGATGTTGGATTTCGTGACTATACAGATATTGTTATGGGAATTTGAAAGATATATTTTATATCGTTATTTCCAATACGATATTTGTTGGTTTCAGAATTTGATATTGAATATAAGCCGATATATTTTCTATTCAGAGCCTTGTATTTAATATCAAATGTGATTTGGGTTTATCGTGGATCGTGTTTTAGATGACATTGGTTCTTTAACCCAGTTAAAGGCAAGATGTTGATTTTTGAAAAGATTAAAACTAAGTGGAGTTTTAATGAATCTTTAATTAGATTGAAAAGTGAATTGATAATTTAAATTATCAAATCTGAAAGGTGATCGAGAATGGAGTACCACCAGTTTTGCTCCAAAGCGATAGTTAAATCTTTAATTAGATTTGAACGTGAGATGGTAATTAATTTTACCGATAACACCATGGTGTTAGATATGGAGTATTACCAGTTTTTCTCCATGGGATATATAGGTTGGGATTGGGAAATAAAATAAATAATTACTTCGGTGTGGTTCGTTAATCCCGACTAGGTTGAAATGATATCCAAAGGAAGATTATAGGATAAATTTGGAAGAATTTATCTTGGATAAAATTAATGGGAACCTTTCCCTAAGAATGTGATTTTGTGAATAAAAGAATATTCTGAATTGGAATGAGGCGTTTGTTGTGTTTGTGTAACATTCGTTTATTATATACGTGGGTTATTCAGAAAGGCCGGGTTTATACCCATTCTGAATAATCGATTCGACGAGATGTCGAAGATGAAGACGGTGGTTGAAGACCGGAAGTCTTCACATCGTTTGGGTGATTACTGATGATCTTGATTGGGCTGTACACCCAGGATGAGGGAATCAGTTGGTGATCGTCCAGACGTACTTGGAGATGGATGGATATGCGAGGAAAGTGCCTCCGGTTTCGTTCAGACCCAGAACGAACTTGTAAATGGATCGTGTGTCTGACATTGGATTTTATTCTGTGTTGATTGATCTCTATTAAATATACATCTGTTTGGCGGCGGAGAATTTATTCTCTTGCTTAACGCCCTTCTCTGAGACGTACGAGCTCAGGGGTTGTATATCGATGGACATCAGTCGCATGGAGTGAATTGCCAATGTGGCATGCGTAAGTGGCAATTGATCAAGGCTTCTGTTGAAAAGCAAAGTCTTGTGGTTGATGATCAAAGCACGGCTTGTGTGGCATAGCTTTGTGTATAACGTGAATTCGCGAGCCTCACACCTCGGTATGAGTCAAAAACGGGATAGTGACTGCAGGGAGAGCACGACGTTTCTTTCTAGCTAGGGTGGTGTCAGTGACCTACCAGCCCTGACATTTATATACTTTTCACCTGTGTGGTTGTTGGATACGAGGCGCCTCGGATATAGGTCTGTAAGGACCGGGAAACGTGTGTTCATGAATTGCCAATCCTCAAAAGTAAGAGAGGACCGGCCCTGAAGATCCAAGGATCATAGTGGGGTCCTGAGGCATTTGCTAGAGTGTCTCGAATCGGAGAGGAGCTTGCCCCTTGCCTCGGCTCATGACGGAAATCCAATTTCCAATACGTGATAGTGCGGTTTTATTTGTAGAACCTAGTATGGCGACATAGTGGTATGGGTCATTCATGCCGCCTATGATTGATATTTATGATTGAAATTTTTTTGACACTATACACCTATAATAGTATCAAATAATGTGTTTTAAACGTATCAAGCATGCTTTGGCTGTTATAAGGTAAAAAACCCTATCCTCCGGCTTGCGTTGCATTGTGTGATGGGACCTAGGTCTTATAACAGCTTCATTTTTCTTTATTTAGCATTGCGCTGTTTGTTTTATGCACTGGTATTCTTGGGAGGAAACCCGTTCCGTGTTATACGGCGTGGTCCCTTGATTTACCTAACTTTAAAAATAAAGATTAATAACTGTTTTAGTTCTCATACCAGTCACATGACTGACCTGGAGTTTATTGTTTTAACCTAAACTCTGGGTGCCCCTATTTTCCGCACGGGCAGCTAGTAGTTTTGGTTTTGCAGATTTATATCCACAGGGTCCTGATTTACAGCTGGAACGATGCTCGGAAAGCTCTGTATCCGTGCATTACTTCTAGTTATGCTTTTGTATTATTTTCCGCTGCGATGTAATTATATGTAATTTATCGTAATCTCTGATATTTGTCGAATGTAATTTATTCATTTATACTCTGTATATTCTTGTATCTGATGGAATTGTTGTAATAGCAATGAAATGTTCTTCTGTTTGCATTCTATTTTGTCTTGCACTCAATTCTATCCGTGCTTTCCTTCACGGGGAAGTTCGGGTCGTCTCAGTTTGGTATCAGAGCTTTGGTTTACAGAGCCCGAGAACAAGACACATTAGAACCATACTAAAGAATTCATCAGATATTGGATTAGTAATATCCAATTAGAATTACTCGTTAGAGGTAGGATCAGTAGTATCCTAGAACGAGTGTGAAGAGTATATTTTTCAAATGAAAACAATTTTGTTTTAAAATTTAAATCGTTTTATACGTATTTGAATATTTATTTATTTTGAATATGGACGATCGAGTATATATAGATTTCGCGTATACGCGTCATGAACGTATATTCGAAGTTTTAATATACTGGATAGATATAGAATCATACTCTAGTGGCCCGAAGATGATTCTGATGATTGACTAGTCGTCATTAGTATTCATGTTCGAGTAACGAAGGTGTGATATCTATATATTTCCATTAGACTGGTGTGAGAACCAAAACTTATATAGTTAGAACACATTGTTGTGAATTGGCACCAAAACATGATTTTTTGTATATATATATCAAAATTATGAATTTGAAACTCTAATTCACTAATTGATTGTTGTTTGTGTTGTTTGTTTATTTGTTTGGTAATTTTCGAACCATTTAGCCTAATATAATCAAATATTGAATTGTATTGAAAATTGGTTACTTTTGCTTGCATATGCATATACTTACATTGAACAGGTCATAACAAGGAGGCTAGAGCCGAAGAATAAAATTTGTTTGCCCGACAAATAGGTACATGTTTACTACATAATTTACTGTTTTGTTTGGGTGATGATTTTATGAGCCTATTGGCTAGCCGCTTGGCTTTTTCTTTTTCTTTTTGAGATCAGAAGGCCTATATGGCAATTTCGGGATTCCCGAGGCTCCCGGTGCAGGGGAGGTTATGGCGAAATTTTTCGAAAATTTAGGGTGTTAGCCAAATTTTTGAAAATTTGAAAATTCTCAGAAACTGAAAAGTTGGAGAATGGAAGCCATATCGAATGTAGAGTGTATTAATCAAACCACTTTCGACTTTGTTCCTTTTTGGGGACGAAAAGTTTTAAGTGGGGGAGGTTGTAATAACCCGCAAAATCTGGGTCAGTTTAAAATTTTTATTTTTGCAATTTTGACGAATTTTGAACATTTAAAATGAATTATTTTAAATCATATTGACGAGAAATTTATTTTGAATAGAATTCGACGTATATATTATATACGTCGTCGTTAGAATATAAATATTTATATATATAATTATAAAAGGAATTGAAAATAGTGCGGTAGTTCGATAATTCGATTTCAAACTTCAATTGAATGTACCGGGTGCAAAACAATCCGGATTTTAGTGAAACCAAAAATATTAGAATCTATTCGTGAATATCTTTCCAACGAATCCGAAAAATCGAAATTTCATAGCGGGAACCAAAAGTTATGCCCAGCTGAAAATTCAGAATAGTCGCTATGTAAATTATACATGGCCCAAAAAGTCAAATTTTGCATACGGATGAATTTGGACTCAAAACTACTTCCATTGAGTTCAAAATGCCGTTTAGAACTCCGAAAAGTATAAGCTTCGATATATTCCGATATCCGGAATAGTGGCTATGGGCTGGAGTTGTTCGGTTAACAATACATAGCCCTTAAAAAGTGAAATTTTGCATACGAGCTCAGAATTCGACGAGATAAATTTTTATGGATTCATAATGACAAATCATTGTTGAGTTCCAAAGGGCGCGTCGAACGGAGTCAGTATGTGGCCGTGCGAGCTAAAACAGTTCAGGGTAAAGCGAGCAGTCATTTTACAAAGGAACATTATTGATACGACCTCGGAATTCGATTCTACTTTTTTTTATGGATTCGTATCGTCCAAAAATGGTTAAATGCAAAAGGGCATGATTTTTGAAGTTAGCATGTGAGCGTGCGAGAAGAAAAGGTGCGCCAAAATCGCATTTTTAGAGCTTATCTGAGCATTTTTGTGATTTTTTTTGAATGGTCAAACGAACTCGGAATTCGACGAAACTTGTTTCATTGGACTCGTCTTCACGTCTACTATCTCGTGTCCAAAATCCGCGGCCATCGGAGATCGCTAGCGTTCAGGCGATACGCGAGAAACTAGCATATAATCACTTTTACTCCACTTTTCTCTTCATAATTTCATTTCTCTCTTTCTCCACAAAAACTCAAAAATGGCCTCCACCCTCCCACCACCGCTGCCACCGCCCCTCCACCACCTCCACCGACCGCCGCCGGCCATCCGCACCCCCTCCTCCTCTTCCCCTCCTCCTCCTCTTCCTCCTCTCTCTCTCTCTCCTCTCTTTTATGTGATTTTGCGAACCCTAGGAGCCACCACCACCACCACCGCCACAACCCACCAGCACCCTCCCCACGCCCAATCAGGCTCAGCACCGCCACCCCCCAGCCCAGCTCCGGCCGTGGGCCCCGCTACACCCAAAAATCCATTTTCACCAAAAATCCCGTTTTGTAAATAACACCCTGTCACTATTTCGCGAATAACTCCCAAACCGTGCGTTTCTAGCCAAAGTTCCTCAAAACCAAAGTCGAAGAGCACGATTTTCTCTTCGATTTGGTATATGATAAGTCCTATTTTGCATTGCGGAGTTGTCGGGAAAACGCGTCCGAAGTCTGCTGTTCAAACACTGTCAAAATGCTGTCTTTTCGCGATTTCCGGCGAAATGGCACATTTTCGGCAAGAAGACCACTAGGCAAAAGTTGTTCAGAATGGCGTGCTTGTGCTAGAAAAAAAGATGGTGCGAAGATTGAAGCTCGTTTGCAAATTCTGGAGTCAGAACAACAAATCCGGGCGATTGAAAAAAAGTGAGTTTTCTCCATTTTAAAGCTTCTACAGTTTTTGACATATGAAATAAATAAAAATATGATCTTTATATTATAGAAAGGATAAAAATCCGATTTTTAACTTATAGAAGATATAAAGATGAGATTTTTATATAATATAGATAATAAAAATGTGATTTTTGTATATGTAGTGGCTACGGGCAACGAAAGTGACAAAAGACGAGAACGACGAAGATTTCTACATAAGAAGAGTCGTGGCGTTTGGTTTAGCTAGTCGGTGAGAACTTCTCACTCTAAATTCTCCTTTTCTAGTTATATATATATATACTAGGATGCAGACGGTGCTTAGTAGCACCCGACACCCGTCATCCACAGACCATGGATGGCTTGCTTGTTAAATTGTTTGGTTGAGTAGTTGGTTAGTTTATTTGGTTGGAATTGAATTGTTTGGTGAAATGGAATGGATTTGATTGATGTGTGAATGGCGTGGGCCTTCACTAGACCGGGGATAAGGCTAGGCCTCGTCCCGTTTCTAGTATCGTGCCGTTATGCCGCCGAAATTTCCCAAAATATGTTAGAAAAATAAAAATATCATTTTTATTGTGTAAATGAAATGAATAGAAATTCATGTGTTGAAATAGAATATTTTATCGTTAAAAATATAATTTTTAACGTGGAAGTGAATAAAATAAAATATTCATTTACAAACCGGACGGTTTGTTTATGTACACCTATTTGAAGGACATTGATTGGGACGATAAATTTTACACATCGCCCAACTGCACAAATAAAATCTGTGTTTGATTGTTTGAAACCCCACACGGGTGTTGGGATGAAATTTGAAGTTCACTCATCCTGATTGATTAAATATGTCGATCGATTGATTGACAGGCTGTTATAAGCGTAAGATATCTATATTTGATGCTTATACAGTGTAGTGCACTTTGGTTGATGGTTGATTATTTTTCAATGCTATTATATACATGTGTTGTATGGAATCCATATAATTAACGTTATATGGTGATTGATTGAGCCTCATTCCAATCGGGACAACAATGAATATTATAAAAGAAAATTCATGTGTTGAATATAAAAATAGTCATGTGTTGACGATGTTCCTGAGTTGAAAATATTTATGTGTTGAGTGAAATATTTTATACAATGAAATTTACATCTTTATCATATTTAAAATTAGAACTACTTTACGGTTGAAGTCTAATTGAAAATCAAATGATAGATACCATAGTTTTATAAAATATTTTACATAACAAAAATAGTGATGTGTTGACAGTACTCATGTGTTGAGATTAGTCGTGTGTTGGAAGAAATATAGATTTATGTGTTGAATAGAATAAATATTCATTTGTTGAATAGAATAACGGATTATTGAAATATATAAAGCCGTGTTGATTAGAGTTGCGCCATTTTGACGTGAACGATATTTATATCGATTATATTCGTTTTTATACTGAACATAGAAAAGAAGTGATTTCAAAATATAACGTTTTGAAAATATTATCATTTGTATAGTAATGATATAAAATATTCAGTTTTGATTAGAAATTGAAATAGTGTTGAAATGGTTTTGAAACAAAGTTAAAACGATTTATAAAATACGTTTTAAAAGGAAATTGACGAAATATATATATAATATATATATTATATATATATATAATGGCCTGAATAGAACGCGCCGCTCCGCGGCAGTTCGTGAATTTCGACCTTTGACTTCGAATTGACGTTGCGGGAGATCCGACCATCGGATTCTCCTAAAACCGGAACCGTTGGGTTCGTATCGAAAAGAGCTTTCCAATGAATATTATAAATTTGAAATCTAACGGTTGGATTTGGAATTATGTCCAAATCAAATTTGAAAAAGGTCGTTGTAAGTGCAGTTCGATGGCCGTTGATGGAAATCGACTGTACGTGCCTTGATAAAATGATTAAAATATCAATAATTTGTGTAAAACCATAATATATGGATTGGAAAGAACTGGGATGAAAAATTCCATATTTTGAAAAGATAAAAATATATTTTTATCGAAATAAACTAGTTTTGAACTAGAATTAAAATCAATTTATTTTTTAAATAAATAAATTGAATTTGAAAGTGATTTTAAAAATAATCAATATTCCCAATACGTGGATGGGACTGGAGTTGAATCGAAATTATCTTCGGAATATTTCGATGTTGGATTTCGTGACTATACAGATATTGTTATGGGAATTTGAAAGATATATTTTATATCGTTATTTCCAATACGATATTTGTTGGTTTCAGAATTTGATATTGAATATAAGCCGATATATTTTCTATTCAGAGCCTTGTATTTAATATCAAATGTGATTTGGGTTTATCGTGGATCGTGTTTTAGATGACATTGGTTCTTTAACCAAGTTAAAGGCAAGATGTTTATTTTTGAAAAGATTAAAACTAAGGGGAGTTTTAATGAATCTTTAATTAGATTGAAAAGTGAATTGATAATTTAAATTATCAAATCTGAAAGGTGATCGAGAATGGAGTACCACCAGTTTTGCTCCAAAGCGATAGTTAAATCTTTAATTAGATTTGAACGTGAGATGGTAATTAATTTTACCGATAACACCGTGGTGTTAGATATGGAGTATTACCAGTTTTTCTCCATGGGATATATAGGTTGGGATTGGGAAATAAAATAAATAATTACTTCGGTGTGGTTCGTTAATCCCGACTAGGTTGAAATGATATCCAAAGGAAGATTATAGGATAAATTTGGAAGAATTTATCTTGGATAAAATTAATGGGAACCTTTCCCTAAGAATGTGATTTTGTGAATAAAAGAATATTCTGAATTGGAATGAGGCGTTTGTTGTGTTTGTGTAACATTCGTTTATTATATACGTGGGTTATTCAGAAAGGCCGGGTTTATACCCATTCTGAATAATCGATTCGACGAGATGTCGAAGATGAAGACGGTGGTTGAAGACCGGAAGTCTTCACATCGTTTGGGTGATTACTGATGATCTTGATTGGGCTGTACACCCAGGATGAGGGAATCAGTTGGTGATCGTCCAGACGTACTTGGAGATGGATGGATATGCGAGGAAAGTGCCTCCGGTTTCGTTCAGACCCAGAACGAACTTGTAAATGGATTGTGTGTCTGACATTGGATTTTATTCTGTGTTGATTGATCTCTATTAAATATACATCTGTTTGGCGGCGGAGAATTTATTCTCTTGCTTAACGCCCTTCTCTGAGACGTACGAGCTCAGGGGTTGTATATCGATGGACATCAGTCGCATGGAGTGAATTGCCAATGTGGCATGCGTAAGTGGCAATTGATCAAGGCTTCTGTTGAAAAGCAATGTCTTGTGGTTGATGATCAAAGCACGGCCTGTGTGGCATAGCTTTGTGTATAACGTGAATTCGCGAGCCTCACACCTCGGTATGAGTCAAAAACGGGATAGTGACTGCAGGGAGAGCACGACGTTTCTTTCTAGCTAGGGTGGTGTCAGTGACCTACCAGCCCTGACATTTATATACTTTTCACCTGTGTGGTTGTTGGATACGAGGCGCCTCGGATATAGGTCTGTAAGGACCGGGAAACGTGTGTTCATGAATTGCCAATCCTCAAAAGTAAGAGAGGACCGGCCCTGAAGATCCAAGGATCATAGTGGGGTCCTGAGGCATTTGCTAGAGTGTCTCGAATCGGAGAGGAGCTTGCCCCTTGCCTCGGCTCATGACGGAAATCCAATTTCCAATACGTGATAGTGCGGTTTTATTTGTAGAACCTAGTATGGCGACATAGTGGTATGGGTCATTCATGCCGCCTATGATTGATATTTATGATTGAAATTGTTTTGACACTATACACCTATAATAGTATCAAATAATGTGTTTTAAACGTATCAAGCATGCTTTGGCTGTTATAAGGTAAAAACTCTATCCTCCGGCTTGCGTTGCATTGTGTGATGGGACCTAGGTCTTATAACAGCTTCATTTTTCTTTATTTAGCATTGCGCTGTTTGTTTTATGCACTGGTATTCTTGGGAGGAAACCCGTTCCGTGTTATACGGCGTGGTCCCTTGATTTACCTAACTTTAAAAATAAAGATTAATAACTGTTTTAGTTCTCACACCAGTCACATGACTGACCTGGAGTTTATTGTTTTAACCTAAACTCTGGGTGCCCCTATTTTCCGCACGGGCAGCTAGTAGTTTTGGTTTTTGCAGATTTATATCCACAGGGTCCTGATTTACAGCTGGAACGATGCTCGGAAAGCTCTGTATCCGTGCATTACTTCTAGTTATGCTTTTGTATTATTTTCCGCTGCGATGTAATTATATGTAATTTATTGTAATCTCTGATATTTGTCGAATGTAATTTATTCATTTATACTCTGTATATTCTTGTATCTGATGGAATTGTTGTAATAGCAATGAAATGTTCTTCTGTTTGCATTCTATTTTGTCTTGCACTCAATTCTATCCGTGCTTTCCTTCACGGGGAAGTTCGGGTCGTCTCACGAGAACCCAAGGATTCGTGGTGGTGGAATGACAAGGTGCAAAAGGCTATCAAAGAGAAGAAGGAATGCTACAAATGCATGTACCATCATAGAAGCAAAGAGAACATACACAGGTACAAAGTGGCATAGAAGACTGCAAAGAGAGAAGTGAGTGAAGCAAGGGGACGAGCGTATGAAGATTTGTATCAAAGACTAAGTACAAAGGAGGGTGAAAAAGACATTTACAGAATAGCTAGGCTACGCGAGAGGAGGATAAGGGACTTCAATCGGGTTAAATGAATTAAGGATGAGAATGATAGACTTTTGGTGAAGGACGATGTGATAAAGAATAGGTGGAGAGAATACTTTGATAAGCTTTTCAACAAAGAAAGTGATAGCTCTTCGACCGAGTTGTAAGACTTAGCCGACAGCACCAATAGACATTTTGTGTGGAGATTTCAATAAGTTAAGGTAAAGGGGGTGTTGAAACGTATGAAATCAGGCAAGTCGGTAGGGCTGATGACATTCCTATTGAGGTGTGGAGATGCTTTGGAGATGCAGGGATAAGATGGCTAACTAAGTTGTTCAATAATATTTTCAAATCAAACAAAATGCCAGATGAGTGGAGGAGAAGCATTTTAGTTCCAATCTTCAAGAATACAGGAGATATTCAAAGTTGCACAAACTATAGAGGAATTAAGCTTTATGAGTCATACAATAAAGCTTTGGGAGAGAGTTTGCGAGCAGCGTTTGAGGAGGTTGACAAGTGTCTCTAGGAATCAATTTGGTTTTAAGCCTGGAAGGTCAACCACTAAGGCAATTTTCTTGGTTAGGTTATGGAGAGATACAGGGAGCAGAAGAAAGATCTCCACATGGTCTATATTGACCTGGAGAAAGCTTATGACAGAGTGCCGAGGAAGGTTATGTGGTGGGCGCTAGAAAGGAAGAGAGTGCCATCAAAATATATTACCCTTATTAAGGATATGTACGAGGGGTTTGTGATTAGTGTTAGGGCATGTGATGGTGAGACCAGAGACTTTCCAATTAACATAGGGTTACATCAAGGTTCGACTTTGAGTCCCTATATTTTTGCATTAGTGATGGATGAAATCACAAAAGATATACAAAGGGAGATTCCCTGGTGTATGCTCTTTGCCGATGATGTTGTGTTGATTGATGAAAATAGAATAGGGGTTAATCGACAACTGAAGTTGTGGAGGGAGACCTTGGAATCAAAGGGTTTCAGTCTTACTAAACAGAGTATATGAAGTGTGATTTTAGCAGTGTCAGGTCAGATGACGGAGATGTTACCCTGACCAGTAGAGTAGTACCCAATAAGGAATCGTTTTGATACTTAGGATCTATGTTGCAGTTTAATAAAGAGATTGATAAGGATGTTAGCTTTAGAATTCAAGCAGGATGGGGTAAATGGCGACTAGCATCTGGCATTCTCTGTGATCGGAAGATTCCTTAGAAGCTTAAAGGAAAGTTCTGTAGGACAACAATCAGGCCTGTAATGTTATATGGTGCAGAATGTTGGCCTACTAAGAGGCAACACGTTCAGAAGATAAGCGTAGCAGAGATGCAGATGCTGCGTTGGAGCAGTGGGCATACCAGACGAGATCGGATTAGAAATGAGGATATTCGGGAAAAACTTGGAGTTGCACCTATTGAAGAGAAGTTAGTCCAACACCGCTTGAGATGGTTTGGACATATCCAACGTAGACCATACGATGCACCTGTACGCGTTGGGATTCTAGACCGCGTCGAAGGCCCAAAGAGAGGTAGAGTTCGACCTAAAATGACATGGGAGGAACTAATAAAGAGAGATTTAAGTAACTGGAGTTTATCGGAAGAGCTGGTAGTTGATAGGAGTGCATGGAAATTGGCAATCCATGTACCAGAACCTTAGTTTTTTTTTAGACTTTATTTCACGTTTACTGAACCTTTTTTACTTTTTATTACTATTTTAGATTTTATTTCACTTTTATTGAACCTTTTGCTTATTATTATTTAAAAAAAACCTTTCTCGGATGAATTTTTATTTGTTTGGTTATTTTAAACCCTTTATATATATATGTATATGCATATATTATTATCATCATTATTAATTTTATTTTATTTTAATTTTGGGTTCCATATCTAGCCAACCCCAACTTGTTTGGAGATATATAGCTTTGTTGTTGTTGTTTTATAATATCATATTACAATAAAATTTCAAAATGTTTTCGGTTATAGTTAGGTAAAAACCATCCGTGTTTATGTGTGGACTGGTCTTACTATTATCTTTTCTTTCAAAATGGTTTTTGGACTTTAAAATCAATATGGGTGTTATTTAAATTTAGTGAGTTTCTCTCACGCTGGTTCACCAGCCTGATCCGTTGCATTTGTAATGCTCGGGTCAGCCCAATTTACAGGTTCAGGTTATCGAATGATGTAAAGTCCAGAGATGAGCTGGAGGAGTTCAGATGTATAGTATTATCTAGTATTATTCCGCTGTGTGTATACGAGGACATGTTATTATAACTGTTCAGATTGATTGACTCTTGTACTCTGATGTTGTAGGTATTTTCCAAGTTTTCAATAAAGATTCATTACTGTATATTCCATTGCGATGTGAGACTCTGTATGGTGTTGTTTCTTCTTCTTATTCTTCTATCATAATATTTCTCTCTTTCTTATCTCATCTTCTAAATTCTTTCTACTAACTATCTGCTTTTCGGTGCAATTTGGGTTTGACATGAGTTGTGATTGTCAACTCAAAGGGTACGGGAAAGTCAATATGTTACATTTTCAAAGATAACGAAGACCAAGTTTGGAGTAGCGTCAAAGGCATGCAAATTGTCCTAGATTCCAAAATCTTGGGCAATATATTAAATTGTAGAGGCACATGCTCGGATTTTTCGGATTTCAAAATCGATGAAACCGATTTAGAGAGTTATCACGACATATTTGAAAGCGATGCACAAATGGAATTCAAGAATTGTTTTTTTTTATCCAAAATCAAAAATCGTAAACCTTCTCCTCCAACATACCATCACTCCTCATTCTGGAAACTTTAATAATCCAACTCTCAAGGTCCAAAAAGCCCTCTTCGCTGTTATTGGTGGCTATAACATCAATTGGGCCGATATGATCTTAAGAGAATTCAATCCCATAGAAACTTCATCAAGAGAGAACACTCTTTATTATGGAGTTTATCTCACGCACATTTTCAAATACTTTGGAGTTGATCCTCACAAAGAAGAATTTGTGCCAAAAAAGGTTTTTGATTCCACAAACATATACCTTATGCAAATTCCTCTCACTTTCAAACCATATGAGACATTCGAAAATAAACAAGCACGAATGCAACAAGAACAAGCACATGTGGAAGTCGAAGAAGAAGAAGAAGAAACTTCTTTAGAAAGTGTTGAGTGTCCAATCAACACTAGAACCATTTCTAGAGAGATGATTGTTCAAAACCAAAAGAAGATTGTCAATAATCAAAAGAAGATCAAAAAGATCTTTTGCAAAATGACTAAGTTTATGGTCAAGATAGGAAAAAATCTTGGAATTTCATCTTCCTCCTCATCATCCGCTGAAATCTAGCCTATCTATTTTTATTTATCTTTAAATATTTGCTTGTATTTGATTTTAAATCTCGTATTAATTGTGTCTTAATTAGTTGGATGTATTTGCTTTTATGAAGTAATGAATGGAGTTTTATTTACGTCAAAAACATATTTAGTCTCTGTAAAAACTCTAGAATTAAATACAATTTAATATAAAATAAAATAATTCAAAATTTGAAAATTTTCAAAAAAATTCAATAGATATGTCGACATATAACTACCAGGTTTTCAAAACTTTCCAAAATTTAAAATTAAATAACTAACTAATATCCATTCAAAATTCATCGAATCCCATACCCTATTTAGGCCTATTTCTTCCAGAAAACTTCATTATTTCATTTCTCATTCTTCTCTATTCATTTCTTATCAAAACTATGGAAAATCCTATTCATAATCTAAGTGAAAATCTTGAAGAAACATTGAATTCCTTTAAGAACATCCTCTCTATAAATCTACGAAACCAGCGTCATCTTGAATTAAGAGCCAAATAAAGATGTTTGAACAGCAAAAGAAGCATTCTGATGCAATTCGGTGGCTAATATCCTCTCGTTTCAGAGATGAAGATATCAACCTCGCTAAGGCACCACCAACCAAAGAAGATGAAGACAGGGAGGTCATCAGGAAGGATCCGATCTTTGGAGAAGACGATTGGGTAGAAGTCCCAAGAAATGTTTAATTGTTTGGTATGATTTGATTGATTTGTTTATATTGTTTGACTTAAAACATGTATATATTAAGCATATGTAACTATTACTTGATGTGGTGTGCTTGAATTGATTTGTGTATATAACTCAAAACATATGTAGTTATGATACTTGGATTGTATTGCATATATACCTAGTATTGATTATTGTATAATCACAAATTTAGGGGGGATATTTTATAGGATATATAAATTTAGGATTTAAGGGAAGTACTTTACTTTAGTATAGGAATTATTTAGATAGTTATAGGATTTAGGGGGAGCCTTTTTAGAATTCCTTTTTGATAATGCCGAAGGGGGAGAAATTATAAAATATAGACTTAGAATATACAGGATTCATATAGACGGGGAGTATTAGAAGTATCATCATCAATAGGTATGTATAGGCATAATATTTTATAAACTATGGTTGTCATCATCAAAAAGGGGGAGATTGCTTAAGAATGGAGTTTTGATGACAACAACCGTATTCCAATATTAATTAAAATGTAAATACTAACACCTTTATCTAGAATATATATATATATATATATATATATATACACACACGTATGCAGGATTTATATACAGGAATTAACACTGAAGACTGTTCAGTTTAAGAGCTTCTAGAGATTCAGAATTCAGATATGATTCAAGACTCATGAGTAATCAATTTTTCAAGAGTTCATGATAAATATAGTAATAAAGTCTATTTTATGTAAGACTCTGAAAGACACTCCAGATTCAAATTCAAATTCAAGTTCTGTTTTTTCGAATTCTATTTTGAAATTCTATTTTCAATTATTATTCTACTTATGTTTCTCTATTTTAATTTTTGATTTTAAACTCAAGTTTTAAGTCTACAAGTTTATATAAATTTATATAGTTATATATAATTTTATATACTTTATATTTATATAGTTTTAAAATTTATAATTTTATAAATATATTTATATAAGTTATGATTATGATTTTATATGATTTTCTACTTTACAACACTTTATAATACTATGTTTTAATTCAAGAATTTGCAGAATTATATATATATATATATCAAAACACTTGACAAATACTCAAAATTCAAATTTACATTATGATATGTCGACATACATTATGGACATGTCGACATATAACTGTCACATTTTTATTTTGAAAGGAAGTGTCTTTTCACTATTTGTAACATTTCAGAAGCGTTGCAACCTTTCAAATCTTATAAATTGGGGCAGATTTCAAATTTTTTCATTATTCTTCTTCTCCATCTTCTTTCCCTTTCTTTACACCATTAATGTTTCATATTTTTATGATTTCTACACTTATACAATACCGAATTCAATTCTATTTATATAAAACTTCTTCTCTTCTCACTCTCTACTCAATTCTCTCTGAATCGAAGTGATATTGAAGAGTTACAGGGTTGTTGTAATTGCTTGGGAATTGTTTGAGAAAGGTGTGTTCCTTTGAGCCTTGAAATCAAGGAAAGGAATCGGTTGCAACCTTGTAGCTAGGGAAATCAAGGGAAATATACTTGATCAAGGGTGCTTGTAGTCGGCGGTAACCTTATGCCCGTGAAATCAAGGAGATTGTACTTGGATATTGATATAGTAATAAAACTCTGCGCAATCCAGCGTTATGTGGGTCTCGGGTAGGAGTAATATGAACCGGCATAAAATCCGGTGTGTTCGTTCCTCTTCTGCATTTTATTTCTGTTTATTTTTTGTGTTTGTATTTGATTTCGTGTCTATGATTATTGTGACGGCCCGCCCCGCACCAACCGACATTTACACCAAAGGTGCGCTGTACACATGTCCAGTTAGCACGGGACGGTCGTCAGAAGGAAAGGAAAGAAGAGAATGAACTAACCAGGAACCTGTACAATGTCTCACAGCGCATGGTACAAAATATAATAACAACATACTTGACATAAAACAGGTGAGACAGTGCATAAGCTGAAAACAAACTAACATAGCAGCGGAAAATCCAAGTACAGCTTATGATCCAAAGCTAACATTATTACAACTTTTAAACTGTCTCAAAAGCAAAAGCAAGATAAGGGAGGTACACTACTAATGCCCAAGTAGCGACCACAATCGACATAGGGAGAATATCTATATATATCATACGTGGAAGCCTCCTGCTCGTCTCCGGTACAACTACTCATGCTTCACCGGCTAACCTGTCTCTAGTATGCTCGTGAGAGCACCCAGAGTAATAAGAAGAGACATAAAACTCTGGGTCAGACAAAAAGTCTGGTATGAGCGATAAGCATCTAAACAGAACAAAACAGGTATACTAAACCATACCTGAACCTGGACCTGCAGCCAAAGAGTTAGCACTACATACTGTACAACACTCTAAGGTGCCATTTCAAATGGTGTAAAGATAACCTGGGTGGGGGTGTGCATGTCATAGTGATGGCAAACAATCAAGCATAACAACCATCCTCACATCTCTCACTCAGTGCGTAAAGCATACGATATCCACCACTTCGATCACCCAATATACTTTGCTATGATCACTTTGCCCCATGAAGTCTCAATGACTTCACTACACTGATCCATAGCCGTTAATCCTTCGCTATGTCCACATTGCCCCATGGAGTCGCAATGACCCCACTGCACTGGCTCATAGCCTTATTAATCCTTTACTATGTCCACTCTGCCCTATGGAGTCACAATGACCCCACTGCACTGGCTCATAGTCTTACTACGCATCACTTTGCCCCTCGAGTCATAATGACTCTACTGCACTGATAACGTAGTCTTGCTACCATCACCTTGCCCCTCGAGTCATAGTGACTCTACTGCACTGATAAGTAACCCATCATCCATTTTCAGTGGTGAATTGAAGTTATGAATGTCGAAAACTCCTTAGCACACGTCCCGCAGCAAAGTACAACCATGAAGTGAACTCATTGGTTCCCAACTGGAACCTGAGCTCTAACTTCCATTTGGACTACCTTTGCCTCTCGGGTTATTGGTCACCACTGGATCGGTTCGGATCTCCCCCTAATCATCGGTTCGGTTCGGATCGGAATGCTCCTTCTTCACTGGATCGGATCGGTAGACATCACCCCTGGCGGATCGGGTCGGGTTCTTCAAGTCCAATCACCACGCGTCGGTTCGGTTCAGAGGTGGCCATGCGGGTCGGATCGGAGTGCTGCATGCCACGAGAGGTGCAAGTGGATCGGAGCTTCCCCAGTTCATGTTGCCCTCCTCTGATCGGGTCGGGTGTGAAGTGCGAGAGCGGATCGGGTACGAAAGCTATTGTGGGGAAGGGCGTTGTAGTGGTTCGGTTCAGGTCCTCCTAACCGATCCGATCCGGTTCGGATGTCTTCCTGCACTTTTTCCAGCAAGCAGTTTACGCCACTCGATGGCGTTTTTGACCATTCCAACTATTCTAATCAATCACAAAGCATACCATACAGTCATAGCAACATGCATAATCAACCACAAACACCAAAACAACAATATGATAGGTTAAAATGGATCAAACATAGCCAAAACCCCCTATTTTCAATTAAGCATGTTTAGGTGAAACTAATGATATGATAAGCAGAACTTAACCAAATTAACCCAAACTCATATTAGAGGTCTAAAACATCATTTAAGAATTTATAAATATTTTTCCAGAATTTTATCATGTTTAAATTCGCTAATTAACACTAATTACGCTTAATTAACCATAATTAGTGAGGAACTATGCAAATCACTCACCTTAGCCACAAATAAGACTTAGATCTGAAATAAATCTCTGATTTGGTGCGAATCCCAATGCTAAACAACATCTCTAATGTTGATTTGGTGTTGATCTCTCTTGATTTGATGTTGCTAAGCCCAATCTTCAAGTAGAAAGTGATTTATAGGTGATTTAGAGGTTGGAGGCCATTTTTTGGGTTTCTAAGAGGTAAGTGAGGCTAGAAAACTGAAATGGAATGAATCTCTAACTCTTTTCAGCCTCCCCATAACCCTAATCCCGAAATGGGTTATGGGCCCATTCACTAATCACCTTATTTGGCCCGGTTAAGTAGTTTTTTCACCTTCCAAACCTTATTTCATTCATATCTCCCAAACGGTGAGTCCATTATGCTATTATGACCACTCTATGGAAAGGTAAACCATCAAACGAATCTAATGGAAGTGGTTTCAGGTCAAAATTCCTTTCCAGTCAAAAGTTATGGCCAAAACAAGATCAGCTAGGGGCAAAACGGTCATTTAAAAATCGACAAAAATCATGAACATAGGAAATGACTCAAATGATTGTTTCCCAAAGTTACATGACCATACGACTTCATATGGGAAAGAAATAAATATTCTACGATCCTCCGTTGCATAGAATGCGGGTTGTTACATTCTCCCCCCTTAAGAAATTTCGCCCCCGAAATTCCCTAACCAAAACACACATAGGGTCCCACATGCCTATCAACCATAAAACAACAATAAAACATGCAAAACAAGTTTATCCTAGCATGCGGAATAACTAAATTGCAAAGTAAATCTTATCAGGTAAAGAGTTCTGGATACGTCTTCCTAATGCTCTCCTCTGTCTCCCAAGTACAGTCATTCTCATTCTCACCCCACTGAACCTTGACTAGCTTCACCTCCTTCCTTCGAAGTTGCTTCGTATCGTGCTCGACAATACGAATCGGCTTGCGGTTCCCAACCGCCTCGGGTTCTACTTCGAAGTCCTCTAACTGATCAGGTGAAATAGTCATATCTGGGTCGTGTACGAACTTCCTTAACTGGGAAACATGAAATACGTTGTGAACTCCCGCCATCTTCTCGGGTAAGTCAACTCTATATGCCAAATTCCCAACTAGTTCAAGAACTGGGAATGGGCCAACAAATCTTGGTGCCAACTTGCCTCCCCTGCCAAATCATATCACGCTCTTCAACGGAGAAATCTTGACAAACACCAAGTCACCAACGGAGAATTTTAAGTCTATTCTCCTCTTATCAGCATAACTCGTCTGCCTATCTTGGGCAGCCTTCATTCGTTGCTAAATGATCTTAATCTTGTCCGAGGTTTCTCTTACCACATCTGGTCCAAGCACAAACTTCTCACCGGTCTCTATCCAACATGATGGTGAGTTGCACGGTCTTCCGTACAAAGCTTCATATGGAGCCATACCGATAGTGGGTTGGTAGCTATTATTATATGCAAACTCTACTAGATGCAAATGGTTATCCCATGATCCACCAAAATCCAATATACAAGCTCTCAAGAGATCTTCCAATATACGATTCACCCTCTCCGTCTGACCGTCGGTCTGAGGATGATATGCGGTACTGAGATGTAATTCTGACCCTAGAGCCTCTTGTAAGCTCTTCCAAAACACACTAGTAAACAACGGGTCTCGGTCACTCACAATGCTTTTAGGTACTCCATGAAATCTCACTACCCACTTCATATAGAATTCTGCCAACTTAGCTGCTGTTCTAATCGATTTGACTGGTATAAATCTTGCACTCTTAGTCAATCGATCAACAGTTACCCAAATACTATCATGTCCCGACCTAGTCCCTTGTAAACCATCGATGAAATCCATCGAGACTTGCTCCCATTTCCATTCGGGAATTTCTATTGGTTGCAACAAACCACTAGGCTTCTTTTGTTCGGCTTTAACTAGCTGGCAATTCATGCATTTGGATATAAACTTCCCAACGTCTCTTTTCATCCCTACCCAGTAGTAAGTCTGCTTCATGTCTCGATACATCTTATTACCACTGGGATGTATAGTCAGTTTTGAGTGATGACATTCTCTAAGCATTTCATCTCTCAAACCATTCACGTTGGGTACAACTAGTCTTCCATTCTTTCTAAGTCATCCATCTCGATTAAGCCCATACAAATTCATCTCCTCACTGTTGATATTCATCTCTAACTTGGAGATGATTTCCAATAGATTAAGATCGTCCCTCTGACTGGAACCAATCCGCTCAATCAAGGTGGGTCTGATCGTCAAACTAGCTAACATTTCTGGATCCAATTCGCACTTTGGTCTGAAATCAAACCCTGCGATATACTCCAGTTGCTTCCATTCAAGAAACATAGCCCCTAAACTGGCATGTCTCCTACTCAAGGCATCAGCTACCGCATTACCTTTCCCAGGTGTATATGCGATATCAAAATCATACGAAGCCAAGAACTCTAACCATCTCTGCTGACGGAGATTCAGATCCTTCTGGGAGAAGAGATACTTTAACGATTTATGATCGGTAAACAACTCGAATCTTTCTCCCAAGAGATAATGTCTCCACATCTTTAATGCAAACACGATCGCTGCCAATTCCAAATCATGGGTAGGGTACCTTTTCTCATGTGGCTTTAGTTGCCGACTAACATAAGCTACAACCCTACCTCCTTGCATCAATACAGCACCTAGTCCGGTACCACAAGCATCCGTGTATACCGTCATCTCTTCATTCCCTTTAGGAATGAATAACACTGGCGCACGCGTCAACCTTTCTTTTAGACTCTTGAATGCATTCTCACACACTCCGTCCCAGACGAAGGCCTGATTCTTCTTAGTCAACTAAGTCAACGGTGTTGCTATCTTGGAGAAGTCCTGGATAAACTTACGATAATATCCAGCTAACCCCAAGAAACTTCTTACATCTGTTGCATTCTTGGGCGTAGGCCAATCCTGTACCGTAGTCACCTTAGCAGGGTCCACGGCAATACCATTCTCTGAAACAACATGTCCCAAGAATCTCACTTCCCTCCTTCAGAAGTGACACTTAGAGAATTTCGCTTTCAATTGGTGTTTCCTCAACACCTCCATCACTATCCTCAAGTGTCCCTTGTATTCCTCCTCTATCCTCGAGTAAACAAGGATATCGTCTACGAACACAAGAACAAACTTATTCAACTGATCTCTGAATACTCGATTCATAAGATCCACAAAGTAGGATTGTGCATTGGTCAACCCAAATGGCATGACCAACCACTCATAGAATCCAGACGGCGTCCTAAATGCCGTTTTCGGAACACTCTCATCCGCTACTCGGAGCTGTTGAAATCCTGTCGCGAGGTCCAACTGGGAGAACACTCTTTCTCCTTCCAGTTGATCAAACAAATCATCTATCCGTGGTAGAGGATACTTATTCTTCCTCGTTACCTTATTCAACTCGCGATAGTCCACACACAAACGAAGGGAACCATCTGCCTTAGTGGCAAACACAACTGGTGCTCCCCACTCGGAGACACTCCTTCTAATAAACCCCTTCTTCAAAAGATCGCTTACTTGCACCCCGAGCTCTCTCTGCTCCCTTGGTGCCATACGACGAAGTGGCATCACTATAGGTCTGGCATCTTTCACTAAATCAATACGGAACTCAATCTCTCGGTGTGGTGGAAGCCCGGTCACCTCCTCGAAGACGTCCGGATACTGGCCAACAACGGGCACATCTGACAACTCATCATGCGGGATGTCGAGGGAATTTATAAAACTAGCCATTACCCCATCACTAGGTAGATTACCAAACACTACCCTCCACCCATCATCCGCCCTAACTGTCACCAAAAAGCCCTCACAGTCTACCAGCACCCCGTATCTTTGGAGCCAATCGACCCCTAATATAATGCCATACCTAGTAAAGCCCAAAACAAAGCAATCACAAACAAACATACATCCATGACTCGAATAAGACCAAATTTCTGCAAATCATACTAAGGTTAGTTGAACCACCAATCGGGTTCGTCACAACCAACGGTCTATCAACTATCTCGGGTTCCAGTCCCAACCTATCTACCAGGTCACTAGATATGAAGGAACGGGAAACCCCAGTATCAAACAAAACTCGAACTGGTACATCATAAATAGAAAGCATACCTTGAATGACGACATTCTTTCCTTTCTCCGTCGTAGTTGGGGCATTCGACGAAGAAAGAACAACATCGATAGCATATGCTTTCACAATCTACTTCTCCTTAGGAGGTTGTGGACACTTATCCTTATGATGTCCCGCTTGGCCACAGTTGTAGCACTTCTTATCCGCTGGCTTGGCTCGACATTCTTTAGCATAATGGCCCTTCTTACCATAGTTGAAGCACTCAACATCTTTCTTTCTCTTTTTCTGGCCATCCTTAGATTGGGTCTGTTTTCTCTTATTCTGAGAGTTATTCTTGCCTCCACTGCCCGCTTGCGGTTTCAACCCTTCTGCAGATGCAGCCTCAGTCTTTGACTTAGGTTAAAGACTCTCTGATCTCAAAGCTTTCCCCACAATCGATTCAAAAGTCTCATCAATGTGGTTGATAAGCCTTTCCCCCAAGTATCCATCCAACCCACTAATGAACTTCTCATTCTTCTTCTTCGGAGTATCGATAAGAGATAGTCCATACTTCGACAAAGTGTCGAACTCAGCAATATAGTCAGAGACTTCCCTACCATTATGCTTGAGTTACAAGAATCTCTTAAACAACACTGACTTCTGGGCAGCTGGAATAAACTTCTCGCTAAAGCGAGCCTTGAACTGATCCCAAGTAACCTGATCTTCTGGAATAGCTGTTCTAATGGGATTCCACCAATTCATCGCTCGCCCTTGCAGCTGACGAGACGCTAGCCTTCTCTTCATCGCATCCTCGATACACAAGTCGTCGAAGATACGATCACAGCTATCCAACCAATCCTGAACATCTGTGGCCGACTCCGTTCCGTGGAACGGCTTCCCACCAAGGTTAGTGTAATCCTTGCACAACTTGGCGAAATCGACCCTAGGCGCTTGCACTACAGGACCACCACCATTTCCGGGATTGGGAACTACCCCTTGAACATCCCTAAGCATCTCCCTCATGAAGTTAGTGAACATCGTCCTCATGTCAGGAGCATTCCCATTATTGGTCCCCTTACCAGCACCTCTAGCATATCGGCTCATCGTTAAATCTGTAAAAAGGAAACGATTAACGACCCCATAGTGGTGCTAGTGCAGTACATCTTCATTCTTATACTACTAATAGTACATATATATATATATCTTTTGAAAACCAGAGTAATCACAAATACGCTCTGTCATATACGTACTATCTCTCTCTAGTGTTTTTCCCTAGGTTAACTACGCAACCTAGAGCTCTGATACCAAATGTGACGGCCCGCCCCGCACCAACCGTCATTTACTCCAAAGGTGCGCTGTACACATGTCCAGTTAGCACGGGACGGTCGTCAGAAGTAAAGGAAAGAAGAGAATGAACTAACCAAGAACCTGTAAAATGTCTTACAGTGCATGGTACAAAATATAATAACAACATACTTGACATAAAACAAGTGAGACAGTGCATAAGCTGAAAACAAACTAACATAGCAGCAGAAAATCCAAGTACAACTTATGATCCAAAGCTAACATTATTACAACTTTTAAACTGTCTCAAAAGAAAAAGCAAGATAAGGGAGGTACACTACTAATACCCAAGTAGCGACCACCAACGACACAGGGAGAATATCTATATATCATACGTGGAAGCCTCTTGCTCGCCTGCGAATCAGCTACTCGTGCATCACCAACCAGCTAACCTGTCTCTAGTCTGTTCGTGTGAGCACCCAGAGTAATAAGAAGAGACATAAAACTCTGGGTCAGACAAAAAGTCTGGTATGAGCGATAAGCATCTAAAAAGAACAAAACAGATATACTAAACCATACCTGAACCTGGACCTCCAGCCAAAGAGTTAGCACTACATATTGTACAACACTCTAAGGTGTCATTTCAAATGGTGTAAAGATAACGGGGATGGGGGGTGTGCATGTCATAGTGATGGCAAACAATCAAGCATAACAACCATCCTCACATCTCTCACTTAGTGCGTAAAGCATATGATATCCACCACTTCGATCACCCAATATACTTTGCTATGATCACTTTGCCCCATGAAGTCTCAATGACTTCACTGCACTGATCCATAGCCGCTAATCCTTCGCTATGTCCACTTTGCCCCATGGAGTCGCAATGACCCCACTGCACTGGCTCATAGCCTTATTAATCCTTTACTATGTCCACTCTGCCCCATGAAGTCACAATGACCCCACTGCACTGGCTCATAGTCTTACTACGCATCACTATGCCCCTCAAGTCATAATGACTCTACTGCACTGATAACGTAGTCTTGCTACCATCACCTTGCCCCTCGAGTCATAGTGACTCTACTGCACTGATAAGTAGCCCATCATCCATTTTCAGCGGTGAATCGAAGTTATGAATGTCGACAACTCCTTAGCACACATCCCACAGCAAAGTCCAACCATGAAGTGAACTCATTGGTTCCCAACTGGATCCTGAGCTCTAACTTCCATTTGGACTACCTTTGCCTCTCGGGTTATTGGTCACCACCGGATCAGTTCGGATCTCCCCCTAATCATTAGTTCGGTTCGGATCGGAATGCTCCTTCTTTACTGGATCGGATCGGCAGACATCACCCCTGGCGGATCGGGTCGGGTTCTTCAAGTCCAATCACCATGCGTTGGTTCGGTTCGGAGGTGGCCATGCGGGTTGGATCGGAGTGCTGCATGCCACGAGAGGTGCAAGTGGATCGGAGCTTCCCCAGTTCATGTTGCCCTCCTCTGATCGGGTCGGGTGTGAAGTGCGATAGCGGATCGGGTACGAAAGCTATTGTGGGGAAGGGCGTTGTAGTGGTTCGGTTCGGGTCCTCCTAACCGATCTGATTCGGTTCGGATGTCTTCCTGCACTTTTCCCAACAAGCAGTTTACGCCACTCGACGGCATTTTCGACCATTCCAACTATTCTAATCAATCACAAAGCATATCATACAGTCATAGCAACATGCATAATCAACCACAAACACCAAAACAACAATATGATAGGTTAAAATGGGTCAAACATAGCCAAAATCCCCTATTTTCCCTTAAGCATGTTTAGGTGAAACTAATGATATGATTAGCAGAATTTAACCAAATTAACCCAAACTCATATCAGAAATCTAAAACATCATTTAAGAATTTATAAATATTTTTCCAGAATTTTATCATGTTTAAATTCGCTAATTAACACTAATTACCCTTAATTAGCCATAATTAGTGAGGAACTATGCAAATCACTCACCTTAGCCACAAATAAGACTTAGATCTTAAATAAATCTCTAATTTGGTGCGAATCCCAATGCTAAACAGCAGCTCTAATGTTGATTTGGTGTTGATCTCTCTTGATTTGATGTTGCTAAGCCCAATCTTCAAGCATGTTTAGGTGAAACTAATTATATGATTAGCAGAACTTAACCAAATTAACCCAAACTCATATCAGAAGTCTAAAACATCATTTAAGAATTTATAAATTATTTTCTAGAATTTTATCATGTTTAAATTCGCTAATTAACACTAATTACCCTTAATTAGCCATAATTAGTGAGGAACTATGCAAATCACTCACCTTAGCCACAAATAAGACTTAGATCTGAAATAAATCTCTAATTTGGTGCGAATCCCAATGCTAAACAGCAGCTCTAATGTTGATTTGGTGTTGATCTCTCTTGATTTGATGTTGCTAAGCCCAATCTTCAAGTAGAAAGTGATTTGGAGGTGATTTAGAGGTTGGAGGCCATTTTTAGGGTTTCTAAGAGGTAAGCGGTGGCTAGAAAACTGAAATGGAATGAATCTCTAATTCTTTTCAGCCTCCCCATAACCCTAATCCCAAAATGGGTTATGGGCCCATTCACTAATCACCTTATTTGGCCCGGTTAAGCAGTTTTTTCACCTTCCAAACCTTATTTCAGCCATATCTCCCAAACGGTGAGTCCGTTTGGCTATTATGACCACTCTACGGAAAGATAAACCATCAAACGAATTTAATGGAAGTGGTTTCAGGTCAAAATTCCTTTCCAGTCAAAAGTTATGGCTAAAACAAGATCAACTAGGGGGAAAACGGTCATTTAAAAATCAATAAAAATCATGAACATAGGAAATGACTCTAATGATTATTTCCCAAAGTTACATGACCATACGACTTCATATGGGAAAGAAATAAATATTCTACGATCCTCCGTTGCGTAGAATGCGGGTTGTTACAATTATATTTTTGGTGTATGATCCATATAGTAGATCATATAAGTTTTAGATTTTGTTAAATTTCTTAAAAACACTATTCACCCCCTCTAGTGTTAGTTCAGCCTTAACTATCCATTTTGCATTCCCCAACAGATCTTCATAAAACGGTAGAATTACTTATAATCTCTGGTGAGCTCCAAAAGATAAACTGTGATTCTATCGTGGTTGGAGTCTATGGATTACAAGGAATGCTCGCTACTGATCCATAGGGTGATACATAGGATGTAGTAGGAGAGTGCCTTCGGTTCATCCTGTTCCTAGATACTTGTATAGACGGATGTCTAACAGAGTATTTCCAAAGGGATCGCGTACGTTGATTTCTTCAAACGTACCATAGTTTGTGGTTGAGAATGGTCGTTCTCTTAGCTTAACAACTAGAATATTTTTGTGGACGTCAATTAGTGATTATCTGGCGGATCTGACTATGTGGCATTCAAAGTGAATGGCCATCAGATGTTTTGATAAGAAGAATTAAACCTCAAGCCTCATCAACCGGGAAATGGTATAAAATTGGGTAGGTTGCATAGCTAAGTGGGTGGCTCCCAATTAGGGTGTATTGTCACCATATAGAGAATATTCATATTTGTTACTTCTTTTCATTTCTGTTTCTCCGGGGAACTATGGTGGTCGCATCAAAAAATCGTAAGGTGACAATACATTCGGTACTCTCAAGCGAAGTGAGGGGTCGGTCATGTTTAGCCTGGGTTGTAAGATGTTCTTGTTGAACCCTAGTGTATTCCTCTCTAAAAATACAATGTCGGAAGGTGGTCTCATACCTTGCCAGTTGAAATCCATTCTCCAATAAGAGCCCCGGTTTTGATTGTATACTATATATGTAGAGCGTGAGATGCAAGCGTTCTGCTAGACGGTTATTTATTTGTAATCGGACACTATTATAATATCAGAAAAAGCTATGATTTCCAAAGGTTTTGGGTTATCATAAGGTAAAACCATCCGTATTTATGTGTGGATTTGGTCTTACGGTCATAAACTTAGCGAGTTTTCTCACTCTATTTCACTGGACCGATCGGGCATTTGTAATGCTCGGCTTAGACCGAGATTTACAGGTTCAGGTTATCGAGTACTCTGAAAAGACGAGCTGAAAGAGTTTAAATGTATGATATTACACTATTCCGCTATATTATTATATATGAGGACAGATTGTTATTACTGTCCAGATGTGTGATGTACTCTGATGATTGTAAGTTTTATTTCATGCTCTCAATAAAGATTTATTTCTATATTATATTTTGTTCCGCTGCGATGTGAGACTCTATGTTGTGTTGGTTATACTTCGTCTTCTGTTCTAATATTTCTTTCCTCACCCTCTAATTTCTTTAAAACAATTATCTGGTGTTTTCGATACTTGGGTTTTGGCAAGTAATATGGGTTTATGTATTATTGTGAAACGACCCAAACTTCCCCGTAAAGGAAAGCCCAGATTGAATTGAGAACAACACACATCAGAACAAAGCAGAAGAAAATTTTATTGTTGTTACAACAATTACATTAGAGTATAAGAATATTCCAGAGTACGAATAAATAATATACATTGGAAATACAATATCAGAGTTTTAAATTACATTTAAATAGCAGCGGAAAATAATACAAAAACACAACTGAAAGAAATACACAGATACAGAGCTTTCCAGATATCGCTTCAGCTGTAGACCAGGATCCTGTGAATATAATATCTGCAAAACCAAAACTACTAGCTGCCCGTGTGGAAAATATGGGCACCCTGAGTTTAGGTTAAAACAATAAACTTTAGGTCAGTCATGGGACTGGTATGAGAACTCACAAATAGTTATTAAGTTGATTTTAAAGTTAGGTAAATTAAGAGACCACGCCATATAACACGGAATGTAACACCCCACGTCCATAAATGTCACTCACAAAGGGAATGCATTAACTTCCATGGAGGTTTTAAGTGAATATAGAACAGAAAAATTACAACAAGACAGATAATAAGTAGTACTTGGAAATCTAAAACTTTATTTCATTGCAGCGGAAATTAAACATGTTTGTTACATCATAAAACCATAAATCAGAGTCAAGTACCATATCCATCTTGATTAAACAAAATACATAATCCCATTACATAAATAGCCATTAAAGAAGATAACAAGCTGGACTTTACTTCAACGGTCCAAGCTTTCCAAAAGAGAGATAAAGCAATCCAATCAAGCTCCACTAGAGCTGGGCCCACCCTGAGGACCTGGAGGGGGGAAAAAGATAGAAATAGAGGGGGTCAGACATAAAGTCTGGCGAGTATGATAATTCTAACAATACTATTATCAAAATAATTAGACTGAGGCACAAGCTGGAAAATAAGGAAATGTCTATGAACTATTGGGTATAGAAGAGCAGATAAAGATAACGTTAAAGACACACCTAATTACTAACGAATAATTACTACACTGCACCACACCAGTCACCCTAAAGGTTGATCCCACTCACCGAACTTAGAAATTATATAAATAGCTTTGTGTACCCCTAGCTGACTACATATGTGCCGCCTGCCCCTATCTCCGCTAGGTGTACCCCACTACCAACTTTCGATCGGCTCCCTACTCGTAGATACCCGTGCTGATCCCACAGTGGGGTGTATCACTCCCCTAAAGTGGCAACCCGATACAGCTAAAGAATGCACGGCTTATACCTACACGATGCAACAACGTCTTACCTACCAGCCCGGGTCCACACACGCATATGAAACCCGTTGGACTTGCGTTTCCACCGCTAATCGGTTTGGCCTCTTATAGTCAAGCCCAGTATGTGTGTCCCGTCCTCGACTTGGGTCGAGCCCACAAAGATACGTTTGGGTTACTGGTTGAAATGGGCCCCCAATTACTTACCACAAGCTATCCACCTAAGCTTGTCCCCACTAGTACATCCCACTTAACCCTCTTAGTCATGTTCATTTACATGTGTGTTTGGTTAAGTCTTACTAATCGTATTTCAAATGCCACTAAAGGCACCCACTAGATTCCTCATGCCACCCAAGGCACCTACTTAACCCCCATGTCCCACTTCACATGCTTATCTGGTTAAGTATTTCTTAATTCATTCAGGCCATAACCTCATAAAGACCTCTCACATTAGACTGGCATTTATGGCAGCTGGATTCGTCGGGTGGGTCTGGGCAGTCTTACACCATAAAAGAGTCTAACCTCGTGTCTTTACAACTGTTATGCTTTAATTTGGGCCTAGGAGCTCTCACATTGGGCTGACATTTGTGACTACTAGATTTGTCGGTCGGGTCCAGGCAGGTTTACGTCACAAACGAGTCCAACCTCGTGTCCCAAGCATTGATTATTACTTATAATCTTTTACCCCAGTTTTAAATATATTCCTATTCAAATCATTAATTAATTCCAATTTTAACGATGTCCATAATTGACTCAATTATGGCCATCCACTTAGGGTATGCAAAATCGTATCAATTGCACCTCAATTTCTTAATATTAAATCCTTAATATTACCCCTACCCCACGTTATACGTTCGCTTATTCAACGCAAAATATACGTTAGACTCGAATAGTCTAACTCATAGCACAAAGATAAATTATCACAACATATAGACAAATAAAATAGATCTAATCATAATAGGGGTGAAACTTGCATAAAACTACACATGTCATGGATCTAAAGGTGTCAACTTGTTTGGTTAAATGTCACAACTTACATAATATGATCATAATCCAAATTCATGTATAAACTTGCATAAGTGGTTTATGCAACATAATGATGGTGTAAACTAGCATCTAACCCATAGAACTCACACATGTTATAACCTAATTTTAGATCTAAATAGATGTCATAGGATATGTGAGATTATACATACTAATCAATCTAAACTTGCATAGGTACATGTGATTTATCATGTGAATCATCATAGCCCCAAACATATATATAATCAACATCATGATTTGATCAAGCATAAGCTAACTATAACATAAATAATAACATCATGACTTTGTAACATCGCAACTTAGCATAGAAACTTTCAATATATATAACATCATCATCACATAACATAGGGTTTACAACATACATGATAGCATAAGATTTACAACATATATAATCAATAATTCACGTCATCCTCTTATAATCCATATCACAACTTAATCTAATTAGTTTGCTAATAATCTTATTAAAATCATCATACTCACAATTAGAAAAGAAAGAGAGTCTTTATTTTCTTTAGAGTTGAGTAGAATTAGAGTTTTGATTAGCTTTCTTCCTTCTTAGTTGGCGGCGGCTACACTGAGTTCCATGGCGATGGCATGACGGTGGCTATTCTATTTTTCATGTGATTTTAGAGTGAGACTACCTAGGTATATATAGAGTTTAGGATTTATTTAGACCGTCAGATCAACTCAGAACTAACCTGAACCATTAAATTAGCCAACTCAACCCTAAAGACACATCAGCAGCT
This sequence comes from Allium sativum, assembly GCA_030737875.1. Classification (NCBI taxonomy): domain Eukaryota; kingdom Viridiplantae; phylum Streptophyta; class Magnoliopsida; order Asparagales; family Amaryllidaceae; genus Allium; species Allium sativum. The sequence continues at coordinate 763,597,969 of CM060910.1, forward strand.
CAAGATTGGGCTCTGCCAAAACCTGGCCGATTGGACCAGGTCGACACCCAAGTCGACTACGCAGTCGACCTGGTCCTGGGGGTGTCGACTGCCCAGTCGACTCCCCAGTCGACCTGGGTGCTGGGCAGGAAATTTCTCGCCTGGCCTGTTTGACTTCGAATTTTGAATTTTCTGAAACTTCCGATAGCCATATCTCCTTCATACGAAGGCCAAATCACGCAAACTCGGACTCTATTTCAACCAGAATTCCGAGACGAACACAATGGCGAAACCCATTTCCCACAATTCTCACGTCTGAGATTAGTTATTCTTTAATTTGTGAATATTAATATTAACAGAATTACGGGGTGTTACATTCTCCCCTCCTTAAAGGATTTCGACCCCGAAATCTTCAAGTCAAGAAGAATGTATATCCTAAAATCCAATCGTCCATCTACTCAACCATCAAACACAGGCATCCATTGTCCTTATAGACTTCTAGTGTTTTCATGTTTAAATGCACAGTGTGTGTATATGTCCATATCTAATGCAAAATCAGGTGGTCCACTGATTCAGTTGACCTCCTTAATGCAAATCATGATAGTGCCATGCGTCCATTATGTATGCAAAAGTTCCTTAATGCTACATATTATCTCTATATGCGTGCACAATCATCATCTGAATGCAGCATCCATATGATAAAAAAATCCTTATACATCCATTTTACTAAATACATCCATATATATGCAATATGCAATATGAAGTGACTGAGCCGATCTAGTGCCTAATAGTGTGTGTATATGCGTCCACGAGCAACCACTAGCAAACACTTGCATCCACTTTGCATCCATCATACATAACATGTCTCAAACACATGTTTCAACCATAGGATTATCCTAACTAAAGGTCAAAGATACTAGCGAGAGGACATACTAAAGATGAGATAAGTACAAGCTAAGCGATAAAGGAGAAATTAAAAGACATACCCTCAAAAAGAAAAGGGTACAACGAACGCATCTTCGCTTCTGACTCCCAAGTACGTTGCTCTCATCATCTCCCCATTGCACTTTGACTAGTCTGACCTCTCGATTCCTCAACTTCTTGATCTCCGACCCAAGAATGCATGTAGGAGCTCGTCGAATCGTCGCATCACGCTCTATCTCCACCTCTCTAAGCAAGTTCGGCTCTACCACTTCCGCAGTCTCGTGCAAGCACTTCCTCAAATGTGACACATGGAATACGTCGTGTACACCCCTAAGTCTCTCAGGCAACTCCACTCTATACGCCATCTGTCCAATCTTCTCCTTAATAGGTAAAAATCTTTCGTGTTTATGTGTAGGCAGGTCATACTATTTTCCTTTTCTTTCGAAAGGATGTTTATAAAGTTAAACAAGTTGTTTGTGCTATGAACTTATCACTGAAAGTATTCCAGACTGATTCGGGTGAATTTAGCTTTGCTTCAGATGTGCTTGGGTCAGACCGAGTATATTTACAGGTTAGTTTCCACTTGGAGTTTCAGGAGCTAGAAGTAGGAGGATTCACCGTTAATTTAAAGTAAGGATTAATTGGAATCGGTTAATGAATAACTGTGTTTTGCGTTGACTAAGCCAATCGTTTAACTTGGGATGATTATTAAATTAATCTGTTTTGAATTAATCTAATGAAATAGTTAAATGAATTTATAAAGTGAAATGTTAGGGATTTTTAGATCGAACGGTTATGTAAAACAGATGATAAGGGACTTTATAAAATAAAGAAAATGGATTGTAAATGCAGGATAAAGGAATTCATAAATGGAAGGTTGAATGATTGTGTAAATGAAAGAAGAACTGTTTTTGAAATGGAATATTTGCTATAAAAGTGAAGTTGAATTATTTTAATTAATTTTGTGAAATGATAGTTTAACGAATTTGGAAATTATTTGGGAGATTATAAGGGAGTATAATTGGTTTAAAAATGATTAAAAGTAATTATGATATGTTTTCTAAGAAATTGGAACTTGTTGTACATTGGTTGAGTTGAGTATTTTCCGATATATCAATCTGATGTTGGTTTCGTCCTTCGTGGTTGATACTGAGAGATTTATTTACTTACTAATTTACAATGAGGAGTCGATAAGTAGAAGTGGAATGGAAATTTAATATTTCTTATACTAAATAAGAAAAGGAAATGTTTTCCGAATGAGCGGTTTTGAATATTATTTAACGACTAGTTAATTTAAGAGGCTAAGTAATGCCAAGTGCTAAACCAGTGAACTCGTTTTATTCTCATGATTATATATTTGATATTTAAATAACCGACTATCAAATTTGATCCATACTATTGTTGGTACCGAAAGACCGGGATCAAAATTATATTCGACAACCATTCCGAACCAGCAAATACGCGAAGATTGAAGATGGAGCAATTGAAGACCCTGGATCTTCATAAGCGGAACGACTACTTATCGAATTCCTCTGGCTTGCAACCGGAGTTATTTAGTTTGTGATTCAGTCGTGGTTGGAATCTATGGATTGCAAGGACTACTCATTACTGATCCTTGGGGTGATACCTATATAGGATGTGGTAGGAGAGTGCCTTTGGTTCATCCTGTTCCTGGATGACTTGTATGGACGAGTGTCTGACAGAGTATTTCCAAAGGAGTTGCATACATTGAATATTTACAAATGTATCTCTGTTTGTGGTGGAGAAGGGTGCCCACCTTCTTTAAGCTTAATGCTCAGAGTATTTTTGTGGAAATAAATTAAGTGGTATCCAACTGATCTGACAATGTGGCATTCAAAGTGGATGGAAATGTGATGTTCTAAAGAATAAACTTAATCTCTAGTCTCATCAAATGGGAAATGGCACAAAATTGGGTAGGCAGCAGGGCTATGTGGGCCACACCCATTAAAAGGGTATATTATTACCTGATCTGGAGAAATTAAATGCCCTTGGTTTTCACTTTTTATTTTTATGCTATCGGTTCAGTTGGCTGACCCCCAACCGTGGTAATGATATATTCGGTTCTCTCAAGAGAAATGAGGGGTCAGTCATGTGTAGTCGGGTTGCAAGACGTTCTTGTTGAACCCCAATGTATTCATATCTAGAGGTGCATTGTCAGAAGGTGGTCCCATACCTTGCCAGGAAATCCAATCTCCAATAAGAGCCTGTGGTTGTGATTGTATACCATATATGTAGAGTGTGAGATTCAAGCATTCTGCTAGATTGATATTTATTTTTATTTAGACACTATTATAATATCAGAAAAGATATTGACTTCAAAAATATTTTGGGTTATAGTAAGGTAAAAACCGTCTGTGTTTATGTGTGGGCTAGTCTTTCTATTTTCCTTTTCTTTCGAAAGGATGTTTATAAAGTCAAATAAGTTGTTTGTGCTCTGAATTTATCACTGAAAGTATTCCAGACTGATCTGGGTGAATTTGCTTTGCTTCAAATGTGCTCGGGTCAGTCCGAGTATATTTACAGGTTAGTTTCCGCTTGGAGTTTCAGGAGCTGGAAGCAAGAGGCTTCACCGTTAGTTGTATAAAGTTTATTTCCGCTGTGACTGACATATGTTGTACTCTGATTAATGGTATGTACATATAGAGATATTTTTTAAAGTTATATTGAAATAATATATTTTATTCGTTCCGCTGTGAGATTCTGATGTTCTTTTTTTTATTCTAATATTCTTTCTTATCTCACCCTCTAACTTCTTTCTAATAATGTTCCAGTGTTTTTGATGCTTGAATAGTCGACATAGTGATTTTATGTCAATTTTTAGGGTCGAAAATCCTGGGTTGTTACACAAGCACTCCTTGCAGTCGTTATCCCATTTTAGACTCATATCGAGGTGTGAGGCTTGCGATTTAACGCTCTTCACAAAGCTATGCTAATTAAATCCGTGCTTTGATCATCAACCACAAAACTCTGCTTTTCAACAAAAGCCTTGATCGCTTACATCTTGGTATGCCACATTGTCAATCCATACCATGTTATTTATTTCCACCAATATATAACTTATAAGCTCGTACATCTCAGAGAAGGGTGCTAAGCAGGAGAATAAATTCTTCGCCACCAAACAGATATATATATTTAGCAGAGATCAATAACATAGTACATAATACAATGTCAAATATGCAATCCATTCATACGTCTATTTTGGGTCTGGATGAAACAAGAGGCACCTTATTCCTTATCCTGCATGTCCAATACAAGAGAGAGGTCCTCGCATATCCTGAAAATCTCCAAGTTTGTTTTGACGATCACCACTTATTACCTAGTCTTGGGTGAACAGCCCAATCAAGACATCAGTAATCATCCATTCGATATGAAGATCTATGGTCTTCAACCACCGTCTTCATCGTTGTCTTTTAATCATCGTATCAGCTATTTAGAACGGGTTAATCCCGGTCTTTCCAAATAACTCGCATATCTTATAATCATGTGCTATAATAACGCATCATACGCCTCATTACAATCCAGAATATTCTTTTATTAAAATATTCATTACATTGGGAATCATTCCAATAAATCTTTCGTTGAAAACAAATGCAAAGGATTTTGTATTACCTTTTAACAATCTTAAACCAATTAAGGTTTATCAAACTAGCCGGGATTATCGAGCCTTACCAAAGTAATCATTTATTTTATTTTTCCAATCTCAACCTATTCATCCAATGGAGTAAAAATGGTAGTACTCCATATCTAACACCCATTATGTAATCGATAAAATTATTACCATTTCCCGTTTCAAATCTAATTAAAGATTTAACTAACGCATGAAGTAAAACTGGTGGTACTCCATTTTCGCTCATTTCTTGAATTCGATAAATTTAATTACCTCGTTCACATTCCAATCTAATTAAAGATTCATTAAAACTCCATCTTAGTTTTAATATTCAAAAATCATTACTTAATGATTTTTCATCTTTAGGAAATTAATCCTACCTTTACATGAGTTAAAGAACAAATGTCATTTAAACCATTGGTTAACGATAAACCCAGTATCATCTTCCATAAAATTGGAATCTTCATGAAAATCAGACCAATCGTAAATAATGTGAATTTCCATATCTGACTAATACTATAAATGGAATAATGGAAAAGCCTTTTAAATTCCATAAATAGTAACGGTCTTCCATCATAGAAACTCATCTCCATTATAAATAAATCGAATTCCACTCAATTCCAATTTAATAGATTAAAATGGAAAACTTTACTTTGGAAAATTCCATTAAATCTTAGTTAAAAGATTTATAAATTCCAAATCATATATTCACTGTTAACTGGGCTTTAAGAACAAATGTTAATTATAACATCATTCACAATGAACCCAATACCAACTTTCATTTAATTCCAATTTACTTGATTAATTGGAAAACTTCATTGAATCTTAACGAAAAGATTTATTATATTCTCAACTGGGTTTAAGAACGGTTTTATTGAAGGACATCATTCACGACAAACCCAAAATCCAATTTATTCACATTTTTAAATAGTTTTATCAAGGCCCTTACAGTCGGTTTCCAATATCGGCCAACGAACTGCGTCCATAACGACCTTTTCCAAAACTGATTTGGACATATTTTGAAATCTTATCGTTAGATTTCAAATCCCATATTATTGCTCGAAATCTCTTTTCAATACGGACCCAATGGTTCTGGTTTTAGGAGAATCCGATGGTCGGATCTCTCGTTATGCAAATTCGAAGTTAATGATTGAAATTCGCGAACGGTCGCTGCGTGACACGTTCTATTCCGGCCATTATAATATATATAATATATTTCGTCGATTTCCATTTAAAACGTATCTTATAAAATATTCATAAATACGTTTTAAAATGATTCCAACCTCCATTTCAATTTTAAATCAAAATTGAACTTCCTATATTATTATAATATCAAAATAATAATATTTTCAAAATGTCAAATTTTGAGATCCCCTTTCTTGATATTCATTATAAAAATAAATGAAATCTATAGAAAACTCTATTCGTGATAAAATGGCGTTTACTAGCATAACTCAGCTTCATATATATTCCAGTTATGAATAATTCAATATTTCCGTGTCCATCCAAAATCGGACATCAAAATCATATTTTGATTCTTCACCGATATTATTTCAAAATATTCGTTATCTCTGAATTGGAATCAAACTCAATCAATTACCATATAATTTTATTTATATGGATTCCATACATCGCATGCATTCCAAAAATAGTGATGAACAACTATTAAACATCCAATTCACATCCAGAGTGTAATCTACAACTGTATAAGCATTAAATAATTAAATAACGCTTAATACGACCAGTCCATAAATCGATCGACAAACAACTAAACACAAGGGAGATGTGTGAAGTTATTATCATCCCCAGACCCGTGTGGGGTTTTCAATTAACTACCAATGATTATTATTTACATACTTGGACGAGGTGTAAAATTATCGTCCTAATACTCATGTGGAGTTTACGTCACAATCCGTGTGAACTTATCTAATATTTTCACAGTTTAATATAATGATAATACTAAAACTGTAAACATCCATCAATCACCAAACAAATATTGCAATCACAAGCAGTCAACATATATTCAGTTATAAAAATATATAAATAACTGTATAAAACATTTGAGTGAGAGAGTTCTCACATTGGTTTCCACTCCATCATTCTTTAAATGATGATTTATAAAATGATTTCATAAGAATCGGATGTTGAAATCTATGAATTAGAGAAACTGAAAAGTCACAAACAAAGGCCAAACGGTCCGGGCACCAACCGGGAAAGAGCCTGGATGAATGTAGACTGTGGACCGAGGTCCTTCTGGTCCACAGCTTAACCAATTTACTGGTCAGAAACAAGGCTATTGTCCAGTTTAGCTACCAGTCGACTGGTATGTTCTGGACCAGTCGACTGGTCACTGTTAAATGGACCATTTTTATTTTTTTTATTTTTCTTATATGAATCATTTCCGGCGACTTTGGAGGCTATACATTTGAGTTAGATGATAATGAGGCCTCATAAGCTCGTCGAAACAACTCAAGAACACATGCACAAACATATATGCATCAGATTGCTATGATTTCGATCATATATTCTAAAATGAACAAATTCTCTAACCATAGATAACAAATACAATATAAGTGAATTGTGAAATCTTAGAACTTGTCGGGGCTACAACGGAGCTTCACAATATAACCAAAACAACTCATAGCATATGAATTAGATTGTGTGGACAATTCTAATCATAATATTTGATTCAATGAAACTAAAACTAATGAACTGGAAAGTGTATTCTTATCTAACCAATTCATATGCATATACACAACTCTAAGTGAACCTAATTGACACTTTACAAGCCAATAGCTTTTAGCATAGATGTGAGTTCATAAATAACTCACAAAGCTCTCACCTTTGATCCTAATATGGAAGAAAGAGGCGCATAACCAAGCTAGAACACTCTTTCTTCCAATATAACACACAAAACTTCAATCTACACATGAATGCATAAATTTTCCTATGAATTAGTTTTAGGAAATCTCAAAAATAGAAGAGGAATTGAGTTGGAGAAGATGGAGATAAAGATGAAGGAGCTTACCAAGTCTCTACACTTAATTTCCTCAAGAATTTGAGCTCCAAGATCAAGCTAGGTCTTAGGGAAATTTATTTCCCTTTCCCCATTTCTATTTTTTCTAATCGTTGAGGAGAATGAGAGGGAGAGGGCTGATTTGGGGTGTTTTAAGTGGCTAGGTTTAGCCAGACCAAGGCCCAAACCAAGTGCCAAAATTCGCGAACTCGAAACATATCGAAGCTTACAATTTTTGATCATGTAAACGACGTTTTGAACTCAATGGAAGTGGTTTCTAGTCCAAATTCATCCATATGCAAAAAGTGATATTTTGGTCTTATATCCTATGAAAAAGACCAAAATTTCTTCAACTCCAAAGGTATCGATGCTTATATTTTTCAAACACGCAAATGGCATTTAAACTCTATAGAAGTGGTTTCATTGAAAACGAGGTCATTTGCAAAATATTCATTTTTAAGGGCTAATATAATGTTAAAATATAAATATAAATTCCATAGCAACTATTCTAAATTTTTATTTAGACATAACTTACAATTAATAAAGTGAAATCTCAATTTCTTACCTACATTAGAAAATTACAATTCAAAATATTCCAATGTTTCTTATTTCATCAAATTCCGACTTATATTGAATTCTATACATTCATTCAAAGTTTAAGATCAAAATTTTAAGATTATACGTTCTAACTTTGATTTAACTAAATTTTAAATCGTTAGTTCTCAAAATAACCCATCATAAATACTTAAAATCTGCTAAAATCTATTAAAAATAAATTTTAAATTGGTTTTGAAAATACGGGTTGTTACAAGAATTGTATAAACGAGGTTTATGGATGAAATGAGAAGTCAAAGTGTTAATTTTTAATTAGCGATACTTAATTATGAATTTAAGTAAGATGAATGGAATTGAAACGAGATTTTCAAAGCAGGAAATGGTTGAATGGATTAGAAAAAGGGATTTGTTAAAAGTGAATTTGGTAAACTATCGAGTAATGGGATTTTATAACAAAAATACATGTTATTAAACGAACTGTTAAAGAAGTAAAAGTTAAAGGTGATGTTTTAGTAAGCAATTACTTAATCAATGAATTAAGAAATAATGAATGTATTTAAAAGGGGAGATTTTCAAAAGTAAGAAGGTTTTATAACACCATATTTTAAACAAAATAGTTAAATGGGATGTTTATGATATTTGAATGAATATAGGTTTTTGAATTACAACTCATATCTATCTTAAGATAATAACGTTGTTGATCAAGGTCTGAGAGATAATTAAAATACCCCAACTTGAACGACTTAAGGATTATCTGAGGATGATATTAGTTGTAATGGTAAAGTGGTTAGCAATAATTTATTATTTCCATAAGAGAAGTAATAATGTAACGTTAATTGAAAAGATTTGAGAATATATAATATGATTTCTGAGTAAAAAGGAAATAAAAAGGACTCGAGAATATATAATGGTATTTGCAACGTAACAAAAAGACTTGAGAATGTGTATATATAAATGTATAAAATGATTTCTCCAATATAAAGGAAAACAAAAGGAAATTGTGTGAAAATATAACGATGTTTTTAATGGAAAAAGGGAATGAAAAGTGAAGTTTTGGAATGGGACTTTTCTAAAGAAACAAGGGTAGGTTATTGTTTTTCAAGCAAAGAAATAAAAGAGATTCGTAATATTAATTTACGATAAATAAGTTGAATTGAATTCCCAGTTACAGATTATGAATAATGAGGTAGCAAATGTTTTGCAAATGATAGTAGGATGGGAAACTTGATATGATTATAAGATATTTTTCTAAGTATATATAAAGGAAATGATTTTTCATATATTCATATATTAAAATAATAAGTGGAAAACTATGTTCAAATTATTGAAAGATTTATTAGTTTTTAAATTAACCATTCTTTAATTATTTTTAATTAAAGAAGCCAATGATATTTGTGACGACCCGATTTCCCGTTCTCACGGAAACAAGGTTATCTTTGGAATATAACACAGAAACATATAATAGCAGAACAGAATTAAATAAATACACCAGAATGAACAACAAAATATACTGGATAAAAGTAATCATCAGAGTTACACAGTATACAGGATCTTACTTAGTACAAATACAGTTCAGCTATACATAAATGTCTACAGCGGAAACAAACAAAATATGTACAATAGGAGCTGAACAGCATAAAAAGAAATAAATGATATAATCCATCTTCAGCTCCAGCTATCCAGAAAGAACCAGCTAAACCTGAATACAAGGCTGCCCGTGTAGAAAAAGGGGCACCCGAGTTTGAGAGTGAAACAAACTACGAGTCAGTCATGGGACTGGTATGAGAAATCTACTCAACACATATATAATATGGCTAATCACAGGACCACGCCACTTTCGTGGAACGGGTTTACTCCATTGGATTGCCAGTGCTTTAAAACAAATCTTTCTTTTAAACATCGCTATGCTTTTTATAAAAATGAAGCCGTTATAAGACTCAGTTCCCATCACACAATGCAACGCAAACCGGAGGATAGAGTTTTACCTTATAATGGACAAAATATGATTGATACGAATAAAACAAAGGCATTTGATATTATTGCTAGTGTTTATATGTTTTGAAAACAATTTCAAATCATAACTATCAATCATAGACGGCATTAATGCCCCATACCACTATGTCGCCATATATAGGTATACAATCAAAACCGCACGATGTCGTATTTGGGAATTGGATTTCCGTCATGAACCAAGGCAAAAGATAGTCCTTACCGAATTCGAGACGCTCTAGCCCGCCCCTCAGGAACAGACGCAACTGCCCCTTGGATCGTCAGGGCCGGACCACCGATGTGGATTATTATGCCTGAACAATACGTTTCCCCGCCCTTTGGGGCATAAACGAGCCAACGAATGACTCCATCGGACCCGGATCGTCCGATCAAACCGAGGCGCCTCGCAACAGCAACAACCACATAGGTGAAAAGTATATAAATGTCAGGGCTGGTAGGTCACTGACACCACCCTAGCTAGAAAGAAACGCATGTCCTCCCTGAGGTCCTTCTCCCGTTTTAGGTTCATACCGGGGTGTGAGGCTCGCGAATTCACGTTATACACAAAGCTACGCCACACAGGCAGTGCTTTGATCATCACCACAAGACTTTGCTTTTCAACAGAAGCCCTGATCACTGCATCTTAGCATGCCACACAGGCAATTCATGCCATGCGACTGATGTCCATCGATATACAACCTCTGAGCTCGTACGTCTCAGAGAAGGGCGTTAAGCAAAAGAATAAATTCTCCGCCGCCAAACAGATGTATATTTAACAGAAATCAATCAACACAGAATAAACTCCAATGTCAGACACACAGTCCATTTACCAGTCCGTTCTGGGTTTGAACGAAACCGGAGGCACTAAATACCTCGCAAACCCTTCGATCACCACGTACGTCTAGACGATCACCACTCATTATCCATATTTCGGGATGCCTCCCAATCAGGACCTCGGTTACCATCCAAACGAGGTGAAGATCTCCGGTCTTCGACCATCGTCTTCATCTTCGATTTTCAATCGTCGAGCAATTATTCGTAATGAGAATTAACTCGGCCTTTTCAAATAATTCACGTATATTTAGAATTTCAAATCAATTTATTTCAATGGTTAAATTATTCGACAACACCAATATTGTTCTTTAATGTGATTTTCACACCAAACACATTCAACCATCAAATACAACCTAAATCAAGCAAATTCAGTTTATTTCCATTCCATATCGCTTATGATATTTTATAACTATTTATCGCTATTTTTATTTATTTTAAAATAGCCATTTTATTCAAAACGACGCTTCGGGCCATAACGCGGCCGTGGCGCTGTTTTTCTTCAGATTTGAATTAAACATATCTGAAATTCTAACCGTTGGATCTTCACAAAATTTTCATCATTAGAAAGGTCTTTTCAAAACGAACCCAACGGTTCCAGTTTCGGGAAAATCCGACGGTCGGATCTCCCGGTACAATCGTTTGAAGTTTCGATTTCAAAATACGAACTGCAGCGTCGTTATTCGATTAAATATAATTATATTTATATATATAAATAAATATAATCGTTTCTGGCGCTGTTTTTCTTCAGATTTGAATTAAACATTCCAGACAATCCAACCGTTGGATTTCTACAAAGTTGGTGCCGTTGGGAAGATATTTCCAAGGCGAACCCGACGGTTGCAGTTTCGGGAAAATCCAATGGTCGGATTTCCCGTACTAGTCGTTTGAAATCACGGTTTCAAAATACGAACTGCACGGCCTCGTTTTGTTTTAATTTTATTTATATTTATATATTTATATAAATATAGTTCATTCAATGATTTCCATATCGTTTTCACTTCAAATATTTTTCTAACGCCTTAAATTTTGGAAAAATTTCGCCATAACCTCCCCTGCACCGGGAGCATCGGGAAATCGCAAATAGCGTTCCCGGTCCTTCTAATCTCAAAAAGAAAAAGAAAAAGCCAAGCGGCTAGCCAACAGGCTCATAAAATCATCACCCAAACAAAGCAGTAAATGTGTACCTATTTGTCGGGCACAAAATTTTATTCCTCTTCTCTAGCCCCTTTGCTATAACCTGTTCAATGAATATGCATGTACATATATATACAGTTCTTATCATTTATCATTTTCTATTCGACTTCATATTTGATTTCTATTTGGTTTAAAAACACCATTCATTCTAATGTTACATAAATATGTGCAAATCATTTCATTAGCTAATTAATGAATATTTCAACTCATATATGTTTATTTTGAACAAGTGGCTATTTTTAACACTTCACATTTCAACGATTTCTACATACAATAAAAATGTGATTTTTTATTGTAAAACAATTCATTTCAAAACACTATTTTTCTATATAGTTCAAGTTGGTGATAAAAATGGGATTTTTATCATAAAACAATTTCTTTTAAAACGAGACTATTTTACACAGTTCATATAGTCGATAAAAGGTGATTTTTATTATCAAACAATTTATTTCAAAATGTGAATACCATTCAACACATGAATTTCTAATCAACGAATGAATATCAATTCAACACATGAATGTTTTCTATGGTTTCTATATATAGATAAAAATATGATTTTTATTATCGAACAATTTATTTCAAAATATGAATACCATTCAACACATGAATTTCTAAACAACGAATGAATATCAATTCAACACATGAATGTTTTCTATGGTTTCTATATATAGATAAAAATGTGATTTTTATTATCGAACAATTTATTTCAAAATATGAATACCATTCAACACATGAATTTCTAAACAACGAATGAATATCAATTCAACACATGAATGTTTTCTATGGTTTTTATATATAGATAAAAATATGATTTTTATTATCGAACAATTTATTTCAAAATATGAATACCATTCAACACATGAATTTCTAAACAACGAATGAATATCAATTCAACACATGAATGTTTTCTATACAATGAATAAATATAGTTTAAGCATATGAAAATAATTCAAATACACAAATATTATTCAAAATTTCGGCAGCATAACGACAGGGTAGTTACACCGGCACCGTCCCTAGTACGGCTCCTCGCTCTACCTTAAAACCTCGCGGTTTTTGACAATGGGGATCATGCATCTAGTTCGCACGCAGGCGGCATGTATATATTTATTTCATTTCCACAACTAATCCTATGTGGTTTCAACCAAATATTTTCCAACCACAAACGGGTATTTTTCAACCGCAATCAACCAATATCAATCACAAACAATCCCAAACAATCATTCGCTATCAATCAATTTTCACAACAATTTCAACCAATAAATATCGTCCATGGTTTGTGGACGAGGGGCGTATATATATATATATATATATAGATATTTATATATAGCAATTCACTTTCATTTTCAACACATATATATAATTTTTAAATCAGAAATCTCACCAATAGCTATCCAACTTCGACTCTTCCTTAGAGAAATCTTCGCCTTTCTGTCGCTTTCGCCCGTATTCTCTACATATGTAAAAATCGAATTTTTACGATGCTATTCAATATATAAAAATCGAATTTTTGCTACGCTATTCAATATATAAAAATATGATTTTTACTTCGACTTTCAATATCTAAAAATCTGATTTTTACTTTTTAAAGTTCAGTTTTTATTTCCTTTTTTTTTTTAAATTCAGTTTTAAAAATCCTTTAAAAATCAGTTTAACATTCTTTTAAAATTCAGTTTTAAAATTCTTTTAAAAAATCAGTTTCTAAACCTAATTAAAAAAAATCTGTTTTAATACTTTAGAAAAATCAGTTTTTAAATACTTTATAAAATCAGTTTTTTTCCTTCCTTTGAAAAATCAGTTTTTAAATTGCTTTATAAAATCCGTTTTAACTTTTACATAAAATCAGTTTTGAATTCTAAAAAAAAACAGTTTTACATTCTTTTTTAAAAATCGGTTTTAAAACCTAAAAAACCCACGGTATTTAAACTAAAAAAAAAGCATTCTTTTCTTATGTAAATAAAATCAGTATTAAAACAAAAATAAAATAAATAAATAAAATAAAAGAAAACTTACAGGGGGGGGGGTCGTCGGAGGCAGCTTCGAGGCGGCGGCGCTCGGGGTTTCGAACGGTTGGAGGAGGGACAGGCGGTTGGGCTTGGGTCGCTGGTGAACGAGGGGTGCGGTGGCGCTGCGTCATCGTCGGCGGCGTTCGCTCGAGGGGGGGGGGGGCTGGTGAACGTCGCGATGGCTTTTAGGTTTTTTTTTTCTGTTTAACTGAATCGAATGAACGGGGGGGGGGCAGAACGAAGATAAAGGGGGGAGGGAAATTATAATTTTTTTTTATTTAATTATTAAATTTTTGCAAAAAGGTTGACTTTTACATACGACCTCGAAACGAGGCCCACCGCCTGTCGTCCATAGCGTTTAACCCCCATCCCGAACACAATGGGATATGTATCGCTAGCTGATTTGATCATTACAATCAGTTTCCTTTTGAATTTTCATTTAAATCACTATATTGAATTTTAAACGCACATTTCAAATTACCGGGGTCACATACTAACTAGAAAAATTCCAAAAAAATATTTTCTAGCTTCGTATCGACGATACGGTCCTAACAAAACTAGTTTCGTCGAATTCTGAGACCGTTTGAAAAATGGCCAATTTCCAGTCGATTAAAATCAATGGAAACTGGTCAAACGCGTTTTCTTTTGCCACGCTCACATATTGATTCGAAAAATTATGAAATTTGAAACCTAACAATAACTTGACCCCACGAATCCAACAAAAGTGGTTTCGTCGAAATCCGAGGTCGTTTGCAAAATGTCCATTTCTAAGGGCTTGAATTCCATAGCGACTATTCAGAATTTTCAACTGGACATATCTTTTGATTCCCGCTTTCAAATTTCGATTGGTCGGATTCGTTAGAAAGATATTCACTAACAGATTTAAATATTTTTGGTTTCACTAAAATCCGGATTGTTTTGCACCCGGTATATTCAATTGAAGTTTGAAATCGAATTATCGAACTACCGCGCCATTTTCAATTCTATATATAATTATAATTAATTATATTCGTTTTCAAATGTCGATTCAAACTCAGTTTTCATCGCCATTATTTAAAATATTTATTTTAAATATTCAAAATCCATTATTTTAGCCAATTTAAAAATTTTAAATTGGTTCAGATTTTCTGGGTCGTTACAATATTGAATGCTGAACAAGTAAATCTATTTGTATTTTTATGATTGAATGATTATTTATTTGATAGTTAAATAACCGATTATCAAATCTAGCCTATACGAATGTTGGTACGGAAAGACCGGAATTGAATTTATATTCGAAAACCATTCCGACCAGCAAATATGTAAATAACTGAAGATCTTAGATGTTGATCGAGATGGAGCAATTGAAGACCATGGATCTTCGTAAAACGGTAGAATTACTTATAACCTCTAGTGAGCTCCCAAAGATAAACTGTGATTCTGTCGTAGTTGGAATCTATGGATTACAAGGACTGCTCGCTACTAATCCATATGGTGATACCCAGGATGTAGTAGGAGAGTGTCTTCGGTTCATCCTGTTCCTAGATACTTGTATAGACGGATGTCTGACAGAGTATTTCCAAAGGGATCGCGTATGTTGATTTCTTCAAACGTACCATAATTTGTGGCGGAGAATGGTCGTTCTCTTAGCTTAACAACTGGAGTATTTTTGTGGATGTCAATTAGTGATTTTCTGGCGGATCTGATTATGTGGCATTCAAAGTGAATGGCCACCATATGTTTTGAAAAGAAGATTTAAACCTCAGGCCTCATCAACCGGTAAATGGTATGAAATCAGGTAGGTTGCATGGCTAAGTGGGTGGCTCCCAATTAGGGTAAATTGTCACCATCTAGAGAATATTCATATTTGTTACTTCTTCTCATTTCTGTATCTCCAGGGTACTACAGTGGTCGTAAGAAAAATCGTATGGCGACAATGCATTTGGTACTCTCAAGCGAAGTGAGGGGTCGGTCATGTTTAGCCTGCGTTGCAAGATGTTCTTGTTAAACCCGGGTGTATCCTCTATAGAGATACACTATCGAAAGGTGGTCCCATACCTTGCCAGCTGGAATCCATTTTCCAATAAGTGTCCATAGTTTTGATTGTATACTATATATGTAGAGCGTGAAATGCAAGCGTTCTGCTAGATGGTTGTTTGATTGTAATTAGACACTATTATAATATTAGAAAAAAGATATGATTTCCAAATGTTTTGGGTTATCGTAAGGTAAAAACCATTTGCATTTATGTGTGGATTTGGTCTTATGATTATCCTTTTCTTTCAAAAAAGATTTGTTAACTTTAAAATCAAATTGGATGTGCTTATAAATTTAGCGAGTTTTTCTCACTCTGGTTCACCAAACTGATCCGGCATTTGTCGGGTTAGACCGAGTTTTACACGTTCAGTTTATCGGATACTGTGAAGAGAAGATTTAGAAGAGTTCAGACGTACGATATTATATTATTCCGCTATATGATTGTATATAAGGACAGATTGTTATAACTGTCGGGATGCGTGATGTACTCTGATGATTGTAAGTTTTATTTCAAGCTCTCAATAAAGATTTATTTCTATATTATATTTTATTCTGCTGACTCTAGGTTGTTTTGGTTCTTCTTCTTCTATTTTAATATTTCTTTCCTTACGCTCTAATTTCTTTCAAATAACTATTTGGTGTTTTCGATACTTGGGTTTCGGCATGTAATACGGGTTTATGTATTATTGTCGGAATGCAGACATCAAATTCTTTTGTTGGGTCGTTGCACTATCACCAAACTCCTATTCATACCAGTTGGAGCAATTCTATAGCTTCATAAATGTAATATTTGTAAGATTATAAGTGTCCATCAAAATTATTAATACTTGTTATCATTAATTAAAACTAAAACTCCAAAATGACACAAATATAGAATAACCACCAATCATCCAAATGAAATAACATGAAATAAAGATATAAATATACAGATATATATATATCTGTATGTATATATATAAGTATTTATGCACACACACACACACACACACACACACACACACACACACACACACACACACATATATATATATATGAATACATATAATATTTATGGTATTTATGCCTCAAAGAGATGGTTTTTTGTTAAACTGAAGATCAATAGGATTTGAATGCTAATTACTATGAACTAACAACTAACCCCTATTGTTGTAATGTTTCTAATACTTTATGGAAAACCAACATGGTTAATTCTGTTTTTTCCTACTAATTTATTCAAAAGTGTCCAACTATAAAATTATATGATTTGTTCCTTTTTGTTTGAAAAGCTTGATGGTGAACATATTGTAATAACCTAAAAAATCCGATCCAATTTAAATTTTTTATTTTGGCAATTTTGATGAATTCTGAATATTTAAAATGAATTATTTTAAATAATAACGACGAGATATTTATTTTGAATAGAATTAGAACGTATATATTTATATGGATAGAAGTTAGAATATAAATATTTATTTTTAATTATAAAAGGAATTGAAAATGGCGCGGTAGTATGAAATTTTGATTTCAAATTTCAAATGAATGTACAAGATTCAAAATAAACTGAATTTTAGTAAAACCAAAAATATTAGAATCTATTTGAAAATATATTTCCAATGAATCTGAAAAATTGGAATTTCATAGCGGGAATAAAAAGTTATGCCCAGTTGAAAATTCAAAATAGTCGCTATGGAATTTTGGCCCTTAAAAATGGAAATTTTGCAAACGACCTCCATTTTTGACGAAACCACTTTTCTGGATCCATGATGTCAAGTTATTGCTATATTCCAATTTTCATGATTTTTGAAATCAGTATGTGAGCGTGGCGAAGTAAAACGTGTTTTAACAATTTCAGTCAATTTGGATCGACCAGAAAATGGCCATTTTTCAAACGGTCTTCAAATTTGATGAAATTAGTTTTGTTAGAACCGTATCGTCAATACGAAGCTAGAAAATATATTTTAGGAATTTTTAGAGTCCATATGTGGCCCCGGTACATTGAAATGTGCGTTCAAATTTAATATATAGATTTATATTTTGATTTTGACGAAAACTGATCGAAACAGCAGAAACAGCTGATGAAACATATCCCATTGTATTCGGAATGGGGGTAGTTAGCTAGGGGTGACAGTCGTTGGGTTCGATTCAGAGTTCGAATTTAAAACTAATTTTTTGAAAATAAATTAAATTAATAAATATATTTCATAAAACCTCCCCCTCAATGCTTTTCTTCTTCCCCGT
Source organism: Allium sativum (assembly GCA_030737875.1). Taxonomy (NCBI): domain Eukaryota; kingdom Viridiplantae; phylum Streptophyta; class Magnoliopsida; order Asparagales; family Amaryllidaceae; genus Allium; species Allium sativum. Next base: position 763,616,327 of record CM060910.1, read on the forward strand.
CTTCAATCGGGTTTCAACAGAAATAAAAAGAAAAAAAAGGAAAAAAGGAGGCGGCGGAGCCCTCCATCGCTCTGCCATTGACCGCGCCCCCACCACCTCCGCTTGCGCACCCTTGGTCGCGCTCCCCTCCTCCTCCCTCCGATCCCCCTTCCCCGTTTGTAATTCCATAGCCCCAAAACCCCCAAACCCATAACCCTAGCCACCGAACCTAGCTGCGTCACCACCTCCCGGACCCGCCACCTGAAGCCACGACGCCCCACCCCTTCTAGGCCCCACCAGCGCCGCCTAGGTCCTCCTCCATCCAAAGATGCGATTTTTAACAAGAAAAAAAAGTGAGTTTTTTCCTCTTCTTGTTTAATTAATTAAATTGGAATGCTCAGTTTATAAAATCAGTTTTTAATTTATATAGTATATAGAAAGATTAAATTTTTTAATGTGAAAAGGATTAAATTTGTGATATGAAAAAGACTTGATTTGCATTTAAGAAGAAGTTATAATTTTTAAAAATATAAAGATTCGATTTTTACAAATATAATAACATGATAAAGAGGCGATTTTTATATATACGAAAAGGTTAGATTTTTATATAGGATTCATGCGAAGAAAAATCGGGTTTTTACATATATTTTTAGCGAAGTTTAAATAGGAAAGACGATATTTTTATATGAGAAGTAGCAATATAAAAATTAGTTTTTTATGTAGGAAGTAGCACGTTAAAAATATGATTTTTATTATAAAAATAACGAGATAAAAATGTGATTTTTATCAATACAGCGAAGTAATAAAAATGTGATTTTTATCTATAAAGCGTTGAAATAAAAATGTGATTTTTATCCATAGAGCGTTGAATTAAAAATGTGATTTTTATCCATAGAGCGTTGAAATAAAAATTTGATTTTTATCCATAGAGCGTTGAAATAAAAATGTGATTTTTATCCATAGAGCGTTGAAATAAACATGTGATTTTTATCCATAGAGCGTTGAAATAAAAATATGATTTTTATTTATGAACAGTGTGGAAAGAGGGAGTTGGAATTTCAGACAAATCTGAACCGTTCATTAGGATGGTGGAGTGGATCCCCAAGGTGAGAACTGCTCACTATAATTTTTCTATACAGTTATTTATTATGTAACTGCATATATGAACTGTTCCCTCATCGTCCACAGACCATGGACGACTTGTTTGTTTGGTTGTGTAGTTGATTGGATTATTGGTTTGAATTTGGTTTGGGAAATGAAATTGAATTGATTAGATTGGTACGTGTATGGCGCAGACCATAATTAGACCGGGGATAAGGCTAGGCCTTATCCCGTTTCTAGTATCGCGCTGTTATGCCGCCGAAATTTTCTAAAATATGTTAGAACAATAAAAATATCATTTTTATTGTGTAAATGAACCGAATAAAACATTTTATCGTTAAAAATATAATTTTTAACGTTGGTGTGAATAAAATAAATATTCATTTACAAATTGGACGATTTGTTTATGTACACTGATTTGACTGATATTGATTGGGACAATAAATTTTACACATCGCTCAACTGCACAAATAAAATCTGCGTTTGTTGTTTGAAAACCCCTCACGGGTATTGGGATGATATTGGACATACACTAATCCCAATAATTAGCTGTATGTCAATCGATTGGTTGACAGACTGTATAAGCGTTGAATATTTATATTCGATGCTTATGCAGTGTACAATGCACTTTGGATGGTGGTTGAAAGTGTTTGATTGTAGTTGTGTACATATGTGTATGAAATCCATATAGTCAAATTATATGGTAATTAACTGTGTCTGATTCCAGTTTAGAAAGAAGGAATATTTTAAAATATCAATTATTTTAAAATAACGAATATTTTCAAACAACATTCATAAAAGATCAAAATCTGATTTTGATGTCCGATTTGGGATGGACATGAATATATTTAAATATATATAGCCGTGTTGATTAGATTGACGCCATTTTTACGTGAACGATATATTTGTCGATTTTATTCATTTTTATAATGAATATCAAAAAGGAATTGGTTTCAAAATATAATGGTTTGAAAATAATATCCTTTATATATCGATGATATGGAATATTCAATTTTGATTAGAAATTGAATATGAAGTTGAAATCGTTTTGAAAACGAATTTAAAACGATTTATAAAATACGATTTAAAAGGAAATCGATGAAATATATAATATATATATATATATTATATATATAATGGCTTGAATATAACGCGCCACGCCGCGCCAGTTCGTGAATTTCGGGCATTGACTTCGAACAGACATTACGGGAGATCTGACCGTCGGATTCTCCTAAAACCGGAACCATTGGGTTCATATCGAAAAGAAATTTCTAATGAATATAAGAAATAAGAAATCTAACGGTTGGATTTGGAATTATGTCCAAATCAATTTTGGAAAAGGTCGCTGTAAGTGCAGTTCGATGGTCGTTTATGGAAATCGACTGTACGGGCCTTGATAAAATTATTAAAAATATCAATAATTAGTGTAAAATCATAAGAAATGATTTGGATAGAATTTGTGATGACCCCAAAACCCCGTATTGACGGTGGCAAGGGTAATCTTTGGAATATAACACATAAACAGATAATAGTAAAACAGAAATAAATAAATACACCAAATAATGTACAATAATACACTGGATAAACGTAATCATCAGAGTTACACAGTATATAGGATCATACTTAGTACAATTACAGTTCAGCTATACATAAATGTCTACAGCGGAAAACAAACATAATATGTACAATAGGAGTTGAACAGCATAAAAGAGATAAATGATAGAATCCATCTTCAGCTCCAGCTATCCAGAAAGAGCCTGCTAAAACCTGAATACAAGGCTGCCCGTGCAGAAAGAGGGGCACCCGAGTTTGCAAGTGAAACAAACTATGAGTCAGTCATGGGACTGGTATGAGAAATCTACTTAACATGTTTTATAATATGGCTAATCACAGGACCACGCCACATTCGCGGAACGGGTTTACTCCATTGGATTGTCAGTGCTTTACAACAAGTAAATCTTTTAAACATCGCAATGCTTTTTACAAAAATGAAGCCATTATAAGACTCTGTTCCCATCACACAATGCAACGCAAACCGGAGGATAGAGTTTTACCTTATAATGGCCAAAATGTGCTTGATATGAATAAAACAAAAGAATTTGATATTATTACTAGTGTTTATATGTTTCAAAAACAATTTCAAATCATAAGTATCAATCATAGACGGCATGGGTACCCTATATCATGTCGCCATATATAGGTATGCAATCAAAACCGCATAGTCACGTATTTGGAAATTGGATTTCCATCATGAACCAAGGCAAAAGATAGTCCTTACCGACTTCGAGACTCTCTAGCCCGAGCCTTCCGAACAGCCGCAACTGCCCCTTGGAGCGACAGGGTCGGTCCACTCGATGTGGATTATAGTGCATGAGCAATACATTTCCCCGCCCTTTGGGGCGTAAATGAGCCAACAAATGACTCCATCGGTCCTGGATCGACCGATAAATCTGAGGCGCCTCGCAACAGCAACAACCACACAGGTGAAAATAATATATATGTCAGCCAGTTTAAGCACTGACACCACCTCTAGCTAGAAGGAAACACATGCCCTCCCCGAGGTCCTCTCCTGTTTCTGGTTCATACCGGGGTGTGAGGCTCGCGAATTCACGTCATACACAAAGCTACGCCACACAGGCGGTGCTTTGATCATCAACCACAAGACTTTGCTTTTCAACAGAAGCCTTGATCACTGCATCTTAGCATGCCACACAGGCAATTCGCACCATGCAACTGATGACTATCAATCACACAGAATGAATTCCAATGTCAGGCACATAGTCCATTTACAAGTCCGTTCTGCGTCTGAACGAAACCGGAGGCACTATATACCTCGCATACCCATCGATCTCCACGTACGTATGTACGATCACCACTCATTATCCATATTTCGGGATGCCTCCCAATCAGGACATCAGTTATCATCCAACCGAGATTAAGATCTCCGGTCTTCAACCACCGTCTTCATCATCGACTTCTTATCGTCGATTCAGTTATTCAGAATGGGATAAACCCAGTCTTTCTGAGCAACTCGCGTATATAATTAACAAGTGCTACACAAACACAACATACGCCTTATTCCAATTCAATAATTGGTAACCGTAAATTAATAAGAGAACGATTTCCCAAATATTAACCCCGAAGGCTGAAACCAACATCAGATCAAAACCCAGGAAACCATTCGACTTAGCTAACCTTCAGTTAGTTTCTAAATTTCACATTCCATATCGTTTATAATATTTTATAGCGATTTATCGCTATTTTTATTTATTTAAAAATAGCCAATTTATTCAAACGACGCTTCAGGCCATAACGCGGCCATGGCGCTGTTTTTCTTCAGATTTGATTTACACATATCTGAAAATATAACCATTGGATCTTCACAAATTTTATATCATTAGAAAGATCTTTTCAAAACAAATCCAACGGTTTCAGTTTTGGGAAAATCCGACGGTCGGATCTCCCGGTACACTCGTTTGAAGTTTCGATTTCAAAATACGAACTGCAGCGTCGTCATTCGATTTAATTTAATTATATATATATATATAAATATAATCGATTCTGGCGCTGTTTTTCTTTAGATTTGAATTAAACATTCCAGACAATCCAACTTTTGGATCTTCACAAAGTTGGTGTCGTTGGAAAGATATTTCCAAAGCAAACCCAATGGTTTTGGTTTCGGGAAAATCCGATGGTCGGATCTCCCGCACTAATCATTTGAAATCACGGTTTCAAAACATGAACTACAGCTTCGTTATTCGATATATTTTAATTATATTTATATATGTATATATAAATAATCGATTCTTCGATTTCAAAAACATATTCTTTTCATACATTTGACAAAAATGATATTTTTATCCAACAGACATTTATTTCGACGCTTCACTATTTTTAACAATTTATGTATATAATAAAAATGTGATTTTTATTGTAAGACAATTTATTTCAAAACACGACTATTTTATATAGTTCATATAGGTGATAAAAATATGATTTTTATTATTAAACAATTTATTTCAAAACACGACTATTTTATATAGTTCATATAGATGATAAAAATATGATTTTTATTATAAAACAATTTATTTCAAAACACGACTATTTTATATAGTTCATATAGATGATAAAATATGTTTTTTATTATAAAACAATTTATTTCAAACACGAATACCATTCAATACATGAATTTCTATTCAACGAATGAATTTCTATTCAATACATGAATGTTTTCTATGGTTCGTATATATAAAATAAAAATGTGATTTTTATTATTAAAACAGTTTATTTTAAACACGAATACCATTCAACCCATGAATTTCTATTCAACGAATGAATTTCTATTCAACATATGAATGTTTTCTATAGTTCGTATATATAAAATAAAAATGTGATTTTTATTGTTAAAACAGTTTATTTAAAACACGAATACCGTTCAACACATGAATTTCTATTCAACGAATGAATTTCTGTTCAACACATGAATATAGTTTCAGCACATGAAAATAATTCTAACACATGAATATTATTGAAAATTTCGACAGCATAACGGCAGGGTAGTTAAAACCGGGGTCGTCCCTAGTACGGCTCCTCGCTCTACATTAAAGCCTCGCAGCTTTTGACAATGGGGATTTCATGCATCTAGTTCGCACGCAGGTGGCATGTATATTTTTTTCTTTCTTTTCCACAAACTAATCCTATGTGGTTTCAACCAAATAATTCTCAACCACAAACGGGTATTTTTCAACCACAATCAATCAATTTCAACCACAAACAATTTTAATCAACCATTTGCTATCAACCAATTTTCACACCAATCACAACAAATAAATATCATCCATGGTTTGTGGACGAGGGGCGTGTATATATATATATATATTTATATAAGTATATTTCACTTCTATTTCAACACATATATAATTTTTACAACGCATATATAACTTATACATCGAACGTACAACTTCAGGCCGATCAGGTTTTACATCGTCCAAGAGCTTGGAGTGGCGCGCATTTCGAGGGTGGTGGCGCTTAACTCGGCGCGGCGGTGGAGGCCCAATCTGGCTCGAAACGGCTGGACTTCGGAGGCTTCAAACGAACGAAATACTCAATGAAAAATTCAGCAATTGGTATGGATTTGGAGAGGAGAGTGGGATCTTCAAAAAGTTCAACTAGGTCGGGGTGTAATTCTTCGTGGTTTGGTCGGAAAGTGAACGGGAAATTTTGAAGGGTTTCCGTCGTTGATCGGCTTGGATTACGGGGAGAGAGAAGATAGGTTTGACCAATGATATTTTTTTTGTATTTATATATTTTAAAAATTCGAAAATACCCCTTGTCACACACGAACACCAATCCAAACCCAACGACTGTCGTCCCTAGCTAAATACCCCCATTCCGAACACAATGGGATATGTTTCGAAGGCCCATTCGACTGTTTCAGTCAGTTTTCCTTCAAATTAAAATATAAAACATTCAATATTCAATTTGAACGTACATTTCAATTTGCCGGGGCCACATATTGATTCTAAAAATTTCCGAAAAATAAATCTAGCTATGATTTGACGATACGGTCCCAACAAAACCAGTTTCGTCGAATTCTGAGGTCGTTTGCAAAATGGCCATTTTCTGGTCGATCCAATTTAACAAAAATCGACCAAACACATTTTCCTTTGCCACACTCACATACTAGCTTCAAAAATTATGAAATTTGAAACCTAGCAATAATTTGATCTCCCGGATCCAACAAAAGTGGTTTCGTCGAATTCCGAGGTCGTTTGCAAAATGGCCATTTTCACGGGCTATATAAACTCTATAGCGACCTTTCTGAAAATTCATTTGGCCACAACTTTTGCTTCCCGCTATGAAACTTCGATTTTTTAGATTCATTAGAAAGATATTCACTAACAGATTTAAATATTTTTGGTTTCACTAAAATCCATTTTGTTTTGCACCCGGTACAGTCAGTCAAAGTTTGAATTCAAAGTTTGAAACTACCGCGCCATTTCAGGCCTTGTTTATAATTAGAATTAATTATATTTATTTTCAAACGTCGATTCAAACTCACTTTTCGTTGTTATTATTTAAAATATTTATTTTAAATATTTAAAATCCACTAAAATAGCCAATTTAAATTTTTTAAATTGGTTCAGACTTTACGGGTTGTTACAGAATTGGGAGGGAAAATTCCATATTTGAAAAGATAAAAATAAATTTTTATCGAAATGAACTAGTTTTGAACTAGAATTATAATTCAATTATTTTTAATAAATAAATTGGATTTGAAATGGTTTAAAAAATAACCAGAATTTCCAATATATAAATTGGAAATGGATTTGAATCGAAATTGTCTTCGGAATATTTCGATATTAGATTTCGTGATTATACAGATATTGTTATGGAAATTTGAAAGATATATTTATATCGTTATTTCCAATACAATATTAGTTTGTTGTGTTAATTGATATTGAATATAAGCCGATATATTTTCTATTCAGATCCTTGTATTTGATATCAAATGGGATTTGGGTTTGTCGTGAATGGTGTCTTCATTAACACTGTTCTTGAACCCAGTTGAGAAAAATATTGAATCTTTTTATTTTAGATTTAATGAAGTATGCCAATTAAAAAATATTTAATTGGAATTGAATTGGAATTGGTTTTTGGGTTTATCGTGGATGGTGTTTTAAATAACATTTGTTCTTTAACCCGATAATTAATGGAATGTGAATTGGGTTTATTGTGAACTGTGTTTTAACGACATTTGTTCTATAACCCGATTTACAGTGAAATGTGGTTTGGAATTTATAAATCTTTTTGTTAAGATTTAAAGGAGATTTTCCAAAGTAAAGTTTTCCAATTTAATAAAATAAATTGGAATGGAATGGAATTTGATTTGGAAATAATCGAAGCGAATTTCTATGGAGGAAGACAACTAATATATCTGGAATTTAAAAGGCTTTGTCGTTATTCCATTTATATCATTAGTCGGATATGGAAGTTTATATCGATTATATATATCGATTTGTTTTCCATGAAGATTCCATTGTTAATGGCATGTTATTTTGGGTTGTCGTGAATAATATCTTTAATAATACTGTTCTTAGACCCAACGAAGTTAAGAAAATCAGAAACTAAATGGAGATTAGTTAAGTTGAATGGTTTCTTGGGTATTGATCTGATGTTGGTTTCGGCCTTCGGGGTTAACACTTAGGGAATTGTTCACTTGCTAATTTACGGTTAAAGGCTGATGGAATGGAATGTAATTTTGGATTTATAGTGAACCGTGTTTTAAATGACATTGGTTCTTTAACCCAGTTAAAGAGCATATGATTTCCCAAGTTAAGCAATCAATAATATTGATTTTTGGGAAGATTAAAACCAAGTGGAATTTTAATGAATCTTTAATTAGATTGAAATGATCGAGAATGGAGTATCATCAGTTTTGCTCCAGGCGATAGTTAAAACTTTAATTAGATTTGAACGTGAATTGGTAATTGAATTTACTGATAACATTGCGGTGTTAGATATGAAGTATTACCAGTTTACTTCATGGGACGAATAGGTTGGGGTTGGGAGATTTAACAAATGATTACTTCAGTATGGTTCGTTAATCCCGACTAGTTTGGATAAACCATAATTTGGTTTGAATTGATATTCAAAAGAAGATTAAAGAATAAATTTAAAGAATTTATCTTTAATAAAATTAATGGGAACCTTTCCCAAAATGTAAGAATATTTGAATAAAGAAATATTCTGGATTGGAACGAGGCGTATGTTGTGTTTTATAACACTTGTTTATTATATACGCGAGTTATTCGGAAAGGCCAGGTTTATACCCAATCTGAATAACTGAATTGACGATAAGTTGACAATGAAGATGGTGGTTAAAGACTGGAGGTCTTCACGTCGTTTGGATAATTACTGATGATCTTGATTGGGTTGTACACCCAAGAGGAGGGAATTAGTTGATGATCGTCCAGACGTACTTGGAGATCGATGGATATGCGAGGAATAAGGTTCCTCCTTTTTCGTTCAGACCCAGAACGGACTTGTAAATGGATGTGTGTCTGACACCGGATTTCATTCTTTGTGATTGATATACATCGGTTGCATGACGTGAATTTCCTGTGTGGCATGCTGAGATGCAAATGATCAGGGCTACTATTGAAAAGCATAGTCTTGTGGTTGATATCAAAGCACGACCTTTGTGGCATAGCTTTGTGTAGCGTTAATTCGAGAGCCTCACACCCCGGTGTGAACCAGAAATGGAAGAGGACACTAGGGAGGGCATGCGTTTCTTTCTAGCTAGGAATGGTGTCAATGTTTTGAACGTCTGGGCATTTTACTTATATGGATGATGGATAGGAGGCGCCTCAGTTATATCGGTTGATCCGGGGCCGATGGAGTCATTTGGCTCATTTACGCCCCATAGGGCGGGGGAAAGCATGTTCAGGCATTTTAATCCACATCGAGTGGACCGGCCCTGACGATCCAAGGGCCCACCTGAGTCTGGGTCCCGAGACATGGGCAAGATTGCCTCGAAGCGGTGAGGACGATCCCTTGCCTAGGTTCACAGATGGAAATCCAACTTCCAATACGTGACATTTGCCTTTTTGATTGTAGAGCATGATATATGGTACCCATGCCATCTAGGATTGATACATTTATATTTGAGGTTGTTTTATACACTATGCACTTATAATAGTATCACATGATTTGATTTAACATACCAAGCATGTTTGGCTATTATAAGGGAAAACCCTATCATCTGGCTTGCGTTGCATTGTGTGATGGGACCTGGGTCTTACAATAGCTTCATTTTTCCAAAAAGCAAGGCGCTTTTTTGATATATCTGATTTAAAGTAAAGTTTTAAATAACTGTTTTAGTTCTCACACTAGTCACATGACTGACCTGGAGTTTATTGTTTTAACCTAAACTCTGGGTGCCCGTATTTTCTGCACGGGCAGCTAGTAGTTTTGGTTTTGCAGATTTATATTCACAGGATCCTGGTTTGCAGCTGGAATGATATTCGGAAAGCTCTGTATCCGTATATTCTTTTCAGTTGTGTTTTGAATTATTTTCCGCTTCTATGTAATGTATTGTAAATCTCTGATATTTATTGAATGTATTTTATTCATTCATACTCTGTATATTCTTGTATTATGATGAAATTGTTGTAATAAACAATGAAATGTTCTTCTGTTTGTATTTTGATTTGTTTTGTCCTCAACTCAATCCATGCTTTCCTTCACGGGGAAATTCAGGTCGTGTCAGTTTGGTATCAGAGCTTTGGTTTACAGAGCTCGGAGAGCAAGACACGTTAGAACCAAACAAAAGGATTCATCAGAGATTGGATTAGTAATATCCAATGAGAATGACTCGTTAGAGATAGGATCAGTAGTATCCTAGAACGAGTGTGAAGAGTGTATTTTTGAAAATAAAAATGAAAACAAATTTTGTTTTGAAAATTTAAACCTGTTTATACGTATTTGAATATTTATTTTAAACTGATTTGGACAATCAAGTATATAGAGATTTTAATATACGTCTGATCCATGTGTATTTGAAGCCTCAAATATATTCGATAGATATAGAATCACACTCTAGTCGCTCGGGGATAATTCTGATGATGTCCGGACATCATCAGTATTTATGTTCGAATATTCGAAAGTGGGGTTTTTATATATTTCCAACTGAATGGTGTGAGAACCAAAACTAGATAGGGTCTATTGTTGTGAATTAGCATCAAAAACAGGATTTTCTATATATGTATCAAAATTATGAATTTGAAACGTTAAATTCATTAATTGATTGATGGTTGTATGATTAATTGTTATCTAATAAAACCATTATGTGAAAGAACGATATATATAACCAAATTGTACCAAATATTGAACTGTATTGAAAATTGTTTGAAATTGCATGCATATACATGTGTATACATTGAACATGTCATAGTAGGGAAGCTAAGAAGAGGAATAAAATTGTTTGCCCGACAAATAGGAACATGTTTATTGTATTTCGTGGGTTTTGGATGATTTTATGAGCCGATTGGCTAGCTGCTTTGCTGTTTCTTTGTCTTTTTAGATTGGAGAGGCATGTATGGAAATTTCAGGATTCTCCTGGTGCTCCCGTGAAGAGGAGGTTATGGCGAAATTTTTCAAAAATTTAGGGTGTTAGCCAAATTTTTGAAAATTCGAAAAGTTCTTAGAAACTGAAAAGTTGAAGAACTTAAGCCATAATGAAAATAATGAAAGTTGAGTTGGTTTGTAAAACAACTTTCATCTTCGTTCCTTTTCGGGGACGAAAAGTTTTAAGTGGGGGAGATTGTAATAACCCGGAAAATCCGAACCTATTTAAAAATTTTATTTTGGTAATTTTGATGAATTTTGAATATTTAAAATGAATTATTTTAAATAATAACGACGAGATATTTATTTTGAATAGAATTAAAATGTATATATATATAGACGTTAGAATATAAATATTTATTTTTAATTATAAAAAGAATGGAAAATGGCGCGGTAGTTTGAAATTTCGATTTCAAATTTCAAATGAATGTACAGGATTTAAAATAAATCGAATTTTAGTGAAATCAAAAATATAAGAATCTATTTGAAAATATCTTTCAAAAAAATCCGAAAAATGGAAATTTTATAGCGGGAATAAAAAGTTATGCCCAGTTGAAAATTCAGAATAGTCGCTATGGAATTTTGGCCCTTAAAAATAGAAATTTTGCAAACGACCTCCGTTTTCGACGAAACCACTTTTGTTGGATCCATGATGTCAAGTTATTGCTATATTCCAATTTTCATGATTTTTGAAGTCAATATGTGAGCGTGGCAAAGTAAAACGTGTTTTAACAGTTTCAGTCAATTTGGATCGACCAGAAAATGACCATTTTTCAAACGGACTTCAAATTTGACGAATCGTCAATACGATGCTAGAAAATATATTTCGGGAATTTTTATATTCCGTATGTGGCCCCGATAAATTAAAATGTGCGTTCAAATTCAATATATAGATTTATACTTTGATTTTGACAAAAACTGATCGAAACAACTGAAACAACCGATGAAACATATCCCATTGTGTTCGGAATGAGGGTAATTAGCTAGGGGCAACAGTCACTGGGTTCAATTCAGAGTTCGAATTTAAAACTAACTTTTTGAAAATAAAATAAATTAATAAATATATTTCATAAAACCTCCCCCTCAATGCTTTTCTCCTTCCATGTCTTCAATCGGGTTTCAACAGAAATAAAAAGAAAAAAAGGAAGAGGCAGAGCCCTCCATCACACTGCCGTTGACCGCACCCCTACCCCCTCCGCCTGCGCACCTTTGGCCGCGCTCCCCTTCCTCTCCTCCTCCCTCCGATTCCCCTTCCCCATTCGAAATTCCATAGCCCCAAAACCCCCAAACCCATAACCCTAGCCGCCGGACCTAGCTGCGCCACCCCCTCCCGTTCCCGCCACCTGAAGCCACGGCGCCCCACCCCTTCCAGGCCACACCAGCGCCGCCTAGGTCCTCCGCCATCCAAAGATGCGATTTTTAACAAGAAAAAAAGTGAGTTTTTTTTCTCTTCTTGTTGAATTAATTAAATTGGAATGCTCAGTTTATAAAATCAGTTTTTAATTTATATAGTATATAGAAAGATTAATTTTTTTTAATGTGAAAAGGATTAAATTTTTATATGAAAAAGACTTGATTTGCATTTAAGAAGAAGTTATGATTTTTAAAAATATAAAGATTCGATTTTTACAAATATGATAGCATGATAAAGAGGCGATTTTTATATATACGAAAATGTTAGATTTTTATATAGGATTCATGTGAAGAAAAATCGGATTTTTACATATATTTTTAGCGAAGTTTAAATAGGAAAGACGATATTTTTATATGAGAAATAGCAATATAAAAATTAGATTTTTTATGTAGGAAGTAGCTGGTTAAAAATATGATTTTTATTATAAAAATAACGAGATAAAAATGTGATTTTTATCAATATAGCAAAGTAATAAAAATGTGATTTTTATCCATAGAGCATTGAAATAAAAATGTGATTTTTACCCATAGAGCGTTGAAATAAAAATGTGATTTTTATCCATAAAGCATTGAAATAAAAATGTGATTTTTATCCACAGAGCGTTGAAATAAAAATGTGATTTTTATTTATGAACAGCGTGGAAAGAGGAAGTTGGAATTTCGGAAAAATCTGAACCGTTCATAAGAATGGCAGAGTGGATCCCCAAGGTGAGAAATCCTCACTATAATTTTTCTATACAGTTATTTATTATGTAATTGCATATATGAACTGTTCCCCGTCTTCCACAGACCATGGACGACTTGTTTGTTTGGTTATGTAGTTGATTGGATTATTGGTTTGAATTTGATTTGGGAAATGAAATTGAATTGATTAGATTGGTACGTGTATGGCGCAGACCATTATTAGACCAGGGATAAGGCTAGACCCTATTGCATTTCTATATCACGTCGTTATGCCACCGAAATTTTCTAAAATATGTTAGAACAATAAAAAATATCATTTTTATTTGTAAATGAACTGAATAAAATATTTTATCGTTAAAAATATAATTTTTAACATTGATGTGAATAAAATAAATATTCATTTTCAAATCGGACGATTTGTTTATGTACACTGATTTGACTGATATTGATTGGGACGATAAATTTTACACATCGCCTAACTGCACAAATAAAATCTGTGTTTGTTGTTTGAAAACTCCTCACGGGTATTGGGATGATATTGGACATACACTAATCCCAATAATTAGTTGTATGTCAATCGATTGGTTGACAGGCTGTATAAGCGTTGAATATTTATATTTGAGGCTTATGCAGTGTAGAATACACTTTGGATGATGGTTGAAAGAGTTTGATTGTAGTTGTGTACATATGTGTATGAAATCCATATAGTCAAATTATAGGGTAATTGACTGTGTCTGATTCCAGTTCAGAAAGAAGGAATATTTTAAAATAACGATTATTTTAAAGTAACGAATATTTTCAAACAATATTCAGAAAAGATCAAAATCTGATTTTGATGTCCGATTTGGGATGGATACGAATATATTTAAATATATATAGCCGTGTTGATTAGATTGACGCCATTTTGACATGAACAATACATTTATCGATTTTATTCATTTTTATAATGAATAAAGAAAAGGAATTGGTTTCAAAATATAATGGTTTGAAAATAATATCATTTATATATCGATGATATATAATATTCAATTTTGATTAGAAATTGTTGAAATCGTTTTGAAAACGAATTTAAAACGATTTATAAATTACGATTTAAATGGAAATCGATGAAATATATAATATATATATATTTACTATATTATAATTAGTGAGTTTGATTTGGAGAGCTCAGAGTCAATCTCAATAATTAAAACCCAAGCGTCGTCGCACAAGCGTATTTGTCTTTTCCTCCACGCCTTTTATCATACCGTCTTACCTTCCAGCCCCTAAATGTTATTTTTCTACTTCTGCCTTATGCCTCTTCACCCATGTCCACCTGTCCTCCCATGCTTACCGCAAAACCCCTATGTCTTCAAACTCCCGCATCCTTCTCAGCATCGCGGTTTCTATTTTGATTTCTTCCTATCGATCCCCATACCTCTTTCATTATCGTCAACTTCATCCGTCCAATTCTTAGTTACAGAATTAGTCTCGATACATCGAATCAATTGCCAGGTAGATCCAGTGTGATAGGTGATCGTGATCTTCCTTCCTTAACATCCACCGATTATATGATTTCTTCGGGTTTATTTCCAGTCGACGAATTTGATTCGATTATTTCAGGTATGTTTTCCCATAATTTTATTTCAGACACGGAAATGTTTCATGTAACTCGCTAATGCCCTCCCAGGTCATTTTAGAGTTATGATACCTACTCTATGCCAGAATGTTTTAGGTAATTTCAAAACCTTTGATCTGCGGTTATTATCTCAATATAATTTTACTTTATTTCAAAATCTACTGTTTCAGGTAATTTCATTTTATTCCAAGGTTTTTTTTTTAATTCATATCATAGATCAAAACATCAAACTAATGATATGTATGTTTCATAACATGATTAGGTACAAAGATAATATGATGCATAAAATTAACAAGTTTAATTCTAGGTGTAGTCAAAATTTTAAGCATGATTGATATAGGCCACTGTGATGACTACAGACCTTGCTACAAATGGTTAATTTATGGTTTGTGACTTAAATAAGTTGTCTTATGCTTTGTTAAAAAGAAAACAATTCAGTTTGGCTTTGTAAATACCAAAAGTCAACCTAAGTAAGTCGATCCACACTTTTGTGCTAAGGTCCTATATGTATGAAGCTATATGTGTAATCTGTTTAAAAAATTTGTTAATAGAAAAAATATTTTTGGATTAATTAGATTGTTCGTTCGAAATCACGAAGCTTTACTCTTAGGGATATGTCCGCAGTCTTTTTCTACCCTGTCGGTTAACTAACAGTATATTTTTTTCATTTAAGAGGCCTTCGATGGATAAATGATAGTAAATTTGTTCATGTAGTTACAATGGCAGACATTTGAAATAATACGGATTTATTGTTAACATGATTTTTTTTTTTGACCTGTTCATGGGAAAAATATATTTTGATTGAAATAAAGTATCTTGCCACTGTTGATTTTTCTATTGCTATGTAGTTCCTACTTCTTCGAATCACACTTCGTCTTTAACGTGAACCACCCGAGCTTTTATCCTGCACCCATTGGCAAAATGTCAGAGAGAAGTGAGAAGAATAAGACGTAAGTGTTTTCAATTTTTTCATTTATGCAGTCATTAACCTTATGTCTAACTTGATTTCTATTCATGCTACATATGTTCCTGACACAATTTGTAACTTCTTATTGTTAGCTATATTGCTTATAAACTTGAAAGTCGGTATCCTCCATTGAAATTGTATAATATGCTAGATATTATATATATATTTTCACTTGCATAAAAAAATTAATTTGACAAAATCAATTATCACTGTTTATTAAGAGCCCTGGTAATACATATGTTTAAGTTGGGTTTTAAATAGCCGATTGCTATGGTAATCTTGCTCCTAACTTAAGTGTATGTTAATATATTTATTTTACTAATAGATAATAACTTCGGTGAATGCTATAAAACTGAAGTGAATGTAATCTATTAGTAAGGTCTGAAAATGGAAAATCTTTACAATGAGTTCTAGGTTAGTGATAATAGTTTGAGTTAATTTTAAGCAGAATATCTATATACATTTGATTTTAAATTTGGAGTGAAGTAAAGGATACATCGCTGTCTGTGTTTATTGCTCGTTATATTCTTTTATTTCTCCTAGAAAGTTGTTTTCTTGTGTGTTTTAGAAAATCATTTACTTTGATTTTGCTACTGTCATATTCACGTTTCGATGTATACAGTATTGAACTATATTTTGTGGTTAAGAAAAAGTTATATAAATTTGGAGAAATGTTTGTTTTTCATTTCTTATATTTCATAGCTAAGACCTACTTTAGTTTTGGGGAAGATTAATTTATTTACCTATTCAAACTGAATCAACTGTTAGGTACCGTGGCTCTTTGCATTTCGATGTGTGAACGAGCATGTCCACTTACGTTGCTCAAGTATTGTAAATGGACACTTCCCTCCTTTGGAATTCAATTGATTTCTTACCATACTCCTACATTTTGATACATTACAAGGGCAAGATCAATTATACACTGTGACTTAATGAAAAAGGCAAGTGCAATTATGCTCCGCTGATATTGTAAATCAATTAATTTTTTCCTTACATGCAATGCTTAGAATCTGATTGAATATATATAACGAATCACTAATAAATGTCATTTATACAATTTTCTATTATTGCTCTAACTTCGTTTTATTTTGCAATATAGGATTGCAAATTCTAATATAAAATACAACATTTACTTAAATGACGTCAACATTTTTCTTTACATTAGTCTTATGAAAATTGAACTTGCTATGCGTAAGGATAACCTCTTAACAACCATACATATGGTACAATACACCTTAAAGTTCCATATTCTTTTTTTTGAGGAAAAATGTGTGATCTTCCAAAAGGAAGAGAGCACACATATATATAATAAAAAGTATAAAGTAATACAAAGATCTAAGTACATACCCAAATCAGGAGCCTCACATAGCAATGTATGGGGTAATAGATAGATGAGCTCCGGCAAGGCCACCACCCATCATACTTCATTATCGAATTCCGGCAAGGCCACCACCCGATAAGAAGTATATATCTATACCCATACATTAATAAACTATGTGCAAATAACAAGTGGTGTAACAAATCACCAAAATACAAACAACCCCACTCCAAATACATATATCCAAACCAAACCAAAATAATCCAATCAAACAGCAACTCCAATATCTTCACCATTACTTCTACAACCTGTAATCTGAAAAAACTGAAACAAAATTATCAGTAACTTACACGTATATATGAATATATGCCAATATATATATATACATATGCATATACCTATATATATATAGACTTATATACATATATACATGTATAGAGATAAAACATAATAATCATACAAACAATAAGAGTGTGCCAACCCAAGTAAAAATAATCAACAACCCAGACGAAGACTATTACATCTAAAATAGTTATTAATATGAGTGAATAAACTCAGATTTAACCTAACCTTAAATAGAAAAAGCCCAAATTGTAATTCGCTAAATAATTTATTGTGTGAATTAGACATCCAAAACAAACAGAAATTTACTATATTAATGATTAATTTATCCTTTGGTATAGAGGTAGAATGAAAAATTCTCTGGTTTCTCTCCACCCAAATGAACCAACTTATGAACACTACTAAGGAATCCAATATGTATTTCTGTCTGGAATTGAACCGTAACCTATAACAATTCCAATAATCAACACAACTACTAAAGGTATTAAAACCATCAAAAGTAAACAACCTAATAATCATATTAAAAACCGAAGAGGTAAAATAACAAGAGTAAAATAAATGATCCACATCTTCCTCTCCAATATTACAAAAACAACATTTTATATCAAAAATAACATTCTTTCTTTTTAGTAGCTCAACAGTATTAAGCTTCTTATGAATGATCAACCACATTAGAAACTTTGCTTTAGGAGTAGAATTCGATTTCCATAGATATTTAAAGGGATGTAATGAAATACCAAAAAAATTAATAAAACTATACATAGAATGAACAGTGTAAACCAAACCCTTATCCATACCCCAGCTAATAGAGTCACCATTTTCGTCCAAGTGATACAATGTTAACTTTGCTTTAAGTAAAGCCAATTGTCTTAATAAATCTTCCTCTAAAATATTATCAAAGGTAAATTCCCACGGAGGATCTAATTCTGATTTGTAAATATCCTTGATTAAAGCATTCTTAAATCTACTAATATTAAAAAGTTCACTAAATTCAATTTTTAACGGCACTATAGATAACCAAGCATCGTGCCAGAAATATGTAAGGTTTCCTGAATGTACTAACGTTTTGCAACCAACATTAAAAAAGTCAAAACAGCCCAAAACAGACTTCCAAAAGTGGGATAATCTATTATCCCACCCACCACTATTTCCTATAAGAAACTCACCTCTAGAATAATAGGATTTGAAAACAATAGACTTCCAAGTAGTCTTCACTTCTGGACATCTATATTTCCATAACCATTTGGCGAGTAAAGCAGAGTTAAAATTATTTAGATTTATGATCCCCAATCCCCCCTCCCATTTAGGTTTACAACACATGTCCCAATTAACTAGACATTTAATACCACTACAACTAAAATCCCCATTCCAAAGGAAGTTTCGCCTAATCCTATCGATCTTCTCAATAATCCATTTAGGAAACCGATGGACAGCCATCCAATAGGAAGGAATAGCTGATAGAACCGAATTGACAAGTACTAACCTACCTGCTCTGGACAGAAATCTATTATTCCAACTAGATAGTTTGTTATTAATCTTATCAATGATGACTATCCAATCTTCCTTTTTAAGTTTTGATGGTCTTATCTTAAAACCTAAATAATCAAAAGGAAACTTCATAATCGAACAATTCAAAGTACTAGCCACTAAAGTCTCAATATTGTTAAAATCATTAATAACCATCACTGCACTCTTTTCAAAATTAATTCTTAGACCAGATAACATCTCAAAACAGTAAAGGATAAATTTAAGAGCAATAATATGCTCAGGCAGATGAGATGAGAATAATAAAGTATCATCCGCGAATTGAAGAATCGATAATTCATTTTGAAATTCCTCATTCCCGACACTACCTAAAACACCTAAATTCCCTGCTCGCTTAATAATTTTTGAGAAGACATCTACATCTAAATTAAAAAGGAAGGGTGATAAGGGGTCGCCTTGCCTAAGTCCTCTCTTAGATTGTATCTTCTTACCCATAACCCCATTTACTACAATGTTGGAACAACCGGATCTAAGTAACAACATGATCCAGTTGGTCCATCTAACGCTAAAACCCCTAGCAAGACATAATTCACATATAAAGTCCCAATCAATTGAGTCAAATGCCTTCTCAAAATCCAGCTTCAAGATGGCACATGTTATATTGTTCTTACAACATACATTAATGTATTCCTGTACCGCTGCCACTCCATCAACTATATTCCTACCTTTAATAAAAGCTGTTTGGGATCCATCTATAAGGTCATTCATCTTACTACTCAACCTATTCGCTAAGACTTTTGAAATGATCTTAACTGAAACATTAATAAGAGAAATTGGTCTAAAATCCTTAAGTGAGTTTGCTCCCTCTCTCTTATGAATAAGAATGACATTGGCAAAGTTAAAACTGCCTAAACGCAAATTACCATTATAAAATTATATTAGGTACCAATGTTCCATATTCTTATCTATAAGTACCAATGTTTTTTTACTGTTTCTACATTAGGTACTATAATGGGATACCCATTGTTTTATTCCATGGATGAAAAGATGTTTGAGAGTTTAAGGATTAATCTTCAATGGGATAAAAAGATGGTGGTGATAATATTCATACGATATTTTAACGTTCGTTAAGTTGACACTGATAAGATAAAATTCTGTATTAGAGAATATATCAGCAACAATAATGAAATATCACCATCATTCAGATTTGTTATTTGAGGCCAATAATTCATTGAATAGTTAATTGTAATCTTAACATGAATGATGTAGTGTACCTATCATTATATTATAGTTATCTTTGTATTGGGATATCATACTTTTTTTACATATTGGATGTTGTAGTTCAACAAAAGTTTATAGTGGATATGACAATGTTTTGTAGTTCCGGTTCAAATTTCAATTCCAGTTGCATTTAACAAAGTAAGTTCCCACCATCTCTGTGAGTTTTCATTTGTCAACTGTTGCATATGAGGCAATATGAGGTGTGTAATTTGTTGGTCGATAAGAAAGAAAGTATTCTACGAAATATGTAGTTTCACATATTAAACGTGTTTATTATAGTCTTTTTCCAAAAAATATTGGAGCATCAGTTTTGATCATTCAAGGAGGGTCTAACATATCTTTTGTATAAAAAAAAGTCCAACATTAGAATTGAAAATTTGCTTATATTTATGTTCAATCTTTTTTTATTTATCAATGCAAATTAATCACGGTAGTGATTCAGTGTACTATATTTTCATCCAATCATGCAATATTCTACGATGCACCAATATAGGTTTGTGTATGTAGTTCATTATATTGTACCGTATTGATTTAGCTTTGTGCAATTGGGAATACATTATATTAGTAAAGTCCAAGAAATTTCGAAGGGTTAAAATAATTAACAGCAGTATTTTATTTTCCACGGAGCGAATGATTAGATATATAATTTTATTATATCTCTACATTTCATTTGAATAAAAACTCATACAGAAAACTTATGCATACAAACTTAACTTTTTAAAAAATCGTTATTTAGAATTAAAATAGAAGGAAATACATTGAAGTGTTGTATAAATTTCCTTTCTGAATTTTTTACAGCACCAAGTATTTTTGACACTGGATTAAGTCCATAGCTTTCTCCTATACATACACTAAGATGTATGCACTTATGCTCATAGAAAGAACCTTGTTTAGTAACAAAATTCACTAAAATGTTAACGGTTTCGCTTACTACAATAACTTTGTTCAGAAAACGGTATACTTCAGAAGCAATGAACTCTGAATTATAATATGCTATCATTTCAATCTGATGTTTATAAGAATGTAGAGTAATACTATTTTTTCCAAAATCATCTTCATTCTAATATTTTGCTTAAGTCATCCTTTACTTCATATTAGATGAGCACTATTACATCAATCCAGTCCAGGCAAGGAGACTTACCTTACGCTTGTGTGAAGTTCAAATGCTAATATTGAGAGGAATATCCTAGTATTTTGAAATCTTGGAACAAAATTTTATCCTAGCATATAGATGCTTTTGGTGTAAATGTGCTACATTTCTCTTTGATAGGAAAAATTACACGAGGTAATAACAAAAATAGTTATTTAAATTACATAAGAGTAGAACATATCTATTTCTAACCATTTACTAACATACTCAAAAATTATTTTCTTACTCAGTATGTTATTTTTTAAGTAGGTTATATGAAACACTACTGGCAACTGACATTGTTAATAAACTGTGTTAACTTCTTCATGCTAGAGTCTCAAAACCATAAACATAACTTCTAAAATATGTCCTTGCTTTATAAAATATTAATGCAATGTTTTCTGACGCTATTAGATCCTCTTCAAAAAATGTACTGATCAGTTATCAAAAATAGTTGATTCTATATTTGTTTGTCAGAAATAGCTACACCATCATGAAATCTCTGTTGAAAATGGCTAATTTATGACCAAAAAAGCTCCAAATATGATGGTTCCATATTTAATGAATTGTTGACTACAAATTACATGTATGGTTTACCGTCTAATTTTGAACCACGTTAGAACCTATTGTCTTGATAGTGCGCTATTACATTGGTTTAGTACATATTGGCACCAATAAGTATGACATACCTCGCTTACTGACTTCAACGTAACTTTTTCAAATTTAATTAGATAAAAAAAATTGGCAAGGCCAACCGATTTTTTATCATTGACCATGCCTCTATAGTTAGATAAAATTTTCTAATTTAAAACATAATTATCGTTTGGATGTTTTTGTTTTCCTTTTCAATTCATCTTGGCTGTCTATCAATTAATGCAACATGTATCTTACAGTTTAGTCATTATTTTCTTTTCTCTTTCGTGACCAGCAAATTTCTATTACTAGGCTTGCTTAAATTATGGACTGGATGGAAATTTTGACGACCTAGAAGAGGTAGGACCATGCTTTTATGATTTAATTTGTATTTGATTTTCAAATTGGACCATGCTATCGGTTGATTAGTTTATCGATTAGATATCTTCAATTAGTTGAATTCAATGAGGTATAGGCAATGCACTTTTACTGCCGTAGATGAACATATTGCCGTTGTAATTAAACTGCCAACAACACACATAAATGAGATTGATTAGTTTCTTCTTTGGTAAACTTATAACAAATTTTATGTGGGGTTCTACATGGTTTCATAAGTACAGTTGTATGTCAAAGGATACTAACATGCTTCCGTTGATATATTAGCTACATTACATCCTAAATGCAGTTTTTAGTTGCAAATCAATTTATGTAGAATTGCAGTCGACCAAAATAAATTGACAGTTTGTGAGAATTTATTAATATCGCGACAAATGATTTTTTCCTGTTAGCACTTATAATTTGAACATTATTGCTTTATCTTGGTAATTACATGTTAGGATGGAGATATACTGTAAAATTTATATCTTCATTTATGAGTTGATGAGTATCAAGCTAATTAAATAGTTTACCATGAATAAATGAATTTTTATTTGGTCTTTTCATCCATTGAGAAATAGTAAATTTGAAATGCAGCTAAACGTACTGCATTTAAAAACTACAACAATTATAAAACTATTGCATAGCCTGCATTTAAAACTGCATTTAGCAAGAGTAGGTTTCAGTTTGCAGCAATATTAGCCTGTTCCTATTGCAGTGTACATTTAAACATGGAGTATAATATTAATATTTTATATTGTACTTGGTTTCTTATATTAATTTGTTCATCCTTTAGACTCTCCATGACTATGAGTGACAACAAAGGCACATGCTATAATAGTAATATATATTAAAAAGAAAAATTTTATTGTGAAAAATCAATTCGAAATGCATTCTGGAAGGATTGGACCCTCGTTGCTAAAGTAATAATCGAAGTAAATTGACACTTAACTTACCATCTCAGCGGACTGCAACCACGGCTCAGAACTACATGAAAATTTATTGGTTGCACTAATCTCGGATTGTTGTATCTCCCCAATTTTCTGTCCCTCCCCTGTCTGTTGCCCTAGGTGGCTGCCTCGGCTGCCCTGCGGTAGGGTTGGGCCTGCCTGACGCCATTGAAAATGTGTGTTTAGTTAACTGTGCATGGCTGCATGAAGCAGGAGTCATGCTATTTCTTATAGCGACAGCCACATTGTCTTCTATTCAACTGCTTCCAAGTTCCTATCCTTGGCTCTGACAGAATAGAGGATAGTTTTATAAGAAATAGCATGGTAAATGTATTTGTATATGTATATGTGTAGAATAGAAGATAGTTCTATAGTAATGTCACAAAATTCAATCACTATGTATAGGCATATCAAAGATTATGCATACAGTTTCGATGATTACCGTTTTAAGCAGGAAAGAAACGTAATCAATGTTGGACTAAGAAACAAACTGAAGAATTTACCATGTTAGTAGATTTTTTACCTGAACATACCATAATTAGCTAACTTTATTGACATGTCCCACTCCTGATAGTACTAGACGAGAATCATTGTCTGTTTTATACTTCAGCTTAGGTTTATATATGAAAATTGGGTCAAGTTAATGTGGATTGATTCCCGGATGACAAACAATAATGTACAAGCTTAAAAAACTATCCAATCGCAAAGTTGCCAAGTTTGAACACACCCTTTTTTTTCTGTGAATATGGATTGACATCACTATTTGCACTAAGTTTTAAAACCCGTCATGACATTAAAATTTTGACTGCTAAAACACACACAAAGTTACTAACAATCTCAAATACAAAAACCACTATAAAATATCTACCTTATTCACACCATCATACACAGTCTCGGTTAATGTAAAAGGCTAATATGATGTTTCAAATATTTATTTTTTACAACGTCAATTTTTAATAGTGAATTTTGGTATTATTGTTTGGTTTGATAACTGGTTTCTAAATATTTCAATTGTAGAATGAAGATAACAAATTTTTTGTTGGTGATGCCTTTACTTATCAGACGATGTTTTGATGACTCGAATGTTCATTAGTTGGAGTAAATATCATGTGTTTTGTTATTTGGAGATGGGCATCCTCTCGAGACCTTGGTACTATTAATTTTATCTTCGTAGTTTTAGCAAGTAATTTAATATTAAATTAATGGTGGTTTTTACTTATATCGAACTCACCAGTTATTGTTATACATGATAATTCATGCATTTTCATTTATTTTCTTATTTGCTGATGTACGATGCATAATGTGAAGGAATGGCACCAAAAATTTGATGCCACCTGCAGTGGCCTCATTGGTACCATATCTACATAATGCTTATGCACTATGCAATTTTCAATTTATATTTCAGCTTTAATGCAATAATAAATTTATTCAACTGTGGACTATGTACAGGTAGGTTTGTCAACGCTGCTAATGTGAAACAAGAGGGGAAGCTACCCGTTGGAATGTAGATCTACAGACAGAAAACAAGTGCGCCCAAAATAATGCTAACAAAACAAGTACGTGCTTCCAGGACAAAGATCCATCCACCGGAGTTTTGTTTTTTTTGTTTTTTTCCCCTTTTTTTATGAGTCTTGAAAAATTGTAACAGTAAGAAAAAGGAAATATTTTTATAGCAATTAGACTTGAAACTGAAATTGATCAACTATTTTACAGGCTCAGTTTTGTGTTATGTTGTTAATTTGTTTGTTCTTGATAATGTATAGGTTTTTCTGTTTAATGTATCTTAAATGAAAATAAACGTCTGTATAATTATTGTCATTTCTTTTTAATGTGTGAAGCTGAAATCACATTTTTAAATGTTGCTTCACTAATGTTGTCATTTTTTATTTCGCTTACCTTTTACATGCCTTCTCTTTTCTTCTTCTTGGGTTCAGGAGCATATGTTGTATTTTCATTTGGTTTTTACCTTCGTGAGTAAGCATCTAACTTTTCCACTATGCACCCTTTCAAAACCATTGTTGTACCATCTGTTTCCTGTTAGTAGACCCATAAACTTTTGGATTTACCACATGTTAATAGAGTTAAAAAATGCTAAAGACCAATACATTAGCTGAGAAAGAATTTATCTTTCATAAAAAGAACATATATTTGAGTTATATAAAAAATGCTAAAGACTAATACATTAGCTGAGGAGGAATTTATTTTTCATACGAGCCTTAAAAAGAACATATATTTGAGTTATATAATACTAATACAATCGTTTTTATTATATCTTTCTCACTTAAATGCACTACCGTATTATGTGACACACAGTTTTTTGGTCGGATTGCATTTAATAATGCATTGACTTTATCACTGGACATTCATTCCACCTAAATTTCATCTAATTTAACCCACAATTCCTTTTTTTTGCAAACCTTTTATTTGTTTTAACTAATGCGACACATTGTGAAAACATGTACCAAGGAGCTTTTTGTAGATTTTAAATGTTTCCTCGGCATGAGAAACATATGCATCACGAAAAATAGCAACATGGGAGACCATTTCCTATTTTTAATATACTTTACTTGCCTTCAATAAGAGAAGTCAAAAATTCAGAATTTTGAGAATAAATATTAAGTATAATTAATTTTCTTCAACAAAAACATACCAAAATAATATTAGGGCAACAGATGCTTAAACTTTAAGGACAAAATTGTTTATCCAACATATATAAAAAATAAATTATAATTTTTGCATCCATGATAATTTTATTGGGTTAAAAATATTATATTTTATCGATGTCAAATAAAAAAGGATATTACAAGCATTTGTAATATATGATATTTTAATGGCTAGCTTTGTTGATTATATTTTCTTATTTTGTTCATACTTATAGTTATTTTCAATGTGATGTCATCTAAAGTAATTTATGCGTACCCACAAATATTTCTCATGGTAATAATTATTTTGCTTTGAACTATGCCAAAATCTATATTATTATAGTTATTATAGAGCTATATGATTATTTGAAGTAAATGTTATAATTATTTAGCTGTTTATGAAATTAGACTATGAGTCCTCGAGTGGCTTCTCATTTGGTTATAACATTAGGGATGATAAATTGGTGCGATTATCAATCACTAATGACAATATTAAATCGATTTTTAAATTACCGCAAGTGGAGGGATTTTCTGGTCACTCACTTAGGAGTTTATACAATTGTTTAGTTTACCTTTATGCTTAAAAATAATACAATATACAATATTTATTAATTATTTATATTTCTTACATTACAATGTTCCATGCCAATTAAAAATATAACCTTTGAATTTATTATAGATTTTTTGTTAAAAAAATTTAGTTAGCATTAGTTTACGGTAATAAATGCACTTATGTAAATGTTCAAATATTTGTTAATTTAAACCAGTTTCAAAATGTTATTTCACACTTAAATTGTTTTTTTAATTCTATATATGTAATACTATTATCATATTGAACGTCTACAAATTTGCACTCATATTTCTATATATGCTGAATACATTATAAAATTAGGCATCATTTCACTTAATAGGCATGCTGAATAATGTGAAGCTACCAATAATAATTGATAAATGAAGTTAATGTTTTTTTTATAAATTCATTATTCTATATATAAAATAGTAATGTTGTTTGTGCTTCAAGACTCCTTAGATGGGTTTAATGATAAGCATTTGCCATTGAAGTTCAATAAATAACTAATCAGAATAAATTCAAATTAAAAATATACTTTCATACTCATATGACCAAAATATAAAAGCATGCCATTAAAAAAAATTTAGTTAAAGCCCGTGTGCGTAGCACGGGTTTGCACTTGTATATATTATATATATAATGGCCTGAGTAGAACGCGCCACGCCGCGGCAGTTCGTGAATTTCGACCATTGACTTCGAACGGACATTACGGGAGATCCGAACGTCAGATTCTCCTAAACCTGGAACCGTTGGGTTCGTATCGAAAAGAGCTTTCTAACGAATACAAGAAATTAGAAATCTAACGGTTGGATTTGGAATTATGTCCAAATCAAATCTGGAAAATGTCGCTGTAAGTGCAGTTTGATGGCCGTTTATGGAAATCGACTATACGGGCCTTGATAAAATTATTAAAAATATCAATAATTAGTGTAAAATCACAAGAAATGATTTGAAAAGAATTGGGAGGGAAAATTCCATATTTGAAAAGATAAAAATAGATTTTTATCGAAATGAACTAGTTTTGAACTAGAATTATAATTCAAATATTTTTTAATAAATAAATTAGATTTGAAATGGTTTTAAAAATAACCAGAATTTCCAATATATAAATTGGAAATGGATTTGAATCGAAATTGTCTTCGGAATATTTCGATGTTGGATTTCGTGATTATACAGATATTGTTATGGAAATTTGAAAGATATATTTATATCGTTATTTCCAATACGATATTTGTTGGTTGTGGTAATTGATATTGAATATAAGCCGATATATTTTCTATTCAGAGCCTTGTATTTGATATCAAATGGGATTTGGGTTTGTCGTGAATGGTGTCTTCATTAACACTGTTTTTAACCCATTTGAGAAAAAGATTAAATATTTTTATTTTAGATTTAATGAAGTATACCAATTAAATAATATTTAATTGGAATTAATTTTTGGGTTTATCGTGGACGGTGTTTTAAATAACATTTGTTCTTTAACCCGATAATTAATGGAATGTGAATTGGGTTTATTGTGAACTGTGTTTTAACGACATTCGTTCTATAACCCGATTTACAGTGAAATGTGGTTTGTAATTTATAAATCTTTTTGTTAAGATTTAAAGGAGATTTCCCGAAGTAAAGTTTTCCAATTTAATAAAATAAATTGGAATGGAATCTGATTTGGTAATAACCGAAGCGAATTTCTGTGGAGGAAGACAACTAATATATTTGGAATTTAAAAGGCTTTGCCGTTATTCCATTTATATTAGTCGGATATGGAAGTTTATATCGATTATATGTATATATATATATCGATTTGTTTTCCATGAAGATTCCATCGTTAATGGAATGTAATTTTGGGTTGTCGTGAATGGTATCTTTAATAATACTGTTCTTAGACCCAACGGAGTTAAGAAAATCAGAAACTAACTGGAGATTAGTTAAGTTGAATGGTTTCTTGGGTATTGATCTTATGTTGGTTTTGGCCTTCGGGGTTAATACTTAGGGAATTGTTCACTTGCTAATTTACGGTTAAAGGTTGTTAGACCAAAAAATGGCACTAACACCCAATTGATCATGTTTTGCAGAGAATAATAAGAAATCATGTATGAAAAAGCAAAAGAAATTAATCAACACACAAGATTTATAGTGGTTCAGTGTTAATGAGCCTACATCCACTTTATAGTTCCTCATTTCATTCCGGAATTACAATTACACCAAATATTTATACTCAAACACTCAAATACAATGAATCATTCTCTTCGAATTCATTATTTTCTTTGGAGAATAAGGTGGTTATTTATGGAGGAATTTGGCAATGCTGCCATGAATAAATGAAGTGAAAAAAAGTCCCCCAAAATGATGCATTATATGTGTATCTATAGGTAGAAATTCGGTTAGGGTTGAGTGGCCACGTGGCAGCTTCAGAGCAAAACTCGAAAGTAGTGGAGAAAATGGTGAAATGGTCTTTAACTGCCCAGAATTTGGTTAGGGTCAGTGACCCGATCCGGATGGCCCGATACGGATGACCCGATCCGGATGACCCGATCCGGTTTGGTCGGTCAAAAATATTCGCTTTAGCTTGATCCAAAATGGTGGAATCCAACCCAAGGCTTATGTGCGCAGAAATATGAGTTTTCCATCCTTTGTTACTTCGTCCAAGAAGATGCCGATCTCTGCCAGTTCATACTCAATCCCTGAGTGGCCTTCCTGATAGAGTTCTTGGGCTTTGGATAGTCTGGTCACAAAGCAAGCTAACTTTTTGCCCCCTAAAGTACATCTTATTACAAATGAGTTGTGCTTTGAATAAGTCGAGCTGGATCTTTTTGGAACGTCATCCACCCTTGAGGAGGCTTTATCAGACTGTTGTGTCCTATGGAGTATTGAGTAGTTCCGTCGTATGGATCTTTTCCTGTATAAATGGCTTGTCATATACCACACTGCTTCCATTGATGTTTATCAGGCCAAATTCCATAGCTAGAGTGGTTAAGATGATCAAGTAATCATTTAGACCTCGTCGAATCAAGAGGTTGAATTCCTTCATCATAGGTCATGCAATATCATTGGCTCCCGTGTGAGATTGTACATGCCCAAGTTAATGCCAAACGACACCATCTTCCTAAACAAGTCAAGTGCATTACTAAGCTAGTATTTCTTTTATGTATAAGTCAATGTATAAAATAGCCATCCAAGTCATAGGGTGGTGTCATAATCTTCGTGTTTTGAGCTAGCATCTGGATCGTTGGGACAAAGCGCATCAGAGTTGACATATGAATCTGTCATTTTTTCTTGGATTTGGATTATCTTGATATCATGATATTAATCTAGTACTCCATGATTGCGTCTAATCGTAACAATAGGGTATCCGAAGGCCATGATCACTCCGGATCGTTTTATAATCCCGTGATCACATACGAGTCAATACGAGATGTTATTCAAAACATGCAAGCCAATAGCTGGTAGGATTATCAAAATCGTAAGGCAGCATAGGAGTTCATCATACTTTCCATTTGATGCAGTTACGGATCAAGTCTTTGGATTTATGCTTGATTCGTTAGTTGGTTCACTTAGATGGTCGAGATGAATCACATCATATTCTAAAGATATAATGTATACGTTCTGAATCATGCATTGAGTCAGGGTCATGTTCAAAGTCATCTGTCGGTCGAAGGTGATGCTCCCAACATCAGTGGAGGACGAGCGATGTTAGTGCTTATGCCCTCAACATCGGTGGGGGTTATGCAAAGTCAATCGGACATCCAGTCTTTTATCCTTTATACTTTTTTCCGCCGCATCGGGTTAGAGATGCAGGTTCAGCAATCTCAATCACCCTGTGTCATTTTGTGCACTTTCCCAAGTCATCAAGGGTTGGAGTTATATATGCGAATGGTCGAATTATATTCATGTCGGGGTCATCCCATCTGTTTAGTCAGAAAGCAGTGATCGCCTTATTGAGTATCAGCGAACTTAGATACTCTCCTTGCATCAGCCACAAAGTTGAGTAAGGTCGTCAATCTTGCAAGCGAGCGAATGTCGTTAGTGAGTTATTCAAGCTCTTTTGTTCATACTTTGGCATGATCCAAAATAGCCATCATAGTCTTGTTGAGTCTATCTCCCATGCTTGGTTCCATTAAGCTCGACAATCAAAATCATGGGCCCGATTAATGAAATTGGTCTTTTCCGGAATTGTAAATTCCTGTCAGTCATTCCTGGGGATTTTCTTTTTCCTTTATCATTTCAAGAGTCAGATGCTGCTCCATTTTGTCGTGAAGACATTGAGATCATCCATTTCAACATTAGCACCCTCTTGTTGCATGAATTTGTCTGTCTCAGGATAGGATTTTCCAATGTTTCTAGGAAAATATCATGGTAGAGAGATACCGAGGTTTGTTTCAGAAGTGAATCTGCCAAGTCCTCTTGGTGGGTCTCATTGCAGAGATATTTTGAAGTTTGAGATATCCAGAATGCCGGATACTGCTGCGATCAACACCATATATGGTCCAGGTCGATTTACCGATGCCACTGCAGCATTGAATCTTTCAAGCAATGCATGCAGGGTCTCGCCGGAGCTCTGTTGAAGCATCAATTAATGTTGGCAATCTGTCCCTCGCCTTTGAGAAGTTGTCGCCAATTGTCCAATTTAGCGCTGGTGCCCCCGGTATGAAGTCTTGAAGTGGGTGGAAGCCAGTCTCTGGCTTCTTGGTTGCGTATATATAATAGTCGTCAATCAGGCTCCTGTCTTTTAATTATGGATGGTGATCCGCTACTCGGATGTATGCAGATTGTCCTTAAGGAGCCATTCTTTTTGTTATAGTCTGGGATTTTGCGGAACTCCGATAATAGAAAATGTGCCTAAAGTTGGCGGATAGTCAAATTATGTGCTCAAAGCTAGTATCCTGCACTCCCCATCCACGGGGATTTTACTAAACAGTAATCATCAAATCCACATATTCTCTGAATTCATACTCCCTCATCAAGCTGTGGGTTAGAGTTTGATACAAAATGATTTGTTCGTGTCCATCCCATGTTAGTCTTCTATAACAACCCGTATTTTCAATAAACTGTTATAACATAAATCGAGGCAGAATTTAATTCAAAAATCAGAATCAGGGGAAACGGGCTATGCCATTGCGATCGTCTCGGAAAAATACGCGAAATAGAGTCCGAGTTTTCGAAAATCGGAGTCCGTATGACCCAGTTAAGGCCCATTGAAGTTTTCAGAAATTTCTATGCTAAAGACAGATTTAAATTTCAAATTAAAATCAAGGATTAGGGCTAATCAGGGTTAGGCGGGAAAATTCCCGCCAGGGGCCCATGTCGACAGGCATGTCGACAGGGCACCCAGGGTGTCGACTGCCCTGTCGACAGGGGGTGCCCAGGCAGTTCAGCCTGGTGCACCATTTTTGATTTGGGTTGGGTCATGTGGCTTGGTTCTGGAGAATTCTAAGATCTGACGGGCCAAACCTAATCTAGGGTTAATCCTAGGGCCTAAAACACTCTAATTCTCTATAAATATACCCCTAATCCTACCCTAAAGCCTCATTAATCAATCTTGCAACTAAACTATGTCAATTTGAATCCTCAAATGGCCTCCACCTAAAACCTAGCCTCCACCTTCCTCAAAGTTTAATCCTATGATGATATGATGATCATACAACCTTTTCTATGTTGTATGAATGCTTAATAACTTGCATACTTCATTAAGATGCAAGTTTGATTTGCTAAAGTTTGTGTTTTTGGGATTTTGCAAAAGGGTTTTCTTATTTGAGGCTTTGTTTTGGTTTTTAAAAGGGCTTCTTCATCTTATTTGGTGGATTTGTGGCTTGTTTATATTTGTAAGCCCTCTTACCTTCACTTTACAAACTTTAAAGTTAATGTTTGGTGAAAGTTGAGATTTATGTGAGTTTAGTTGATTATGCATGCTTATGCGAACTCACTATGTCATGTTTTATATGATTCATAAGTTATGCATGCATATGCGAGATTTCTATGCCATGTTTTACATGTTTCACAAGTTATGCATGCTTATGCGAGCTTATTATGTCATGTTCTACATGTTTCATGGGTTATGCATGTTTATGCAAGATCACCTTACCATGTTATGCAAGTTTAACGGATTATGCATGTTCACCTTACCATGTTATGCAAGTTTAATGGATTATGCATGTTCATCTTACCATGTTATGCAAGTTTAATGGATTATGCATGCTTATGCAAGCTCATCTTACCATGTTATGCAAGTTTAATGGATTATGCATGTTCACCTTACCATGTTATGCATATTTAATAAGCTATGCATGTTTATGCGAATTCACCATGACATGATTTGCAAGTTTAACATGTATGCATGTTTATTATGACATGTGAAGTTCACCATGTATGTTATGCCAAGTTACCTTTTATACCCCTATACGTTATGACGAATATGTAAGCGAGATAATGACGTTGGGAGGGTTTGGGTAAACTTAAAAATACATGAAACTGAAAGATTGGGAATTTACCTATTAAGTTAGGTCTACCCCTTGGGAATTTACCTATTAAGTTAGGTCTACCCAAGTATATGTTAACTTGTAAATATGTTTTGAAGTGGACATGACATTAGATAACATGATATGGCCAACTCGAGGTTAGACCTAGTTGTGGTGTAAATCTTCCCAGGTAACCACAACGTGGGGTCTAATGTGGGTAGTTGGTCATGTTACACCATAAGACCCGAGGTTAGACCTAGACGTGGTGTAAATCTTCCCAGGTAACCACGGATGTCTAATGTGAGAGGTTGGGTGCGTTAAGTAATTAATGCCTCATGATTAGGGTTAAGTCATGGCCCACTAATACTTAACCAATAATGGGGATGCGAGGATTAGATGGGGATAAGTGGTTACACTTAGCTAATCTAATCCGGGATTAGTGAGGGGTTAAAACCACATTTAACCCTCTTAGAAACCCTAGCAACGTGGTCTGTTCCAGCAGTAATCCCAGTTTGGTATCACTACAACCCTACAGCTAGGTTAGGGCGGGGCACGATTACTGGACTGATGTAAGCGACCAAAGCGACGGCTGAGTGGTACAGCGGTGCGGGTCCGGCGGGCTACGGACGTGCATGTAGTCCGATGTTGGACAAACTCGAGGCACGGGTACCAGTAGGTTTAGACTGTGCATTATTGCTTAGGTGTCTGGGGTTGACACCCGAGGGCTTGATACACCCAAGGGTGGACCCAGCGCAGTCTGACTACATCCATGTGGGCCGTATGGACACCAACACTCGACGTGTTAGGTTTATAGGGAGCCGATCGACTAGACCGTTGGGCTGGGCCTTATACTAAGGTCACTTCATGTTATTGGGCCAAAGCTTGGGCTAAGGGATCAAGATCTGTTTTGTGGGTTTGCTAGTACACTGTGGTGCAAAGTTTAATCTCGTCTATGTGATGTCACCTTTATCTATTGCCAGTGTGTTCATCTCAGTTTCCATCATACTGTTAACTTTATCAGTTTATAGATTGATCGTAGTAGGGCTTACCAGTCTTTTTGACTGACCTGTTTTCTTTCGCTTCTTTTCTTCCGTTTCCCCCCCCCCCCCCACAGGTTCTCAGGGAGGGACTACATCTGCTTAGTGGATCTTTGACTTGCTTGTTGGATAGCTCATGTATGGATCTGAGCTAGCTGTGGCTTATCTTTTATTTCTGGGGATTAGTACTGATGTTTACTATGTATTTTGTTATCACGTATCTAGACTGGAGTTGTATTTTGGATCATGACATTTTGGATATTATGTACCTGACTATGTGGGTTTTCTGAGATGATGATGATGGGTTTTTATCTGCTACCGCTGCTTTACTTATATTTATTTTTATATACTCTGTCTTGCTATATCTCTGTGCATGTTTACCTTCACAATAACGCCTCTCCAAAGATAGTACATTCTAAGGAGTGATCCTAGTGGAGGTGGGGTGTTACATTTGGTATCAGAGCACAAGGTTAACAAGATTGAACAAAAAAAAAAACTTTTGAAAAAAAAAAAAAACCTTTTCGAAAAACTATTTTCAAAAACCTACTAAGTATTTTCCAAAATGAAGTCTAGATTATTTTAAGGCTAATCCCCAAAAGCCATCAGCGTTATCCTTCGTTCCCTTGACCTGATCTTATCTTATCTTTTGTTTCAGTATGGCTGAGAATCTTGACATCCCAGATGGAGTGAACGTACCACTCTGGTATAGGAGACTCCTAGAAGCTAGGGCGGCAGCTGGTCCCGCCAACCCTACTCCCACTCCTCCTCCTGTGGTTGAGAATCCTATCCCTAATATCCCTCCTCCGGTGGTCCCTGCTCCCCCTCCTCCAGCAGCTAATATTCCCCCTCCCGTTGCTAATGTTCCTCCTCCTCCCGTTGCTGAGGCTCCTCTTCCCCCTCCTCCCCCTCAGCATCCTCAGATTGAGTTTACAAAGGTGTGTAAAGACTTCAAGGCAATGGGAGGCAAGAATTTTCTAGGCACAGAATCTTTCGTTGAAGCTAGGAATTGGCTGAAGGACACGGAGGACTTGTTTGCCATCTTTGGGATAGATGACGAGAGGAAGATCTTATTGACCGTATGGCTTCTGAAGGATGAGGCGGCCTATTGGTGGGAGGTCACCAATGGGACGAGGCCCGTTGAGACTTGGGCCGATTTGAGGGCTAGATTTGTGACCAAGTTTCTATCTTCAGCTGAAGCAAATTTACAAATGGAGAAGTTCATTGCACTAAAGCAAGGGGATATGTCTGTCAAGGAGTATGTGAACAAGTTTAATCAGCTGGCCCGCTTTGGTTTGGATATAGTAAACACCCCGGAGAAGAAGGCTCTTCGATTTGCCAGAGGATTGAATGAGCCGCTACAGGGCTTGGCAATGTCACATATTCCGCATGGAGCCACTTTCGAGAGTTTGGTCAATATGGCTCTGCTTCAGGGAGAGGGAAAGAAGGAAGTCAAGTCAGGCGATACTCAGGCAAAGAAGGCTGATTCTCAAGGCAAAGGCAACCAAGGTCAAAGCAGTCAAGGAAATCAGAATAAGAACAAGAAGGGCAACAACAAAGGCAAGGGGAAGTGCAATTACTGTGGCATAGCTGGGCATTTTGCTAAGGATTGCAGGAAGAAGAAAAGGAAGCTTAGTGGTGGATGCTTCTCTTGTGGAGAGACTGGGCACTTCAGCAAAGACTGCCCAAAGAAGAAAGGACAGGCTGGATCTTCAGGAGGGCAAGTTCATGCTCTCAATGCCGCTTCAGTTCCCGAGAGAGGTAGTGTTTCTGTTGAGAACCTTGTTTATATCTCTGATCTTCCAGTACGTACCTTGTTTGATTCCGGTGCATCACATAGCTTTATTTCATCTGATCTTGTTGATAGTTTGCACCTCAGTACTAGCTTAGTGGATGATCCCGTTTGTGTTTCGAATCCCATTGGGGGTTCTGCTCATCTATCCATGATATGTGAGGATCTAAGGATCTCTATACTCAGCGTTGAGTTCTTGTGTAGTGCGTATGTTCTAGGTTTCAGGGGATACGGATTGATCTTGGGCATGGATTGGCTGTCTAGATATGGAGCCATTCTGGATTGTGAGCATAGGGTTGTAAGGCTTGTGACTCGCCTGGGCAACACCTTAGAGATTTCATGCAATCCGAAGAATCCCGTCATGTTATGCTATCTAGAATCTCTCGACTCATCGGAGGAGGCCCTTCAGTCTGTAAGGGTGGTCCAAGATTATCCAGATGTGTTTGAAGAAGTTAAGGGGTTGCCCCCTAAACGAGAGATTGACTTTCGCATCTATCTAGTAGACAATGCTAAGCCTGTTTCTTTGCCCGTTCGGCATATGGCTCCGCGTGAGAGATGGGAGCTGAGCAAACAAGTGAAAGAATTGCTTGAGAAGGGCTTCATCAGAAGGAGTATATCCGAATGGGGAGCGCCTGTGGTATTTGCAACTAAGGCAGATGGCTCTCTCCGACTCTGTGTGGATTATAGAGAGTTGAATAAGCTGACTAAGAAGAACCGACACCCGTTACCAAGGATCGATGATCTCTTTGATCAACTCGTTGGTGCTTCTGTTTTCTCTCAGCTTGACCTTGCTACGGGTTTTCATCAGCTCAGAGTGGCTGAAGATAGTATAGACAAGACTGCATTCAGAACTCCAGACGGATTCTTTGAATGGCTTGTTATGCCGTTCGGTTTGACGAATGCACCCGCGTATTTTGTGGATTTGATGAGTAGGGTGTTTCGGGAGTTCTTGAATAAGTTTGTCGTGGTCTTTATTGATGATATTCTGGTCTTCTCCAAGGATGAGGAAGAGCATGCGAGGCACCTAGTAGAGGTGATGGATACACTCAGAGCACACCAGTTAAAAGCCAAGTTCTCCAAGTGCCACTTTTGGAGAAGGGAAGTCAGATTTCTTGGGCATATCGTATCCAAGCAAGGCTTAGCGGTGGATCCCGCTAAGGTGGTTGCAGTTCAGGATTGGAAGACTCCAAGGAATGCAACCGAGGTGGGAAGCTTTCTGGGTCTTGCGGGTTTCTATCGGAAGTTCATTAAAGACTTCGCAAAGATATCCGCTCCTCTTACTAAGTTGACGAAGAAGAACTTAGTCTTTGCTTGGGATATGGATTGTGAGCTTGCTTTTCAGAGACTCAAAAGAGCCCTTACCTCCGCACCAGTTCTAGCCTTACCCGATGGTGGTAAGATATTTACCGTGTACACTGATGCTTGTGGCACGGGATTGGGTGCCGTTCTGATGCAAGAGGGCAGAGTTATATGCTTTGGTGGAAGGCAACTTAAGGTGCATGAGAGGAATTATCCCACTCATGATCTAGAGCTAGCAGCGATTGTATATGCGCTCAAAACATGGCGTCATTATCTTCTGGGAGAGAGATTCGAGCTATATACCGATCATAAGTCTTTGAAGTATCTCTTTTCGCAGAAAGATCTGAACTTAAGACAGCAGAGATGGATGGAATTTTTGGCTTCCTATGATTTTGAGATATCCTATACCCCTGGCAAGGGGAATGTTGTAGCGGATGCGTTGAGTAGGAAAAGGTTGACACTAAGTCCTCTGTTTGTTGAGATGAAGAATTTAGAGTTCTTAGCGACCTTTGATTTCTCTTTGGCAATGGAGTCGGTGACCGGTTCCTTGGCATCTTTAGAGCTCAGGCCTACCCTCCTAGATCAAGTTGGGGCTTCGCAAAAGGAAGACCCTCAGATAATTGAGGTCTTGGATAAGCTGGTTCGAGGGGAGACATCTAGTCACCTTGCTCGATATTCTATAGACGATAGGGGTTGGCTGAGGAGAGATGGAAGGCTTTGTGTCCCGATGGTAGAAGACTTGGTGAGGAAAGTTCTCGAGGAAGCACATCGCTCCAAGATGACCATACATCCAGGGGGTGATAAGATGTATAAGGACATGAAGCGCGTTTTCTTCTGGCCCGGAATGAAAAAGGATGTGGCGGAGTTTGTCTCGAGATGTGTTACTTGTCAGAGAGTAAAAGCTGAGTCGAAGAAGCCCGGTGGGCTATTACATCCGCTAGAGGTCCCGCTATGGAAGTGGGAGAGCATTTCTATGGACTTTATTGATGGGCTTCCAAGGTCCAGGAAGGGGAATACGAGCATATGGGTCATTGTGGATAGGCTCACAAAGAGTGCTCACTTTATCCCGGTGAAGAGCAAAAGGACAGCATCTGGACTAGCATCAGTGTATCTTCGTGAGATAGTGCGACTACATGGAGTCCCTTCCAGCATAGTCAGTGACCGGGACCCCATCTTTACTAGTCAGTTCTGGAACAGCTTGCAGGAGGCTATGGGCACTAAATTGAACCTGAGTACGGCCTATCACCCACAAACAGACGGCCAGACAGAAAGGGTGAATAGGGTACTTGAGGACTTGTTGAGGCTTTGCATTCTGGATTTTGGTGGTGCTTGGGAAGACCATCTTCCTCTTGTCGAGTTTGCATACAACAACAGTTATCAGGCGAGCATAGGGATGGCACCCTTTGAGGCTTTATATGGGAGGCCGTGCAAGTCACCTACATGTTGGTGGGAATCCACGGATAAGCTTATACTTGGACCCGACATGATTAGGGATACATCCGAGAAGGTTGAGTTGATTAGAAGACGGATGAAAGCGGCCCAAGACCGGCAGAAATCCTATGCTGACAGGCGAAGGTCCGAATTGGAGTTTGAGGTTGGGGACAAGGTTTTCGTGAAGGCTTCTCCTTTGCGGAATGTGGTCCGATTTGGAGCTGTTGGGAAGCTAGCACCGAGATTTGTTGGACCCTTCCCCATCATGGAGAGAATTGGGAAGATGGCTTATAGAGTGCAATTGCCCGAGAAGTTGTCCGGAGTGCATAATGTCTTTCATGTCTCGCATCTCCGAAAGTGCCTACATGAGTCCGCTGAGGTGGTTGAGCCTAGCATGCTTGAAGACGTGGAGGTAGAGAAAGAAGCAACTTTAAGGAAAGCTCCGATTCGTATCTTGGGGACAGAGACCAAGAAGCTAAGGAATCGCGAGGTCAGGTTAGTGAAAGTTCAATGGGGTGAAGCCGAAGAGGACGCAACTTGGGAAACCGAGGAGAAGATGCGTGGGCTTTATCCATTCCTGTTTGAGGGTACACTCTCAATCTCTTCCCTTTGTTAGTATATCTTTCTCTTTGCTAATCCATATTTATCTAGTTATCGTGCTAAGCTTGTCATGAGAACCTTAGGTAGAAACCCTTTTGATGAAACATGTGTTTGAAGCATGTTATGGTTGATGGTTGCAAGTGGTTGCAAGTGTTTGCAAGTGGTCACTCGTGGATGCATGATACACATTAGGCACTAGATCGGCTCACACACTCCTCATATTGCATGTGCATGAGTGTTTATGCTTATTCTTGGATGAAATTTGTATGCAATCACATGGATGTTGCATATGGATGTATGATTGAGCACGCATATAGAGATTATACATTATGTTAGGGATTTGCATACATGTGGATACATTTCACTAACATATTTTGCATTGATCATTGCATTAGATAAGTACATATACACACACTTTTGCATATGTTCATACAGCATTTAGAATCTTTTAAGGACAATGGCTGCTCGTGGATGATGTTTTGAGTAGATGGATGTTGGATGGTAGGATATGTTCTTCCTAACTTGAAGATTTCGGGGACGAAATCCTTTAAGGAGGGGAGAATATAACAACCCGTATTTTCAATAAACTGTTATAACATAAATCGAGGCAGAATTTAATTCAAAAATCAGAATCAGGGGAAACGGGCTATGCCATTGCGATCGTCTCGGAAAAATACGCGAAATAGAGTCCGAGTTTTCGAAAATCGGAGTCCGTATGACCCAGTTAAGGCCCATTGAAGTTTTCAGAAATTTCTATGCTAAAGACAGATTTAAATTTCAAATTAAAATCAAGGATTAGGGCTAATCAGGGTTAGGCGGGAAAATTCCCGCCAGGGGCCCATGTCGACAGGCATGTCGACAGGGCACCCAGGGTGTCGACTGCCCTGTCGACAGGGGGTGCCCAGGCAGTTCAGCCTGGTGCACCATTTTTGATTTGGGTTGGGTCATGTGGCTTGGTTCTGGAGAATTCTAAGATCTGACGGGCCAAACCTAATCTAGGGTTAATCCTAGGGCCTAAAACACTCTAATTCTCTATAAATATACCCCTAATCCTACCCTAAAGCCTCATTAATCAATCTTGCAACTAAACTATGTCAATTTGAATCCTCAAATGGCCTCCACCTAAAACCTAGCCTCCACCTTCCTCAAAGTTTAATCCTATGATGATATGATGATCATACAACCTTTTCTATGTTGTATGAATGCTTAATAACTTGCATACTTCATTAAGATGCAAGTTTGATTTGCTAAAGTTTGTGTTTTTGGGATTTTGCAAAAGGGTTTTCTTATTTGAGGCTTTGTTTTGGTTTTTAAAAGGGCTTCTTCATCTTATTTGGTGGATTTGTGGCTTGTTTATATTTGTAAGCCCTCTTACCTTCACTTTACAAACTTTAAAGTTAATGTTTGGTGAAAGTTGAGATTTATGTGAGTTTAGTTGATTATGCATGCTTATGCGAACTCACTATGTCATGTTTTATATGATTCATAAGTTATGCATGCATATGCGAGATTTCTATGCCATGTTTTACATGTTTCACAAGTTATGCATGCTTATGCGAGCTTATTATGTCATGTTCTACATGTTTCATGGGTTATGCATGTTTATGCAAGATCACCTTACCATGTTATGCAAGTTTAACGGATTATGCATGTTCACCTTACCATGTTATGCAAGTTTAATGGATTATGCATGTTCATCTTACCATGTTATGCAAGTTTAATGGATTATGCATGCTTATGCAAGCTCATCTTACCATGTTATGCAAGTTTAATGGATTATGCATGTTCACCTTACCATGTTATGCATATTTAATAAGCTATGCATGTTTATGCGAATTCACCATGACATGATTTGCAAGTTTAACATGTATGCATGTTTATTATGACATGTGAAGTTCACCATGTATGTTATGCCAAGTTACCTTTTATACCCCTATACGTTATGACGAATATGTAAGCGAGATAATGACGTTGGGAGGGTTTGGGTAAACTTAAAAATACATGAAACTGAAAGATTGGGAATTTACCTATTAAGTTAGGTCTACCCCTTGGGAATTTACCTATTAAGTTAGGTCTACCCAAGTATATGTTAACTTGTAAATATGTTTTGAAGTGGACATGACATTAGATAACATGATATGGCCAACTCGAGGTTAGACCTAGTTGTGGTGTAAATCTTCCCAGGTAACCACAACGTGGGGTCTAATGTGGGTAGTTGGTCATGTTGCACCATAAGACCCGAGGTTAGACCTAGACGTGGTGTAAATCTTCCCAGGTAACCACGGATGTCTAATGTGAGAGGTTGGGTGCGTTAAGTAATTAATGCCTCATGATTAGGGTTAAGTCATGGCCCACTAATACTTAACCAATAATGGGGATGCGAGGATTAGATGGGGATAAGTGGTTACACTTAGCTAATCTAATCTGGGATTAGTGAGGGGTTAAAACCACATTTAACCCTCTTAGAAACCCTAGCAACGTGGTCTGTTCCAGCAGTAATCCCAGTTTGGTATCACTACAACCCTACAGCTAGGTTAGGGCGGGGCACGATTACTGGACTGATGTAAGCGACCAAAGCGACGGCTGAGTGGTACAGCGGTGCGGGTCCGGCGGGCTACGGACGTGCACGTAGTCCGATGTTGGACAAACTCGAGGCACGGGTACCAGTAGGTTTAGACTGTGCATTATTGCTTAGGTGTCTGGGGTTGACACCCGAGGGCTTGATACACCCAAGGGTGGACCCAGCGCAGTCTGACTACATCCATGTGGGCCGTATGGACACCAACACTCGACGTGTTAGGTTTATAGGGAGCCGATCGACTAGACCGTTGGGCTGGGCCTTATACTAAGGTCACTTCATGTTATTGGGCCAAAGCTTGGGCTAAGGGATCAAGATATGTTTTGTGGGTTTGCTAGTACACTGTGGTGCAAAGTTTAATCTCGTCTATGTGATGTCACCTTTATCTATTGCCAGTGTGTTCATCTCAGTTTCCATCATACTGTTAACTTTATCAGTTTATAGATTGATCGTAGTAGGGCTTACCAGTCTTTTTGACTGACCTGTTTTCTTTCGCTTCTTTTCTTCCGTTTTCCCCCCCCCACAGGTTCTCAGGGAGGGACTACATCTGCTTAGTGGATCTTTGACTTGCTTGTTGGATAGCTCATGTATGGATCTGAGCTAGCTGTGGCTTATCTTTTATTTCTGGGGATTAGTACTGATGTTTACTATGTATTTTGTTATCACGTATCTAGACTGGAGTTGTATTTTGGATCATGACATTTTGGATATTATGTACTTGACTATGTGGGTTTTCTGAGATGATGATGATGGGTTTTTATCTGCTACCGCTGCTTTACTTATATTTATTTTTATATACTCTGTCTTGCTATATCTCTGTGCATGTTTACCTTCACAATAACGCCTCTCCAAAGCTAGTACATTCTAAGGAGTGATCCTAGTGGAGGTGGGGTGTTACATCTTCGATCTCATATCCAATCTCTTAGGTTCGGAGTCGGGTAGCGATAAAGTCAGATTATAGTTGTATCAAATGTGCTCGTTTGCCCCCTACATGGGAAGCCTCATGTTGAGGTTGAGCTGGATTTTAAACATTCATCTGAACTGGAGCAAAGGTTGGTCGGGCTCTGTTTAGGTTCTCAGTGACTCTTGCATATCCATCGTTTTCATCCAAGATGTTATGGCCAGAAGTTGCATGCTACAAATGCCTGGGAGGAGGTTGGTTGCATCTTGTTTCATTAAAGACGACTATGCCAACTTTCCCTAGGGTATCATATGATCTGGACCACGGAGCAAGGAGTGTTTGAGCCAAGTTCATTGTCGCTTGAATTTCCACGGTGCTTGCTCCAGCAAGTAAGTCGTAGTTACTCGACCTTCTATCTATCCAAGTAAAGAAGTTATCCATCTTTTTCTGTCATTTCCGAAGAAGTTCATCTCGCTGAACCATCTGAGTTCTCAAATCAGCAAGGGTACCATCCATTTCATATCTAGCTTGACATCCTTAGGGATCATCGTAAGAAGAAATCAGCTGACTTCGTTTGTTCCTAGTGCCTTCTGCGCCAACATCCTCAGCACGAAAGAAATTTATATCTTCCTTTTTCTTATCCTTTGAGTCGGAGTATCAAGTAGATCGCTTCCTTGCAAGCTAGAAGTCAAAGTAATGGCGTGCCCCCCTTATCCAGGGTCTTTCAATCAGGAAGTTGGTTAGGATTAACAAATGGACGTTCGGTCTGCATCCATTCCATGGTCCTCGAGTGGCTTTCAAAGATCAAGTGATTGAGTTATCCAAGTGCTCGAGTCGACGCGTTTTTCATTCAGTGTATTTGCGAGGTGGCACTCGTCATTGCACTTGTGCTATGGTCAGTCACACGTATGCGTGTATGTTGATTTGATACATCACTCTTAGGGCCTCCTTTCGGTTGTTGCCTTAAGTCGTGTGATACGTCATTAAACAATTCACTCTCAAGGCCTCCTTTCGGTCGTCGTCTTAATTCGCAAGGGAAGTTTAGTATTGGGCATCAGTGTCGGCTTTCTGGGCATTGCCGTTTGTTTGTTTTC
The DNA here is from genome assembly GCA_030737875.1 of Allium sativum. Classification (NCBI taxonomy): domain Eukaryota; kingdom Viridiplantae; phylum Streptophyta; class Magnoliopsida; order Asparagales; family Amaryllidaceae; genus Allium; species Allium sativum. Next base: position 763,660,124 of record CM060910.1, read on the forward strand.
CACTAGTCTGTTGTGGTTGTCGCGAGTGCAGCCCTCGCATTCTTATCTCGTTATTTGGTACAAGCCTGCACTTTGTAAACAAAGTGAATCTATAAGTAATAGGTAATAAAGCACATCACAATCAAGTAAGGGTTCTAATTCAGAATCCATGCAATCAAATAATATCTAGCAAATCATATAGAATTTATCTAAAGGGGGTGATGTGTGTGCCCCCAATCAATCATGGATAAAGTGCCCAGTCAGGGCTTGTTTGACATTGTGTTGCCCCCAATCCTTCTGCAGGGGACATCGGCTCAGCTTTCAATCTTATCCCCAATCCTTCAGTGGGGTAGGAGCCTGTTGTCATCGATACTTAATCTTAGCACCTTTATACTCTCCTGACCTATGCCCAGGTTAGAGTGTAATTAAGGCGGTATTTAATCGTGGTGCACCATCACGCCTTGAGGACGTTGTATTCCCGTCCTTTATACTCTCTCTCGAATCTTGAGAGTTTGAGTTAATTAGGCGAACAGTCACATCATTCACCCCAACGCTCCTTTTACACTCTATTTCCAAGAATGGGAGTCCACCGTGTCGAGTGTCATTCTCAAACTCGGTTTAGTCCTTACTCCATGCTTCACTCTGGCGGATGGAGTTTTTTTGGGCAAGCGGTTGGACCACACTCGCCGGGGCACTACCTCATAATCCCTGATTCATGGGTAAAGGTGGCCATTTGCAATAATCAAGTCTCTCTTGTCCCGTCGACTCGTGGGATGGAGTTTGATCGGACATTGCAGTATTGTGCTTTAAACGCTCTCTCAAATCATAAGAGTTAGTGTTATGGATCGATTGGTCTTTAATCCTGGGGTGTCCCTCACACACGTCCTAGGTTCATACATCTATCCAAGCTCTGAGGGTTAGAGTTAGTTGGGAAAACAGTCAGAAAATGTTTGCCAAGGCTCTGCGTTCCTTCGATCAATCCATGTGAGGAGTGATTGGCACCGAACTTTGGGTACCTGCATCATTTATATTGCATGAGTTATTTATGTCAATAACTTGGGAAGCATGTAAGAGTAAATTGCATGATTGAAAAGTAAGCATATCAAGGGGCAGTGCTGCCTCCTTTATTTGGATTCATGTAATTTGGTGGCGTCAAATATAGGATCGAGCCATGTAGACGGTCGAACTGCATCCATCTGAAATCGAATTCCAACTTTGAAATGAAAAAGTCAATGCATAATTATCTTTAGCTCTGCCACGTATGAGCCTAGGAGTGAATGGTCATCTCAGATTCACCTTGAGCTACACAACCTTTTTCAGTCGGAGGGCGTGGCTTTGTATACAAGAAGTTCAATCGAGCCCATTATGGGTTTATTCCATAACTCCATATGCGGGTGCTAGAAGTTTGATCGATGTCAAAACCGAGGTACCTATACCATTCACATGTTAATTCATCTGAGTCAATTACATCAATAACTTATAAAGCATGAAAATATAAGATTCATGGTTAAAGAGTAATCCTCTTAAAGGGATGAATATCATTCGAAGCGAAAATGGCACTGTAGGTTCTTTGTAGTTCCATTTTGCCTTGCCTAATCTCTGCTAGGGGATGGCTTGATTGGGGTCTTGGAGCGACAAAGGCAGCTAGGTAAACACTGTAAGCGAATGACAAGGTTGCATCTCCTTTGAATCGCCTTCTTGCCCTCATGCCAAAGGCAAGGATTGAGTGTCAGGGAGTCACGTCCGTACTGCTAATAGTAGCACATCATCATATTGGTTCTAGGACGGTGGTTGGCATGAGAAAAATAGATCTATGGTTAGAGGAACTTTGCACTCTCCATGCTACGAGGTAGGACATGGCTGAAAATGGGTCCATACTTAAAGGGTTTTTGCCCCTGCTATGTCAGGAAGTTGGTTCGGGAGCCATAAGGATAAATATGCCTCATCCGTCTGTAGATATGCTTTTGATCCCATGCCAAAGATAAAAGCTTATACACAAACAATCAATCATCATCCAAGTTTAAGTGTTCCAAACCCTCAACTCAACACTCTTCCGGAAAGACTAAGGCAATTGGTCATGTAGGCTTATGATGTATCAACATTGAATTAGATGATGTAATCATGAGCAATCCACGCTTGAGTCTCCTATTGCCCCCGACATTTGGAGCATGAGTTACTTGGCAGATAATCAATCAATAGGGTGGAATTGTGTATCTTTATTTTCTAACTCCAAGATGTCTTTCGTCAGAAACTTCATTCGTGTACATCTCCCATCTAGTGGGAAGTTGATGAGTGCTTTTGTCTAATCATTCAGGTTGGTTTATTTAGCAATAAGACATGTTGCCGTCAATCTTAGGACAACCTTCCAAGGGAAGTAAGCAATGTCGCCTTGTTGGATGCGGTCCATGCCGTGGGAAATTCTTTATGGGGGTTGTCCATGAATATCTTTCGGGTTCGGTCTCCAACAATGGATCAACTTCCATCAGATCAATGGTCGGAGTTTGTAATGTCTTGATTGGGATCATCTTCATCTCTTCTATATTGTCGGAACTTTCTAACTTGGCCAGGTAATTTTCTTTCTAATTTTCTGTGTGCAGAATTCGAGACATGTTGTAATGTTGCCATCCATCTAACATCTCTTCTACCTATTCTATGTAAGCTGCAAGTCGTAGTCCCTTCATTTGGGACGTCCTTCGAATCAATACAACTCCAATGCTAGACTGTCAATTATTCTTTGCACCGTCTGTATACAACATCCATGTGCTTGGTTTTCATCTTTCATTTTGAGGGGCCATCTTCTTCATCTGTTACGCCCTCTTCGGTAATGGTAAACTTAATGATGAAGTCAGTTAATACTTTCCCTCATATGGACTTCTATAGGAGGGAATTATGGTCAAACTGGCTCGGTTTGATGTTTCGTTCGAGAAATCATCCAGATGCCTTGGGTCATTGTAGGACCTGTCGTATTGGCCAATCAGTGTGTATCAAAATTAGACGAACTTGGAAATAGTGGTAGAGTTTCCTCGAAGCAATCATCAAACTGTAAGAAAGCTTTTCGATCTTTGGGCAGTTGCTTCATTATATGTCGCCCTCCTATATCTTGAATCTTCATCTTATCTAAGATCCACGTCTTCGGGCAGATCATCGGGAAACTCTTTGTGTGATGTTTCCTTTGCTTGCTAAGCCAATGCCTCCTTTACACTCCATCTCATCAGGAGGGGAAGTGTATTTGGGTTCTGTCTCTGATGTGTAGCATATTCCATCTCGTTCCCACTCTTGTTTCAGTTGGGAATTTTGAGCAATAGACATTAGGCTACAGTTTAAGTTCTGAATTCTATTGGAGCTAGTTGGTCTAGACCTTGATCAGATAAGCTTGAATGCGACATCATAATTTGCAAGACTTTAGTAATATTCATGTGTTATGTCACAATGGAAATAAGAAGTAGAGAGCTGATGGTTGATTCATATTTGCTTTAATCCCGAGCTCTGATTACTTGACCAAGATCGTATGGTGGCTGGTGAGCAGTCAAGTTGTTATAATCCGGGAATGGATCCATATGTCCATTCATAGCGTGTGGTGGTTCAACTAGTACCTAACTCTGGGCACCAAAGTATGTTGACCCCTTATTCGATGGAAATCAGTCTTTGTCGATGCGGTTGATAGCAAATAGCCATTGCAAAGGTTAGCCGAGCTTTTCAGGAGGTGAACTACAGGACATATGTCATTCATCACATCTTACAACTGAAGTGTAGCTTTGGGATGTTGGGATCCTTAGCTGCTTTCTGGTATCCCATTATTGACAATCATGGTCACTAAGATCATATGAATCATCTTTGAAGCAGTGCTCGGACTGTTCTATATAACCGTCATTCGGTGCTCCGCCGATTGGACAGGTTTAAGTCACATAAATAAGGTGGTCACTACTCATTAGGGAACAACATCAGCTGCATTGCTGAAATCTATACATTATCGTAGTTCCAAAAGAGGAGGCTAATATTAGACAATCATTATCTCATATATTGTCATTGATAGCAAGCTTAATCTGATCTCCTCACATTGAATAACATCGACAAATAGAGGTCATGGCTTCTGGAGGAATCCCAGTCGTTGCCATTTAGTTGTCATATTCTTTGACTATCCGTTTAATCTTCATTGACAAGCTTGGATGACTACTATTGGCCAAAATATACGTCGAGCCGAAGGCGAGCCGTGCTCCGAGCCGAAGGCGAGGCCGTCAGCGGGTCCGGGCGCAGTGTCGGTGGGGGTCCGGGGCCCCACAGTCCCGGCAGCGATCGACCTTGGAAGGTGAAGCCTTTATAAGGTGAAGCCTTTTATGAAATGATCAGAAAAATGCGGTCTGACACCGTGCGTTTTGCCTTTTATGTGGTTCGGCACTGCACAATTTTTTTGATTTTGGAAGGTGAAGCCTTTTATGAAATGATCAGAAAAATGCATTTTTTCCCAAAAACAACTGTTTCGGGTCGGATCGGATCATGCCTTCAAGTGGCGGCTCATAGATGTCTTCACGTTGGGCCGGATCGGACCAGTTCCTCCGATCTGGATCAGAGCATTGTCAGCTGATCGGTTCGGGCGCCCCTCCTACGGTTCGGCTCGGGTTCACTCTTCCAGGTCGGATCGTGGTGTCACCCTTGGGTCGGTGGTATACTCATCTTCCTTATCCGAACCGATTACTTTGATCCCAGTTACTTCGATCCGAGCCGGTTACATCGATCCGAGCCGGTTACAACGATCCGAGCCGGTGGCCTGTTTATCTACTGCGTCCACACCAATTTCCATCCGATCCGACCTTTTGATCGATCTGATCTGCAAGGACTGTGCAGCTTTTTAAAATCTACTTCGGTATATCCAACTTTGACTTCTAATCAAAACGTTGTTGGTTCATCACATCTCCAACTCCTTCGGCCCATCTAAGCAGCAAGCGACTCTTTCAGAATTGAATACGGATCTCCCCTCAATGAACTATGACATCCATTAGTAGATGAGGAGATCTATGTTTGAGAATCAGTCTGTTCTCAGTGAAAGCACCAAAATGTTAGACCAAAAAATGGCACTAACATCCAATTGATCATGTTTTGCAGAGAATAATAAGAAATCATGTATGAAAAAGCAAGAGAAATCAATCAACACACAAGATTTATAGTGGTTCGGCGTTAATGAGCCTACATCCACTTTATAGTTCCTCATTTCATTCCGGAATTACAATTACACCGAATATTTATACTCAAACACTCAAATACAATGAATCATTCTCTCCGAATTCATTATTTTCATTGGAGAATAAGGTGGTTATTTATGGAGGAATTTGGCCATGCTGCCATGAATAAATGAAGTGCAAAAAAGTCCCCTAAAATGATGCGTTATATGTGTATTTGTAGGTAGAAATTCGGTTAGGGTTGAGTGGCCACGTGGCAGCTTCAGAGTAAATCTCGAAAGTAGTGGAGAAAATGGTGAAATGGTCTTTAACTGCCCAGAATTTGGTTAGGGTAAGTGAACCGATCCGGATGGCCCGATCCGAATGGCCCGATCCGGATGACCCGATCCGGATGACCCGATCCGGTTGACGCGATCCGGATGACCCGATCCGGTTTACCCGATCCGGTTTGGTCGGCCAGAAATATTCGCTTTAGCTTGATCCAAAATGGTGGAATCCAACCCAAGGCTTATGTGCGCAAAAATACGAGTTTTCCATCCTTTGTTACTTCGTCCAAGCAGATGTCGATCTCTGCCAGTTCATACTCAATCCCTGAGTGGCCCTCCTGATAGAGTTCTTGGGCTTTGGATAGTCTGGTCACAAAGCAGGCTAACAAAGGCTGATGGAATGGAATAGGATTTTGGGTTTATAGTGAACCGTGTTTTAAATGACATTGGTTCTTTAACCCAGTTAAAGACGGGATATGATTTCCCAAGTTAAACAATCATTAATATTGATTTTTGGGAAGATTAAAACCAAGTGGAGTTTTAATGAATCCTTAATTACATTGAAATGATCGATAATGGAGTATCACCAGCGTTGCTCCCGGCGATAGTTAAATCTTTAATTAGATTTGAACGTGAATTGGTAATTGAATTTACCGATAACACTGTGGTGTTATATATGAAGTATTACCAGTTTTACTTCATGGGATGAATAGGTTGGGGTTGGTAGATTTAACAAATGATTACTTCGGTAAGGTTCGCTAATCCCGACTAGTTTGGATAAACCATGATTTGGTTTGAATTGATATTCAAAAGAAGATTAAAGAATAAATTTAAAGAATTTATCTTTGATAAAATTAGTGGGAATTTTTCCCAAAATGTAAGAATATTTGAATAAAGAAATATTCTGGATTGGAACGAGGCGTATGTTGTGTTTTATAACACTTGTTTATTATATACGCGAGTTATTCGGAAAGGCCAGGTTTATACCCAATCTGAATAACTGAATTGACGATAAGTTGACAATGAAGATGGTGGTTAAAGACTGGAGGTCTTCACGTCGTTTGGATAATTACTGATGATCTTGATTGGGTTGTACACCCAAGAGGAGGGAATTAGTTGATGATCGTCCAGACGTACTTGGAGATCGATGGATATGCGAGGAATAAGGTTCCTCCGGTTTCGTTCAGACCCAGAATGTACTTGTAAATGGATGTGTGTCTGACATCGGATTTCATTCTGTGTGATTGATGTACATCGGTTGCGTAGCGTGAATTGCCTATGTGGCATGCTGAGATGCAAATGATCAGAGCTTCTGTTGAAAAGCAGAGTCTTGTGGTTGATGATCAAAGCATGACCTTTGTGGCGTAGCTTTGTGTAGCGTTACTTCGGGAGACTCACACCTTGGTGTGAGCCAGAAACGGGAGAGGACATCATGGAGGGCATGCGTTTCTTTCTAGCTAGGAGTGGTGTCAGTGTTTTGCACGCCCTGACATTTTACTTATGTGGATGATGGGTAGGAGGAGCCTCAGTTATATCGGTCGATCCGGGGCCGATGGAGTCATTTGGCTCATTTACACCCCATAGGGCGGGGGAACGCATGTTCAGGGATTTTAATCCACATCGAGTGGACCAGCCCTGACGATCCAAGGTCCCACCTGAGTCTGGGTCCTGAGACATGGGCTAGATTGTCTCGAAGTGGTAAGGACAATCCCTCGCCTTGGTTCACAGATGGAAATCCAACTTCCAATACGTGACATTTGCGATTTTGATTTTAGAGCCTAGTATTGGCGACATGATATATGGTACCCATGCCGTCTAGGATTGATACATTTATATCTGAAGTTGTTTTATACACTATGCACTTATAATAGTACAAATGATTTGATTTAACGTACCAAGCATGTTTGGCTATTATAAGGGAAACCCTATCCTCCGGCTTGCGTTGCATTGTGTAATGGGACCTCGGTCTTATAATAGCTTCATTTTTCCAAAATGCATGGCGTTGTTTTGATATATCTGATTTAAAGTAAAGTTTTAAATAACTGTTTTAGTTTTCAACCCAGTCACATGACTGACCTGGAGTTTATTGTTTTAACCTAAACTCTGGGTGCCCCTATTTTCCACACGGGCAGCTAGTAGTTTTGGTTTTGCAGATTTATATTCACAGGATCCTGGTTTGCAGCTGGAATGATATTCGGAAAGCTCTGTATCCGTATATTCTTTTTAGTTGTGTTTTGTTTTACTTTCCGCTGCTATGTAATGTATTGCAAATCTCCGATATTTATTGAATGTATTTTATTCATTCATACTCTGTATATTCTTGTATTCTGATTAAATTGTTGTAATAAACAATGAAATGTTCTTCTGTTTATTTTCTGATTTGTTTTGTCCTCAACTCAATCCGTGCTTTTCTTCACGGGGAAGTTCGGGTCGTGTTAGTTGGGTATCAGAGCTTTGGTTTACAGAGCTTTGAGAGCAAGACACGTTAGAACCAAACGAAAGGATTTATCAGAGATTGGATTAGTAATATCCAATGAGAATGACTCGTTTGAAAAAGGATCAGTAGTATCCTAGAACGAGTGTGAAGAGTGTATTTTTAAAAACAAAAATGAAAAAAAAAATTGTTTTGAAAATTTAAACCTGTTTATACGTATTTGAATATTTATTTTAAATCGATTTGGATAATCAAGTATATTGAGATTTTAATATATGTCTGATCCACATGTATTTGAAGCCTCAAATATATTCGATAGATATAGAATCACACTCTAGTCGCTCGGGGATAATTCTGATGATATCCGGACATCATCAGTATTTATGTTCGAATATTCCAAAGTAGGATTTTTATACATTTCCAACTGACTGGTGTGAGAACCAAAACTAGATTGGGTCTATTGTTGTGAATCGGCATCAAAAACAGGATTTTCTGTATATGTATCAAAATTATGAATATGAAACATTAAATTCATTAATTGATTGATGGTTGTGTTGTATGATTAGTTGTTATCTAATAAAACCATTATGTTAAAGAATAGTATATATAACCAAATTGTACCAAATATTGAACTGTATTGAAAATTATTTGAAATTGCATGCATATACATGTGTATACATTGAACAGGTCATAGCAGGGAAGCTAAGCAGAGGAATAAAATTGTTTGCCCGACAAATAGGTACATGTTTATTGTATTTCTTGGGTTTTGGATGATTTTATAAGCCGATTGGCCAGCCGCTTGGCTGTTTCTTTTTCTTTTTGGATTGGAGAGGCCTGTATGGCAATTTCGGGATTCTCCCGGTGCTCCGTGCAGGGGAGGTTATGGCGAAATTTTTCGAAAATTTAGGGTGTTAGCCAAATTTTTGAAAATTCGAAAAGTTCTTAGAAACTGAAAAGTTGAAGAACTTAAGCCATAATGAAAATAATGAAAGTTGAGTTGGTTTGTAAAACAACTTTCAGCTTCGTTCCTTTTCGGGGACGAAAAGTTTTATGTCGGGGAGATTGTAATTACCTGGAAAATCCGAACCAATTTAAAATTTCTATTTTGGCAATTTTGAATATTTAAAATACATTATTTTAAATAATAACGAAGAGATATTTATTTTGAATAGATTAGAACGTATATATTTATACCGATAGACGTTAGAATGTAAATATTTATTTTCAATTATAAAAGGAATTGAAAATGGCGCGGTAGTTTAAAATTTCGATTTCAAATTTCAAATGAATGTACAGGATTCAAAATAAATCGAATTTTAGCGAAACCAAAAATATTAGAATCTATTTGAAAATATCTATCAAATGAATCCGAAAAATTGAAATTTCATAGCGGGAATATAAAGTTATGCCCAGTTGAAAATTCAGAATAATCGCTATGGAATTTTGGCCCTTAAAAATGGAAATTTTGCAAACGACCTCTGTTTTCGACGAAACTACTTTTTTTGGGTCCGCGATGTCAAGTTATTGCTCTATTCCAATTTTCATGATTTTTGAAATCAATATGTGAGCGTGGCGAAGTAAAACGTGTTTTAACAGTTTTAGTCCATTTGGATCGACCAGAAAATGGCCATTTTTCAAATGGTCTTCAAATTTTACGAAATTAGTTTTGTTAGAACTGTATCGTCAATACGAAGCTAGAAAATATATTTTGGGAATTACTAGAGTTTGTACGTGGCCCTTGTAAATTGAAATGTGCATTCAAATTCAATATATAGATTTATATTTTGATTTTGAAGAAAACTGATCGAAACAACTGAAACAGCTGATGAAACATGTCACATTGTGTTCGGAATGGGGGTAATTAGCTAGGGCGACGGTCGTTGGGTTCGATTCATAGTTCGAATTTAAAACTGACTTTTTGAAAATAAATTAAATTAATAAATATATTTCATAAAACCTCCCGCTCAATGCTTTTCTCCTTCCCCATCTTCAATCGGGTTTCAACGGAAATAAAAAGAAAAAAAAGAAAAAAAGGAGGCGGCGGAGCCCTCCATCGTGCTGTTGTACACCCCACCTCCGCTAGGGTCACTCACAAAGGGAATGCACTAGTTTTGGAGGAGCGTTATCAAGGTAAACAATAATAGAATCATTACAAGACAGAACATAAATGAAACAGCGGAAGAATCAAAAGATAAAATTCATTACTTTCAAAATAGCCAAAGCCTTTTACATTCAAAGTACCAAATAGCCAAAATCATTATTTTCCATTATAACAAATTTTGTCTTGCATAAACAAAGAAGCATAAAATTAAAACAACAAAAGTAGCTTAATTCCCCAAAGGTAGCAGAAATGCAGCCATAGCATAGCTCAAGATCAAACCATACATGAGCTGAACCGAAAGCAACCGAAATCCAAGCTAAGTGCTAGAGTTTCCTCCCTGAGAACCTGGGGGGGAAACAAAAGAAAAAGAGGCGAAAGAAAACGGGTCAGTCATAAAGACTGGTAAGTCCTATTGACTTTCAGCATAAAAACAGGTAAAGGTAAATGACCTGTATAAACTGAAAGTAAACATAATGATGCTGTCAAGATGGGAAAGATAGACTAAGATAACCTAATAAATCAAGTATAGGTCAAGTATAGCATCACATGTTCAAGGTTCGCTGCACCAACTGTACTATTATCCCAAACCCATGTCTTATATTAATCGTGAAATGATCCCTTGGCCCAATATCATGAAATGACGCATTACTAGGCCCAACGGAACGATCCACTAATCGATCGGCTCCCTACAAGTTCTAGCTCGTTGTGTGTCTGTGTCATACGGCCCTATCACGAATGTATCAAGCCCTAGGGGGCCAACCACCGACACGAATCAAGCATGCACAGGTAAACCTACTGATGCCCAATGCCTTATTTTTCAACTCCGGACCACGTGCACGACCATAGCCTGCCTGAATCTACACTGGCGCACCAACACAGCCATCGTTCTGGTCGCTTACAATCAGCCCAGTAATCGTGCCCCACCCTGCCTAGTTCCAGGGTACCGTGATACATCTAGTGGGTTACTGCTGAAATGGACCGCGTAACTAGGGTTTTCGTCCAATAGGTTAAGTGTTGTCATTTAAATTCGTGACTTAACCCTTATCAGTTTAGCATGTCAAGTTGGTTAAGTGTTGTCATTCAAGTTCGTGACTTAACCCTACAATTCACGTGTCAATTTTGTTAGGTGTTGCCGTTCAAATTCATGACCTAACCCTACCAATCATGTTTCAAGTTGGTTAAGTGTTGTCCTTCATGTTCATGACTTAACCCTATCATGTGGCATTAATTCATTAATGCACCTCAACCTCTCACATCAGACCTATTTTTGTGGTCACTGGATATGCCGAGCGGTTCCGGGCAGATTTACACCACAACTCAGTCTGACCTCGGGTTTCAAGCGCGATACGACCAACTACCCACATTGGATCCTATTGTTTGCAGTAACTAGATTTGTCGGGCGGTTCCGGGCAGAATTACACTGCAAACTCAACCCAACCTCGAGTTGGCCATTTTCAAGTTCATTCTAGTGTCATGCCCATGTTCAAATTTCATATCAAGTTCGTGTCAAGTTTCAAGGCAAGTTTTATATCCATATCCAGATTCAAGATATAACAATGTTCATGTTTCAATTTATACCTATTATCTAGTTCATGATTCATGTTCATAACCAATTCATGTTTTGCCTAATCTACCCAAATCGTATTCCCATCGCACGTAAACGTGAATCGATCCATACTACAAGTAAATCCAAATCCCGAAATAAAGGGAACAACATCAAAACTTTGATACGCAAAAGGGACGAGCTTAAAGCGATAAAAGGGATTACAAGACTAGCATGATATAACTTGAGATAATTGGTTACAACATCACTGGCATATAGAAAATAATAGGATTTCAAATCTAGCAAAATAAGGCGATAGTCATGATAAAAATTGACATAAAAGAATAGGGATGCAAAAGCAAGCCAAATACAAGGATAATGGATCAATGATTTTGGTGTACATAATAGCGAATAAACTAAGCAAGTCACACCCTAGGTATGAGATCCAACAAAATGCCAAATTCGGTGTACAACATGGTTTTCAACTATAGTGTTATGAACAATCAACTATAATAGTCAATTAACCACAATAGTCATAGTGAATCATAAGCGATTAATCACAATAGTCATGGATAATCATCCAAAATAGTTCTAGGCAACTACCCTAAATAGTCATAGGCAATTAACTGTAATAGTTTCAAAGTCATGGTCATAGACAATAGTTTTATGTTCATAATCATAGGCAATAATTCTCATAGTCATGAGTCATAGGTGGTTAGCCACAATTGTCCTTGTCATAGTCATAGGCAATAGTCTTATGTTCACAGTCATAGGCATATGCATAGTCTTATGTTCACAGTCATAGGCATAGGCATAGTCTTATGTCCACAGTCATAGTCTTAGGCCATTAACAATAGTTTCAATGTCATATGCATGATAATGTTTGATCTACAACGTGAATAGGCCCAAACTGATTTCAAAGCAATATTCCCACAAAGTCAAGATCCAAGATGAACAAGAATAGATAAGAATCATACATAGATCCAATTCCAATTTATAACATGTCCACATTAAGTTTATAGTTTTTATCTAAAATTAACTTGAACTTACAGATCGTGGTCTAAGAAATTGAGATGTAGAAGTTGAATCTATAAACTAGTCATCGAATTGCTGAATCGTTGAATCTTGATTTGATTGTAGAAGCAAATCCCCAAATATGCAATTCCTAGCCATAGTCTTCAAGAAATAGTCTTCACGTTTTAATTTAATTTATCTTAATTTAATTTAGAGGAAGAAGAAGAAGCCATGTTCATCAAGAGTTTGTGCAACATAAGGTTAGAGAAGAATGGTTTAAAGAGAATGAGGCTAGGAGGTTGTTTATATAGGATTAGGCAAACGAATCTGGACGGAAAACGAGATCAGATACATCAGAATGCATTAGGTTCGAAAACTGGGTTCGGGAGGCAGGTCGACCCCCAGGTCGACACTATGGTCGACCTGGTCTCTGGGAGGTCGACACTATGGTCGACCCCCAGGCCGACCTGGTCCCTGGGCGGGAATTTTCCCGCCCAGCCTGTTTTGCGTTTTGAATTCGAATTTGAATCCGAATTTTCGAGCTGTCTTTGATTCTGAAAATTCGTGAAACTTCTAGAGGTCATAACTCCCTCATACAGACTCCAATTTTCGAAAACTCGGACTCGTTTCCAAGCAGAATTTCGAGACGAACGCAATGGCGCAACCCGTTTCCCTTGATTCTTATTTTAAAAATTTAATTCTGCCTTGATTTATGGTTTTAACGTGTTATTAAAATACGGGTTGTTACATTCTCCCCTCCTTAAAGGATTTCGTCCCCGAAATCTTCAAGTTAAGAAGAATGAATCCTATCATCCAACCATCCATCTACTCAAAACATCATCCATAAGCAATCATTGTCCTTAAAAGATTTCTAATGTTATATGAACATATGCAGAAAGTGTGTGTATATGTTCCTTATCTAATGCAAATGATCAGGCCTGATTGATCTTCTTAATGCAAAATATGTTTAGTGCCATGAATCCAACATGTATGCGAATAGTCCTAGTCACATAAACACTATATGTGTGCACAAACATCCATCCATATGCAACATCCACATGATAACACATTCAATTTCATTCATAAACAAGTATAAACACTCATGCATATGCAATATGAAAATGTGTCTGGGCCGATCTAGTACCTAATGTGTGTTATGCATCCACGAGCAACCACTTGCGACCACTTGTAACCATTTGCAAACATCAACCATAACATGTTTCAATCACATGTTTACATCCAAAAGGGTTCTACCTAAGGTTCTCAAGATAGGATTGAGAAGATAAGCAAGATAAAACAAAGCATCTAGGAGAAGAAGTTAAAGATGTACCCCCAGAAGATCCTGCTTGTGGGGCTTGCCCTTGCTTCTTAGGGCAGTTCTTGCTGATGTGTCCAAGCTTACCACATTGAAAGCACGCACCTATCTTCTTCTTCCTTCTTTTACAATCCTTGATAACATGCCCAACTATACCATAGAAGTTGCACTTCCTCTTATCACGTGACTTGTTATTATTGTTATCGTTGTTCTCGCCTCCCTTCTGGAAGTCTTTCTTCTCGTTCTGAGACTCATCCGCCTTAACTTATCACTCATACCTTCCTTGTGCAACACATTAACAAGCCTCACAGAAACTATCTCCATCGTACGGAAAACTCTCTACGAAGCTAGAAAGAAGATTAGCCGCAGGTAAAAACTACTACGACTACATATGGAGAAAAGAAAGGAAAAGAGATTCAAATGAGGAAACAAAGGATAGTGCTAATGGCTTTTGGGGAATAGCCTTTAAATAAAACTAGTCTTTTCTTGAAAAATGCTTCTTTGTAAACGGTTTTGAAAATAGTTTTAGAAGGTTTTAAAAACTTTTGCCCAGTCCGATAACCTTCTGCTCTGATACCAAATGTAACACCCTACCTCCGCTAGGGTCACTCACAAAGGGAATGCACTAGTTTTGGAGGAGAGTTATCAAGGTAAACAATCACAAAATCATTACAAGACGGAACATAAATGAAACAGCAGAAGAATCAAAAGATAAATTTCATTACTTTCAAAATAGCCAAAGCCTTATACATTCAAAGTACCAAATAGCCAAAATCATTATTTTCCATTACAAAAAATTCTGTCTTACATAAACAAAGAAGCATAAACTTAAAACAACAGAAGTAGCTTAATTCCCCAAAGGTAGCAGAAATGTAGCCATAGCATAGCTCAAGATCAAACCGTACATGAGCTGAACCGAAAGCAAGCGAAATTCAAGCTAAGTGCTAGAGTTTCCCCCCTGAGAACCTGGGGGGAAACGAAAGAAAAAGAGGCGAAAGAAAATGGGTTAGTCATAAAGACTGGTAAGTCCTGGTGACTTTAATAATAAAAATAGGTAAAGGTAACATTCCATGTATAAACTGAAAGTAAACATAAGGATGCTGTCAAGATGGGCAAGATAGACTAAGATAACATAATAAATCAAGTATAGGTCAAGTATAGCATCGCATGTTCAAGGTTCACTGCACCAACTGTACTATTATCCCAAACCCATGTCTTATATTAATCGTGAAATGATCCCTTGGCCCAATATCATGAAATGACGCATTATTAGGCCCAACGGAACGATCCACTAATCGATCGGCTCCCTACAAGTTCTAGCTCGTTGGGTTTCTGTGTCATATGGCCCTATCACGAATGTAGTCACCTGTGCTAGGTCCACCATAGGGTGTATCAAGACCTAGGGTACCAACCGCCGACACGAATCAAGCATGCACAGGTAAACCTACTGATGCCCAATGCCTGCTTTTTCAACTCCGGACCACGTGCACGACCATAGCCCGCCTGAACCTACACTGGCGCACCAACACAGCCGTCGTTCTGGTCGCTTACAATCAGCCCAGTAATCGTGCCCCACCCTGCCTAGTTCCAGGGTACCGTGATACATCTAGTGGGTTACTGCTGAAATGGACCGCGTAACTAGGGTTTCCGTCCAATAGGTTAAGTGTTGTCATTTAAATTCATGACTTAACCCTTATCAGTCTAGCATGTCAAGTTGGTTAAGTGTTGTCATTCAAGTTCGTGACTTAACCCTACAATTCACGTGTCAAGTTGGTTAGGTGTTGTCGTTCAAGTTCGTGACCTAACCCTACCAATCATGTTTCAAGTTGGTTAAGTGTTGTCTTTCATGTTCATGACTTAACCCTATCATGTGGCATTAATTCATTAATGCACCTCAAACTCTCACATCAGACCTGTTGTTGTGGTCACTGGATATGCCGGGCTGTTCCGGGAAGATTTACACCACAACTCGGTCTGACCTCGGGTTTCAAGCGCGATACGACCAACTACCCACATTGGATCCTATTGTTTGCAGTAACTGGATTTGCCGGGCGATTCCGGGCAGAATTACACTGCAAACTCAACCCAACCTCGAGTTGGCCATTTTCAAGTTCATTCTAGTGTCATGCTCATGTTCAAATTTCATATCAAGTTTGTGTCAAGTTTCAAGGCAAGTTTTATATCCATATCAAGATTCAAGTTATAACAATGTTCATGTTTCAATTTATGCCTATTATCTAGTTCATGATTCATGTTCATAACCAATTCATGTTTTTCCTAATCTACCCAAATCGTATTCCCGTCGCACGTAAATGTGAATCGATCTATACTAAAAGTAAATCCAAATCCCGAAATAAAGGGAATAACATCAAAACTTTGATAAGCAAAAGGGACGAGCATAAAGCGATAAAAGGTATTAGAAGACTAGCATGATATAACTTGAGATAATTGGTTACGACATCACTGGCATATAGAAAATAATAGGATTTCAAATCTAGCAAAATAAGGCGATAGTCATGATAAAAATTGACATAAAAGACTAGGCATGCAAAAGCAAGCCAAATACAACGATAATGGATAAATGGTTTTGGTGTACATAATAGCGAATAAACTAAGCAAGTCACACCCTAGGTATGAGATCCAACAAAATGCCAAATTCGGTGTACAACATGGTTTTCAACTATAGTGTTATGAACAATCAACTATAATAGTCAATTAACCACAATAGTCATAGTCATAGTGAATCATAAGCGATTAATCACAATAGTCATGGATAATTATCCAAAATAGTTCTAGGCAACTACCCTAAATAGTCATAGGCAATTAACTGTAATAGTTTCAAAATCATGGTCATAGACAATAGTCTTATGTTCATAATCATAGGCAATAATTCTCATAGTCATGAGTCATAGGTGATTAGCCACAATTGTCCTTGTCATAGTCATAGGCAATAGTCTTATGTTCACATTCATAGGCATAGGCATAGTCTTATGTTCACAGTCATAGGCATAGGCATAGTCTTATGTCCACAGTCATAGTCTTAGGCGATTAACAATAGTTTCAATGTCATATGCATGATAATGTTTGATTTACAACGTGAATAGGCCCAAACTGATTTCAAAGCAATATTCCCACAAAGTCAAGATCCAAGATGAACAAGAATAGATACGAATCATACATAGATCCAATTCCAATTTATAACATGTCAACATTAAGTTTATAGTTTTTATCTAAAAGTAACTTGAACCTATAGATCGTGGTCTAAGAGATTGAGATGCAGAAGTTGAATCTATAAACTAGTCGTCGAATTGTTGAATCATTGAATCTTGATTTGATTGTAGAAGCAAATCCCCAAATATGCAATTCC
Organism: Allium sativum; assembly: GCA_030737875.1. Classification (NCBI taxonomy): domain Eukaryota; kingdom Viridiplantae; phylum Streptophyta; class Magnoliopsida; order Asparagales; family Amaryllidaceae; genus Allium; species Allium sativum. The sequence continues at coordinate 763,677,317 of CM060910.1, forward strand.
TAGCCGTAGTCTTCAAGAAATAGTCTTCGCGTTTTAATTTAATTCATCTTAATTTAATTTAGAGGAAGAAGAAGAAGCCATGTTCATCAAGAGTTTGTGCAGCATAAGGTTAGAGAAGAATGGTGTAAAGAGAATGAGGCTGTTTATATAGGATTAGGTAGACGAGTCTGGATAGAAAACGAGATCAGATACATCAGAATGCATCAGGTTCGAAAACTAGGTTCGGGAGGTAGGTCGACCCCCAGGTCGACACTATGGTCGACCCCCAGGTCGACACTATGGTCGACCCCCAGGTCGACACTATGGTCGACCTGGTCCCTGAGCGTTGAAATAAAAATATGATTTTTATCCATAGAGCGTTGAAATAAAAACGTGATTTTTATCCATAGAGCATTGAAATAAAAATGTGACTTTTATTTATGAACAACGTGAAAAGTGGGAGTTGGAATTTTAGACAAATCTGAACCATTCATCAGATGGTGGAGTGGATTCCCAAGGTGAGAACTCCTCACTATAATTTTTCTATACAGTTATTTATTATGTAACTGCATATATGAACTGTTCCCCGTCGTCCACAGACCATGGACGACTTATTTGTTTGGTTGTGTAGTTGATTGGATTATTGGTTTGAATTTAGTTTGGGAAATGAAACTGAATTGATTAGATTGGTATCTATATGGCGCAGGCCATTATTAGACCGGGGATAAGGCCAGGCCTTATCCCGTTTCTAGTATCGCGTCGTTATGCCGCCGAAATTTTCTAAAATATGCTAGAATAATAAAAATATCATTTTTATTGTGTAAATGAACTGAATAAAATATTTTATCGTTAGAAATATAATTTTTAACGTTGATGTGAATAAAATAAATATTCATTTACAAATCGGACGATTTGTTTATGTACACTGATTTGACTGATATTGATTGCGACGATAAATTTTACACATCGCCCAACTGCACAAATAAAATCTGTGTTTGTTGTTTGAAAACCCCTTACGGGTATTGGGATGATATTGGACATACACTAATCCCAATAATTAGTTGTATGTCAATCGATTGGTTGACATACAGTATAAGTGTTGAATATTTTTATTTGATGCTTAGCAGTGTAGAATGCACTTTGGACGATGGTTGAAAGTGTTTGATTGTAGTTGTGTACATATGTGTATGAAATCCATATAGTCAAATTATATGGTAATTGACTGTGTCTGATTCCAGTTCAGAAAGAAGGAATATTTTAAAATAACGATTATTTTAAAATAACAAATATTTTCAAACAATATTCAGAAAAGATCAAAATCTGATTTTGATGTCCGATTTGGAATGGACGCGAATATATTTAAATATATATATAGTTGTGTTGATTAGATTGACGCCATTTTGACGTGAATGATATATTTATCGATTTTATTCATTTTTATAATGAATATCGAAAAGGAATTGGTTTCAAAATATAATGGTTTGAAAATAATATCATTTATATGTCGATGATATGGAATATTCAATTTTGATTAGAAATTGAACATGAAGTTGAAATCGTTTTGAAAACGAATATAAAACGATTTATAAGATATGATTTAAAAGGAAATCAATGAAATATACAATATATATATATTATATATATAATGGTCTGAATAGAACGTGCCGCGCCGCGACAGTTCATGAATTTCGACCATTGACTTCGAACGGACATTACGGGAGATCCAACCGTCGGATTCTCCTAAAATCAGAACCATTGGGTTCGTATCGATAAGAGCTTTCTAACGAATACAAGAAATTAGAAATTTAACGGTTGGATTTGGAATTATGTCCAAATCAAATTTGGAAAAGGTCGCTGTAAGTACAGTTCGATGGCCGTTTATGGAAATCGACTGTACGGACCTTGATAAAATTATTAAAAATATCAATAATTAGTATAAAATCATAAGAAATGATTTGGAAAGAATTGGGAGGGAAAATTCCATATTTGAAAAGATAAAAATAGATTTTTATCGAAATGAGCTAGTTTTGAACTAGAATTATAATTCAATTATTTTTAAATAAATAAATTGGATTTGAAATGATTTTCATAATAACCAGAATTTCCAATATATAAATTGGAAATGGATTTGAATCGAAATTGTCTTCGGAATATTTCGATGTTGGATTTCTTGATTATACAGATATTGTTATGGAAATTTGAAAGATATATTTATATCGTTATTTCCAATACGATATTTGTTGGTTGTGGTAATTGGTATTGAACATAAGGCGATATATTTTCTATTCAGAGCCTTGTATTTGATATCAAATGGGTTGAATATATAACGATTTCGAAATGAATTGAATATATAACGATTTCGAAATGAATTGAATACATAACGATTTCGAAATGAATTGAATATATAACGATTTCGAAATGAATTGAATATATAACGATTTCGAAATGAATTGAATATATAACGATTTCGAAATGAATTGAATATATAACGATTTCGAAATGAATTGAATATATAACGATTTCGAAATGAATTGAATATATAACGACTTCGAAATGAATTGAATTGAAAACGATTTCGAAATGAATTGAATTGAAAACAATTTCGAAATGAATTGAATTGAAAACGATTTCGAAATGAATTGAATTGAAAACGATTTCGAAATGAATTGAAAACGAATTCAAATTGAATTGAAAGCGAATTGAAATGAATTCAAATTGAATTGAAATTTGAATTGAATAGAAATGAATTTTAAAACGAATTTATAAAGATGAATTCAATTTTGATTTGAATTGAAATGGAAGTTGAAATTGCTTTTGAAACGAATTTAAAACTGTTTATATAATTCGTTTTAAATAGAAATCGACGAAATGTATATTATATATATTATATATAATATAATGGCCTGAATAGAACGCGCCGCGCCGCGGCAGTTCGCGAATTTCGACCATTTATTTCAAACGGACATTACGGGAGATCCGACCGTCGGATTCTCCTAAAATCGGAACCGTTGGGTTCGTATCGAAAAGAGCTTTCTAATGAACGTTAGAAATTTGAAATCTAACGGTTGGATTTGGAGATACGTCCAAATCAAATTCGAAAAAGGTCGCTGTAAGTGCAGTTCGATGACCGTTGATGGAAATCGACTGTACAGGCCTTGATAAAATTATTAAAAATAGTAATAATTTGTGTAAAATCATAAGAAATGATTTTTGAAGATTTGGGATGAAAAACTCCATATTTGAAAAGATAAAAATAGATTTTTATCGAAATGAACTAGTTTTGAACTAGAATTATAATTCTATTTATTTTTAAATAAATAAATTGAATTCGAAAAGGGTTTTAAAAATAACCAGAATTTCCAATGATTGCATTGGAGTGGATTTGAATCGAAATTGTCTTCGGAATATTTCGATGTTGGATTTCGTGATTATACAACTGTTGTTATGGAAATTTGAAAGATATAGATATATATATATATATCGTTATATCCAATACGATATTTGTTAGTCGTAGAATTTGATATTGAATATAAGCTGGTATATTTTGTATTCAGAGCCTTGTATTGAATATCAAATGTGATTTGGGTTTGTCGTGAATGGTGTCTTCACTAACACTGTTCTTAAACCCAGTGGAGAAAAGATTAAATCTTTTTATTTAGATTTAATGAAATGTACCAATTAAATAATATTTAATTGGAATCGAGTCGATATTGATTTTTGGGTTTATCGTGAACAGTGTTTTAAATAACACTCGTTCTTTAACCCGATAATTAATGAATGTGATTTTGGGTTTATCGTGAACCGTGTTTTAAATGACACTGATTCTTTAACCCAGTCGAGGATTAAAACTAAGTGGAGTTTTAATGAATCTTTAATTAGATTGAAATGATCGAAAATGGAGTATCACCAGTTTTGCTCCAGGCGATAGTTAAATCTTTAATTAGATTTGAACGTGAAATGGTAATTGAATTTACCGATAACACCGTGGTGTTAGATATGAAGTATGACCAGTTTTACTTCATGGGATGAATAGGTTGGGATTGGGAAATTAAACAAATGATTACTTCGGTAAGGTTCGTTAATCCCGACTAGTTTTGAATTGATATTCAAAAGTAGATTAAAGAATAAATTCAAGGAATTTATCTTTGATAAAATTAATGGGAATCTTTCCCTATGAATGTGAAATTTAGAAACTAACTGTCGGTTAGCCAAGCAGAATGGTTTTCTGGATATTGATCTGATGTTGGTTTCGGCCTTCGGGGTTAATATTTGGGGAATTATCCTCTTGATTAATTTACGGTTAGTGACTGATGAATTGGAATGAGGCGTATGTTGTGTTTGTGTAACACTTATTTAAATATACGCGAGTTATTCGGAAAGACCGGGTTTATCCCATTCTGAATAACTGATACGACGATAAGTCGAAGATGAAGACGATGGTCGAAGACCGGAGGTCTTCACGTCGTTTGGGTGATAACTGATGATCTTGATTGGGCTGTACACCCAAGAAGATGGAAACAGTTAGTGATCGTCCAGACGTACTTGGAGATCGATGGATATGCGGGGTACTAGGTGCCTCCGGTTTCGTTCAGACCCAGAACGGACTTGTAAATGGACTGTGTGTCTGACATTGGATTTTAGTCCGTGTGATTGATCTCTATTAAATATATATCTGTTTGGCGGCTGAGAATTTATTCTCTTGCTTAACGCCCTTCTCTGAGACGTACGAGCTCAGGGGTTATATATTGATAAATATCAAACGCATGGAGTGAATTGCCTGTGTGGCATGCCTAAATGGCAATTGATCGAGGCTTCTGTTGAAAAGCAAAGTCTTGTGGTGATGATCAAAGCACGGCCTTTGTGGCGTAGCTTTGTGTAACGTTTACTTCGCGAGTTTCACACCCGGTATGAACCAAAAACGGGAGAGGACCTCAGGGAGGACATGCGTTTCTTTCTAGCTAGAAGTGGCGTCAGTGGTTTTACACGCCCTGACGAGTTTGACTTATGTGGTTGTTGCTGTTGCGAGGCGCCTCGGATTGATCGGTCGTTCTCGAACCGATGGAGTCATTCGTTGGCTCATTTACGCCCCATAGGGCGGAGAGACGTATTGTTCAGGCACTATAATCCACTCCGTGTGGACCGGCCCTGTAAAGGCCCGCAAATCCGTGCTATCCGAGTTGACTAAAAACACCACACGTCCAACTCAAATAACACAGAAATACGACTCATTATTAGAAAGAAGTTAGAGGATGAGAAATAGAGAAGAAAGAAATATTAGAATAGAAGAAAAACGAAGATCACAAACTCACAGCGGAACGAATAAAATATATTATATAACATAAGCTTTGAAATACAAATCTGTTTTGTACATATACACATACCATCATCAGAGTACACATAACTTTTGATTCAGCGGAAGTAACTCCAAATAACTAACGTTGAAGCCTCCTGCTTCAAGCTCCTCCAAGTGTATCTGTAAAAGCCCGAAACACTTGACTGCCCGTACAAATTTGGGCACCCAAGAGTTTAGGAAAAACAAAACAAAATAAACTCTGGGTCAGTCATGGGACTGGTGTGAGTAAACTCCGACCACTTGTTTAACTTTTAAAAATCCTTTTCGAAAGAAAAGATAATAGTAAGACCAGCCCACACATAAACATGGATGGTTTTTACCTTACTATAACCCAAAACACTTTGATATCAAATCCCATGATATTATATTAATGTCTACATCAAATAAATAACCAAATAGCAGAACGCTTGCATCTCACGCTCCACATATATTATAAAATCAAAAACCCGCATGGCGCTTATTGGAGATTGGATTTCCAACATGACAAGGTATGGAACCACCTTCCGATGATGTATCTCTAGAGGCGAATACACCTGGGTTCAACAAGAACGTCTTGCAACCCGGCCCACACATGACCGACCACTCATTTCGCTTGAGTGTATCGAATGTATATCACCAACGGTTGGACTCAAACCACCGTTCCCGAATGGGCAGAATCGATAGATTTAGAAACAAAAGGAATTTCTCTAGATAGGTGATTATACACCCTAATGGGAGCGACCCACATAGCCATGCTGCCTGCCCGATTTTTGTCCTTTCCCGGTTGTTGAGGCCTGAGGCTACGAATACTTACCCTTCACTGATAGCACAATCACTTTGAATGCCACATTGTCAGATCCGTTAATCACTGGTTAAGTTTGCACAAATATTCTGGATATTATGCTAAGGGATAAATCCGTTGCAACCATATATATTCATACAGACCAACCCATTTGATCATTGGAAATACTCTGTCAGACATTCGTCCATTTACGTTCGTTCTGGGATTGAACGAAACCGAAGGCACTATTTCTATTACTAGAAAAGCCCTTGCACTTCACTCCGTCTTCAATATATTCAGCATACTTGGTTCGCAACGTTTATGCCGATACGGAGTGGTTCTTCGGATAATAATCCAACCGGTCTCTCCATATTGACAACGATGGTCAAAAACTTCGATAGTCTGTGATTTAACTATCGAATAAAAACAAGTGTTCATCCAACATATCAAACAAACCACTGGGCTCTTTAATTAATATTCATTAATTAAACCACTTCTCTATTTTCTCAATCAATATTTGTTAGCCAAATATTTTCAATAATCATTCTTGGCTCTTATGCCATTTGGAAAACGTTTCCAAATATTAACTTCTTTTATTTCTATATATTAGAAAATATCTCTATTTGCAATTGAAACAATTTCAATCACTTATCTCTATCCCTTTTTGTCTACAACATTCGATGTTTATATTCACTTTACTATCGAATTCAATACGTCGATACACTGATTTTCAAATTATCAAAATATCTTAAAAATATTCTAACTCCTTAAATTCCCGGAAAAATTCGCCATAACCTCCCCTGTATCGGGAGCATCGGGAAATTTCAAATAGCTTCCCGGTATCTTCCTCAATCAAAAAGAAAAAGGAAAAGCCAAGCGGCTTGCCGATACGGCGCATAAATCTCATATATGAATTTAAACATGTACCTTTTTTGTCGAGCACACTAATTTAAATCTTCATATACTTCATATTAAACCTGCTTACATATATTCACCTGTTTCAATTCAATTCAATACCATCTAGTCGTTTGAATTCAGTTTCGCCCATTTATTCTTTAAATCGGCCATTTTGCCTATTTCACTTCTTTTTGAACCTAACATGTTTAAACCAAACATTTAACTTGCTCATAACCACATTGCGTTTCAATTTCAATTCCAGTTTCCTTTTTGTTTTCGAATATAAATTTTCAAATCGAATTTACTTATTCAAACCCCAATATTCATTTGAAATCTCATCAACTAGTTTCTATTCAATTTAGTTGATTCTATTCAATAAATCAAAATCTGGTTTCTGTTTCAAAAATCATATTCATTTACACAACTTGAATTCACATATATTTTGCACCTCAACTCTGAAATTTTCTAAATAGAAACTTCGGATTTTCTCGCTTAAAATCCTTTTATAACCTTAAATAAACCATTATGGTTTTAAAACGATTCTGGCGCTGCTTTTCTGAAAATTTGATTTTGACATAACTCAAAATCTATACGACGAAATCCAGATTTTTCTCCTTCATTAGAAAGCTATTATCAAATCGGTCCTGACGTTTCTTGTTTCGAAGAATTCCGACTTCAATCGAGTTCTATATATTCAATTGAAGTTCGAATCGCCAATTTACGAACTGCAGCGCTGCGGCAAGTTCGTTTTAATTATATTTATATATATAAACTTTTTAACTTCTTAAAAATGAATTCAACTTCGTTTTAACCTTATTTGAATTCCTTGATTCAAATTCCAATCTCACTCTTGAATTCTATATTTCAAATTCCAATTCCTTTTCTATTTGATATTCAAATTTAATACTTAAATTTCCATTTGAATTTCCTATATTCAAATTCTATGTTTGAATTCATTTGAACTCTCTTATTCAAACTCTATTTTTAAATTCCATTTTAACTTCTACATTCCAATTTCTATATTTGAATTCTATTGGAATTCAAATATTCAAACTCCTTTTTAAATTCTATATTCAGAATTCCATAATTTAAAACCCATTTGAATTTCATATTCAAACCCCATAGATCAAATCCTATTTGAATTCAATTTGAATCTCTTACATTCAAATTTCATTTTTCATTTGAATTCTAATATTCCAATTCATTTTCAATACCATTTGAATTTCTAATATTCAAACTTATTTTTAACACCATTTGAATTTCTTTACTCAAATCCATTTGAATTCCCTTGAATTCAAATTCCATTTCAAAACCATTTGGATTTCCTATTTTGAAATCCTATTTCAATCCTACTTTGAAATCCTACTTTCAAAGTTTATTTCAAATTCTATTTTGAAATCTCATATTCAAATTTCTACTTGAATTTCTATATTCAATTCCATGTTCAAATTCAATACTCGAATTTCTATTTCAAACCTCTATTCAAATTTCATATTTAAATTCCATTCAAATCTTTATTCAAATTTCATATTTGAATTCTTCCTTGAAATACTACATTTCAAATTCTATTCAATTCTTCTTTGAAATTCTATATTTCAAATTCTATTTTTAAATTCCACATTCAAATCTCTATTTGAATTCCTTTATTCGAATTCCTTTGAATTCAAATCTTATTTTAATTCCTTGAATTCAAATTCTATTTTTCATTCTAATTTCGTCTATTCAAGTTCTATTTGAACTTCTTATTTGAATTGCTAATATTCAATCTCCTTTTTAAAATTCAAATATTTAAACTCCTTTTAAAAATTCAAATGTCATACTCAAATTCCATTTGAGTTATATATTTAAAAATTTCATTTCACCTCCTATTTGAAATTTCATTTCAAACTCCAATTTCGCACTTGTATTTCTATTTCTGAATTATCAAATGATAATTCTTTTGACTTCATTTATAACTTTGTTATAAAAGAACTATTTATAAACTTCGTTTATAAAGAAACTACTTGTTTTATTTTTCAAAACAAGTTTTATATATTTATTTCCATTAAAAATTCAAATTCTATTTAAAGATAGAATTTTTCCCTTTTTAAATCTCCACGATCCTTTCATGATATTTATATAAATTTACACTTCGGCCCAGTGATAGTTTAAACAACCAAATCAATCAATTTCCAATCATTTGATTTTAACACATCATATATGAATATATATGAAATCAAACAGAACACACAAACAAATAGATAATATATTTTTGAGGAATCCAGTTGGATTCCTCCAACCTGTTTTCCTGCATCCACAGATGTTAGCACATAAATAATACCCATTCTGCTTCGTGGCAGAATATCGTGGTATAGAAGGTCATCCACTAATCATAGCGTGGGGCGTATAGGGTAATCATCCGCTATGAAACTGCGGGCATCCGCTAATGAGACTGCGGGAATCCAACCAATCAATCAACCCAATATATATATATAATAGCCTAAATAACTAATATATATAAATCAACCATAAAACATTCACACAAGCAACAGACAATTATTTTTAATGAAATAAAAATAATTCTAAAGGTGAGTGAGATTTACTCACCTTGATTTTCCTTGCCGAGTATCTCGATAAACCTCGTAACGTCACAGCTATGAATCTACTCGAATGAAATTCATTTGTTTCCTAAAATTATTGAATTTCAATTATCGATTAAACCATTATTTATTTCATTTATTACTAACAAATAAGTGAATTAATCCTTGTATGAATTTTTAAATTGCATAAAACATATACCTTGCTCCGAAGCAAACCAAACAAGCGATGATCCTCAATCAACCGTAAAAACACTGCCTTCTACCTCTTCGGCATTTCGTCGAACATGTTACAGGCAACATCATCGCTGCCACATCACCAATGTATTTCTCCTCAAACTTCACTGCAGACCCCTGCTCGAGTCACCAAGTCCTCATCTTCATTGGACCCATCATCCTACAACTTCCGAACCCCGATTCAATACTCAGTTTAACAAAATCAGAAAATCCACCAATTGTCAGCTATGCTTATGTCACCTTACCAGAAACCTGGCGCTGCTCTTGATCTCGACCTCGATGCCCCTAATACCCCTTACCACAACCCTAGCTTCACTTCGCTTATCGCTCCAGTCACCCAAAACCGCTACCCCTTTACTGCCCTAGAAGTCGATTATCTTTCAGCTTCGCAAATCCAACTCGATTTAAACCCTAGTTCGTTGTTCGAGATCGAACGCCCCCATATTCGTGAATCAAAATGAACCCTAGGCGGCGCTCGAGATTATCGAGCTCCAGGAAGTAACTTCCATCGCGATTCAAATCCCCTTCTTCTTCTTATTTTTATTGCGGTTTGAAGCTGTGGGTTTTTCTTTTTTCTTTTTGAAAAATGAATTGGCGACAAAGGAAGGGGACGCGATTTATAAAGAAGGGAAGAGGAGACCAACGTACAGAATGTATTAAAGTGGTGTTGGCCAAAGTACAGACATTTTAAATTTTAATTCGATTCTGATTAATGTGATTTGATTTAAAAAGATCTTTATCTTTTTTTAAAACGATAACGATTTGATTTTTGATTTGATTTTTACTTTAATTAAATTGTCTGGCGGTCCTTTAATTTAAAACCCCGGACCACTATTTTAACGTGACAACCGACATCTCCAATATTACAACGTTATTTTGAACTCTGTGATTTGATATTTGAAATTTAAATTCGAATGTAAATATAAACGGTCATATTAAATTGATAATTCAATATAAAATATTATTTATATTATCAACTAAATATTTAAAACAATATTAAATATTTAAAATAAATTATTCAAAAATCTGGGTCGTTACAGGCCCTGTCGCTCCAAGGGGCAGTTGCGGCTGTTCCGAAGACATGGGCTAGATTGTCTCGAAGACGGTAAGGACGATCCCTGGCCTCGGTTCATAGCAGGAAATCCAATTTCCAAATACGTGACATTCGCGGTTTTAGTTGTAATCCTATATATGGCGACATAGTGGGATGGGGCGCTCATGCCGCCTATGATTGATACTTATGATTCGAAGTGTTTTATACACTATGCACTTATAATAGTATCAAATGATTTGTTTTAAACGTATCAAGCATTCTTTGGCTGTTATAAGGGAAAACCCTATCCTCGACTGCGTTGCATTGTGTGATGGGACCTGGGTCTTATAACAGTTTCATTCTTCTTTATTTAGCATTGCGCTGTTGTTTTATGCACTGGTATTCTTGGGAGGAAACCCGTTCCGTGTTATACGGCGTGGTCCCTTGATTTACCTAGCTTTAAAAATAAAGATTAATTGTTTTAGTTCTCACACCAGTCCCATGACTGACCTAGAGTTTATTGTTTTAACCTAAACTCTAGGTGCCCTTATTTTGACACGGGCAGCTAGTAGTTTTGGTTTTGCAGATTTATATTCACAGGATCCTGGTTTACAGCTGGAACGATATCCGGAAAGCTTTGTATCCGTATATCTTCTTCTAGTTGTGTTTGTATTATTTTTCCGCTGCTATGTATTTAAATGTAATTTAAATCTCTGATATTTCTGTGTAATATTCATTTATACTCTGTATATTCTTGTAATCTGATGCATTGTTGTAATATACAATGAAATGTTCTTTTATATGCGTTCTGTTGTGGTTTGTTCTCGAACTATCCGACGCTTTCCTTTACGGGGAAGTTGCGGGTTTTTACACGTGGTATCAGAGCTTTGGTTTACAAAGCAGAGAACAAGGCACATTAGAACCATACGAAAGAATTCATCAGATATTGGATTAGCAATATCCAACAGGAATGACTCGTTAGAGATGGGATCAGTAGTATCCTAGAACGAGTGTGAAGAGTATATTTTTCAAATGAAAACAATTTTTGTTTTGAAAAATCTAAATCAATCATTCGTATTTGATTATTTATTAGTATTGATTTGGACAGTTCAGTATATAAAGAATTTGCATATACGCCTTGCAAACGTATATTCAAAGTTTTAATATACTGGATAGATATAGAGTCACACTCTAGTCGCCCGGAGATGATTCTGATGATAGTGTAGACATCATCAGAATTGGTATTCGAGTTTCGAAGGTGTGATTTTCTATATATTTCCATTAGACTGGTGTGAGAACCAAAACTAATATAGCTTGAATACATTGTTGTGATTTGGCATCAAAAATCTGATTTTTGACTATATATCAAAGTTATGAATTTGAAACTCTAATTCACTAATTGATTGATGTTTGTGTTGTTTGTTTAGTTGTTTGATAATTTTGAACCATTATGCCTAATTTTATCAAATAATTGAATTGTATTGAAATTGGTCGCATTTGCTTGCATATACTTGTACTTACATTGAACAGGTCATAGCAAGGAGGCTAGAGCAGAGAATAAAATTTGTTTGCCCGACAAATAGGTACATGTTTACTACATAATTTACTGTTTTGTTTGGGTGATGATGATTTTATGAGCCTATTGGCTAGCCGCTTGGCTTTTTCTTTTTCTTTTTGAGATCTGAAGGACCGGGGAAGCTATTTGAAATTCCCCGATGCTCCCATTGCAGGGGAGGTTATGGCGAAATTTTTCGAAAATTTAGGGTGTTAGCCAAATTTTTGAAGAATTTGAAATTTCTCAGAAACTGAAAAGTTAGAGAATGAAAGCCAGATCGATCATAAAGTTGAATAATCAAACCACTTTCGACTTTGTTCCTTTTCGGGGACGAAAAGTTTTAAGTGGGGGAGATTGTAACAACCCGTAAAATCTGGGCCAGTTTAAAATTTTTATTTTGGCAATTTTAGCGAATTTTGATTATTTAAAATGAATTATTTTAAATAATATCGACGAGAAATTTATTTTCAATAGAATTCGACGTATATATTTATATACGTCGTCGTTAGAATATAAATATTTATATATAATTATAAATAGAATTGAAAATGGCGCGGTAGTTCGAAAATTCGATTTCTAATTTCAAATGAATATACAGAATTCAATATAAGTCAGAATTGAACGAAACAAGAAATATTTGAATCTGTATAACTATATCTTTGTAACGTAGTTAACAAACTGAGATTTCATCTTAGAAATGATAAGATATGTCCAGTTTAAAATTAGAAATAGTCGCTGTGGAATTTATATATATTTTTATATATATAAGGCCCTTAAAAATAGCAATTTTGCAAACGACCTCGGATTTCGACGAAACCACTTTTGTTGGATCCGCAGTGTCGAGTTATTGCTAGATTCCAAATTTCATAATTTTTCGAATCAATGTGTGAGCGTTGCAAAGGAAAATGCGTTTGACCAGTTTCAGTTGATTTTAATCGACTGGAAATTGGCCATTTTTCCAACGGTCTCAGAATTCGACGAAACTAGTTTTGTTAGGACCGTATCGTCAATACGAAGCTAGAAAATATTTTTCTGTAATTTTCCGAGTAAATATGTGACCCCGGTAAATTGAAATGTACGTTTAAAATTCAATATAATGATTTAAATGTAAATGCAACGGAAACTGATCGAAACGGTCGATTCAGCTTGCGGTACGTATCCCATTGTGTTCGGAATGGGGGTGAAACGCTATGGGCGACAAGCGGTGGACCTCGTTTAGAGGCCGTAGGTGAAAGTCAACTTTTTAATAATTAAATATATATAAAAAAATATTTTCCTACCCTATATTTCCCTCTGCCCCCCCCCCCCCGTTCCAAATTATTCATTTCAGATCGATAAAAAAAAAAAAAACGAGCGCCCTCGCGCTCGAACCCAGCTCGCCGGCGGCGAAGCTTCGCCGAACCCCCCCTCCGACCAGAGTACCGCCCCACTCCTCCCCCTACTCTCCTCCTCCTCCACTTGGAATCGACGAAGCCCCCGTTCTCGACGCTGAAGCCGCCGCCCTTCGAAGCAGCTCCGACGCCGGCGGCGAAGCTTCGCCGAAACCCCCCCTCCTTCGCAGGTTAAAAAGTAAGTTATTTTACTTTTTATTATTTTTTTTTTAATCTGAAGATTTTGTTTTTTAAAAGCAATTTAAATCTGATTTTTATTAGATTTTGAAACTGTTTTTTTTAAGAAGATTTAAATCTGATTTTTATTAGATTTTGAAACTGTTTTTTTTAAGAAGATTTAAATCTGATTTTTATTAGATTTTAAAACTGTTTTTTTTAGAAGATTTTAAAAAACAGTTTTTAAAAGGATTAAAAACCGAACAGATTTTTTTTTTAGGATTAAAAGAAAAAAAAACAGTTTTTAAAAGGATTTAAAAACTGAACTGATTTTTGAAAAAGGTTTAAAAACAGTTTTTTTTTAGGGTATTGAAAACTGATTTTTAAAGTAAAAAAAAAAAAACTGATTTTTAAAGTAAAAAAGGTATTGAAAACTGATTTTTTTTAAAGTTATAAAAATCATATTTTTATATATTGAAAGTCGAAATAAAAATCATATTTTTATATATTGAAAGTCGAAGTAAAAATCATATTTTTATATATTGAAAGTCGAAGTAAAAATCATATTTTTATATATTGAAAGTCGAAGTAAAAATCATATTTTTATATATTGAAAGTCGAAGTAAAAATCATATTTTTATATATTGAAAGTCGAAGTAAAAATAATATTTTTATATATTGAATAGCGTAGTAAAAATTCGATTTTTATATATTGAATAACATAGTAAAAATTCGATTTTTACATATGTAGAGAATACGGGCGAAAGCGACAAAAAGGCGAGGTCGACGAAGAATTCTGCAAAAGAAGAGTCAAGATGATTGGATAGCTATCTGTGAGAATTTCTCACCTTTCAATTTCTTTTCTAGTTTTATATATATACTAGGATGCAGACGGTGCTTAGTAGCACCCGACACAACCGTCCACAGACCATGGACTTGTTTGTTTGGTTGCATAGATTAGAGATTGTTTGATTGAAATTGAATTGTGTGGTGAAATGAATTGATTTGATGATGTGTGAATGGCGTGGGCCTTCACTAGACCGGGGATAAGGCTAGGCCTCGTCCCGTTTCTAGTATCGTGCCGTTATGCCGTCGAAATTTTCTAAAATGTGTTAGAAAAATAAAAATATCATTTTATTTAAAGAATGAACTTAATAGAAATTCATATGTTGGAATAAAATGTTTTATCGTTAAAAATATAATTTTTAACGTGAATGTGAATAAATAAATATTCATTTACAAACCAGACGGTTTGTTTATGTACACCTGTTTGAAGGACATTGATTGGGACGATAAATTTTACACATCGCCCAACTGCACGAATAAAATATTTGTTTGATTGTTTGAAACCCCACACGGGTGTTGGGATGAAACTTGAAGTTCACTCATCCTGATTGATTAAATATGTCGATCGATTGATTGACAAGCTGCTATAAGCGTTAAATGTCTATATTTGATGCTTATACAGTGTAGTGCACTTTGGTTGATGGTTGATTATTTTTCAATGCTATTATATACATGTGTTGTATGAAAATCCATATAATTAGCATTATATGGTGATTGATTGGGCCTCATTCCAATTTAGAAAATAAAGAATATTATAAAATAACGGTTCATGTGTTGACAGTACTCATCCTTTGAGATTGGTCATGTGTTGAACGAAATATTTTGATAATAACAACTATTTTGAAAAAGAAATATTTGGAATAAAATATTTGAAATAGAAATTTATGAAGCCGTGTTGATTAGATTGACGCCATTTTGACGTAAACGATATTTATATCGATTTTATTCATTTTGAAATGAATTGAATATATAACGATTTCGAAATGAATTGAATATATAACGATTTCGAAATGAATTGAATATATAACGATTTCGAAATGAATTGAATATATAACGATTTCGAAATGAATTGAATATATAACGATTTCGAAATGAATTGAATATATAACGATTTCGAAATGAATTGAATATATAACGATTTCGAAATGAATTGAATATATAACGATTTCGAAATGAATTGAATATATAACGACTTCGAAATGAATTGAATTGAAAACGATTTCGAAATGAATTGAATTGAAAACGATTTCGAAATGAATTGAATTGAAAACGATTTCGAAATGAATTGAAAACGAATTCAAATTGAATTGAAAGCGAATTGAAATGAATTCAAATTGAATTGAAATTTGAATTGAATAGAAATGAATTTTAAAACGAATTTATAAAGATGAATTCAATTTTGATTTGAATTGAAATGGAAGTTGAAATTGCTTTTGAAACGAATTTAAAACTGTTTATATAATTCGTTTTAAATAGAAATCGACGAAATGTATATTATATATATTATATATAATATAATGGCCTGAATAGAACGCGCCGCGCCGCGGCAGTTCGCGAATTTCGACCATTTATTTCAAACGGACATTACGGGAGATTCGACCGTCGGATTCTCCTAAAATCGGAACTGTTGGGTTCGTATCGAAAAGAGCTTTCTAATGAACGTTAGAAATTTGAAATCTAACGGTTGGATTTGGAGATACGTCCAAATCAAATTCGAAAAAGGTCGCTGTAAGTGCAGTTCGATGACCGTTGATGGAAATCGACTGTACAGGCCTTGATAAAATTATTAAAAATAGTAATAATTTGTGTAAAATCATAAGAAATGATTTGTGAAGATTTGGGATGAAAAACTCCATATTTGAAAAGATAAAAATAGATTTTTATCGAAATGAACTAGTTTTGAACTAGAATTATAATTCTATTTATTTTTAAATAAATAAATTGAATTCGAAAAGGGTTTTAAAAATAACCAGAATTTCCAATGATTGCATTGGAGTGGATTTGAATCGAAATTGTCTTCGGAATATTTCGATGTTGGATTTCGTGATTATACAACTGTTGTTATGGAAATTTGAAAGATATAGATATATATATATCGTTATTTCCAATACGATATTTGTTAGTCGTAGAATTTGATATTGAATATAAGCCGGTATATTTTGTATTCAGAGCCTTGTATTGAATATCAAATGTGATTTGGGTTTGTCGTGAATGGTATCTTCACTAACACTGTTCTTAAACCCAGTGGAGAAAAGATTAAATCTTTTTATTTAGATTTAATGAAATGTACCAATTAAATAATATTTAATTGGAATCGAGTCGATATTGATTTTTGGGTTTATCGTGAACAGTGTTTTAAATAACACTCGTTCTTTAACCCGATAATTAATGAATGTGATTTTGGGTTTATCGTGAACCGTGTTTTAAATGACACTGATTCTTTAACCCAGTCGAGGATTAAAACTAAGTGGAGTTTTAATGAATCTTTAATTAGATTGAAATGATCGAAAATGGAGTATCACCAGTTTTGCTCCAGGCGATAGTTAAATCTTTAATTAGATTTGAACGTGAAATGGTAATTGAATTTACCGATAACACCGTGGTGTTAGATATGAAGTATGACCAGTTTTACTTCATGGGATGAATAGGTTGGGATTGGGAAATTAAACAAATGATTACTTCGGTAAGGTTCGTTAATCCCGACTAGTTTTGAATTGATATTCAAAAGTAGATTAAAGAATAAATTCAAGGAATTTATCTTTGATAAAATTAATGGGAATCTTTCCCTATGAATGTGAAATTTAGAAACTAACTGTCGGTTAGCCAAGCAGAATGGTTTTCTGGATATTGATCTGATGTTGGTTTCGGCCTTCGGGGTTAATATTTGGGGAATTACCCTCTTGATTAATTTACGGTTAGTGACTGATGAATTGGAATGAGGCGTATGTTGTGTTTGTGTAACACTTATTTAAATATACGCGAGTTATTCGGAAAGACCGGGTTTATCCCATTCTGAATAACTGATACGACGATAAGTCGAAGATGAAGACGATGGTCGAAGACCGGAGGTCTTCACGTCGTTTGGGTGATAACTGATGATCTTGATTGGGCTGTACACCCAAGAAGATGGAAACAGTTAGTGATCGTCCAGACGTACTTGGAGATCGATGGATATGCGGGGTACTAGGTGCCTCCGGTTTCGTTCAGACCCAGAACGGACTTGTAAATGGACTGTGTGTCTGACATTGGATTTTAGTCCGTGTGATTGATCTCTATTAAATATATATCTGTTTGGCGGCTGAGAATTTATTCTCTTGCTTAACGCCCTTCTCTGAGACGTACGAGCTCAGGGGTTATATATTGATAAATATCAAACGCATGGAGTGAATTGCCTGTGTGGCATGCCTAAGTGGCAATTGATCAAGGCTTCTGTTGAAAAGCAAAGTCTTGTGGTGATGATCAAAGCACGGCCTTTGTGGCGTAGCTTTGTGTAACGTTTACTTCGCGAGTTTCACACCCGGTATGAACCAAAAACGGGAGAGGACCTCAGGGAGGACATGCGTTTCTTTCTAGCTAGAAGTGGCGTCAGTGGTTTTACACGCCCTGACGAGTTTGACTTATGTGGTTGTTGCTGTTGCGAGGCGCCTCGGATTGATCGGTCGTTCTCGAACCGATGGAGTCATTCGTTGGCTCATTTACGCCCCATAGGGCGGAGAGACGTATTGTTCAGGCACTATAATCCACTCCGTGTGGACCGGCCCTGTCGCTCCAAGGGGCAGTTGCGGCTGTTCCGGAGACATGGGCTAGATTGTCTCGAAGACGGTAAGGACGATCCCTGGCCTCGGTTCATAGCAGGAAATCCAATTTCCAAATACGTGACATTCGCGGTTTTAGTTGTAATCCTATATATGGCGACATAGTGGGATGGGGCGCTCATGCCGCCTATGATTGATACTTATGATTCGAAGTGTTTTATACACTATGCACTTATAATAGTATCAAATGATTTGTTTTAAACGTATCAAGCATTCTTTGGCTGTTATAAGGGAAAACCCTATCCTCGACTGCGTTGCATTGTGTGATGGGACCTGGGTCTTATAACAGCTTCATTCTTCTTTATTTAGCATTGCGCTGTTGTTTTATGCACTGGTATTCTTGGGAGGAAACCCGTTCCGTGTTATACGGCGTGGTCCCTTGATTTACCTAGCTTTAAAAATAAAGATTAACTGTTTTAGTTCTCACACCAGTCCCATGACTGACCTGGAGTTTATTGTTTTAACCTAAACTCTGGGTGCCCTTATTTTGACACGGGCAGCTAGTAGTTTTGGTTTTGCAGATTTATATTCACAGGATCCTGGTTTACAGCTGGAACGATATCCGGAAAGCTTTGTATCCGTATATCTTCTTCTAGTTGTGTTTGTATTATTTTTCGGCTGCTATGTATTTAAATGTAATTTAAATCTCTGATATTTCTGTGTAATATTCATTTATACTCTGTATATTCTTGTAATCTGATGCATTGTTGTAATATACAATGAAATGTTCTTTTATATGCGTTCTGTTGTGGTTTGTTCTCGAACTATCCGACGCTTTCCTTTACGGGGAAGTTGCGGGTTTTTACACTTACCATGATAGAAGTTACTTTCTACCATAGAAGTTCGAAAACATTATTTTCTCCAACTTTTTCCATAAACTTTGAGCTGTTAATTTATTAGAATGCATGTTGTTTTCTCGTAAGTTAACAAAAACCTATAGCAAATTGAATACGTCATAGACATCCAGCTCATCTCATGAAGCTTAAAATCATCCAATGTTGAAACTGTAAATATGTTTGATATGACACTAGCATAATATTAATGCATAGGTTAGTCTGGTAAACCAACGTGAGAAACACAGCTTAAATAGATTTTAGCATTATAAAATTCTTTCAAATAAAAGTAACCGTAAGACGGCGCCGTACATAAACATGGATGGATTTTAACCTCGCGTTAACAAAACTCTTTGTATAAAAAAAAATCCAATTATATTATATTTATGTCCAAGCGCTAAAATATCGAAAATCAAGTAGTTGTGATGCTCACAAGCATACATTACAACGATATTAGGTATATAACCCAAAACAAATAAAGTGTGTCTGATAGTTGTGTAAGTTGCACGGAGGTGTCATTGGGATTTCGAGAGCAATCCTTTCGCATGAGGATCATAGTTATCATTTTGAAGCATTGCACCAATCTAAGCACTGTTGGGAGAAAATAATTGGTTTTGTTAAAACCAAGTGTATCGCTTCATGCGTACATAAAACCGTCTATATTGCTAAATCAGAAGTTGACAACACCTTGCTTATTTGCTAACCTTACCGATCATGTCCTCCATCTCTAGTTTTAGTCAACATAGCTGATGATGCTACGTCGAACATTTCTGCCCATGCACTGCATTTTAATAGAACCACACATAGGACTCCTTTACCCCTCATAGGTCCCAAAACCACACATAGATTACCACATTTAAAATAGATATTGGAATCACACATGGATTCTGATTGTTACATCCCTAATTTTTAGTAAATATTATTCAAAAAATTAATTGGATAGATTAAATAGAATAATATAGAGGGATAACATGGTGAGGTTTGATTAATTAAATAGTTTATCCTTAAAAAATAATTAGTCTAAATTAGCACTTAGAACGAACTGTGCTACTATAACGACCCGAAAAATCTGAACCAATTTAAAAAATTTAAATTGGCTAAAATAGTGGATTTTAAATATTTAAAATAAATATTTTATATAATAACGATGAAAAGTAAGTTTGAATCAACAATTGAAAAGGAATATAATTAATTCTAACTATAAACAAGGCCTGAAATGGCGCGGTAGTTTCAAAATTTGAATTCAAACTTTGGCTGACTGTACTGGGTGCAAAACAAAACGGATTTGAGTGAAACCAAAAATATTTAAATCTGTTAGTGAATACCTTTCTAACGAATCTGAAAAATCGAAGTTTCATAGCGGGAAGCAAAAGTTATGGCCAAATGAATTTTCTGAACGGTCGCTATGGAGTTTATATAGCCCGTGAAAATGGCCATTTTGCAAACGACCTCGGAATTCGACGAAACCACTTTTGTTGGATCCGGGATATCAAATTATTGCTAGGAATCAAATTTCATAATTTTTGAAGTTAATATGTGAGTGTGGCAAAGGAAAACGTGTTTTGGTCAATTATAGTTAAATTGGATCGACCAGAAATGGGCCATTTTTCAAATGGTATCATAATTCGACGAAACTAGTTTTGTTGGGACCGTATCGTCAAAACATAGCAAGATTCATTTTTCTGGAATTTTTCGAATCAGTTTGTAGCCCTGGCAAATTGAAATGTACGTTCAAATCGAATATTGAATGTTATATATTTTAATTTGAAGGAAAACTGACTGAAACAGTCGAATGGGCCTACGAAACATATCCTATTGTGTTCGGAATGGGGCTAAAACGCTAGGGACGACAGTCGTTGGGTTTGGATTGGAGTTCGTAGGAGGCAAGGGGTATTTTTGGATTTTTAAAAATATATAAATAAAAAAAATCTGATTGGCCCATTCAGTTTTCTCCTTCTCCCTTGCGATAAACGGCGATAGTAGCTCCCCGCTTCCCTCCTCCTTAACTCCTTCCACGTGCCACGATAGCCAATTCCCAGTTGGGAGTTTTGAAGGCCTCTCCTTCCTCTTCAAATCCGACTTGACCTCACCCCCTATCGCTTCGCCCTCCTCGTGAATCGACGTCCCAAAGTTCATCGCTTTAGGCCGCCGCCGTGCCTCAGAGACGCCGACCAACTGCACGAGACCCCCATCGCCGGAAAGCCCTCTCATAGCTCTAGGCCGTGGTACCCTCCGATCGTCTCCACGCTGCTCGGTTTTCGCGAAAACTACAAACCTAGTTTTGAACAGGTTTGAAAGTATACGACTGTTTTTATTTTAAACTATTTAATAGCGGTTTAAAGCGCTACGGTTTTTGATTTCACAGTAAAAATCATATCTTTTTCGTTTGTTGACGAAATGCAGTGAAACAAGAGCCAGTGGACTCGTGTGGATGTCTTCTACATTCTAGAAAAGACCGCATATTTTTCTGAGCCTTCTGCTATTTTTGGTGGAGTGGAACCCAATGTGAGATTTCTAATTTATAAACGATATGGAAAACAACGATGTATAAATTATATAGTCGATGTATGGGTTATATAAGCGTTGTACACCTCTTGTATAAGCGGTGTATAAGTTGTACGTTCGATATATAAGTTATATATGCGTTGTAAAAATTATATATGTGTTGAAATAGAAGTGAAATGCTTTTTTATATATATATATATATATATATATATATATATATATATATATATATACACGCCCCTCGTCCACAAACCATGGACGATATTTATTGGTTGTGATTGGCGTGAAAATTGGATGATTACGAATGGTTGATTAGAATTGTTTGTGGTTGAAATTGATTGATTGTGGTTGAAAAATACCCGTTTGTGGTTGAGAAATATTTGGTTGAAACCACATAGGATTAGTTTGTGGAAATGAAAAAAATATACATGCCGCCTGCGTGCGAACTAGATGCATGATTCCCCATTGTCAAAAGCTGCGAGGCTTTAAGGTAGAGCGAGGAGCCGTACTAGGGACGGTCCCGGTTTTA
Organism: Allium sativum; assembly: GCA_030737875.1. Lineage (NCBI taxonomy): Eukaryota > Viridiplantae > Streptophyta > Magnoliopsida > Asparagales > Amaryllidaceae > Allium > Allium sativum. Next base: position 763,699,782 of record CM060910.1, read on the forward strand.
ACTACCCTGCCGTTATGCTGCCGAAATTTTGAATAATATTCATGTGTTAGAATTATTTTCCTGTGTTGAAACTATATTCATGTGTTGAATAGAAATTCATGTGTTGAACGGTATTCGTGTTTTAAATAAATTGTTTTAACAATAAAAATCACATTTTTACTCTATATATACAAACTATAGAAAACATTCATGTGTTGAATCGAAATTCATTCGTTGAATAGAAATTCATGTGTTGAATGGTATTCGTGTTTTAAATAAATTGTTTTAACAATATAAAAATCACCTTTTTATTGTATATATAGGAATTTTGAAAAACATTCATGTGTTGAATAGAAATTCATGTGTTGAATGGTATTCGGGTTCGAAAGAAATTGTTTTATAACAAAAATCATATTTTTATCGTCTACATAGACTATATAAAATAGTCGTGTTTGGAAATAAATTGTTTTATAATAAAAACCATAATTTTATCACCTATATGAACTATATAAAATAATCGTGTTTCAAAATAAATTGTTTTACAATAAAAATCACATTTTTCTATATACATGAATGGTTAAAAATAGCGAAGTGTTGAAATAATTGTCGGTTGGATAAAAATATCATTTTTATCAAATGTATGAAAAGAATATAGTTTTGAAATCGAAGAATCGATATATATATATATATATATAGGATTGAAATATATCAAATAATGAAGCTGCAGTTCGTGTTTTGAAACTGTGATTTCAAACGATTAGTGCGGGAGATCCGACCATAGGATTTTCCCGAAACCGAAACCGTTGGATTCGCTTTGGAAATATCTTTCCAACGACACCAACTTTATAAAGATCCAACGGTTGGATTGTCTAGAATGTTTAATTCAAATCTGAAGAAAAACAGCGCCAGAATCGATTATATTTATTTATATATATAAATATAATTAAATTAAATCGAATAACGACGTTGCAGTTCGTATTTTGAAATCGAAACTTCAAACGATTATACCGGGAGATCCGACCGTCGGATTTTCCCGAAACTGGAACCGTTGGATTCATTTTAAAAAGATCTTTCTAATGATATAAATATTGTGAAGATCCAACGGTTAGATTTTTAGATATGTGTAAATCAAATCTGAAGAAAAACAGCGCCACGGATGCGTTATGGCCGAAGCGTCGTTTGAATAAATTGGCTATTTTAAAATAAATAAAAATAGCGATAAATCGTTATAAAATATTATAAACGATATGGATGTGAAATTTAGAAACCTACTGAAGGTTGGGTAAGTCGAATGGTTTCCTGGATTTTGATCTGATGTTGGTTTCGGCCTTCGGGGTTAATATTTGGGAAATCGTTCTCTTACTGATTTACGGTTAGTGACTAATGAGTTGAAAAAATTTGTATGTTGTGTTTGTGTTGCACTTGTTTATTATATATGCGAGTTGCTCAGAAAGACCGGGTTTATCGCATTCTGAATAACTAAATCGACGATAAGAAATCGAAGATGAAGACGGTGGTTGAAGACCGGAAATCTCCACCTCGTTTGGATGGTAACTGATGTCCTGATTAGGAGACATCCCGAAATATGGATAATGAGTGGTGATCGTCCAGACGTACGTGGAGATCGATGGGTTTGCGAGGTATATAGTGCCTCCGGTTTCGTTCAGACCCAGAACGGACTTGCAAATGGACTGTGTGTATAACATTGGAATTCATTCTGTGTAATTGATAGCCATCAGTTGCACGGTGTGAACTGCCTGTGTGGCATGCTAAGATGCTGAGATCAGGGCTTCTGTTGAAAAGAAAAGTCTTGTGGTTGATGATCAAAGCACCGCCTGTGTGGCGTAGCTTTGTGTGTAACGTTAATTCGCGAGCCTCACACCCCGGTTTGAACCAGAAACGGGAGAAGGACCTCAGGGAGGGCATGCGTTTCCTTCTAGCTAGAGGTGGTGTCGGTGCGTAAACTGGCTGACATTTATATTATTTTCACCTATGTGGCTGTTGCTGTTGCAAGACGCCTCGGTTATATCGGTCGATCCGGGACCGATGGAGTCATTCGTTGGCTCATTTATGCCCCATAGGGCGGGGAAACGTAGTGTTTAGGAATTTCAATCCACATCGGTGGACCGGCCCTGTCGCTCCAAGGGCCCACCTGTGTCTGGGTCCTGAGACACAGGCTAGAGCGTCTCGAATTCGGTGAGGACGATCCTTTGCCTCGGTTCATGACGAAAATCCAATTTCCAAATACGTGATTGTGCGGTTTTGATTGTATATATATATATATATATATATATATATATATATATATATATATGGCGACATGATATATGGTACCCATGCCGTCTATGATTGATAGTTATGATTGAAATTGTTTTCGAAACCTATAAACACTAGCAATAATACCAAATGCTTTTGTTTTATTCGTATCAAGCATATTTTGGCCATTATAAGGTAAAACTCTATCCTCCGGTTTGCGTTGCATTGTGTGATGGGAACTGAGTCTTATAATGGCTTCATTTTTTATAAAAAAGCATTGTGATGTTTAAAAGAATTATTTATTTTAAAGCACTGGCAATCCGATGGAGTAAACCCGTTCCACGAAAGTGGCGTGGTCCTGTGATTAGCCATATTTTAAAATGTGTTAAGTAGATTTCTCATACCAGTCCCATGACTGACTCGTAGTTTGTTTCACTTTCAAACTCGGGTGCCCCCTTTTTCTACACGGGCAACCTTATATCTGGCTCTTTCTGGATAGCTGGAGCTGAAGATGGATTCTATTATTTATCTCTTTTTATGTTGTTCAGCTCCTATTGTACATATTATGTTTGTTTCCGCTGTAGACATTTATGTATAGCTGAACTGTATTTGTACTAAGTATGATCCTGTATACTGTGTAACTCTGATGATGTCGTTTATCCAGTGTATTATTTGTTCATATCTGGTGTATTTATTTGTTTCTATTCTGCTGTTATCTGTTTCTGTGTTATATTCCAAAGATTACCCTTGCCACCATCAGTACGGGGTTTAGGGTTGTCACAACGTGGTATCAGAGCTAATGCAAAGAAGTCAAGTGATCGCTTATGCTAGCCGCCAGCTGAAGCCGCACGAGAAAAACTACGTCACTCATGATCTTGAGTTATTAGCTATAGTATTCGCTTTGAAAATCTGGAGACATTATCTTCTGGGTGAGAGATTTGAACTGTTTACAGATCACCAATCGCTAAAGTATCTGTTCACCCAGAAAGACTTGAATTTGAGGCAGCAACGTTGGCTGGAGTTTCTTGCAGCATATGACTTTGAGATTCTATACACTCCAGGGAAAGCCAATGTTGTGGCCGATGCGTTAAGCCGAAAGAATGAAATGATCACCAGTTTTATTATCACGACTTCATTGATAGATAAAATATATGCTCTTCAGAAGGATGATCACTTCATTCATAAGATCAGAGAGATAATTCAGAAAGGCGAGCCCTCGAGTTTTCAAGTTGGTAATGATGGGATTCTAAGGCTAAAAGGTCGAATCTGTGTCCCTAACATTTCTGAGCTTCGAAAGGAAGTATTGGATGAGTGCCACAAGTCAAAACTTAGTATCCATCCGGGAGTAAGCAAAATGTATAATGACATCAAATGCACTTTCTGGTGGAAGTCGATGAAGAGGGACATTTCTTTATATGTTAGTTGATGCCCTACTTGCCAGCTAGTCAAAAGCGACCAACAGAAACTTGCTGGATTGTTGTAACCGCTGGACGTTCCAGGCTGGAAGTGGGAACATATTTCCATGGACTTCATAGATGGTTTGCCCAGAACCAGGAAAGGAAATGACAGTATTTGGGTGATTGTAGATCGCTTCACGAAGACCGCCCATTTCATACCTGTCATATCAAACAGAACTGCTCAGAGTCTGGCGCAGATTTACTTCAAGGAAATTGTTAGACTACACGGAGTGCCAATCAGTATAGTTAGTGATAGAGATCCAATATTCACTAGCAAGTTCTGGGAGGCATTTCAAGTAGATCTGGGAACAAAGCTGAACTTGAGCATCGCCTGTCATCCTCAGACAGATGGTCAGACTGAGAGGGTGAATCGTATTTTAGAAGATCTATTGCAGGCTTGTGTTCTAGATTTTGGTGGATCATGGGAAGACCATCTGCATTTGGCTGAATTCTCATATAACAACAGCTACCAGGCGAGCCTGACAATGTCGCCATTCGAAGCATTATATGGTAGACCGTGCCGATCTCCTGCTTGTTGGGTCGAACCTGGTATTAGACTTGTGTTGGGGCCTGATATGATCCGAGAAGCTGCCGACAAAGTCGATTTCGTTAAGAAACGATTACTCGTCGCTCAAAGCCGACAAAAGAGCTATGCCGATAAGAGAAGAAGAGATATATCATTTGCTGTTGGCGACTATGTATATTTGAAAGTATCGCCGATGAGAGGAGTAATCCGGTTCGGTAAAACAGGGAAGTTGGCGCCCAAATTCATTGGCCCGTTTCCTATTCTTGAACGGATTGGAACTCTTGCTTATAGGGTTAAATTGCCTGATTGATTGCCTGGAGTGCATGATGTATTTCACATATCTCAATTTCGAAAGCACGTACATGATCCAGACTTGATCGTGGAAGAAGCAGCTCAACAGGATATTGAAATTACTCCAGAATTAGCTGTGAGAAAAGAGCCGCTAAAGATTATCGGCAAAGAAACCAAAGAACTGAGGAACAAGAAGGTTCACTTAGTCAAAGTGCAATGGAGTGGAGATCCACGAGATTGTACTTGGGAAACTGAGGAGAGCATTCAGAAAGCCTATCCTAAGTGTTGAGTTGATATCTCTGATTAACTCCGGTGCAAGGTACATTTACCCTACTTTGCATTACCATTTAGTTCTCTACTTTGTTGTTATTTTCCTTTGATGGATGTAAACTTTTAATTCTATAATCTGGATGATTTTAAAAGAGTATATGAATTGATTAGGACATTTTTGAAAAGTTAAAAACAAATTGCTTATTGTTTGCATTGTGTGATAGTAAATTGGATTAATTAAATTATTGAAACGATAGTTAATTTAATTAATAAGAGAATGAATGGTAGAATTTATTCGATTAAATCACACATTGAACTGATATGAAAATAGATAGAAGTATATATACATGTGCATTATATATGTTTGAACAGGTAAATGGATAGATGTTGAGTAAAGATTTTATTTGCATGCCCGACAAATAGGTAAACCTTAATGAGTTGGATGCGAAATATTATTATATCAACTCCTGTGAATGCCATTGGATGCGGAGTGCTGGTTATTCTGTGTGTAATAATAAACGTCGCCATAGGATAGTAACAATTAATTTTGAACTACACTACATGGCATACTTCTTGAAGATAGGCATACTTCATCATATACCACATAAGCATTTGGAGCTTGTGTGACGAGGTGGAAGATTTACCACACGAGCGAGAGGCTTGTATGGTGATGACTACATATTACAGGTTGAACTGATGACTGATATGGACCATATAAATTGTAACGATAAATTGCCAGATTAATAAAAACCCCACACGGGTCTGGAGTTGACAATAATCACGTCTCTCTAGTCATTAGATATGGCACATGGATTATTTATTTCCCACACGGGACGAGGTGACGAGAATTTATTCTCTGGAGCAATTAAAATACACACTCCCTCAGGCTTTGACAGGGTGACGAGAATTTATTCTCTGGAGTTATTATCTATACACACTTCCCTATAAACACCAGATTATATCACTATAAATATGTGTATGCTTTATAGGATTTATTGGGTACCTAATACGACCCAATAAATTTCCAAACCCCTCCCCGTACAAAGGAGGTTATGGCGAATTTTTTTGAAAATTCCGGGTGTTAGCCAAATTTTTGAAGAATTTGAAAATTCTCAGAAACTGAAAAGTTGGAGAATGGAAGCCAGATTGAACGTAGTGTCGATTAATCAAACCACTTACGACCTTGTTCCTTTTCGGGGACGAAAAGTTTTAAGTGGGGGAGATTGTAACTACCCAGAAAATCTGAACCAATTTAAAAATTTTAAATTTGCTAAAATAGTGGATTTTAAATATTTAAAATAAATATTTTATATAATAACAATGAAAATTAAGTTTGAATCGACAATTGAAAAGGAATATAATTAATTATAATTATAAACAAGGCCTGAAATGGCGCGATAGTTTCAAAATTTGAATTCAAACTTTGACTGACTGTACCAGGTGATAAACAAAATGGATTTGAGTGAAACCAAAAATATTTAAATCTGTTAGTGAATACCTTTCTAACGAATCTGAAAAATCGAAGTTTCATAGCGGGAAGAAAAAGTTATGGCCAAATGAATTTTCTGAAAGGTCGCTATGTAGTTTATATAGCCCGTGAAAATGGCCATTTTGCAAACGACCTCAGAATTCGACGAAACCACTTTTGTTGGATCCGGGATGTCAAATTATTGCCAGGTTTCAAATTTCATAATTTTTGAAGTTAATATGTGAGCGTGGCAAAGGAAAACGTGTTTTGGTCAATTATAGATAAATTGGATCGACCAGAAATGGGCCATTTTTCAAATGGTCTCATAATTCGACGAAACTAGTTTTGTTGGGACCGTATCGTCAAAACATAGCTAGATTCATTTTTATGGAATTTTTCGAATCAGTTTGTAGCCCCGGCGAATTGAAATGTACGTTCAAATCAAATATTGAATGTTATATATTTTAATTTGAAGGAAAACTGACTGAAACAATCGAATGGGCCTACGAAACATATCCCATTGTGTTTGGAATGGGGCTAAAATGCTAGGGATGATAGTCGTTGGGTTTGGATTGGAGTTCTAGGAGGCAAGGGGTATTTTTGGATTTTTAAAAATATATAAATAAAAAAGAAAAATCTGACTGGCCCATTCAGTTTTCTCTCTCCCCATCACTCCTCCTTCTCCCTCGCGATAAACAGCGATAGTAGCACCCTGTTTCCCTCCTCCTTATCTCCTTCCACGCGCCACGATAGCCAACGCCCCAGTTAGGAGTTTTGAAGGCCTCTCCTTCCTCTTCAAATCCGACCTGACCTCACCCCCTATCGCTTCGCCCTCCTCGTGAATCGACGCCCCAAAGTTCGTCGCTTCAGACTGCCTCCGTGCCTCAGATACGCCGACGAACTGCACGAGACCCCCATCGCCGGAAAGCCCTCTCGTAGCTCTAGTCCGTGGTACCCTCCGATCGTCTCCACGCTGCTCGGTTTTCGCGAAAACTACAAACCTAGCTTTGAACAGGTTTGAAAGTATACAACTGTTTTTATTTTAAACTATTTAATAGCGGTTTAATGCGCTACGGTTTTTGATTTCAGTGTAAAAATCATATCTTTTTCATTTGTTGATGAAATGCAGCGAAACAAGAGACAGTGGACTCGTGTGGACGTCTTCTACATTCTAGAAAAGACCGCATATTTTTCTGAGCCTTCTGCTATTTTTGGTGGAGTGGAACCCAATGTGAGATTTCTAATTTATAAACGATATGGAAAACGACGATGTATAAATTATATAGTTGATGTATGGGTTATATAAGCGTTGTACACCTCTTGTATAAGCATTGTATAAGTTCTACGTTCGATATATAAGTTATATATGTGTTGTAAAGATTATATATGTGTTGAAATAGAAGTGAAATGCTTATATATAAATATATCTATATATATGCCCCTCGTCCACAAACCATGGACGATATTTATTGGTTGTGATTGGTGTAAAAATTGGTTGATTACAAATGGTTGATTAGAATTGTTTGTGGTTGAAATTGATTGATTGTGGTTGAAAAATACCCGTTTGTGGTTGAGAAATATTTGGTTGAAACCACATAGGATTAGTTTGTGGAAATGAAAAAAATATACATGCCGCATGCGTGCGAACTAGATGCATGATTCCCCATTGTCAAAAGCTGCGAGGCTTTAAGGTAGAGCGAGGAGACGTACTAGGGACAGTCCCGGTTTTAACTACCCTGCCGTTATGCAGCCGAAATTTTGAATAATATTCATGTGTTAGAATATTTTCCTGTGTTGAAACTATTTTCGTGTGTTGAATAGAAATTCATGTGTTGAATGGTATTCGTGTTTTAAATAAATTGTTTTAACAATAAAAATCACATTTTTACTCTATATATACAAACTATAGAAAACATTCATGTGTTGAATCGAAATTCATTCGTTGAATAGAAATTCATGTGTTGAATGGTATTCGTGTTTTAAATAAACTGTTTTAACATTATAAAAATCACCTTTTTATTGTATATACGAATTTTGAATAACATTCATGTGTTGAATAGAAATTCATTCATTGAATAGAAATTCATGTGTTGAATGGTAATCGGGTTCGAAAGAAATTGTTTTATAATAAAAATCATATTTTTATCATCTAAATAGACTATATAAAATAGTCATGTTTAGAAATAAATTGTTTTATAATAAACACCATATTTTTATCACCTATATGAACTATATAAAATAATCGTGTTTCGAAATAAATTGTTTTACAATAAAAATCACATTTTTTTCTATATACATGAATGGTTAAAAATAGAGAAGTGTTGAAATAATTGTCGGTTGGATAAAAATATCATTTTTATCAAATGTATGAAAAGAATATAGTTTAGAAATCGAAGAATCGATATATATATATATATATATATATATATAGGATTGAAATATATCGAATAATGAAGCTACAGTTCGTCTTTTGAAACCGTGATTTCAAACGATTAGTGCGGGAGATCCGACCATCGGATTTTCCCGAAACCAAAACAGTTGGGTTCGCTTTGGAAATATCTTTCCAACGATAATAACTTTATGAAGATCCAACGATTGGATTGTCTAGAATGTTTAATTCAAATCTAAAGAAAAACAGTGCCAGAATCGATTATATTTATTTATATATATATATATATATAAATATGATTAAATTAAATCGAATAATGACACTGCAGTTCATATTTTGAAATCGAAACTTCAACGATTATACCGGGAGATCCGACCGTCGGATTTTCCCGAAACTGGAACCGTTGGATTCGTTTTGAAAAGATCTTTCTAATGATATAAATTTTGTGAAGATCCAACGATTAGATTTTCAGATATGTGTAAATCAAATCTGAAGAAAAACAGCGCCACGGCCGCGTTATGGCCGAAGCATCGTTTGAACAAATTGGCTATTTTAAAATAAATAAAAATAGCGATAAATCATTGTAAAATATTATAAACGATATGGATGTAAAATTTAGAAACCAACTGAAGGTTGGCTAAGTCGAATGGTTTCCTGGATTTTGATCTGATGTTGGTTTCGGCCTTCGGGGTTAATATTTGGGAAATCGTTCTCTTACTAATTTACGGTTAGTGACTAATGAGTTGAAATGATGCGTATGTTGTGTTTGTGTAGCACTTGTTTATTATATACGCGAGTTGCTCAGAAAGACCGGGTTTATCTCACTCTGAATAACTAAATCGACGATACGAAATTGTAGATGAAGACGGTGGTTGAAGACCGGAAATCTTCACCTCGTTTGGATGGTAACTGATGTCCTGATTGGGAGACATCCCGAAATATGGATAATGAGTAGTGATCGTCCAGACGTACGTGGAGATCGATGGGTTTGCGAGGTATATAGTGCCTCCGGTTTCGTTCAGACCCAGAACGGACTTGCAAATGGACTATGTGTATAACATTGGAATTCATTTTGTGTAATTGATAGCCATCAGTTGCACGGTGTAAACTGCCTGTGTGGCATTCTAAGATGCTGAGATCAGGGCTTCTGTTGAAAAGCAAAGTCTTGTAGTTGATGATCAAAGCACCACCTGTGTGGCGTAGCTTTTTGTATAACGTGAATTCGCGATCCTCACACCCCGGTATGAACCAGAAACGGGAGAAGGACCTCAGGGAGGGCATGCGTTTCCTCCCAGCTAGAGGTGGTGTCGGTGCTTAAACTGGCTGACATTTATATTATTTTCACCTATGTGGTTGTTGCTATTGCGAGGCGCCTCGGTTATATCGATCGATCCGGGACCAATGGAGTCATTCGTTGGCTCATTTACGCCCCATAGGGCGGGGAAACGTAATGTTCAGGAATTTTAATCCACATCGGTGGACTGGCCCTGTCGCTCGAAGGGCCCACCTGTGTCTGGGTCCTGAGACACGGGCTAGAGCGTCTCGAATTCGGTGAGGACGATCCCTTGCCTCGGTCCATGACGGAAATCCAATTTCCAAATACGTGACTGTGCGGTTTTGATTGTATATATATATATGGCGACATAATATATGGTACCCATGCCGTCTGTGATTGATAGTTACGATTGAAATTGTTTTCGAAACCTATAAACACTAGCAATAATACCAAATGCATTTGTTTTATTCGTATCAAGCAAATTTTGGCCATTATAAGGTAAAACTCTATCCTCCGATTTGCGTTGCATTGTGTGATGGGAAATGAGTCTTATAATGGCTTCATTTTTATAAAAAGCATTGCGATGTTTAAAAGAATTATTTATTTTAAAGCACTGGCAATCCGATGGAGTAAACCCGTTCCACGAATGTGGCGTGGTCCTGTGATTAGCCATATTTTAAAATGTGTTAAGTAGATTTCTCATGCCAGTCCCATGACTGACTCGTAGTTTGATTCACTTTCAAACTCGGGTGCCGCCTTTTTCTACACGGGCACCCTTGTATTCAGGTTTTATCTGGCTCTTTCTGGATAGCTGGAGCTGAAGATGGATTCTATCATTTATCTCTTTTTATGTTGTTCAGCTCCTATTGTACATATTATGTTTGTTTCCGCTGTAGACATTTATGTATAGCTGAACTGTATTTGTACTAAGTATGATCGTGTATACTATGTAACTCTGATGATGTCGTTTATCCAGTGTATTATTTGTTCATATCTGGTGTATTTATTTATTTCTGTTTTGTTGTTATCTATTTCTGTGTTATATTCCAAAGATTACCCTTGCCACCGTCAGTACAGGGTTTGGGGTTGTCACAGCTATGCATATGGATTGTTTTTATTATCTGTCATATTTAGTATTATGTAATAATTTGTGAATAATACTATTTCAATTAGACATGTTTTCCAGTCCCATACTATTCAACACATCTATTGGAAAGCAGGTTTTCATATTCATGGAGCAAATAATACTCAAAGTCTTCTTCTATATATAATACCTAAATGCATATGCATGCAGAATATGCATCCTTAATTCAAAGATTTTAGAAATGCAACCTTAATTCAAAAATTTCTGAAAAGGAGAGGGAAGAGAGGGAAGAAAATTTTGAAGCAACATTAAGATCGATTTTCTACAAAAAATATTAGTAACACATAACATGCAACATCCAATTTTTATCTTCCATTAAAAAATAATCATTGCATGAAAATTTCATTATTGATAGGTGTAAAGTGTCGTACAGTTGAATATGTTCTAAAAGTCACTACGAAATAAAATCTGCATACATTCAACATTGGAAACATCACATAGGAAGATGGATATTCTACTATAGCAAAAAAATAGGGTCTAACATAAATTCAATAGAATAAAATTTCCCATATGGATATATATATATATAGTGAATATTGGTTTCAAGTACACATTTAAAAAAAAATAGATCTAAGGACAAGTGGCTTTCGCATTGTAAATCGAGGACAACTTTTATGATTTAATTGGAAAATGTCCAAATATTTTAAACTAAGGACACATGTTGACATTTCTCAAATAATAAAAATTAATACAAAACTTCTTTTCTATGATTACGAGATTAAAAATTAATTATAAAATGTTTTTGGTATCGTAAATATGAGAAAAAATGTATATAAAAAAATTCAGGATGGAAATCCATATGCATATAGCTTCGTTATTTACGATATAGCTTTTTTATGGTGTAAATGAGATTAGCTTTAAAATGAATTAATTTTGTATTTGGGTGATACAGTATAAAGCTATATTTTTAAGTAATAAAGCTATATTCATTTAGCTTTCTGAGTTGATTATTTCAATATGTTTATAATAACATCAATCGACTAAAATAATTTTGAAATCACTTTTTCTTTCTTTCAATTTTATGGGCAATTTTTTTTAATTAATTTATTAATAATGATAAATTTAAAGTGAACTCTATGTTGATATAATACAATTTGGTCTTTGCCCTTCATTTAATTATCAAACTTAGTTGTCTTTTGATCAAATTTTTTTCGGAAATGTGTCCTTAAAACTAAATACCCCTATATATATAATCTATATCTTTCCCATACAATTATGTATACTTCTCAACTTCTGAGCTGACATGCAGATTCAATTTCAGGCAAAATAAGAGCAGCTAACCATAATTATAAATACATGAATAACATTAAAACCTTGATCAAAACCCTTTGAGTTCTATATCTACTAAACTGGATTAAGATCACTTGATGCCTTAGCTATTGATTTTCAACTACGGCACAACAAACATCCTATAATTTGAGTATCAAATAATATTGGATCTTGTTACTTGATAATTTAAACATAAAGAATTGTAGGTTAATGATAATAATTTTGTAACAACCCAGAAAATAAGAACCAATTTTAAAATTTTATTTTAAGAAATTTTAACAGAAACTGTGTCAGAATTTAAAAATTCCATTTTTAAGTAACAGTAAAACCCTTAAAAATAGTCGTTTTACAAACGACCTCCGTTTTCGACGAAACCACTTTTGTTGGATCCAGAATGTCAATTTTTTTCTAGGTTTAAATTTCAATATTTTTTGGAATTAATATGTGAGCGTGGTAAATCAAAACGTGTTTTGTCAATTTCAGTCAAATTGGATCGACCAGAAAATGGCCATTTTTCAAACGGTCTCCAAATTCGATAAAATTAATTTTGTTAGGACCGTATCGTTAAAAAATAGCTAAATTTATTTTTCGAGAATTTTTGGAATCAGTATGTGGCTCCGGCTAATTAAAATGTATGTTCAAATCTAATATTGAATGTTTTATATTTTAATTTGAAGAATAACTGACTGAAACAATCGAATGGGCTTACGGAACATATTCATTGTGTCCGGAATGGGGGTACTTAGCTTGGGTGACACTCGTTGGGTTTGATTTGGAGTGAGAAGGATAAAACGAGAATTTTGGAATTTAAGAAATTAAAAATAATTTAATTATAAATATGGACCAATCACAATCCATCTCCTCTTTCTGAAACCCGTAACTCTATCAGTATTGATGGCGGCTATTGTTCATTTCTTCCTCCTCGAATAACTCTCCATTCGCTCAATGAAATCAAACGGCCCAGTTGAGGATTTTGTAGATCTCCTCCTCCTCTTCGAATCAATATCCGCCTCGCCTTCCAACGTTCTTCATAGCTCGAGATCCATACCCCCAAAGTCCGGCCGTTTAGACCGTCGTCGCTCCTCCTAGCTAGCATCAAACTAGGCCCCACCACCACCGATAGATGCGATGCACCTCCCCCTACGACGTGGCGATGGTCGATCATCCTACAGTGCGTTGGTTTGCGTGAAAACAACAACCCTAGTTTTGAACCACTTCTGAAAGGTAATGAGTTTGGTTTATTTAAATAGTCATAACATTTTAAAGCGTTGCAAAGCTTGATTATCGAATAAAAATCGTACCTTTTTTCATATGATAATGAAATTCGATGAAACAGGAGACATTGGACTCGTGGCATCGTACATGACATTCTAGAAGAGACCGGAGAATTTTTGGAGCTTTCTACAATTTTAGAAGGAATAAAAACCAATGTGAGCAATCTAAATTCAAAAATAGTTGAATAATGTTGTCACATCAAAATTACATTTTTAATGTAAGTACGATTCATTTAAAATATTCATTGTTTGAATAAAACTGTTGTCATATTAAAAATTACATTTTTAATGTAAGAATGAATCATTAAAAAAAGATTCAAGTTGAATAAAAATGTTGTCACATTAAAAATTACATTTTTAATGTAAGTATGATTCATTTAAAATATTCATTGTTTGAATAAAAATGTTGTCACATTAAAAATTACATTTTTAATGTAAGTATGATTCATTAAAATATTCATTGTTTGAATAAAAATGTTGTCACATCAAAAATTACATTTTTAATGTAAGTATGATCGATTTAAAATATTCATTGTTTAAATGAAAATGCTGTCACATTAAAAATTATATTTTTAATGTAAGAATGATTCTTAAAAAAAAGATTCAAGTTGAATAAAACTGTTTTCACATTAAAAATTACATTTGTAATGTAAGTATGATTCATTAAAAGATTCAAGTTGAATAAAAATGTTGTAACATTAAAAATTACATTTTTAATGTAAGTATGATTCATTAAATATTTTTTGTTTGAATAAAAATGCTGTCACCTTAAAAATTACATTTTTCAGGTAATAATGGTTCTTAAAAAAATGCTGTCACATTAAAAATTACATTTTTCAGGTAACAATGGTTCTTAAAAAAAATCAAGTTGAATAAAAATGTTCTCACATTAAAAATTACATTTTTAATGTAAGTATGATTCATTTAAAATATTCATTATTTGAATGAAAATGTTGTCACATTAAAAATTACATTTTTAATGTAATAATGATTCTGAAAAAAAAAATCAAGTTGAATAAAAATGTTGTGACATTAAAAATTACAATTTTAATGTAAGTATGATTCATTAAAATATTCATTGTTTAATAAAAATGTTGTCACATTAAAAATTACATTTTTAATTTAAGAATGATTCTAAAAAAAGATTCAAGTTGAATAAAAATGTTGTCACATTAAAAATTACATTTTTAATGTAAGTATGATTCATTAAAATACTCGTTGTTTGAATAAAAATGTTGTAACATTAAAAACTATATTTTTAATGTAAGAATGATTCATTAAAAAGAATCGTTGGTTAAATATGTTTTGTTAGATTAAAATATTATTTATCATCATGTTAGCAAAGTGAAAAAGAATCATTTGTTAAACATTATTCATTAATATGTTAGCAAAGTTAGGAAATGTTCATTTGTTAAACACGTAGTGATTTATTAAAATAATGTTAATTACATGTTAGAGAATAAATGGTGTTGAAATCGTCGAACGAATTATATATATACTAAAATAAAACAAATCGCGCGGGGTAGTTCGCGTTTTAGAATCGTATCTTTAAACGATTATACCGAAAGATCCGACCGTCGGAGTTTCCAAAAACTGGAACCGTTGGGTTTGCTTTGGAATGATCTTTCCAACGATATAAAATTTGCTAAGATCCGACGGTTAGATTTTGAGAAATGTGTAATTCAAATTTTAATAAAAACAGCGCTAGGGCCACGTAATGACCTGAAGCGTCGTTTTAAAAGGGGCTATTTTTATATAAATGAAAATGGCGATAAATTGTTACAAAAAATTATAAATGATATGGAATGAAAAGAAATGATTTGAATGATATATATTCGCGAATTATTTGAAAAGGCCGAGTTAATTCTCATTTCAAATTATTGATTGACGATTAGAAGTTGAAGATATTGAAGACGGTGGTTGAAGACCGGCAATCTTCACATCGAATGGATGACTAGTGATGCCTTTGATTGGAGTTGCTGCCTTGAATGGTTTACAGTGGTAGTTGTCTGGATGTACTTATTGATTGTCCGAATATGTGAGAGCCTCTCTTCCGTATTGGACATATGGAACGAGGAATAAGGCGTCTCCGGCTTCGTTTAGACCTAGAACGGACTTGTAAATGGATGTATGTCTGACATTGGATTTTATTCTGTGTTGATTGATTTCTATTAAATATATATCTGTTAGGTGGCGGAGAATTTATTCTCTAGCTTAACACCCTTCTCTGAGACGTATGAGCTTAGAGGTTATATATTGATAGACATCAGTTGCATGGCGTGAATTGTCAGTGTGGCATGCTAAGATGCAAATGATGAAGGAATTTGTTGAAAACAGAGCCTTGTGGTTGATGATCAAAGCATAGCTTTAATTATCATAGCTTTGTGTATAGTGTTGATTCGTGAGCCTCACACCCCGGTATGAACCAGAAACGGGAGAAGGATCCAGGGAGAACATGCGTCTCTTTCTAGCTAGGAGTGGTGTCACGGTATGGAGTCCAGATATTTTTTACTTATATGGATAATGGAAAGCGAGATACCTCGGATTTGAGTCCCTAGTGGCTCTTGATTTACGGCCCATGGTGCGGGGAAACGTATTGTTCAAGAATTATATATAATCCACTAACATATGTGTGTACCGGCCCTGTGGCTCCTAAGGGCTTGACTGAGTACTTGTCTTGAGGCTCGGGCTAAAGAGTCTCGAATTCGGTAAGGACGATCCCTTGCCTTCGTTCATGATGAAAATCCAACTCCTAATACGACATCGTGCGGTTTTGATTGTAAACCTATATATGGCGACATGATATATGGTACCCATGCCGTCTATGATTAATATATTATGATTGAAATGTTTTTGAAACATATATACACTAATAATAATATCAAATGACTTTGTTTTATACGTATCCAGCATATTTTGGCCATTATTAGGTAAAACTCTATCCTCCGGTTTGCATTGCATTGTGTGATGGGACTTGAGTCTTATAATGGTTTCATTTTTCTAAAAAGCATTGCATTGTTTAATGATTTACTTTATTTCATGCACGGGAAATCCAATGGAGTAAACCCATTCCACATTAACGGCGTGGTCCTGTGGTTAGCCTTATTATTAAATTGGTTAAGTAAGAATTCTCACACCACTCCATGACTGACTCGCAGTTTGTTTCACTTTGCAAACTTGGGTGACCCTATTTTCCACACGGGCAGTCTTGTATTCAGGTTTTAGCAGACTCATTCTGGATAGCTATGGAGCTGAAGATGGATTCTATCATTTCTATTATGTTGTCCAGACTTCATTTAGTATATTATGTTTGATTCCGCTGCAGACATTTTATATTAAGCCGAAACTGTATTCTGTACTAAGTATGATCCTGTTATGCTGTGTAACTATGATGTTGATATTATTTCCAATGTAACTTTGATGTACTTTATCTGGTGTAATTCTATGATTCTGCTCTGCTATTATTGTTCATGTGTTATATCCCAATGATTATCCTTACTTCTGTGGCACGGGGGTTTGGGGTTATCACAAATTTATACCATGATGTAAAAAAAATACATTCTTTCTATGGATTTGGCTTAGTGTCTTGTATAACATTTGTTTTGCAATCCCTACATAAGGGAGGACCTAGTGGAATATGAGGAGCCTATTGTCCCGGCAAACTAGTCTAATCTACTTTTGGCTATTGTCTTGTAAGGCAAATATTAAAGTACAATTTGCATATGCAGTAGTATTCATATATATTTAAATCAGTCAATAATATATTTTAATACCCGTGTATAACACATCCTAGGTATATCATCAAATCAAAATGGTAGAAACATTACATTACCCATTGTTATAAAAATATCATTTACGATCACATTGCAATATCCTAATAAGGTCAGCAACTTACCCTTCTTGATTCAACTTCTTTTCATATATTATGCATAGAACCATGTTTTCTACATGCACTTAATATATGAATTAATGTTTTATATGATGTTTTCTATTCATGAACTGATCGGTAATATTACCATTTTCCATAATATATGAAGCAAACAACCTAAGTCGACCATCCATCCTTATTGTATAATATATTTTACATAAAAATAATTTGAAACATACAAAATCACATAAAATATGGAAGAAAAATCGTTGTTTTAGCTGAGAATCATGTAACAATTTAGAACGAAATACTCACAGTGCCACGTAATTTACCAATAATTCTTCAAACTGATATCCACATTTCTGCATTTCCAATGAGAATACAGAAACTATGTACTTTATATTTCTTAACAGAATATTCGCCCAATGCAAAATACAAATATACCACACAAAAAAGTATGGAGAAGAAATGATTATATATTATACCAACCTCAAAATTGAATCATCAGAAAATCTATACCTCTTCTAGTAAATTAAATCAAGCATATGTCTTTCTTAAAACTAAAATTGGGCATTTAACTACTTTATTTTTTTATAATAATATTGTATATAGATTTTTAGATAATGTTGTATCCAATAACCTTTGTCCAATGGACATCGGACTGCAAACATAGAAAAATGAAAGAAACATACAATTGTTTCGTAAGATTGTTAAATTTTCGTAGCCGTTCTTCTTTAGAAAAAATTTACTTGTTTTTAATAGAAGAACTTAATGCCCAACTGGATAGCAGAATCCAAAAGGATCATCGTTATCGACAAGTGCATTTATCATTTTAAAGAACAAATCTCATAATTGTACTACTGTTTAGATCTATAAATGCATATAATATTTGTCTCCTTTAAAATGACAACAACACTAACTGAAGTTAAAATATATTTATTTTCTTTAAACAAACTGCAGCACCAAATAAAAGGAAAAAATATACAAATTAATTGTTCCTTCTAGTTATACAATTGTTCAACCATTGTTTAACTAATAAACATGATTATACGTTTGATTAATGCATGATACTTGGCAATGTGTACTACCTGCACTAAAGTATTTATACTAGGTTTGAATCATTTGTGTATAGCAGGTACAATTTTTTCCCATAGAATAAAAATAGAATATGAAAAAAAATAACCAAGGGAAGGATTTGTGATTTATGTTTATTGATCAGTTAATTTACTTCATTTTTTCTTTTATTGAGTAGTGTGAACTCGTGCTATGCACACGGGTACTGCTATAAATGTTTGGAATTGTTAAATTAAGTAACTTTTTATACAATAGACACTGGTAATTTGTTAAGCCAAAAAATAATTAGGTAAGGATAATGAAAGAATAATTTGTTTTTTTTGGTTTTAAAAGAAATTAATATTATATTTTACTTCTATAAAAATAAGAAAGAACATTTTAATAATTTAATATTCAAGTTTGTAGTTTTGAAATGTTATAGAGAATTTAGAAATACTAGAATTCAATCAAACTAACTTATGAACTGTTTAAATATTAAATTTTGTTATTGATATTCTGAAACTCTTAAATGAAAATTTATTCAAATTTAGATTTAAGATTTTAATAATAATTTTCTGTGACTTTAATCTCATATTTTTTAATCTACTAAGCTGGAAATTCAAAGATTTCCATTTTTTATTCAAGATTTCACTTTACGCTCATAGTATACTTAGAGAAATGTCTTAAGGTTATTTTTATCAATAAATAATATATGAAAATTGTAACTAACTTAGAATCTTTTCACCTACCTAATAAAAAGAATGCCATATTTTAGATTATCCTTTTAATAAAATACCTCTTCGTTAATTATCTTCCGCATTTAACAAATTAAATGTGGTGAAAAGTGAAATATGCTAGTATAATGATCGATTCATGTCTAATATTAATTAATTTTTATATCATAAGAACTATTTAATGCGAATTTATTGAGAAAATTTAGGTTGCACGGAATATTTTCAAGTATAGTATACCACGTTTAGTTAACATGCATACTTCACTCCTGTGATTTCTCTGTCTTTGCATCAATCATGCCATGAAATAGAAATAAAATTGAATAACATTTATTTTTCTAAAAAAGTCATAAGACAAACAAAAAGCAAGTATTGATATATATATTTCGTTATACATAAGAAAATTCGTTATCTGTCATCCTAAGACACTAACTGTTACTTAATAATACTTGCTCTTAACGAAATAGCACTAAAGTTGGTGAAATAATAAACATGATCTACTATTCAGAAAGGCAGATCACTAAAAGAAAGAAATAAAAGAACATATCCATATGATCCAATAAGAATGTACATTTATCCACTATGTCACCAATAATAAAATGCATTCAACATAGTTAATTTCTAGCCCTAAGCATATAACAGTGGTAAAGCATTATTTATGACCCTACCCAACTGAACCACTACCACCTTCAAAGCACAATGCATAGTACTA
Source organism: Allium sativum (assembly GCA_030737875.1). Classification (NCBI taxonomy): domain Eukaryota; kingdom Viridiplantae; phylum Streptophyta; class Magnoliopsida; order Asparagales; family Amaryllidaceae; genus Allium; species Allium sativum. The sequence continues at coordinate 763,719,745 of CM060910.1, forward strand.
CTCTTGTCCAGTGCCAGCCCTGAGTGGTGGGACGCCCTAGGACAAATTTTTATGCAACAATAGAAGAAGTGTAGAAAACTAGGAAGCTAAAAAAGAGGCAGTAGAAAAAGCATACAAAGCTGGAGAGAAAAGAATCCCGTGTGGCAGGAATGGCGTTGTGTAACACCCCACCTCCGTTAAGGTCACTCACAAAGGGAATGCATTAACTTCAGTGGAGCGTCATAAGTGTATAGAACTAATAAATTACAAAACAGACAAAATTTAAATAGCGGAAAATAAATAAAACTTTACTTTATTGATAAAACATCAGCTTGGTAAAATAGCTTGTACAAAGATTGTTTTCCAGCACCAAAATACCAATACCCATTGCAACAAAGCATCTATCTTTCTTAACAAAATAAAGAAGCATGAAATGACAATGATATTCCCCAATAAAGCATGACTCAGCCATAGTAGTGGAAAAGAGAGTCCAAAGCAATACATCGTCTATCTTCGAGCTTGGAAAGAAAACTGAGCTAAGTGGTGATATTCCCTCCCTGTGAACCTAGGGAGGACGGAAGAAAAGAAGGCGAAAGAAAATGGGTCAGACATAAGTCTAGTAAGTCCAGTGATTATTCAGCATGTAAACAGGTAAAAGGATCATGACATGAATAAACTGAATACCAGCCCATAACCATGATAATAAGCATAGCAAGACAACAAATGATGATCATTAGATATGACAAGGTAAGATACATTGAATGCGCTTTGGTTCTTTCTCTGATTTCCTGTTTTCTCTGCACCACCCAACTAGCATCCAAACTAGTGTCTTTTATAGAACGATTCGTATTCCCTACTAGTGTCCCAACTAGTATCCTGTGAAAAAGGATCTTATCCCCTACTAGTGTCCCAATTAGTATCATGTGTTATAAATTAAGGTGATCCCAACCTCGCAATTGCGGTAGCCTTCAGGTGTACATCTAGTATGAGGATCTCACCTCAATCAGCCTAATTGGCATGAAGATGTTAGATGTACCCTTACTACCCTATCGATCGGCTCCCTACTTGTATTAATTTTTCCTTGTGTCTATGTCAATCGGCCTTCTCTTGTGTGTAGATACCCTGTGCTGGTCCCACCATAAGGTGTATCAATCCCTATGATAGCGACCCGACACGATTCAAGATGCACAGTGTATACTACTGATGTCAGTGCCTGCTTTTCCACTCCGGAGCACGTGCACGCCCATACTCCGTCGGAACTACACTGCTGCACCCCCCGCCGCTATTTTGACCACTTATAATCAGCCCAATAATCGTGCCCCACCCTGCCTAGTTCAGGGACATCTATGTGGGTTACTACTGAAATGGGTCCCCGTTACTAGGGTTTTCTAGGGTCTATTCGTATACCCCCAAATTGGTTAAGTGTTATCCATCCATTCAAGTTAACTTAACCCATCCACATGTCATGTCATGTTGGTTAATTATTTCTTACTAACTTAACCCTTCTCATTCAATCATGTTGTAATTGGTTAAGTGTTTCCCCTTAGCTTAACCCCATTCGTTCATCATTTATATTGGTTAAGTGTTTACCATTTATTTAACCCCACTCGTTCATCATGTTATATTGGTTAAGTGTCATCAATCCAGTCGAGTTAACTTAACCCACCCACTTGTCATGTTACATTGGTTAAGTGTTGCCCTATTGTGTTACTTAACCCTATCACACATCATGTTGTATTGTTTAAGTGTTGCCTTCTTGTGTTACTTAACCCTATCACACATCATGTTGTATTGGTTAAATATTGCCTTATTATGTTACTTAACCCTATCACACATTATGTTATATTGGTTAAGTGTTGCCCTCTTATGTTAACTTAACCCTACCACTTGTCATGTTACATTGGTAAAGTGTTGCCCTGTTGTGTTAACTTAACTTACCATTCTTAGCCTGTCTGTTTTTTAGCTTTATTCATTCATTAAAGCACCAACCTCTCACATTAGATTTATATTGTTGCGGTCGCTGGATGTGACGGGCAGTTCCGGGCTGTCTTACACTGCAACTCACTCTAACCTCGAGTTTTTGGGCTTAATGCACTAATCTCTCACATTAGATCTATACTGTTACGGTTGCTGGATGTGCCGGGCGGTTCCGGGCAGTCTTACACCGTAACTCAATCTAACCTCGGGTTAGGCATATTCATTTTTTTAATTAATTTTACATATTTACAATTTATGTTCATATGTAAATTATCCACAAGGGTTGTCAATTCAAGTCATGCCCCATTTACCCTCTAAATTATGTCCATAATTCTAGGTATACAAATTCTACCATTTCATGCTAGTAATTATTTACATGATTATGAGCCAATCTATGCCAATAGCATGTAGTTTAATATTTTTTCCCAACGTCTCCCCCGTTATTCGTTCGCGTAATTCACATAGAACATTAGGCTTGCAAATTAGCCTAGCTTATAAACAAAAGGGAAAAGAATGGGGACATGTAACATTCCAACAGGCATAAAACAACATAGGTCAACATGCGTAGTATAAATTTGGGATAGAATGACATAAACTTAATTAAGCACATGAACGTGATCTTACATTTAAATTAGATCCAATTAACATGCGAACTAGCATAGATCTAGTTGTATAAGCATGAACTTATATAGATTTTAAACATGGGTACTAGCTTGGATCTAAACATGTAAGCATATATGAACATAACTTATCATGTAATTTGCATATACATCATGGTAGGTTCAATTGTGTCAGTCCAATAGTCTCATAGGCACAGGATGTACAACATGACAAATCATTCACAACAGTTCCATAGGCATGATAGGTCCCATTTTGTCAATCCAACAGTCTCATAGGCATGTTAGGTTTCATTATATCAATCACAATAGTCTCATAGGCACGATAAGTGTCATTACATCAATCACAATAGTCTCATAGGAATAGGCCATTTAGAATTGACAAAAGGATAGGCACGAATAGAATTAGGAATAGTTCTAGAACCAATTATTAATGTCATGATTTCTTATTAGGTGTTCACATCTAAACAATAACTGTACTTACAGAAAAAGGACGGATCTTGATTTCTGGGATCTGATTTCTGAATTTGAAAAGCTATCCTTTGATGTAGACGTTTGATTCTCTAGTTCTTTTAATTGATTACTAGTTTGGATTTGATTTTCGAGTTTGGAAAAGATGAAAGAGGCAGCTTGTAGATGATCGGCATGACAACACCATAGTCTTAGGGTTATGAGGTTAGGGTCTAGGTTTGGCTACGTATATATAGATGTCTAGGATTAATTCTAGCCTTTAGATTAGTCTAGGGGAATCAGAGCCATCAAATCAAAGAGATGTGTCATCCAACCAACCATAGCATGACCCATATGCCCTAATACCTAGGAAATCAGTATTGGCCAATCAGAGAAGGCCACAACATCACAGAGCTGTAAAAATTCATCACAGGAGCTGGATCTAGGAGGGGTCAACTCCCTATAGGGGGATCGACACCTATGTCGACCCCGGTGTCAACCCCAAAGAGCCTGAGTCGACACAGGTGTTGACCCAGTGGGTCTCGGGTTGACACCCCAAACGTTGTCGGTTCCACGTTTCCTCCTCCCGCCTTCGCTGTTTTGAATATTTTATTTTAATTCTGGTTTAAACCGAGATCTTCTAACCTTCATAACTTCTTCATACTATACCCGTTTTACGCAAACTCAGACTCTATCTCAAGTAGAATTCCGAAACGAACGCAATGGCGCAACCCATTTCCCTTAATTCTTATTTTAAAGATTAATACTTCTTTAATTATCTCTTATGTCCCATTTTAAAATTATGGGGTGTTACATTCCCCCCTACTTAAAGGATTTCGTCCCCGAAATCTTCAAGTCAAGAAGAATGTGTATCCTACCATCCAACAGCCATCTACTTAACCATTCAATCACAGGCATCCATTGTCCATAAAGAGGTTTCTAATGCTTTCATGATCATGTGCATAGTGTGTGTATATGTCCTTATCTAATGCAAAATCAGGCGGTCTACTGATTCAGTTGACCTCCTTAATGTGAATTATGTCAGTGCCATGAGTCCATCATGTATGCAATTATTCCTAATCGTATTTTGTAACTTCTACATGAGTGCACAATCGTTCGTACAAATGCAACGTCCACATGATAACACATCAAGTTTCAATCCATATATAAATTCATATATGCATATGCAATATGAAAGTGACCGAGCCGATCTAGTACCTAGTGTGTGTGTGTATGTATATGCATCCACGAGCAACCACTAGCAAACACTTGCATCCACCAAACATAACATGTCTCAAACACATGTTTACATCCATTGGCTTCTACCGAAGGATTGAGGATAGGAACAAGAGGATATACTTAAAACATAAAGACTAACATGCAAATAAACTATAACAACCTGAATTTTTATAACATGTTAAAACCATAAATCAAGGCAGAATAAAATTTTAAAATAAGAATCAAGGGAAACAGGTTACTCCATTGCATTCGTCTCGGAATTCTACATAAAATAGAGTCCGAGTTTTCGAAAATCGGAGTCCGGATGAAGAAGTTATGGCCTGTAGAAGATTCAGCAAATTTCAGACCAGGCAGGTCGACCTGGGGGTCAGGTCGACCATGTGGTCGACCTATCCCCCAGGTCGACCATATGGTCGACCTCCCACCTTACAGGTCGATCTGGTCGGCCTATTTTGACCCAGAACCCATTTTTGAAGCCTGAGACGTGTTTTGATGGTCCGGATTGATTCTAGGGTTAATTTAAGGGCCTAAACTAGTTGCTACCCCTATAAATACATCCTAAGACCAAGCCTAATTCATACAAATCATTCTTACACTGCTATGCTGCTAATTTACCCCTTGAACCATGGCTGCCGCCTCCAAATTGAAGCTTAAGCATTCAAACTCGATTCAAATCAAAGATCAACGCTTCTACAACAATTCAAGAGAATAGATTAGCGTCACCGCAACGTTCTACGACAAATTTCTAGACTTGACTTCTGCATCTAAATTTCTTAGACCATGATCTGTAAGTTCCAGTTACTTTTAGATAAAAACTATAAATCTAATATGGGCATGTTAAATTGGAATTGATTTATGTATGATTCATATCTATTCTTGTTTTCATCTTGGATCTTGACTATTGGGAATATTGTCTACGACGTTGAAACTATTGTTAATGGCATAAGACTATGACTATGCCTATGACTGTGAACATAAGACCATGACTATGCCTATGACTGTGAACATAAGACGATGCCTATGACTATGACGGTGAACATAAGACTATGCCTATGACTATAGCGGTGAACATAAGACTATGCCTATGACTATGACGGTGAACATAAGACTATGCCTATGACTATGACGGTGAACATAAGACTATGCCTATGACTGTGAATATAAGACTATTGCCTATAACTATGACAAGGACAATTGTGGCTAATCGTCTATGAGGTTATTGCCTAGGATTATGACTATGAAATTGGATCTAAGCTTGATTTTCTATTCAGACCTGTTTTCTATATTTGTCTTGATTTTGAGGATTTTTCTATTTAATTTAGATCTATCCATGTTCTTGAATCTAGATTATTATTCAAACCTTTTTCATGTTCATAATGTTATGCCTGCGATGTTTTAATCAATTTATTCAGTTAGGTCTTTCCTTGGAAATAAATTGATAATAGAGCAATGTTTATTATGTTGATCTATGCATGTGGTTCTATTTGTTCATCATGTTGAATTGGGAATTAATGAATAAGTCCATTCATATGTATATGAACTTGGACTATAACCCGTGATGACAAGTTGTGTAGTTTATCATGTTATGCAAGTTTTAGGTTATGAAATCATATCACATATGTGACCAAATGTTAGATCTACATGTTTATGTGTATATGTTAAACCTATGTCATATTTCAAGTTCACACTTATTCATATGTTCGTGATTGATTTGCAAGTTCACATATATGTAAGTTGATTTAGTCTATGTTGCAAACTCACATATATGTATGTTGGTTTAGTCTACGTTGCAAGTTTACACCTATGATATTCATGTTGATTGTTTTGCAAGTACACACCTATGGTGTTCATATTGACTATGCCAAGAATGCCAAGTTTACACCTATGTCATGTTAATGAAATTCTTTATGCAAATTTTGTGTATGTTAAATTAGGCTAAGTGTTTAGCCTAATATTATGCCAAAAATCATGCGGACGGAAAATTAGGCTAAGATTGTTAGCCTAATATTTAGACAGGGTGATGTTGGGAAAAATTGGTAATTATAGGAAAGTTGGTATGAAACTCTCCATGAAACTTGACATGAACATTGTTATAACTTGGATCTGGATGTGAGCATGAAACTTGCCTTGAAATTTGACACGAACTTGACATGAATCTTGAACATGGTCATGACACTAGAATGAACTTGAAAATGGCCAACTCGAGGTTGGGTTGAGTTTGCAGTGTAATTCTGCCCAGAACCGCCCGACAAATCCAGTTACTGCAAATAATAGCATCCAATGTGGGTAGTTGGTCATATCGCACTTGAAAACCCGAGGTCAGACTGAGTTGTGGTGTAATTCTGCCCGGAACCGCCCGGCATATCCAGTGACCACAACAACAGGTCTGATGTGAGATGTTGAGGTGCATTAATGAATTAATGCCACATGATAGGGTTAAGTCATGAACATGAATGACAACACTTAACCAATTTGACACATGATTCGTAGGGCTAAGTCATGAACTTGAACGACAACACTTAGCCAATTTGACATGACACGTTGACGGGTTAAGTCACGAAATTGAATGACAACACTTAACCCACTTGACATGCTAGTCTGATAGGGGTAAAGTCACGAATTTAAATGACAACATTTAACCTATGGGACGGAAACCCTAGTTACGTGGTTCGTTTCAGCAGTAACCCACTAGATGTATCATGGTACTATGGAACTAGGCAGGGTGGCGCACGATTACTGGGCTGATTGTAAGCGACCAGAACGACGGCTGTGTTGGTGCGCCAGTGTAGGCTCAGGCGGGTTATGGTCGTGCACGTGGTCCGGAGTTGAAAAAGCAGGCATTGGGCATTAGTAGGTTTACCTGTGCATGCTTGATTCGTGTCGGTGGTTGGCACCATAGGGCTTGATACACCCTATGGTGGACCTAGCACAGGTGACTACATTCGTGATAGGGCCGTATGACATAGACACATGACGAGATAGAACTTGTAGGGAGCCGATCGACTAGTAGATCGTTTCGTTAGACCTAGAAATGGGTCATTACATGATATTAGGCCAAGGGATTATTTCATGATTTATATAAGACATTAGTTTGGGATTCTAGTACAGTTGATGCAGTGAATCTTGAATATGTGATGCTATACCTGATTTATACTTGATTTATCATGTTATCTTACTCTATCTTGCCCATCTTGACAACATCCTTATGTTTACTTTCAGTTTATACATGTCATGTTACCTTTATTAGTTTTTATGCTGAAAGTCACTTGGACTTACCAGTCTTTATGACTGACCCGTTTTCTTTCGCCTCTTTTTTTACTTCTGTCCCCCCCGGTTCTCAGGGAGGAAACTCTAGCACTTAGCTTGGATTTCACTTGCTTTCGGTTCAGCTCATGTACGGTTTGATCTTGAGCTATGCTATGGCTGCATTTCTGCTACCTTTGGGGAATTAAGCTCCTTTTGTAGTTTCAAGTTTATGCTTCTTTATTTATGCAAGACAGAATTTATTGTAATGGAAAATAATTACCTTGGCTATTTGATGTAAAAGGTTTTGACTCTTTTTGAAAGTAATGAAATTTAGCTTTTGAATCTTCCATTGTTTTATTTATGTTCTGTCTTGTTATAATTCTGTGATTGTTTACCTCGATAACGATCCTCCAAAACTAGTGCATTCCCTTTGTGAGTGACCCTAGCCAAGGTGGGGTGTTACATAAACTTTATAGAAAAAGAGAGATCAAGGATATACCCTCAAAAAGGGTATGATGCGTATGTCTAGTTTTCAGCCTTCTATGTCTCATCTTCTTGAGCTTCACCCCATTGTGCTCTGACTGTCTTAACTTCACGATTGCGTAGCTTCATAATTTCTGTTTCCAAAGTATGAGTTGGAATTCATTTTATTGTCACCTCTTGTTCCTCCCTTTCTCCTTCTAGTATACTCGGGACTACAACTTCTGCTATGTAATCTTAACATTTCCTCAAAGGGTCTTCAAAATTTGCTAGAGGGTATTCCATGTTGAATAACCATCTCTTGAAAATAAACAGATGTTAACCATGTTACCAAGTGCATTTATTAAGGTGATTAGAGGTATCTTCTCAACTTATCCATTGCGTCAACTATCTGGGAGTCTTTTCTTTGTGAAGTCCTTATCTGATCCAAAAGCGTAGGTCTTACTCCTAGCGATGCCAACTACTAACTTAACCGAAGGTTTTAAAATCAAAGGTTAATGCGTATTCTAAACTTTTCCTTTTCATATAAAGAGGACTTGAAGTCAACCTTTTTCTTCTTAAGGCATCCGCTACGACCTTACCCTTCACATCAAAATGGCGCCTAGTCCCGTGCCGCATGCATCCGTGTATACCGTAAACCCTTTACTATCATAAGGTAAAACTCAAAACTGGGGCCGTTGTAAGAGCCCTGTTCGATTGTTGTAAAGCGACATCACAATCAAAATCCCGGGCAAAGGTTAAATTCCTCTTCGTTAATCCAGTAAGTGGGGCTAATACCTTCGCATAGTTCTTAATGAACTTCCTATATAAACCCACTCGTCTAAGAAAGCTTCTTACTTCTGTTGCATTCCTTGGGACCTTTCAGTCTTGCACCGCAACTACTTTTGCGGGATCTACTGTTATCCTTTCTTTGGATGCCACATGTCCTAGAAACCTTACTTCTTCTCTCCAAAAATGACATCTTGGAGAACTTCGCCTTAAGTTGATGTGCTCGAAGTGTATCCATGACTTCTCTTAAATGCAAAGCATGTTCTCCCTCGTTCTTTGAGAAAATCAAGATATCGTCCACGAAGACTTCTACAAACTTATTAAGGGACTCCCTAAACACCCTACTCATTAAGTCATCAAAATAAGCGGTCGCATTCGTCTAACCGAAAGGCATAATGAGCCACTTAAAGAAACCATCAGGGGTCCTAAAAGCAGACTTGTCTATACTGTCCTCAGCTGATGAAAGCGTGTAGCCAAATCTAGTTGGGAGAAAACAGACGCACCTACAAGCTGGTCAAACAGTTCATCTATTCTTGGAAGTGGGTGCCTATTTTTCTTAGTCATCTTGTTTAATTCTCTATAATCCACGCATAGGCGAAGTGAACCACCCACTTTGGTTGCGAACACTACGGGAGTACCCCATTTCAGAAATACTCCGCCTTATGAACCCCTTTTCAAGCAACTCATTAATTTTCTCACTGAGCTCCTTCCTCTCCCTAGGAGCAATGTGTCATACGAGTAATGCAACTGGTTTGGCGTTATCAACTAAGTATATGCGGAAACCTATTTCACGCTTCGGGGGTAAACCCTCATCAAAGACATCGGGATACTCATGGACTACTTGAACATATTGCAAATTATCAACAAATGTATCAAGAGATTCTAGGTAACTAAGCATGACAGAACCCTTAGGGTTACACGAGATTTCGAGGGTATTACCGAGGCGAGTCAAAAGTCTAACTACCCTCCTTTCCCAATCGAGAATGGCACCATTACTGGATAACCAATCCAACCCAAGAATCAACCCATAGCCCATGAAACTAAAAACGTAAGCATTATATCTAAACTCAACGCTTAGTATAGATATTCCCAAATCCAAACAAATCATAGATAAAAGTTGAACCCCCAATTGGATTTGAGACAACAATGGGATCCTCTACCCTACTAGTACTAAGGTGCAAAGACTCAACTATGGAAGCAGATAGAAAAGAATGTGAAGCACCAGTATCAACTAAAGTTCTAATAGGTTGATTGAAAAGAAAAACTAACCTCTCAACAGAAACGTTCCTACCTCTCTTAGGTACACCAGCAGTGAGAGCATGCAATTGCCCGCTAGAAGATTGTGTCCTTTTCCCTTGTCCTTGTCCTTCGGGCAATCCTTGATAAGATGCCCTTCTCCACCATACTGAAAACAACAACCTGCCTTATTCTTCCTACAATTAAATAACCAACTATACCATAGAAAAGACACTCCCTCTTATCGCGGGATCTACTATTTCTTCCATTCTTCTTGTATTCCAATCCCTTGTTTGTGATTCTTCCACTTTGGCCTCTTTCTTTTCACCTTTCTCCTTCTGCGTGGATTAAGCCATATCAACAAGTTTCTTATCCTAGGGCTTGTGCTCCTTAGCCCAAACTCCCTTATTCTTACTATCCTTGTGTAGCTTGTTGTTCCTCAAAACTACCTCCATCGCACGACAACCTACAAGGCTTGAAAGAAAATTAGTCACAGGTGAAACTACTGCGGCTACAGATGGAGTTTGGGCACTACTTCGCCCTCGACATGTGCCGTATGCCTATGAAACTATGGCGAAAAGAAAGGAAGAAGAGACTCAGATAGAGAATCGAAAGATAGTGCATATGGCTTTGGGGAATGTGCCTTTTAAAAACAATACTTTTCTCTTGAAAAACACTTCTTTAAAACATGTTTTAGAAAACACCCCTTTTAAAATATGCTTTTGAAAAATCTTTTATCTGTTTTGGTAACCTTTTGCTCTAATACCACGTGTAACACCCCACCTCCATTAAGGTCACTCACAAAGGGAATGCATTAACTTCAATGGAGCATAATAAGTGTATAGAACAAATAAGTTACAAAACAGACAAAATTTAAACAGTTGAAAATAGATAAAACTTTACTTTATCAGTAATACAGCTGGGACGACCCCAAACCCCGTACTGACGGTGGCAAGGGTAATCTTTGGAATATAACACATAAACAGATAACAGCAGAGCAGAATTAAATAAATACACCAGATAATGTACAAATAATACACTGGATATAGGTAATCATCAGAGTTACACAGTATATCATACTTAGTACAAATACAGTTCAACTATACATAAATGTCTACAGCGGAAAACAAACATAATATGTACAATAGGAGTTGAACAGCATAAAAGAGATAAACGATTGTATCCATCTTCAGCTCCAGCTATCCAGAAAGAGCCTGCTAACCTGAATACAAGGCTGCCCGTGTAGAAAAAGGGGCACCCGAGTTTGCAAGTGAAACAAACAACGAGTCAGTCATGGGACTAATATGAGAAATCTACTTAACACATTTATAATATGGCTGATCACAGGACCGCGCCACTTTCATGGAACGGGTTTACTCCATCGGATTACCAGTGCTTTAAAACAAGTAAATCTTTTAAACATCGCAATGCTTTTTATAAAAATGAAGCCATTATAAGATGCAGTTCCCATCACTAAATGCAACGCAAACCGAAGGATAGAGTTTTTAGCTTATAATGGCCAAAATATGCTTGATACGAATAAAAACAAAGCATTTGATATTATTACTAGTTTTTATATGTTTCAAAAACAATTTCAAATCATAAGCATCAATCATAGACGGCATTAATGCCCCATACCACTATGTCGCCATATACAGGTATACAATCAAAAACGCACAGTCATGTATTTGGAAATTGGATTCCCGCCATGAACCAAGGCAACAGATAGTCCTTACCGAATTCGAGACTGCCTAGCCCGAGCCTCAGGATCGGAGCTCGAGTGACCCTTGGAGCGACAGGGCCGGTCCACCGATGTGGATTAAAATTCCTGAACACTGCGTTTCCCCGCCCTTTGGGGCGTAAGTGAGCCAACAAATGATTCCATCGGTCCCGGATCGACCGATATATCCGAGGCGCCTCGCAACAGCAACAACCACATGGGTGAAAATAATATATATGTCAGCCAGTTTAAGCACCGACACCACCTCTAGCTAGGAAGAAACACATGTCCTCCCTGAGGTCCTCTCCCGTTTCTGGTTCATACCGGGGTGTGAGGCTCGCGAATTCACGTTATACACAAAGCTACTCCACACATGCGGTGCTTTAATCATCACCACAAGACTTTTCTTTTCAACAGAAGCCTTGATCACGGCATCTTAGCATGCCACACAGGCAATTCACACCATGCAACTGATGGTTATCAATCACACAGACTGAATTCCAATGTCAGACACACAGTCCATTTGCAAGTCCGTTCTGGGTCTGAACGAAACCGGAGGCACTATATACCTCGCATACCCATCGATCTCCATGTACGTCTGGTCGATCACCACTTATTATCCATATTTCGGGATGCCTCCCAATCAGGACATCAGTTACCATCCAAACGAGGTGAAGATCTCCGGTCTTCAACCACCGTTTTCATCTTCGACTTCCTATCGTCGATTCAGTTGTTCAGAATGGGATAAACCCGTTCTTTCTGAGCAACTTGCGTATATAATAAAAAGTGCTACACAAACACAGCATACGCCTCATTTCAATTCATCAGTCACTAACCGTAAATCAGTAAGAGAATGATTTCCTAAATATTAACCCCGAAGGCCGAAACCAACATCAGATCAAAACCCAGGAAACCATTCGACTCAGCTAACCTTCAGTTAATTTTTAAATTTCACATTCCATACCGTTTATAATATTTTGTAATGATTTATCGCTATTTTTATTTATTTATTTATAGCCAATTCATTTAAATGACGCTTCGGGCCATAACGCGGTCGTGGCGCTGTTTTTCTTTAGATTTGATTTAAACATTCCAGACAATCCAACTGTTGGATCTTCACAAAGTTGGTGTCGTTGGAAAGATATTTCCAAAGCGAACCCAATGGTTTCGGTTTCGGGAAAATCCGATGGTCGGATCTCCCGCCTTAATCGTTTGAAATCACGGTTTCAAAACACGAACTACAGCTTCGTTATTCGATATATTTCAATTCTATATATATATATAATCGATTCTTCGATTTCAAAACTATATTCTTTTCATACATTTGATAAAAATGATATTTTTATCCACCCGACATTTATTTCAACACTTCACTATTTTTAACAATTCATGTATATAATAAAATTGTGATTTTCATTGCAATACAATTTATTTCAAAACACGACTAGTTAATATAGGTGATAAAAATAGGGTTTTTATTATAAAACAATTTATTTCAAACACGAATACCATTCAACACATGAATTTCTATTCAATGAATGAATTTCTATTCAACGAGTGAATTTCTATTCAACACATGAATTTCTATTCAACGAATGAATTTCTATTCAACGAATGAATTTCTATTCAACACATGAATATAGTTTCAACACATGAAAATAATTCTAACACATGAATATTATTCAAAATTTCAGCAGCATAACGGTAGGGTAGTTAAAACCGGGGTCGTCCCTAGTACGGCTCCTCGCTCTACCTTAAAGCCTCGCAGCTTTTGACAATGGGGATTTCATGCATCTAATTCGCACGCAGGCGGCATGTATATTTTTTTCATTTCCACAAACTAATCCTATATGGTTTCAACCAAATAATTCTCAACCACAAGCGGGTATTTTTCAACCACAATCAATCAATTTCAACCACAAACAATTCTAATCAACCATTCGCTATCAACGAATTTTCACACCAATCACAACCAATAAATATCGTCCATGGTTTGTGGACAAGGGGCGTATATAATTTTTACAATGCATATATAACTTATACATCGACCGTACAACTTATACAACGCTTATACAGGTGGTGTACAACGCTTATATAACTCATACATCGACTATATAATTTATACATCGTCGTTTTCCATATCGTTTATGGTTTAGAAATCTCACATTGGGTTCCACTCCACCAAAAATAGCAAAGGCTCAGAAAAATATGCGGTCTCTTTTAGAATGTAGAAGACGTCCACACGAGTCCACTGTCTCTTGTTTCACTGAATTTCGTCGAGAAACAAAAAAGATATGATTTTTACAGTGAAATCAAAAACCGTAGCGCTTTAAAGTGCTATAGAATTTAAAATAAAATAAACTGTCGTACCTTTTTATTTTGATTCAAAACTAGGTTTGGTTTTTGCTCTCGATTCGCAGTGCGATAAGAAGATCGTCTTGTACCACGCTGTAGAGGGGAGAGAGATGCTGCCAACGATGGTGGCGCGGTCACCTGCGATCGCCGGAGGACGGCTCGATCTCGGCCGAGGCGGCAGGTCTTCTCAAGCTCGATTCTCGAGCTACACGCAACGGGGGTGGGCGTATCCTACATGGATCTGAAGCTCTCGAAGAATACTCCAAAATCCAACAAAGGGGCGATGGGTTTTATGGCTTGTGGAGAGAAAAAAATGAGAAGAGAAGGAGGGAGCACAGTTTCGCCGTTGAGTCGGGGAGAGAGAAGTTTATGAGGGCCAATAGGGTTTTTCCATTTATTTATATATTTTTAAATTTCGAAAATACCCTCTTTCACACACGAACCCCAATCCAGACCCAACGACTGTCGTCCCTTGCTAAATACCACCATTCCGAACACAATGCGATATGTTTCGTAGGCCCATTCGAATGTTTTAGTTGGTTTTTCTTCAAATTAAAATATAAAACATTCAATATTTAATTTGAACGTATATTTCAATTTGCCGGGGCCACAAACTAATTCGAAAAATTCCAGAAAAATAAATCTAGCTATGTTTTGAAGATACGGACCCAACAAAACTAGTTTCGTCGAATTCTGAGACCGTTTGAAAAATGGCCCTTTTCTGGTCGATCCAATTTAATAGAAATCGACCAAACACGTTTTCCTTTGCCACGCTCACATACTAGCTTCAAAAATTATGAAATTTGAAACCTAGCAATAATTTAACATCCCGGATCCAACAAAAGTGGTTTTGTAAAATTCTGATGTCGTTTGCAAAATGGCCATTTTCACGGGCTATATAAACTCCATAGCGACCTTTCAGAAAATTCATTTGACCATAACTTTTGCTTCCCGCGATGAAACTTCGATTTTTCAGATTCGTTAGAAAGATATTCACGAACAAATTTAAATATTTTTGGTTTCACTCAAATCCATTTTGTTTTGCACCCGGTACAGTCAGACAAAGTTTGAAATGAAAATTTGAAACTACCGCGCCATTTCAGGCCTTGTTTATAATTAGAATCGATTATATTCACTTTCAAATGTCGATTCAAACTTACTTTTCATCGTTATTGTTTAAAATATTTATTTTAAATATTTAAAATTCACCAAATTGACCAATTAAAAATTTTTAAATTGGTTCAGATTTTCCAGGTCGTTACAATCTCCCCCACTTAAAACTTTTCGTCCCCGAAAAGGAACAAAGTCGAAAGTGGTTTGATTAATCAACTCTACTTCCGATCCGGCTTCCATTCTCCAACTTTCAGTTTCTGTGAATTTTCAAATTCTTCAAAAATTTGGCTAACACCCAGAATTTTCGAAAAATTTCGCCATAACCTCCTTTGTACGGGGAGGGGTTTGGAAATTTATTGGGCCGTATTAGGTACCCAATAAATCCTATAAAGCATACACATATTTTTACAAGGGAGCGTGTATAGATAATAACTCCAGAGAATAAATTCTCGTCACCCTGTCCAAGCCCGAGGGAGTGTGTATTTTTAATTACTCCAGAGAATAAATTCTCGTCACCTCGTCCCGTGTGGGAAATAAATAATCCATTTGTCGTATCTAATAACTAGAGAGATGTATTTTTGTCAACTCCAGACCCGTGTGGGTTTTTTTATTAATCTGGCAATTTATCGTTACAATTTTATATGGTCCATATCAGTCATCAGTTCAACCTGCAATATATAGTCATCGCCATACAAGCCTTTCGCTCGTATGGTAAATCTTCAACCTCGTCACATAAGCTCCAAATGCTTATGTGGTATATGATGAAGTATGCCTATCTTCAAGAAGTATGCCATGTAGTGTAGTTCAAAATTAATTGTTACTATCCTATAGCGACATTTATTATTACACACCGAACAACCAGCACTCTGCATCCAATGGCATTCACAGGAGTTGATATAATAATATTTCGCATCCAACTCATTAAGGTTTACCTATTTGTCGGGCACACAAATAAATTCTTTACTCAACAGCTACTCCATTTACCTGTTTCAAACATGTATAATGCATATGTATATATTTTTATCTATTTTTAAACCAGCTCAATGTGTGATTTAATCGAATAAATTCTACCATTCATTCTCTTATTGATTAAATTAACTATCTTTCTAATAATTTAATTAACCATATCTACTATCACACATCACAAACAAAAGTCAATTTGTTTTTAACTTTTCAAAATCATACAAATTAATTCATACACTCTTTTACTTTCCAAATATATATCTTTTATATATTCAAAAATTACATTTCTAAAACCAGACTATATATATAATCACAAATACGTTATTTATAAACATATAACTCTCAACTCGTTCTGGGGCACTTCTGACCCCATCTCTAACGAGTTATTCCGATTCTGCTATACTCGCACTAGGATATTACTGATCCTATCTGTAAGGAGTTATTCATCCTAGAACACTACTGGTTCTATCTCTGACGAGTTCGTTAATGTGTTATACCCCAGAGATAGGCTTAACCAAAGCTCTGATACCACGATGGGACGACCCCAAACCCCGTACTAACGGTGGAAAGGGTAATCTTTGGAATATAACACATAAACAGATAACAGCAGAGCAGAATTAAATAAATACACCAGATAATGTACAAATAATACACTGGATAAACGTAATCATCAGAGTTACACAGTATACAGGATCATACTTAGTACAAATACAGTTCAGCTATACATAAATGTCTACAGTGGAAAACAAACATAATATGTACAATAGGATCTGAATAGCATAAAAGAGACAAATGATAGTATACATCTTCAAATCCTGCTATCCAGAAAGAGCCTGCTAACCTGAATACAAGGCTACCCATGTAGAAAAAGGGGCACCCGAGTTTGCAAGTGAAACAAACTACGAGTCAGTCATGGGACTGGTATGAGAAATCTACTTAACATATTTATTATATGGCTAATCACAGGACCACACCACTTTCGTGGAATGGGTTCACTCCATTGGATTGCCAGTGCTTTAAAACAAGTAAATATTTTAAACATCGCAATGCTTTTTATAAAAATGAAGCCATTATAAGACTCAGTTCCCATCAAACAATGCAACGCAAACCGGAGGATAGAGTTTTTACCTTATAATGGCCAAAATATGCTTGATACGAATAAAACAAAAGCATTTGATATTATTACTAGTGTTTGTATGTTTCAAAAACAATTTCAAATCATAAGTATCAATCATAGACGGCATTAATGCCATATACCACTATGTCGCCATATATAGGTATACAATCAAAAACGCACAGTAACGTATTTGGAAATTGGATTTCCGTCATGAACCAAGGCAAAAGATAGTCCTTACCGAATTCGAGACTGCCTAGCCCGAGCCTCAGGATCAGAGCTCGAGTGACCCTTGGAGCGACAGGGCCGGTCCACCGATGTGGATTAAAATTCCTGAACACTGCGTTTCCCCGCCCTTTGGGGCGTAAGTGAGCCAACAAATGATTCCATCGGTCCTGGATCAACCGATATATCCGAGGCGCCTCGCAACAGCAACAACCACACAGGTGAAAATAATATATATGTCAGCCAGTCTAAGCACCGACACCACCTCTAGCTTGGAAGAAACGCATGTCCTCCCTGAGGTCCTCTCCAGTTTCTGGTTCATACCGGGGTGTGAGGCTCGCGAATTCACGTTATACGCAAAGCTACGCCACACAGGCGGTGCTTCGATCATCACCACAAGACTTTGCTTTTCAACAGAAGCCTTGATCACTGCATCTTAGCTTGCCACACAGGCAATTCACACCATGCAACTGATGGTTATCAATCACACAGACTGAATTCCAATACCAGACACACAGTCCATTTGCAAGTCCGTTCTGGGTCTGAACGAAACCGTATGCACTATATACCTCGCATACCCATCGATCTCCACGTACGTCTGGACGATCACCACTTATTATCCATATTTCGGGATGCCTCCCAATCAGGACATCAATTACCATCCAAACGAGGTGAAGATCTCCAGTCTTCAACCACCGTTTTCATCTTCGACTTCCTATTGTCGATTCAGTTGTTCAGAATGGGATGAACCCGTTCTTTCTGAGCAACTCGCGTATATAATAAAAAGTGCTACACAAACACAGCATACGCCTCATTTCAATTCATCAGTCACTAACTATAAATCAGTAAGAGAACGATTTCCCAAATATTAAGCTTGAAGGCCAAAACCAACATCAGATCAAAACCCAGGAAACCATTCGACTCAGCTAACCTTCAGCTAATTTATAAATTTCACATTCCATATCATTTATAATATTTTATAACGATTTATTGCTATTTTTATTTATTTAAATATTTATAGCCAATTCATTCAAACGACGCTTTGGGCCATAACGCGGTCGTGGCGCTGTTTTTCTTCAGATTTGATTTAAACATTCCAGACAATCCAACCGTTGGATCTTCACAAAGTTAGTGTCGTTGGAAAGATATTTCCAAAGCGAACCCAATGGTTTTGGTTTCGGGAAAATCCGATGGTCGGATCTCCCGCACTAATCGTTTGAAATCACGGTTTCAAAACACGAACTGTAGCTTCGTTATTCGATATATTTCAATTCTATTTATATATATATATATAAATATAATCAATTCTTCGATTTCAAAACTATATTTTTTTTCATACATTTGATAAAATGATATTTTTATCCACCCGACATTTATTTCAACACTTCACTATTTTTAACAATTCATGTATATAATAAAAATGTGATTTTTATTGCAATACAATTTATTTCAAAACACGACTATTTTATATAGTTCATATAGGTGATAAAAATAGGGTTTTTATTATAAAACAATTTATTTCAAACACGAATACAATTCAACACATGAATTTCTATTCAATGAATGAATTTATATTCAACGAATGAATTTCTATTCAACACATGAATTTCTATTCAACGAATGAATTTCTGTTCAACACATGAATATAGTTTCAACACCTGAAAATAATTCTAACACGTGAATATTATTCAAAATTTCAGCAGCATAACGGCAGGGTAGTTAAAACCAGGGCCGTCCTTAGTACGGCTCCTCGCTCTACCTTAAAGCCTCGCAGCTTTTTACAATGGGGATTTCATGCATCCAGTTCGCACGCAGGCGGCATGTATATTTTTTTCATTTCCACAAACTAATCCTATGTGGTTTCAACAAAATAATTCTCAACCACAAACGGGTGTTTTTCAACCACAATCAATCAATTTCAACCATAAACAATTCTAATCAACCATTCGCTATCAACGAATTTTCACACCAATCACAACCAATAAATATCTTCCGTACAACTTATACAACGCTTATACAGGTGGTGTACAACACTTATATAACTCATACATCGACTATATAATTTATACATCGTCGTTTTCCATATTGTTTATAGTTTAGAAATCTCACGTTGGGTTCCACTCCACCAAAAATAGCAGAAGGCTCAGAAAAATATTCGGTCTCTTCTAGAATGTAGAAGACGTCCACACGAGTCCACTGTCTCTTGTTTCACTGAATTTGGTTGAGAAACGAAAAAGATATGAATTTTAAAGTGAAATCAAAAACCGTAGCGTTTTAAAGTGCCATAGAATATAAAATAAAATAAATTGCCGTACCTTTCTATTTTGATTCAAAACTAGGTTTGGCTTTTGCTCTCGATCCGCAGCACGAAAGGAAGATCGGCTTGTACCACGCTGTAGAGGGGAGAGAGATGCTGCCAACGATGGGGGCACGGTCACCTGCGATCGCCGAAGGACGGCTCAATCTCGTCCGAGACGGCGGGTCTTCTCGAGCTCGATTCTCGAGCTACACGCAATGGGGGTGGGCGTATCCTACATGGATGTGAAGCTCTTGAAGAATACTCCAAAATCCAACTAAGGGGTGATGGGTTTTATGGCTTGTGGAGAGAGAAAATGAGGTGAGAAGGAGGGAGCACGGTTTCGCCGTTGAGTCGGGGAGAGAGAAGTTTATGAGGGCCAATAGGGTTTTTCCATTTATTTATATATTTTTAAATTTCGAAAATACCCTCTTTCACACACGAACCCCAATCCAGACCCAACGACTGTCGTCCCCAGCTAAATACCCCCATTCTGAACACAATGGGATATGTTTCGTAGGCCCATTCGAATGTTTCAGTCAGTGTTTCTTCAAATTAAAATATAAAACATTCAATATTTAATTTGAACATACATTTCAATTTGCCGGGGCCACAAACTGATTCGAAAAATTCCAGAAAAATAAATCTAGCTATGTTTTGACGATACGGTCCCAACAAAACTAGTTTCGTCAAATTCTGAGACCGTTTGAAAAATGGCCTTTTCCGGTCGATCCAATTTAATAGAAATCGACCAAACACATTTTCCTTTGCCACACTCACATACTAGCTTCCAAAATTATGAAATTTGAAACCTAGCAATAATTTAACATCCCAGATCCAACAAAAGTGGTTTTGTTGAATTCCGAGGTCGTTTGCAAAATGTCCATTTTCATGGGCTATATAAACTCCATAGCGACCTTTCAGAAAAATCATTTGGCTATAACTTTTGCTTCCCGCTATGAAACTTCGATTTTTCAGATTTGTTAGAAAGATATTCACTAACAGATTTAAAAATTTTTGGTTTCACTCAAATCCGTTTTGTTTTGCACCCAGTACAGTCAGACAAAGTTTGAAATGAAAATTTGAAACTACCGCGCCATATCAGGCCTTGTTTATAATTAGAATTAATTATATTCTTTTTCAAATGTCGATTCAAACTTACTTTTCATTGTTATTATTTAAAATATTTATTTTAAATATTTAAAATTCACCAAATTGACCAATTTAAAATTTTTAAATTGGTTCAGATTTTCCAAGTCGTTACAATCTCCCCCCACTTAAAACTTTTCGTCCCCGAAAAGGAACAAAGTCGAAAGTGGTTTGATTAATCAACTCTACTTCCGATCTGGCTTCCGTTCTCCAACCTTTCAGTTTTTGTGAATTTTCAAATTCTTCAAAAATTAAGCTAACACCCAGAATTTTCGAAAAATTTCGCCATAACCTCCTTTGTACGGGGAGGGGTTTGGAAATTTATTGGGTCGTATTAGGTACCCAATAAATCCTATAAAGCATACACATATTTATAGTGATATATTCTGGTGTTTACAGGGGAGCGTGTATAGATAATAACTCCAGAGAATAAATTCTCGTCACCCTATCCAAGCCTGAGGGAGTGTGTATTTTTAATTACTCCAGAGAATAAATTCTCGTCACCTCGTCCCGTATGGGAAATAAATAATCCATGTGCCGTATCTAATAACTAGAGAGACGTGATTATTGTCAACTCCAGACCCGTGTGATTTTTTTTATTAATCTGGCAATTTATCGTTACAATTTTATATGGTCCATATCAGTCATCCGTTCAACCTGCAATATATTGTCATCGCCATACAAGCCTCTCGCTCGTATGGTAAATCTTCAACCTCGTCACACAAGCTCCAAATGCTTATGTGGTATATGATGAAGTACGCCTATCTTCAAGAAGTATACCATGTAGTGTAGTTCAAAATTAATTGTTACTATCCTATAGCGACATTTATTATTACACATAGAACAACCAGCACTCCGCATCCAATGGCATTCATAGGAGTTGATATAATAATATTTCGCATCCAACTCATTAAGGTTTACCTATTTGTCGGGCACGCAAATAAATTCTTTACTCAACAGCTAATCCACTTACCTGTTTCAAACATATATAATGCACATGTATATATTTTTATCTATTTTTAAATCAGTTCAATGTGTGATCTAATCGAATAAATTCTACCGTTCATTCTCTTATTGATTAAATTAACTATCTTTCTAATAATTTAATTAACCATATCTACTATCACACAACACAAACAAAAATCAATTTGTTTTTAACTTTTCAAAATCATACAAATTAATTCATACACTCTTTTACTTTTCAAATATATATCTTTTATATATTCAAAAATTACATTTCTAAAACTAGACTATATATATAATCACAAATACATTATTTATAAACATATAACTCTTAACTCGTTCTGGGGCACTTCTGACCCCATCTCTAACGAGTTATTCCGATTCTGCTATACTTACACTAGGATATTACTGATCCTATCTGTAAAGAGTTATTCATCCTAGAACACTATTGGTTCTATCTCTGACGAGTTCGTTAATGTGTTATACCCCAGAGCTAAGCTTAACCAAAGCTCTGATACCACGATGGGACGACCCCAAACCCCGTACTAACGGTGGCAAGGGTAATCTTTGGAATATAACACATAAACAGATAACAACAGAGCAGAATTAAATAAATACACCAGATAATGTAAAAATAATACACTGGATAAACATAATCATCAGAGTTACACAGTATACAGGATCATACTTAGTACAAATACAGTTCAGCTATACATAAATGTCTACAGTGGAAAACAAACTTAATATGTGCAATAGGATCTGAACAGCATAAAAAAGACAAATGATAGTATCCATCTTCAACTACAGCTATCCAAAAAGAGCCTGCTAACCTGAATACAAGGCTGCCCGTGTAGAAAAGGGGGCACCCGAGTTTGCAAGTGAAACAAACTATAAGTCAGTCATGGGACTGGTATGAGAAATCTACTTAACACATTTATAATATGGCTAATCACAGGACCACGCCACTTTCGTGGAACGGGTTTACTCCATCGGATTGCCAGTGCTTTAAAAAAAGTAAATCTTTTAAACATCGCAATGCTTTTTATAAAAATGAAGCCATTAT
Source organism: Allium sativum (assembly GCA_030737875.1). Classification (NCBI taxonomy): domain Eukaryota; kingdom Viridiplantae; phylum Streptophyta; class Magnoliopsida; order Asparagales; family Amaryllidaceae; genus Allium; species Allium sativum. The sequence goes on from CM060910.1 coordinate 763,742,698, forward strand.
AAGACTCAGTTCCCATCACACAATGCAAGCAAACCGGAGGATAGAGTTTTTACCTAATAATGGCCAAAATATGCTTGATACGAGTAAAACAAAAGCATTTTATATTATTACTATTGTTTATATGTTTCAAAAACAATTTCAAATCATAAGTATCAATCATTGACAACATTAATGCCCCATACCACTATGTCGCCATATATAGGTATACAATCAAAAACGCACAGTCACGTATTTGGAAATTGGATTTCCGTCATGAACCAAGGCAAAAGATAGTCCTTACCGAATTCGAGACTGCCTAGCCCGAGCCCCGGGATCAGAGCTCGAGTGACCCTTGGAGCGACAGGGCCGGTCCACCGACGTGGATTAAAATTCCTGAACACTGCGTTTCCCCGCCTTTGGGGCGTAAGTGAGCCAACAAATGATTCTATTGGACCCGGATCGACTGATATATCCGAGGCGCCTCGCAACAGCAATAACCACACAGGTGAAAATAATATATATGTCAGCCAGTTTAAGCACCGACACCACCTCTAGCTAGGAAGAAATGCATGTCCTCCCTAAGGTCCTCTCCCGTTTCTGGTTCATACCGGGGTGTGAGGCTCGCGAATTCACGTTATACACAAAGCTACGCCACACAGGCGGTGCTTTGATCATCACCACAAGACTTTGCTTTTTCAACAGAAGCCTTGATCACTGCATCTTAGCATGCCACACAGGCAATTCACACCATGCAACTGATGGTTATCAATCACACAGACTGAATTCCAATACCAGACACACAGTCCATTTGCAAGTCCGTTCTGGGTCTGAACGAAACCGGAGGCACTATATACCTCGCATACCCATCGATCTCCATGTACGTCTGGACGATCACCACTTATTATCCATATTTCGGGATGCCCCCCAATCAGGACATCAATTACCATCCAAACGAGGTGAAGATCTCCGGTCTTCAACCACCGTTTTAATCTTTGACTTCCTATCGTCGATTCAGTTGTTCAGAATGGGATAAACCCAGTCTTTCTGAGCAACTCGCGTATATAATAAAAAGTGCTACACAAACACAACATACGCCTCATTTCAATTCATCAGTCACTAACCGTAAATCAGTAAGAGAATGATTTCCCAAATATTAACCCCGAAGGCCGAAACCAACATCAGATCAAAACCCAGGAAACCATTCGACTAAGCTAACCTTCAGTTAATTTCTAAATTTCACATTCCATATCGTTTATAATATTTTATAACGATTTATCGCTATTTTTATTTATATGTTTATAGACAATTCATTCAAACGACGTTTCGGGCCATAACGCGGCCGTGGCGCTGTTTTTCTTCAGATTTGATTTAAACATTCTAGACAATCCAACCGTTGGATCTTCACAAAGTTAGTGTCGTTGGAAAGATGTTTCCAAAGCGAACCCAACGGTTTTGGTTTCGGGAAAATCTAATGGTCGGATCTCCCGCACTAATCGTTTGAAATCACGGTTTCAAAACACGAACTGCAGCTTCGTTATTTGATATATTTCAATTCTATTTATATATATAAATATAATCGATTCTTCGATTTCAAAACTATATTCTTTTCATACATTTGATAAAAATGATATTTTTATCCACCCGACATTTATTTCAACACTTAACTATTTTTAACAATTCATGTATATAATAAAAATGTGATTTTTATTGCAATACAATTTATTTCAAAACACGACTATTTTATATAGTTCATATAGGTGATAAAAATAGGGTTTTTATTATAAAACAATTTATTTCAAACACGAATACCATTCAACACATGAATTTCTATTCAAAGAATGAATTTCTATTCAAAGAATGAATTTCTATTCAAAGAATGAATTTCTATTCAACACATGAATTTCTATTCAATGAATGAATTTTTGTTCAACGAATGAATTTATATTCGACACATGAATATAGTTTCAACACATGAAAATAATTCTGACACATGAATATTATTCAAAATTTCGACAGCATAACGGCAGGGTAGTTAAAACCGGGGTCGTCCCTAGTATGGCTCCTCGCTCTACCTTAAAGCCTCGCAACTTTTGACAATGGGGATTTCATGCATCTAGTTCGCACGCAGGCGGCATGTATATTTTTTTCATTTCCACAAACTAATCCTATGTGGTTTCAACCAAATAATTCTCAACCACAAACGGGTATTTTTCAACCACAATCAATCAATTTCAACCACAAACAATTCTAATCAACCATTCGCTATCAACCAATTTTCACACCAATCACAACCAATAAATATTGTCCATGGTTTGTGGATGAGGGGCGTATATATATATATTTGTATAAGTAAATTTCACTTCTATTCAACACATATATAATTTTTACAACGCATATATAACTTATACATCGACCGTACAACTTATACAACGCTTATACAGGTGGTGTACAACGCTTATATAACTCATACATCGACTATATAATTTATACATCGTCGTTTTCCATATCGTTTATAGTTTAGAAATCTCACATTGGGTTCCACTCCACCAAAAATAGCAGAAGGCTCAGAAAAATATTCGGTCTCTTCTAGAATGTAGAAGACGTCCACACGAGTCCACTGTCTCTTGTTTCACTGAATTTGGTTGAGAAACGAAAAAGATATGAATTTTAAAGTGAAATCAAAAACCGTAGCGTTTTAAAGTGCCATAGAATATAAAATAAAATAAATTGCCGTACCTTTCTATTTTGATTCAAAACTAGGTTTGGCTTTTGCTCTCGATCCGCAGCACGAAAGGAAGATCGGCTTGTACCACGCTGTAGAGGGGAGAGAGATGCTGCCAACGATGGGGGCACGGTCACCTGCGATCGCCGAAGGACGGCTCAATCTCGTCCGAGACGGCGGGTCTTCTCGAGCTCGATTCTCGAGCTACACGCAATGGGGGTGGGCGTATCCTACATGGATGTGAAGCTCTTGAAGAATACTCCAAAATCCAACTAAGGGGTGATGGGTTTTATGGCTTGTGGAGAGAGAAAATGAGGTGAGAAGGAGGGAGCACGGTTTCGCCGTTGAGTCGGGGAGAGAGAAGTTTATGAGGGCCAATAGGGTTTTTCCATTTATTTATATATTTTTAAATTTCGAAAATACCCTCTTTCACACACGAACCCCAATCCAGACCCAACGACTGTCGTCCCCAGCTAAATACCCCCATTCTGAACACAATGGGATATGTTTCGTAGGCCCATTCGAATGTTTCAGTCAGTGTTTCTTCAAATTAAAATATAAAACATTCAATATTTAATTTGAACATACATTTCAATTTGCCGGGGCCACAAACTGATTCGAAAAATTCCAGAAAAATAAATCTAGCTATGTTTTGACGATACGGTCCCAACAAAACTAGTTTCGTCAAATTCTGAGACCGTTTGAAAAATGGCCTTTTCCGGTCGATCCAATTTAATAGAAATCGACCAAACACATTTTCCTTTGCCACACTCACATACTAGCTTCCAAAATTATGAAATTTGAAACCTAGCAATAATTTAACATCCCAGATCCAACAAAAGTGGTTTTGTTGAATTCCGAGGTCGTTTGCAAAATGTCCATTTTCATGGGCTATATAAACTCCATAGCGACCTTTCAGAAAAATCATTTGGCTATAACTTTTGCTTCCCGCTATGAAACTTCGATTTTTCAGATTTGTTAGAAAGATATTCACTAACAGATTTAAAAATTTTTGGTTTCACTCAAATCCGTTTTGTTTTGCACCCAGTACAGTCAGACAAAGTTTGAAATGAAAATTTGAAACTACCGCGCCATATCAGGCCTTGTTTATAATTAGAATTAATTATATTCTTTTTCAAATGTCGATTCAAACTTACTTTTCATTGTTATTATTTAAAATATTTATTTTAAATATTTAAAATTCACCAAATTGACCAATTTAAAATTTTTAAATTGGTTCAGATTTTCCAAGTCGTTACAATCTCCCCCCACTTAAAACTTTTCGTCCCCGAAAAGGAACAAAGTCGAAAGTGGTTTGATTAATCAACTCTACTTCCGATCTGGCTTCCGTTCTCCAACCTTTCAGTTTTTGTGAATTTTCAAATTCTTCAAAAATTAAGCTAACACCCAGAATTTTCGAAAAATTTCGCCATAACCTCCTTTGTACGGGGAGGGGTTTGGAAATTTATTGGGTCGTATTAGGTACCCAATAAATCCTATAAAGCATACACATATTTATAGTGATATATTCTGGTGTTTACAGGGGAGCGTGTATAGATAATAACTCCAGAGAATAAATTCTCGTCACCCTATCCAAGCCTGAGGGAGTGTGTATTTTTAATTACTCCAGAGAATAAATTCTCGTCACCTCGTCCCGTATGGGAAATAAATAATCCATGTGCCGTATCTAATAACTAGAGAGACGTGATTATTGTCAACTCCAGACCCGTGTGATTTTTTTTATTAATCTGGCAATTTATCGTTACAATTTTATATGGTCCATATCAGTCATCCGTTCAACCTGCAATATATTGTCATCGCCATACAAGCCTCTCGCTCGTATGGTAAATCTTCAACCTCGTCACACAAGCTCCAAATGCTTATGTGGTATATGATGAAGTACGCCTATCTTCAAGAAGTATACCATGTAGTGTAGTTCAAAATTAATTGTTACTATCCTATAGCGACATTTATTATTACACATAGAACAACCAGCACTCCGCATCCAATGGCATTCATAGGAGTTGATATAATAATATTTCGCATCCAACTCATTAAGGTTTACCTATTTGTCGGGCACGCAAATAAATTCTTTACTCAACAGCTAATCCACTTACCTGTTTCAAACATATATAATGCACATGTATATATTTTTATCTATTTTTAAATCAGTTCAATGTGTGATCTAATCGAATAAATTCTACCGTTCATTCTCTTATTGATTAAATTAACTATCTTTCTAATAATTTAATTAACCATATCTACTATCACACAACACAAACAAAAATCAATTTGTTTTTAACTTTTCAAAATCATACAAATTAATTCATACACTCTTTTACTTTTCAAATATATATCTTTTATATATTCAAAAATTACATTTCTAAAACTAGACTATATATATAATCACAAATACATTATTTATAAACATATAACTCTTAACTCGTTCTGGGGCACTTCTGACCCCATCTCTAACGAGTTATTCCGATTCTGCTATACTTACACTAGGATATTACTGATCCTATCTGTAAAGAGTTATTCATCCTAGAACACTATTGGTTCTATCTCTGACGAGTTCGTTAATGTGTTATACCCCAGAGCTAAGCTTAACCAAAGCTCTGATACCACGATGGGACGACCCCAAACCCCGTACTAACGGTGGCAAGGGTAATCTTTGGAATATAACACATAAACAGATAACAACAGAGCAGAATTAAATAAATACACCAGATAATGTAAAAATAATACACTGGATAAACATAATCATCAGAGTTACACAGTATACAGGATCATACTTAGTACAAATACAGTTCAGCTATACATAAATGTCTACAGTGGAAAACAAACTTAATATGTGCAATAGGATCTGAACAGCATAAAAAAGACAAATGATAGTATCCATCTTCAACTACAGCTATCCAAAAAGAGCCTGCTAACCTGAATACAAGGCTGCCCGTGTAGAAAAGGGGGCACCCGAGTTTGCAAGTGAAACAAACTATAAGTCAGTCATGGGACTGGTATGAGAAATCTACTTAACACATTTATAATATGGCTAATCACAGGACCACGCCACTTTCGTGGAACGGGTTTACTCCATCGGATTGCCAGTGCTTTAAAAAAAGTAAATCTTTTAAACATCGCAATGCTTTTTATAAAAATGAAGCCATTATAAGACTCAGTTCCCATCACACAATGCAAGCAAACCGGAGGATAGAGTTTTTACCTAATAATGGCCAAAATATGCTTGATACGAGTAAAACAAAAGCATTTTATATTATTACTATTGTTTATATGTTTCAAAAACAATTTCAAATCATAAGTATCAATCATTGACAACATTAATGCCCCATACCACTATGTCGCCATATATAGGTATACAATCAAAAACGCACAGTCACGTATTTGGAAATTGGATTTCCGTCATGAACCAAGGCAAAAGATAGTCCTTACCGAATTCGAGACTGCCTAGCCCGAGCCCCGGGATCAGAGCTCGAGTGACCCTTGGAGCGACAGGGCCGGTCCACCGACGTGGATTAAAATTCCTGAACACTGCGTTTCCCCGCCTTTGGGGCGTAAGTGAGCCAACAAATGATTCTATTGGACCCGGATCGACTGATATATCCGAGGCGCCTCGCAACAGCAATAACCACACAGGTGAAAATAATATATATGTCAGCCAGTTTAAGCACCGACACCACCTCTAGCTAGGAAGAAATGCATGTCCTCCCTAAGGTCCTCTCCCGTTTCTGGTTCATACCGGGGTGTGAGGCTCGCGAATTCACGTTATACACAAAGCTACGCCACACAGGCGGTGCTTTGATCATCACCACAAGACTTTGCTTTTTCAACAGAAGCCTTGATCACTGCATCTTAGCATGCCACACAGGCAATTCACACCATGCAACTGATGGTTATCAATCACACAGACTGAATTCCAATACCAGACACACAGTCCATTTGCAAGTCCGTTCTGGGTCTGAACGAAACCGGAGGCACTATATACCTCGCATACCCATCGATCTCCATGTACGTCTGGACGATCACCACTTATTATCCATATTTCGGGATGCCCCCCAATCAGGACATCAATTACCATCCAAACGAGGTGAAGATCTCCGGTCTTCAACCACCGTTTTAATCTTTGACTTCCTATCGTCGATTCAGTTGTTCAGAATGGGATAAACCCAGTCTTTCTGAGCAACTCGCGTATATAATAAAAAGTGCTACACAAACACAACATACGCCTCATTTCAATTCATCAGTCACTAACCGTAAATCAGTAAGAGAATGATTTCCCAAATATTAACCCCGAAGGCCGAAACCAACATCAGATCAAAACCCAGGAAACCATTCGACTAAGCTAACCTTCAGTTAATTTCTAAATTTCACATTCCATATCGTTTATAATATTTTATAACGATTTATCGCTATTTTTATTTATATGTTTATAGACAATTCATTCAAACGACGTTTCGGGCCATAACGCGGCCGTGGCGCTGTTTTTCTTCAGATTTGATTTAAACATTCTAGACAATCCAACCGTTGGATCTTCACAAAGTTAGTGTCGTTGGAAAGATGTTTCCAAAGCGAACCCAACGGTTTTGGTTTCGGGAAAATCTAATGGTCGGATCTCCCGCACTAATCGTTTGAAATCACGGTTTCAAAACACGAACTGCAGCTTCGTTATTTGATATATTTCAATTCTATTTATATATATAAATATAATCGATTCTTCGATTTCAAAACTATATTCTTTTCATACATTTGATAAAAATGATATTTTTATCCACCCGACATTTATTTCAACACTTAACTATTTTTAACAATTCATGTATATAATAAAAATGTGATTTTTATTGCAATACAATTTATTTCAAAACACGACTATTTTATATAGTTCATATAGGTGATAAAAATAGGGTTTTTATTATAAAACAATTTATTTCAAACACGAATACCATTCAACACATGAATTTCTATTCAAAGAATGAATTTCTATTCAAAGAATGAATTTCTATTCAAAGAATGAATTTCTATTCAAAGAATGAATTTCTATTCAACACATGAATTTCTATTCAATGAATGAATTTTTGTTCAACGAATGAATTTATATTCGACACATGAATATAGTTTCAACACATGAAAATAATTCTGACACATGAATATTATTCAAAATTTCGACAGCATAACGGCAGGGTAGTTAAAACCGGGGTCGTCCCTAGTATGGCTCCTCGCTCTACCTTAAAGCCTCGCAACTTTTGACAATGGGGATTTCATGCATCTAGTTCGCACGCAGGCGGCATGTATATTTTTTTCATTTCCACAAACTAATCCTATGTGGTTTCAACCAAATAATTCTCAACCACAAACGGGTATTTTTCAACCACAATCAATCAATTTCAACCACAAACAATTCTAATCAACCATTCGCTATCAACCAATTTTCACACCAATCACAACCAATAAATATTGTCCATGGTTTGTGGATGAGGGGCGTATATATATATATTTGTATAAGTAAATTTCACTTCTATTCAACACATATATAATTTTTACAACGCATATATAACTTATACATCGACCGTACAACTTATACAACGCTTATACAGGTGGTGTACAACGCTTATATAACTCATACATCGACTATATAATTTATACATCGTCGTTTTCCATATCGTTTATAGTTTAGAAATCTCACATTGGGTTCCACTCCACCAAAAATAGTAGAAGGCTCAGAAAAATATGCGGTCTCTTCTAGAATGTAGAAGACGTCCCCACGAGTCCACTGTCTCTTGTTTCACTGAATTTCGTCGAGAAACGAAAAAGATATGATTTTTACAGTGAAATAAAAAACTGTAACACTTTAAAGTGCTATAGAATATAAAATAAAATAAACTGCCTTACCTTTCTATTTTGATTCAAAACTAGGTTTGGCTTTTGCTCTTGATCCGCAGCACGATAGGAAGATCGGCTTGTACCATGCTATAGAGGGGAGAGAAATGCTGCCAACGATGGTGGCGCGGTCACCTGCGATCGCCGGAGGACGGCTCGATCTCGGCCGAGGCGGCGGGTCTTCTCGAGCTCGATTCTCGAGCTACACGCAACGGGGGTGGGCGTATGCTACATGGATGTGAAGCTCTCGAAGAATACTCCAAAATCCAACAAAGGGGTGATGAGTTTTATGGCTTGTGGAGAGAGAAAATGAGGAGAGAAGGAGGGAGCACGGTTTCGCCGTTGAGTCGGGGAGAGAGAAGTTTATGAGAGCCAATAGGGTTTTTCCATTTATATATTTTTAAATTTCGAAAATACCCTCTTTCACACATGAACCCCAATCCAGCTCTAGCTAAATACCCCCATTCCGAACACAATGGGATATGTTTCGTAGGCCCATTCGAATGTTTCAGTCGGTTTTTCTTCAAATTAAAATATAAAACATTAAATATTTAATTTGAACGTACATTTTGATTTGCCAGGGCCACAAACTGATTCAAAAAATTCCAGAAAAATAAATCTAGCTATGTTTTGACGATACGGTCCCGACAAAACTAGTTTCGTCGAATTCTGAGACCGTTTGGAAAATAGCCCTTTTCTGGTTGATCCAATTTAATAGAAATCGACCAAACACATTTTCCTTTGCCACGCTCACATACTAGCTTCAAAAATTATGAAATTTGAAACCTAGCAATAATTTAACATCCTGGTTCCAACAAAAGTGGTTTTGTCGAATTCCGAGGTCGTTTGCAAAATGGTCATTTTCATGGGCTATATAAACTCCATAGCGACTTTTCAGAAAATTCATTTGGCCATAACTTTTGCTTCCCGCTTTGAAACTTCGATTTTTCAGATTCGTTAGAAAGATATTCACTAAAAGATTTAAATATTTTTGGTTTCACTCAAATCTGTTTTGTTTTGCACCCGGTACAGTCAGACAAAGTTTGAAATGAAAATTTGAAACTACCGCGCCATTTCAGGCCTTGTTAATAATTAGAATCAATTATATTCATTTTAAAATGTCGATTCAAACTTACTTTTCATCGTTATTATTTAAAATATTTATTTTAAATATTTAAAATTCACCAAATTGGCCAATTTAAAAATTTTAAATTGGTTTAGATTTTCCGGGTCGTTACAACAGCACCTTGGTAAAGCAGCTTGCACAAAGATTGTTTTCTAGCACCAATACCCATTACAACAAAGCATCTATCTTGTTTTACAAAATAAAGAAGCATGAAATGACAATGATATTCCCCAATAAAGCATGAGCCAGACTTAGCAGTGGAAAAGAGAGTCCAAAGCAATACATCGTCTATCTTCGAGCTTGGAAAGAAAACTGAGCTATATGGTGATATTCCCTCCCTGTGAACCTAGGGGGAATGGAAGAAAAGAATGCGGAAGAAAATGGGTCAGACATAAGTCTGGTAAGTCCAGTGATTATTCAGCATGTGAACAGGTAAAAGGATCATGATATGAATAAACTGAATACCAGCCCAATGACTATTGGGGTCATTTCCCACATTCATGATTTTTGCCAAATTTTATATGACCGTTTTGCCCTTAGAGAATCTTGTTTCGCCTATAACTTTTGATTGATAAGGAGTTTTGACCTGAAACCACTTTCATTGGATTCAGTTGAAGGTTTACCTTTCTATAGAGTGGTCACATTAATCAAACGAACTTATCGTTTGGGAGATATAGCTGAAATAAGGTTTGGAAGGCCAAAAACAACCTAATTGGGCTTAATCGGGTGATTAGCAGTTAGGCCCATAAGCCATTTCGGGATTAGGATTATGGGAGGGCTTAAAGGAGTTAGAGAATGATTCTTTTTCATTTTCTCAGCCGCCACAAACATTTCTCTAACCCTAGTAATGGCCTCCATCTTCCAAATCTCTCTTTAATCAATTTCTAATCACATATTAGCTAAATAACCATCAAATCAAGGCGGATTAGCATAGAAATCAAGATTGGACTGTTGGAATACATTGGGAACCGGGCCAAATAAGTTAGAGTTTCATATCTATAATTTATTTGTGGCTAAGGTGGTGATTTGCATGTTTTTACACTAATTACGGCTAATTAGGGGAGATTTGTGATAATTAGCGAAATTATGACTCAGAATATATGTCAAAATTCTAAAATATTGATATAAATTTGCGTTAATTTGGATTAAGTTTGCTAATCCCGAAATTTAGGGGAGTAAGTGGAAAATCATGGATTTGGGTATTATGACACATGTGATTGATTTTTTTAATGTTTTTGGTTGATCCCATATGCTCCTACTGCTGTTTGGCATGATCTATGATTGCATAGGAAAGTTAGAATGGTCGAAAATGCCGTCGAGAGGCAAAAAATAGTTTGCAGAAAAGTGGTGCCGGCTTTGGGTTGAGCGACTGACCAGGGAAGGGGCATGACCGACCCGACCCTGATGATGCTCGCACGACCGACCCGACCCTATGTGTAATGTTCGACCGATCCATCATTATATATTCAACCGACCCATCATTGTATGTTCGACCGACCCATCATTATATGTTCGACCGACCCTTTTACATATGCATGTTGGACAGACCCAGATGTATGCTTGATCGACCGACCCATGGAGGATGAATGACCGAGATGACCGTAAACTCTTTTGAAGATCAATTCTAATCCGACTAAACCCGAGATGCAAAAGAATTCCAAATGAGAAGTAATGGCTCAGGATCCAAATGGCGATCGATCGGTTAACTTCTAAAGTTGGGCTTTGCTGCGGGATGTTTGCAAACGGTTTATCAATATCTATAACTTTGGTTCACTATTGAGAGTGGGGCATTGACTATGGACCAGTGCGGTGGAGTCATAGGTTGTATGAAGTCGAACTCCATTAGCGTCTCCAAGGGAAAAGTGGTCGTAGTGAATCTAGTGATGGTTGTACGGGGTGGGACTCCGTCATAGCCCCAATAGATCTGGTGATCAAAGTGGTGGATATCGTATGTTTTACGCAATGAGTAAGAGATGAGAGAATGATTGCTATGTTTGATGTTTTCCATCACAATCACACGCACACTCCTATTTTACACTTTATGTTAGTGTTACCTTAGAGTACTGTACATCTTGTTGTGCTAACTCTTTGGTTGTAGGTTCAGGTATGATTATTTATACCTGTTATTGTTTTGTTTTGCTCCTATCGTTCATACCAGACTTTTGTCTGACCCTGAGTTTTATGTCTCTTCTTATTACTTTGGGTGCTCCTAAACAGGTAGATTAGAGACAGGTTGGGGGATTATGCATGAGTAGATGTACGGAGACGAGCAGGAGGTTTCCATGTGCTATTTACATATATTCTCTCTGTGTTGTTGCTGGTCACTACTTTGAGCATTAGTAGTGTACCTTTTCTATTTTGCTTTAGAGACAGTATTTTGAAGTTGTAATAATGGTTTGGATCATAAGCTGTATTTTGGATTCCGCTACTATAATGGTTTAATTTTCAGCTTATGCATTGTCTCGCCTGTTTTATGTAAAATTATGTTATTATTATATTTTATTCCATGCGTTGTGAGAGATACTACAGGTCCTTTGGTGATTCATCATTCCGAATCCCTTTCTTTTAACGACCGTCCCATGCTAGTTGGGCATTGGCACAATGCATTTCGTGGAAATGTCGGCTGGTACGGGGCGAGCTGTCACTGTATAGGTTTTCACTATTTTGTTAACAGCTACAGTTCTTGAAATAATATTTAATGCAACGAAGATCTCGGAATGCGGACCGCATAGTAATATAAATGACGCTCTCCCAATGCTTATATGGCTGGATATCCCTTTAATTAATTTTGGCTATTTTTCAACACTATCAGCAAGTTTAGCCCACTTACAAAATAAGGATATAATCTACCTCTGCTACTTTGAAGCTGGATCAGTAATTTACAATTGTATATTTCAAAAAAAAATCATGAAGTTATTTAACTTTAGATTTTGTTTGGTCTATAGGTTTATTTCTCATAATGAACTTTGAAATGGAGGTAGGAGAAATTACTTAAAAACATTCTCTTCCTGACTGTATATATGTTTTCAGTTATCTTACTATTTCACATTTTTAATGAACGTAACTTGTTGCTGAATGTAGCTTGTTGGTGCTATGAGCTCATCGCTGAATCTGAATGTCATCCCAGTTTTTAATGAGAATGATGTGATTGGTCCTAGGAACAGCCAAAATGAGGTAAATCCAAGATTCTGTTCATAGTTACAACAATTAAACAGTAAATGCTCTGATACATTTATTTTGCATACGAGCATGAAAATCTATGGAACATATAAGAATCCACATAATATTTCGGGTATTGTCAAGGTGCTAATAGTATATTTGGGACAGTGATAGCTTAAAAACGTTACTGGATTTAGAGTTGAATGTCGATCTCTTGGTATTGCTTAGCGATGTAGAGGGTTTATACAGTGGTCCACCAAGCGATCCACAATCAAAGATAATACATACATATATTATGGAAATACATGAGAAGGAGATTTTTTTTTGGAGACAAATCTGCCTTAGGAATAGGAGGTATGACATTGAATGTCAAGGCGCAGTTCACGCCAGTGAAAGAAGTACTCCTATTGTCATCACCAGGTGTCCCATCTTTGTTATACAAATATCTACAAGCTTTTCTGCTAATTTAGAGTATATTTGGCATCCAAAAACAAATTTGGTTTGTTGGTTTTATTTAAATATGTTCAGATTTTTAGAAGTTACTGAGCTGAAGAAATTCATTAGTTAATCCAAATAAAATTTAAAAACAAGCATTGGCAGCCGTTCATTTCTCATATCAAAACCAACTTCTAATTTTTGTTTGTAAAGAAAAATATATTTTTGAAAGCTCTCCGATGGGATCCTAAAAGACTATAACATTATAACGGTTACTCCAGATTAATAGTTTGTGGATGTAACATTAATATATATTGACAAATTTGTATTCTTAGTTTCTGTATTTGTGGAGTTATGCCAATTTTTCTCCTCCTCTTTCTGTTTTTAATTCCATTTTTGTTGTGTTATAAAAATGAACCTCAAAATATGTAGTGGTGAATTAGTATTATAATTTTTGAGAGAATTAACATGTTATAATGTGATCATATTCATATAGTTCTATTTTAGTATACTTTTCCATACCTTTAATACATGAATGTTAAGCCAGTTGCTCGGCGAAATGACTAAGATGTCCAAACGGTCATTGTATTAGAATTATTTTGGTCGTAGTACCAATAGAACAAAATACATCAAACATAAATGATTATGATTTGTATCAATTTGATAGTGTATCCATTTAGTTTGTTTCTCATGATTTCTCATTCAATGAAATCACATTTCATGCATGATTGCTTTTGTCATGCATTAAAGTAACATTTAGTCTAGGTGTATCAAGTACATGTATTGTTTCTTAAGGCTTTGAATCTGCATTAGTTTTCACATGATGAACGAATAGTCACATTCTATTGTAAATTGATCATATATAATAAGATTTTAAGGTGCTTTTACATTTAACTTGCCCACTTTGTGTGTTTAGCCCACGTTGTACACAAGTAATTTTGTTTTGTTGTCATGTTGTACTGATTGCACTTGACATTAGTTTTGCTATTTTTAATGTTATGCTTGCACAAAAAAAGAGTAATCACTTTCAACTAAAGCTCACACACAAAAATAAGAAACCAAAGTAATTGGGTGGACCAGAGATTATCGAATGCAGACCAAAGTAATTGCTGAGTATTTAAAAGAATCAGCTACACAAAATATGAAAATTTCTGTTTAATGGATTTAGATTCTAGTATCTGTAAAGTTGTCCAGTAGGTTATTGGGTGGACCAGAGGTTCTAGTTGTTGAGGATTTAGAAGAATCTGCTACACAAGAACATGACTTGCAACTTGTGTGCAGACCAGATGTTCCATATTATCTTTTTAGTAGCTTTTTTTATGGAATACCAATTGTTCTTAAACTGATCTCAATACAAGAGAATATTTGGCATTAACTAGTGAACGACTCAAAGGAGTGGATCTGCTTTCAGTTGGGGTGGCAACCCATTATGCGGCAAGCAGTGTTAGTTTTTTTTTAAACTATTTTTTTTTTTTGCATTTATATTTGGCTTGGTAGCTATAACAATATGTTTCCTTGTTCAATTTCACTCAACAGAGGCTTAGTTAGATTGATGAGCAGCTTGCTAAGCTACTTACAGATGATCCCTCGGTCATGGATTCTTCTGTTACTGAAAATGGTGATATCGGCTATCCTGACAGTAAGAGCATTACCCATAAGTATTTTGTTTTAACACAGTATGTTTGCTTCTGTGCCCAAGCAGCCCAACTAGGTCACATGAGTTGAAACAAATAAAGCACAAATTCATTCAACATAAATATTCGCATAGATATTACATATCTGCGATTGAGCAAATAAATCCAACTTAAAACACAATTCCATCTTTGGTCGCATTTATATTAGCACATGTCAATCTAACGTCGCTGTGTACTCGTAATTTATAATGCAGCTGCTCTGCCATTGATAATGTCATCAGAGTGTTGCATGGAGAGAGGATCAGTACCCTTTTTCATCAAGATGTGTAACGACCCAGATTTTTAGCCGTTGAATTCTAAATATTAAATTTGTTTTAAATATTTTATTTGAATTATATATAGGAATTTATTTAATAAAACGATATTTAAACGTATAATTTATAATATAATTTAAAATGAGTTCAAAATGGCACGGTAGTTTGAAAATTCGATTTCAAATTTCAAATGAATGTACAGGATTCAAAATAAGTCGGATTTCTTTGAAATAAGAAATGTTCGGTTCTTTTAACTGTATCTTTCTAATGGAAGTGAAAAATCGAGATTTCGTTTTATATATTGTGAATTACGTCCAAATCAAATTTTCAGAAAGTCGCTGTAGAATCGCCTATAGGCCATAACGGTTATTTAAATATATTTAAATATCGGTCTTGAATTTGGACAAGATTTTGAGACGTAGTGATAATTTTTGTTTTTAGAGATTTTTAATTAATTAAATGCACAACTTTTTATTTGGACTATTTTGCACCCTATATCAATATTGTGGGGTTTCATAATATAAGTTAAACTACCGATATTATTATATTTTTGAAATCATAGCACACTGCTCAACAAAATGGTATTTTTATTTTTGTCTGTAGCGACCCGTACGCAAACAAAGTTATATAGCAGCATATCGTTAGATTTCTTTAAACATACATCTTACAAGGAACGTTACTCACCAAGAGTCATCACATAAAATAAATAAATGAATAGTATATATAAACCAACATTGTGGCCTAGAGAAGTAAATACTAACGTATTTAATATAGGAACTAGCAGACGCCCTACTCTTTGCTCTGAGAAGTGCACATGCATTACTCAAACCCGGACAAAAAATTTAATGCTCTCACATGCCTAAGCCGAACTCATGTACCACGGTGCAGACCCTATATGTACCAACCCTTGTGTGCCAAGGTATTGCATACCGTGCCCTTTATGGTTCTTTCTCTTTAAATATGGGGTCCCCAATTCTTTTGTCTACAAACAATAAAACAAGCCATCCTCTTCTTTTTTTTTACTTCAACGAATCCTTGCCCTAAAAATTTAATCGGCCTCTTACAAAATCCAACAAACAATTCGAAATTTTTACAACAGATCACCGAATCTGTATCATTGGATTCACAAAGAAGTAAGCCTCAATCCCGTACTGTTTACATATAACTCGAAATATCTTTTTCTTTGAGTGATCTGAAGCGCCTTGAGCTTCAAGTACCGATGACTGGGCAGAGCGAAGGTCAGTAAGGCGTTAAACTGACATGAAGTTTTGGGGGTTCACTGACCGACGAGGAGGAGTTAAGGAACCGAAGTTGAGGGCGTTGCAAGGTGCTGAAATACGACGCTCACGATCTGGCTGTTCTTAGTGAGGGATATTGTACATGGAGTTATAGGTTTTGTAGAGAGTTTGAACAATAGGGTAACGTGTTGAGTAAATAATAGGGTATGGGATGGGTGTCTGGTAAATGGAGCTGGTAGTAGGGATGGAAGTTGGCACGCTGAGTTTGTTTGTAGTCAATGAACGTAAAGGTGAAATCAATGGAGAAAGAGAGAGGGCTGGAGACGTTGAACTATGGTGCCAGGTGTGGCTCCAGTGTATTGTTTTGGCAACGATAATGATTTAAAAAGGGAAGAAGTTGAAGAGGACAGGTGGTCTTTGGTCTGGTAGCAAATGTTTGGAGCGAAAGAAAAAAACAAAAAAAAACAAAGAAAGGATTAAAACCAGGATTAAGAGAGTAATAGGGTGCTCAAGGGATAATGGCGTGGTTTATAGAATTAAAGGAAAATGAGTAAGTAATTAGGAAGGTTAAACATTGCTTTAGGAATGATTTGTTTAATTATATTAAATAAGTATATTAACCGTAACTGGGTCATATTGAATAGTTGGCTGAGTGAGTTGTTTTTATGAACCATGGTGGTGGAGCTGAAGTGCCAGAAATGGACGTGAGTTATAAAAGAAGAGTTGGAGCACTATATACCAAAACAAAGAAAAAGGTTATGCCACATATTAATTCTAAAACTTGATTAAGGAGGGTTAACAGTGTTTAAGGGAACCTAATGATGTTGAGGCAATGGCAAGATAAAGTAAAGGTATAGAAGATTGATGATAATCAGGATGGTCATATATTACACGGAAAAGAATGAAGTTAAAATACTTATTCACAATTTGTAACAAATAATAATGGTAAATTATAAGTTTTGTGACATAGTATTAATTAATTCTAGTTTAAAACAAAATTTGAAATCACCATAACTATGGTATATTTCGACAGAATTGAACCAGACCAATCATGTTGAAATCATCTGGAGGAAATCTACATTGTAGAACTGACATGATTGAGAGCTGCGCTACTGGGATTTTGTAAAATCAAACACCGGTTTGATTTTAAACAAAACAAAAGCAGAATCATCAAATGCAAAACAAGGCGAGTAAACTCACTAACTATGCCTCGTTTATATTTTTATATAAACGAGTTTTAAATTTATTTACGAAAATTTTATACTGTGTGATGGTTAATTGGTTGAAATGGTTGATAAAATTTGTTGAAATAATTGATATAGTTATATCGTTGATCGATTATCAGTTCTGTTTACTATGATACCTCATATTGATGTGATTTACATCTGTGGATGCAGGGAAACAGGTTGGAAGGGCCCGACTGGGTTCCTCAACATTTATATTATTGTTTACTATGATAAATTATGTTGTGTTAAATATCATTGGCCCTAGAAATTTGGGTATTTTAGATATCGTAAAATATTTTTAGAAAAAATGTAAAAGAAGAACTTGAGTTTTAAAAAGGGAAATTTATTTCCAAAATATAAATAGAATTCCGAATGGAATTGAAAGAAGAGGAAAAAGGGATTTGTTTCAAATGGATAAAACTAGAAGTTTATTATAAATGACACTTTGAATTTAGTAAAATGTTTACCATTGGATGGACTTGAATTATAAATTCAAAGTCCGAATTTATTGCGAAAGATGGAAATGGAATTTGAAACCATTAACTTTAGTTGGGTTTGAACTTATCGGTTACAAAGGAAATGGTGAAAGAGATTTAAATAGGAAAAAAATGAGATTTTCTATGAAAAATGCTAAATAAACATTATAAATGGAAATTGGATTTGAAATGTTATATAAAGTATAAGATCAAACAGATTTGATTATATGTAAAAGAAATATATTTATGAAAAAATGAATGATAGTTTAAATGAGATATTTTGCAAATAAAATATCTTTAAAGGAAATTTAGATTTGAAATACCAATCAAAATTGGAACTTGAATTAAAGAGGAAATGGATAATCGTTTAAAATGAAACAGATGAGTTTTATTCCAAAAATTTGAAATGTGAAATAAAATGTGATAATGTTTTGTTGACTGGAATGATTATAAAAGATGGTAATGATTTGAAAAGGGTAAATTAAATAGTGAATTTGAAATTTGAGTTTACCTGAAATGGTAAATAAATTCTGAAGTTCAGAATATAAATCGAATATAGAGTATTCGAATGAGAGTTATTTATTGGAATTCGATTATGTCGAATTTATGGTAGTAGTTATTTTTACTTTCAGTTTTGAATCAAATTTAATTAATTACTTATTAATTGAAATTAATAAGTACAAGTTATATTTTTATATACCAAATATTTGAAAACAGTGTTGTATACACAATTATCTGATTTTTGTTTGATGATAACAACCAAATAAGTATTATTATTAATGTGTTTGAAATCGTACTGTTATTCTACATCACATACATGAATATTATATTCATATTTAAATAGAATACGACTATATAAATATTCATATTTTCTTACAGAATTTTATTTAAATATAATATTTAATTTCAATATCAAACAGTACAGAATTACAACTCCACTATTTGTACACTTCACTAATATTTTTCATTCATACACAGCTCTTCACTACAACCTTGTCAATATACATTCACATTGATTCATATACAGACACTCAACTCTTTATACAGTCACATATACATTCATTTACACAAACTCATATATATATATATATATATATATATATATATATATATACTAACATACACTGACACTCTCTTTCACTGCCAACTTCGGTCTTCAGTCATCAGTCTTCACAGCACTTCATTATCAGTCCAGTCTTCATATTTGTCATGTACAGAAACACACACACAGTAATCTTGAAAAGAAATAATTTCATACTCTAGAAAATATTATTTTAATTTTAAAATTTTATTTGCCTCAGTTTTCTGGCGTTTTTCTCATCATTTTTCATGACTTGATCTGATTCATCTGTGTCTAGACAGACAGTTTGTATATGTACAGGGACAGGAAATTTTCTGAATGGCTGCATATACACGTGTATATATATACACGTGTGCACTGCCACGCCAATTCATTGTGCAACTGAGGAGAAGCCACGTGGACCATCTCGACTCAGTGCACCATGGTCAAGCATGAAGACAGTGCACAAATTCAATCATGGTCAAGCAACGGGCAAAGCAAAAATGAATAGTGGCATGGCACAAATATAAGGCAGCATGTAAATGATCAACATGGAATAACTTTCAAAGTAAACAACACCATGGTGAACAAGTGAACATATGTAAACTCAAGTTTGAAATTATACAGGTCAGCATGTATATGCAAACTAGTGTGCAAGTGGACAGTTCATAACAAATGACGCTGATCAATCACAAGCATGCAAAATGGTTCATATACCTATTCCAGAAAATCAAGAAAACAATTTTTTTTTGTGCATGAGCAACAGCATACAAGGATCATTAAAGCATGGTCAGCAAATTAAATTTGCATGGAAGATCAACTCATTTCATCATGATTAAGGAAAATGCAAACAAATCAACACAGTATGGTATTGGTGCATATCGAAGCAGCAGCATAGAATGGAGAAAATACATGATTCATAAATGCTAAATATGGTCATGATTGCATGAGGGCAGAAATACACAAATACATGCTCACAAATGCAAGTGGATCAGCAAAAAAAAAAAAAAAAACAATTACAACATGTACATAATTGTGCACAAGTCAAGGTAGAGTATATCATTTCAAGTCAGTATGGATCTAGTGCCAAAACAGTATGCATTTCAGTTGTAATGGACAACCTTTTCATGCAATGTGGTCGAGCCACTTTAATATGGCAAAACTAGGGTGCAAAACAAAACTGCAGAATACACAAGTGTGGAAACACAAAAGCTTGGTTCAAATACAACATGGTGTGACACAGAGCAATATGAGGAAGCAATTGCATGATGTAATCATATTTGGCAAATTATTTCCAGATTTATACAAATCAGTGAACAACTTTGGCAAGAAGTTAAATCTCCAAAGAAAATTGCAAAATATTTTTATGGCAAGATAAGTTTTTTTAAATGAAGGTTCAATGAATCAATCAAGGAAAACTCATTCAAATCACTTCCAGAAATGCAAATCTACTCTGTGTGACGTTTTGGCAACTTTTTGATCAAAATTGGCAAAGTATTCATCTTAATATATTCGGCATTAAATCATGGCAACAAGAGGATCAATCGAGAATAGGGAAACAAATCATGGAACGAATCTACAGTTTCAAAGGGAAGAAAACCATTTATGTTTCCAATTTTCAAATGCAAAATTTCTGGCAAGAAATCGGTTTTCAAATCATCCAGATATCAGTCAAGGATCTAAAGAGGTGTAATTCACTTTCAGGAAATAATTCAATCACACGGCAATGCAATCAATGTAGAGAAATCAAAAGAGGAAATCACGCATCTTTGCAAAAGAGGAAACCACAAATCAACCAAGTTAATATTAGCGAAATCAGAGTGTTAAGGGTTTTATTTTTACCCTATAAATCACACCTCTTACATCACAGGCAATAATCGAAAATCAACCCAAAAATCCAGAGCAACATTCGAATCAAATTCAGAGAACTTACAAAAGATTTTTGATTGCAATTCAAGACAATCATTCGATCGAGAGCATCATCAACGTCTTCAAGATTAAGAGATCAATATCTAGAATAACATCAACAATCGATCAATTTTGACGAAGCAAGAGAAACCCTAGGGAGCCGCCTCTCTTTTTCCAGATACAAGAGGGAGAGCAAAGTGAATGGGTGCAACAAATTGAAATGGGTCGGCCATGTTTTTTATTTCATGTGAAAAGGGGATGACCCTTTTTATTTAACTCCAAGGGCTTTTCTATTTTAATTTCCCTTGTTTATTTTATTGTTTTTGTTTTAAAAATTGTCAAACAGTTCTAGAGTCTGTAAAATTCTAGGAGAATCAGTCAGGGTGTTGACTGACAGTTTTCTAGAGTATGTAAAAACTAGGTTACGAGTTACGGGTTTGTAATACGGGAAAATCTGGTCCAGGGAATATCGGTCAGTCTAGGGTTTTGAGCGTAGGGTTAGGACAGGAGCAGGCGCTGCGAGTGTATATGGTCTTGTATGCGGGATCTGTTTATAACACCTAGTAGAAACCTTAGGAATGCAGTAGTAGGCAGGTTTTTGCCGAACATGGGTATCTCTGTGTGTTATTTCTTTCCTGCTTTTTATTTCTACTGCAGCATGTGATCTGTTTATTATTATATATCTCGTTAGATTTTTAATTCAGTTAAAAACTGTGATAAACCCTATTCCCCCCTCCCCCCAGGGTTAATCTAGATCCAATAAGTGGTATCAGAGCAGGTATTTTTAACTCTAGAGTCATGGTGATTCCTAGTTGTCAACCTTCTGAGAGCTAGTCCAGTTGTTTTCCAGTTATTTTTAATGGTACAGATTTTTTAATTTGGAAATCGAAAATTGAAAATCTATTTAAAATCTATCAATTTTGAATATTGGAATATTATTGAAAATTTGGGAGATATGCTAGATAAGAAAAATAAAGTTGTTAATGCTCGTGTTATGCATATTCTGTACTCTTATCTCAGTAATGATCAATTAAAATTTATCTCTCATTGTTTAACTGTGCGGGATACATGGAAAACTCTCGATTTGTTGTACGGAAAAGACGACAACTACTCCAAACCCCAGAGTGTCAACACAGTCTCGGATCTATGCATAACAGGAGTTGCTGATGAAGAATCTGATGATGATAGTGATAGAGATTCAACAGACAATGAAATAAGAAATTTTTCATATGAAGATCTGGTTCATTTTTTTGTTGATTTAACCAAATTTGTTGAAAATCTCCAACGGAAAAATAAACTTCTAAAATCTGGAATTTCTGAGTTGACTCATAAAAATAATATGTTGAAATTAAAACTTGATAACTCCGATTGCAAAAATTGTATAAATTTGAAAACTGATCTATCTTATCTCAATGAAAATCTTCTGAAACTTGAAAATGAAATTATGGCTTTAAAGCAAAATGAGGATGAGCTAATTCATAAGAACGATACTTTGCAAAAGGAGTTGGTTGAGATTAATTCCAATCATAAAATTTTTGAACAAGAGAGTTTATTGAAAACTGATTCAATTTTGAGTGAGCTTGAAGAGGAAACTGAGAATCTCAAGAAATTTGAATTTGAAAAACAAAAACGATTTGAATCTAAGATCTCTGAGTCCAAAGCCAAAATCAAATTACTTGAATCTATAAATTTGATTTTGAAACAACATGATAATGAAAGGAAGATTACTAATAATCGTTGTTCAAATTTAACCAAAGAAAACGATGATCTTAAATCCAAAATTCAACGATTAGAATCAACTTTGGATAAATTTTCTAATGGGGAAAAATCGTTGAATATGCTGTTGCAAAACCAAGTTTCTGTTGGAAATAAATGTGGTCTTGGCTTTGGGAAAGTTAATGTTTTTGAAAAACGAAATTCAAATGATTTGAAAAATCCTTCAAATTTCTTTGTTAAGAATCGACCTGATAATTTGAACTCTGTTAAATTCAAAGGATTTTTGAATCAAAAACATGATGTGAGTTTGTTTGATAACAATCCAATTAAACCATTTTGGATGAATTCCTCTAAAGTCAAACAGATTTGGGTTCCTAAAGGCACTTTGGTAAATTCTGATGGGTTGTTATTCAAACAAGTTTAGGTACCGAAAGTCCAACGCACAACTATGAGTGGTTTCACTAATTTTGTTAGACCACTCAATCTTCTAAACACTTAGGTACTGGAGGAGGCTGAGGAACTGCCATTCAAAGGAGATTCAAATTCAAATTGTTTTATGGTTCTGTGTCACTCAGAGTTCCTTAGCCAAGGTTGTTGAGTTAGAGATTCTGATTTACATTGGATTCTGGTATGATCTCTAAACTCAACCTTTGTAAATATTCTTTGTTTTATTTTCTTTGTTATTCCTTCCTCTACCCCCTTCTTTCTTTTTTTTGTTTGTCACTGCTACATTTTTCTTCTCTGTGCTGTCTTGACTTCCAATTGCATAACCTAAGATTTTCCGGAAATTTTTCATGTGAATAAAAGTGATGTTTTTGATCTTTTCCAGATCTTGAATTTAATTTTGTATATATATGCAATTATTTTTTGAAGTTTAGTTTTTTACTGCTGAATTCATAAGTGTTGATGTATTTTTGTCATATCTTAAACACTGTTGATTTGAATTCTAAATTTTTGAAGATCTGAAAAATTAATGGAATTTCACACACCTATGCTGTTTTCGAGTATTCTTCTAATTCATTTTGGAAGGGCTTAAAATATTATACTAATTACAGTACACTTAGTTATTTATCAGTTGTGATAATTTCAGAAATTTTCAGATTGGCTTGAATATGTTAATTTTTCTTGAATCAGTGATACATCTTGAAATTCATCATTATTCATGATTATTATGATTGAAATTAGTTTTGTTTGAAATCATCTGAGATTCTAGATATTTTGAATATCACACACCGCCTAAAGTTGAAATTATCAATCTTATGTGTCTGATTCATTGTATCTCAAAACTTAACATTGAATCAAGCGATTTCAAATAAACTGTTTTAAATTTTTTGGATCATGAATATCTCTTACTCCTGATGTAAATGATCTGAAATTTCTTGTATACTTGTCAGAAAATTGCTTGTGAAAATTTCTTTGAAAATATGGTCGTAAAACTTACTGTTGTTTCATGATTATTTGGTTTGAATATCTGTTTGTTTAAAATCATTTGAAATTATTGGTTTACTGAATCACACACATATCTTGAATGTGAAAATAATAATTTGGTGTGATCGATTCATTAAATCTAGAGTTCTTTATATTCCTCAAATGATTTCAAATAAACAGTATTTCTAATCTTGGACCATGAATCATCTTGTGTGACCAACATCTTAACAAGTCTAATTTGAAACTGTTTCTGCTGTGCTGCTCTGATACTATTTTCAAATAACTGCCTGCTTTAATCTGACTACTGCTCTGATAATTGTGCCAAATTTGTAATCTTGTCTGTTTGGGCTTTGTGTTTGAAATTTCTTTAGTCTAAGATATCTACAGTGTGAATAAATTTCTTAATAAAGGAGACTGCAATTGGCATCATCTTTTTCATCCATCTGGTTTTGAATTTTCACCTTATATAGACACCATATACATTTTTTTTCTTTGTATAAATCTTTTTAGTTTCCTCTTGTAATTGATTTTCAATTTTATAACTATTTATTAATTATTCATTCAGAAATTGAAATCAATATCCAAAATTGAACTGTATTTATAATTCATCAAAATTATTATCAGATCTTGAAATTGTGATGAGTTGTGACTGCAGTATATTTCACAACAAGAGGAGATTTTATTTAGTTTTTCATGATGGTTAAACATTTACTATAATATCTTTGAATTGGTCATTATTTCACGATCATCTCCTTTATCTATCATCTTTCTTCCATCCATGATAGTTCTATATAAATGTGGAGAGTTTGATATTTTTTAAAAGACAATCTTAAATAAATAGTGAAAATATTTGTGATGGAACTGTGGCTATGTTATTATTATTCAGAATTAGTGATAATTGAAAATTTTCAATGATCTCGGTACAGTCGAGCATATTTCATAATATAATTAATTTAGAAATTTATTTCATAGTCCATTTCTATACCTACCCCATTTTCTATCATCCATATTTGGTTTTATATACCGAGTAGTTTTTCTTTTAATGCTGAAATGATAAATATATAATCAATACATAAGTTTGTCCCTAATCTCATTTAAAAATCCAAGCTCTGGTCATGCATGGTTATGAGACGACTTATAATTTAAGTTGCGACTGACCCCATTTAAAAATCCAAGCTCTGGTTATGCGTGGTCAGTGTGCTCTTAAATAAAAAATAAATAAAAGGAAATAATGTGCTAAAAAATTGAAATTAAATCTGAAATTCTCCTTGTTGTTTAAAAACAAGCCTATCAATCCATCTTTCAATCTGTGAAATCTGTTAATATCTTATGACGTATTATGATTTGTTGATTGATAGCCATTGGGATTTGAGATTATAAGATTTTGTTGGTTAAATTGAATTATTAATTATAGTCCAAATCTGTCACTGTTTTTATGCTTTAACTTATAAATCTTTTTGAAAATTAATTGAAATTCATTTTTATATAACTCTCCTCATTTATATAAATTTCATCGTAAATCCGTCATTCTCTGCAATGTGAAATATGCCACTAGTTCTCAGTTTATTATGATTTTTGTTTGACTAATTGAGATTTATGATGGTCGTTCTTCCTCTTAAGCTGAAATCATATTTTTAGTCATTTTTCATCTGTATTTTAAACTCTGCATCCTTTTAATGATAACAAAAGGGGGAGAATGGATTAGATTTTGATTTATGAGTGAATATTTTATAAATATTGTTAATTTTGAAAATTTATTCCTTCACTTCACTCGTGCACAGTTATAGGGGGAGTTCTCTGTTGTAGGGGGAGCTAATAAATAGGGGGAGTTCAAGATTCATTGTCAAACACATTTATTGTGCTCAAAATCTTTTATTTGTTTGTCATCATTAAAAGGGGGAGATTGTTGTATATAACGGTGTTGTATACACAATTATATGATTTTTGTTTGATGATAACAACCAAATAAATATTATTATTAATGTGTTTGAAATCGTACTGTTATTCTACATCACATACATGAATATTATATTTATATTTAAATAGAATACGACTGTATAGATATTCATATTTTCTTACAGGATTTTATTTAAATATAATATTTATTTCAATATCAAACAGTACAGAATTATAGCTCCACTATTTGTACACTTCACTAATATTTTTCATTCATACACAGCTCTTCACTACAACCCTGTCAATATACATTCACATTGATTCATATACAGTCACTCAACTCTTTATACATTCATTTACACAAACATATATATATATATACTGACACACACTGACACTCTCTTTCACTGCCAACTTCAGTCTTCAGTCATCAGTCTTCACAACACTTTATTATCAGTCCAGTCTTCATAACTGTCATGTACAGAAACACATGTAACACCCCACTCCCGCTATGATCACTCACTAAGGGAATGCCATAGCATTGGTGGAGTATTTTAGTGAATATAGAACAGAAAAATTACAACAAGACAGATATAAATAGTACTTGAAATTTTAAAACATCATCTCATAACAGCGGAAGTAAAACATGTCTGGTTACATCATAAAACCACAATAAAGGTCAAGTACAATATCCATCAAAATAAAGAAGTACATAATCCCACTCTCATACAATAGCCAAACAAAAGAAAAGATAACTGGATAACTGGAGCTTTACATCTATCCAAGCTCCTAAAGACTGGAACAGCAATCCGATCAAGCTCCACTACTGCTAGGATCCACCGTAGGACCTGAGGGTTGGGAAAAAGATAAAAACAACAGGGTCAGACATAAGTCTGAGCGAGTCCTATAACTTTAACAATACAATCGTTAAAGTAACCAGAGAAGACATAAACTGATATACGGTAACATATAGGGATGAATGGCTACCCTAAGCAGTCAACTAAACGAAGATAAAGGATAAAGACGCATCTACCCTCCCTAAGGTAAATTACTAAACTGCACCACACCAGTCGTTCCTAACTTAAAGGTTGATCCCACCCAAGGACTTATAAAATTTACTAATTAGTACCTGCGTACCCCTAGGTGACCAAGTAGGCGCCACGGGGCCCTACAATCCACTAGGTGTACACACTACTCCCCATTCGATCGGCTCCCTAACGTAGATACCCGTGCTGGCCCCACCATGGGGTGTACCATTCCCCAACGTGGCAACCCGATATAATTAACGGTGCACGGCTTATATCTACACGATGCAACAACGGCTTATCTACCAGCCCGGGCCCCCTCACGCATATGAAGCCCGTTGGACTTGCGTTGCCACCGCTAACCCGTTTTGCCTCTTACAGTCAAGCCCAGTATGCGTGTCCCGTCCTCGACATGGGTCGAGCCCACAAAGATACGTATGGGTTACTGGTTGAAATGGGCCTCCACAAGCTACCCACCTAAGCTTGTCCCTTTTTCTAGTATATCCCACTTAACCCTTTAATCATGTTTTAATTACATGTTCCATTTTGGTTAAGTATTCTAATCGTATTTTCTATTGCCACCCAAGGCAACCACTAGATTTTCTCATGCCACCCGAGGCACCCACTTAACCCCTCATGTCCCTCTACATGCTAATATGGTTAAGTGTTTCTTAATTAATTAATTAAGAACGTAACCTTTGTAAAGACCTCTCACATTAGACTGTCTTTTATGACCGCTGGTTAAGCCGGTTGGGTCCGGGCAGCCTTATGTCATAACAGAGTCTAACCTCGTGTCTTTACATTAATTACGTATTTAGTTTGTGCCTAAGACCTCTCACATTGGGCTAACATTTGTAGCAACTGGTTAAGCCGGTTGGGTCCGGGCAGTTTTACGCTACAACTGAGTCCAACCTCGTGTCTTAGTCAATTAATTACACCTAATTAATCACCCTCATAATTTTATATTAATTATCCCTAATTAATCAAGTTTTCTTAACATGGGTAGACCTAACTTAATAGGTAAATTCCCATGGGGTAGACCTAACTCAATAGGTAAATTCCCAACACATAGTATGGGTACACCTAACCAAATAGGCAAATTCCCATACTATGTTTATTTATTTTGTGTTATGCATAATTATATTAATTTCACACAATCTTATTAACTTATGCATTTAATTACCCCATCGTTCCCACGTAATTTCGTTCATGATATAACACATATAAAAGGTGTCAACTTGCATATGAATGAACATGTTTCAAAGGTGCCATCTTGCATATTAACAAACACATAACTTGCATATGAACTTGCATAACATGTCACATAACTTGCATATAATATGTCACATAACTTACATATTCATTTTGCATAACAAACTTGCATATTAGCTTATAGACTTGCATAATGTGTCATCATGAACTTGCATATTAATAAACATGTAACTTGCATATTTACATACATGTAACTCGCATATTAACAAACATGTAACTTGCATATAAAGAAACATGTAACTTGCATATTTACATACATGTAACTTGCATATTAACAAACATGTAACTTGCATATTAACAAACATGTAACTTGCATATTTACATACATGTAACTTGCATATTAACAAACATGTAACTTGCATATTTACATACATGTAACTTGCATAGCATATTACCATGAACTTGCATAACATGCATATGATTACATAGCCCACAACTTGCATATTTAGCATCATGCAAACATAACATACATCATATTAAACTTGCATAAGCTTACATACTCAACATGCATAAACATAAGATTAATGCTAACATCATATCATATGATTCAAAGCTCATTAACCCACATACAAAACCATAAATCTCATCACATCTCATCTAATTAGTTTACCAAAAGATCATCAAAGTGATAGAAACTCACAACTAGCAACTTTGAACACCAAATGAAGAAGATTAAGATGCTAAGAAGGGATTAGAAGTTGATTAGAGAGTGATTAGTATGCAACCCTCTTCATAAAATTAGTGGAGGCCATGAGAGCTAGCATTTTGCCATAGTTTAGTCACTAGATTTAATTATGAATGAATTAGGGTAGGTTAGGGTCTTATTTATAGATTAGGCAAGTGTTTTAGGCCATAGGATTAACCCTAGATTCAATCCAAGCCATCAAAGCATGTCTTGGGGAAGAAGTCAAGTGTAGGAACCATCTAGGGCCTTTAGATTAAAGATGGACCATGAGAACCATTCAAATGCAAAATCTGCACTTGAGCGAATCGGCCCACGGGTTGACAGCCAAACACCCTGGATTAACCCCTAGTCGACCCAGCGGGCTCGGGTCGACTTCAAAAATCGGCCGGTTCGGTTGTTCCCCTCTCCCAATTCGCTGTTTTGAGCATTTTTGCATATTTATTTATTAAATTTTCAATTATATATATATATATATATATCAATATATATATATATATATATATCTACACAACCCATTTCACTTAATTAAGTATACTTTAATTTGGGAATTTTCGTGAAACTTCGCGAGGCCATATCTTGGTCATACGGACTCCGATTTTCGAAAACTCGGACTCTATTTCGCGTATTTTTCCGAGACGAACACAATGGCATAGCCCGTTTCCCTTGATTCCCATTTTAGAATTAAATTCTGCCTCGATTTATGTTATTACAGGTTATTGAAAATACGGGTTGTTACATTCTCCCCTCCTTAAAGGATTTCGTCCCCGAAATCTTCAAGTTAGGAAGAACGTATCCTACCATCCAATCATCCATCTACTCAAAGCATCATCCACGAGCAATCATTGTCCTTACAAGATTCTAAATGCTGGATGGATATATGCAAAAGTGTGTGTATATGTACTTACCTAATGCGAAAATCAGGCGGTTACTGATACAGTAAACCTCCTTAATGCAAACCATGATAGTGCCATGCATCCAATATGTATGCGAAACCCTATTGACACATACAAATTTCTACATGCGTGCACAACCATACACAAAAATGCATCATCCATATGATAACACAGCCATGATACATCCATCAATCTAACTACCACATCCATTTATGCAATATGCAACATGAAGTGACTGAGCCGATCTAGTGCCTAATGTGTGTGTATATGCATCCACGAGCAACCACTAGCAAACAATTGCATCCATATGCATCCATCAACCATAACATGTTTCAAACACATGTCTCAACCATAGGTTTTACCCTATCTAAAGGTCATAGGTATTAGCGAGAGGATATACTAAAGATAAGATAAGTACTAGACAAGCAATAAAGGAGAAGTTAAAAGACATACTCTCAAAAAGAAATGGATACAAAGAACGCATCTTTGCTTCCGTCTCCCAAGTAGCATTGCTTTCGTCATCTCCCCATTGCACTTTAACTAGCTGAACTTCTCTGTTCCTCAACTTCCTAGTTTCTGACCCAAGGATGCGAGTAGGAGCTCGTCGAATCGTCGCATCACGCTCTACCTCTACATCTCTAAGCAAGCTCGGCTCTACCACCTCCGCGGTCTCATGTAAGCACTTCCTCAAATGTGATACATGGAATACATCATGAACACCACTAAGTCTGTCGGGCAACTCCACCCTATATGCCATCCGTCCAATCCTTTCCTTAATAGGAAACGGCCCAACAAATCTCGGTGCTAACTTCCCTACGGACCCAAAGCGAACAACATTTCTCAATGGAGATACTTTGACAAAAACCATGTCCCCAACCTCAAACTCAAGATCCGTCCTTCTCCGATCCGCATAAGATTTCTGTCTATCTTGCGCTGCTTTCATCCTTTTTCGAATTAAATCAATCTTCTCTGAAGTCTCTCTAACCATATCCGGCCCAAGCAAGATCTTATCCGTAGATTCCCACCAACATGTAGGAGATCGACAAGGCCTTCCATAAAGAGCTTCGAAAGGAGCCATACCAATACTGGACTGAAAGCTGTTATTATATGCGAACTCCACCAAAGGAAGATGTTCTTCCCATGTACCTCCAAAATCCAAGATGCAAAGCCTCAAAAGATCTTCTAAGATACGGTTCACCCTCTCGGTCTGACCGTCCGTCTGAGGATGATATGCGGTGCTCAAACACAACTGAGTCCCTACCGCCTCTTGCAAACTTCTCCAAAACTCACTAGTGAAAATAGGATCTCGATCACTCACAATGCTGGATGGTACGCCATGCAATCTAACAATCTCTCTAACATAGACTGAAGCAAGCCATGGAGCGGTCCTCTTACTCTTTACGGGTATAAAATGGGCACTCTTTGTAAGTCTGTCTACCACAACCCAAATTCCCGTATTGCCCTTCCTCGATCTCGGTAACCCGTCGATGAAATCCATCGAGACACTATCCCACTTCCACTGTGGAACTTCCAATGGGTGTAGCAACCCACCGGGTTTCCTTTGCTCCACTTTAACTTGTTGGCACACTAAGCATCTAGCCACATACTCGGCCACATCTTTCTTCATACCGGCCCAGAAGAAAACTCTCTTCATGTCTTGGTACATTTTGTCTCCACCGGGATGAATAGTCATTCTTGAACGATGTGCATCATCCAAAATAGCCTTCTTCAAACCCTCATCTTGCGGTACACAAAGTCTACCGTCTCTATGCAACCATCCCTTATCATCTATGGTGTATCTACCCAAATGGCTGGACGACTCCCCTCTTATAAGCTTCTCTACCAACACAACCAACTGTGGGTCGTCTCGCTGAGCCTCGCCAATCCGTCTCAAAAGAGTAGGTCTAACCTCCAAGGATGCCAACAAACCAGGTACAAAATCAACAGAAGGTCTGAAGTCAAACAAAGAAAGAAACTCCAAGCTTCGTCGTTCCACGAACAATGGACTCAAAGATAGCCTTTTTCTACTTAAGGCGTCTGCCACCACGTTACCCTTACCAGGGGTATACGCTATCTCGAAATCATAGGATGCTAAGAACTCCATCCACCTTTGCTGTCTTAAGTTTAAATCCTTCTGAGAGAATAAGTACTTCAATGATTTATGGTCGGTGACCAACTCGAATCTCTCACCAAGAAGATAATGGCGCCAAGACTTAAGTGCGAAAACAATCGCGGCCAACTCTAGATCATGGGTAGGGTAATTCTTCTCATGCACTCTCAATTGTCTCCCTCCATAGGCTATTACCCTTCCCTCCTGCATCAAGACTGCGCCTAATCCTGTTCCACAAGCATCGGTATAAACAACAAACGGCTTACTCCCATCCGGGAGCACTAAAACTGGAGCGGTGGTCAAAGCTCTCTTTAAC
Organism: Allium sativum; assembly: GCA_030737875.1. NCBI lineage: Eukaryota > Viridiplantae > Streptophyta > Magnoliopsida > Asparagales > Amaryllidaceae > Allium > Allium sativum. The sequence goes on from CM060910.1 coordinate 763,775,208, forward strand.
CGTCGGAAAGCATCATCACAATCTACATCCCACGAGAAAACCAGATTCTTTTTCGTCAAGCGGGTTAATGGGGCTGATATCTTCGCGAAGTCTTTGATGAACTTCCTATAATATCCTGCCAACCCCAAGAAACTTCTTACCTCGGTAGCATTTCTAGGAACTTTCCAATCCTGGATAGATACTATCTTTGCGGGATCCACAGCTATCCCTTCCTTAGAGACCACATGCCCTAAGAATCGCACTTCTCTTCTCCAAAAATGGCATTTAGAGAATTTAGCTTTAAGACTATGCGCTCGAAGAGTCTCCAACACTTCCTTGAGATGTAAGGCATGCTCTTCTTCATTCTTGGAAAAGACCAAGATGTCATCCACAAAAACTACTACAAACTTATTCAGATACTCTCTGAACACTCTACTCATGAGATCAACAAAGTATGCGGGGGCGTTTGTCAACCCAAATGGCATCACTAGCCACTCATAAAAACCATCCGGAGTCCGGAAAGCAGTCTTCTCTATACTGTCCTCCGCCACTCTTAACTGATGAAACCCTGTAGCTAAGTCCATCTGCGAAAATACTGACGCGCCAACCAACTGATCAAAGAGATCATCTATCCTCGGTAATGGGTGTCTATTCTTCTTCGTGAGCTTATTAAGTTCTCTATAATCCACACAAAGTCTGAGGGACCCATCCGCCTTCGTGGCAAACACTACTGGAGCTCCCCACTCCGATATACTTCGCCTTATGAACCCCTTCTCAAGCAACTCCCCTACTTGCTTATGAAGTTCTCTTCTCTCACGAGGAGCCATGTGGCGTACTGGCAAAGACACTGGTTTGGCATTATCCACCAAATAAATTCGGAAATCTATCTCCCGCTTCGGAGGCAAACCCTTTACTTCTTCAAACACATCCGGATATTCCCGGACTACTCTGACAGAACACAAACTTTCGACCGAAGCATCGAGCGATTCAAGATAACTTAGCAAAACAGATTCCATGGGATTGCAAGAGATCTCGAGAGTGTTACCCAAGCGGGTCATGAGCCTGACAACTCTCCTTTCGCAATCAAGAACGGCACCATTACTGGATAACCAGTCCATGCCCAAGATCAACCCATAGCCCGTGAAGCCCAATACAAAAGCATCACATCTAAACTCAACGCTAAGTATAGAAATCTTCAAACCCAAACATATCATAGACAGATATATGGAGCCCCCAATTGGGTTTGAGACAACCAAGGGATCATCAACTAGACTGGTGTCTAAGTGCAGTGACTCAACTAACGATGATGAGATAAAAGAATGCGATGCGCCAGAGTCAAACAAAGTACGAACTGGATGATCAAACAGAAAAACCAGACTTTCAACGGAAATAGTTCTACCTCTCTGCTGAATCGGTGGAACTGAGAGAACCTGAACTTGCCCCCCTGACTGAGGTGGTGCTATAAGAGCTTGCACCTGGCCTCCTGAGGTAGACCCCGTCTTCTGCCCCTTCTTTGGGCAGTTTTTCACAAGATGCCCTGCTTCACCACAATGAAAGCAACCGGTCTTCTTCTTTTTGCGACAATCCTTACTAAGGTGTCCTGGTGTTCCACAATTGAAGCACTTCTTCTTCGTCTTCTTTTTGTCACCATTGCCTTTTCCGCCCTTGCCTTGTTGTTGCTGTTGCGGTTTCTTCTGATCCCCCTTTTTCTCTGGTGCCTTAGAATTCTTATCATCCTCATGCATAAGTGCCATGTAGACAAGCTTCTCAAAAGTGGCCCCCATAGGAATGTGAGTCATAGCTATTCCTTGCAATGGTTCGTTCAAGCCTCTAACGAACCTCAAAGCCTTCTTCTCCGGTGTATTCACCAACTCTATGCCAAACCTTGCTAATTGATTGAATTTGTTGACATATTCTTTCACCGTGAGATTCCCTTGCTTCAAATTCAAGAACTTCTCCATAAACAGATTCTCTTCCGCCCTTGAGAGAAACTTAGCCCCAAACCTTTGCTTAAAATCTGCCCAAGAGTCAACAGGGCGTTCTCCATTAGTGACCTCCCACCAGAATGAGGCCTCTCCCTTCATTAACCAAGCCGCCAACTTGACTTTCTTTCCCTCTTCCACTTCAAAGATATCTAGCAACTCTTCCACTTCCTTAAGCCAATCTCTAGCCTCTACGAAAGTCTCTGAACCAAGAAAAGGTTTTCCTCCTATAGCCTTGAACTCCTTGCAAACCTTAGCAAAATTATCCACTCTAGGCTGAGGAGGAGGAGCGGTTGTCTCTGGTGTAGTAGCATTGGCCGGACCCGCAGCCGCGGCCCTAGCCTCTTGCAACCTCCTATACCATAGTGGTATAACTAAACCCTCCGGGATGTTAAGATCTTCAGCCATGCTGAAACGAAAGAGGAAAGATTCAAAAAGGAGATTCCGAAAGATAAAGATATGGCTATTGGGGATTATGCTTTTCTTTTTCAAAAACTTTTTCTCTTAGAAGACATGCTTTTAAAAATACTTTCTTCGAAAATACTCTTAGAAAGTAGTTTTTCTCAAAAATTTTATCTGTTCTGGTAACCTTAAGCTCTGATACCACGTGTAACACCCCACTCCCGCTATGATCACTCACTAAGGGAATGCCATAGCATCGGTGGAGTATTTTAGTGAATATAGAACAGAAAAATTACAACAAGACAGATATAAATAGTACTTGAAATTTTAAAACATCATCTCATAACAGCGGAAGTAAAACATGTCTGGTTACATCATAAAACCACAATAAAGGTCAAGTACAATATCCATCAAAATAAAGAAGTACATAATCCCACTCTCATACAATAGCCAAACAAAAGAAAAGATAACTGGATAACTGGAGCTTTACATCTATCCAAGCTCCTAAAGACTGGAACAGCAATCCGATCAAGCTCCACTACTGCTAGGATCCACCGTAGGACCTGAGGGTTGGGAAAAAGATAAAAACAACAGGGTCAGACATAAGTCTGAGCGAGTCCTATAACTTTAACAATACAATCGTTAAAGTAACCAGAGAAGACATAAACTGATATACGGTAACATATAGGGATGAATGGCTACCCTAAGCAGTCAACTAAACGAAGATAAAGGATAAAGACGCATCTACCCTCCCTAAGGTAAATTACTAAACTGCACCACACCAGTCGTTCCTAACTTAAAGGTTGATCCCACCCAAGGACTTATAAAATTTACTAATTAGTACCTGCGTACCCCTAGGTGACCAAGTAGGCGCCACGGGGCCCTACAATCCACTAGGTGTACACACTACTCCCCATTCGATCGGCTCCCTAACGTAGATACCCGTGCTGGCCCCACCATGGGGTGTACCATTCCCCAACGTGGCAACCCGATATAATTAACGGTGCACGGCTTATATCTACACGATGCAACAACGGCTTATCTACCAGCCCGGGCCCCCTCACGCATATGAAGCCCGTTGGACTTGCGTTGCCACCGCTAACCCGTTTTGCCTCTTACAGTCAAGCCCAGTATGCGTGTCCCGTCCTCGACATGGGTCGAGCCCACAAAGATACGTATGGGTTACTGGTTGAAATGGGCCTCCACAAGCTACCCACCTAAGCTTGTCCCTTTTTCTAGTATATCCCACTTAACCCTTTAATCATGTTTTAATTACATGTTCCATTTTGGTTAAGTATTCTAATCGTATTTTCTATTGCCACCCAAGGCAACCACTAGATTTTCTCATGCCACCCGAGGCACCCACTTAACCCCTCATGTCCCTCTACATGCTAATATGGTTAAGTGTTTCTTAATTAATTAATTAAGAACGTAACCTTTGTAAAGACCTCTCACATTAGACTGTCTTTTATGACCGCTGGTTAAGCCGGTTGGGTCCGGGCAGCCTTATGTCATAACAGAGTCTAACCTCGTGTCTTTACATTAATTACGTATTTAGTTTGTGCCTAAGACCTCTCACATTGGGCTAACATTTGTAGCAACTGGTTAAGCCGGTTGGGTCCGGGCAGTTTTACGCTACAACTGAGTCCAACCTCGTGTCTTAGTCAATTAATTACACCTAATTAATCACCCTCATAATTTTATATTAATTATCCCTAATTAATCAAGTTTTCTTAACATGGGTAGACCTAACTTAATAGGTAAATTCCCATGGGGTAGACCTAACTCAATAGGTAAATTCCCAACACATAGTATGGGTACACCTAACCAAATAGGCAAATTCCCATACTATGTTTATTTATTTTGTGTTATGCATAATTATATTAATTTCACACAATCTTATTAACTTATGCATTTAATTACCCCATCGTTCCCACGTAATTTCGTTCATGATATAACACATATAAAAGGTGTCAACTTGCATATGAATGAACATGTTTCAAAGGTGCCATCTTGCATATTAACAAACACATAACTTGCATATGAACTTGCATAACATGTCACATAACTTGCATATAATATGTCACATAACTTACATATTCATTTTGCATAACAAACTTGCATATTAGCTTATAGACTTGCATAATGTGTCATCATGAACTTGCATATTAATAAACATGTAACTTGCATATTTACATACATGTAACTCGCATATTAACAAACATGTAACTTGCATATAAAGAAACATGTAACTTGCATATTTACATACATGTAACTTGCATATTAACAAACATGTAACTTGCATATTAACAAACATGTAACTTGCATATTTACATACATGTAACTTGCATATTAACAAACATGTAACTTGCATATTTACATACATGTAACTTGCATAGCATATTACCATGAACTTGCATAACATGCATATGATTACATAGCCCACAACTTGCATATTTAGCATCATGCAAACATAACATACATCATATTAAACTTGCATAAGCTTACATACTCAACATGCATAAACATAAGATTAATGCTAACATCATATCATATGATTCAAAGCTCATTAACCCACATACAAAACCATAAATCTCATCACATCTCATCTAATTAGTTTACCAAAAGATCATCAAAGTGATAGAAACTCACAACTAGCAACTTTGAACACCAAATGAAGAAGATTAAGATGCTAAGAAGGGATTAGAAGTTGATTAGAGAGTGATTAGTATGCAACCCTCTTCATAAAATTAGTGGAGGCCATGAGAGCTAGCATTTTGCCATAGTTTAGTCACTAGATTTAATTATGAATGAATTAGGGTAGGTTAGGGTCTTATTTATAGATTAGGCAAGTGTTTTAGGCCATAGGATTAACCCTAGATTCAATCCAAGCCATCAAAGCATGTCTTGGGGAAGAAGTCAAGTGTAGGAACCATCTAGGGCCTTTAGATTAAAGATGGACCATGAGAACCATTCAAATGCAAAATCTGCACTTGAGCGAATCGGCCCACGGGTTGACAGCCAAACACCCTGGATTAACCCCTAGTCGACCCAGCGGGCTCGGGTCGACTTCAAAAATCGGCCGGTTCGGTTGTTCCCCTCTCCCAATTCGCTGTTTTGAGCATTTTTGCATATTTATTTATTAAATTTTCAATTATATATATATATATATATATCAATATATATATATATATATATATATCTACACAACCCATTTCACTTAATTAAGTATACTTTAATTTGGGAATTTTCGTGAAACTTCGCGAGGCCATATCTTGGTCATACGGACTCCGATTTTCGAAAACTCGGACTCTATTTCGCGTATTTTTCCGAGACGAACACAATGGCATAGCCCGTTTCCCTTGATTCCCATTTTAGAATTAAATTCTGCCTCGATTTATGTTATTACAGGTTATTGAAAATACGGGTTGTTACAACACACACACAGTAATCTTGAAAAGAAATAATTTCATACTCTAGAAAATATTATTTTAATTTCAAAATTTTATTTGCCTCAGTTTTCTGGTGTGTTTCTCATCATTTTTCATGACTTGATCGGACTCATCTGTGTCTCGACAGACAGTTTGTATATGTACAGGGACAGGAAATTTTCTAAATGGCTGCATATACACGTGTATATATATATATATATATACACGTGTGCACTGCCATGCCAATTCAGTGTGCAACTGAGGAGTAGCCACGTGGACCATCTCGACTCAGTGCACCATGGTCAAGCATGAAGACAGTGTACAAATTCAATCATGGTCGAGCAACGGGCAAAGCAAAAATGAATAGTGGCATGGCACAAATATAAGGCAGCATGTAAATGATCAACATGGAATAACTTTCAAAGTAAACAGCACCATGGTGATTGTAAACTCAAGTTTGAAATTATACAGGTCAGCATGTATATGCAAACTAGTGTGCAAGTGGACAGTTCATAACAAATGACGCTGATCAATCACAAGCATGCAAAATGGTTCGTATACATATTCCAGAAAATCAAGAAAACAATTTTTTTTTTGTGCATGAGCAACAACATACAAGGATCATTAAAGCTTGGTCAGCAAATGAAATTTGCATGGCAGATCAACTCATTTTAGCATGATTCAGGAAAATGCAAACAAATCAACACAGTGTGGTATTGGTGCATATCGAAGCAGCAGCATAGAATGAAGAAAATACATGATTCATAAATGCTAAATATGGTCATGATAGCATGAAGGCAGAAATATACAAATACATGCTCACAAATGCAAGTGGATAAGCAAAAAGAAAACAATTACAACATGTACATAAGTGTGCACAAGTCAAGGTAAAGTATATCATTTCAAGTCAGTATGGATCTAGTGCCAAAACAGTGTGCATTTCAGTTGTAATGGACAGCCTTTTCATGCAATGTGGTCGAGCCACTTTAATATGGCAAAACTAGGGTGCAAAACAAAACTGCATAATACACAAGTGTGGAAACTCAAATGCACGGTTCAAATACAGCATGGTGTGACACAGAGCAATATGAGGAAGCAATTGCATGATGTAGTCATATTTGGTAAATTATTTCCAGATTTATACAAATCAGTGAACAACTTTGGCAAGAAGTTAAATCTGCAAAGAGAACTGCAAAATGTTTTTATAGCAAGATAATTTTTTTTAAATGAAGGTTCAATGAATCAATCAAGGAAAACTCATTCAAATCACTTCCAGAAATGCAAATCTACTCTGTGTGATGTTTCGAAAACTTTTTGAACAAAATTGGCAATGTATTCATCTTAATATATTCGGCATTAAATCATGGCAACAAGAGGATCAATCGAGAATAGGGAAACAAATCATGGAACGAATATACAGTTTCAAAGGGAAGAAAACCATTTATGTTTCCAATTTTCAAATGCAAAATTTCTGGCAAGAAATCGGTTTTCAAATCATCCAGATATCACGCTAGGATCTAAATAGGTGTAATTCACTTTCAGGAAATAATTCAATCACACAGCAATACAATCAATGTAGAGAAATCAAATGAGGAAATCACGCATCTTTGCAAAAGAGGAAACCGCAAATCAGGCAAGTCAATATTAGCGAAATCAGAGTGTTAAGGGTTTTATTTTTACCATATAAATCACACCTCTTACATCACAGGCAATCATCGAAAATCAACCCAAAAATTCAGAGCAAAAATCGAATCAAATTCAGAGAACTTACAAAAGATTTTTGATCGCAATTCAAGACAGTCATTCGATCGAGAGCATCATCAACGTCTTCAAGATTAAGAGATCAATCTCTAGAATAACATCAACAATCGATCGATTTGGACGAAGCAAGAGAAACCCTAGGGAGCTGCCTTTCTTTTTCCAGATACAAGAGGGAGAGCAAAGAGAATGGGTGCAAATAATTGAAATGGGCCGGCCGTGTTTTTTATTTCATGTGAAAAGGGGATGACCCTTTTAATTTAACTCCAAGGGCTTTTCTATTTTAATTTCTCTTGTTTATTTTATTGTACTTGTTTTAAAAATTGTCGAACAATTCTAGAGTCTGTAAAATTCTAGGAGAATCAGTCAGGGTGTTGACTGACAGTTTTCTAGAGTCTGTAAAAACTAGGTAACGTCTTACGGGTTAGTAATATGGGAAAATCTGGTCGAGGGTATATCAGCCAGTCTAGGGTTTTGAGCGTAGTGTTAGGACAAGAGCAGGCGCTGCGAGTTTACATGGTCTTATATGCGGGATCTGTATATAACACATAGTAGAAACCTTAGGAATGCAGCAGTAGGCATGTTTTTGCCGAAGCTGGGTATCTCTGTGTGTTATTTCTTTTCTGCTTTTTATTTCTACTGCAGCCTGTGATCTGTTTATTATTATATATCTCGTTAGATTTTTAATTCAGTTAAAAACTGTGATAAACCCTATTCAACCCCCCCCCCCTCTAGGGTTAATCTAGATCCAACAAACAACAATTATAATGCTACTGTTATAATAAATGTTTTGTAAAGTTATACAGCGATTATAATGCTATTGTTATAGTAAATGTTTTTGTAAATTCTAAACAACAATTTTAACGCTGCAATTATAATACGATCTTAACGCTATTGTTAAAATAAATGTTCCATAATTCTAGACAGCGATTTCAACGTTGTTGTTAAAAAGCAATGTTTTACAAACTAAATATTTCGAAACAGCGATCATAACGCTACCGTTATAATCAGTATTTTTCTGTAAATGAAGTGTGCTCTTAGACCGAATCCGAGAGTCATGTAAGGGATGTTTTGGTTAAAGTTGTGAGCTTTGACTATTTCGAAGTCAAGAATGTCGTTCAGTTAAGGTCTGAGAGGCAATTATACCCCAACTTGACTGATGTCATGATTGACGGAGAAATGGTTAAGGTTCGGTGGCAAGGATTGGTTAGTGATACCATTAGTTAACGAATGATTTATGTTTTGAGTTATAATAACGATGTTATATAACATCGCGTTCATTTAAAGGATTTTGAAATATTTTCCCAAATAGAAAATGAAATGAATTGGTCAAGGAGGAATTAAGGAATGGAATAAAGAAAATATTTTCCGATATTAAAAAGGTATATTTTCTGAAAATAGAAATAAGGATTCGTTAATATAGATGTTTTCTAACTGAAATAAGAAATATTTTCTCGAATAAAGTAAATAGGAATTTGAAATAATAATATAATAAGGAATTCAATTAAAAAGGGGCCCAGTGTTGTTTGATGTTTACTCGGTAGGATTTTCAATTGGAAATACGACCGTTGATTGTATGGATGTTTTTCTTTGATAGTTAAATCACAAACTACCAAAGTTTTGATTCATTTTATACATCCGTTATCAATATGGAGAGACCGGGATCAGATTTAATATCTGAAAGCCACTATGTATTGGTATAAGCAACTTATACTGAAATGAATGAAGGCGGAGTTATGCAAGTGCTATCCTGTTTACCTGATAGTGCCTTCAGTTCGTCCAGTCCTAGGACAATGTGAATGGACGAATGTCTGACAAAATATATCTAACGGATCACGTAAGTTGATCTCTTCAAATGTACTTACGTTTGGTGGCGGAGAAACTTGTTCCTCTTAGCTTTATACCCGTGATATTTTGGAGAAATCAATTTGTGATTTGGCAGGTATGACAATGTGGAATTCAAAGTGAATGGTAGCCAGATGTTCTGGAGGATAATTCAAACCTCAAGCCTCACAACCGGGAGTTGACAAAAATCGGGCAGGCAGCATGGCTATGTGGGTCGCTCCTATTAGGATGTATAATCACCTATCTAGAGAAATTCCATTTGTTCTTTAATCTATCGATGTTGTCCCTTTCAGGAAACAGTTGCTGATCCCAACCGTTGGTGATATACATTCGATACACTCAAGCGAAATGAGTGGTCGGTCAGGTGAGGGCCGTGTTGCAAGACGTTCTTGTTGAACCCAGTGTATTTTCCTCTAGAGATACACTATCGGCAGGTGGTCCCATACCTTGTCATTTTGGAAATCCAATCTCCAATAAGCGCCCTGCTGTTTTTTTTGGATTTTATATTATATATGGAGCATGAGATGCAAGCTTTCCGCTAGATTCTATTTATTGGATGTAGACATTATTATAATATCACTGGATTTGATATCAAAAATATTTTGGTTATCGTAAGGTAAAAACCATCCGTGTTTATGTGTGGATGGGTCTTACGATTATCATTTCTTTCGAAAGGATTTTTGAAAGTTAAACAAATGGTTGGAGTTTACTCACACCAGTCCCATGACTGACCCAGAATTTTATTTTGTTTTGTTTTCCCTAAACTCTTGGGTGCCCAAATTTGTATGGGCAGTCAAGTAGTCGGGATTTTACAGATTCACTTGGGGGAGCTCGAAGCAGGAGGCTTTACCAGTTAGCTATAGACTACTATATTTTCCGCTTTGTACTATGTTATATCTGGAAATAGGAGTTTATAACTGTTCCAGAAATAGCTGTTGTGCTCTGATGATGGTATGTATACACAAATACTGATTTGTGTTTCAAAGTTTATGTTATCTAATATATTTTATTCGTTCCGCTGTGAGTTTATAATCTTCGTTTTCTTCTATTCTAATATTTCTTTCTTTCTATTTCTCATCCTCTAACTTCTTTCTAATAATGATTCGTATTTCTGTGCAATTTGGGTTGGACGTGTGGTGTAATTAGTCAACTCAAAGGGTACGGATTTGCGGGTCGTTTCATTTGGTATCGGAGTTGAAGGTTGAGTGATAACCTTGGCTCTGTGGTGTGACTCAATAGAGATGGGGTTAGTAACACCCTTGACTGAATTTGAGTGTATATATATATATATGAGCGCGTATTTGTAGATTTGATATGAAATTGTTTTATATTGTGTTGCCTAGTTTGTTGAGTGGTTTATGAATTCTGGTCGACACAGGATGTACAACTGTATCGATAGGTGTTTCTAAACTCTCGAACATTACAATTCGACGCAGTATTGGTTTAAAATGGGTAATTGAAATAATTTTGCCTAAAATTATTTTGATATATAAGAGAATAATTTCTGAAATTATTATTATTATATATTGATGTGTTGATTGTTATTACAATCAATTGGAATTATAAAATATCGGAGTGGTTGTATATATAACCAAATTGAATTTGTATATGAATGAGATATACAAATAAGCTATATTGGAATTGGATTCAAACCAAAATTTGTGGACTTAAATCCCGGGTGTTTATAAAATATTTTCTGAAGTATTTTAAAGGTAATATAGCATTATTAGAAGGTATTTTTGAATGAGAATGGCTTTTAATGAGTTTTGAAAGTGATTAAGCACTGAAATCACTTTAATGGCAAGAAAATAATTCTGATAATGGATCGCGACATTATCGGTATTCATTTTCAAGTTTCTGAGTGATGGATTTCTACCATAGTAATTTGGGAATGAAAAATATGTTTGAAAAGGAAATGATGATTTGAAATTAAAATGTTTTGAATTGATTTGATTATAAATATATGTGATTTCAAACTAATTTGAAATAAAATCCGGGAATTTGAATCCTGAAATTAAAGTTTAACTTGTATAAGTTGAATAGATTGAAATGATAAAACATATGAAATGAATTGAAATTTAACTTAAGTTCAATATAAGTAGACTGTATTAGAGACAACCCAGAAAGAAATCAAACAAATTGAATATATATTGGATGATGTTGTTTGGAATTAAACTGGATGGAATCCTTCAGCAGAATAAAAGGGTTGACTTTTGAAATAGATTTCAGTTTAGACTAGTGAATGGAAGTGAACTAATCAGGAGTTGATTAGAGAGTAAAAACAACTGGAAGTTGGATTTATTTGAAACCAACTGGGATTGGATTGAGTAGATATTGAATGGAAGCAAATGCAAGAGATAGAATTATGCCCGACAAAAAGGTACATATTTACAATATTACTTGGGTTTGATGGTTTTATGAGCCTATGGGGCAAGCCACTTGGCTTTTTGATTTTCTTTTGGATTGGAGAAGGCCTAAAAAGGAGAGTTGTGGTTGTACCGATTGAGCTATGCAGTGGAGATGCTGCCGAAATTTTTCAAAATTTAAAGTGTTAGAAAATTTTCAAAAATTTTGAAATTTTTCGTTAGTAAGAATAAATAAATATTTTAATTGAAATAAAACGGCCCAGTTAAACTGAAGTTAAGAAGTGACAAAAAGGATTTTTGGACCTAGTTAATAGGGTATGTAGCATCTTTTCCTACCTTAGCAATTTCGAGGACGAAATTATTTTAAGGGGGAAGGAATATAACGACCTGGATTTTAAGCCGTTGAATTCTAAATATTAAATTTGTTTTAAATATTTTATATGAATTATATATAGTAATTTATAAGGAATTAATTTAATAAAACGATATTTAAACGTATAATTTATAATATAGTTTAAAACGAGTTCAAAATGGCGCGGTAGTTTGAAAATTCGATTTCAAATTTCAAATGAATGTACAGGATTCAAAATAAGTTGGATTTCTTTGAAACAAGAAATGTTCGGTTCTGTTTAACTGTATCTTTCTAATGGAAGTGAAAAATCGAGATTTCGTTTTATATATTGTGAATTATGTCCAAATCAAATTTTCAGAAAGTCGCTGTAGAATCGCCTATATGTCATAATGGTTATTTAAATATATTTAAATATCGGTCTTGAATTTGGACAAGATTCTTTTGAGACGTAGTGATAATTTTATTTTTAGAATTTTACCGTAATTTTTAATTAATTATATGCGCAACTTTTTATTTGGAGTGTTTTGCACCCTATATCAATATTGTGGTGTTTCATAATATAAGTTAAACTACGGATATTATTATATTTTTAAAATCGTAGCACACTGCTCAACAAAATGGTATTTTTATTTTTGTCTGTAGCGGCTCATATGCAAACAAGTTATATAGCAGCATATCGTTAGATTTCTTTAAACATACGTCTTATAAGGAATGTTACTCACCTAGAGTCATCACATAAAATAAATAAATGAATAGTATATATAAACCAACATTGTGGCCCAGAGAAGTAAATACTAACGTATTTAATATAGGAACTCACAGACGCCATACTCTTTGCTCTGAGAAGTGCACATGCATTACTCAAACCCAGACAGAAAATTTAATGCTCTCACATGCCTAAGCCGACCTCATGTACCACTGTGCAGACCCTATATGTACCAACCCTTGCGTGCCAAGGTATTGCATACCGTGCTCTTCACGCTTCTTTCTCTTTAAATACGGGGTCCCCAATTCTTTCGTCTGCAGACAATAAAACAAGCCATCCTCTTCTTTTTTTACTTCAACGAATCCTTGCCCTAAAAATTTAATCGGCCTCTTCAAAAATCCAACAAACAATTCGAAATTTTTACAACAGATCACCGAATCCGTATCATTGGATTCACAAAGAAATAAGCATCAATCCCGTACTGTTTACATATAACTCGAAATATCTTTTTCTTTGAGTGATCTAAAGCGCCTTGAGCTTTGAGTACCGATGACTAGGCAAAGACTGGGCAGAGCAAAGGTCAGTAAGGCGTTAAAATGACGTGAAGTTTTGGGGGTTCACTGACCGACGAGGAGGAGTTAAGGAACCGAAGTTGAGGGCTTTGCGAGGTGCTGAAATACAACGCTCACGATCTGGTTGTTCTTGGTGAGGGATATTTTACATGGAGTTACGGGTTTTGTAGAGAGTTTGAACAACAGGGTAACGTATTGAGTAAATAACAGGGTATGGGATGGGTGTCTGGTAAATGGAGCTGGTAGTAGGGATGGAAGTTGTCACGCTGAGTTTGTTTTTAGTCAATGAACGTAAAGGTGAAATCAATGGAGAAAGAGAGAGGGCTGGATACGTTGAATTATGGTGCCAGGCGTGGCTCCAGTGTATTGTTTTGGCAACGATAATGATTTAAAAAGTGAAGAATTTGAAGAGGATAGGTGGTCTTTGGTCTGGTAGCAAATGTCTGGAGCGAAAGAAAAAAAACAAAGGAAGGATTAAAACCAGGATTAAGAGAGTAATGGGGTGCTTAAGGGATAATGGCGTGGTTTATGGAATTAAGAAGTGGGTTGAAAGTTGAAGTAGTTGTTCTGACGAGATTAGCAGGGTGTTGGATGGCGTGAAATTTCATTTTGGGAGGAAGGAAAATGAGTAAGTAATTAAGAAGGTTAAACATTGCTTAGGATTGATTTGTTTAATTATATTAAATAAGTATATTAACCGTAACTTGGTCGTATTGAATAGTTGGCTGAGTGAGTTGTTTTCATGAACCATGGTGGTGGAGCTGAAGTACCAGAAACGGACGTGAGTTATAAAAGAAGAGTTGGAGTAGTATATATACCAAAAAAGAAGAAGAAGGTTATGCCACAGATTAATTCAAATACTTTATTAAGGAGGGTTAACGGTGTTTAAGGGAACCTAATGATGTTGAGGCAATGGCAAGATAAAGTAAAGGTATCGAAGATTGATGATAATCAGGATGGTCATATATTACATGGAAGAGAACGAAGTTAAAATACTTAATCACAACTTATAACGAATAATAATGGTAAATTATAAGTTTTGTGACATAGTATTAATTAATTCTAGTTTAAAACAAAATTTTAAATCACCATAACTATGGTATATGTCGACAGAATTGAACCAGACCAATCATGTTGAAATCACCTGGAGGAAATCTACATTGTAGAACTGACATTGTAATAACCCGGAAATTCTGAACCAGTTTAAAAATTTTATTTTGGCAATTTTAGCGAATTTTGAATATTTAAAATGAATTATTTTAAATAATATCGACGAGGAAATTTATTTTGAATAGAATTCGACGTATATATTATAAATATTTATATATAATTATAAATAGAATTGAAAATGGCGCGGTAGTTCGATAATTCGATTTCAAACTTCAATTGAATGTACCGGGTGCAAAACAATCCGGATTTTAGTGAAACCAAAAACATTAGGATCTAATTGATGATATCTTTTCAGCGAATCTGAAAAATCGAAATTTCATAACGGGAATCAATAGATATGTCCAATTGAAAATTCTGAATAGTCGCTATGGAATTCAGGCCCTTAAAAATAGACATTTTGCAAACGACCTCGGAATTCGACGAAACCAATTTTGTTGGGTCCGTGATGTAAAGTTATTGCTAGATTCCAAATTTCATAATTTTTCGATTCAATGTGTGACCGTGGCAAAGGAAAACGCGTTTGACCAGTTTCAGTTGATTTTAATCGACAGGAAAATGGCCATTTTTCCAACAGTCTCGGAATTTGACGAAACTAGTTTTGTTAGGACCGTATCGTCAATACGAAGCTAGAAAATATTTTTCTGGAATTTTTCAAGTTAGTATGTGACCCCGGTAAATTGAAATGCGCGTTCAAATTCAATATATAGAGTTATATGTTGATTTTAACGGAAATTGATCGAAACAATCGAACCAGCTTGCGATACATATCCCATTGTGTTCGGAATGGGGGTAAAACGCTATGGACGACAGGCGGTGGGCCTTGTTTCGAGGTCGATAGAAAAAGTTACATTATGTGAATAAAAATTAAAAATAAATAATAATAAATAGGGGGTCAACCCTTCTCCCCCTTTAACCCGCTCTGGCCCCCCTTTCCCTTCATTTTCGATTCATCAGCTAAAATAAAAAAAATAAAAAAGGAGGAAAAGAGGCGGAGGAGCCGCCGCTCCTCCGATGGTGCAGCCGCCGCCTTAAAGGAGGGCGCCAACCTCCTCTCGAACCCCCCCTCCCCCAATCTGCACCGTAGTACCTGCCATCACCAGAGGAGCTCGAGCTACCCCCTCCGGCCACGTAGGCCGCGACCCTCCCCACCTCGACCTCCCACCTGACTGCGATGCCTCAGGAGACCCGCGCCACCCCACTGCTCCGGCGAGGCTCTCTCCAGTTCGATTTTCCCACTCCCCCGGCTGTTGTAAGTTTTCTGATTTGTTAATTATTTAATTTATTTCAGTTTTTATTATATATAATCTTCAAATAAAATCCGATTTAATATATATAATGCTTTGATTCCTATTCGTATAAAGCTTTCTTTTTAAGTAGCAAAAGGTTTTATTTTTAAATAAGACAACGGTAAAAATATGATTTTTACATGTGAAATTAGCAAACAAAGATCAAATTTTTAAGAATAGACAAGATTGAATTTTTATTAAAATAGAAAGGTTTTAAAAGTTAAAAATATAATCTTTGTTTTAAAAGAAACGGTATAAAAATATAATCTCTATATATAAAGTAGCGGCATAAAAATGTGATTTTTATTGTATAAAGAAGTAATAAAATATGATTTTTATATTTTTAAAGTATTGAAAATATAAACTTTACTATATAGAGGATGTAAAAACATGATTTTTGTTTATGAAGAGAATTAAAAATATAATTTTTACATGATAGGAATATTAGCAATGAAATCTTTATTTTTATAAAGGCGAAGACTATATTTTTATAAAGGCGAAATCTTTATTTTTATAAAGGCGAAGACTATATTTTTATAAAGGCGAAATCTTTTTATATAGCAGCGAAGTAAAAATTTAATTTTTATATATTGAATAACAAAATAAAATTTTGATTTTTATATATTGATTAACAAGATAAAAATTTGATTTTTATATATTGAATAGCATAGTAAAAATTTGATTTTTATATATTGAAAAACAAGATAAAAATTCGATTTTTATATATTGAATAGCGAAGTAAAAATTCGATTTTTACATATGTAGTGGCTACAGCAACGAAGATGACAAAAATGCGATAACGATGAAGATTTTTATCAAAGAAGAGTCAAGATGATTGGATAGCTATCGGTGAGAATTTCCCACCTTTCAATTTCTTTTTATAGTCATATATATATACTAGGATGCAGACGGTGTTTAGTAGCACCCGACATAATCGTCCACAGACCATGGACTTGTTTGTTTGGTTGCATAGATTAGTTGAATTGTTTGGTGAAATTAAATTGATTTGACTGATGTGTGAATGGCGTGGGCCTTCACTAGACCGGGGATAAGGCTAGGCCTCGTCCCGTTTCTAGTATCGTGCCGTTATGCCGCCGAAATTTTCTAAAATAAGTTAGAAAAATAAAAATAGCATTTTATTGAATAAATGAAATGAATAGAAATTCATATGTTAAAATAAAATGTTTTATCGTTAAAAATATAATTTTTAACGTGAATATGAATATAGCGAAAGTGAATAAAATAAATATTCATTTACAAACTGGACGGTTTGTTTATGTACACTGATTTGACTGACATTGATTGGGACGATAAATTTTACACATCGCCCAACTGCACAAATAAAATCTGTGTTTGATTGTTTGAAACCCCACACGGGTGTTGGGATGAAATTTGAAGTTCACTCATCTTGATTGATTAAATATGTCGATCGATTGATTGACAGGCTGTTATAAGCGTTAGATATCTATATTTGATGCTTATACAGTGTAGTGCACTTTGGTTGATGGTTGATTATTTTTCAATACTATCTTATACGTGTGATGTATGAAAATCCATATAATTAACCTTATATGGTAATTGATTGGGCCTCATTCCAATCGGGAAAATAAAGAATAATATGAAATAAAGGTTCATGTGTTGACTATACTCATCCGTTGAGATTAGTCATGTGTTGAACGAAATATTTTAATAATAAAATTTACTTCTTTATCATTATAAAATAAAGGTTCATGTGTTGACTGTACTCATTCGTTGAGATTAGTCATGTGTTGAACGAAATATTTTAATAATAAAATTTACTTCTTTATCATTATAAAGTAAAGGTTCATGTGTTGACTGTACTCATCCGTTGAGATTAGTCATGTATTGAACGAAATATTTTAATAATAAAATTTACTTCTTTATCATTATAAAGTAAAGGTTCATGTGTTGACTGTACTCATCCGTTGAGATTAGTCATGTGTTGAACGAAATATTTTAACAATAAAATCTACATCTTTATCATATATAAAATTAGAAACTGACTGGAATATAGATAAGATGAGTGGTCTCCTGGATATTAATCTGATGTTGGTTTCGGCCTTCGGGGTTAATATTCAGGGAATCGTTCTCTTACTAATTTACGGTTGGAGTCTGATTTAATATCAAACGATAGATACCTTAATTTTCATAAAATATATTAAATAACAAAATAGTCACATGTGGACGGTACTCATTCGTTGAGATTAGTCGTGTGTTGACAAAGAGATAGAGTCGAGTATTGAAATAGAAATATTTTGAAATAGAAATATTTGAGATAGAAATATTTGAAATAGAATATTTGAAAATAGAACTATATGAAGCCATGTTGATTAGATTGACGCCATTTTGACGTGAACGATATTTATATCGATTTTATTCATTTTAAAATGATATTGAAAAGTGATTTCGAAATCGAATATTTTGAAATGAAATTTGAATCAAATTGAATAGAAAACGAATTCGAATTGAATGTATAAGAAATTGAATTCGAATTGAATATAAAACGAATTTGATTTCAATCGAATATATAATGAATTTGATTCAAATAGAAAACGGAAATGAATTGAATATAAAACGATTTCGAAATGAATTGAATATATAACGAATTTGATTCGAATAAAAAACCAATTTGAATTGAATCGAATAGAAAACCAATTTGAATTGAATCGAATAGAAAACCAATTTGAATTGAATCGAATAGAAAACCAATTTGAATCGAATCGAATAGAAAACGACTTTGGAATTGAATTGAATTGAAAACGAATTCAAATTGAATTGAAATGAATTCAAATTGAATTGAAATTTGAATTGAATAGAAATGAATTTTAAAACGAATTTATAAAGAAGAATTCAATTTTGATTTGAATTGAAATGGAAGTTGAAATTGCTTTTGAAACAAATTTAAAACTATTTATATAATTTGTTTTAAATAGAAATCGACGAAATATATATTATATATATAATGGCCTGAATAGAACGCGCCGCGCCGCGGCAGTTCGTGAATTTTGACCATTTATTTCAAACGGACATTACGGGAGATCCGACCGTCGGATTCTCCAAAAACCGGAACCGTTGGGTTCGTATCGAAAAGAGCTTTCTAACGAATATTAGAAATTTGAAATCTAATGGTTGTATTTGGAGTTACGTCCAAATCAAATTTGAAAAAGGTCGCTGTAAGTGCAGTTCGATGGCCGTTGATGGAAATCGACTGTACGGGCCTTGATAAAATTATTAAAAATAGTGATAATTTGTGTAAAATCATAAGAAAAGATTTGGGAAAAATTGGGATGAAAAACTCCATATTTGAAAAGATAAAAATAGATTTTTATCGAAATGAACTAGTTTGAACTCAATTTAAAACCCGGGTTTTTATTTTTAAATAAATAAATTAGATTTAAAAAGGGGTTTTAAATAATCGGGATTTCTAATATATTTGATTGGATTTGAAATGGGTTTATCGTGAACGGTGTTTTAAATAACACTAGTTCTTTAACCCGATAATAAATAGAATGTGATTTGGGTTTGTCGTGAACTGTGTTTTAAATAACACCTAGTTCTTTAACCCAGTAAAAGGAGTTTTAACGAATCTGCAATTAGATTGAAATGTAAATCTATAATCTAAATTATCAAATTTAGAAATGAGCGAGAATGGAGTATCACCAGTTTTGCTCCAGAACGATAGTCAAATCTTTAATTAGATTTGAACGTGAAATGGTAATTAATTTTACCGATAACACCGTAGTGTTAGATATGGAGTATTACCAGTTTTGCTTTATATGGGATGAATAGGTTGGGATTGGGAAATAAAAAAATAATTACTTCGGTGTGGTTCGCTAATCTCGACTAGTTTGGAAAACCATAATTTGGTTTGAAACGACATCCAAAGGAATATTAAAGGATAAATTTTAAAGAATTTATCTTGGATAAAATTAATGGGAACTTTTCCCAAAAGATGTGGATATTTAAATAAAAGAATATTCGGAATTGGAATGAGGCGTATGTTGTGTTTGTGTAACATTTGTTTTTAATATACGCGGGTTGTTCGGAAAGGCCGGGTTTATACCCATTCTGAATAACCGATTCGACGATATGTCGAAGATGAAGACGGTGGTCGAAGACCGGAAGTCTTCACATCGTTTGGGTAATTACTGACGATCCTGATTGGGCTGTACACCCAAGAGGATGGAAATAGTTGATGGTCGTCCAGACGTACTTGGAGATGGATGGATATGCGAGGAAAGTGCCTCCGGTTTCGTTCAGACCCAGAACGGACTTGTAAATGGATTGTATGTCTGACATTGGATTTTATTCTGTGTTGATTGATTTCTATTAAATATACATCTGTTTGGCGGTGGAGAATTTATTCTTTTGCTTAACGCCCTTCTCTGAGACGTACAAGCTCAGAGGTTGTATATCGATGGACATCAATCGCATGGCATGAATTGCCTGTGTGGCATGCTAAGATGCAATGATCAAGGCTTATGTTGAAAAGCAAAGTCTTGTGGTTGATGATCAAAGCACAGCCTACATGGCAAAGCTTTGTGTATAACGTGAATTCGCGAGCCTCACACCTCGGAATGAGTTAAAAACGGGATACGGACTGCAGGGAGAGCACGGCGTTTCTTTCTAGCTTTGGTGGTGTCAGTGACTTACCAGCCCTGACATTTATATACTTTTCACCTTTGTGGTTTTTGGAATGCGAGGCGCCTCGATTATAGGTCTGTAAGGACCGGGAAACGTGTGTTCAGGAATTTCCAATCCTCTAACGTAAGTGAGGACCGGCCCTGAAGCATCCAAGGGTTGCCCAGAGTGCGTAACCCTGGGACATTTGCTAGAGTGTCTCGAACGCGGAGAGGAGCTTGCCCCTTGCCTCGACTCATGACGGAAATCCAATTTCCAATATGTGATATTGCGGTTTTAATTGTAGAACTAGTATGGCGACATGATATATGGTACCCATGTCGTCTATGATTTATATTTATGATTGAAATTGTTTTGACACTATACACGTATTATAGTATCAAATGATTTGTTTTAAACGTACCAAGCATGTTTGGCTATTATAAGGGAAAACCCTATCCTCCGGCTTGCGTTGCATTGTGTGATGGGACATGGGTCTTATAATAGCTTCATTTTTCGAAAAAGCATTGCGTTGTTTATCCTATGCACCGATATTCTTGGGAGGAAACCCATTCCGTGTTATACGGCGTGGTCCCTTGAATTACTCTCTTTTAAAATCAATATTAATAACTGTTTTAGTTCTCACACCAGTCACATGACTGACCTGGAGTTTATTGTTTTAACCTAAACTCTGGGTGCCCTTATTTTCCACACGGGCAGCTAGTAGTTTTGGTTTTGCAGATTTATATTCACAGGATCCTGGTTTATAGCTGGAATGATATCCGGAAAGCTCTGTATCCGTATATCACCTTCAGTTGTGCTTTGTATTATTTTCCGCTGCTATGTAATTTATTGTAATCTCTGATATTTGTCGAATGTAATTTATTCATTTATACTCTGTATATTCTTGTATCTGATGGAATTGTTGTAATAACAATGAAATGTTCTTCCGTCTGCGTTCTATTTTGTCTTGTCCTCAAACGATCAGGGGTTTCGAATGGTCTAGATCGATTTCACGACTGATTCGGATCGAGCGAAATTCCAGGCCGTCACATTTGGTATCAGAGCTTTGGTTTACAGAGCTCGAGAACAAGACACATTAGAACCATACAAAAGAATTCATCAGATATTGGATTAGTAATATCCAATTAGAATGACTCGTTAGAGATAGGATCAGTAGTATCCTAGAACGAGTGTGAAGAGTATATTTTTCAAATGAAAACAATTTTGTTTTGAAATTTAAATTGTTTTAAACGTATTTGATTATTTATTTTGAAAATGGACAATCTAGTATATAAAGGTTTTGCATATACGCATCATGAACGTATATTCGAAGTTTTAATATATTAGATAGATATAGAATCACACTCTAGTCACACGGACCTGATTCTGATGATTGACGCGTCATCATTAGTAATTATTTTCGTGTTTCGAAGGTATGATATCTATATATTTCCATTAGACTGGTGTGAGAACCAAAACCAATATAGCTAGAATACATTGTTGTGAATTGGCATCAAAAACATGATTTTTTGTACATATATCAAAGTTATGAATTTGAAACACTAATCCACTAATTGATTGATGTTTGTGTTGTTTGTTTATTTGTTTGATAATTTTGAACGATTTAGCCTAATTGAACCAAATATTGAATGGTATTGAAAATTGGTCGCATTTGCTTGCATATACATATACTTACATTGAACAGGTCATAGCAAGGAGGCTAGAGCAGAGAATAAAATTTGTTTGCCCGACAAATAGGTACATGTTTACTACATAATTTACTGTTTTGTTTGGGTGATGATGATTTTATGAGCCTATTGGCTAGCCGCTTGGCTTTTTCTTTTTCTTTTTGAGATCAGAAGGCCTATATGGCAATTTCGGGATTTTCCCGTGGCTCCCGGTGCAGGGGAGGTAATGGCGAAATTTTTCGAAAATTTAGGGTGTTAGCCAAATTTTTGAAATTTTGAAAATTCTCAGAAACTGAAAAGTTGGAGAATGGAAGCCAGATCGAACGTAGAGTTGATTAATCAAACCACTTTCGACTTTGTTCCTTTTCGGGGACGAAAAGTTTTAAGTGGGGGAGATTGTAATAACCCGGAAATTCTGAACCAGTTTAAAAATTTTATTTTGGCAATTTTAGCGAATTTTGAATATTTAAAATGAATTATTTTAAATAATATCGACGGGGAAATTTATTTTGAATAGAATTCGACGTATATATTATATACGTCGTCGTTAGAATATAAATATTTATATATAATTATAAATAGAATTGAAAATGGCGCGGTAGTTCGATAATTCGATTTCAAACTTCAATTGAATGTACCGGGTGCAAAACAATCCGGATTTTAGTGAAACCAAAAACATTAGGATCTAATTGATGATATCTTTTCAGCGAATCTGAAAAATCGAAATTTCATAGCGGGAATCAATAGATATGTCCAATTGAAAATTCTGAATAGTCGCTATGGAATTCAGGCCCTTAAAAATAGACATTTTGCAAACGACCTCGGAATTCGACGAAACCACTTTTGTTGGGTCCGTGATGTAAAGTTATTGCTAGATTCCAAATTTCATAATTTTTCGATTCAATGTGTGACTGTGGCAAAGGAAAACGCGTTTGACCAGTTTCAGTTGATTTTAATCGACTGGAAAATGGCCATTTTTCCAACGATCTCGGAATTCGACGAAACTAGTTTTGTTAGGACCGTATCATCAATACGAAGCTAGAAAATATTTTTCTGGAATTTTTCAAGTTAGTATGTGACCCCGGTAAATTGAAAGGCGCGTTCAAATTCAATATATAGAGTTATATGTTGATTTTAACGGAAACTGATCGAAACAATCGAACCAGCTTGCGATACATATCCCATTGTGTTCGGAATGGGGGTAAAACGCTATGGACGACAGGCGGTGGGCCTTGTTTCGAGGTCGATAGAAAAAGTTACTTTATGTGAATAAAAATTAAAAATAAATAATAAAAAAAAAGGGGTCAACCCTTCTCCCCCTTTAACCCGCTCTGGCCCCCCTTTCCCTTCATTTTCGATTCATCAGCTAAAATAAAAAAATAAAAAATAAAGGAGGAAAAGAGGCGGAGGAGCCGCCGCTCCTCCGATGGTGCAGCCGCCGCCTTAAAGGAGGGCGCCAACCTCCTCTCGAACCCCCCTCCCCCAATCTGCACCGTAGCGCCTGCCATCACCAGAGGAGCTCGAGCTACCCCCTTCGGCCATCGTAGGTCGCGACCCTCCCCACCTCGACCTCCCACCTGACTGCGACGCCTCAGGAGACCCGCGCCACCCCACTGCTCCGGCGAGGCTCTCTCCAGTTCGATTTTCCCACTCCCCCGGCTGTTGTAAGTTTTCTGATTTGTTAATTATTTAATTTATTTCAGTTTTTATTATATATAATCTTCAAATAAAATCTGATTTAATATATATAATGCTTTGATTCCTATTCGTATAAAGCTTTCTTTTTAAGCAGCAAAAGGTTTTATTTTTAAATAAGACAACGGTAAAAATATGATTTTTACATGTGAAATTAGCAAACAAAGATCGAATTTTTAAGAATAGACAAGATTGAATTTTTATTAAAGTAGAAAGGTTTTAAATGTTAAAAATATAATCTTTGTTTTAAAAGAAACGGTATAAAAATATAATCTCTATATATAAAGTAGCGGCATAAAAATGTGATTTTTATTGTATAAAGAAGTAATAAAAATATGATTTTTATATTTTTAAAGTATTGAAAATATAAACTTTACTATATAGAGGATGTAAAAACATGATTTTTGTTTATGAAGAGAATTAAAAATTTAATTTTTACATGATAGGAATATTAGCAATGAAATCTTTATTTTTATAAAGGCGAAGACTATATTTTTATAAAGGTGAAATCTTTATTTTTATAAAGGCGAAGACTATATTTTTATAAAGGCGAAACCTTTTTATATACCAGTGAAGTAAAAATTTGATTTTTATATATTGAATAGCATAGTAAAAATTTGATTTTTATATATTGAATAACAAGATAAAAATTCGATTTTTATATATTGAATAGCGAAGTAAAAATTCGATTTTTACATATGTAGTGGCTACAGCAACGAAGATGACAAAAATGCGATAACGATGAAGATTTTTATCAAAGAAGAGTCAAGATGATTGGATAGCTATCGGTGAGAATTTCCCACCTTTCAATTTCTTTTTCTAGTCATATATATATACTAGGATGCAGACGGTGTTTAGTAGCACCCGACACAATCGTCCACAGACCATGGACTTGTTTGTTTGGTTGCATAGATAAGTTGAATTGTTTGGTGAAACTAAATTGATTTGATTGATGTGTGAATGGCGTGGGCCTTCACTAGACCGGGGATAAGGCTAGGCCTCGTCTCGTTTCTAGTATCGTGCCGTTATGCCGCCGAAATTTTCTAAAATAAGTTAGAAAAATAAAAATATCATTTTATTGAATAAATGAAATGAATAGAAATTCACATGTTAAAATAAAATGTTTTATCGTTAAAAATATAATTTTTAACGTGAATATGAAATAGTGAAAGTGAATAAAATAAATATTCATTTACAAACCGGACGGTTTGTTTATGTACACTGATTTGACTGACATTGATTGGGACGATAAATTTTACACATCGCCCAACTGCACAAATAAAATCTGTGTTTGATTGTTTGAAACACCACACGGGTGTTGGGATGAAATTTGAAGTTCACTCATCCTGATTGATTAAATATGTCGATCGATTGATTGACAGGCTGTTATAAGCGTTAGATATCTATATTTGATGCTTATACAGTGTAGTGCACTTTGGTTGATGGTTGATTATTTTTCAATACTATCTTATACGTGTGATGTATGAAAATCCATATAATTAACCTTATATGGTAATTGATTGGGCCTCATTCCAATCGGGAAAATAAAGAATAATATGAAATAAAGGTTCATGTGTTGACTGTACTCATCCGTTGAGATTAGTCATGTGTTGAACGAAATATTTTAATAATAAAATTTACTTATTTATCATTATAAAATAAAGGTTCATGTGTTGACTGTACTCATCCGTTGAGATTAGTCATGTGTTGAACGAAATATTTTAATAATAAAATTTACTTCTTTATCATTATAAAATAAAGGTTCATGTGTTGACTGTACTCATCCGTTGAGATTAGTCATGTGTTGAACGAAATATTTTAATAATAAAATTTACTTCTTTATCATTATAAAGTAAAGGTTCATGTGTTGACTGTACTCATCCGTTGAGATTAGTCATGTGTTGAACGAAATATTTTAATAATAAAATTTACTTCTTTATCATTATAAAGTAAAGGTTCATGTGTTGACTGTACTCATCCGTTGAGATTAGTCATGTGTTGAACGAAATATTTTAACAATAAAATCTACATCTTTATCATATATAAAATTAGAAACTGACTGGAATATAGATAAGATGAGTGGTCTCCTGGATATTAATTTGATGTTGGTTTCGGCCTTCGGGGTTAATATTCAGGGAATCGTTCTCTTACTAATTTACGGTTGGAGTCTGATTTAATATCAAACGATAGATACCTTAATTTTCATAAAATATATTAAATAACAAAATAGTCACACGTGGACGGTACTCATTTGTTGAGATTAGTCGTGTGTTGACAAAGAGATAGAGTCGAGTATTGAAATAGAAATATTTTGAAATAGAAATATTTGAGATAGAAATATTTGAAATAGAATATTTGAAAATAGAACTATATGAAGCCGTGTTGATTAGATTGACGTCATTTTGACGTGAACGATATTTATATCGATTTTATTCATTTTAAAATGATATTGAAAAGTGATTTCGAAATTGAATATTTTGAAATGAAATTTGAATCAAATTGAATAGAAAACGAATTCGAATTGTATGTATAAGAAATTGAATTCGAATTGTGTAACGACCCGCATTCTACACATCATAGGATCGTAGGATATTTATTTCTTTCACATGCGAAGTCGTATGGTCATGTAACTTTGGTAGACGACTATTGGGGTCATTTCCCATGTTCATGATTTTTCCCGATTTTTAAATGACCATTTTACCCCTAGTTGGCACTGTTTTGGCCATAACTTTTGATGGAAAGGAATTTTGACCTGAAACCACTTCCATTGGCTCCGGATGATGGTTTCTCTTTCCGTAGAGTGGTCACATTAGCCAAACGGACTTACCGTTTGGGAGATATGGCTGAAACAAGTTTCAGATGATGAAAAACAGCTTAATTGGGCTTAACCGGGTGATTAGCAGCTAGGCCCAAAGGGGAATTTCGGGTTTAGGGGTATATAGGGGCTGATTAGGGTTAGAAAACATTTCTTTAGACATTTTCCAGCCGCCACTTTCATTCCTCTTGACCTAGCCATGGCCTCCATTCTCTAAATCTCTCTAAAACACCCAAAAATCACTTTCTAATTGAAGATTAGGCTTAGCAAACACCAAATCAAGGAGTATTAGCACAAGAACCGAGGTAGAGCTGCTGTGTAAGATTGGGAACAGCGCCAAATCAGAGAATATTTCAGTTTTGGTGTTTCATTTGTGGCCAAGGTGAGTGATTAGCTTGCTTTTACACTAATTACGGTTAATTAGGGGTAATTAGTGGAGATTAGCGAATTTATACGTAAATAAATTCTGGAAAAATTCCTAAAATTCTAGAATAATGTTTCAAGGCTCTGTTAGAAATTTGGGTTAATTTCGATGTGTTTTGCTAATTGTATGCTTAAACATGATTAAGAGGGATTAAGGGAAAATGAGGGGTTCTAGCTATGTTTGATCCATTTTAATCTATCAAATTGTTGTTATGGTGTTTGCAATTGATGTTATATGTTGCTATGATAGTTTGACATGAATTGTGATTGATTAGAATAGTTAGATTGGTCGAAGATGCCGTCGTATGGCGCAAAACAGTCGCTGGAAAAGTCAGTGTAGGAAAGTATCTAAACCGGATCGGATCGGATGGGAGGCCCGAACCGAACCGTTGTGAAGCCGTCCCTACGAACCGTATGTTGTGATGGAGACCGATCCGGACCACTTGGAAGCTTGCGAATTGATGGCCATGGAGGATCACAAGTTGGAGCACACTATCCGAACCGACCCGCTCACACCACCCGACCCGATCCGCCTCTCGTGAGCATGGACTACTCCGACCCGAACCGATGGGTGATGATTGGACTCGAAGGCCGACCCGATCCGCCAGGAGTGACCACGACCGATCCGAACCGCCACGAGATGAAGGCCACGAACCGAACCGGAAGCTGAAGGTTGACCGAGCCGAACTGATGATTCTTGACCGATCCGAAGCGAGTGGAGCAAGATGAAGACCGATCCGGATGAAGATGATGGCCAATACCCGAGATGCAAAGGCAGTCCAAAGGAGAAGTTAGAGCTCAGGATCCAGATGGGAACCAATGAGCTCACTTCATGAGTTGGGCTTTGCTGCGGGACGCATGCCAAGGAGTTATCGACGTCTATAGCTTTGGACCACTATGGTAGGGGGTACGAAGACGGATTCAGGGCCATTATGGAGTCGGTAGAACCAAGAGCTACAACCAATGAAGTGGGTCATTGAAATGTTTGGTCATGACTCCATATGTTTAGCTTGGTCATAGCAGGGTTTCTACAAGTCGGGATTCGTCGTTACACCAGTTTGTCTAATGTTCCAAAGTGGTAGGTATCGTATGCTTTACGCACTGAGTGAGAGATGTGAGGATGGTTGCTATGGATGATTTGTTTGCTATCGTTATGACGTGCACACCCCACCCCCGTATCCTTACACTATTCATTATGGCGCCTTGGAGTATTGTACGGTATGTGGTACTAACTCTTTGGTTGCAGGTCCAGGTTCAGGTATGGTTTAGTATACCTGTTATTGTTTTGTTTAGATGCTTATCGCTCATACCAGGCTTTATGTCTGACCCAGAGTTTTATGTCTCCTCTTATTACTCTGGGTGCTCACACGAGCAGACTAGAGACAGGTTTGCTGGTGATGCACGGGTAGATGATCCGGAGACGAGCAGGAGGCTTCCACGTACTATATACATAATATTCTCCCTGTGTTGTTGAAGATCACTGCTTGGGCATTGGTGGTGTATCTTCTACTTTAGCTTTCTTTTGTTTAGAGACAGTAAATTTGAAAATTGTAATAAGCTGTATTTGGATTTCCGCTGCTCTGATGATTGATGATGATTTTAGTTATCAGCTTATGCACTGTCTCACCTGTTTTATGTCAAGTATGTTGTTAATATATTTTATCCCATGCGCTGTGAGACATTCTACAGGTCCCTTGATTAGTTCATTTCCTTTTTTCCTTTCTTTGGCGACCGTCCCGTGCTAGTCGGACATGTGTACAACGCACTTTTGGAGGAAATGCAGGATGGTGCGGGGCGGGCCATCACATTTGGTATCAGAGCTCTAGGTTGCGTAGTTAACCTAGGGAAGTTATCAGGGAGAGATAATATACGTATACGAGTGAGCGTATTTGTGATTATTTTGATTTTTAAAAGCTAAATATATATATACTATTACTAGTATAAGGATGAAGTCGTACTGCACTAGCACCACTATGGAGTCGTTAATCGTTTCCTTTTTCAGATTGACGATGAGCCGATATACTAGAGGTGCTAGTAGGGGAGCCAACAATGGGAATGCTGTTGACATGATGTGACGGCCTGGAATTTCGCTCGGTCCGAATCAGTCGTTAAACCGATCTAGACTGTTCGAAACCCCTGAACGTTGAGAACAGGACAAATCAGAACACAAACAGAAGAACATTTTATTGCTATTACAACAATTCCATCAGATACAAGAATATACAGAGTATAAATGAATAAATATACATTTGATAAATATCAGAGATTACAATAAATTACATAGCAGCGGAAAATAATACAAAGCACAACTGAAGGTGATATACGGATACAGAGCTTTCCGGATATCATTCCAGCTGTAAACCAGGATCCTGTGAATATAAATCTGCAAAACCAAAACTACTAGCTGCCCGTGCGGAAAATAGGGGCACCCAGAGTTTAGGTTAAAACAATAAACTCCGAGTCAGTCATGTGACTGGTGTGAGAACTAAAACAGTTATTTAAATCTTTACTTTAAAAGAAAGTAATTCAAGGGACCACGCCGTATAACACGGAACGGGTTCCTCCCAAGAATACCAGTGCATAGAATAAACAGCGCAATGCTTTTTCGAAAAATGAAGCTATTATAAGACCCAGGTCCCATCACACAATGCAACGCAAGCCGGAGGATAGGGTTTTCCCTTATAATAGCCAAACATGCTTGATACGTTTAAAACAAATCATTTGATACTATAATATGTGTATAGTGTCAAAACATTTCAATCATAAACATAAATCATAGACGGCATAGCTACCATCTACTATGTCGCCATACTAGTTCTACAATTAAAGCCGAATTACATGTATTGGAAATTGGATTCCGTCATGAGTCGAGGTAAGGGGCAAGCTCCTCTCCGCGTTCGAGACACTCTAGCAAATATCTCAGGGTTACGCACTCTGGGCAACCCCTGGATGCTTCAGGGCCGGTCCTCACTTACGTTAGAGGATTAATTATGCCTGAACGCACGTTTCCCGGTCCTTACAGACCTATAATCGAGGCGCCTCGCGTTCCAACAACCACAAAGGTGAAAAGTATATAAATGTCAGGGCTGGTAAGTCACTGACACCACCAAAGCTAGAAAGAAACGTCGTGCTCTCCCTGCAGTCCGTATCCCGTTTTTAACTCATACCGAGGTGTGAGGCTCGCGAATTTACGTTATACACAAAGCTACGCCACGAAGGCTGTGCTTTGATCATCAACCACAAGACTTTGCTTTTCAACAGAAGCCTTGATCATTGCATCTTAGCGTGCCACACAGGCAATTCATGCCATGCGACTGATGTCCATCGATATACAACCTCTGAGCTCGTACGTCTCAGAGAAGGGCGTTAAGCAAAAGAATAAATTCTTCGCCGCCAAACAGATGTATATTTAATAGAAATCAATCAACACAGAATAAAATCCAATGTCAGACACACAATCCATTTACAAGTCCGTCCTGGGTCTGAACGAAACCGGAGGCACTTTCCTCGCGTATCCATCCATCTCCAAGTACGTCTGGATGACCACCAACTATTTCCATCCTCTTGGGTGTACAGCCCAATCAGGATCGTCAGTAATTACCCAAACAATGTGAAGACTTCCGGTCTTCGACCACCGTCTTCATCTTCGACTTATCGTCGAATCGGTTATTCGGAATGGGTATAAACCTGGCCTTTCCGAACAACCCGCGTATATTAAAAACAAATGTAAAACAAACACAACATACGCCTCATTCCAATTCATTAGTCACTAACCGCGAATTAGCAAGAGAACAATTTCCTAAACATTAACCCCGAAGGCCGAAACCAACATCAGATCGATACCCAGGAAACCATTCTTCTTAGCCAACCTACAGCTAGTTCCTAAATTCCACATTCTTAGGGAAAGGTTCCCATTTATTTTATCCAAGATAAATTCTTTAAAATTTATCCTGTAATCTTCCTTTGGATGCCATTTAAAACCAAATTATGGTTTTCTGAACTATTCGAGATTAGCGAACCACACCGAAGTAATTATTTATTTTATTTCCCAATCCCAACCTATTCATCCCATGAAGCAAAACTGGTAATACTCCATATCTAACACCACGGTGTTATCGGTAAAATTAATTACCATTTCTCGTTCAAATCTAATTAAAGATTTAACTATCGCTTTGGAGCAAAACTGGTAATACTCCATTCCCGCTCATTTCTAAATTTGATAATTTAGATTATAGATTCACATTTCAATCTAATTGCAGATTCGTTAGAACTCCTTTTACTGGGTTAAAGAACTAGGTGTTATTTAAAACACAGTTCACGACAAACCCAAATCACATTCTGTTTGTTATCGGGTTAAAGAACTAGTGTTATTTAAAACACTGTTCACGATAAACCCATTTCAAATTCAATCAAATATATTAGAAATTCCGATTATTTAAAACCCCTTTTTAAATCTAATTTATTTATTTAAAAATAATTGGGTTTTAAATTTAGTTCAAAACTAGTTCATTTCGATAAAAATCCATTTTTATCTTTTCAAATGTGGAGTTTTTTCATCCCAAATTTTCCCAAATCATTTCTTATGATTTTATAGAAATTATTACTATTTTTAATAATTTTATCAAGGCCCGTACAGTCGATTTCCAACAATGGCCATCGAACTGCACTTACAACGACCTTTTTCAAATTTGATTTGGACGTATCTCCAAATCCAACCGTTAGATTTTGAATTTCAAATATTCACTAGAAAGCTCTTTTCGATACGAACCCATCGGTTCCCGTTTTAGGAGAATCCGACGGTCGGATCTCCCGCAATGTCCGTTTGAAATAAATGGTCGAAATTTACGAACTGCCGCGGCGCGGCGCGTTCTATTCAGGCCATTATATTATATATATAATATATATATAATATATATTTCGTCGATTACTATTTAAAACGAATTATATAAATAGTTTTAAATTCGTTTCAAAAGCAAATTCAACTTCCATTTCAATTCGAATCAAAATTGAATTCTTCTTTATAAATTCGTTTTAAAATTCATTTCTATTCAATTCAAATTTCAATTCAATTTGAATTCATTTCAATTCGCTTTCGATTCAATTTGAATTCGTTTTCAATTCAATTCAATTTCAAAGTCGTTTTCTATTCGATTCAATTCAGATTGGTTTTCTATTCGATTCCATTCAAATTGGATTGAAAACAAATTGAATTCGAATTGAATATATAACGGATTTAATTTCAATTGAATATATAATGAATTGGATTCAAATAGAAAACGAAACGAATTTGATTTGAATAGAAAATGAATTTGAATCGATATGGTTTTTCTGTGTGAAATAATAAACAACGCCATAGGATAGTAACAATTAATTTTGAACTACACTACATGGCATACTTCTTGACGATAGGCATACTTCATCATATTCCACATACGCAATTGGAGCTTGTGTGACGAGGTGGAAGATTTACCATATAAGCAAGAGGCTTGTATGGCGATGACTATGTACTACAGGTTGAACTGATGACTGATATGGACTATATAAATTATAACGATAAAATGCCAGATTAATAAAAACCCCACACGGGTCTAGAGTTGAAAATAATCACGTCGCTCTAGTTATTAGATACGGCACATGGACTATTTATTTCCACACGGAAACGGGGTGATGGGAATTCATTCTCTGGAGTGATTATCAGTACATGCTCCCCCGTAAACACCAGAATATATCACTAAAAATATGTGAATGCTTTTTAGGATTTATTGGGTACCTAATACGGCCCAATAAATTTCCAAACCCCTCCACGTACAAAGGAGGTTATGGCGAAATTTTTCGAAATATTAAGGCGTTAGTGAAATATTTGAAGTGAAAACGAATTTGAAAATATAAAACAAACTATAGTTGAAACTACAGATTGAACTATATTTATATATATAAATATAAATATAATTAAAAGGAATAGAGGCCGTGCAGTTCGCGTTTCGGAATCGTAATTTGAAACGATTAGTACGAGAAATCCGACCATCGGATTTTCCTGAAACTGCAACCGCCGGGTTCGCCTTGGAAATATCTTTCCAACGGCACCAACCTTGTAAAAATCCAACGGTTGGATTGTCCGGAATGTCTAATTCAAATCTGAAGAAAAACAGCGCCAGAATCGTTTATATTTATATATAAATATAAATATAATTAAATTAAATCGAATAACGACGCTGCAGTTCGAATTTTGAAACCGTAACTTCAAACGACTAGTGTGGAAGATCCGACCGTCGGATTCTCACGAAACTGGAACCGTTGGGTTCGCTTTGGGAATATCTTCCCACTGATATAGACTTTGTAGAAATCCAACGGTTAGATTTTCCGATATGTGTAAAACAAATTAAGGGAAAAACAGCGCCAGTGCCACGGCACGACCTGAAACGTCGTTTAATTGAATATGGCCATTTTTAAACAAATAAAAATGGCGAAAAATCGTTATAAAATATTATAAGCAACATAGGTTGCAAATAGACCAATTGGGCTTGAATTGTTTGATATTTGATGGTTGTATGTGTATGACATGAAAATAACACTAAATAACTGAAAGATGGATGTCGAATAATATAACCATATAAAGAATCGATTTAAATTCTAATGACGTGAATTATTTGAAAAGGCCGAGCTAACCCTCATTTCAAATAATTCATCGAGCGATTCGAATTGAGAAATGCAAAGACGATTCAAGACCGACGATCTTCGTATCGGTTGGATGGGTGCTACTGAGGTTCCTAACCGGAGTAGCTACCGGAAGGGGACGGAAGTAGTAGCCGTCTGAACGTATAAGTTGATTGGACGGATATACGAGGAATTTGACGCCTCCGGTTTCGTTCAGACCCAGGACGGACTTGTAAATGGACTGTGTGTCTGACATTGGATTTTGTTCTATACTGATTGATCTCTGTTAAATATATATCTATTTGGCGGCGGAGAATTTATTCTTTTGCTTAACGCCCTTCTCTGAGACGTACGAGCTCAGAGGTTATATATCGATGGAAATCAATCGTATGGAGTGGACTGCCTATGTGGCATGCCAAGATGTTGTGATCAAGGCTTCTATTGAAAAGCAAAGTCTTGTGGATGATGATCAAAGCAAGGTCTACGTGGCCTGGCTTTGTGTATTTCGTAGATTCGCGAACCTCACACCCCGGTATGAGTTAAAAACGGGATACGGACTGCAGGGAGAGCACGACGTTTCTTTCTAGCTATGGTGGTGTTAGTGACTTACCAGCCCTGACATATATATCTACTTTTCACCTTTGTGGTTGTTGGAATGCGAGGCGCCTCGATTATAGGTCTGTAAGGACCGGGAAACGTGTGTTCATGCATAATTAATCCTCTAACGTAAGTGAGGACCGGCCCTGAAGCATCCAGGGGTTACCCAGTGTGCGTAGTCCTGAGGCATTTGCTAGAGTGTCTCGAAGCAGAGAGGAGCTTGCCCCTTGCCTCGACTCATGACGGAAATCCAATTTCCAATACGAGATAACGGATTTGATTGTAGAACTAGTATGGAGACATAGTAGATGGTAGCTATGCCGCCTATGATTGATATTTATGATGCTATTCGTTTTTTTGAAACATATATGCACTAGTAATAATATCAAATGACTTTGCTTTATACGTATCAAGCATATTTGGCCCTTATAAGGTAAAACTCTATCCTCCGGCTTGCGTTGCATTGTATGATGGGACCTGAGTCTTATACTGGCTTCATTCTTTCTAAAAGCATTGCGATTGTTTAAAAGAATTTACTTTATTTTAAATACACTAGTAATCACTGGAGTAAACCCGTTCCGCGAAAGTGGCGTGGTC
The DNA here is from genome assembly GCA_030737875.1 of Allium sativum. NCBI lineage: Eukaryota > Viridiplantae > Streptophyta > Magnoliopsida > Asparagales > Amaryllidaceae > Allium > Allium sativum. The sequence goes on from CM060910.1 coordinate 763,810,170, forward strand.
CTATGATTTGCTATTACTGTTGTTTAACTGATAAATAGATTCCTCATACCAGTCCCCATGACTGACTCGTTGTTTGTTTCACTTTGCAAACGCGGGTGCCCTTATTTTCACATGGGCAGCCTAGTACACAGGTGACAGGTGGTTTTTGGTTCTGCACTGCTGCATAGCATGCACTTTTGGCTCTTGGCGAGGCTGACTTCATAGAGATGACTTAGATATTTTCCGCCATTACTATATGTATATGTATTCCGCCTTCGGCGATGTAGACTGATACTCTTATTATGTCACTGCATGTATGTATTCCGCCTCAGGCGATGATGACTGATCACTTCCCTTTCTTTTTACTAAGTATATCCCACGTTATGCTATTCTGATATTCCTACATGTTGGGATTCCGCTATCATATCCATGTAAAATTATTTTATTTATTATTTCTGCTATTATCTGTACTCTGCTATGATGATTAATGTGTTATTTCCCAATGATTATCCTTAATACCGCTCCTCGGATTTTGGGATCGTCACAGTTCGAATTATATTCAAAATAAATTTCTCGTCGATATTATTTAAAATAATTCATTTTAAATATTCAAAATTCGCTAAAATTGCCAAAATAAAATTTTTAAACTGGCTCAGATTTTCCGGGTTATTACACATGAGGACGATGTTTACTGACCTCATGAGAGAGATGCTTAGAGAGGTACAGAGAGCAGCTCCCAATGGTGGAAATGGTGGTGGTCCAATAGTACAGGCGCCAAGAGTCGACTTCGCCAAGCTGAATAAGGATTATACTAGCCTTGGTGGGAAGCCATTCCACGGAACGGAGTCGGCTATGGATGTTCAAGATTGGTTGGATAGTTGCGAACGCATCTTCGAGGATTTGGGTATCGAGGATGCGATGAAGAGAAAGCTAGCGTCTCGTCAACTGCAAGGGCGAGCGATGAATTGGTGGAATGCTATAAAGGCAGCCACTCCCGAAGATCAGATTACTTGGGAGCAGTTTAAGGCTCGCTTTAGTGAGAAGTTCATTCCGGCTGCTCAGAAGTCAGTGCTATTCAAGAAGTTCTTGGAGCTCAAGCAGAATGGCAGAGCTGTCTCGGAGTATATTGCTGAATTTGACACTTTATCAAAATATGGGTTATCTCTTATTGATACTGCCGAGAAAAAGAATGAGAAATTCATAACTAGTTTGGATCAGTACTTGGGGGAAAAACTTATTAACCACATCGATGAGACGTTTGAATCGATTGTGGGGAAAGCATTAAGATCGGAAAGTCTCTACCCTAAGCCGAAGACTGAGGTTGCATCCACAGATGAGCCAAAGCCACAAGCAAGTGGTGGAGGCAAGGGTGGTTCCCAGAATAAAAGAAAACAGAATCAGACTAAGGATGGCCAGAAGAAAAAGAATAAGCAAGATATGGAGTGCTTCAGCTGTGGTAAGAAGGGCCATTATGCTAGTAATTGTCGGGCCAAGCCAGCGGATAGGAAGTGCTTCAACTGTGGCCAAATGGGACATCACAAGGACAAGTGTCCGCAGCCCCCTAAAGAAAAGCAAATGGTGAAAGCATATGCTCTTAATGCTATTCCTTCTTCGTCGAATGCCCCAACAGTGACGGAGAAGGGAAAGAATGTCGTCATTCAAGGTATGCTTTCTGTTTATGATGTTCCTGTTAGAGTTTTGTTTGATACCGGAGCTTCCAGTTCTTTCATATCTAATGACCTGGTAGATAGGTTGGGATTGGAGCCCGAGATTGTCGATAGACCTTTAGTAGTGACGAATCCGATTGGTGGTTCGACTAGCCTTAGCATGATTTGTCGTAATGTGGTTTTATCGAGTCATGGATGCATGTTTGTTTGTGATTGCTTTGTTTTGGGCTTTACTGGGTTTGGCATTATTTTGGGAGTAGATTGGCTTCGAAGATACGGGGTGGTGGTAGACTGTGAGGGCTTTTTGGTGACAGCTAGAGCGGATGATGGGCGGAGGATAGTGTTTGGTGGCCTACCCAGTGAGGGGGTATTGGCTAGTTTTCTAAACTCCCTTGACATTCCGCATAGTGAGTTGTCAGGTTTGCCCGTGGTTGGCCAGTACCCGGATGTTTTCGAAGAAGTGACCGGACTTCCACCACACCGAGAGATTGAGTTTCGTATCAATTTGGTAAAGGATGCCAAGCCTATAGTGATGCCACTTCGTCGTATGGCACCAAGAGAGCAGTGAGAGCTCGAGGTGTAAGTCAGCGATCTTTTGAGGAAGGGATTTATCAGAAGGAGTGTTTCTGAATGGGGAGCACCAGTTGTCTTTGCTACCAAGGCGGATGGTTCCCTTCGGTTGTGTGTAGACTACCGCGAGTTGAATAAAGTGACGAGGAAGAACAAGTATCCTCTACCGCGGATAGATGATTTGTTCGATCAGTTGAGTGGCGCGAGAGTATTTTCTCAGTTGGATCTCGCGACAGGTTTTCATCAGCTTAGAGTGGAAGCTGAGAGTATAGCTAAAACGGCATTTCGAACACCGTCTGGATTTTATGAATGGTTGGTCATGCCATTCGGGCTGACCAATGCCCCAGCATATTTTGTGGATCTTATGAATAGGGTATTCAGAGATCAGTTGAATAAGTTTGTCCTTGTGTTCGTTGATGATATTTTGGTCTATTCGAGGATAGAGGAAGAACACAAGGAACATCTAAGAGTAGCAATGGAGGTGTTGAGAAGACACCAATTGAAAGCCAAGTTTTCAAAGTGTCACTTCTGGAAGAGGGAAGTGAGGTTTTTGGGCCATGTTGTATCAGAGAACGGTATTGCCGTAGACCCAGCAAAGGTGGCTACGGTACAAGATTGGCTTACGCCCAAGAATGCAACAGATGTAAGAAGTTTCTTGGGATTAGCTGGATATTATCGTAAGTTTATCCAAGGTTTCTCCAAGATAGCAGCACCATTGACCCAGTTGACCAAGAAGAATCAAGCTTTTGTCTGGGATGAAAGGTGCGAGAATGCATTTAAAAGTCTAAAGGACAAGTTGACAAGCGCACCAGATTTAGTCATTCCTAAGGGGGATGAAGAGACGACGGTATACACGGATGCCTGTGGTACCGGATTGGGTGCCGTATTGATGCAAGGCGGTAGGGTTGTAGCATATGCAAGTCGGCAATTGAAACCGCACGAGAGAAGATACCCTACCCATGATTTAGAATTGGCAGCGATCGTGTTCGCGTTAAAGATGTGGAGACACTATCTCTTGGGAGAAAGATTTGAGCTGTTTACTGATCATAAATCATTAAAGTATCTCTTCTCTCAGAAAAATCTGAATCTCCGTCAGCAGAGATGGTTAGAGTTCTTAGCTTCCTATGATTTTGACATCGCATACACACCGGGAAAGGGCAATGCGGTGGCTGATGCATTGAGTAGAAGACATGCCAGCTTAGGGGCTATGTTCCTTGAATGGAAGCAACTGGAGTTTATCGCGGGGTTTGATTTCAGACCAAAGTGCGAATTGGATCCAGAAATATTAGCAAGTTTGACGATCAGACCCACTTTGATTGAACGGATCGGCTCTAGTCAGAGGGACGATCCTAACCTATTGGAAATCATCTCCAAGATAGAGATGGGTATCGATGAGGAGATGAACAAGTATGGGCTTGATCAAGATAGATGGCTTAGAAAGAATGGAAAGCTTGTTGTACCCAATGTCAATGGATTGAGAGATGAAGTGCTTAGAGAATGTCATCACTCAAAGCTGACTATACACCCTGGTGGTAACAAGATGTATCGAGATATGAAGCAGACTTACTACTGGGAAGGGATGAAAAGAGACGTTGGGAAGTTTATATCCAAGTGCATGAATTGCCAGCTAGTTAAAGCCGAGCAAAAGAAGCCTAGTGGGTTGTTACAGCCCTTAGAAATTCCCGAATGGAAATGGGAGCAAGTCTCGATGGATTTCATCGATGGTTTACCAAGGACTAGATCGGGATATGACAGCATTTGGGTAATTGTAGATCGACTGACTAAAAGTGCAAGGTTTATACTAGTCAAATCGACCAGAACGGCAGCTAAGTTAGCAGAATTGTATATGAAGTGGGTAGTGAGATTTCATGGAGTACCTAAAGGCATTGTGAGCGACCGAGACCCGTTGTTCACTAGTGGGTTTTGGAAGAGCTTACAAGAGGCTCTAGGGTCAGAGTTACATCTCAGTACCGCATATCATCCTCAGACCGACGGTCAGACGGAGAGGGTGAACCGTATTTTGGAAGACCTCTTGAGAGCATGTATATTGGATTTTGGTGGATCATGGGATGAACATTTGCATCTAGTAGAGTTTGCATATAATAATAGCTACCAATCCAGTATCGGTATGGCTCCGTTTGAAGCTTTGTACGGAAGACCATGCAACTCACCATCATGTTGGATAGAAACTGGCGAGAAGTTTATGCTTGGACCAGATGTGGTGAGGGAAACTTCAGATAAGATCAAGACCATTCAACAACGAATGAAGGCTGCCCAAGATAGGCAGAAGAGTTATGCTGATAAGAGGAGAAGAGACCTAAAATTCTCCGTTGGTGACTTGGTGTTTGTCAAGACTTCTCCGTTGAAGAGCGTAATACGATTCGGCAGGAGAGGCAAGTTGGCACCAAGATTCGTTGGCCCATTCCCTGTTCTTGAACTAGTCGGGAATTTGGCATATAGAATTGACTTACCAGAGAAGATGGCGGGGGTTCATAACGTATTTCATGTTTCCCAACTAAGGAAGTTCGTTCACGACTCAGATATGACTATTTCACCTGATCAGTTAGAGGACTTCGAAGTAGAACCCGAGGCGGTTGGGAACCGCAAGCCGGCCCGTATTGTCGCGCACGACATGAAGCAACTTCGAAGGAAGGCGGTGAAGCTAGTCAAGGTACAGTGGAGCGAGGACGAGAATGATTGTACTTGGGAGACAGAGGAGAACATTAGGAAGTCACACCCAGAACTCTTTGCCTGGTAAGATTTTGACTTCGATTTAGTTTTCCGCATGCTAGGATAGGCTTGTTTGCTTATTTTGCATGTTTGATTGTTGTATGTGGTTGTTAGGCATGCGGGATCTTTTGTATGTTTTGGGTTAAGGAATTTCGGGGACGAAATTTCTTAAGGGGGGGAGAGTGTAACGACCCGCATTCTACACATCATAGGATCGTAGGATATTTATTTCTTTCACATGCTAAGTCGTATGGTCATGTAACTTTGGTAGACGACTATTGGGGTCATTTCCCATGTTCATGATTTTTCCCGATTTTTAAATGACCATTTTACCCCTAGTTGGCACTGTTTTGGCCATAACTTTTGACTGGAAAGGAATTTTGACCTGAAACCACTTCCATTGGCTCCGGGTGATGGTTTCTCTTTCCGTAGAGTGGTCACATTAGCCAAACGGACTTACCGTTTGGGAGATATGGCTGAAACAAGTTTCAGATGGTGAAAAACAGCTTAATTGGGCTTAACCGGGTGATTAGCAGCTAGGCCCAAAGGGGAATTTCGGGTTTAGGGGTATATAGGGGCTGATTAGGGTTAGAAAACATTTCTTTAGACATTTTCCAGCCGCCACTTTCATTCCTCTTGACCTAGCCATGGCCTCAATTCTCTAAATCTCTCTAAAACACCCAAAAATCACTTTCTAATTGAAGATTAGGCTTAGCAAACACCAAATCAAGGAGTATTAGCACAAGAACCGAGGTAGAGCTGCTGTGTAAGATTGAGAACAGCGCCAAATCAGAGAATATTTCAGTTTTGGTGTTTCATTTGTGGCCAAGGTGAGTGATTAGCTTGCTTTTACACTAATTACGGTTAATTAGGGGTAATTAGTGGAGATTAGCGAATTTATACGTAAATAAATTCTGGAAAAATTCCTAAAATTCTAGAATAATGTTTCAAGGCTCTGTTAGAAATTTGGGTTAATTTCGATGTGTTTTGCTAATTGTATGCTTAAACATGATTAAGAGGGATTAAGGGAAAATGAGGGGTTCTAGCTATGTTTGATCCATTTTAATCTATCAAATTGTTGTTATGGTGTTTGCAATTGATGTTATATGTTGCTATGACAGTTTGACATGAATTGTGATTGATTAGAATAGTTAGATTGGTCGAAGACGCCGTCGTATGGCGCAAAACAGTCGCTGGAAAAGTCAGTGCAGGAAAGTATCTAAACCGGATCGGATCGGATGGGAGGCCCGAACCGAACCGTTGTGAAGCTGTCCCTACGAACCGCTTGTGGTGATGGAGACCGATCCGGACCACCTGGAAGCTTGCGAATTGATGGCCATGGAGGATCACAAGTTGGAGCACACTATCCGAACCGACCCGCTCACACCACCCGACCCGATCCGCCTCTCGTGAGCATGGACTACTCCGACCCGAACCGATGGGCGATGATTGGATTCGAAGGCCGACCCGATCCGCCAGGAGTGACCACGACCGATCCGAACCGCCACGAGATGAAGGCCACGAACCGAACCGGAAGCTGAAGGTTGACCGAGTCGAACTGATGATTCTTGACCGATCCGAAGCGAGTGGAGCAAGATGAAGACCGATCCGGATGAAGATGATGGCCAATACCCGAGATGCAAAGGCAGTCCAAAGGAGAAGTTAGAGCTCAGGATCCAGATGGGAACCAATGAGCTCACTTCATGAGTTGGGCTTTGCTGCGGGACGCGTGCCAAGGAGTTATCGATGTCTATAGCTTTGGACCACTATGGTAGGGGGTACGAAGATGGATTCAGGGCCATTATGGCATCGGTAGAACCAAGGGCTACAACCAATGAAGTGGGTCATTGAAATGTTTGGTCATGACTCCATATGTTTAGCTTGGTCATAGCAGGGTTTCTACAAGTCGGGATTCGTCGTTACACCAGTTTGTCTAGTGTTCCAAAGTGGTAGGTATCGTATGCTTTACGCGCTGAGTGAGAGATGTGAGGATGGTTGCTATGGATGATTTGTTTGCTATCATTATGACATGCACACCCCACCCCCGTATCCTTACACTATTCATTATGGCGCCTTGGAGTATTGTACGGTATGTGGTACTAACTCTTTGGTTGCAGGTCCAGGTTCAGGTATGGTTTAGTATACCTGTTATTGTTTTGTTTAGATGCTTATCGCTCATACCAGGATTTATGTCTGACCCAGAGTTTTATGTCTCCTCTTATTACTCTGGGTGCTCACACGAGCAGACTAGAGACAGGTTAGCTGGTGATGCACGGGTAGATGATCCGAAGACGAGCAGGAGGCTTCCACGTACTATATACATAATATTCTCCCTGTGTTGTTGAAGATCACTGCTTGGGCATTGGTGGTGTATCTTCTACTTTAGCTTTCTTTTGTTTAGAGACAGTAAATTTGGAAAATTGTAATAAGCTGTATTTGGATTTCCGCTGCTTTGATGATTGATAATGATTTTAGTTATCAGCTTATGCACTGTCTCACCTGTTTTATGTCAAGTATGTTGTTAATATATTTTATCCCATGCGCTGTGAGACATTCTACAGGTCCCTTGATTAGTTCATTTCCTTTTTTCCTTTCTTTGGCAACCGTCCCGTGCTAGTCGGACATGTGTACAGCGCACTTTTGGAGGAAATGCAGGCTGGTGCGGGGCGGGCCGTCACAAATTGAATATAAAAAGAATTTGATTTCAATCGAATATATAATGAATTTGATTCAAATAGAAAACGGAAATGAATTGAATATAAAACGATTTCGAAATGAACTGAATATATAACGAATTTGATTCGAATAGAAAACCAATTTGAATTGAATCGAATAGAAAACCAATTTGAATTGAATCGAATAGAAAACCAATTTGAATTGAATCGAATAGAAAACGACTTTGGAGTTGAATTGAATTGAAAACGAATTCAAATTGAATTGAAAGCGAATTGAAATAAATTCAAATTGAATTGAAATTTGAATTGAATAGAAATGAATTTTAAAACGAATTTATAAAGAAGAATTCAATTTTGATTTGAATTGAAATTGAAGTTGAAATTGCTTTTGAAACAAATTTAAAACTATTTATATAATTCGTTTTAAATAGAAATCGACGAAATATATATTATATATATATTATATATAATATAATGGCCTGAATAGAACGCGCCGCGCCGCGGCAGTTCGTGAATTTCGACCATTTATTTCAAACGGACATTACGGGAGATCCGACCGTCGGATTCTCCTAAAACCGGAACCGTTGGGTTCGTATCGAAAAGAGCTTTCTAACGAATATTAGAAATTTGAAATCTAACGGTTGTATTTGGAGTTACGTCCAAATCAAGTTTGAAAAAGGTCGCTGTAAGTGCAGTTCGATGGCCGTTGATGGAAATCGACTGTACGGGCCTTGATAAAATTATTAAAAATAGTAATAATTTGTGTAAAATCATAAGAAATGATTTGGGAAAAATTGGGATGAAAATCTCCATATTTGAAAAGATAAAAATAGATTTTTATCGAAATGAACTAGTTTGAACTCAATTTAAAACCCGAGTTTTTATTTTTAAATAAATAAATTAGATTTAAAAAGGGGTTTTAAATAATCGGGATTTCTAATATATTTGATTGGATTTGAAATGGGTTTATCGTGACCGGTGTTTTAAATAACACTAGTTCTTTAACCCGATAATAAATAGAATGTGATTTGGGTTTGTCGTGAACTGTGTTTTAAATAACACCTAGTTCTTTAACCCAGTAAAAGGAGTTTTAACGAATCTGCAATTAGATTGAAATGTAAATCTATAATCTAAATTATCAAATTTAGAAATGAGCGAGAATGGAATATCACCAGTTTTGCTCCAGAACGATAGTCAAATCTTTAATTAGATTTGAACGTGAAATGGTAATTAATTTTACCGATAACACCGTAGTGTTAGATATGGAGTATTACCAGTTTTGCTTTATATGGGATGAATAGGTTGGGATTGGGAAATAAAATAAATAATTACTTCGGTGTGGTTCGCTAATCTCGACTAGTTTGGAAAACCATAATTTGGTTTGAAACGACATCCAAAGGAATATTAAAGGATAAATTTTAAAGAATTTATCTTGGATAAAATTAATGGGAACTTTTCCCAAAAGATGTGGATATTTAAATAAAAGAATATTCTGAATTGGAATGAGGCGTATGTTGTGTTTGTGTAACATTTGTTTTTAATATACGCGGGTTGTTCGGAAAGGCCGGGTTTATACCCATTCTGAATAACCGATTCGACGATATGTCGAAGATGAAGACGGTGCTCGAAGACCGGAAGTCTTCACATCGTTTGGGTAATTACTGACGATCCTGATTGGGCTGTACACCCAAGAGGATGGAAATAGTTGGTGGTCTTCCAGACGTACTTGGAGATGGATGGATATGCGAGGAAAGTGCCTCCGGTTTCGTTCAGACCCAGAACGGACTTGTAAATGGATTGTGTGTCTGACATTGGATTTTATTCTGTGTTGATTGATTTCTATTAAATATACATCTGTTTGGCGGCGGAGAATTTATTCTTTTGCTTAACGCCCTTCTCTGAGACGTACGAGCTCAGAGGTTGTATATCGATGGACATCAGTCGCATGGCATGAATTGCCTGTGTGGCATGCTAAGATGCAATGATCAAGGCTTCTGTTGAAAAGCAAAGTCTTGTGGTTGATGAACAAAGCACAGCCTACGTGGCATAGCTTTGTGTATAACGTGAATTCGCGAGCCTCACACCTCGGTATGAGTTAAAAACGGGATACGGACTGCAGGGAGAGCACGACGTTTCTTTCTAGCTTTGGTGGTGTCAGTGACTTACCAGCCCTGACATTTATATACTTTTCACCTTTGTGGTTGTTGGAATGCGAGGCGCCTCGATTATAGGTCTGTAAGGACCAGGAAACGTGTGTTTAGGAATTTCCAATCCTCTAACGTAAGTGAGGACCGGCCCTGAAGCATCCAAGGGTTGCCCAGAGTGCGTAACCCTGGGACATTTGCTAGAGTGTCTCGAACGCGGAGAGGAGCTTGCCCCTTGCCTCGACTCATGACGGAAATCCAATTTCCAATACGTGATATTGCGGTTTTAATTGTAGAACTAGTATGGCGACATGATATATGGTACCCATGCCGTCTATGATTTATATTTATGATTGAAATTGTTTTGACACTATACACGTATTATAGTATCAAATGATTTGTTTTAAACGTACCAAGCATGTTTAGCTATTATAAGGGAAAACCCTATCCTCCGGCTTGCGTTGCATTGTGTGATGGGACCTGGGTCTTATAATAGCTTCGTTTTTCGAAAAAGCATTGCGTTGTTTATCCTAAGCACTGGTATTCTTGGGAGGAAACCCATTCCGTGTTATACGGCGTGGTCCCTTGAATTACTCTCTTTTAAAATCAATATTAATAACTGTTTTAGTTCTCACACCAGTCACATGACTGACCTGGAGTTTATTGTTTTAACCTAAACTCTGGGTGCCCTTATTTTCCACACGGGCAGCTAGTAGTTTTGGTTTTGCAGATTTATATTCACAGGATCCTGGTTTATAGCTGGAATGATATCCGGAAAGCTCTGTATCCGTATATCACCTTCAGTTGTGCTTTGTATTATTTTCCGCTGCTATGTAATTTATTGTAATCTCTGATATTTGTCGAATGTAATTTATTCATTTATACTCTGTATATTCTTGTATCTGATGGAATTGTTGTAATAACAATGAAATGTTCTTCCGTCTGCGTTTTATTTTGTCTTGTCCTCAAACGATCAGGGGTTTCGAACGGTCTAGATCGGTTTCACGACTGATTCGGATCGAGCGAAATTCCAGGCCGTCACAGACATGATTGAGAGTTGCGCTACTGGGATTTCGTAAAATCAAACGCCAGTTTGATTTTAAATGAAACAAAAGCAGAGTCGTCAACTGCAAAACAAGGTGAGTAAACTCACTAACTCTGTCTCGTTTATATTTTTATATAAACGAGTTTTAAATTTATTTATGAATATTTTATATTGTGTGATGGTTGATTGGTTGAAATGGTTGATAAAATTGGTTGAAATAATTGATATAGTTATATCGTAGATCGATTATCAGTTCTGTTTACTACGATACCTCATATTGATGTGATTAACATCTGTGGATGCAGGGAAACAGGTTGGAAGGGCCCAACTGGGTTCCTCAACATTTATATTATTGTTCACCGTGATAAATTATGTTGTGTTAAATATCATTAGCCCTAGAATTTTGGGTATTTTAGATATCATAAATTTTTTTTTAAATGTAAAAGAAGAACTTGAGTTTTAAAAAGGGAAATTCATTTCCAAAATATAAATAGAATTCCGACTGGACTTGAAAGAAGAGGAAAAAGGGATTTGTTTCAAATGGATAAAACAAGAAGTTTATTATAAATGACATTTTGAATTTAGTAAAATGTTTACCATTGGATGGACTTGAATTATAAATTCAAAGTCCGAATTTATTAGGAAAGATGGAAATGGAACTTGAAACCATTAACTTTAGTTGGGTTTGAACTTATCGGCTACAAAGGAAATGGTGAAAGAGATTTATATAGGAAAAAAAGAAGAGATTTTCTATGAAAAATGCTAAATAAACATTATAAATGGAAATTGGATTTGAAATGTTATATAAAGTATAAGATCAAACATATTTGATTATATGTAAAAGAAATATATTTATGAAAAAATGAATGATAGTTTAAATGAGATATTTTGCAAATAAAATTTCTTTAAAGGAAATTTAGATTTGAAATATCAATCAAAATTGGAACTTGAATGAAAGACGAAATGGATAATCGTTTAAAATGAAACCGATGAGTTTTATTCCAAAAATTTGAAATGTGAAATAAAGTGTGATAATGTTTTGTTGACTGGAATGGTTATAAAAGAATTTGGTAATGATTTGAAAAGGGTAAATTAAATTGTGAATTTGAAATTTGAATTTACCTGAAATGGTAAATAAATTCTGAAGTTCAGAATATGTATCGAATATAGAGTATTCGAATGAGAGTTATTTATTAGAATTCGATTATATCGAATTTATGGTAGTAGTTATTTTTACTTTCAGTTTTGAATCAAATTTAATTAATTACTTATTAATTTAAATTAATAAGTACAAGTTATATTTTTATATCCCAAATATTTGAAAACAGCAATTATAATGCTACTGCTATAATAAATGTTTTGTAAAGTTATATAGCGATTATAATGCTATTGTTATAGTAAAGGTTTTTATAAATTCTAAACAGCAATTTTAGTGCTGCCGTTATAATATAATCTTAACGCTATTGTTAAAATAAATGTTTTATAATTCTAGACAACGATTTCAACGCTGTTGTTAAAAAGCAATGTTTTATAAACTAAATATTTGGAAACAACGATTATAACACTACCGTCATAATCAGTATTTTTCTGTAAAGGAAGTGTTCTCTTAAATCGAATCCGAGAGTCGTGTAAGGGATGTTTTAGTTGAAGTTGTGAGCTTTGACTATTTCGAAGTTAAGAATGTCGTTCAGTTAAGGTCTGAGAGGTAATTATACCCCAACTTGACTGACGTCATGATTGACGGAGAAATGGTTAAGGTTCGATGGCAAGGATTGGTTAGTGATACCATTAGTTAACGAATGATTTATGTTTTGAGTTATAATAACGATGTTTTATAACATCGCGTTCATTTAAAGGATTTTGAAATATTTTCCCAAATAGAAAATGAAATGAATTGGTCAAGGAGGAATTAAGGGATGGAATAATGAAAATATTTTCCGATATTAATAAAGTATACTTTCTGAAAATAGAAATAAGGATTCATTAATATAGATGTTTTCTAACTGGAATAAGAAATATTTTCTCGAATAAAGGAAATAGGAATTTGAAATGATAGTATAATAAGGAATTCAATTAAAAAGGGGCCCGGTGTTGTTTGATGTTTGCTCAGTAGGATTTCCAATTGGAAACACGACCGTTGATTGTACGGATGTTTTTCTTTGATAGTTAATCACCGACTATCAAAGTTTTGATTTATTTTGTACCTCCGTTATCAATATGGAGAGACCGGGATCAGATTTAATATCTGAAAGCCACTCTGTATTGGTATAAGCAACTTATACTGAAATGATTGAAGGCGGAGTTATGCAAGTGCTATCCTGTTTACGGGATAGTGCCTTCGGTTTGTCCAGTCCTAGGACAACGTGAATGGACGAATGTCTGACAGAGTATATCTAACGGATCACGTAAGTTGATCTCTTCAAACGTACATACGTTTGGTGGCGGAGGAACTCGTTCCTCTTTGTTTTATACCCGTGGTATTTTGGAGAAATCAATTTGTGATTTGGCGGGTATGACAATGTGGCATTCAAAGTGAATGGTGGCCAAATGTTCTGGAGGATAATTCAAACCTCAAACCTCACAACCGGGAGTTGACAAAAATCGGGCAGGCAGCATGGCTATGTGGATCGCTCCCATTAGGATGTATAATCACCTATCTAGAGAAATTCCATTTGTTCTTTAGTCTATCGATGTTGTCCCTTTTGGGAAACGGTTGTTGATCCCAACCGTTGGTGATATACATTCGATACACTCAAGCGAAATGAGTGGTCGGTCATGTGAGGGCCGAGTTGCAAGACATTCTTGTTGAACCCAGTGTATTCGCCTCTACAGATACACTATCGGCAGGTGGTCCCATACCTTGTCATGTTGGAAATCCAATCTCCAATAAGCGCCCTGCGGTTTTTTTGGGATTTTATATTATATATGGGGCGTGAGATGCAAACATTACGCTAGATTCTATTTATTGGATGTAGACATTATTATAATATCACTGGATTTTATATCAAAAATATTTTGGTTATCGTAAAGTAAAAACCATCTGTGTTTATGTTGGGATAGGTCTTACGATTATGAGTTCTTTCGAAAGGATTTTTGAAAGTTAAACAAATGGTTGGAGTTTACTCACACTAGTCCCATGACTGACCCAGAGTTTTATTTTGTTTTGTTTTCCCTAAACTCTTGGGTGCCCAAATTTGTACGGGCAGTCAAGTAATCGGGATTTTACAGATTCACTTGGGGGAGCTCGAAGCAGGAGGCTTCACTAGTTAGCTATAGACTACTATATTTTCCGTTGTGTACTATGTTGTATCTGGAAACAGGAGTTTATAACTATTCCAGAAATAGCTTTTGTGCTCTGATGATGGTATGTATGTACAAATACTGATTTGTGTTTCAAAGTTTATGTTATCTAATATATTTTATTCGTTCCGCTGTGAGTTTATAATCTTCGTTTTCTTCTATTCTAATATTTCTTTCTTTCTATTTCTCATCCTCTAACTTCTTTCTAATAATGATTCGTATTTATGTGCAATTTGGGTTGGACGTGTGATGTAATTAGTCAACTCAAAGGTACGGATTTGCACAATGTTTCAAGATGCACATGTTTGGGTTCTACCTAAAGTAGTTGGTGATCGAAACATGGTTGTGTCAGCAAGAGAATGTTCTAGGTCACTTCATGTACATATTAAATCCATTTTATTAGTCAGTTGGTGCATTACCTGAATGCTTAATTTTCCAAATTACTTACAGAAAATGTAAATATTTTGTTGGGGATGATCCATCTTTCTGAAAAGGTCAGTTATCTTCATAAATATTTTGTTCCATCTCTTTGACATTTTCACAATTTTGTGTGTTATATACAAGTATTGTTTGCAAACCTGGTAAGGTATTTGTACAACGCTCTGATGTTGCTTTCTTGTTTTGTTGTACCTATAATGTGAAAATGTAAAATCAAAAATGATCTCTTGTGTTGTCTTTGTTAGTTTATACCATTATATATCTTTGGAGTTGCAACATCTCAAGAAACTGAGCATATGCTCAGTTTGTAGAAACTGAGCATAGTTTGAAACAAAACTGAGCAATGTTTTAATGTTAGTATAGATTTGATATTAAGAGTATCATAGCGTAATTCCATTTTGTACTTGATGTTATAATGTTTTGATATATTGAGAAGTGACCTAAAAACGAAATGTTATGCTACTTATCCATTATATTAATTTATATTTCCTTTGCTTCCTTTATGCAGCTAACATTTACATTTGAGATGAGAACAAATACTTTCAAAGCATTGATGGATGGACTTGCATTGGTAGCTGCTTATGCATGTTAAATAATAAGTAATTTGCTAAAAAAATGACCAATAAAAGGTACGTTTTCGGGTTAAATACTGTAAAATAAGAGTATATTGTGTTATTGGTTTGTTTCCACGTGTTTCGGGATGCCCAGGTTGGGATGCCTCTTAAGAGATGTATATTTTGTAATTATTACGTATTCGGTTTTTCCGAAACGTCCCCCATACAAAGGAGATTCCACTGAAATTTTGAAAAAAAAATTGGAAGTTAAAAAAATTTACAAATGAATTATGATGTGTATAAAAAATGAAAGATGTTAAAATTAATTTATTAAAACTCACTACATACTTACAATAAAATAAGTATTTAACTAAGTTAATTGAGTTTCATAAAATTTAACTAAAGGTATATAAAAAATAAAAAATAATAATAATAATATATTAATAGTTGTAATAATAATGATAAATTTATAAACTAATTATATAAATATTTAACTAGGTTAATTGAGCTTTATAAAATTAAACTAAAGGTATATAAAATTAATAAATTAATAATAGTAATAATATAATAGTAGTAATATAATAATAAATTTTATAAACTAATTTAATAAATATTTAGCTAAGTTAAGTGGGTTTTGTGAAATTTAACTAAGTTAATTGAGTTTTATAAAAATTAACTAAAGGTATTTAAAAATTAATAAATAATAATATAATATGATAAAATAATAGTAATATAATAAAAATTATAAATTTATAAACTTATTTTATAAATATTTAACTAAGTTAATCAAGATTTTCAAATTTTAACTAAAGCTATATAAAAATAAATATATAATAATATTATGTTATAATATAATAATAGTAATAAAATAATAATAATAAATTTATAAATTAATATAATAAATATTTAACTGTTAATATAATAATGTTATTATTATGAATATTACATGTTTTCTATTTTGGTATCTTTGTTAAATTGTTAGAAAAATTGACTAAGTTTAATAAAAATCATCTAAATTTTTATAAAAATTAACTAAGTTATAAAAATTAATTAAGAATATTACAATATAATATAATAATAATAGTAATACAATAATAATAAATTTATAAACTAATATTATAGATACTTAACTAATAATATAATACTAATATTATGAATATTACATGTTCTCTATTTTGAAATCTTTGTTAAATTGTTATAAAAGTTGACTAAGTTTAATAAAAATCATCTATTTTTTTAAAATTAACTAAGTTATAAAAATTAATTAAGTTTATAAAGTTAACTAAATTTATAGTAGTATAATAAAGTAACTAAGTGTAAAATAAGTCAAAAAGTTAATTATGTTTAAAATAATTAAATAAATAACTATTTTCTTTAATTAAATAAGTTTATAGGATTTAGTTAAGTTTTATAAAAATTAACAAGCTTATAAAATAGACATGTAATTGTTGAATAAAGTATTTGAAATACAATTTACGCTCATTTCAAGAAATTCCATATGTTAATATAAATTAACTAAATTTTAAAATATTAACCAAGTTAATTTATTTTTTTATATAAATGAGCTAAGTTTGTAAAAATTACTAAATTAATTAAGTTTCTTATAAATTAATTAAGTTTATATAATTAAGTCACACACACATATAGTTATAATTGTTAATTGTTGAATTTCCCATAGGTACTTACCCATCTATGGTGCATACAAATGACAACATGTTGTAGTATATAAAGGATTTGAAGCAACATTTTTTTTGGTTTGCATACTTGATTCTCATGTGTAGCATGATCTTTATCACATGTATCATTTACACTTTTAATATAATGTTCATTAAATATTATAACATACAATGTATCATTTTTTATGGAAGTTGAATGGTTAGTTAATTTTGGTTTAATGTGATTTATATGATTTGTGAAATGATATATTATGTTTATGTAAATTCGTCGACTACAGTGTGATAATGGATATGTATACGGTGCAAAAATGATTTTTAATAGCATCCAATTAATGGTTTCAACAACGTTTCAGAAACGTTGTTATAATATTTAAAAGCATTTCAGAAACGCTATGGTAGAAAATAATAGCGTAATTTGGTCGTTGTATATATGCAAGTTAGCCATTCAAAACAAGCCATAACTCGACTTTTTATAGCATTTAAAAAGCTATAAATAGTCCTTAATGATAGCATGCTTTTTATAGCATTTTTTAGTTTGTTATTAGATATCCTTATTTATAAACATGCCATAGTAGCCCTTTATAGCTATTTTTAAATGTTATTGAAGGGTCATTTTGTTGTAGTGATCTCACCCTCTTATCTAGTGATTTCAGGGACGAAATCCTATAAGGAGGGGAGAATGTACGTAACAGTCAAAATTTTAATACACGGCGATTAATTAACAAATTAATTAACTAAGAGATAAGTTGTAAAATTATTGAACAATGGAAATTGCACCATTGGGTGCGCTACGATTTCCTAGTTCATATACATATATGGTTTGCGAGATACGGACGTAAAACGAACAAGTTATGTTCAATTGAAGTTTGAATTTTAAATTAGATATATATATATATATATATATATATATATATATGTAATAATACGTATATGCATGGGACGACCCAGCATCCAATAGGTTGACCCAGATTTCGGGTGGGTTGACCTATGTCATGATAGGCACATTTATGTGCTTGGCACGAAAATGTATCGAAGGGATGAAAAAATGTAGTATGATTATTTGACGTGTTAAATCCTTGTTGGCCTATTTTGAATTTTACACTGACTTGGAAACCTCTGAATGGTTCAAAGACATGGTTAGTTCATATTTAAATCCAAAATCTAACGGCCTAAGTTCTTTTAGCCCACCTATAAAAAACCTCCAACCCCCCCCCCCCTTCCTTATTCTTCACAACACATCTCTTCTCCGCCTAGGCTAATCTTCTTTCTGGAGACATGCCACCTTAACTAAATTTTTAAGGGAATGGATATTATAAATAAAAATATTTTATCTCTTATATTTATATTCTAGATGTGGGATTCTGCCGAGGCAACGAGGAAGACTTTTTTGGTGAGTTTTTATAATAATTTATATTTCTATTCTGTTTTGGAAAATAGACCTAATAGTAGTTGTAATTAATTTATAGTTCTTACAGTTTGTTTAGTTTTTTTGTAGATATTCCTTTCTGCAAGTAATTTTGTAGTTTTTCTACTTATAGTTTTCAGTTAGTTAATAATTTAAAATACTATTAGACTGTTTTCTTAGTCTTCTTTCCCTATCCTACGTCTGATTTTACAGTTTATTGTGGTTACGCCCAAACATGCCTATTGACTTATGTATACGACTGACTTAAGCATAAATTTATATGCCTAACATTATGCGATTGATTAATCCTTTTTATTTTGCATGCATTGGGAAATTAAATTCAATTGAATTATGAAAGATAGAGGATTGGATCATTTAGGAATATCGGACTGAAAATAAGCAGACTTGACGAGGCTCGCAAATTGGCTATGGCATAGATTATGACAGAAAAATGGACTGTAACATATTTGCATAATATGATAGATTATACAAACACAAAAAATCATAATAAACAAACGTGGTTTACTTGTAGATATGAATATGAAATGAGGTTGCAAACGAATAATTAGGCTTAAAGGAATTAAATTTAAAATGATGTTAAATTTATAAGTCTAAAACTATGGTTATTCTATTATTATATGACAACCTCGTGATCAAGCATTATTTTATGGCGGGCTTGTGATTAGGCATTATTCTATGGTGATCTTGTAATTAGGCATTATTCTATGACAACCTTGTGATTAGGTAATTCTATGGTGGCTTTTTGATTAGGAATTCTATGGCATGGTTCTATGGCTGGTAAACAAACAAATATGCTTAATGTAAAATTTAACTAATATTAAGTTATAAGCCTAATTCTATGGTATGTATATGGGGGTTCTAATCAAACGGGATTTGGGACAAGTAGGTTTGTTCTTTTGGAGATCCATGCCAGTCAGTATGCCCTTTTTATCGCATATGGTCTCATATTAGGAGGCGAGGGCATGCACCATGCTGTGTTAGGTAGTAAGACGGTCTAAATAGTGGTGGGCATGGGTGCATTCTGGCATTTCAATGTGCGCGACTTGAATCGATTAAGAAAAATAAGACACTGCTACGCATGTGTTAATGTTATGTCTTTTGCTAATGGGCCGGGGTTGACAAACCTAAGGCCTATAATTGGCATAGGTTATTACTATATGGTTATTATCAACCGATCGATGGTTAGAATTAGGAATTATCCTAATTATGTTATGTCTTGAAACAATAGGAGTGCAAACAATCGAATTCTATTGAATGAACGACAATCAACCTTATTTGTAATCCTTGCACAAATTTCATGTATGTTCACATATTAGTTGTCCACAGGCACTTACCATATCTAATAGTAGAACTACAGTTCTATCTTTTCCTTTACTTAAAAGTCTTGTTAGAAAATTAAAAGGTCGCCAGACTTTATGTCTGACCTGCTCTCTTTATCTTTCTCTTTTTTCCCTCCAGGCTCCTAGGGTGGTGTTAGGGATGGGGATCAAGGATCTTAAGGAAAAACAAACACTAGAGGGGGTGAATAGTGTTTTAAAGAACTTATAGAAATCTTAAACAATTATCAATTACAAAAACTGCTATATGAATCATAGAATGAATATCACAACATAAACAATCACAGATGCAGATATAAACAAAAATAAAATGCAGAAAAGGAAAGAACACACCAGATTCTATACTGGTTTGGATTACTCATATGTCCAGTCCTGCACAACACTGGACTGTGCGGAGTTTTATTAATATCAGTATCCAGTTACAACACCTTTGATTTCACTGCTACAAGGTTAACACCGCTCTTTTTCCTGATTTACAGGCTACAAGGAACACACCTTATCCTTTCCTTGATTTCAGGGATACAAGGAACACACCCTTCCTATTCCCAATTACAATTGCCTTAGAACTCTTTAGTAGCACTTCCAAATAGAGAGTATTTGATAGAGATTGAAAATAGAAGACGAATGATATAATTTGTATTGAAATCGGCAAATTATAAGTGTAGAATTTAAGAAATTAAAGAAGAAGAACGGTGGTATGTAAAGTAGGGAAGAAGGAGATGATAAATTGTGAAAAAGCTCGAAAATGAGGCCTTTATATAGTGTTCCAAGAGTCACAACCGTTTCTAAAACATTTTAAAATGAGAAGACACGTCTTTTTAATTTAAAAATTTGCGACAGTTATATGTCGACATGTTGTTTTATGTATGTCGGCACATACATATAGATCCATATATATATATATATATATATATATATATATGAATTTTAAATCATTTTCAAGTATTTAAACCAATATATATTCAAGAAATTCCTAAAGTAAAACTAGTTTTTTAAAATATAATTTCTCAAGTATAAAAACATAGTAGAATTTTATTTAAACATCTTATTTTACAAACTATATATATATATATGATATAAAACTATATAATATAATTATAAACATACATAATTATATAAGTTTATAATATATATATAAGAAACATAGAAAGTATATATATATTTGAAATCATAAATCCTTAAGAAAATTATTACTAAAAAGAGTTTGAAATCAATTTTGAAAATAGTTTGAAATCAATTTAAAAGAAATAATTTGAAAATAGAATTTGAGTGCTATTCAGAGTTTTACATACTAACTAGATACTACTACTCTGATAATCTTGAAATCTTGATATCTTGATACTCATGAGTCTTGATTCTCCTTTGAAATCATGAATCTCTTAAATTGTACAATCTTCAATATCTATATTACATGTATATATATATCCTTTATATATATATTCTGGATAAAAGTGTTAGTGTATATACATATATATATATATATATATATATATATATTGTAATCAATAATGAAAATGATTAAAACAAGGTTCTTGTCATCAAAACATCATCAACATTCCATTCTCCAACAATCTCCCCCTTTTTATTATGACCACCTTGGTTTATAAAATATTCATACCTGATATTTCCTGTCAATCTGATTCTTCGTTTACTCCACCTTTTACCATAAATTCCTTCTAAATCCCCCTCAAACTATACCTGTTCTATACCTATTTTATAATTTCTCCCCCTTTGTCATTGACAAAAAGTATATCTATCTAAACTTAGAATAATCCTAAAGACTAATTCTATATATAACTTCCCTGGAATTATAACTGTAACGACCTGGAATTTTGGGGCCAATTTAAAATTTAATTTTAGGAATTTTAATGGATTTTAATGTTTAAAATAATTTAATTTAAATAAGAACGACTAAAAATTTATTTTAAAACGAATAAATTTAATTAAATTGTAAAAGGAGTTTAAAACAGCGCTGTAGTTTGAAAATTTAAATTTGAACTTTGACTAATTGTACATGATTCATTTTAAATCAGAATTAAGTGAAACAAGAAATATTTGAATCTGTTTAACTATATCTTTCTAACGAATCATAAAAACTGAAATTTCACTTTATAAATCAAAAGTTATGCCCAGTTTAAATTTAGAAAGGTCGCTGTAGAATTTATATATATTTTAATTAAATATATTAGCCTTGAAAATAACCATCTTTCAAACGACTTCGGTTTTCGACGAAACCACTTTAGTTGGAACCGGAATGTCAAATTATTGCTAGGTTTCAATTTTCATAATTTTTCGAATTAATACGTGAGCGTGGCAAAGGAAAATGTGTTTTGTCAATTTCAGTCAAATTTAATCGACTTGAAAATGGCTATTTTTCAAATGGTCTCGGAATTCGACGAAATTAGTCTTGGTATCGTCAAAACAAAGCTAGAAATAATTTTTCTGTAAATTTTAGAGCCAGTATGTGGCCCTGGTAATTTAAAATGTACGTTTGGATTTAATAATTAAATGATTTATAATTTAATTTAAAGAAAAACATATCGTAACAGCCGAATCGAGTTACGAAACATGTTCCATTGTGTCCGGGATGGGGGTTATTAGCTGGGGGCGTCACTCGTTGGGTTTGATTTGGAGTTCGGTACGATAGAGGAGCTATATTGGAATTTAAGGAAAATAATTAAATAAATAAAATTATAGAATACCCGTATAAATACGGTATCAGATACGAAACCCTAGCCTATGTTTACAGAGCCGCCTTCTACATAAATCGATGGCCGAATTCGCTCAACCTTCTTCCCCCAAAATCTCCTCATCCACCTGCTAAAACCCATCCACCCTTTTGACAATTTCAGAGAAGATCGAAACACCTTCACATCCATACAGATTTGACCCTTCAAAGTGGAGTATACCGCCCAGGCCGCCACCGTGAAGTCACCCCGTTCGAACTGCTGCCCCGCCTCCATGCCCAGTTCGACTTCGTCGTCATTCAACCCAGGCGCGCACCTCTCCGCCCCCGTCATTGCTGCACAGGCCGATCACTTTCCCCCTTCAAGAATCAAACGATTTTTGGATCTGGAGTTTGGAACAAAACTTGAAAACCTCGGCTGTAAACAGGGAAGAACAAAGGCCTGAGGGTAAAACAGTGATTAAGTAATTTAATATAATTAATTATTAAATTAATGAATTCAAACATTTAAAATACTATAACTTTGTCGTATTAAAACAGAAGTGGGCGGTTTTCGATCTGTTGGAATCGTTTCTCCGAGATCTACACTGTGGAACAGGCTGAAACTGATTTAGAGCTTGTCTAAATTTTGACAGAGTGGAAAGATATTGGTGAGATTTCTATTTTTAAATTAAAATTAATTATTTATTTTAATATGGAATTTATATTCATTTTATATAAAATGCATGTGGTGTCTTGTATATATTTTTGTTGAAATATTGATTTATTGTATTGCGATGAATCGCTGAATGAATGTGTGTATCATGTTTGTTATTCAAACTGAATTATCATTATTTTTAGGTTGTTGGAGTTAACACTAATATTAAATATAAAGTTAGATTCAGATAATATTATCATTTCTGTTGTCATTTTATAAAGAACAAGATTAACACTTTTGTTAATTAGATTATAAAGAACAAGATTAACACTTTTGTTAATTAGATTATAAAGAACAAGATTAACATATTTGTTAATTAGGTTATAAAGAACAAGATGAACATTTTTGTTAATAAAATCATGTTGAACATAATTAACATTTCTTGTTAATTAGATTATGGTTATATAAAAAAAATCTCATTTTTATCAAAATAGAGTATAGAAATTAAAATCACATTTTTGACTGGAAGGTGGGTATGAAGATCAAAACTTTATAAGTGAATAGGATTAACATATTTTGTCAAAACTTGATAAATGAATAGGATTAACATATTTTGTCAAAACTTGATAAATGAATAGGATTAACATATTTTGTCAAAACTTGATAAATGAATAGGATTAACATTTTTTGTCAAAACTGGATTAGTGAAAAGAATGACATCTTTGTTTAGACAAAAATTCACATTTTTATTTATTTAAAAAGATTTGACAAAAATTCACATATTTGTTTGTTTAAGAAGATTAGACAAAAATTCACATTTTTGTTCACATAAAAAGGATTAAACAAAATCATCATATTTTGTTTACATTAAAAAGAATTAGACAAATTTGACATTTTTGTTTACAATAAAAGGACTAGACAAAATTACCATATTTTTGTTTACATAAAAAGAATTAGACAAAAGTTATCAATTTTGTCACTGTAAAAGAATGAAATAAGAAAAAAATAAACATTTTGTCACTTTTAAAAAAAATTAAGCAAAGGTGAACATTTTTGTGTATTAAAAGGGATTAAAAAAAAGAACATTTTTATGTATTAAAAGGGATTAAACAAAAAGAACATTTTTGTGTATTAAAAGGGATTAAACAAAAATACATTTTTGTGTATTAAAAGGGATTAAACAAAAATGAACATTGGTGTACATTAAAAAGAAGCAGAGCAAAATATATAGTTTTGTTTATTTTAAAAAGTGTTAAACAAAAATAGATATTTTTGTTTACATTAAAAAGAGTTAAACCAGATAATCTTTTTTTTTGTTTACATTAAAAGAATTAGATTAGATTATTATTTTTTCACTTTGAAAAGAATGAAATAAATTCATTCATTTTTGCCACTTTAGAAAAATGAGTTAGGAAACATTCATTTTGTCACTTTGAAAAGAATGGAGTGAATTCATTCATTTATGTCATTTTAAAAGAATGAATTGAGAACGTTCATTTTTGGTATCATTAAAGAAGAATGAATTAGAAATGTATATTTTGATACATTCAAGAAGAAATGAATTGAAAATGTATATTTTTATACATTAAAAAGAGAAAGAACTGAAAATGTATATTTCTATACATTAAAAAGAATGAATCAAAGATGTATATTTTTATACATAAAAAAAAGAGTGAATTAGAAATGGACATTTTTGTCACATTAAAAAGAACGAAGTAAAAATACAATTTTTTTTTTCATTTACAAGGAATGAAACAAAAACATTTATTTTTGGTCATAAATATAAGAGTTTAAACAAAAATACATTTTTGTTCATTAAGAAGAAAGATTACATTTTGATCATTAAAAAGGATTAAAGTAAAATTTGCATTTTCGTTTACTTTAAAAGAATGAAGATGAAAATAACATTTTTGTTACATTTAAAAGATTAGACAAAAGTATCATATTTTGTTACCTTAAAAAAAAAATTAGACAAAATTATCATGTTTGGTACATTGACAGGGATTTGACGAAATGATCATATTTTGTACATTAAAAGGAATTAGGCAAAATTACAATTTTTGTCACTTTAAAAGAATAAACATAAAGATGTACATTTTTGTTACATTAGAAGAATTGGAATAAAAAGTACATTTTTGTTAGAAAATGTATATTAGAATGAAAAGATTTCATTTCTATGTGATATAAGAAATGTTCATTTTTGGTCACTTAAAAGGATTTCACCAAAATGATCATTGTTGATCATTGAAAAGAATTACACAAAAGATTTAAAAGTTTATATTTTTTATTGTCGATTAGTTATAATGAAAAGATTAGAAATAAAAACATACATTCCTGTGTAGTGTTGATTTCATTTAAAGGAGTAGAATTAAAAACATATATTTTTATGAAATATCATTCTCATTAAGGAGAATAGGATTAAAAGTTAAGATTTTTATTGTAATTTGTTCACGATAAGAAGAATTGAAATTGTTTGTCTGTGATGTTGAAATGTTTGTTGTGTTAAATATATTGTTAGTATATTCAAATTGAATATTACACTTCCATTTACAAGTCATCCAACCTGTTTATGGGATTGGGTCGATAAATTTTTACACATCGCCCAAGTGCACAAATAATTTATTGTTGGATGAAACCCCACACGGGTGTTGGGATGATATTTGATCTACACTAGTCCCAATATTTAGTGTAGAATCCACTCTGGTTGATTAATTGGACGTTTGATAATTATTTATCATAAATGTTGATAACATGCTATATATGGTTGTTGATTGAGTCACATCCCAAAAAAGAATATTCTAGAAAAATAATATTTTAGAAAATATCTTAGAAAAAGAAACATCTTAGAAAAGAATATATTTTAGAAAAACATATTCATTGATATGAACTTGTTATTAACTAGAATGAATCATTAAATTTAGATTTAATAAAGTTTTCCAATATGTTAATATTTAATTAAAGTTAAATTAAATAAATTGGATTTTGGGTTTGTCGTGAATAGTGTCTTAAATAACACAGTTCTTAAACCCCATATGAAAAGAAAAATCTTTTAATTTATATTATTAAAGTTTTCAATTATATTTAGTAATTGAAATAAGATGAAGTGTGAGTTGGTTTTATTGTGAACTGTGTTTCTAAGCGACATTTGTTCTTTAACCCAACTGACAATGAAAATATGATTTGGAATTTATAAATCTTGTATCAAGATTTAAAAGGTAATTTTCCAAAAGTAAAGTTTTGCAATTTAATATATTAAATTGGAATTGAATGGAATTCGAATTAATAATAACCGAGATCAGTTTCTGTAAAAGAAGACCGATACTACATATGGAATTTAAAAGGCTTTGCCGTTATTCCATTTATATTATTGGTCGGATACAGAAATTTATAAGGATTATATATGGATTTGATTTCTGTGAAGATTCCCTATTTTATGGAAGAGGATTTTGGGTTTACCATGAATTATGTTTTAAATGACATTAGTTCTTTAACCCAGTTAAAGATAAGATTAATTTCTTCAATTTAATTAATCATTGAATAATGATTTGTGAGATTTAAAACCAAATTGGGTTCTTATTAAATCTTTAAAAGTAAGATTTAAGAATAAATTTGAAGAGTTTATCTTTGATAAAATAATGCGAATATTTTATTAAAAGAATATTCTGAATTGGAATGAGACGTTGGATGGGCTTTTATAGTACTTGATTTTTATTAATGAAAAATACGTGAGTTATTCGGGAAGACCGGGTTTAACCCATTCCGAATAATTACTACGACGATGAAGAGTCGAAGATGAAGACGGTGGTTGAAGACCAACGATCTTCACATAGAATGGATGTGTTGCTACAGAGACCCTTGATGGGAGTAGCTACCTTGAAGGGGCTTCAGTGGTGGTCGTCCGGACTATTGTTGATTGTTCGGATTTGGTTTTCGCTCAGACCCAGAGCATAAGCTAGTAAATGGATGCGTGTCTGACATTGGATTTTGTTCCATGTGAATTAAATCGATTCTATTAATGTATGTCTGTTTGGTGGTGGAGGATTTATTCTCTACTTAACACCCTGGTATATGTTAATAGTGATTGATCGCATGACGTGGATTGTCAATGTGGCACGCCAAGATGTAGTTGATCAAGGCTTTTGTTGAAAAGCAGGGCCTTGTGGGATGATCAAAGTATAGCCTATTGCGGCATAGCTTTGTGTATATCGTGACTTCGCGAGCCTCACACCCCGGTATGAGTCAAAAACGGGATATGGACTACAGGGAGTGCACACGTTTCTTTCTAGCTAGGAGTGGTGTCGGTGCTTAAACTGGATGACATGTACTTATGTGGATGATGGATTTTGAGGCACCTCGGATTTTTTTATAGGCCGTTAGTGGTCATACTATAGGTCCAAAGGGATCGGGAAGCGTGTGTTCAGGCATAACCAATCCACTGCCGATAGGCGGGCACCGGCCCTGAAGATCCAAGGGTTCACTGTAGGGGATACTGAAGCATTTGCTAGAGTGTCTCGAATCGGAGAGGAGCTTGCCCCTAGCCTCGACTCATGATGGAAACCCAATTTCCAATACGACCTTGCGGTTTTGATTGTAGAACTAGTAGGGCGACATAGTAGGATGAGGTACTATGCCGTCTATGATTGATATTTATGATTGAAATTGTTTTTAAAATATATACACACTAATATTAAATCCATTTTATCGTATCAAGCATCTTTTGACCATTATAAGGTAAAACCCTATCCTCCGGTTTGCGTTGCATTGTGTGATGGGACTTGGGTCTTATAATGGTTTCATTTTTCAAAAAAAAACATTGCGTTGTTTAACGTTTTACTTTATTTTATGCATTGGCAATCCAATGGAGTAAACACGTTCCGCGTTAGCGGCGTGGTCCTGTGATTAGCCTTATTATTAGATAAGTCAAGTTAAGATTCCTCATACCAGTCCCATGACTGACCTGTAGTTTGTTTCACTGGCAAACTTGGGTGCCCATATTTTCCACACGGGCAGTCGAGTAGTTGTTTTTGCAGATATATTTACGAGAACCTAGCTTACAGCTGAAGCGGTATTCGAAAAGCTCTGTATCCGTGTATTCTTTCCAGTTGTATATTTGTATTGTTTTTCCGCTTCTATTCAAATGTAATTTAAAACTCTGATATTATTGTATTTCTATTATATCATAAGTATTCATACTCTGTTACATTCTTGTACTCTGATGTAATTGTTGTAATCAACAATAAAATGTTCATCAGTTTGTATTCTGATGTGTGTTGTTTTCAAAGCAATCCAGCCTTTCCTTTACTGGGAAGTTTGGGTCGTTTCAGTTGGTATCAGAGCTTAGGTTTACAGAGCTCGAGAACAAAACACATTAGAACCGAACGAAAGAATTCATCAGAGATTGGATTAGTAATATCCAATGAGAATAACTCGTTAGAGATGGGATCAGTAGTATCCTAGAACGAGTGTGAAGATTATTATTTTCTTTAAAAATTAGTGAAAACAAATTTAGTTTTGAAAATTTATCTTAAAATACGTATTTGAATATATTATTATTTTAATGTGGACAATCGAGTATATAAAGATTTCGAATATACGAGTAATTAGCGGATATTTGAAGTTTTAATATACTGGATAGATATAGAATCACACTCTTGCCGCTCGGGGATAATTCTGATAATGCTGCAGCATTACCAGTATTTATTTTCGAGTTTTGAAAGTGGTATATCTATATGTTTCCATTGACTGGTATGAGAACCAAAACTTAGTTAGTACACATTGCTGTGATTTGCACTAAAAATATGATTTTTGGTTATATATAAAAGTTATATATATTTGAAAAGTTAACCACTTAATTGATTGTTGGTTGCGATGTTTGATAATTAGTTTAATTAATTAAAATATTGGAATTGAAGCCAATGATAAGATTTAAGGTTGAGTTGGTTAAATTAAACAACTCTTAGCTACGTTCCTTTTGAGGACGAAAAGATTTTAAGTGGGGGCGATTGTAACGACCCGGAATTTTGGGGCTAATTTAAAATTTAATTTTAGGAATTTTAATGGATTTTAATGTTTAAAATAATTTATTTTAAATAAGAATGACTAAAAATTTATTTTAAAACGAATAAATTTAATTAAATTATAAAAGGAGTTTAAAATAGCGCTGTAGTTTGAAAATTTAAATTTGAACTTTGACTGATTGTACAGGATTCATTTTAAATCAGAATTAAGTGAAACAAGAAATATTTGAATCTGTTTAACTATATCTTTCTAACGAATCCAAAAACTGAAATTTCACTTTATAAATCAAAAGTTATGACCAATTTAAAATTTAGAAAGGTCGATGTAGAATTTATATATATTTTAATTAAATATTTTGGCCTTGAAAATAACCATCTTTCAAACGACTTCGGTTTTCGACGAAACCACTTTTGTTGGAACCGGAATGTCAAATTATTGCTAGGTTTCAATTTTCATAATTTTTCGAATTAATATGTGAGCGTGGCAAAGGAAAATGTATTTTGTCAATTTCAGTCAAATTTAATCGACTTGAAAATGGCCATTTTTCAAACGGTCTCAGAATTCGACGAAATTAGTCGTGTTAGGACCGTATCGTCAAAACAAAGCTATAAATAATTTTTCTGTAAATTTTAGAGCCCGTATTCGGCCCCGGTAATTTAAAATGTACGTTTGGATTTAATAATTAAATGATTTATAATTTAATTTAAAGAAAAACATATCGTAATAGCCGAATCGAGTTACGAAACATGTTCCATTGTGTCCGGGATGGGGGTTATTAGCTAAGGGCGACACTCGTTGGGTTTGATTTGGAGTTCGGTACGATAGAGGAGCAATATTGGAATTTAAGGAAATTAATTAAATAAATAAAATTATATAATACCCGTATAAATACGGTATCAGATACGAAACCCTAGCCTATGTTTACAGAGCCGCCTTCTACATAAATCGATGGACGAATTCGCTCAACCTTCTTCCCCCAAAATCTCCTCATCCACCTGCTAAAACCCATCCACCCTTTTGCCAATTTCAGAGAAGATCGAAACACCTTCACATCCGTACGGATTTGACCCTTCAAAGTGGAGTATACCGCCCAGGCCGCCACCGTGAAGTCACCCCATTCGAACTGCTGCCCCGCCTCCCTGCCCAGTTCGACTTCGTCATCGTTCAGCCCAGGTGCGCACCTCTCTGCCCCCGTCGTTGCTGCATAGGCCGATCACTTTCCCCCTTCAAGAATCGAACGATTTTTAGATCTGGAGTTTGGAACAAAACTTGAAAACCTCGGCTGTAAACTGGGAAGAATGAAGGACGGAGGGTAAAACAGTGATTAAGTAATTTAATATAATTAATTATTAAATTAATGAATTCAAACGTTTAAAATACTATAACTTTGTCGTATTAAAATAGAAGTGGATGGTTTTCGATCCGTTGGAATCGTTTCTCCGAGATCTACACTGTGGAACAGGCTGAAACTGATTTAGAGCTTGTCTAAATTTTGACAGAGTGGAAAGCTATTGGTGAGATTTCTATTTTTAAATTAAAATTATTTATTTATTTTTAATATGGAATTTATATTCATTTTATATAAAATGCATGTGGTGTCTTGTATATATTTTTGTTGAAATGTTGATTTATTGTATTGCGATGAATCGCTGAATGAATGTGTGTATCATGTTTGTTATTCAAACTGAATTATCATTGTTTTTAGGTTGTTGGAGTTGACACTAATATTAATTATAAAGTTAGATTCAGATAATATTATCATTTCTGTTGTCATTTTATAAAGAACAAGATTAACACTTTTGTTAATTAGATTATAAAGAACAAGATTAACACTTTTGTTAATTAGATTATAAAGAACAAGATTAACATTTTTGTTAATTAGGTTATAAAGAACAAGATGAACATTTTTGTTAATAAGATCATGTTGAACAGAATTAACGTTTCTTGTTAATTAGATTATGGTTAAATAAAAAAAATCTCATTTTTGTCAAAATAGAGTATAGAAATTAAAATCACATTTTTGATTGGAAAGTGGGTATGAAGATCAAAACTTGATAAGTGAATAGGATTAACATATTTTGTCAAAGCTTGATAAATGAATAGGATTAACATATTTTGTCAAAACTTGATAAATGAATAGGGTTAACATATTTTGTCAAAACTGGATAAATGAATAGGATTAACATTTTTTGTCAAAACTGGATTAGTGAAAAGAATGACATCTTTGTTTAGACCAAAATTCACATTTTTGTTTATTTAAAATGATTAGACAAAAATTCACATTTTTGTTTGTTTAAGAAGATTAGACAAAAATTCACATTTCTGTTCAGATAAAAAGGATTAAACAAAATCTTCATATTTTTTTACATTAAAAAGAATTAGACAAATTTGACATTTTTCTTTACAATAAAAGGACTAGACAAAATTACCATATTTTTGTTTACATAAAAAGAATTAGACAAAAATTATCAATTTTGTCACTGTAAAAGAATGAAATAAGAAAAAAATAAACATTTTGTCACTTTTAAAATGGATTAAGCAAAGGTGAACATTTTTGTGTATTAAAAAGGATTAAACAAAAAGAACATTTTTGTGTATTAAAAGGGATTAAACAAAAATACTTTTTTGTGTATTAAAAGGGATTAAACAAAATACATTTTTGTGTATTAAAAAGGATTAAACAAAAATGAACATTGGTGTACATTAAAAAGAAGCAGAGCAAAATATATAGTTTTGTTTATTTTTAAAAGTGTTAAACAAAAATAGACATTTTTGTTTACATTAAAAAGAGTTAAACCAGATAATCATTTTTTTTTTGTTTACATTAAAAGAATTAGATTAGATTATTATTTTGTCACTTTGAAAAGAATGAAATAAATTCATTCATTTTTGCCACTTTAGAAAAATGAGTTAGGAAACATTCATTTTGTCACTTTGAAAAGAATGAAGTAAATTCATTCATTTATGTCATTTTAAAAGAATGAATTGAGAACGTTCATTTTTGGTATCATTAAAGAAGAATGAATTAGAAATGTATATTTTGATACATTCAAGAAGAAATGAATTGAAAATGTATATTTTTATACATTAAAAAGAGAATGAACTGAAAATGTATATTTTGATACATTAAAAAGAATGAATCAGAGATGTATATTTTTATACATAAAAAAAAGAGTGAATTAGAAATGGACATTTTTGTCACATTAAAAAGAACGAAGTAAAAATACAAAAAAAAAAAATTCATTTACAAGGAATGAAATAAAAACATTTATTTTTGGTCATAAATATAAGAGTTTAAACAAAAATACATTTTTGTTCATTAAGAAGAAAGTTTACATTTTGATCATTAAAAAGGATTAAAGTAAAATTAGCATTTTCGTTTACTTTAAAAGAATGAAGATGAAAATAACATTTTTGTTACATTTAAAAGATTAGACAAAAGTATCATATTTTGTTACCCTAAAAAAAAAAGATTAGACAAAATTATCATGTTTGGTACATTGACAGGGATTTGACGAAATGATCATATTTTGTACATTAAAAGGAATTAGGTAAAATTACAATTTTTGTCACTTTAAAAGAATAAACATAAAGATGTACATTTTTGTTACATTAGAAGAATTGGAATAAAAAGTACATTTTTGTTAGAAAATGTTTATTAGAATGAAAAGTACATTTTTGCTAGAAAATGTATATTAGAATAAAAGATTTCATTTCTATGTGATATTAGAAATATTCATTTTTGGTCACTTAAAAGGATTTCACCAAAATGATCATTTTTGATCATTGAAAAGAATTACACAGAAGATTTAAAAGTTTATATTTTTTATTGTCGATTAGTTATAATGAAAAGATTAGAAATAAAAACATACATTCCTGTGTAGTGTTGATCTCATTTAAAGGAATAGAATTAAAAACATATATTATTATGAAATATCATTCTCATTAAGGAGAATAGGATTAAAAGTTAAGTTTTTATTGTAATTTGTTCACGATAAGAAGAATTGAAATTGTTTGTCTATGATGTTGAAATGTTTGATGTGTTAAATATATTGTTAGTATATTCAAACTGAATATTACACTTCCATTTACAAGTCATCCGACTTCTTTATGTGATTGGGTCGATAAATTTTTACACATCGCCCAAGTGCACAAATAATTTATTGTTGGATGAAACCCCACATGGGTGTTGGGATGATATTTGATCTACACTAGTCCCAATATTTAGTGTAGAATCCACTCTGGTTGATTAATTGGATGTTTGATAATTATTTATCATAATTGTTGATAACATGCTATAAATGGTTGTTGATTGAGTCACATTCCAATAAAGAATATTCTAGAAAAATAATATTTTAGAAAATATCTTAGAAAAAGAAACATCTTAGAAAAGAATATATTTTTGAAAAACATATTCATTGATATGAACTTGTTATTAAATAGAATGAATCATAAAATTTAGATTTAATAAAGTTTTCCAATATGTTAATATTTAATTGAAGTTAAATTAAATAAACTGGATTTTGGGTTTGTCGTGAATAGTGTCTTAAATAACACAGTTCTTAAATCCCATATGAAAAGAAAAATCTTTTAATTTATATTATTAAAGTTTTCAATTATATTTAGTAATTGAAATAAGATGAAGTGTGAGTTGGGTTTATTGTGAACTGTGTTTCTAAGCGACATTTGTTCTTTAACCCAACTGACAATGAAAATATGATTTGGAATTTATAAATCTTGTATCAAGATTTAAAAGGTAATTTTCCAAAAGTAAAGTTTTCCAATTTAATATATTAAATTAGAATTGAATGGAATTCTAATTAATAATAACCGAGATCAGTTTCTGTAAAAGAAGACCGATACTACATATGGAATTTAAAAGGCTTTGCCGTTATTCCATTTATATTATTGGTCGGATACAGAAATTTATAACGATTATATATGGATTTGATTTCTGTGAATATTCCCGATTTTATGGAAGAGGATTTTGGGTTTACCGTGAATTATGTTTTAAACGACATTAGTTCTTTAACCCAGTTAAAGATAAGATTAATTTCTTAAATTTAATTAATCATTGAATAATGATTTGTGAGATTTAAAACCAAATTGGGTTCTTATTAAATCTTTAAAAGTAAGATTTAAGAATAAATTTGAAGAGTTTATCTTTGATAAAATAATGCGAATATTTTATTAAAAGAATATTCTGAATTGGAATGAGACGTTGGATGTGCTTTTATAGTACTTGATTTTTATTAATAAAAAATACGTGAGTTATTAGGGAAGACCGGGTTTAACCCATTCCGAATAATTACTACGACGATGAAGAGTCGAAGATGAAGACAGTGGTTGAAGACCGACGATCTTCACATAGAATGGATGTGTTGCTACAGAGACCCTTGATGGGAGTAGCTACCTTGAAGGGGCTTCAGTGGTGGTCGTCCGGACTATTGTTGACTGTTCGGATTTGGTTTTCGCTCAGACCCAGAGCATAAGCTAGTAAATGGATGCGTGTCTGACATTGGATTTCGTTCCATGTGAATTAAATCGATTCTATTAATGTATGTCTGTTTGGTGGTGGAGGTTTTATTCACTACTTAACACCCTGGTATATGTTAATAGTAATTGATCGCATGGCGTGGATTGTCAATGTGGCACGCCAAGATGCAGTTGGTCAAGGCTTTTGTTGAAAAGAAGGGCCTTGTGGGATGATCAAAGTATAGCCTATTACGGTATAGCTTTGTGTATATCGTGACTTCGCGAGCCTCACACCCCGGTATGAGTCAAAAACGGGATATGGACTGCAGGGAGTACACACGTTTCTTTCTAGCTAGGATTGGTGTTGGTGCTTAAACTGGCTGACATTTCACTTATGCGGATGATGGATTATGAGGCGCCTCGGATTTTTTTTATAGGCCGTTAATGTTCATATTATAGGTCCAAAGGGACCGGGAAGCGTGTGTTCAGGCATAACTAATCCACTGCCGATAGGCGGGGACTGGCCCTGAAGATCCAAGGGTTCACTGCGGGGGATCATGAGGCATTTGCTAGAGTGTCTCGAATCGGAGAGGAGCTTGCCCCTAGCCTCGACTCATGATGGAAACTCAATTTCCAATACGACCTTGCGGTTTTGATTGTAGAACTAGTAGGGCGACATAGTAGGATGGGGTACTATGCCGTCTATGATTGATATTTATGATTAAAATTGTTTTTAAGATATATACACACTAATATTAAATCCATTTTATCGTATCAAGCATCTTTTGACCATTATAAGGTAAAACCCTGTCCTCCAGTTTGCGTTGCATTGTGTGATGGGACTTGGGTCTTATAATGGTTTCATTTTTCAAAAAAAACATTGGGTTGTTTAACGTTTTACTTTATTTTATGCACTGGCAATCCAATGGAGTAAACTCGTTCCGCGTTAGCGGCGTGGTCCTGTGATTAGCCTTATTAATAGATAAGTCAAGTTAAGATTCCTCATACCAGTCCCATGACTGACCTGTAGTTTGTTTCACTGGCAAACTCGGGTGCCCATATTTTCCACACGGGCAGTCGAGTTGTTTTTTTTTGCAGATATATTTACGGGATCCTGGCTTACAGCTGAAGCGGTATTCGGAAAGCTCTGTGTCCGTGTATTCCTTCCAGTTGTATATTTGTATTGTTTTTCCGCTGCTATTTAAATGTAATTTAAAACTCTGATATTATTGTATTTCTATTATATCATAAGTATTCATACTCTGTTACATTCTTGTACTCTGATGTAATTGTTGTAATCAGCAATAAAATGTTCTTCATTTTTTATTCTGATGTGTGTTGTTTTCAAAGCAATCCAGCCTTTCCTTTACTGGGAAGTTTGGGCCGTTTCAATAACTCTCCTTAATTCTATAATTTTCCTAAAACTCCCCCTATCTCTATTGCAATACAATTGTAATTCTATTAAGTAAACTAAACAAGTGTATAATCAATACAATTGTTGTAAATTTCAAAGCAAACAAACAATCCAATCAGTATTTACAAAGTAAGTCAATTATTTACAAGTTTTTAATTTCAAATTCAAAACACATCACACAAAGCATACCAATCAAATCAAACAAGTTTATTCACACATCTCTTGGAACTTCTACCCATCCATCTGCACTGAAGATTGGGTCCGCCTTTATGACTTCCTAGTCTTCGTTGTCTTTGGTGAGAGGTTCTCCGGTGATGTTGTTATCTTCATCTCTGAAAAGAGAAGAGATCATCCAACAGATAAAATCAAAGTGTTTTTCTTGTTGTTCAATCATTTTTATTTGACTTAATTCTAGATGACGCTGATTGCTGAGAATAATAGATAGGATATTCTTGAAAGAGTTGAGAGTTTCTTCAAGATTTTCACTTAGATTATGAATAGGATTAGCCATAATTTTGATTATACTGAAAGAGAGCAATTAGAGAAGAAGTTGATAAGTACAAATGATTTTTTCTGGAAAAAATGGAATATATGGAGTTTGAAATTCATTTGATAATGAATAGACACAAGGTAGTTATTAAAAATTCGAATTTGAACAAATTTGAATTTCTGACAATTATATGTCTACATACCAGAACATGCATGTCGACATACGCATACAATTTTGGGTATTTTGAATTTTTACACAATTTTGAATTACTTATTATTATATTATATTAGTTTGTTCTATTCTAATGTTTTTGGAGATGTTTAAAGGTGGATTTGACAAAGAAAAAACATACATTACTACTAATGATAGATTACATTCAAACAATACATAAAATAGGAAATACAGAAAGGAATACAAGCTAATTTGAAATGATAACATAAGCTAGTAAACTAAGATTTCAGCGGATGAAGATGAGGAAGATGATATTACAAGTTTTCTTCCAATTTTTCCGAAAAACTTGTTCATTTTAGAAGACATTTGGTTGATAGTCTTCTTGATTATTATTTTTGGCTAGTTTAACTTGATTTTGAAAATTTACTTCTTTGGGTATGGCTCTTGATGAAGTAGGAAATTATGTGCCTTCCATGGAGGATTCGTCTTCGTCGATTTCCATTTGAACTTCTTCTTGTTCATTCTACCTTGTTTTTCGGCATATGACTCATACGGTTCGGAAATGATTGAAATTTGCATAAGGGATATATTTCTCGAATTAAAGACCTTTCTAGGAACAAATTCCTCTCCTTTGGAATCCACTCCAAAATACTTAATGATTCAGGTAAGATAAATTCCATGATAAAGAGTGTTTTCTTTTGTTGACATCTCTTTTGATTTGAATTCTCTCAAAACTACTTTGGCCCAATTAATATTATAAGTGCCAAAGATGGAAAAAAGATGTTTTTGGACCTTGAAAGTGGGTTATTAAAGTTTCCGGAACGGGGAATGAGTGTATGTTGAAGAAGGAGTTTAACAATTCTTGCTTTTGGACGTAAAAAACGATTCTTGAATTCCATATGTTCATCGCTTTCAAAAATATGATGAAAAGTTCCTAAATCATGTTCATCAATTTCAAAATCTAAAAAATCCAAACCAGTTTTCTTGCAATTTAAAATGGTTCCCAAAACATCACTATCCAAACTAATTTGAGTGCCTTTCACACTACTCCAAACTTTAATTTCATTTCCTTCGAAAAATCCATGATTTAAATTAGCATAGAATATTATGATAAGATTTGGATAACATACTTTGTAACATCCCACCTCTGCCAGGGTCACTCACAAGAGAATGCACTAGCTTTGGAGGGGCATTGTCTAGGTAAACATGCACAGAAATATTACAAGACAGAACATATAAAACAGCGGAAGAAAAACCAAATTTCATTACCTCATAAAATTACAAGGTCTAAAGCCTTTAACATCAAAATGCCTTTAAAAGCCATTACATTGGAAACCTGCCTTGCAATAGTTAAAGAAGCATAAAACCACAGTCATAAATTATTCCCCAAGTAAAACGGTAAAGCAGCCATAGCCAAGAAAAATCCAAGCCATACATGATGACCTTGAAGCAGAAGAAGTCCGAGCTAAAATAATAGTATTTCCTCCCTGAAAACCTGGGGGGGGGGGGAACGGAAGACAAAGAGGCGAAAGAAACGGGGTCAGTCATAAAGACTGGTAAGTCCTATCTACTTCCAGCACAAAAACAGGTAAAGGTAACATGACATGCATAAACTGAAAGTAAACATAAGGATGATGACAAGATAGACAAGCTAAACCAAGGTAACAGGATGAACTACTCTATCAAGATAAACTACGGTCACTATGAATCAAGTATAAGATCCCAAGGTTCTATCGAGTATAACATCCCAAGGTTCTATCGAGTATAACACCCCAAGGTTCTATCAAGTGTATTTTCCCTGCACCTTCCGTACTAGTATCCCAACCCGTGTCATGTGTTAGCTACAAAATGTCTGTTGCCCAATGTCATGAAATGGTCCATGTCAACCTAATGTAGGTTTTCCCAACTCGTATGTTTCTTTCCATGTATATGTTTAGTCCTTTGCCGTAAATCCTACGGGCTTCCTCACGTAGTTCTATAATACTTCAACATAGTTCCATTATCATTGAAAACGTTTGGACTGTCACCCTTGATCTAGCTGTATTTTCTTACCATGAATTCTCGAATGTTCGGCTAGGATTTATGCCACCTAGGACCACTAGGGATTACGCTATCTACTAAACGTTTTCGTAACTCGGTTTGGGTTTAAGCCACCTAGGACCGCTAGGGATTACGCTACCCGTCAACCACGCCCTTTTTACCACTTATGTATCGTGAATCATTTTCCATGTCTAGATGCACATGTATCTCAATGTGCCATCCGAGTCCCGTGACAGGACTAATCAAGAAATACAGGACTCGGTCGGGAGCTTTAGGTTATCTGCCGATGCAGATATCAAGGTATGTTTTTCTATTGGTGGTTATGGTCCCACGTGACCCCTCCCTCAACTACTGAAAGGCAATCCAAGAAAATCATTCACGAGAACTATACTCCGGCCATACATGCCCCACTTTCCTATTGGCCAACCTCACCCATAACTAGATAGCAAGTATATGGTCTGTTGGCAGTTCTCTGCCTTTCCGCATACGTACACGATTGACTAAAGATGGTAGGTAGTCGACGACGTGCTATCACAGGGCTAAACTAAGTATCGTCGACTCCACGCTAATCCACCCCAGTCTTTAGGTTGCTCGCACAACAACCAAGGCATACCCTTGGTTCTTCTACCGCAGACCTTAACCTCTGTGAGCCCAGGCGGATCATCTGCAACCTCACAGAGGGATACCAAGAGTACCCTCACGTCCCCCAAAGCTACAGCTTCGTCACCCAGTTCGCTGGAGCCTTTGTCTTAGTCAGATAGACATTCGCTCCTCCTCGTGTGTTTGTTTAAACGATGACCTACCGTATCAGGTTACTCATCTATTTGTGAACTGGTCCAATTCTCTTGACTAAGAATTATTACTTAGTTATCCTTAACTAAGGTTTATCACTTATTTTTCCCTTCCCGTTATCCTTATTAACTACGATTTCCCACTTAGTCCCCTGAAATAAGGTTTTGTCTAATGGGTTAAGTGTTGTCATTCGAGTTCATGACTTACCCCGCCTACGAATCATGTCAAAATTGGCTAAGTATTCAAGTTCAAGACTTAGCCCTACAAACCATGTATCAAGTTGGTAAAGTATATCAAGAAGTTCATGACTTAACCCTAGATTATCGTGTCAGATTGGTTAAGTATAGGTTAACTTAACCCTATCAAATTACCGTGTCAGATTGGTTAAGTATAGGTTATCTTAACCTCATCAAGCTACCGCGTCAGATTGGTTAAGTATAGGTTGTCTTAACCTCATCAAATCATCGAGTAAAATTGGTTAAGTGTAGGTTAACTTAACCCCATTAAATTATCGAGTCGGATTGGTTAAGTATAGGTTAACTTAACCCCATTAAATTATCGAGTCGGATTGGTTAAGCATATTTAAGAGGTTCGTGACTTAACCCTATCAAATCATCAAGTCAGATTGGTTAAGTGTAAGTTAACTTAACCCCATCAAATTACTGAGTCGGATTGGTTAAGTGTAGGTTAACACTTAACCCCATCCACTAGTCGTATTTATAATGGTTAAGTATCATTCTTGTGGGTTTACTTAACTCTACCGCGCATCGCGTTATCCCAGTCGGGTGTTATCAACCCATTTAGGTTAAACTAACCCATCTGCTAATCGTGTTATATGGTTAAGTGTCTTTAAGTAATCAAGTCCGGTCTTACTTAACCTACCCATTCATGTCATATCAGTTAAGTGCCATTAGTCAAACTAACTTAACCTTATCATGTGGCATTTAGTAAATTAATGCACCCCAACCTCTCACATTAGACTTTGTTGTGGTTACTGGTTACGTCGGGCGGGTCCGGGCAGCTTTACACCACAACCTAGTCTAACCTCGGGTTTTGAGCGCGATATGACCAACTACTAACATTGGGTCTTATTGTCTATAGCTACTGGATTTGCCGGGCGGTTCCGGGCAGATTTATGCTACAAACTCAACCCAACCTCGAGTTGGCCACTTTCATGTTTTCCTACTTGTCATGTTCATGTCAAATTTAGGCTACGACAAAGTCCACGTTTTCCACTTATGCCCATTGTCCCATTATTTAATTCATGTTAAGTTTCATAGCCCATCTCAAGTTTGCCTAACTACCCAAGGCGTATTCCCAACGCAAGCGAAAGCGAGTCAACATAGTAGGAATAATATGACAACATATTGGCCTCAAACATGTATGATAGCCTAAAGGGATTGGCCTCAAACATGTATGATAGCATAAAGGGATTGGCCTCAAACATGTATGATAGCATAACACTAGGTCCATCATCATAGGCATGTAAATGGTCATGAGGGGTTTAGGTTCTTTTACATGCATAAGCCCCAAGTCAAGTTCATATGAATGTTCTACAAGTAAAATTGTTCTAAGGGTTCATGCCAACATTCCACAAGTCAAGATTAAATCTTGCATGATAAACTAGGTCAAACACAACATGAGTGGCATGATTTAATCACTAAGAAATAGCCCTAAGTCATAGGTTTAAGAGAGGGGCAAGACTAGATTCACATAGACTAACATACTTAGGTTCCATCTCATTTTATTTCATGTCAACATTAGAACTACCGTTTAAATCTAAAAGTAGCTAGAACTTACATATCGTGGCTAGAGGATTAAGAGCAAGAATTTGTCGTAGAACGGTGTAGGAATGATGCTCTACTCCTTTGATTTGATGTAGAAAGCTTGCTCCTTTGACATGGATCTAGTTGAATGCTCAAGCCTTTGAATTTGGAGAAGGAGGTCATGATCAAGAGAGATTTGGGCAGCACTTTGTTGCTAGGATGATTTTTAGTGATTTAGGTTAGGTCTTAGGGTGTTTTTATAGAAGTTAGGACTAGCTTAGGCCCTTAGATTAACCCTAGTTTAGATCTAAACCATCAAAATCGTCACAGGCCGCCAAACCAGAGCCAAAAGACCATGCAGGTGCACCCAGGCCGACCTGGCTCGACTAGGGAGGTCGACACCCAGGTCGACACCCAGGTCGACTACCCAGTCGACCTGGTCCCTGGGGGGTCGACTCCCCAGTCGACTCCCCAGTTGACCTGGGGCTGGGCGGGAAATTTTCCCGCCCAGTCTGTTTGGGGCTAAATTCGAAATTTGAAAATCTGTTTTCGTTTTCTGATTTTTCATGAAACTTCTAGAGGCCATATCTCGGTCATACGGACTCCGATTTACGAAATTTCGGACTCGTTTCCAACTAGAATTCCGAGACGAACGCAACGATTCTTATTTTAAAATCTAATTTTGCCTTGATTCTTGTCTTAACACGTTATTAAAATTCGGGTTGTTACATTCTCCCCACCTTAAAGGATTTCGTCCTCGAAATCTCCAAATTAGGAAGAACGTATCCTACCATCCATCATCCATCTACTCAAAACATCATCCACAAGCAACCATTGTCCTTAAAAGATTTCTAATACCATATGAACATATGCAGAAAATGTGTGTATATGTTCCTTATCTAATGCAAATGATCAGGCCTGATTGATCTTCTAAATGCAAAATATGTTTAGTGCCATGAATCCACATGTATGCAAATAGTCCTAGTCACATAAACACTATATGTGTGCACAACCATTCATCCATATGCAATATTCACATGATAACACATTCAAATTCATCCATAAACAAGTATAAACACGTATACATATGAAATATGAAATGTGACTGAGCCGATCTAGTGCCTAGTGTGTATTCGCGCATCCACGAGCAACCACTTGCAACCATATCAATCATAACATGTTTTCAAATACATGTTTACATCCACAGGGTTCTACCTAAGGTGCCCAAGATAGGACCGAGAAGATAAGCAAGATAAACTCCTTTTGGATTACAAGAAATCCCTTTCTAAACCCAACCCATATCCTATAAAGCCCAAAAGGTTTAGTCAACCTAACGGACACCTTCAAACCCTGACATGTATTATTAACCGATGAGTCATACCCCCTATGGAGTTTGCAACAGAAATAAGATCGAGAACAGGACCGAGAGGATATGCATAAAAGATAGCATGTGGGTAAGCTCTATAGGAAAACAGGGATCAAGAATATACTCTTAAAAAGAGATATGATGCGCGTATCTTGTCTTCAATCATCTAAGTCGCATTTCCTTGAGCTTAATTCCATTGTGCTTTGACCATCTTTAACTTCATGATTTTGTGGCCTCTTAACTCCTATTTCCAAATATGAGCTGGAACTCACTTCATTGTCGCCTCTCGTTCCACTTTTACTTATTCTTCCTCTAGTATACTTGGCTCAACCACATCTGCGCACTCATGGTTTCATGTAAGCTCTCCAAAATTCACTAGTGAATCATGGATCTCGTTTACTCGCTCTACGGCATTCCACGCAGAAGAACTTATCTCTTGAAAACAAACAGATGCCAACCATGTTACCAAGTGTACTTACTAGAGTGATTTCCATAACTCATGCACAAGTGAAATGAACCATCCGCCTTAGTGGCGAAGTCTACTTGAACGGATTACCAACAAATGCATCAAGAGATTCTAGGTAACCAATCATGACAGAACCCTAAAGGTTACACGAGACTTCGAGGGTATAACCGAGGCAAGTCAAGAGCCTAACTACCCTCCTTTCAGAACCGAGAATGGCACCCTTACTCCATTCCTAGAATTCAACCCATAGCTTAAAAGCATAATCATTATTCCCAAAAGTCATAAGCGTCCTCAAATCCAAACAAGTCATGAATAAATGGACCGATTCCTCAACATGATTAGAGACAAAAATGGGATCCTCTACTATGCTAATACGAAGGTGCAGAGACTCAACTATCGAAGCAGACTTAAATGATGCGGTGATCAAAGCAAAGTCCTGACGGGATGATAGAGAAGAAAAGCTAAACCTTTCACAGACACGTTACCACCCTTCTTAGGTACGCTAACAGTGAGAGCATACAATTGCCCTCTCGATGATCTTGTCCTCGTCTCATAATACTTGACTATCTTTCCCTTTTTACCCTACTAGAGATACTCTCTCTTGTCATGGGTTTTATCATTCACCTTTTTCCTCCTTTGTGAATTAAGCCATACCAACAAGTTGTTTGTCCTTAAGCTTGTATTCTTTATCCTTGTTCTTACTATCCTTTCTTATAACGCGGTAACTGGTCTCTCGAGAACTGCCTCCATCGTACCGAAAACACTGACGTAGTTAGAAAAGGATTAGTCGCAGTTAAAACCACTATGACTACAGGTGGAGGAAAGAAAGGAAAAGAGATTCAATCAAGGAAACAAAGGATAATGCTAATGGCCTTTGGGGAATAGCCTTTAAAAAATAAAACTTTCCTTGAAAAATGCTTCTTTGTAAACGGTTTTCAAATAGTTTTCAAAAGGTTTTAAAACTTTTGCCCAGTCTGGTAACCTTCTGCTCTGATACCAAATGTAACATCCCACCTCCACCAGGGTCACTCACAAGAGAATGCACTAGCTTTGGAGGGGCGTTGTCTAGGTAAACATGCACAGAAATATTACA
The DNA here is from genome assembly GCA_030737875.1 of Allium sativum. NCBI lineage: Eukaryota > Viridiplantae > Streptophyta > Magnoliopsida > Asparagales > Amaryllidaceae > Allium > Allium sativum. The sequence goes on from CM060910.1 coordinate 763,854,125, forward strand.
AGACAGAACATATAAAACAGCGGAAGAAAAACCAAATTTCATTACCTCATAAAATTACAAGGTCTAAAGCCTTTTACATCAAAATGCCTTTAAAAGCCATTACATTGGAAACCTGCCTTGCAATAGTTAAAGAAGCATAAAACCACAGTCATAAAATATTCCCCAAGTAAAACGGTAAAGCAGCCATAGCCAAGAAAAATCCAAGCCATACATGATGACCTTGAAGCAGAAGAAGTCCGAGCTAAATAACAGTATTTCTTCCCTGAAAACCTGGGGGGGGGAAGACAAAGAGGCGAAAGAAACGGGGTCAGTCATAAAGACTGGTAGGTCCTGTCTACTTCCAGCATAAAAACAGGTAAAGGTAACATGACATGCATAAACTGAAAGTAAACATAAGGATGATGACAAGATAGACAAGCTAAACTAAGGTAACAGGATGAACTACTGTATCAAGATAAACTACGGTCACTATGAATCAAGTATAAGATCCCAAGGTTCTATCGAGTATAACATCCCAAGGTTCTATCGAGTATAACACCCGAAGGTTCTATCAAGTATATTTGCCCTGCACCTTCCGTACTAGTATCCCGACCCGTGTCATGTGTTAGCTACAAAATGTCCCTTGCCCAATGTCATGAAATGGTCCATGTCAACCTAATGTAGGTTTTCCCAACTCGTATGTTTCTTTCCATGTATATGTTTAGTCCTTTGCCGTAAATCCTACGGGCTTCCTCACGTAGTTCTATACTACTTCAACGTAGTTCCATTATCATTGAAAACGTTTGGACTGTCACCCTTGATCTAGCTGTATTTTCTTACCATGAATTCTCGAATGTTCGGCTAGGATTTATGCCACCTAGGACCACTAGGGATTGCGCTACCTACTAAACGTTTTCGTAACTCGGTTTGGGTTAAAGCCACCTAGGACCACTAGGGATTAGGCTACCCGTCAACCACGCCCTTTTTCCCACGTATGTATCGTGAATCGTTTTCCATGTCTAGATGCACATGTATCTCAATGTGCCATCCGAGTCCCGTGACAGGGCTAATCAAGAAATACAGGACTCGGTCGGGAGCTTTAGGTTATCTGCCGATGCAGATATCAAGGTCTATTTTTCTACCGGTGGTTATGGTCCCACGTGACCCCTCCCTCAACTACTGAAAGGCAATCCAAGAAAATCATGCACGAGAACTATACTCCGGCCATCCATGCCCCCACTTTCCTATTGGCCAACCTCACCCATAAATAGATAGCAAGTATATGGTCTGTTGGGAGTTCTCTTCCTTTCCGCATACGTACACGACTGACTAAAGATGGTAGGTGGTCGACGACGTGCTATCACAGGGCTAAACTAAGTATCGTCGACTCCACGCTAATCCACCCCAGTCTTTAGGTTGCTCGCACAGCAACCAAGGCATACCCTTGGTTCTTCTACCGCAGACCTTAACCTCTGTGAGCCCAGGCGGATCATCTGCAACCTCACAGAGGGATACCAAGAGTACCCTCACGTCCCCCGAAGCTACCGCTTCGTCACCCAGTTCGCTGGAGCCTTTGTTTAAGTCAGATAGACATTCGCTCCTCCTCGTATGTTTGTTTAAACGATGACCTACCGTATCAGGTTACTCATCTATTTGTGAACTGGTCTAATTCTCTTGACTACTTAGTTTTCCCTTCCCGTTATCCTTATTAACTACGATTTTCCACTTAGTCACCTGAACTAATGTTTTGTCTAATGGGTTAAGTGTTGTCATTCGAGTTCATGACTTACCCCGCCTACGAATCATGTCAAAATTGGCTAAGTATTCAAGTTCAAGACTTAGCCCTACAAACCATGTATCAAGTTGGTTAAGTATATCAAGAAGTTCATGAATTAACCCTAGATTATCGTGTCAGATTGGTTAAGTATAGGTTAACTTAACCCTATCAAATTACCGTTTCAGATTGGTTAAGTATAGGTTATCTTAACCTCATCAAGCCACCGTGTCAGATTGGTTAAGTATAGGTTGTCTTAACCTCATCAAATCATCGAGTAAATTTGGTTAAGTGTAGGTTAACTTAACCCCATTAAATTATCGAGTCGGATTGGTTAAGTATAGGTTAACTTAACCCCATTAAATTATCGAGTCGGATTGGTTAAGCATATTTAAGAGGTTCGTGACTTAACCCTATCAAATCATCAAGTCAGATTGGTTAAGTGTAAGTTAACTTAACCCCATCAAATTACTGAGTCGGATTGGTTAAGTGTAGGTTAACACTTAACCCCATCCACTAGTCGTATTTATAATGGTTAAGTATCATTTTTGTGGGTTTACTTAACTCTACCACGCATCGCGTTAACCCAGTCGGGTGTTATCAACCCATTTAGGTTAAACTAACCCATCCGCTAATCGTGTTATATGGTTAAGTGTCTTTAAGTAATCAAGTCTAGTCTTACTTAACCTACCCTTTCATGTCATATCAGTTAAGTGCCATTAGTCAAACTAACTTAACCTTATCATGTGGCATTAAGTAAATTAATGCACCCCAACCTCCCACATTAGACTTTGTTGTGGTTACTGGTTACGCCGGGCGGGTCCGGGCATCTTTACACCACAACCTAGTCTAACCTCGGGTTTTGAGCTCGATATGACCAACTACTCACATTGGGTCTTATTGTCTGTAGCTACTGGATTTGCCGGGCGGTTCCGGGCAGATTTATGCTACAAACTCAACCCAACCTCGAGTTGGCCACTTTCATGTTTTCCTACTTGTCATGTTCATGTCAAATTTAGGCTACGACAAAGTCCACGTTTTCCACTTATGCCCATTATCCCATTACTTAATTCATGTTAAGTTTCATAGCCCATCTCAAGTTTGCCTAACTACCCAAGGCGTATTCCCAACGCAAGGGAAAGTGAGTCAACATAGTAGGAATAATATGACAACTTATTGGCCTCAAACATGTATGATAGCCTAAAGGGATTGGCCTCAAACATGTATGATAGCATAAAGGGATTGGCCTCAAACATGTATGATAGCATAACACTAGGTCCATCATCATAGGCATGTAAATGGTCATGAGGGGTTTAGGTTATTTTACATGCATAAGCCCCAAGTCAAGTTCATATGAATGTTCTACAAGTAAAATTGTTCTAAGGGTTCATGCCAACATTCCACAAGTCAAGATTAAATCTTGCATGATAAACTAGGTCAAACACAACATGAGTGGCATGATTAAATCACTAAGAAATAGCCCAAAGTCATAGGTTTAAGAGAGGGGAAGACTAGATTCACATAGACTAACATACTTAGGTTCCATCTCATTTTATTTCATGTCAACATTAGAACTACCTTTTAAATCTAAAAGTAGCTAGAACTTACATATCGTGGCTAGAGGATTAAGAGCAAGAATTTGTCGTAGAACGGTGTAGGAATGATGCTCTACTCCCTTGATTTGATGTAGAAAGCTTGCTCCTTTGACATGGATCTAGTTGAATGCTCAAGCCTTTGAAGTTGGAGATGGAGGCCATGATCAAGAGAGATTTGGGCAGCACTTTGTTGCTAGGATGATTTTTAGTGATTTAGGTTAGGTCTTAGGGTGTTTTTATAGAAGTTAGGACTAGTTTAGGCCCTTACATTAACCCTAGTTTAGATCTGAACCGTCAAAATCGTCACAGGCCCCCAAACCAGAGCCAAAAGACCATGCAGGTGCACCCAGGCCGACCTGGCTCGACCAGGGAGGTCGACACCCAGGTCGACTGCCAAGTCGACCTGGTCCCTGGGGGGTCGACCCCCAGTCGACCTGGGGCTGGGCGAGAAATTTTCCCGCCCGGTCTGTTTGGGGCTAAATTCGAAATTTGAAAATCTGTTTTCGTATTCTGATTTTTCGTGAAACTTCTAGAGGCCATATCTCAGTCATACGGACTCCGATTTAAGAAATTTCGGACTCGTTTCCAACCAGAATTCCAAGACGAACGCAACGGTGCAACCCGTTTCTCTTGATTCTTATTTTAAAATTTAATTCTGCCTCGATTCTTGTCTTAACACGTTATTAAAATTCGGGTTGTTACATACTTCATCGCAATCCCGAGAATCAATCAAATTTAAAACTACATTTTGATGAAAAAGAGTAGGAAGATCATATGATTCAAAATCTTCAAAGGTGGCGAGTGTTCCCGTATTGACTTTTCCATTTGTAACATAGTCTATGTATGCTTGGATAACCTCCGAGTTGTTGTAGAGATGACCTTTGAGAGTCTTAGTTAGTCTCATGGTCTTTGGAGTACTGGAGGAAGCCATTAGGGAATAGTTTTGAAGAGTATAGGACGAACAAAGTAGTTTTGAATTTTAAATGAGAGGTATAACGAGTAGTACTGAATAGATGATTAAATAGAGAGCAGATGGACACATCTTTTCTGAATAGAAGGACACCTTTTCAGACATTGGGATTTTGTGAAAAGGTCGCAGGAAGTCTGAAAGTTTAAACATTTGAAATTCAAAGTTTAAATTTCAAATTCTGGTGTATATGTTGACATGTATATTCATGTATGTCGACATACATGTGTCAATTCAAAATTCAGGTGACTTTTTGACTTTCTTTATATTATTTAATATTTTATATTCACTGTTTAATTACTTCCTGATTCAATATTAATCTTAAAAATTTTAAAATTGATTTTTATTATTATATTGTCATTTTATTATCATTTAATATTTTATTATTTTGAATTTTAGAATTCAAATTTCAAACAATGCAAGCAAATAAGCATCCGTTCAACCATTTTAATCAAAAATTATTAATTAAGGTGTACATGGTTTTTAGATCCACTCCTTCGATATTTTCGGATTCCTGAATTGCTGTGAAGCACATATTTGAATTTTCGGTTTCTTGGTATTTTTCTTAAACTTCCTTGATTATTTTTCTGAAAATTATTCCTCCTTTTATATCTGAAAATTTTTCTGAAATTCCTTGTAAGGCAATTTCTTCATCATCCTCACTACTTGAATCAGAACCATCAGTTGTTGCTTTGAATGCTATAGATTTATTTTATTTTGACTTATTCTCCTTTCTTTTCTGTAACGGTACTTCGAATGACATCAATTCTTGATTAACTCCTCAATCTTCATTTCACTAATATTATTGGCCTCTTCTATTGTCAGTGTTTTCTGATCCCATTCTGGAGTTAGAGAAATAAGAATTTTTCTAACTTGATCTTCTTCAGAATAAGTTTTTCCCAAAGCCAATAATGAATGCACGATTTCCTAGAACCTGCAGTACATATAGGAGGCAGATTCATTCTGATTCATTTTAAATAACTCAAATTGATTTGTTAGCATTGATATCTTTGTCTGTTTGACTTTATTTGTTCCTTCATGAGTAACTTGCAAGGTTTTCCATATTTCATAAGCATATTTACAAAATGATACTCTATTAAATTCATTTCTATCTAATGAACAGAACAACATATTCATAGCCTTAGAATCACTTTGTGTAGAGGCCTTTTGTTCATTAGTCCATTGTGCAAAATTAGTAGTGGGTTTAACATATTCCGTTTGTGTGATATTCCAAGTGTTTAATCCTATAGATTGTAAATATATTTTCATCCTACATGCCCAATAAGAATAATTACTACCATTAAATAGCGGTGGTCTAAAGGTGGACTAAACCTCTACAAATGAACTATTATTGTTAGCAAATCCAATGTTGGTTGCCATTTAATTTTTCCAAAATTTCAGGTAATGAAATTTTTAAATCCTATGCTATGATACCAATTATTAGGGATAAGGATCAAGGATCTTAAGGAGAAACTAACACTAGAGGGGGGTGAATAGTGTTTTAAAGAACATGTAGAAATCTTAACCAATTACCAATTACAAAAACTACTATATGAATCATAGAATGAATATCACAACAGAAACATCTACTATATGAATCATAGAATGAATATCACAACAGAAACAATCACAAATGCAGATATAAACAAAAATAAAACGCAGAAAAGGAAAGAACACATCGGATTCTATACTGGTTCGGATTACTCATACGTCTAGTTCCGCACAACACTAGATTATGCAGAGTTTTATTAATATTAGTATCCAATTACAACATCCTTGATTTCACTGCTACAAGGTTACCACCGCTCTTTTTCCTGATTTATGGGCTACAAGGAACACACCTTATCCTTTCCTTGATTTTAGGGCTACCAGGAACACACCCTTCCTATTTATGATTACAATTGTCCTAGAACTCTTGAGTAGCACTTACAATCAGAGAGTATTAGATAGAGATTTAAAATAGAAGAAGAATGATATAATTTGTATTGAAATCGGCAGAGTATAAGTGTAGAATCTAAGAAATTAAAGAATAAGAATGGCGGTTTGTAAAGTATGGAAGAAGGAGATGATAAATTGTGAAAAAATTCGAAAATGACGCCTTTATATAGTGTTCCAAGAGTCACAATTTTTAAAACATTCTAAAATGATTAGACACAATTTTTTGAATTTAAAATTTTGTGACAGTTATATGTCAATATGTTGTTTTATGTATGTCGACATACATATATATATATATATATATTGAATTTTAAATCATTTTTCAAGTATTTAAACCAATATATATTTTGGAAATTCCTAAAATAAAACTAATTGTTTAAAATATAATTTCTCAAGTATAAAAAATAGTAGAAAATAATTTAAATATATAATTTAAAAACTATATATATATATATAAATAATATAAAACTATATAATATAATTTTAATACTTTATAGTATATATATATAAGAAACTTAGAAAGTATATATATTTGAAATCATAAATCCTTAAGAAAATTATTGTTGAGAAGAGTTTGAAATCAATTTTGAAAACAGTTTGAAATCAATTTAAAAGAAATAATTTGAAAATAGAATTTGTGTGCTATTCAGATTTTTACATACTAACTAGACTCAATTACTTAGATACTCTTGATATCATGATATCTAGATACTCATTAATCTTGATTCTCCTTTGAAGTCCTGAATCTCTTAAACTGTATAGCCTTCAATATCTATGTTACCTGCATATAAATCCTGTATACACACACACACACACACACATATATATATATATATATATATATATATATATATTATGGTTAAAAGTGTTAGTATATATTTTTATGATCAATAATGATAATGATTGAAACAAGGTTATTGTCATCAAAACATCATCAACATTCCATTCTCCAACAGGTGAAAGTGTCTAGGGTGGATTGTTCGATTGATTTCTTTTAGTAGTTTAGTTTTGTAGCATATGTATTCTCATTGCTATTTTACTTATTCAACGATTTGGTTGTATTGATGACTTATTGAGGGATATTTCTAGTTGTACTCTGATGATTGAGTCTTATTTTCTTTTCATGATACATATGGCATTTTTAGTTTGAGACGGTTGGTTTTGAACAATTATATTGTCCCCATTTTTAATAATTTATTTTTCACTGTGCATTTTTTATTTATGCCTTGTGGATCTTAGTCTCTATGATGTATATTTTTATCTTTATACCTATAATGCTTCACACGTTTTGACATAACCCTATTTTGGGGAAGTTAAAGCGTGTTTAGTATTTTAAGTTCTCTTCTCAATTGTATGATTTCAGACTTTTTAAGAGAAGTCGATAAGTATCATGCCAGAAACCAATCAACTTAAAGTCCAAAAGCTAAGGTAGAACTAGCCGTGGGGTGGATGACCTAACTCAAGCCATTGAAATGACTTAGGCTGACCTATGGCCTTGAGTCGACGTTGACCTGTGACTTAGGTGCTATCTAAGTAAAATCAACTTGCATGCTTCTTCATTTATCTAGTTGAGTTTCCTTATCTGATATACAGTGGTTTCGAGATGATTTGTGCATCCTTTTCTTAACTCTTTCAGCTTAGCCAAATCAAGGATAAGCTATCCTAGTCTCATATGGATCTTATAAAATTAATTACGCATGCATGATTTAGTAAAGCATGGAAGCTGAGTCATGAGGTCAAAGAGGTCATCTAACAAGCTCCCTTTCTAAATTTTGACCCAAAAAGTGCTTTAATAATTCATTTTTCTCTAATTCACTTGATAATGGTGCAAAAATTTCTTTATTACAATTCAAAACTTGAAAACGTATGCTCGAGCCACTTGGAATAAATCGGTTTTTTCTCGTGGCTAGGCAAGACTAACTAATAAACCTGCATCTATATTATGACCAATAAAAAAGTAACATCTCTGAGATTTTGGAACCAATTTAAAATTTATTTTCAATATAATTTAAAAAGAAAATACGTCAGAATTTAAAAATTCGATTTTTAAATCATCGCACAGTCTTAAAAAGTGAATTTTTCCAGGGACCTCAGAATCCAATAAGAAATTTTTTATTGGATTCGGAATAATAAATCATGGCTAAATTTTAAATATCATGCCAAATGAAGTTAAAGTGTAGTCGTGCATGATAAAACCATTTGAGGTAATATCGACGATCAGTTTAAAAATGAACATTATTGAGATGACCTTGGAATTCGATGAATTTTTTTTTTGGATTTGTAACATCGAATAATGGTCAATTTCCAAATTTCATAAATTTTGAAGTTAGCATGTGGGCGTGCTAGAAGAAAATGTACGCTAAAATTGCATTTTTAAAAAATAGTTAAAACTTGATCGAAAAATAAAACGGATGGTCAAACGGACTCGAAATTCAACGAAGGTCAAATGGACTCAAATTCAACGAAACTAGATCCGTTGGATTCGTAATCACGTTTATTATCATAATCCAAAATTTTGTGACAAACGAAATTAATTTGTGATCGTGCGATCAAAAGAGCTAAAGGCTAACTAGGTCACTTTTATAAACGTAAAGTTATAAAACTTAGAACAAACGAAGAGCATTCAACAAACTAAGGTGGTTTTGTCGAGAGCCACGAGATCGAGCCACCTCATCAATCGACGTGAGGCCTTGGAAAAATTGCAAAAGCCCCGTCCTCCTTTTCCTTTTCTTCTTCCATCTCTTTCTTTTTGCTTTTACCTCCCTCCTCCTCTCTTCCTCTTCTCCAATGGCCACCACCTTGCTCCACCTCCCCCCTAGTCGCCGCCTGCTGCTAACACCCTCCTCCACTAACCAATGCCTCTCCTCCCTCTCTTTCTTTGTCGAACGCCTCTCTCCTCTTTTCTTTGTCCAAAAATCCAATTTTTATGCAATTATGCAATTAAACCCCTCAAAACTTCAACTTTCCTCCTCCTTACACCCTCCTACACCACGCACCACCCCCACTATACCCCTCCCCTTTGTTGTATGAACCCGGAAAACGAACCGCTTTGAGGTCCCGACCTCAAACATCCCCTAAAACTCCTCCCTCCCTACACTACTAATATACATGCATAAAATTGTATTAGTAAGTTGTTGGAGCTCCGTAGGTCATCAGAAAGCTGCATAGGAGCTCACCAAAGTCGCATTCCTCCACATAAAGTTTGGTGGAGTGGAAATCTCAGTGAGAAACTATTCACTGTGAAAGAGCTAGTTAGTTAACTATTTGTTAGTTAATTGTTTGAGTTGTGCGATGATTATTGGTTTATAATATACATTTATTAGGATGTTAAATAATTTTTAGCATGTTAAAATATGATTTTCAACTAAATTATGCGATATAAATTAGATACGTGGTATATAAATAAAACCGTATCGGTATCATTGAATTGTAACTTGAATGGATTGAATAAAACTAACGATTTAGATGTTGATTGATAGTAACTAAAAAAATTAACTACGAAGTAATACAATGAACATGTAATGATAATAATAATGTATTATGAAGTTAGTACGTGACTGGCAATGTAAAAATATTATTTTTTTATCGTTATACAAGTAAATATTTAAGTTACGCTAAAATCAGAATTTGCGTAGTAGTGCAGTGAATTTATTTTGACTGCCAGTTGTTGATTAGAAATATTTGATCATGTTTTATTAATGCTCATCACTGCTTATGTAAGCTCACTGATATTGTACACGTTGGATAGTTCACTAAAAATGCGATTTTTATTTATTGTTAGAAGTATTGTGTGGATATGACACTCGCATTTCATACCATGTGAATGGACACTTTGTGGCTTTAAATGGCATTGGATGATTTATTTATTTATGACTATTGTGCGTGAATTGGATGCGTGTTATGATCTTTTGGATGAATTGAACATACACCATAGGGTAGTGACAGGTATTGGACTACATTGCATAGCATAGCATAACATTCCCATAGGGTATTGAACTTCATTGCATAGCATAGCATAACATGCCCATATAAACATAGCATAGCAATGAATAACTACATTGCATAGCATCGCATAACATTCATTTATTTGATGTTATACGACGAGAACAAATGACCGGAGGTCAGATATATGGCATATTGGTTATCGGATGAAGACTGGACTTGATATGGACTGAATAAACATATAATGGAGGTTGCAGGATTTAATAACAAACCCTACATAGGTCTGGAGATGACAAAAATATAAATCACTCTAGTTATATATACGTGACACAGTGTTTGTTCACAATGAATTTTAAATCCCACACGGGCATTAGGATGATTTATTTGTACACATCACTCAGTGTACACATGTGGTATGAATATATAGTGATTTATTGGGGCTTGTTGAGGCGAGTTGTGGTTTTTACGAGCATCCGTACAAAGGAGGTTATGGTGAATTTTTCCGAAAATTTAAGGCGTTAGCCAAAATATTTGAAGAATTAAATACTTTGGAAGCCGTTGAATGAATTATATTTATATCCGTTAAATTTAAATTAATTTAAATGAATCTCGCAGGTGTAGTTCGCGTTTTTGACTCGTTATTTTAAATGAGTATACCGGGAGATCCGACCATCGAATTTTCCTGAAATTAGAACCGTTAGATTTGTTTCCAAAAGATCTTTACATCGATAATAAATATGTTAAGATCCAACGATTAGATTTTGAGAAATGATTAAATCAAAATTGAATAAAAACAACACCAAAACCAATAACGGCCTGTAATTGAAGATTATTAATACTAACTACTTTTATATTAATAAAAATAGGGAAAGATGATATTAAATCATAATAATGATTCGTAACAGTTAGAACCAAATAAACTTGGTTTCTGATATTTATTGTTAACGACTGATTGATTGATTGGATTGTGCTCGACTAGTTTATGAGAAAAATATGCTATCACCCTTAGCATTGGGTTAGGTAGAAATATTTTTATGCGAGCACCTTATGATTAATTTCACGATTTGACTATGAGGCGTTTAGAGATGTTGTTGAGATAATTTCATATTTAATGAATGGTTTTCGAAACGAGATTTTCTTAAATGAACAGAAGTGTTTTCCCTATTTTGCACAGGAAATGTTTTATAAAACAAAAAGGATTTCAAGGGCTAATCCCGATGATTTTGAAATGATTTGGAAGTGGAAATCTATATAGATTTGATCATACTTGTGATTATTGTTGTTAATGATTTTTTCACTTCGGGATAAAAAATGATTTAGTATGTGGCTATAGATTCGGGTAACCTGAGGACTAAAAGTATGGGTGAGAGAGACCCAGGACCTTAAGACTTGGTCAGTGGTCAATGCATGCCTATTTCTATAGGGTGCGACATATATATATATATAAATATATATATATATATATATATATATATATATATATATTGAAAGAGAAGGTACGTGCCCTTTTCCATGTTGATGGGAGAAACCTCCCGATATTTGGTTGCATACGTTTTGTATGCATTGTGATATTTTTGAATTCATATTTTCAAAGATTTTTGTTTGAGATCCCAAAGTAAAATTTACTTTGATATAAAAGCTAGACATATATTTCAAATGATTTGAAATAAGAAATCGGGAAATAAAATCCAAAGAAATAACTTTTGTAAAGTGAATTGGATTTGGAAAAAACTAACTATGGGGATTAAGCATAAATGTGTAGATTGAGGAATTACATGTTGTCTGATGCATTGTAGATCCATAAATATATTATTAGTTATGGTAGTAGTATGTGCACTGGCAATCTAGTGGAGTAAACCTGTTCCGTGTTATACATCGTAGTCCCGTGATATGCCTTGTTTTAAATAAGTTAGGTTTAGCTATTTGAGTTTCTCATACCAGTCCCATGACTGACTTGTAGTTTGTTTTTCCCTTGCAAACTCGGATGCCCATATTTTCCATACGGGCAGTCAGTAGTTTTTTTGCAGATACTTTTCTTGAGCAGGATCCTGAATTGAAGCTTAAAGCAATGTCCATTGCATTTGATAGTCTTTCGTTGTGTTTAGTTGACGTTTCCACTGTGCATTATATAGTGTTTGCTGTAATTTATCTTCCATTGTATTATTTCCGATGTACTCTGATATTCTGTACTCTGATGAAACATTTCAATGATGTTAATAAAAGTCTTTTGTGTTTGTTTTGATGTTGTTGTGCACCCAAAGTTAATAATCCAAGGATTTCCGACTTTTGGATCAGGCCTTACGGTTGGCTTGAAGGGCAAGGAAATTCAGGTTGTTACAAATTGGTATCATAGCATTGGTTAATTCAAATCTATGGGGTACAACTCGTTAGAAAAGAATGAAAGAGTTCATCAAAGATAGGATTAGTAATATCCTATAATTATAACTCAATAGAGATAGGATCAGTAGTATCCTAGAATGAGTAGCTCATTAGAGATGGGGTTAGTAATGCCCTAGAATGAGCTAAGAGTATTACGTATACGAGAGAGCGTATTAGTAACAAGAAATAGGTTTTCAAAATCGATTTTGAAAAGTTATATTTTATTACATAAACTTTCTTATGTCTTCGTTCCTTTTCGAGGACGAAAAGTTTTAAGTGGGAATATCCCTGATATTTTGGAACCAATTTAAAAATTATTTTTAATATAATTTTATAATAAAATACGTCAGAATTTAAAATTTTGATTTTTAAATCATCACATAGCCTTAAAATGTGAAATTTTGCTAGCGACCTTAGAATCCGGCAAGAAATTTTTTATTGCATTCAGAATAATAAATCATGGCTAGATTCCAAATTTCACGCCAAACGAATTTAGTGTGTGGTCGTGCATGATAAAACCATTTGAGGTAATACTGACGATCAGTTTAAAGAGGAACATTATTGAGATGACCTCGGAATTCGACGATTTTTTTTTTTTTGGATTCGTAGCATCGAATAATGCTCAAATTCCGAATTTCATAATTTTGAAGTTAGCATGTAGGCGTGCAAGAAGAAAATGTACGCTAAAATCGCACTTTTAAAACTACTTAAAACTTAATCGAAAAATAAAACGGATGGTCAGACGAACTCGGAATTCAACAAAACCTGATTCGTTGGATTCGTAATCACTTATTATCGCAATCCAAAATTCGTGACAAACGAAATTACTTTGTGATCGTGCGATCAAAAGAGGTAGAGATTAACTAGCACACTTTTATAAATGTGAAGCTACAAAACTTAAAACACATGGTGAGCATCCAACGAGCCTAGGTGGTATTGTTGAGTGCCACAGGATCGCGCCACATCATCAATCCCCATGAGGCCTTGAAAAATTGCAGAATCCCCCTCCTCCTTTTCCTTTTCCTTTTCCTTTTCCTTTTCCTTTTCCTTTTCTTCTTCCTTCTCTTTCTTTTTGCTTTTACCTCCTTCCTCCTCTCTTCCTCTTCTCCACTGGCCACCACCTTTTTCCACCTCCCCCCTAGCTGTTGCCTCATACCACCACCCTCCTCCACCGACCAATGCCTCCTCCCTCTCCTCATTGGTCGAACACTTCTCTCCTCTTTTCTTTATCCAAAAATCCAATTTTTATGCAATTATGCATTTAAACCCCGCAAATCTTCAACTTTCCTCCTCCTTACACCTTCCTACGCCACGCACCACCCCAATACACCCATCCCCTTCGTTGTACGAACCCGGACAGTGAACCGCTTTGTGGTCCCGACCTCAAACACCCCCTAAAACTCCTCTTTTTCGCTTCAAACTCTCAGACCTACTAATGTACACACATACAAGTGTATTAGTAAGTTGTTGGAGCTCCGTAGGTCATTGGAAAGCTGCATAGGAGCTTGGTATAATCGCATTCCTCCGCATAAAGTTTGGTTGAGTGGAAATCTCGGTGAGAAACTATTCACTGTGAAAGGAATAGTTAGTTAACTATTTGCTAGTTAATTGTTTGAGTTATGCGATGATTATTGCTTGATAATATAATCATATTAGGATGTTAAATAATGATTAGCATGTTAAAAATATGATTTTTAACTAAAATATGTGATGTAAATTAGATACAGTATATATAAATAAAATTGTATTGATATCATTGAATTGTAATTTGAATGGATTGAATAAAATTAACGATTTCGACGTTAACTGATGGTAGTTAAAAATAAAACTAACTGCAAAGTAATACGATGAACATGTAATGATAATACTAATGTATTATGATGTTAGTAAGCGATTGGCGACGTAAAAATATTATTTTTTGATCGTTATACAAGTGAATGTTTAAGTTGCGCTAAAATCAGAATTTGCGTTGTAGTGTAGTGAATTTATTTTGACTACTAGTTGTCGATTAGAAATATTTGATCATGTTTTATTGATGCTCATCGCTGCTATGTAAGCTCGCTGATATTGTATACATTGGATAGTTCACTAAAAATGTGATTTTTATTTGTTGTTAGAAGCATTGTGTGGATATGACACTCACATTTCATACCATGTAGATAGACACTTTGTGGTCTTAAATGACACCGGATGTGTAATACCACACCTCCATTAAGGTCACTCACAGAGGGAATGCCTTAACTTCGGTGGAGCATTATAGGTAAAAGATGCAGATAATTTACAAGATAGACAAATAAAGCAGCGGAAAATAAAGTCATTTTATAAACAACTTAATTCAGTCAAGCTTTTACAACAATTTCCTCAATCAGACTTAAATGTAATACATAAAACTTCTATCTTGATTTAAAAACCTCCAAGAATAAAAGAAGCATAAAAATAATGATATTCCCTGATAAAGCATGAATCAGCCATAGCAGTGGAAGAGAGAGTCCAAAGCGATACACCAACTAATCTTCAAGCTTGGAAAGCGAAGAGGTCCAAGTTAGGCTGAGCTATTCCCTCCCTGACTACCTGGGGGGAACGGAAGAGAAGAGGCGAAAAACAAACTAGGTCAGACATAAGTCTGGTAAGTCCGGTGATCTTTCAGCATGGAAACAAGATAAAGGATCATGACATGAATAAATCGAAAATAGGACAATACCATAAAAACAAGGTAACTGAAGACAAGATAAGTGCAAGGTGAACTGAATGCGCTTCTACTTTTTCTCTGCTTCTCTACTACTCTGTTAATCTGATTTTCATATTTATCTCTGCACCACCTAGCTAGTGTCCCAACTAGTAATCTGTATAAAATGATAATCGTGATCCTAACCCCCGTAATTGTGGTAGACTTCAGGTGTACATTTATCGTGAGGATTCCACCTCAATCAGCCTAATTGCCAGGAACATGTTAGATGTAACCTTACTACCCTATCGATCGGCTCCCTACTTGTATTCATGTTCCATGTGTCTATGTCAATCGGCCCTCTCTTGCGTGTAGATACCCTGTGCTGGTCCCACCATAAGGTGTATCAATCCTTATGATAGCGACTCGACACGATTCAAGATGCACAGTGTATAACTACTGGTACCCAGTGCCTGCTTTTTCCCACCCCGGAGTACGTGCACGCCCGTAAACCATCGAAACCTACACTGACGTACCCCCTGCCGCTGCTTTGACCGCTTATAATCAGCCCAATAATCGTGCCCCACCCTGCCTAATTCAGGGTACCGTGACACATCCATGTGGGTTACTGCTGGAATGGGTCCCCATTACTAGGGTTCCCTATTGGTTAAGTTTGTAGGCCTATATTTACTAATATTACCACCAACCTGATATGTACTTAACCCTCCCATCGATTCAAGCATTTTTTTTAATAAACGGTTAAGTTTTGTGGGCCTATATGTACTAATATTACCCTCCTACACGAGACGTACTTAACCCTCCCATCGATTCAAGCATGTTTATTTAATAGTTAAGTTTTGTGGGCTTATATTTACTAATATTACCCACCAACCCGATATGTACTTAACCCTTCCACTGATTCAAGCATGCTTATTTAATGGTGAAGTTTTGTGGGCCTATATTTACTAATATTATCCACCAACCCGATATGTACTTGACCCTCCCGCACATTACGCCATATTAGTTAAGTGTTGTCCGCTCATGTTAACTTAACCCACTCATTAATCATGTCATGTTGGTTAAACATTTCTTATTAACTTGACCCTCCTTATTTATCATGTTGGATCGGTTAAGTGTTTCCTATTAACTTAACCCCGTTCGTTCATTAAGTGATATTGGTCAAGTGTTTATTGTTAACTTAACCCCACGTATTCATCTTGTTGTATTGGTTATGTGTCATCAATCAATTCAAGTTAACTTAACCCACCTAAATGTCATGTTTCTTTGGTTAAGTGTTGCCTTCTTGTGTTAACTTAACCCTACTACAAATCAAGTTGTATTGGTTAAGTGTTGCCCTCTTATTTTAACTTAACCTTTCCATAAATCAAGTTATGTTGGTTAAGTGTTTCTAAATTTACTTAATGTGACACCCCATCTCCATTAAGGTCACTCACAAAGGGAATGCCTTAATTTTGGTGGAGCGTTTATTGTGTATAGAATAGAAAAGTAAACAAGATAGATAAATATATTGGTACTTCGAAAATAAAAACAACTTTTATTGCAGCGGAGAAATAGTTTGGTTACATCACATCAAAAAAAATACATTTATTATCCATCTTGACAAATAAGTTCTGAGTACATAAAATAAAAGACATAACCCCAACATAAAATAGCCATAAATAAGATAGGCTGAACTTTACTTCAGCAATCCAAGCAACTTCCAAAAGAAAGAGATAAAGTTGTCCAAATCAAGCTCCACTAGTACTAGTCCCACTCTGAGCACCTGGGGGGAAAAGGAAGAAAAGAGGTGGAAATAAAGGGGGTCAGATATAAAGTCTGGCGAGTGCAATAACTTTAACAATATAATCATTAAAGTAACTTGGATAAGGCATAAGCTGGAAAATAAGGAAATGACTGTGAACAAATGGGCATGACAGAGCAAACAAAGGAAATAAGATGAACAAAGATAACGTTAAAGGCGCACCTAATCACTATAAGATAATTACTACATTGCACCACACCAAACACCCTAAAAGTTGATCCTGCCTACAAAACTTAATAATGATAATGGTAGTTTCGTGTACTCCCTAGTTGCCTTCATAGGTGTCGTCTGCCCCCATCTCCACTAGGTGTACACACTACCCCCATTCGATCGGCTCCGTAACTCGTAGATACCGGTGCTGGCCCCACAGTGGGGTGTATCACTCCCCAAAGTGGCAACCCGATACCACCAAAAATGCACGGCTTATACCTACACGATGCAACAAAGTCTTACCTACCAGCCCGAGGCCACACATGCACATGACCCCGTTGGACTTGCATTGCCACCGCTAACCCGTTTTGGCCTCTTACAATCAAACCCAGTACGCGTGTCCCGTCCTCGACTTGGTCGAGCCCACAAAGATACTTAATGGGTTACTGGTTTGAATAGGGCCCCCATGTATGACACAAGCTTTCCACCTATGCTTGGTCCCCTCTAAGGTTTTCCCCACTTAACCCCATTCTTATTCATGTCTTCTTACATGTTTTAATCTTGGTTAAGTGCATCTAATCGTATTTCACATGCCACCCAAGGCACCCTCTTAATTTCACATGCCACCCAAGGCACCCACTTAACCCCCCATGTCCCACCACATGTTTATCTGGTTAAGTGTTTCTTAATTTATTAACATCGTAACCTTGTAAAGACCTCCCACATCAGACTAGCATTTGTGGCTGCTGGATTTGTCGGGCGGGTTCGGGCAGTCTTACACCACAAACGAGCCTAACCTCGTGTCTTTACAACTGTTACGCATTTAATTCATTCCTTTGACCTCTCACATTAGACTGGCATTTGAGGCTGCTGGATTTGCCGGGCAGGTCCGGGCAGTCTTACATCACAAAAGAGTCTAACCTCATGTCTTAGGCGGTTTATTATTACACATCTTTATTTAACCCCAAATTGGATTAATATCCCTATTCGAATTTGTAAATAAATTCCAAATATACTTATGCCCATAATTGTCACCTAAATTATGTCCATTTATTTCAGGTATACAAATTATACCAATTATTGCCTCAAATTAATTGTATGCCTTTTAAGGCCAATACATGCCAATTCTCAATATGTGTATATTCAATATTACCCCCATCGTCCCCACATTGTTCGTTCGCTTATTATGACATATATATATTAGACTAGCAATTAGTCTAACACATAAAAGGGAAGAAACACCGCAAATTTACATAACACACAAATTGGATCTAACTTACAAATAAGGATTACAACATATCTAGCATAAACTTGGTATTGTCATGAATCTAAACATAGGCTAAAAGGTGTGAACTTGCATATATAAATATAGTTTTCACCCAAAACTTGCATATATGAATGTAGTTTTCACCCAAAACTTGCATATGCCATAGTCACAAACTTGCATAAAACTATGTATGTCATAGATCTAAATGTAAAGGTGTAAACTTGCATATATGTGAATCCAATTTCTAACTAAACTTGCATATAGTCACTTTATTTGGTTCACATGTAAACTTGTGTACAATTCACATAGAAACTAGCATATAATCTACACCCAAACTTGCATATAAAATGATGTCAAACATGAATCAAGTTGAACATAGGTGATTGGGCATATACAAAGGAATCCACAAGAAAACTGTCATTATGAACAACTAGCATATATTCACAAAATATCACATTTTTCCAATGTTTCACAAATATAGCCGTATAACCCAAATTATAACTCCAATTACTTGTTAATTATCTTATTAAAGAAATTGAACCCACAACTCAAAGAAGACCTTGAGTTCTGGGATCTGTGTTCTGAAATTGATTTAGCTCGCCTTTGAAGTAGACAAATTCGTTGTTGTTGTTATAGACTTGAGTTGAATTGAGTTGATTAGTTTTACTTTTCCTCTAGTTGATGACAACTACTCTAGGTTGTAGGCTGATAGCATGAGGGGCATGGTTCTAATTTTGATTAGGTTTAGGGTTTGAGTCTATATGTGTTTATATAGATATTAGGATTAATTTAGGCCATTCGATCAACCTAAAATCAATCAAGACCATCCAGTCAAGATAGAGTGACATCTCATCCCTAATGACTCAGCACTGAGTCACAAAATCGTCATCTTTCAGATCTGCCCGAGGGGGGAGGGGGGGCAGGTCGACCCCTAGGTCTACCCCCAGGTCGACCTGTAGGGGGAGGTCGACACTAGGGTCGACCCCCTGGTCGACTTGGGTCCTGGGCGGGAATTTTCCCGCCCAGCCCGCTTCTGACTTCTGTTTTGAATTTTGAATCCGGTTTCGAGCTGTTTGAATTTATTTGAATTTTCTAGAAACTTCCGACAGCCATAACTTCTTCATACGAATTCCAATTTACGCAAACATGGACTCTATCTCAACCAGAATTCCGAGACTAACACAATGGTGTAACCTGTTTCCCTTGATTTCCACATTTAAAATTAAGTATTGCTTAGTTCGTTAGTTTATGATAACAGAAAACATGGGGTGTTACGTTCTCCTCTCCTTAAAGGATTTCAACCCCGAAATCTTCAACTTACGAAGAATACATATCCTACCATCCAATCGTCTATTTACTCAACCATCAAACACAGGCATCCATTGTCCTTAAAAGGCTTTTAATGCTTTCATGTTTATATGCACAGTGTGTGTACATGTCCGTAGCTAATGCAAAATCAGGCGGTCTACTGATTCAGTTGACCTCCTTAATGCAAATTATGATAGTGCCATGCGTCCATTATGTATGCAAAAGATCCTTAATGATACATATTATTTCTACATGCGTGCACAACCATTCATCCGAATGCAACATCCGTATGATAACACAACCATTATACATCCATTAATCTAAATAAGCACACATTTATATGCAGTATGAAAGTGATTGAGCCGATCTAGTGCCTAATATGTGTGTATATGCATCCACGAGCAACCACTAGCAAACACTTGCATCCACTGTCATCCATCAATCATAACATGTTTCAAATACATGTTTACATCCATTGGCCTCTACCTAAGGATAAAGAATATGACCGAGGAAATACACTAAAAGGTAGATACAAGCTTGAATAAACTTAAGGAAAAAGAGATCAAAGATGTACCCTCAAAAAGAAAAGGGTAGGTTGCACGTATTTTGGCCTCAATCTCCCAAGTCGCGTCTTCCACGGCGTCGCTCCATTGAACTTTGACAAGCTTAACTTCACGGTTGCATAGCTTTTTAACTTCCATCCCCAAGATACAAGTTGGAACTCTCCTCACAGTCGCTTCTTGTTCCACTTCGACTTCCTCTAGTATGCTTGGCTCCGCAACTTCTGCCGACTCATGTAAGCACTTTTAGCTGAGAGACATGAAAAACATTATGAACTCTAGCTAGTATTTCAGGTAGCTCTACTCCATAGGCCATCGTCCCAATCCTTTCGATGATAGGAAATGGTCCTACAAATCGTGGTGCCAACTTTCCTACGGACCCAAAACGAATGACATTCCTCAAAGGAGATACTTTAAGGAACACCTTATCCCCAACCTCAAACTCAAGGTCGGTCCTTCTCTTGTCTGCATAGGATTTCTGTCTATCTTAGGCAGTCTTCATTCTCCTTCGTATCAAGTCCACTTTCTCTGAAGTCTCTCTAATCATGTCCGGCCCAAGTATAAGTTTATCTGTGGACTCCCACCAACAAGTTGGTGATCGACATGGCCTTCCATATAAAGCTTCGAAGGGTGCCATGCCTATAGTGGCTTGGTAGCTATTGTTATAAGCGAATTCCACCAAAGGGAGATGATCCTCCCAAGATCCTCCAAAGTCAAGAATGCATAGCCTCAAAAGATCTTCTAGTACTCTGTTCACCCTTTCCGTCTGACCATCAGTTTGAAGGTGATAAGCTATGCTTATACATAGCTGTGTGCCTACAGCCTCTTGCAAACTCCTCCAGAACTTGCTTGTAAAGATAGGGTCTCGATCACTCACAATGCTGGAGGGTATCCCATACAGTCGGACTATCTCCTTAAGATAAATGGAGGCTAAAGACGAGGCGGTCCTCCTACTCTTGACAGGTATAAAATGAGCGCTCTTCGTGAGCATGTCTACTATTACCCAAATACTGGTATTGCCCCTTCTTGACCAAGGCAACCCATCAACGAAGTCCATCGAGATGCTTTCCCATTTCCATTGCGGAACTTCTAGAGGATGAAGCAAACCGCTAGGCTTCTTCTGCTCCACCTTGACTTGCTGGCATATCATGCATTTCGAAACAAATTCAGCTACATCCCTCTTCATGCCATTCCA
Organism: Allium sativum; assembly: GCA_030737875.1. Classification (NCBI taxonomy): domain Eukaryota; kingdom Viridiplantae; phylum Streptophyta; class Magnoliopsida; order Asparagales; family Amaryllidaceae; genus Allium; species Allium sativum. Next base: position 763,875,666 of record CM060910.1, read on the forward strand.
AAAGAAAACTCTTTTGATATCTTTATACATCTTGTCTCCACCGGGGTGTATGGTCATCTTGGAATGATGTGCTTCTTACAGAACCATCTTCACCAAATTTCTTGCTTGCGGGACGCATAGTCTTCCATTCCGTCTCAACCAACCCTTATCATTGATGGAGTATCTATTGAGGTGACTAGAAGTCTCTCCCCTAATCATCTTATCTATCACATCAACTAGCTGAGGGTCTTCACGTTGTGCGGTTCCTATTGAGTCCGACAAAGTAGGCCGCACCTCTAGCATTGCCATCAAGCTAGTCACATAATCAACAGAGGGTCTAAAATCAAAATTTGCTATTTACTCCAAACTTTGCCTTTCTACAAAGAGATGACTTAAGGTCAGCTTCTTTCTACTTAGGGCGTCTGCTACTACATTGCCTTTGCCAGGAGTATGGGAGATCTCAAAGTCGTATGAGGTGAGAAAATCCATCCATCTTTGCTGCCTTAGATTGAGGTCTTTCTGCGAGAAAAGGTACTTCAACGATTTATGGTCAGTATACAATTCAAATTTCTCACCTAAGAGATAGTGGTTCCAAGACTTAAGCGCAAAAATGATGGCTGCAAACTCTAGATCGTGGGTTGGGTAGTTTTTCTCATGCACTTTCAACCGCCTTCCACCATAAGCTACTACCTTCCCCTCTTGCATCAAAACAGTGCCTAGTCTCGTACCGCAAGCATCTGTGTATACCGTAAACATCTTGCTCCCATCTGGTAATGTCGAAATTGGGGCTGCTGTCAGAGCCCTCTTCAATCATTGGAAAGCGACTTCGTAGTCCAAATCCCAAGTGAAAGTCAGGTTCTTCTTCGTTAACCTTGTAAGTGGAGCTGAGATTTTTGCAAAGTCTTTAATGAACTTGCGATAAAAGCCTGCTAGTCCAAGACAACTTTGGACTTCAGTTGCATTCTTTGGAACCTTCCAATCCTGGACCGCAACTACTTTTGCAAGGTCCACAACTAACCCTTCTTTGGACACCACATGCCCAAGAAATCTTACTTCTTCTCTCCAGAAGTGGCATTTGGAGAATTTTGCTTTTAACTGATGTGCACAGAGAGTATCCATGACTTCCCTTGAATGCAAAGCATGCTCTTACTCATTCTTCGAAAAAATCAGAATATCATCTATGAAGACCACCACGAATTTATTGAGAAATTCCCGGAACACTCTATTCATCAAATCGACGAAATAAGTAGGTGCGTTTGTCAAGCCAAAAGGCATGACGAGCCATTCGAAGAAACTGTCCGGGGTTCTGAATGCGGTCTTATCAATGCTATCTTCAGCCACTCTTAGCTGATGAAATCCGGTAGCCAGATCTAATTGGGAGAAAACTGTTGCACCTACAAGCTGATCGAACAAATCGTCTATTCTTGGCAGTGGGTGCCTATTCCTCTTGGTCAGCTTGTTTAGCTCCCTATAATCAGCGCATAGGCGAAGTGAACCATCCGCTTTGGTTGCGAACACCACTGGAGCACCCCATTCAGAAATACTCTGCCTTATAAACCCTTTTTCCAGCAGCTCCTTAACTTGCTTGCTAAGCCCCGTTCTCTCCCTTAGAGCCATGTGTCTAACGGGTAAAGCAACGGGTTTTGTGTTATCAACCAGGTAAATGCGGAAGTCTATCTCCATCTTCGGAGGCAAGCCCTCTACTTCCTCAAAGACATCCGAGTATTCACGGACCACTCTAACAGACTGCAAATTCTCAACAGATGCATCAAGCGATTCTAGATAACTTAGCATAACAGAATTTATGGGATTACAAGAGATTTCGAGAGTGTTGCCCAAGCGAGTCTAAGACGACCCGAATTCCCGTTCTCACGGAAACAAGGTTATCTTTGGAATATAACACAGAAACATATAACAGCAGAACAGAATTAAATAAATACACCAGAATGAACAACAAAATATACTGGATAAAAGTAATCATCAGAGTTACACAGTATACAGGATCTTACTTAGTACAAATACAGTTCAGCTATACATAAATGTCTACAGCGGAAATAAACAAAATATGTACAATAGGAGCTGAACAGCATAAAAAGAAATAAATGATAGAATCCATCTTCAGCTCCAGCTATCCAGAAAGAACCAGCTAAACCTGAATACAAGGCTGCCCGTGTAGAAAAAGGGGCACCCGAGTTTGAGAGTGAAACAAACTACGAGTCAGTCATGGGACTGGTATGAGAAATCTACTCAACACATATATAATTGGCTAATCACAGGACCACGCCACTTTCGTGGAACGGGTTTACTCCATTGGATTGCCAGTGCTTTACGACAAATCTTTCTTTTAAACATCGCTATGCTTTTTATAAAAATGAAGCCGTTATAAGACTCAGTTCCCATCACACAATGCAACGCAAACCGGAGGATAGAGTTTTTACCTTATAACAGCCAAAATATGATTGATACAAATAAAACAAAGGCATTTGATATTATTGCTAGTGTTTATATGTTTTGAAAACAATTTCAAATCATAACTATCAATCATAGACGGCATTAATGCCCCATACCACTATGTCGCCATATATATAGGTATACAATCAAAACCGCACAGTCACGTATTTGGAAATTGGATTTCCGTCATGAACCAAGGCAAAAGATAGTCCTTACCGAATTCGAGACGCTCTAGCCCGCCCCTCAGGCAAGCGCGCAGGCAAGCCTTGGATCGTCAGGGCCGGTCCACCGATGTGGATTATTATGCCTGAGCAATACGTTTCCCCGCCCTTTGGGGCGTAAACGATCCAACGAATGACTCCATCGGACCCGGATCGTCCGATCAAACCGAGGCGCCTCGCAACAGCAACAACCACATAGGTGAAAAGTATATAAATGTCAGGGCTGGTAGGTCACTGACACCACCCTAGCTAGAAAGAAACGCATGCCCTCCCTGATGTCCTTCTCCCGTTTTAGGTTCATACCGGGGTGTGAGGCTCGCGAATTTACGTCATACACAAAGCTACGCCACACAGGCGATGCTTTGATCATCACCACAAGACTTTGCTTTTCAACAGAAGCCCTGATCACTGCATCTTAGCATGCCACACAGGCAATTCATACCGTGCAACTGATGGCTATCAATCACACAGAACAAATTTCAATGTCGGACACACAGTCCATTTACAAGTCCGTTCTGGGTCTGAACGAAACCGGAGGCACTAAATACCTCGCAAACCCTTCGATCACCACGTACGTCTGGACGATCACCACTCATTATCCGTATTTCGGGATGCCTCCCAATCAGGACCTCGGTTACCATCCAAACGAGGTGAAGATCTCCGGTCTTCGACCATCGTCTTCATCTTCGACTTTCAATCGTCGATCAATTATTTGAAATGAGAATTAACTCGGCCTTCTCAAATAATTCACGTATATTTAGAATTTCAATTCAATTTATTTCAATGGTTAAATTATTCGACAACACCAATTTTGTCCTTTAATGTAATTTTCACACCAAACACATTCAACCATCAAACATCACATAAATCAAGCAAATTCAGTTTATTTCCATTCCATATCGCTTATGATATTTTATAACTATTTATCGCTATTTTTATTTATTTTAAAATAGCCATTTTATTCAAAACGACGCTTCGGGCCATAAGGCGGCCGTGGCGCTGTTTTTCTTCAGATTTGATTTACACATATCTGAAAATCTAACCGTTGGATCCTCACAAAATTTACATCATTAGAAAGGTCTTTTCAAAACGAATCCAACGGTTCCAGTTTCGGGAAAATCCGACGGTCGGATCTCCCGGTACACTCGTTTGAAATTTCGATTCCAAAATACGAACTGCAGTGTCGTTATTCGATTAAATATAATTATATTTATATATATAAATAAATATAATCCTTTCTGGCGCTGTTTTTCTTCAGATTTGAATTAAACATTCCAGACAATCCAACCGTTGGATTTCTACAAAGTTGGTGCCGTTGGGAAGATATTTCCAAGGCGAACCCGACGGTTGAGGTTTCGGGAAAATCCAATGGTCGGATTTCCCGCATTAGTCGTTTGAAATCACGGTTTCAAAATACGAACTGCACGGCTTCGTTTCGTTTTAATTTTATTTATATTTATATATTTATATAAATATAGTTCATTCAACAATTTCAATATCGTTTTCACTTTAAATATTTTTCTAACGCCTTAAATTTTGGAAAAATTTCGCCATAACCTCCCCTGCACCGGGAGCATCGGGAAATCGCAAATAGCGTCCCGGTCCTTCTAATCTCAAAAAGAAAAAGAAAAAGCCAAGCGGCTAGCCAACAGGCTCAAAATCATCACCCAAACAAATCAGTAAATGTGTACCTATTTGTCGGGCACAAAATTTTATTCCTCTTCTCTAGCCCCTTTGCTATAACCTGTTCAATGAATATTGCATGTACATATATATACAGTTCTTATCATTTATCAATTTCTATTCGACTTCATATTTGATTTCTATTTGGTTTAAAAACTCCATTCATTCTAATGTTACATAAATAGGTGCAAATCATTTCATTAGCTAATTAATGAATATTTCATCTCATATATGTTTATTTTGAACAAGTGGCTATTTTTAACACTTCACATTTCAACGATTTATGCATACAATAAAAATGTGATTTTTATTGTAAAACAATTCATTTCAAAACACTATTTTTCTATATAGTGTCAAGTTGGTGATAAAAATGGGATTTTTATCATAAAACAATTTATTTCAAAATATGAATACCATTCAACACATGAATTTCTAAACAACGAATGAATATCAATTCAACACATGAATGTTTTCAATAGTTTTTATATATAGATAAAAATGTGATTTTTATTATCGAACAATTTATTTCAAAATATGAATACCATTCAACACATGAATTTCTAAACAACGAATGAATATCAATTCAAAACATGAATGTTTTCAATAGTTTTTATATATAGATAAAAATGTGATTTTTATTATCGAACAATTTATTTCAAAATATGAATACCATTCAACACATGAATTTCTAAACAACGAATGAATATCAATTCAACACATGAATGTTTTCAATACAATGAATAAATATAGTTTAAGCATATGAAAATAATTCAAACACACAAATATTATTCAAAATTTCGGCAGCATAACGGCAGGGTAGTTAAACCGGGACCGTCCCTAGTACGGCTCCTCGCTCTACCTTAAAACCTCGCGGTTTTTGACAATGGGGATCATGCCTCTAGTTCGCACGCAGGCGGCATGTATATATTTATTTCATTTCCACAAACTAATCCTATGTGGTTTCAACCAAATATTTTTCAACCACAGATGGGTATTTTTCAACCACAATCAACCAATATCAATCACAAACAATCCCAAACAATCTTTCGCTATCAACCAATTTTCACAACAATTTCAACCAATAAATATCGTCCATGGTTTGTGGACGAGGGGCGTATATATATATATATATATATATATATATATATATATATATAGATATTTATATATAGCAATTCACTTTCATTTTCACACATATATATATATTTTTAAATCAGAAATCTCACCAATAGCTATCCAACTGCACGACACTTCCTTAGAGAAATCTTCGCCTTCTTGTCGCTTTCGCCTGTATTCTCTACATATGTAAAAATCGAATTTTTACGATGCTATTCAATATATAAAAATCGAATTTTTACTTCGACTTTCAACATATAAAAATATGATTTTTACTTCGACTTTCAATATATAAAAATATGATTTTTACTTCGACTTTCAATATATAAAAATATGATTTTTACTTCGACTTTCAATATATAAAAATATGATTTTTACTTCGACTTTCAATATACAAAAATATGATTTTTACTTCGACTTTCAATATACAAAAATATGATTTTTACTTCGACTTTCAATATATAAAAATATGATTTTTACTTCGACTTTCAATATACAAAAATATGATTTTTACTTTTCTACAAATCTGATCTTTTTAAAGTTTAAACCTTTTGCTTTTAACTTAAAACTAAAATCAGTTTTAAAGTTCAAACCCTTTTCTTTTGACTTAAAATTAAAATCAGTTTTTACTTTTAAAACAAATCAGTTTTTATTTCTTTTAAAATCAGTTTTAAAAATGCTTTTCAAATCAGTTTAGTTTTAACTTTTTAAAAATCAATTCAGTTTTTAAATTCCTTTCAAATACAGTTTTATAATCTTTTACAAGAATCAGTTTTATTTAAAAAAAAAATCAGTTTTTAAAATCTTTTAGAATCAGTTTTTAACTTTTAATAAAATCAGTTTTTCATACTTTAAAAAAAATCAGTTTTTCAAACTTTAAAAAATCAGTTTTTCATACTTTAAAAAAAATCAGTTTTTCAAACTTTAAAAAATCAGTTTTTCATACTTGTAAAAATCAGTTTTTCATTTGATTAAAATCAGTATTTCATTTGATTAAAATCAGTATTTAATCCCAGAAAAAAAACAGTATTTTACAGAATTAAAAATAAAAATAAAATAGAAACGCTTACCTTTGTCTGCGAAGAAGAGGGGGGAAAGAAGAGGTCGTCGGCGGCTTCAGCGTCGCCAGCGAGGGGGGGGGGAAGCTTCGTCGGCGGCGTTCGCTCGAGGGGGGGGGGGCTGGCGAATTGAAGGAGGAGGAGGGCGGTGGCTTCGGGCTCGAACTGGGAGGCGGTCGGCGATCGGTAGTTTTAGGGTTTCTCTTTTTTTTTTTGTCTGTTTATGTTAAATGAAGTCGGGGGGGGCCAGGAAGATGATAAAGGAGGGAATTTAGATATTTTTTTTTATTATTTAATTATTTAATTTTGCAAATAGGTTGACTTTTACATACGACCTCGAAACGAGGTCCACCGCCTGTCGCCCATAGCGTTTTACCCCCATTCTGAACACAATGGGATATGTATCGCAAGCTGGTTTGATTGTTACAATCAGTTTCCTTTTGAATTTTCATTTAAATCAATATATTGAATTTTAAACGCACATTTCAAATTACCGGGGTCACATACTAACTAGAAAAATTCTAGAAAAATATTTTCTAGTTTCGTATGGACGATACGGTCCTAACAAAACTAGTTTCGTCGAATTCTGAGACCGTTTGAAAAATGGCCAATTTCCTGTCGATTAAATTCAACAGAAACTGGTCAAACGCGTTTTCCTTTGCCACGCTCACATATTGATTCGGAAAATTATGAAATTTGAAACCTAGCAATAACCTGACACTGCGGATCCAACAAAAGTGGTTTCGTCGAAATCCGAGGTCGTTTGCAAAATGTCCATTTTTAAGGGCCTGAATTCCATAGCGACTATTCAGAATTTTCAACTGGACATATCTTTTGATTCCCGCTATCAAATTTCGATTGGTCGGATTCGTTAGAAAGATATCATCAATTAGATACTAATGTTTTTGGTCTCACTAAAATCCGGATTGTTTTGCACCCGGTATATTCAATTGAAGTTTGAAATCGAATTATCGAACTACCGCGCCATTTTCAATTCTATATATAATTATAATTAATTATATTCGTTTTCAAATGTCGATTCGAACTCAGTTTTCATCGCCATTGTTTAAAATATTTATTTTAAATAATTAAAATCCATTATTTTAGCCAATTAAAAAAATTTAAATTGGTTCAGATTTTCTGGGTCGTTACAATCTCCCCCACTTAAAACTTTTCGTCCCCGAAAAGGAATAAAGTCGAAAGTAGTTTGATAAATCTACGATCACACAACACAACAACCAATCCAATTGTTTTTTAACCTTTCAAAGCCATACAAATTAATTCCTATTTTTCTTCTAAAATCATTCAAACAATTATATTAGAATAGAGAATTAAATGGTGAGGTAAAGTATGGTAAATATACCTTGCACCGGAGTCAATCAGAGATATCTACTCGGCATCTGGGATAAGCTTTCTGAATGCTCTCCTCGGTTTCCCAAGTACAATCTCTCGGATCTCCACTCCATTGCACTTTGACTAAGTGAACCTTCTTGTTCCTCAGCTCTTTGGTTTCTTTGCCGATAATCTTTAGCGGCTCTCGCCTCACAGCTAATTCTGGAGTAATTTCAATATCCTGCTGAGCTGCTTCTTCCACGATCAAGTCTGGATCATGAACGTGCTTTCGAAGTTGAGATATATGAAATACATCATGAACTCCAGGCAACCAGTCAGGCAGTTTGACCCTATAAGCGAGAGTTCCAATCCGTTCCAGAATAGGAAACGGACCAATGAATTTGGGTGCTAACTTTCCGGTTTTACCGAACCGGATAACTCCTCTCATCGGCGATACTTTCAAATATACATAGTCGCCAACTTCAAAGGATATATCTCTTCTTCTTTTATCGGCATAGCTCTTTTGTCGGCTTTGAGCGGCGAGTAATCGCTTCTTGATAAAATCAACTTTGTCGGCAGCTTCTCGAATCATATCAGGCCCTAACACAAGTCTATTTCCAGGCTCGACCCAACAAGCAGGAGATCGGCACGGTCTACCATACAATGCTTCGAATGGCGACATTGTCAGACTCGCCTGGTAGCTGTTGTTATAAGATAATTCAGCCAAATGTAGATTGTCTTCCCATGATCCACCGAAATCTATAACACAAGCCCGCAATAGATCTTCTAGAATGCGATTCACCCTCTCAGTCTGACCGTCTGTCTGAGGATGATAAGCGGTGCTCAAGTTCAACTTCGTTCCTAGCTCGACTTGAAATGCTTCCCAGAATTTACTAGTGAATATCGTATCTCTATCACTTACTATGCTGAGCGGCACTCCATGTAGTCTAACTATTTCCCTGAAGTATATCTGCGCCAGACTCTGAGCAGTTCTATTTGATTTGACAGGTATGAAATGGGCGGTCTTCGTGAAACGATCTACGATCACCCAAATACTGTCATTTCCTTTTCTGGTTCTGGGAAGACCATCAATGAAATCCATAGAAATATGTTCCCACTTCCAACCAGGAACTTCCAGTGGTTGTAATAATCCAGCCAATTTCTGTTGGTCGCTTTTGACTAGCTAGCAAGTAGGGCATCGGCTAACATATATTGAAACGTCTCTTTTCATAGCCTTCCACCAGAATGTTCTTTTGAGATCGTTATACATTTTGGCCACACCAGGATGGATACTCAGCTTGGACTTGTGACACTCGTCTAACACTTCCCTTTTGAGTTCGGGGATGCCAGGAACACAAATCCTTCCTTTTAATCTCAAGGTCTCGTCGTTATCTATTTGAAAACACGAGGGTTCACCTTTCCGAATCCTTTTAATCATATCCTTAATAAAGTTATCCTCCTTCTGAAGAATAGATATTTTGTCAATCAAGGATGTTGTGATAGTAAAGCTGGCGATCATTACATTCTTTCTGCTCAACGCATCGGCCACGACATTGGCTTTTCCTGGAGTATATATAATTTCAAAGTCATATGCTGCAAGAAACTCCAGCCAACGTTGCTGCCTCAAATTTAAGTCCTTCTGAGTGAACAGATACTTTAACGACTGGTGATCTGTAAACAGTTCAAATCTCTCGCCCAGAAGATAGTGTCTCCAGATTTTCAAAGAGAATATGATAGCCAATAACTCAAGATCATGAGTTACATAGTTTTTCTTGTGCGGCTTCAGTTGACGGCTAGCATAAGCAATTACTTGACCTCTTTGCATTAACACTGCGCCAAGGCCCTCTCTAGACGCATCAGTCCAGACTTTTAAATCTTGGTTGCCATCAATGATGGTTAACACTGGAGCTGTCGTTAATCTTAACTTTAGCTCTTCGAAAGCCTCCTCACTTTCCTGAGTCCATTTGAACTTAGAATGCTTCTTTGTAAGCTTCGTTAAATGACCAGATATCTTCGAAAAGTCTTTAACGAATTTCCGGTAATAGCTAGCCAATCCGAGAAAACTGCGGACTTCAGTGGGAGTACTGGGCTGCTTCCAATTCTGAATGGCTGTGATTTTGCTTGGATCCACGGCAATTCCTTCTTTCGATACGACATGGCCTAGAAATTTCACTTCATCTTGCCAGAATATACATTTGGAGAACTTGGCTTTTAATACATTCCTTCTGAGGATTTCTAGAACCTGTTCCAGATGCTTTTCATGTTCGGCCTTTGATTTAGAGAAGATTAGAATATCATCAATAAAAACCAGAACAAATTTATTCAATACTCCTCTGAATACTCGGTTCATTAGATCGACGAAATAGGCTGGAGCGTTACATAAGCCGAACGGCATTACTAACCACTCGTAGAATAAGTCGGGGCCTCTGAACGCTGTCATTGGAACACACTCTTCGGCAATTCGAAGTTGATGGAAACCTGTAGCTAGGTCCATTCGTGAGAATACTTGTGCTCCATTTAATCGATCCAACAAATCATCTATTCGCGGCAATGGATATTTGTTCTTTATCGTCTGTTTGTTCAGATCACGATAATCCACACATAACCGTAGAGTACCGTCAGATTTTGGGACAAATACCACGGCTGCACCCCAATCAGAGAAACTAGGCCTGATCAAACCTTTCCATACTAGCTGTCGTGTTTGATTGTCTAATTCCTCCTTCTCTTTCAAGGACATTCTTCGAATAGCGTGAACTACCGGCCTTGCATTTGGAATTAAAGCAATTTTGAAATCTATTTCTCTCTGCGGAGGTAAGCGAACAACTTCCTCAAACACATCCGCATAATTCTTGACGACAGGAATATCTTTGATGAGGTCAGGAATATTCTCTGTGACTTCAGGAACATTTTCTATTTGGGTTGGAGAAACATTCAAAGCTGCCCAGAAGTCCTTTCTACTAGAATTCTGACCCTCACAGGGAATGGTTATATAACTCCCGGATTTAATCTTAGCTCTAACAACTCTCTCGGCGCATCTAACCTCTGCTTCATATTTGGTTAACCAATCCAATCCCAAAATAAGATCGAATTCATCAAAGTTCATGACGACAGAGATAATAGGGAATTTATAGCAAGAAAAAGAGACGGGTACTGCACAAATCCAACTGAGATTGATGGAACCCCCGACTGGATTCTGGACAGTCATTGGTTCCTTGAGCTTCCTCAAATTCACATCTAGTTTCTTAGCGGCACTCTTGGCAATAAAGCTTCGGGACGCGCCTGTGTCAAACAGTACTTTGACTGGAATGTTTTTGACAGTAAGCGTGCCTTCTAACACATCGGGCCCTTCCAGAACATCTGCGGGCCCAGAAGTTTCTGCTAGTTCATTTACCTGAACTGTTTTGGTCTTTCTTAACAGCCAGCAATCTCGCTTTATATGACCGGCCTGATGGCAGAGATTGCATTTTCTATTCGCTTGAAATCCTTTCTTGGGTGGGAACTTATTCTTTCTTTGCTGGTTCCAAGATTTGCAACCTATCGCCAAATGCCCTTTTCTATTGCAGCTTGAGCACGTGGCGGTCATTATTCGTTCGTTCCCAGATTCAGCCCTTTTTCTCTTGGCACTGGGCTTCTTATTGATCTCCGACCTTGTACTGGCTTCAGGAATATCAGTTTCCGACTTTTCTTTGTCACTAGAACAGACCTCTTCTTCGTCGCATAACATTCCTTTCTTATGGAGATCTTCATACTGATAAGCCATATAAATCATTTCTGAAAAAGGAAGCTTCACATGCCCCAATACTTTATTCTGGTATTTCCTTTGAAGCCCGTGAATAAATCTCATATTTTTCCTCTTCGGATTTTGAATTAGATGAGGAGCAAAGTGAGAAAGTTCATTGAATTTCTTATGATATTCGGGAATGGTCATGTCTCCTTGTATCAGATAAGAAAATTCATCGCATAACCTCTCGGTTGCTTCTGGAGGAGTAAATCTTTCTAAGAAAATAACTTTGAATCTATCCCAGGTGATATCACCTTCTGGATTATCTTTAATAACAGAATCCCACCAAAACAAAGCTTCTTCTTTGAGTGCCCAAGACGCTAGTAACCTTTTCTGATCGTCTATCAGCTTTAAACCCTCAAAGATCTTTTCTGCAGAACGAATCCAAGCTTGTGTTTCCATAATGGGCTCCTTGCCTAAGAATGGCGATCCACCAAGATTTCGAAATCTCTTGTATAGAACTTCTATATTGGATTCTGGCTGCGGGAGCACAACTGGCTCATTAGCTGGTCGAGCTATACGATTACTTCTTCTGTTCCTGTCACTCATTTTCTAGTACTTCTGCAATTAGCAGATCAAGTGTCAGGTCACAGAAAAGATATTTTAAAATATAGAAACACATACTTTAATGTAAATGTGTCTACTGGGGTGTAATTTCATGCTGTTTTACTCATACTAGGATATTACTGATCCTATCTGTATTGAGTTACCCGCCCTAGAACGCTACTGGTTCTATTTCTGACGAGTTCGTTCAAATGTTATATTCCAGAACTAAGCTTAACCAAAGCTCTGATACCACGTTGAGACGACCCGAATTCCCGTTCTCACGGAAACAAGGTTATCTTTGGAATATAACACAGAAACATATAACAGCAGAACAGAATTAAATAAATACACCAGAATGAACAACAAAATATACTGGATAAAAGTAATCATCAGAGTTACACAGTATACAGGATCTTACTTAGTACAAATACAGTTCAGCTATACATAAATGTCTACAGCGGAAATAAACAAAATATGTACAATAGGAGCTGAACAGCATAAAAAGAAATAAATGATAGAATCCATCTTCAGCTCCAGCTATCCAGAAAGAACCAGCTAAACCTGAATACAAGGCTGCCCGTGTAGAAAAAGGGGCACCCGAGTTTGAGAGTGAAACAAACTACGAGTCAGTCATGGGACTGGTATGAGAAATCTACTCAACACATATATAATTGGCTAATCACAGGACCACGCCACTTTCGTGGAACGGGTTTACTCCATTGGATTGCCAGTGCTTTACGACAAATCTTTCTTTTAAACATCGCTATGCTTTTTATAAAAATGAAGCCGTTATAAGACTCAGTTCCCATCACACAATGCAACGCAAACCGGAGGATAGAGTTTTTACCTTATAACAGCCAAAATATGATTGATACGAATAAAACAAAGGCATTTGATATTATTGCTAGTGTTTATATGTTTTGAAAACAATTTCAAATCATAACTATCAATCATAGACGGCATTAATGCCCCATACCACTATGTCGCCATATATATAGGTATACAATCAAAACCGCACAGTCACGTATTTGGAAATTGGATTTCCGTCATGAACCAAGGCAAAAGATAGTCCTTACCGAATTCGAGACGCTCTAGCCCGCCCCTCAGGCAAGCGCGCAGGCAAGCCTTGGATCGTCAGGGCCGGTCCACCGATGTGGATTATTATGCCTGAGCAATACGTTTCCCCACCCTTTGGGGCGTAAACGAGCCAACGAATGACTCCATCGGACCCGGATCGTCCGATCAAACCGAGGCGCCTCGCAACAGCAACAACCACATAGGTGAAAAGTATATAAATGTCAGGGCTGGTAGGTCACTGACACCACCCTAGCTAGAAAGAAACGCATGCCCTCCCTGATGTCCTTCTCCCGTTTTAGGTTCATACCGGGGTGTGAGGCTCGCGAATTTACGTCATACACAAAGCTACGCCACACAGGCGATGCTTTGATCATCACCACAAGACTTTGCTTTTCAACAGAAGCCCTGATCACTGCATCTTAGCATGCCACACAGGCAATTCATACCGTGCAACTGATGGCTATCAATCACACAGAACAAATTCCAATGTCGGACACACAGTCCATTTACAAGTCCGTTCTGGGTCTGAACGAAACCGGAGGCACTAAATACCTCGCAAACCCTTCGATCACCACGTACGTCTGGACGATCACCACTCATTATCCGTATTTCGGGATGCCTCCCAATCAGGACCTCGGTTACCATCCAAACGAGGTGAAGATCTCCGGTCTTCGACCATCGTCTTCATCTTCGACTTTCAATCGTCGATCAATTATTTGAAATGAGAATTAACTCGGCCTTCTCAAATAATTCACGTATATTTAGAATTTCAATTCAATTTATTTCAATGGTTAAATTATTCGACAACACCAATTTTGTCCTTTAATGTAATTTTCACACCAAACACATTCAACCATCAAACATCACATAAATCAAGCAAATTCAGTTTATTTCCATTCCATATCGCTTATGATATTTTATAACTATTTATCGCTATTTTTATTTATTTTAAAATAGCCATTTTATTCAAAACGACGCTTCGGGCCATAAGGCGGCCGTGGCGCTGTTTTTCTTCAGATTTGATTTACACATATCTGAAAATCTAACCGTTGGATCCTCACAAAATTTACATCATTAGAAAGGTCTTTTCAAAACGAATCCAACGGTTCCAGTTTCGGGAAAATCCGACGGTCGGATCTCCCGGTACACTCGTTTGAAATTTCGATTCCAAAATACGAACTGCAGCGTCGTTATTCGATTAAATATAATTATATTTATATATATAAATAAATATAATCCTTTCTGGCGCTGTTTTTCTTCAGATTTGAATTAAACATTCCAGACAATTCAACCGTTGGATTTCTACAAAGTTGGTGCCGTTGGGAAGATATTTCCAAGGCGAACCCGACGGTTGAGGTTTCGGGAAAATCCAATGGTCGGATTTCCCGCATTAGTCGTTTGAAATCACGGTTTCAAAATACGAACTGCACGGCTTCGTTTCGTTTTAATTTTATTTATATTTATATATTTATATAAATATAGTTCATTCAACAATTTCAATATCGTTTTCACTTTAAATATTTTTCTAACGCCTTAAATTTTGGAAAAATTTCGCCATAACCTCCCCTGCACCGGGAGCATCGGGAAATCGAAAATAGCGTCCCGGTCCTTTTAATCTCAAAAAGAAAAAGAAAAAGCCAAGCGGCTAGCCAACAGGCTCAAAATCATCACCCAAACAAATCAGTAAATGTGTACCTATTTGTCGGGCACAAAATTTTATTCCTCTTCTCTAGCCCCTTTGCTATAACCTGTTCAATGAATATTGCATGTACATATATATACAGTTCTTATCATTTATCAATTTCTATTCGACTTCATATTTGATTTCTATTTGGTTTAAAAACTCCATTCATTCTAATGTTACATAAATAGGTGCAAATCATTTCATTAGCTAATTAATGAATATTTCATCTCATATATGTTTATTTTGAACAAGTGGCTATTTTTAACACTTCACATTTCAACGATTTATGCATACAATAAAAATGTGATTTTTATTGTAAAACAATTCATTTCAAAACACTATTTTTCTATATAGTGTCAAGTTGGTGATAAAAATGGGATTTTTATCATAAAACAATTTATTTCAAAATATGAATACCATTCAACACATGAATTTCTAAACAACGAATGAATATCAATTCAACACATGAATGTTTTCAATAGTTTTTATATATAGATAAAAATGTGATTTTTATTATCGAACAATTTATTTCAAAATATGAATACCATTCAACACATGAATTTCTAAACAACGAATGAATATCAATTCAACACATGAATGTTTTCAATAGTTTTTATATATAGATAAAAATGTGATTTTTATTATCGAACAATTTATTTCAAAATATGAATACCATTCAACACATGAATTTCTAAACAACGAATGAATATCAATTCAACACATGAATGTTTTCAATACAATGAATAAATATAGTTTAAGCATATGAAAATAATTCAAACACACAAATATTATTCAAAATTTCGGCAGCATAACGGCAGGGTAGTTAAACCGGGACCGTCCCTAGTACGGCTCCTCGCTCTACCTTAAAACCTCGCGGTTTTTGACAATGGGGATCATGCCTCTAGTTCGCACGCAGGCGGCATGTATATATTTATTTCATTTCCACAAACTAATCCTATGTGGTTTCAACCAAATATTTTTCAACCACAGATGGGTATTTTTCAACCACAATCAACCAATATCAATCACAAACAATCCCAAACAATCTTTCGCTATCAACCAATTTTCACAACAATTTCAACCAATAAATATCGTCCATGGTTTGTGGACGAGGGGCGTATATATATATATATATATATATATATATATATATATATATATATATATATATATAGCAATTCACTTTCATTTTCACACATATATATATATTTTTAAATCAGAAATCTCACCAATAGCTATCCAACTGCACGACACTTCCTTAGAGAAATCTTCGCCTTCTTGTCGCTTTCGCCCGTATTCTCTACATATGTAAAAATCGAATTTTTACGATGCTATTCAATATATAAAAATCGAATTTTTACTTCGACTTTCAACATATAAAAATATGATTTTTACTTCGACTTTCAATATATAAAAATATGATTTTTACTTCGACTTTCAATATATAAAAATATGATTTTTACTTCGACTTTCAATATATAAAAATATGATTTTTACTTCAACTTTCAATATACAAAAATATGATTTTTACTTCGACTTTCAATATACAAAAATATGATTTTTACTTCGACTTTCAATATATAAAAATATGATTTTTACTTCGACTTTCAATATACAAAAATATGATTTTTACTTTTCTACAAATCTGATCTTTTTAAAGTTTAAACCTTTTGCTTTTAACTTAAAACTAAAATCAGTTTTAAAGTTCAAACCCTTTTCTTTTGACTTAAAATTAAAATCAGTTTTTACTTTTAAAACAAATCAGTTTTTATTTCTTTTAAAATCAGTTTTAAAAATGCTTTTCAAATCAGTTTAGTTTTAACTTTTTAAAAATCAATTCAGTTTTTAAATTCCTTTCAAATACAGTTTTATAATCTTTTACAAGAATCAGTTTTATTTAAAAAAAAAATCAGTTTTTAAAATCTTTTAGAATCAGTTTTTAACTTTTAATAAAATCAGTTTTTCATACTTTAAAAAAAATCAGTTTTTCAAACTTTAAAAAATCAGTTTTTCATACTTTAAAAAAAAATCAGTTTTTCAAACTTTAAAAAATCAGTTTTTCATACTTGTAAAAATCAGTTTTTCATTTGATTAAAATCAGTATTTCATTTGATTAAAATCAGTATTTAATCCCAGAAAAAAAACAGTATTTTACAGAATTAAAAATAAAAATAAAATAGAAACGCTTACCTTTGTCTGCGAAGAAGAGGGGGGGAAAGAAGAGGTCGTCGGCGGCTTCAGCGTCGCCAGCGAGGGGGGGGGGGAAGCTTCGTCGGCGGCGTTCGCTCGAGGGGGGGGCTGGCGAATTGAAGGAGGAGGAGGGCGGTGGCTTCGGGCTCGAACTGGGAGGCGGTCGGCGATCGGTAGTTTTAGGGTTTCTCTTTTTTTTTTTTGTCTGTTTATGTTAAATGAAGTCGGGGGGGCCAGGAAGATGATAAAGGAGGGAATTTAGATATTTTTTTTTATTATTATTTAATTATTTAATTTTGCAAATAGGTTGACTTTTACATACGACCTCGAAACGAGGTCCACCGCCTGTCGCCCATAGCGTTTTACCCCCATTCTGAACACAATGGGATATGTATCGCAAGCTGATTTGATTGTTACAATCAGTTTCCTTTTGAATTTTCATTTAAATCAATATATTGAATTTTAAACGCACATTTCAAATTACCGGGGTCACATACTAACTAGAAAAATTCTAGAAAAATATTTTCTAGTTTCGTATGGACGATACGGTCCTAACAAAACTAGTTTCGTCGAATTCTGAGACCGTTTGAAAAATGGCCAATTTCCTGTCGATTAAATTCAACAGAAACTGGTCAAACGCGTTTTCCTTTGCCACGCTCACATATTGATTCGAAAAATTATGAAATTTGAAACCTAGCAATAACTTGACACTGCGGATCCAACAAAAGTAGTTTCGTCGAAATCCGAGGTCGTTTGCAAAATGTCCATTTTTAAGGGCCTGAATTCCATAGCGATTATTCAGAATTTTCAACTGGACATATCTTTTGATTCCCGCTATCAAATTTCGATTGGTCGGATTCGTTAGAAAGATATCATCAATTAGATACTAATGTTTTTGGTCTCACTAAAATCCGGATTGTTTTGCACCCGGTATATTCAATTGAAGTTTGAAATCGAATTATCGAACTACCGCGCCATTTTCAATTCTATATATAATTATAATTAATTATATTCGTTTTCAAATGTCGATTCGAACTCAGTTTTCATCGCCATTGTTTAAAATATTTATTTTAAATAATTAAAATCCATTATTTTAGCCAATTAAAAAAATTTAAATTGGTTCAGATTTTCTGGGTCGTTACAGAGTCATAAGCTTAACCTCTCTCTTTTCACAATCTAGGACAGCTCCATTACTGGATAACCAATCCATGCCCAAAATTAATCCATAGCCCGTGAAGCCCAAATCATAAGCATCACATCTAAACGCAATGCTAAGTATAGAAATTTCCAAATCCAAACAACTTATCGAAAAATAGGCTGAGCCCCCAATTGGATTTGAAACAACTAAGGGATCCTCTACTATACTAGTGTTTAGGTGTAGTAACTCAACTAAAGCAGTAGATATAAAAGACTGCGATGCACTAGAATCAAAGAGTGCGCGAACAGGATGAACAAAAAGATAAACTAAACTTTCAACGGAAATCGTTCTACCTCGTTCTTGTAGTGGTGGGGCCATGAGAGCCTGGACCTGCCCCCTTGCCTGTCCCTGTGCCATGAGAGACTGAATCTGCCCTCCAGAGGTAGTCCCTGCCCACTGCCCTTTCTTTAGGCAGTCCCTAATCAGATGTCCTGCCACGCCACAGTGGAAACAACCAGTCTTCTTCTTCTTGCTACAGTCTTTGCTTAGATAGCCTGGTGTCCCACAATTAAAGCATCTTTTCTTTCCCTTTCCATTGTTGTCTTTACCACCCTTCTTGTTCTGTTGTTGCTGTTGTGGCTTCTTTTGACCCCCTTTCTTCTCAAGTGCCTTATTAGCATTGGCGCCTTTCTCCTCTTCATGCATAAGCGCCACATCAACTAGTCTCTCAAAGGTGGCCCCCATAGGGATATGGGTCATAGCTAACCCATGTAGCGGATCGTTCAAACCCTTAACAAATCTCATGGCCTTCTTTTCGGGTGTATTCACCAAGTCCAAGCCAAATCTCGCCAATTGATTGAATTTGTTGACGTACTCTTTCACTAATAGATTTCCCTGCCTCAATGCTAAAAATCTTTCCATGTATAGATTCTCTTCGGCCCGTGAGAGAAACTTTGCCTCAAACCTACGCCTGAAATCCGACCATGTATCAACTGGACGCTCTCCATTAGTGACCTCCCACCAAAACGAGGCCTCATCCTTCATTAACTAGGCAACTAATTGGACCTTCCTTCCATCTTCTACCTCAAAGATTCCAAACAATCCTTCCACCTCCTTTAGCCAATTTCAAGCTTCAACAAATGTCTCCGACCCGTGAAAAGGTTTTCCGCCCATTATCTTTGCGAAAGTATCAACACGAGGAGGAGGAGGAGGAGCATTTGCTGGGCCTGCGACATTGGCCCTAGCTTCCAGATACCTTCTAAACCATCCTGGTATCGGTATCCCCTCGGATATCTTGGGAATTCCATACATGCTGCAAAGAAAATGAAGAGATTTAAACGGAGAATTCGAAAGAAAGATATATGGGTCTTAAGGGTTATGTTTTTTAAAATAAACTTTTCTCTTGAAAATACTTTCCTTAAAACATACTTTTGAAAGTATTTCTTTATAAAATGCTTTTTGAAAAATAGTTTTTCAAAATATCTTATCTGTTCTGGTAACCTTTAGCTCTGATACCACGTGTGACGCCCCATCTCCATTAAGGTCACTCACAAAGGGGATGCCTTAATTTTGGTGGAGCGTTTATTGTGTATAGAACAGAAAAGTAAACAAGACAGATAAATACATTGGTACTTGGAAAATAAAAACCACTTTTATTGCAACGGAGAAATAGTTTGGTTACATCACATCAAAAACCAACTACAAAACCAAATACACTTATTATCCATCTTGACAAATAAGTTCTGAGTACATAAAATAAAAGACATAACCCCAATATAAAATAGCCATAAATAAGATAGGCTGAACTTTACTTCAGCAATCCAAGCAACTTCCAAAAGAAAGAGATAAAGCTGTCCAAATCAAGCTCCACTAGTACTAGTCCCACCCTGAGCACATGGGGGGGGGGGGAGGAAGAAAAGAGGTGGAAACAAAGGGGGTCAGACATAAAGTCTGGCGAGTGAAATAACTTTAAAAATATAATCATTAAAGTAAATAGGATAAGGCATAAGCTGGAAAATAAGGAAATGACTGTGAACAAATGGGCATGACAAAGAAAACAAAGGAAATAAGATGAACAAAGATAACGTTAAAGGTGCATCTAATCACTATAAGATAATTACAACATTGCACCACACCAAACACCCTAAAAGTTGATCCTGCCTACAAAACTTAATAATGATAATGGTAGTTTTGTGTACCCCCTAGCTGCCTTCATAGGTTCCGTCTGCCCCCATCTCCACTAGGTGTACCCACTACCCCCATTCGATCGGCTCCCTAACTCGTAGATTCCCGTGTTGGCCCCACAGTGGGGTTTATCACTCCCCAAAGTGGCAACCCAATACCACCAAAAATGCATGGCTTATACGTACACGATGCAACAACGTCTTACCTACCAGCCCGGGGCCAAACACGCACATGACCCTATTGGACTTGCTTTGCCACCGCTAACCCGTTTTGGCCTCTTACAATCAAACCCAGTATGCATGTCCCGTCCTCGACTTGGGTCGAGCCCACAAAGATACTTAATGGGTTACTGGTTTGAAAAGGGCCCCCGTGTATGACACAAGCTTTCAACCTATGCTTGGTCCCCTCTAAGGTTTTCCCCACTTAACCCCGTTATTATTCATGTCTTCTTACATGTTTCAATCTTGGTTAAGTGCATCTAATCGTATTTCACATGCCACCCAAGGCACCCTCTTAATTTCACATGCCACCCAAGGCACCCACTTAACCCCCGTGTCCCACCACATGTTTATCTAGTTAAGATGTTTCTTAATTCATTAACACCGTATCCTTGTAAATACCTCCCACATTAGACTGGCATTTGTGGCTGCTGGATTTACCAAGCGGGTCCGGGCAGTCTTACACCACAAACGAGCCTAACTTCGTGTCTTTACAACTGTTACGCATTTAATTCATGCCTTTGACCTCTCACATTAGACTGGCATTTGTGGTTGCTGGATTTGCCGGGCGGGTCCCTACAGTCTTACACCACAAAAGAGTCTAACTTCGTGTCTTAAGCGGTTTATTATTACACATCTTTATTTAACCCCAAATTAGATTAATATCCCTATTCGAATTTGTAAATAAATTCCAAATATACTTATGTCCATAATTGTCACCTAAATTATGTCCATTTATTTCAGGTATGCAAATTATACCAATTATTGCCTCAAATTAATTGTATGCCTCTTAAGGCCAATACATGCCAATTCTCAATATGTGTATATTCAATATTACCGCCATCGTCCCCACGTTGTTCGTTCGCTTATTATGACATATATATATATATATATATATATATATATATATATATATATTAGACTAGCAATTAGTCTAACACATAAAAGGGAAGAAATACCGCAAATTTGCATAACACACAAATTGGATCTAACTAACAAATAAGGATTACAACATATCTAGCATAAACTTGGTATTGTCATGAATCTAAACATAGGCTAAAAGGTGTGAACTTGCATATATAAATATAGTTTTCACCCAAAACTTGCATATATGAATGTAGTTTTCACCCAAAACTTGCATATGCCATAGTCACAAACTTGCATAAAACTATGTATGTCATAGATTTAAATGTAAAGGTGTAAACTTGCATATATGTGAATCCAATTTCTAACTAAACTTGCATATAGTCACTTTATTTGGTTCACATGTAAACTTGTGTACAATTCACAAAGAAACTAGCATATAATCTACACCAAACTTGCATATAAAATGATGTCAAACATGAATCAAGTTGAACATAGGTGATTGGGCATATACAAAGGAATCCACAACAAAACTATCATTATGAACAACTAGCATATATTCACAAAATATCACATTTTTTCAATGTTTCACAAACATAGCCATATAACCCAAATTATAACTCAACCCGATTACTTGTTAATTATCTTATTAAAGAAATTGAACTCACAACTCAAAGAAGATCTTGAGTTCTGGGATCTGTTTTCTGAAATTGATTTAGCTCGCCTTTGTAGTAGACAAATTCGTTGTTGTTATTGTTATAGACTTGAGTTGAATTGAGTTGATTAGCTTTACTTTTCCTCTAGTTGATGACGGCTACTCTATGTTGTAGGGTGATAGCATGACGACCATGGTTCTAATTTTGATTAGGTTTTAGGGTTTGAGTCTACATGTGTTTATATAGAGATTAGGATTAATTTAGGCCATCCGATCAACCTAGAATCAATCAAGACCGTCCAGTCAAGATAGAGCGACACCTCATCTCTAATGACTTAGCACCGAGTCACAAAATCATCATCTTTCAGATCTGCCCCAGGGAGGGGGGGAGGGGCAGGTCGACCCCTAGGTCGACCTGTGGGGGGGAGATCGACACTAGGGTCGACCCCCTGGTCAACCTGGGTCCTAGGCGGAAATTTTCCCGCCCAGCCCGTTTCTGACTTCTGTTTTGAATTTTGAATCCGGTTTCGAGCTGTTTGAATTTATTTGAATTTTCTGGAAACTTCCGACAGCCATAACTTCTTCATAGGAAGTCCAATTTACGCAAACTCGGACTCTATCTCAACCAGAATTCCGTGACAAACACAATGACGTAAATCGTTTCCCTTTATTTCCATATTTAAAATTAAGTATTGTTTAATTCATTAGTTTATGTTAACAGAAAACACGGGGTGTTACACTTAACCTCACCCACTTGTCTAATTAACATGTTATAAAGGTTAAGTGTTCTAAATTTACTTAACCTCACCCACTTGTCTAATTAACATGTTATAACGGTTAAGAGTTCTAAATTTACTTAACCTCACCCACTTGTCTAATTAACATGTTATAACGGTTAAGTGTTCTAAATTTACTTAACCTCACCCACTTATCTAATTAACATGTTATAACGGTTAAGTGTTCTAAATTTACTTAACCTCACCCACTTGTCTAATTAACATGTTATAACGGTTAAGTATTCTAAATTTACTTAACCTCACCCATCAGTTTAGTTAACATGTTGAATTGGTTTAGTGTTTTCTTAATTGACTTAACCCTACCAATCTTGACTTAGCTTTATTAAAGCACTAACCACTCACATTAGACCGGTATTGTTGTCGTCACTGGATGTGTCGGTCGGTTCCGGGTAGTTTTACACCATACCTCACTCTAACCTCGGGTTAGGCATATTTGTCTTTTCTAAATTTGCATATTTTTAATTTATGACAAATTCCATATGTAAATTATTCCCAATTTAATTATGCCATAATTATCCTTTTAATTATGCTCACAATTAATGGTATACTAAATATACCATTTCATGAACCAATCTATGCCATGTAATTTTTCATGTTTATCCTACGTATTTACATGTAAATTATAAATCAATTATTGTCATGGCCCACTTTCCTTCTAAATCACTTCCAAAATTTTAGGTATATAGATTATACCATTTTCATGCCACTTATCATGCTTATGTGTCAAACATGCCAATTACATGTACTTTCATGTTTTCCCCAACGTTACCCCCTTGGTACGTTCGGAAAATTACATAGAATGTTAGGCTCGATATTTGTAACACCCCGTGTATTCTATAACTGTGAAATTTACAAATTAAAGTATAATTAATTTTAAATCAAAGAATTAAGGGAAATGGGATACGCCATTGCGCTCGTCTCGGAATTCTACTTGAGATAGAGTCTGAGTTTGCGTGAAACGGATATCGTATGAAGAAGTTATGGACGAACGAAGTTGGGCGAAAAACCGGAAAAGGGTCAGAATGCACTGGCGCACTTGGGAAGTGCGCCAGAACAAAAATGCACTGGCGCACTTGTGAAGTGCGCCAGTACATTTTTGACCTGGCGCACCTGCTAAGTGCGCCCAGGTCAAAAATGACCTGCTGGCCAGGTCTGGTCTAGTCCTGGCTGGTCAGGTCTGTGTTTGGCCGATTTTCAGAAGCTTGCTTTGTCATTAGGGCTAGGTGGCAGGCTCTAATTGGTCTCTCTTTCGAATGAATGGCTACGATCAATCCAAGCAACATCGATGGTCCTAATCAGTTCATAAACTCTATAAAAATGACCCTAGACTCAACCTAATCTATTCATTCAAAAATAAGAACAAAGCCACCATGCTGCTGAGGAACGACTAGGAGTAGCCACCAATTTGGGAGAAGACTAGGAGGAAAATTCTAAAGCATAAAGCAACTTAAACAAATCAAATCAACAAGGAATCGCATCTTCAAATCCCTAAATTTGAGAATTCGCCACACAATTGTAAGTAGAGTATTATTTTGGTATGAACAAATAACTGTGTTGGTTTGTATACTCGAATTGTGGTGATAAAGTAATTCATAATTGTGCGTTACTATGATTCTTATCGATTTGGAATATTGTATACGTTTGGATATTCTCAAATTATGTTATTCATTATAAAAACTACATGTTTGCGGTAGTTTTATGCAAGTATACGTTTGGATATTCGCAAAGCATGTTATTCATTATAAAAGCTACATGTTTGCGGTAGTTTTATGCAAGTATACGTTTGGAATATTCGCAAATTATGTAATCCATGTTGAAGCTACATGTATGTAGTTGTTTAATTGAAATTCATGCAAGTTTGGGGTTTGGCTACTATGACATCATAATGTGTATTTTTAGACAAAAATCATTTTGTGAGTAATTGGAGCAAATTTGGGTTATTATAATCCATATAAAATTAATTGAAAATTTGGCATCATGATCTATGTATGAAGCCATACTTTTGTACTAGAAAACCTCTTTGTGAACTTATGAATATGACTAGGCTATGATTGATACTTTGCATAATTGAAAACCATGTTAGGTCTATATTGTTAACAAGAATTATATGATGACATATGTGGTACATAGCTAGGTTAGATTCAAAATCCCATTTGCAAGTTTGCATGACTAAAGTAAAAATCATGATTTCATGTTAGAAATATTTATGCCATAAGTATATGTGAATAGATTTAGAATCATGATTAAGTTGGATTAATTCTAGTTGAAGTATACTTTTGTATTAATCACAAAAGTAAGCACCTTTGTAAACATGTAGTAATCTTATAAACATGATTTGCTTATGTTTGACATTATGCCTAAATAAAATATAGGTTTATGTTGCAGTTAAGCCTATGTGTCAATAGTGATATTCTTAACTTAACTACAAGTTTACATGGTTTGATTCATGTCACTTATGCTTTATGACCAAAGTATATGTTACTACTATGCAAGTACACCAGTTTCTATTTTGTAGTTCCAACGTCATGTTGCAAGTTCATGCGTTCACATTCCCCTTTTTGTGTATGTAATCACGCTTTAAGCCTCCCCTTTTCGCATGGCTGGGTTGGGCTTAAAAAGGCTAAGCCCAACATATATATATAATAAACGGACGTATTAAACGGGGGAAAATAACGTTGGGTTAAATTTATTAATAAATGAAAACATAAAGAAAAGGGGCCCAAATTCAAGTATGGGTTGGGCCCATGATTGGTGTAACCTTCACACCATTGATTTTTAATGGGCCGCAAATATTTACATATAAGAAAAATAAAGAAGAAAGACAAAATATGTAAATGTAGAAAATACGATGTGTTTAACCCGAGGTTGGATTGAGTTGTGATGTAAACCTGCCCGGAACCGCCCGGCTGTCCAGTAGTCACAACAATACTTATCCAATGTGGGTGGTTAAACATGGAGCCCAATAAGGACCCGAGGTTAGACTGAGTTGTGGCGTAAGACTGCCCGGAACCAACCGGCAACAGGCAGCCACAACAATACCTGTCTAATGTGAGAGGTCAAGGCTTTAATAAGACAATTAAAGCTGAGTCAGGATTGTTAGGATTAAGTGGACTAAAGACTTAATCAAAATGGAACATGCTAAACTAAACGGACTGGTGGGGGTTAGGTTAGAAAACACTTAACCAACTTGGCATGTTGGCTAGAGATAGAAAACCTAGTAACGGGGGACCCTTTTCAGCAGTAACCCTAGAAGGTGTATCATGATACCCTGAAACTAGGCAGGGTGGGGCACGATTACTGGGCTGATTGTAAGAGGTCAAATCGACGGCGGTGGTGTAGTAGTGTAGGTTCTAACGGGGTGCGGGCGTGCACACACTCCGGCGCAGAAAAATAAGGCACTGGACACCAGTAGCATACCTGTGCATTCTAGGATTGTGTCGGGCCGCCACCATGGGACTTGATACACCCCATGGTGGGACCAACATAGGTAACTACAACATCGGGGGCCGTAAGACACATGTAACTATGCGAGTAGGAGCCGATCATCATAGAATGGATCACTTCACCCTGATTATGGGGTGCCAATTGGAAACTAGTTTATATGGGTTCAGAGATTAACATGGGGTACGATAGTATATTCGACCCTAGATAACTTAACTAAGTTTATAGTGCTTTCCCACTTCTTGTTTATACTTATCATACCCAGTTCTTTATTCATAGACAGAATAGTCCTAGACTTACTCAGGCTTTATGTCTGACTCTACTTTTCTTTCGTCTTCTTTTCTTCCGTTTCCCCCCCCCCCAGGTCCACAGGGAGGGAACACAGCAGCTTGACCAGCCTTAACATCCAGCTTGAAGAGGAGAAATGTATTGCTTGGACTTTTTCGTTTTGAACTATGGCTTTGGACAACCACTATGGGGCTTTTGCAGTTTATCTATGTTTTCTTTATGCTTCTTTAAATAATGTAATCAAGACAGATTATGAAAGTGTTATGTTATGTTTTTTGGAAAAGATGTAAGACAATTATGGTGAAGTTGATGTAGCACGTATTTGCTTTTATGAAATAAAAGTTGTTGTTTTTCCGCTGTTTACAAATATGTGTTTTTATATCTGTCTTGTATATCTGTGACTTATACTTAAAAACCTCCACCAAAATTAGGGCATTCCCTTTGAGAGTGACCCTAACGGAGGTGGGGTGTTTCAATATTTTAGCCTAAGTTATAAAACAAAAAGAGAAAAGAGGAACTTTGCAACATTCCAACATCATACAAAAGTATGGATCTAACTACACATATGTCACATGGTTTTGGCATAGAACAATATACTTTTAACTATGAACTTGCAAATTTGATCTATGCAACATAAACCACAAGCATATGAATTTACATAAAACTATACGAGTTAAACTTGGCATGTAATGGTGAACTTGGAAATTAGATCTATCATAAAGGCATATGGATCTAACATATAAAGTTGTAGATCTAAACATATAAGGTCGTAGATCTAAACATGTATGCATAATGGCTCTAAACAATTAGGCATAAACGACATGACTTAGCATAAAACTTGTATGTATCATAATATCACCAAACTTACATATGATAATTTCATTCCCAAATTCCTATACAACATCATAGGTTTACTCACCAATTTCTACATAACATGATAGGTTCGATAGACCACAGTAGTTCATAGGAATATATGATAGAATAGACATGAATAAACATGAATCAGCATCACATACAACTTGATACAATTCTATTTTACAATTCATTACAAATCATGTCTTTAATTTATTCACATCTGAAAGATAACTACACTTACAATCAAAAGGAAAAACTTGATTTCAGGGATCTGTATTCTGAAACTAAATTGCTCGCCTTTGATGTAGATCGTTGAATTCTCTTAGTTGAATTAGATTAGTTTTGATTTTGATGTAGCTTCTATCTTGCCTTTGAGTTGAAAGAGATGACGGCAATTCTAGGTTCAGCATTGATGGCATAACGGCTCTAGGAATATTTTTGTGTGGCTTAGGATTTAGATTTAGGTTGCTTATATAGATGTTTGATTTAACAGGAACCGTCAGATTAACCTAGAGTAAATCAAAGCCATTCAAACAAGATAGAATAGCCACATCAGCCCTAATGACTCATCAAGGAGTCCATCAGAACCAATTAGATGCCACATCTGCCTTAGAGCGAATCGGCCCACAGGTTGATAGCCAAACACCCTGAATCAACCCCCAGTCGACCCAGGGAGGCTCGGGTCGACTTCAAAAATGGGCCGGTTCGGTTATTCCCCCTCCTGATTCGCTGTTTTGAACTTTTTGGCATATTTATTTATTTTATATATATATCTATATATATATTTCTCATATGTATACAAACTTCAAGGCTTAATAACTTCTTCATAAGGTGTCCGTTTTATGCAAACCAAATGTCTATCTTGACCAAAAGTTTGAGACGAACGTAATAGCACAACCCATTTTACATAATTCTTCTTCTAAAAATTAAGTGTTCTTGAATTTGTTAATTTTAATATTCTCAGAAAATTCTGGCCTTCCTTAAAGGGTTTCGTCCCCGAAATTTTCAAGTTAAGAAGAATGCATCCTAACATCCAATCATCCATCATCCACATGAATCCATTGTCCTTAAAAGACTTCTAATGCCATATGAACATATGCAGAGTGTGTATATGTCTCTTATCTAGTGCAAAATCAGGCGGTCTACTGATCCAGTTGACCTCCTTAATGCGAATCATGAGAGTGTCATGCGTCCAATATGTATGCAAATATCTCTAATCATGTAAATACTATATGTGTGCATATTCACTCATTCATATGCAACATCCATATGATAACACATCAAGTTTCAATACATATACAAATACATTCATATGCATATGCAATATGAAAGTGACTGAGCCGATCTAGTGCCTAATGTGTGTATATGCATCCACGAGCAACCACTAGCAAACACTTGCAACCACTTGCAACCATCAATCATAACATGTCTCAAACACATGTTTTCATCCATTGGCTTCTATCTAAGGATCGAGGATAGGACCGAGAGGATATACTTAAAAGATAAAGACTAGCATGCAAATAAATATTATAGAAAATGGAGGAATCAAGCATATACTCTCAAAAAGGGTATGATGCGCGTATCTAGTATCCAGTCTTCTAAGTCGCATCTTCTTTGAGCTTCACTCCACTGAACCTTAACTAATTTCACTTCACGATTGTGAAGCTTCTTGACCTCCATTTCCAAAACCCACTAGTAAAGATAGGACCTCGATCATTTACTATGCTAGAGGGTATCCAATGTTGTCGAACTATCTTTCCAAGATAAACAGAAGTTAACCATGATACCAAGTGTATATACTAAGATGATTAAAGGTCTCTCTTCTACTTAGCTTATCCCTCATGTCACAAATCTGAGGGTCGATATCCCTCACGCAAACCATCCTAGTCGAACTTTGCATCCCTCAACTATAAGCCCCAAAGGCCTAAACTAATATCAGACAAGCACCCAAGGAATACCTCCTCCGAATTTGGACGATTTATGTGAGATCATACTAGTAAAACAACCAAACAATTGAGCACTTAACCGACTCTGACTATCCTAGCCAATCCTGCTCCAAAACTATCGTTGATCGCATAACTGGTTTTGCATTGTCAACTAGATATATGCGGAAGTCTATCTCGAGTTTTTAGAGGGAAAACTCCTAACCTTAATCAAAAAAACATCTGCGTACTCATGGACTACTCTAACGGATCGAAAATCGTCGATAAATACATAAAGTGACTCTAGATAGCTAAGACAAACTGATCCCTTAGGATCGCACGAAATTTCGAGGGTATTCCCGAGGCAAGTCGAAAGTCTAACTATCCTCTTTTCACAATTACTAGCTAACTAATCCATGCCTAGAATTAACCCATAGCCCATGAAACCAAAAACTTTAGTATCTCAAATCCTTACAAACCAAAGATAAATGAGACGAACCACAAATTGGACTTGAGACAATAATGGGATCTTCTACTATACAAGCTCTAGGGTGCAGAGACTCAACTATGGAAGTAGATATAAATGAATGCGAAGCGCAAAAATCAAAAAGAGTACTAGTAGGATGATCAAGAAGAAAAACGAAACTTTTCAACAGAAACCTTACTACCTCTCTCTCAGGTATGCTGGTGGTGAGAGTATGCACTTTCCTTCCAGAAAATCCTGTCTTTTGTTCTTGCCCTTGCCCTTAATTATACGATCTATTATACCAAAATGAAGATACTTCCTCTTGTTTTAGGTTTTACTATTCTTTCCTCCCCTCCTTTGTGAACCAAGTCCATATCCATGAGTTCTTCATCCTTGTGGTGTGCTCCTTAGCCAAACTCCCTCATTCTCATCTTTGCCATCCGTGTATAACTTGTTGATAAAAGCTGCCTCCATCGCACGGAGAATCCTACAAAGCTCGAAAGAAAATTAGCCGCAGGTGAAACTACTACGGCTATAGATGGGAGTTGGGCACTTGTTTGCCCTTTGACAAGTGTTGTAGTCTCATCGAGCCTACGGAACCATGTCACAATGAGGTTACCTCCCAGAAAGCCAGAAGCCCCGGAGACTCCGGAAAGAAGGAAACAAGGATTCAAACAGAGGATCAAAAGATAGTGCATATGGCTTTGGGGAATACGCCTTTAAAACAAAACTTTTCTTTTGAAAATGCTTCTTTTAAAACCGTTTTGAATATAATTTTTCAAATCTTTTATCTGATCCGGTAACATTCAGCTCTGATACCAAGTGTAACACCACACCTCCATTAAGGTCACTCAAAGGGGAATGCGTTAACTTCGGTGGAGCATTATAGGTAAAAGATGCAGATAAATTACAAGAAATACAAATAAAGCAGCGGAAAATAAAGTCATTTTATAAACAACTTAATCCAGTCAAGCTTTTACAATAATTTCCTCAATCATACTTAAATGTAGTACATAAAACTTCTGTCTTGATTTAAAATTCTCCAAGAATAAAAGAAGCATAAAAACAATGATATTCCCCGATAAAGCATGAACCAGCCATAACAGTGGAAGAGAGAGTCCAAAGCGATACACCAACTAATCTTCAAGCTTGGAAAGCAAAGAGGTCCAAGTTAGGCTAAGCTATTCCCTCCCTGACTACCTGGGGGAAACGGAAGAGAAGAAGCGAAAAACAAACTAAGTCAGACATAAGTCTGGTAAGTCCAGTGATCTTTTAGCATGCAAACAAGATAAAGGATCATGACATGAATAAACTGAAAATAGGACAATACCATAAAAACAAGTTAACTAATGAAAATATAAGTGCAAGGTGAACTGAATGCGCTTCTACTTTTTCCTTTCGTCGCTACTACTCTGTTGAACTGATTTCTATATTTATCTCTTCACCACCTAACTAGTGTCCCAACTAGTAATCTGTATAAAATGATAATCGTGATCCCAACCCCCGTAATTGTGGTAGCCTTCAGGTGTACATCTATCGTGAGGATTCCACCTCAATCAGCCTAATTTCCCTGAACATGTTAGATGTACCCTTGCTACCCTATGATCGGCTCCCTACTTGTATTCATGTTCCATGTGTCTGTGTCAATCGGCCCTCTCTTGCGTGTAGATATCCTGTGTTGGTCCCACCATAAGGTGTATCAATCTTTATGATAGCGACCCGACACGATTCAAGATGCACAGTGTATAACTACTGGTACCCAGTGCCTGCTTTTTCCTCTTCCAGAGTACATACACGCCCGTAAACCGTCGGAACCTACACTGACGTACCCTCTGCCGCTGCTTTGACCGCATATAATCAGCCCAATAATCGTGCCCCACCCTGCCTAGTTCAGGGTACCGTGATACATCCATATGGGTTACTGCTGAAATGGGTCCCCGTTACTAGGGTTTCCTATTGGTTATGTTTGTGGGCCTATATTTACTAATATTACCCACCAACCTGATATGTACTTAACCCTCCCATCGATTCAAGCATTTTTAATAAATGGTTAAGTTTTGTGGGCCTATATGTACTAATATTACCCACCTACACAAGATGTACTTAACCCTCCCATCGATACAAGCATGTTTATTTAATAGTTAAGTTTTGTGGGCCTATATTTACTAATATTACCCACCAACCCGATATGTACTTAACTTTTCCACTGATTCAAGCATGTTTTTTTAATGGTTAAGTTTTGTGGGCCTATATTTACTAATATTACCCACTAACCCGATATGTACTTAACCCTCCCGCACATTACGCCATATTAGTTAAGTGTTGTCTGCTCATGTTAAGTTAACACACTCATTCATCATGTCATGTTGGTTAAGCATTTCTTATTAACTTGACCCTCCTTACTTATCATGTTGGATAGGTTAAGTGTTTCCTATTAACTTAACCCCGTTCATTCATCAAGTTATATTGGTCAAGTGTTTCTTGGTAACTTAACCCCACGTATTCATCTTGTTGTATTGGTTAAGTGTCATCAATCAATTCAAGTTAACTTAACCCACCTACGTGATATGTTATTTTGGTTAAGTGTTGCCTTATTGTGTTAACTTAACCCTACTACAAATCGAGTTATATTGGTTAAGTGTTGCCCTCTTATTTTAACTTAACCTTTCCATAAATCAAGTTATATTGGTTAAGTGTTTCTAAATTTACTTAACCTCACCCACTTGTCTAATTAACATGTTATAACGGTTAAGTGCTTTAAATTTACTTAACCTCACCACTTGTCTAATTAACATGTTATAAAGGTTAAGTGTTCTAAATTTACTTAACCTCACCCACTTGTCTAATTAACATGTTATAACGGTTAAGTGCTCTAAATTTACTTAACCTCAACCACTTGTCTAATTAACATGTTATAATGGTTAAGTGTTCTAAATTTACTTAACCTCACCCACTTGTCTAATTAACATGTTATAACGGTTAAGTGTTCTAAATTTACTTAACCTCACCAACTTGTCTATTTAACATGTTATAATGGTTAAGTGTTCTAAATTTACTTAACCACACCCATCAGTCTAGTTAACATGTTGAATTGGTTAAATGTTTCCTTAGTTGACTTAAACCTACCAATCTTGACTTAGTTTTATTAAAGCACCAACCACTCACATTAGACAGGTATTGTTGTCGTCACTGGATGTGCCAGTCGGTTTCAGGCAGTTTTACACCACAACTCAGTCTAACCTCGGGTCCTTTTTGGGATCAATGCACTAACCACCCACATTAGATAGGTATTTTTGTGGCCACTGGATGTGCCGGTCGGTTCCGTGTAGTTTTACACCACAACTCAGTCTAAACTCGGGTTAGGCATATTCGTCTTTTCTTAATTTACATATTTCTTATTTATGACAAATTCCATATGTAAATTATTCACAATTTAATTGTGCCATAATTATCCTTTTAATTATGCTCACAATTAATGGTATACTAAATATACCATTTCATAAACCAATCTATGCCATGTAATTTGTCATGTTTATCCTACATATTTACATGTAAATTATAAATCAATTATTTTCATAGCCCACTTTCCTTCTAAATCACGTTCAAAATTTTAGGTATATAGATTATACCATTTTCATGCCACTTATCATGCTTATGTGTCGAATATGCCAATTACATGTAATTTCATGTTTTCCCCAACGTTACCCCCTTTGTACGTTCGCAAAATTACATAGAATGTTAGGCTCAATATTTTAGCTTAACTTATAAAACAAAAAAGGGAAAAGAGGAACTTTGCAACATTCCAACATCATACAAAAGTATGGATCTAACTACACATATGTCACATGGATTGGCATAGAACAATATACTTTTAACTATGAACTTGCAAATTTGATCTATGCAACATGAACCACAAGCATATGAATTTACATAAAACTATACAAGTTAAACTTGGCATGTAGTGGTGAACTTGCAAATTAGATCTATCATAAAGGCATATCTAACATATAAAGTTGTAGATCTAAACATATAAGGTCGTCGATCTAAACATGTATGCATAATGGCTCTAAACAATTAGGCATAAACGGCATGACTTAGCCTAAAACTTGTATGTATCATAATATCACCAAACTTACATATTATAATTTCATTCCCAAATTCCTATACAACATCATAGGTTTACCCACCAACTACCACATAACATGATAGGTTCGATAGACCACAGTAGTTCATTGGCATATATGATAGAATAGACATGAATAAACATGAATCAGCATCACATACAACTTGATACAATTCTATTTTACAATTCATTACAAATCATGTCTTTAATTTAATCACATCTAAAAGATAACTACACTTACAATCAAAAGGAAAAACTTGATTTTAGGGATCTGTATTCTGAAACTAAATTGCTCGCCTTTGATGTAGATCGTTGAATTCTCTTAGTTGAATTAGATTAGTTTTGATTTGATTTTGATGTAGCTTCTATCTTGCCTTTGAGTTGAAAGAGATGACGGCAATTCTAGGTTCAGCATTGATGGCATAACGGCTCTAGGAATATTTTTGTGTGCCTTAGGGTTTAGGTTTAGGTTGCTTATATATAAGTTTGATTTAATAGGAACCGTCAGATTAACCTAGAGCAAATTAAAGCCATTCAGACAAGATAGAATAGCCACATCAGCCCTAATGATTCAGCAAGTAGTCCATCAGAACCAATTAGATGCCACATCTGCCTTAGAGCGAATCGGCCCACGGGTTGACAGCCGAACACCCTGAATCAACCCTTAGTCGACCCAGCGAAGCTCGGGTCGACCTCAAAAATAGGCCGGTTCGGTTATTCCCCCTCCCGATTCGCTGTTTTGAACTTTTTTGCATATTTATTTATTTAATTTATATATATATATATATATATATTTCTCATATGCATACAAACCTAAAGGCTTAATAACTTCTTCACAAAGTATCCATTTTATGCAAACCAAATGTCTATCTTGACCAAAATTTTGAGACGAACGTAATAGCGCAACCCATTTCACTTAAATCCTTCTTCTAAAAATTAAGTGTTCTTGAATTTGTTAATTTTAATATTCTCAGAAAATTCATGGTATTACAGGATGATTTATTTATTTATTTATTTATGACTATTGTGCGTTACTTGGATGTGTGTGATAGTCTTTTGGATGAATTCAACATACACCATAGGTTAGTGACGGTATTGGACTATATTGCATAGCATAGCATAACATACCCATACAAGCATGTAGTTGCTTGATGCTTATATGATGTGAACCGTATTTTATTCATTTATTTGATGCTATACGACGAGATCAAATGACCGGAGATCAGGTATATGGCATATTAGTTATCGGATGAAGACTGGACTTGATATGGACTTGAATAAACATATAACGGGAGTTGTAGGATTTAATAACAAACCCTACACAGTTCTGGAGATGACAATAATATACACGTCATTGTAGTTTTAAATATGTGACACAACAGTTGTTCACAATGATTTTTTAAATCCCACACGAGAATTGGGATGATTTATTTTTACACATCTCTCAGTATACACATGTTGTATGAATATATGGTGATTTATTGGGGCCTATTGAGGCGAGTTGTGGTTTTTCCGAGCACTCCGTACAAAGGAGGTTATGGCGAAGTTTTCCGAAAATTTAAGGAGTTAACCAAATATTTGATGAATTAAATAGTTTGGAAGCCTAAATGTGTAGATTGAGGAACTGCATGATGTCTGGTGCATTGTAGATCCATAAGTCTATTATTATTTATGGTAGTTATATGTGCACTGACAATCTACTGGAGTAAATCCGTTCCGTGTTATACGGCAGGGTCCTGCGATATGCCTTATTTTTAATAAGTTAAGTTTAACTGTTTGAGTTTCTCATACCAGTCCTATGACTGGCTCGTAATTTTTTCCCTTGCAAACTCGGGTGCCCATATTTTTCACACGGGCAGTCGAGTAATTTGTTTGCAAATACTTTTCTTGAGAAGGATCTTGAATTGAAGCTTAAAGTTGTGTCCAAAGTATTTGAAAATCTTCCGCTGTGTTTAGTTAATATTTCCATTGTGCATTGTATAATATTTAATGTAATTTACCTTCCACTGTATTATTTTCGATGTACTCTGATATTCTGTACTCTGATGTAACATTTCAATGATGTTAATAAAAGTCTTTTGTGTTTGTTTTGTTGTTGTTGTGCACCCAAAGTTAATAATCCGAGGAATTCCGACTTTAAGATCGGGCCTTACAGTCGGTTTGAAGGGTGAGGGAATCCGGGTTGTTACAACAAATTTGTTGAGTACTTCATTTTATGGAATATATTATGACCAATAGAGATCGGTTGAGTACTTCATTTTATAGAAGTACATTATACTCCATACTTTTGGAAATTCATGAAAGTTAGAAATTCAAAAGGAAGTTTGGAAAATCGAAAAAAGTCTCACCATCTGATAGCATTAGAAAAGGAAAATAAATACAGACAATATTTAGAATTTTTGGACAAGTTGCGGATCGATCGGTATATTAGTTGGTTCAG
Organism: Allium sativum; assembly: GCA_030737875.1. Lineage (NCBI taxonomy): Eukaryota > Viridiplantae > Streptophyta > Magnoliopsida > Asparagales > Amaryllidaceae > Allium > Allium sativum. The sequence goes on from CM060910.1 coordinate 763,912,175, forward strand.
CAATGATTGCAACCGATAATGGGCAATGAAGGATTTTCATATATGATTTTTGAACAAAAAATGTATTATTTTCATTACGCATGGGAAGGACAAATTTCTTGTTTTATCGAATAATAGTGTACCTATTTTAGGGTAGTTTAGAATATAAAATTTGAATAGTCTACAGCCACCACAAGTTGTAACAAAGTACTTAAGGTGTGTTTGTAACACCCCACACCCGCTAAGGTCACTCACTAAGGGAATGCCTTAACTTCGGTGGAGTATTTTAAGTGAATATAGAACAGAAAAATTACAACAAGACAGATATAAATAATACTTGTTAACTAAAACATCATTTCATTGCAGCAGAAGGTAAACATGTTTGGTTACAAAACCATAAAACAAGAGTCAAGTACTAAATATCCATCCTGATAAAAACATAAGTACATAATCCCACTACATAACTAATAGCCATAATAGAAAAGATAAGCTGAGCTTTACATCAACGGTCCAAGCTCCAAAAGATAGATAAAGCAATCTGATCAAAGCCCACTAGTGCTAGGCCCACTCTGAGAACCTGAGGGTTGGGAAAAAGATAAAAACAACGGGGTCAGACATAAGTCTGAGCGAGTCCTATAACTTTAACAATACAATCATTAACGTAATTAGGGTATGATACAAACTTGGTATGGTAATGACTGGGGATAAATGACTACACTAAGCAGCCAACTAGACATAGGAAGAACGAAGATAACGGTAAAGACGCATCTACCCACCCAAGGATAATCACTACACTGCACCACACCAGTCATTCCTAACTTAAAGGTTGATCCCACCCAAGGACTTAGAAAATTTAACTAGTAGTTTCGTGTACCCCTAGCTGACCACATAGGTGCCGTCTGCCCCTATCTCCACTAGGTGTACCCACTACTCCCCAAGCGATCGGCTCCCTAACGTAGATACCCGTGCTGGCCCCACAGTGGGATGTATCACTCCCCAAAGTGGCAACCCGATACTATCAACGGTGCACGGCTTATACCTACACGATGCAACAACGTCTTACCTACCAGCCCGGGTCCACACACGCTTATGAAACCCGTTGGACTTGCGTTGCCACCCCCAACCCGTTTTGGCCTCTTATAGTCAAGCCCAGTACGCGTGTCCCGTCCTCGACATGGGTCGAGCCCACAAAGATACATATGGGTTACTGGTTGAAATGGGCCCCCACATGCTACCCACCTAAGCTTGTCCCTTTTTCTAGTGCATCCCACTTAACCCTTTAATCATGTTTAATTACATGTTTCCACTTGGTTAAGTATTCTAATCGTATTTTCTATTGCCACCCAAGGAAACCCACTAGATTTCCACATGCCACCCAAGGAACTTACTTGATTTCCACATGCCACCCAAGGCACCCACTTAACCCCTCATGCCCCACTACATGCTTATCTGGTTAAATGTTTCTTAATTGATTAAGAACGTAACCTTTGTAAAGACCTCTCACATTAGACTGTCTTTTATGGCAGCTGGATTTGCCGGTCGGGTCCGGGCAGCCTTACGCCATAACAGAGTCTAACCTCGTGTCTTTACACTTGTCACATATTTAGTTTATGCCTAAGACCTCTCACATTGGGCCAATCATTTGTAGCCGCTGGATTTGCCGGTCGGGTCCGGGCAGTCTTATGCTACAAAAGTGTCCAACCTCGTGTCTTAGTCGATTAATTACACCCAATTAATCACCCCCATATTTTGAATTAATTTTCCCTAATTAATTCCAATTCAATGATGTACATAATTGACTCAATTATGTCCATCCACTTATGGTATGCAACTTCATACCAATTTCACCACAATTTTGTTAACATGAATATTAACCCCATCGTTCCCCACGTAATACGCTAACATGACATACTTAAAAGGGAAGATTCATCACAAATACAATGGGTTCAACTTAGCATAACATTAGCCTCAACATGGGTTTTAAAGGTGTCAACTTGCATATATGACCATAGCATCAAACCCAACTAGCATAAATAATCAACCCAAACTTGTATGAATTACATATGTCATAAAGAGGGTAACTTGCATAGATGTTCATGTCATAGACCTATCATAAAGGGATAAACTTGCATACATGTCATAGGTCTAAAAAGGGATGAACTTGCATATGTTACTCATATCATAAAAAGGGGTAAACATGCATATGTATGCATATCATACAAAGGGGTAAACTTGCATATGTATGCATATCATACAAAGGTGTAAACTTGCACATGTTACTTGCATATAATCAAACACCAAACTTGCATAACATGTCATATATGAACTTGCATATAATCAAACACCAAACTTGCATAACATGTCATATATGAACTTGCATATAATCAAACACCAAACTTGCATAGCATGTCATATATGAACTTGCATATAATCAAACACCAAACTTGCATAACATGGTGTCATAATGGATCAATGTTTATCATAGTGATTTGCATAACTAGCACCATGAACATATAGCATAAAACTTGCATAACTAGCATCATGGACATATAGCATAAAACTTGCATAACTAACATCATGAGCACATAGCATATGATAACATAACTTGCATTGATCCACATTCATAACCATAACCTCATTATATCCTATCATAATTAGTTTAGCAATTGCTTGCTAAAGGCATAGAAACTCACAACTTGTTGATTAGCACTCCTATGAAGAAGATTAAGTTGCTAGAGTTGATTAGAAGTTGATTTGAAAGTTATCTTCTTCTAAAATTTGATGGAGGCTCCTTCTACTTGCATTTTGACGGCATGACGACATTGTATCTATTTTTAGTATGGATTAGGGTAGTCTTAGGGTGTATTTATAGATTTAGGATGTAGTTTAGGCCCTTAGATTAACCCTAATTTAGGTTAGAGCCGTCAGATCTCGTCACAAGCCCCCAAACACAGCCCAAACTCCTTCAGGCTGCACCCAGGCCAACCTGGTCGAGTACCCAGGTCGACACCCGTGTCGACTGGGCAGTCGACATAGGTTCGGGTGGTGTCGACTGGGCAGTCGACACCCCTGTCGACCTGGCCTGCACGGGAATTTTCCCGCCTTCCCTTGTGTTGAATTTCGAATTTTGGATCTGAAATTTAAATCTGTTTTGAACTTAGAATTTTCTGAAAACTTCGTTGGGCCATAACTTGGTCATACGGACCCCAAATCACGCAAACTCGGACTCTATTTCGCGTATTTTTCCGAGATGAACGCAATGGCGCAACCCGTTTCCCCTAATTCCCACATCTGGGATTAGTTATTCTTTAATTTGTGAATGTTAATATTAACTGAAATTCAGGGTGTTACATTCTCCCCTACTTAAAGGATTTCGTCCCCGAAATCTCTAAGTCCAGAAGAACGTATCCTACCAACCAAACAACCATCTACTAAACCATCAAACACTGGCATCCATTATCCTTAAAGTTTCTAATGCTGTATGAACATATGCAAAAAGTGTGTGTATATGTTCCCTGTCAAATGCAAAATCAGGCGGTCTACTGATTCAGTTGACCTCCTTAATGCAAACCATGATAGTGCCATGCATCCAATATGTATGCGAAAGAACCCTATCGACACATACTATTTCTACATGTGTGCACAACCATACAGCAAAATGCATCATCCGTATGATAATACAACCATTATACATCCATTAATATAGCTACCTACACACAGTTATATGTAATATGCAATATGAAGTGACTGAGCCGATCTAGTGTCTAAAGTGTGTGTATATGCATCCACGAGCAACCACTAGCAAACACTTGCATCCACACGCATCCATCAATCATAACATGTCTCAAACACATGTTTCAACCATAGGTTCACCCTATCTAAAGGTCAAAGGTACTAACGAGAGGACATACTAAAGATAAGATAAGTACTAGACAAACGATAAAGGAGAAGTTAAAAGACATACCCTCAAAAAGAAATGGGTACCGTGAACGCATCTTCGCTTCTGTCTCCCAAGTAGAGTTGCTCTCATCATCTCCCCATTGCACTTTGACTAGTTGAACCTCTCTGTTTCTCAACTTCCTAATCTCTGACCCAAGGATGCGAGTAGGAGCTCGTCGAATCGTCGCATCACGCTCTACCTCCACTTCTCTAAGCAAGCTCGGCTCTACCACCTCCGTGGTCTCATGTAGGCACTTCCTCAAATGTGACACATGGAATACGTCATGTACACCACTAAGTCTCTCGGGTAAATCCACTCTATATGCCATCTGTCCAATCCTTTCCTTAATAGGAAACGGTCCTACAAACCTTGGTGCTAACTTCCCAACGGACCCAAAGCGAACAACATTCCGTAATGGAGATACTTTGACAAAGACCATGTCCCCAACATCAAACTCAAGATCTGTCCTCCTCTTATCCGCGTAAGATTTCCGCCTATCTTGCGCTACTTTCATCCTTCTTCGAATCAAATCAATCTTTTCCGAAGTCTCTCTAACCATATCAGGCCTAAGCAAGATCTTATCCGTAGACTCCCACCAACATGTAGGTGATCGACAAGGCCTTCCATAAAGAACTTCAAAAGGAGCCATACCAATACTAGACTGAAAGCTGTTATTATACGCGAACTCCACCAATGGAAGATGCTCTTCCCATGTACCTCCAAAATCTAAGATACATAGCCTCAAAAGGTCTTCTAGAATAAGGTTCACCCTCTCGGTCTGGCCGTCCGTCTGAGGATGATATGCGGTGCTCAAACACAATTGAGTCCCTACCGCCTCTTGCAAACTCTTCCAAAACTCGCTAGTGAAGATGGGATCTCGATCACTCACTATGCTAGAAGGTACACCATGCAATCGAACTATCTCTCGAAGGTAAACTGAAGCTAGCCATGGAGCAGTCCTCTTACTCTTCACGGGTATGAAATGGGCTCTCTTAGTAAGTCTGTTTACCACAACCCAAATTCCCGTATTACCCTTCCTCGATCTCGGTAACCCATCGATAAAATCCATCTAGACGCTATCCCACTTCCAATGCGGAACTTCCAATGGGTGAAGCAACCCACCGGGTTTCTTTTGCTCCGCTTTCACTTGTTGGCACACCAAACATCTAGCGACATACTCGGCCACATCCTTCTTCATACCGGCCCAAAAGAAAACTCGCTTCATGTCTTGGTACATCTTGTCCCCACCGGGATGAATGGTCATCTTCGAACGATGTGCGTCATCAAGTATAGCCTTCCTCAAACCCTCGTCTTGCGGTACACAAAGTCTACCGTCCCTACGAAACCACCCCTTATCATCTAGGGTGTACCTACTCAAATGGCTGGACGACTCCCCCCTTATGAGCCTCTCTACCAACTCAACCAACTGTGGGTTGTCCCGCTGTGCCTCGCCAATCTGTCCCAAAAGAGTAGGTCTGACCTCTAAGGATGCTAGCAAACTGGGTACAAAGTCAACGGAAGGTCTGAAGTCAAACATCGAGATAAATTCCAAGCTTCGTCGTTCCACGAACAATGGACTCAAGGACAACCTTTTTCTGCTTAAGGCGTCCTCCACCACGTTACCCTTGCCAGGGGTATACACTATCTCGAAATCATAGGATGCTAAAAACTCCATCCACCTTTGTTGTCTTAAGTTCAAGTCCTTCTGAGAAAACAAGTACTTCAATGATTTGTGGTCAGTGAACAATTCGAACCTCTCGCCAAGAAGATAATGGCACCAAGACTTAAGCCCAAAAACGATAGCGGCCAACTCTAGATCATGTGTAGGGTAATTTTTCTCATGCACTCTCAACTGCCTTCCCCCATAGGCTATTACCCTTCCCTCTTGCATTAAGACAGCGCCTAGTCCTGTCCCACAAGCATCGGTATAAACAACAAATGGCTTACTCCCATCTGGCAACACTAAGACTGGAGCTGTGGTTAAAGCTTTCTTTAACCGTTGGAATGCATCATCACAATCTACGTCCCATGGGAAGACTAGATTCTTCTTCGTCAAGCGAGTTAATGGGGCTGATATCTTCGCGAAGTCCTTGATAAACTTCCTATAGTAGCCATCCAACCCCAAGAAACTCCTCACCTCGGTAGCATTCTTCGGAACCTTCCAATCTTGGATGGACACTACCTTCGCGGGATCCACAGCTATCCCTTCTTTGGAGACCACGTGCCCTAAGAACCGCACTTCCTTCCTCCAAAAGTGACATTTAGAGAATTTAGCCTTAAGGCTATGCGCTCGAAGAGTCTCCAACACTTCCCTAAGATGTAAGGCATGCTCTTCTTCACTCTTAGAAAAGACTAAGATGTCATCCACAAAGACCACCACGAACTTATTAAGGTACTCCCTGAACACCCTACTCATCAAATCAACAAAGTATGCAGGGGCATTCGTCAAACCAAAGGGCATCACCAGCCACTCATAGAAACCATCCGGAGTTCTAAAGGCAATCTTCTCTATACTATCCTCAGCCACTCTCAACTGATGAAACCCCGTGGCTAAGTCCAACTGCGAAAACACCGAGGCGCCAACCAATTGATCAAAGAGATCATCAATCCTCGGCAATGGGTGTCTATTCTTCTTTGTAAGCTTGTTGAGTTCTCTATAGTCTACACAAAGTCTGAGAGACCCATCCGCCTTCGTGGCAAAAACCACTGGAGCACCCCACTCTGATATACTTCATCTTATGAACCCCTTCTCAAGCAACTCCCCTACTTGTTTATGGAGTCCCCTCCTCTCACGAGGAGCCATGTGGCGCACTGGCAAAGATACTGGCTTAGCATTGTCCACCAGATATATTCGGAAGTCTATCTCCCGCTTCAGAGGTAAGCCCTTCACCACCTCAAACACATCCGAGTATTCCCGGACCACTCTAATAGATCGCAAACTCTCGACCGAAGCGTCAAGCGATTCAAGATAACTTAGCATAACAAAATTCATGGGATTACAAGAGATCTCGAGAGTGTTCCCCAAGCGGGTCATGAGCCTAACAATTCTCCTTTCGCAATCAAGAACGGCACCATTACTGGATAACCAGTCCATGCCCAAAATTAACCCATAGCCCGTGAAGCCCAAAACAAAAGCATCACATCTAAACTCAACGCTAAGTATAGAAATCTTCAAACCCAAACATATCATGGACAAATAAGTGGATCCCCCAATTGGGTTTGAAACAACCAAGGGATCATCTACTAGACTGGTGTCTAAGTGCAATGACTCAACTAATGATGATGAGATAAACGAATGCGATGCGCCAGAGTCGAATAAAGTACGGACAGGATGATTAAACAGAAAAACCAGACTTTCAACGGAAATAGTTCTACCTCTTTCCTGAATCGGTGGAACCGCGAGAGCCTGAACTTGCCCCCTTGCCTGACCTGGTGCCATAAGAGCTTGCACATGTCCTCCTGAGGTAGATCCCGTCCTATGCCCCTTCTTAGGACAGTCTTTCACTAGATGCCCTGCTTCGCCACAGTGGAAGCAGCCAGTCTTCTTCTTCTTCCGACAATATTTGCTTAGGTGGCCTGGTGTCCCGCAATTGAAGCACTTCTTCTTTCCCTTGCCACCGTTGCCTTTCCCACCCTTGTTTTGTTGTTGCTGTTGAGGTCTCTTCTGATCTCCTTTCTTCTCGGGTGCCTTATTAGCATTAGGACCCTTCTCTTCCTCATGCATAAGTGTCATGTCTACTAGCTTCTCAAAGGTGGCCCCCATAGGGATGTGAGTCATAGCCAATCCATGCATCGGTTCATTCAAGCCTTTAACGAACCTCAGAGCCTTCTTCTCCGGTGTATTCACCATGTCTATGCCAAACCTTGCCAACTGATTAAACTTGTTGACATATTCCTTCACTGATAGGTTTCCTTGCTTTAGAGTCAAGAACCTTTCCATATACAGATTTTCTTCCGCTCTTGAGAGAAACTTTGCCACAAACCTTTGTCTGAAATCCGCCCAAGAGTCAACTAGGCATTCTCCATTAGTGACCTCCCACCAGAACGAAGCCTCTCCCTTCATTAACCAAGCAGCTAACTTGACTTTCTTTCCTTCTTCCATCTCAAAGATGTCTACCAACTCTTCCGTTTCCTTAAGCCAATCCCTAGCTTCCACAAAAGTTTCTGATCCTTGAAAAGGTTTCCCTCCCATAGCCTTAAATTCCTTGCAAGTCTTAGCAAAAGTATCCGCGCGAGGAGGGGGAGGGGGAGGAAGATCGGGTGCAACCGGTGGTGGAGGAACATCTGCTGGACCCGCAGCGGCGGCCCTAACCTCCATCAATCTCCTATACCATACTGGTATCGCTACACCCTCCGGAAAGTTAAGATCTTCAGCCATGCTGAAACGAAAAAGGAAAGATTCAAAACGGAGAATTCGAAAGATAAAGATATGGCTATTGGGGATTATGCTTTTCTTTCAAAAACTTTTCTCTTAAAAGACATGTTTTTGAAAATACTTCTTCCAAAAATGTTTTTAGAAAAATAGTTTTTCTAAAAAAATTATCTGTTCTGGTAAACTGGCTCTGATACCACGTGTAACACCCCACACCTGCTAAGGTCACTCACTAAGGGAATGCCTTAACTTCGGTGGAGTATTTTAAGTGAATATAGAACAGAAAAATTACAACAAGACAGATATAAATAATACTTGTTAACTAAAACATCATTTCATTGCAGCAGAAGGTAAACATGTTTGGTTACAAAACCATAAAACAAGAGTCAAGTACTAAATATCCATCCTGATAAAAACATAAGTACATAATCCCACTACATAACTAATAGCCATAATAGAAAAGATAAGCTGAGCTTTACATCAACGGTCCAAGCTCCAAAAGATAGATAAAGCAATCTGATCAAAGCCCACTAGTGCTAGGCCCACTCTGAGAACCTGAGGGTTGGGAAAAAGATAAAAACAACGGGGTCAGACATAAGTCTGAGCGAGTCCTATAACTTTAACAATACAATCATTAAAGTAATTAGGGTATGATATAAACTTGGTACGGTAATGACTGGGGATAAATGACTACACTAAGCATCCAACTAGACATAGGAAGAACGAAGATAACGGTAAAGACGCATCTACCCACCCAAGGATAATCACTACACTGCACCACACCAGTCATTCCTAACTTAAAGGTTGATCCCACCCAAGGACTTAGAAAATTTAACTAGTAGTTTCGTGTACCCCTAGCTGACCACATAGGTGTCGTCTGCCCCTATCTCCACTAGGTGTACCCACTACTCCCCAAGCGATCGGCTCCATAACGTAGATACCCGTGTTGGCCCCACAGTGGGGTGTATCACTCCCCGAAGTGGCAACCCGATACTATCAACGGTGCACGGCTTATACCTACACGATGCAACAACGTCTTACCTACCATCCCGGGTCCACACACGCATATGAAACCTGTTGGACTTGCGTTGCCACCCCTAACCCGTTTTGGCCTCTTATAGTCAAGCCCAGTACGCGTGTCCCGTCCTCGACATGGGTCGAGCCCACAAAGATACATATGGGTTACTGGTTGAAATGGGCCCCCACAAGCTACCCACCTAAGCTTGTCCCTTTTTCTAGTGCATCCCACTTAACCCTTTAATCATGTTTAATTACATGTTTCCACTTGGTTAAGTATTCTAATCGTATTTTCTATTGCCACCCAAGGCAACCCACTAGATTTCCACATGCCACCCAAGGCACTTACTTGATTTCCACATGCCACCCAAGGAACCCACTTAACCCCTCATGCCCCACTACATGCTTATCTGGTTAAGTGTTTCTTAATTGATTAAGAACGTAACCTTTGTAAAGACCTCTCACATTAGACTGTCTTTTATGGCAGCTGGATTTGCCGGTCGGGTTCGGGCAGCCTTACGCCATAACAGAGTCTAACCTCGTGTCTTTACACTTGTCACATATTTAGTTTATGCCTAAGACCTCTCACATTGGGCCAATCATTTGTAGCCGCTGGATTTGCCGGTCGGGTCCGGCCAGTCTTATGCTACAAAAGGGTCTGACCTCGTGTCTTAGTCGATTAATTACACCTAATTAATCACCCCCATATTTTGAATTAATTTTCCCTAATTAATTCCAATTCTGATGTACATAATTGACTCAATTATGTCCATCCACTTATGGTATGCAACTTCATACCAATTTCACCACAATTTTGTTAACATGAATATTAACCCCTTCGTTCCCCACGTAATACGCTAACATGACATACTTAAAAGGGAAGATTCATCACAAATACAATGGGTTCAACTTAGCATAACATTAGCCTCAACATGGGTTTTAAAGGTGTTAGCTTGCAAATATGACCATAGCATCAAACCCAACTAGCATAAATAATCAACCCAAACTTGCATGAATCACATATGTCATAAAGAGGGTAACTTGCATAGATGTTCATGTCATAGACCTATCATAAAGGGATAAACTTGCATACATGTCATAGGTCTAAAAAGGGATGAACTTGCATATGTTACTCATATCATAAAAAGGGGTAAACATGCATATGTATGCATATCATACAAAGGGGTAAACTTGCATATGTATGCATATCATACAAAGGTGTAAACTTGCACATGTTACTTGCATATAATCAAACACCAAACTTGCATAACATGTCATATATGAACTTGCATATAATCAAACACCAAACTTGCATAACATGTCATATATGAACTTGCATATAATCAAACACCAAACTTGCATAGCATGTCATATATGAACTTGCATATAATCAAACACCAAACTTGCATAACATGGTGTCATAGTGGATCAAGGTTTATCATAGTGATTTGCATAACTAGCATCATGAACATATAGCATAAAACTTGCATAACTAGCATCATGGACATATAGCATAAAACTTGCATAACTAACATCATGAGCACATAGCATATGATAACATAACTTGCATTGATCCTCATTCATAACCATAACCTCATTATATCCTATCATAATTAGTTTAGCAATTGCTTGCTAAAGGCATAGGAACTCACAACTTGTTGATTAGCACTCCTATGAAGAAGATTAAGTTGCTAGAGTTGATTAGAAGTTGATTTGAGAAGCTATCTTCTTCTAAAATTTGATGGAGGCTCCTTCTACTTGCATTTTGACGGCATGACGACGTTGTATCTATTTTTAGTATGGATTAGGGTAGTCTTAGGGTGTATTTATAGATTTAGGATGTAGTTTAGGCCCTTAGATTAACCCTAATTTAGGTTAGAGACGTCAGATCTCGTCACAAGCCCCCAAACACAGCCCAAACTCCTTCAGGCTGCACCCAGGCCAACCTGGTCGAGTACCCAGGTCGACACCCGTGTCGACTGGGCAGTCAACATGGGTTGGGGTGGTGTCGACTGGGCAGTCGACACCCCTGTCGACCTGGCCTGCGCGGGAATTTTCCCGCCTTCCCCTGTGTTGAATTTCGAATTTTGGATCTGAAATTTAAATCTGTTTTGAACTTAGAATTTTCTGAAAACTTCGTTGGGCCATAACTTGGTCATACGGACCCCAAATCACGCAAACTCGGACTCTATTTCGCGTATTTTTACGAGACGAACGCAATGGCGCAATCCGTTTCCCCTAATTCCCACATCTGGGATTAGTTATTCTTTAATTTGTGAATGTTAATATTAACTGAAATTCAGGGTGTTACAGTGTTCGTTGTGAGCATGAATGAGGCATTAAGCGATGTGTTGAACGAGTATTAAGCATGATATATTGGTGAACTAGGTACATGTTTATTGCTATAAACGGAACACTAATCATGGTGTTAAATGATGTTTTTAATTGTATTTATGTCAATTTAATTTTTATAATTAATCAATTAATTTGTTGTTTAACATGCGATTACTTAAAATGAATAACAATACTTAAATTGAAATACATGAAAATTACATACTAACACTAGTAAATACATATAAAACGATAAAATTAATCAGCGCAGTTTTGCTGCAACAATTTCATGTCTTATTTTTTTGAAGTATTGCAAATTCATTGCTTACATGTTGTTAATCTGCTCGGTTGATCAATGTGTTGAATTTCTCATGCTATAATATTCCTCTAGGTATTCATTTGAAAAATGAACAAAATCATCGTCATACGCCACAAAATTTATATCACCATTGTTGTAATTGCCTATGAAATTGTGAATGATCATTTTAGCTACAACTTTATTCGAGCGTCAAACGAGTGCGTTGGCATCCTCTTTAGAATAACAAACTTTTTCTTCCATACTTCAATGGAATAGTTTGGTTAAAGTCGCTATTAATTCTTAAAATGCACAAACATCGTTCCAAAAAAAATATAAATTAGGTCTCTAGAATTAAGTAACCAAATAAGTGCATAAAGTTTATGCAATTATTCATAAGTGCATAAAGTTTATGCAATTGCTCGGTAAATAATTGCAGACATTCATGTAATTATATTCAAAAAATTGCAAATATTTCAATTATTTAATAAAAAATTATGGAAATATCTGTAATTATTCACTGAATAATTGCAGAAATTTATGTAATTTTTGAATATAATTGCGTAAATATCTACAATCACTCACTGAATAATTACATAATCTAAAAAATTATTTTGTTAGCAAATTCTAGCGATCTAGTTTTACAATCTATTTCTGTGAAGATTTTTGTATTAAGTTTGATTTTGCGGACCTAGGCATAATATTCTCTATTTCAAATGTCCTCTCAAATTGTAACGACCCGAATTTCGCCCGACCCCAATCGATCGCAAGATCGATCAGGTTCGGGCGAAATTCGGGTCGTTACAGCTGGTATCAGAGCCAGGTTAGCTCAAATCTTTGGGGTACTATGCCATCTAAGATTAATACATTTATATCGAAATGTTTTATATATATATACACACTAATAATAATATCATTTTTACGTATCAAGCATCTTTTGACCATTATAAGGTAAAACCCTATCCTCCGGTGTGCGTTGCATTGTGTGATGGGACCTGGGTCTTATAATGGTTTCATTTTTCTAAAAAAGCATTGTGTTATTTGATGATTTACTTTATTTATGCACTGGCAGTCCAATGGAGTAAACCCGTTCCGCGTTAGCGGCGTGGTCCTGTGATTAGCCTACTATTTAGATAAGTTAAGTATAGAATTCTCACACCAGTCCCACGACTGACCTGTGGTTTGTTTCACTTTGCAAACTCGGGTGCCCTCTTTCCACACGGGCAGCCGGGTAGCTTTTTGCAGATATAGTTAAGCAGGATCCTGGATTGAAGCCTGAAGCTGTGTCCAGAATATTGATGGCCTTCCGCTGAGATTAGTTCCGCTGCAATGTATTTAATTTATTGTAAATGTATCTTCTACTGTATTATTTATCGATGTACTCTGATATATTCTGTACTCTGATGTAACATTTATTATTGATGTTATAAAAGTTTGTGTTGTTGTTCTGATGTGTTGTATGCCCAAAGTTAACGTACGCGGGTTTTGAACGGTCCTGATCGATCTTGCGATCGATTGGGGTCGGGCGAAATTTGGGTCGTTACACAAATACCATATGTAAACTCGAATAGTAGAAATCAAGATTTCATTATTCGATTTCGGTTGATTTGTGGTATTATGAAAACGGGGAATATGATCTTTAATATTACAATACGGTGGTAAATAACTATATGTAAGTGGATATCCTAAGTTAACTACATATCAGTCTCCTTATGGAGGATGAGGGAATTAGACATTTCATTATGTTCAATTGAATTAAAAATTATACTATGCGCAATACTACTTAACCAGGAACAACATAAATAAATTGTAATTCAAATAAGTGTGCTTTTAAGATATCTTGTCTAGCATAATATGTTTCGTCATGTGTATGTAACTACATGATCTGCTGGTAAGCAAGATCATTACGTGTGTACTGCTTATAACACCAACACAGTTTCTATAATATGAGTAGTAATGTTCATGATTGTCATTCAATGTCCTCTATCATCATTAAATCGATATATCTTGACGTGTGAATCATGACAATACCACTCATTCTTTTACGTAACTATTTTGATACGATGATCAAATCATGTATTCCTTTGTAACTGAAATTTGATTATGAATGAAGTGGAAGAAAATTGGATAAAAGGAGGAAGGATGAAGAGATAAATGATCCCGGATGTAGGAAGGATTGAAATGAAGCCGTCAATGATCGAAGCGTTGTACGCTAACGACTTGAGTTCCTACGGCCAACTAAACTTGGTTGTTGGGTTGTGTACATTGCTAGAACATCCGACGCATCTACAATGGTAACTGGTCTCAATTTCAGTGCGAACGCTTCCTTATTAGTTTGAAGCCGTTGATTGTTTTTAAATCTGTTTAAAGCAATTGACCATTCCTAAAATTCTTGTTTACCTTTGAAAGTCGCAAAAGCCATTTTCATTGAGCGACGAGACCTTCGGGTTCAACTTGACTGTGCCAACAGCTTAAAGGCCTCTTTCTTTTTGCCAAAATTCAAATAGTTATTGTTACAAGACCATATGAATCATGCTTTTATCCTTGGCCAATAAAGGTCACTCCACTTTCTCAGTCAATGTAATTATGGTAAAATTTGATCATAGTATATCATTTCAATGATTAATAAAGCTCATTACCAAATTTCACTGATAATTTGGCTAGTTAGAGCCCAACAAATAACATCATCTTAGCCTAGAATAAGAATTTTGGAACAAAAACAAAGCCATAACTCTAAATCTCATCTAACCCTATCTACCTCTCATAATTGGCAAATTCTATTTAAACCCAGGTATTTGCTAAGTATACCCAGGGAAACTTAAAAAAATACCTAGAAAATTACTGAGCTTACCCATTTTTCCTGCCTTTTATTCCACTTCTACCCTTCACTTAACATAATTATTCAATCGTGCGGTGAAAACCCTAAACAAGCAGTGGTGAGAAAATCCCTTTTGTTCCTCCGATCTTCCCAGAAATCGCGATTTTTTCTCCCCAATTTTAGATCTTTGCGAATCAACTGATTGTCAAGCTAAGGTATGCTTGAAATTTTATGCTGTTAGAATGGATCGTTTTATTTTTGTGCTTTCAGTTCATTGTGAATCAATCGATTTTATGCATATCGATTCC
The DNA here is from genome assembly GCA_030737875.1 of Allium sativum. NCBI lineage: Eukaryota > Viridiplantae > Streptophyta > Magnoliopsida > Asparagales > Amaryllidaceae > Allium > Allium sativum. The sequence goes on from CM060910.1 coordinate 763,927,235, forward strand.
ATTATAGTGCTTGAATTGTTCAGGAAAAACGGCTTTAAATTGCATGGAAAATTTATACCCATGCAAGAATTATGCATGGAAAATTTACATACCACGCAGTAACTCTACGTGGTAATGTATTTTTCCACGCTGTTCATCTGCGTGGTAGCCAGAACTTTGATTTTTTTCTTCTGAACTTCATAATTATTTCCATTCTTGCATTTATCTTATTTCCTTTATTTGCACTTGTGACTTAAAATTAATTCATTCCCATAAATAATTCGATTTCATGACTTCATTCATTTGTGTTTATCATTTATAATTGCCTTAGTTCATTTGCATTTGTTAGTTTGATTTAATTTATATTTCATTCATTTGCATTTGTATTTGTCATTTGCCTTTGTCAATGTCATTTGGTTTATAAATCACTTCATTCATTTGATTTATGAATCATTTCATTTATAATTGCCTTCAATCATTTGCATTTATCATTTTGGTTTAATCTACATTTCATTCATAAGCATTTGTATTTGTCAATTGCATTTGTCAATGCCATTTCGTTTATAAATCATTTAATTTATAATTCATTTCTTTGCATTTATCAATGCCATCTCATTTGTACATCATTCATTTTCATTTGTAATCTATATTTCATTCATTTGCATTTGTCATTTATAATTCATTTATTTATAATTCTATATTAATATTTGTTTTTCATTTTTAATGTAGATGACAAATCGAAAATGCATGACTGCTTCGTCTCCAACGAAGGACACTCGAAGTAGCTTCGAATGTAGCAAATCAAGAGTTGCAGTAGAAACAACACCTCGCAAATTTTTGAACACTTCAATATGAAAAACATGTTTAACTCTACTAAGACTCTGCTTGAACGAAGCTTTTAATTTGTGAATGATAACTCCAATAATGAATCCATTTTATTCCAGGCTTGCTCGAAATTACATAGACATGTTGCTAGGTGTTTCTTCAACTTCGAATAAGCTGCCTCGGCCCTATATTTTATACATAAATATTAGCATAAAGAACAAACAAATATAAAAAAAACATGCAATGGTAAATTAGTATTACCTATTCGATGTATAATTCCCAAAATGCATATTCTCATCAGTCCACAACTGCACAAATAGGTCTTTGTATGGGTCTAGCTAAGTCTCATGCACATATTTCATTAACGAATCATACTTACCATACTTTTCATGTAAGAGAGCCAAATTCTCATTGTATACATAACTATTCTTAGAGCAAACAAGTTCATTCAAATCGCTTAAGAATGCTTTCTTCTCCGTTATGTCCATATCTTTAATATTTCTTTTTTTCTCCATAAATGTGAGTATGTTATTTTTAATATGTCATTTGCATAACATGTGTGAAGAATTTAGAAACACATAAGCAATGGCATTAAGCAAGGCCAACTCTCTATCACTAATGAATACGTTAGGGAATTCCACCTTACAATCGATCATAATGGATTTCAGATGTTCCAAAGCCCAAATATAATTCTCTTCAGTTTCTGCACATAAATATGCAATAGCAATATAGAATGTCTGATCCGTTGAGGTCACACCGACCATCACAAGTAACGATATTTTGTACCTGTTGGTTTTGTAAGTACAATCTAGTATGATAACACGAGGAAATGTTCGAAGAAAATCTAAACTAGTTGGATGTGCCCAAAAAATATCCTTAATAATGTCGCTACCGTCTAAAGTCTTCCGATGCCATTGAAAGTAACCAATTTCTTTTAGTTTGCTAAAGAGATACTACACTTGCGACCGTCCGCCTCTTTCGATTGAATTTTGACTCTGAATGACGTTGTATATTGTTTTAATAGTAGTGCTATTCAAAGGATTATTTCTTTTTAACGTATTTAAAATCTCCTTTGCTTTCACCATATTTCTGTGCATTTCCATGACTAGCTTGATCTCTTCTTCGCTTAACCTTCCTGCACAGGAATGACCTTCGGCATGCTTTAATGCTGAATGATTGTGAACACCGTTTACAACTACTAAACACCAATTGTCCACCGAAGGAACTTTCACATCTTTCAATCTAAATGGACAATTACATTTCTTCGTACCCGTCAGTCTATAATTGTTTGAATCTTTAGCATTGCTTCTCTTATACACTCCACTACGTTCACATGCAAATATTATTCTGGGTTTCACACTAGATGAAGCGCTATCCGATCTTAATATAATTATCAAAAACCCAAGACGTCTTCCAGTGTTACGAACCCAATCAATTAAATGCTGACGGGACAGATAAACCTGCAAACAAACAAAAAATTGATCTCCAACTGTGCAAGGAAGAAAAAGCAAATAAAACCAAAACATTGCTTACATCATATGTGGTAAATTCATTTGAGTGGTCTAACAAAATTTCATTCCTGTCATCTTCATCACTTGAGTAATCTACAATCTGCAGAAGCAATGTATGAGTGGAAAAAAAACTCAAATGATAAGCTACAAGAAGCACACGAGATTACATAATAAATAACGTAGGCAACCTACGTGTAAACTAAAAGAATCACGCAGAAGTTGTGCGTGGTTACATTCATTTCCACGCAATGGGTATGCGTATGTACATTTTATACCACAGACTTACTTCTGCAACATGTTTGCGTGAAGAGAAGTTTAATCATGTATAAGTTATACGTGAAAAGTATAATACCCACGCAGATTTAGCACGCGATTAACATTACGATCGCACCATAAAGCCTCTTCGAAACTGAGAAGATTTACATTTAAATTTTACTATTCAAAAGTGAAAAAAAAATACTGCATTAATCTCATTTAGATTTGTAGAATCACTTTCATGGTCCATGATTTGAATGTAAAAGGATGAGATTCTGAATTTTTCATGATTTAGGGTTTACTAACTGAAGGAGCAGACAAGGAAAAGAAAGAAGTTACGCATAAAAAATAAAAGGGTATTTTAGTCTTGTAAGTTTTCATTAATTTTGCTGGGTATATTCAGCAAATATCTGGGTTTAAATAGAATTTTCCCTTGAAATTTCGCTTTCCCTTCTTATTTTCTTTGGAAAATATCGGATGTCCCTGAATCATCAAATAACAAGAGAAGTTATCACCTTCTTTTACTGATTTTGGCTCATTTCATCCATCTATAATAGTTCCACTTGCCTTGTTCCCAGTCGCTTGATCTATTTCTGAGATTGCTTTCGCTTTATCATCTTTTCTGTATATCCATGCCTTTCAAACTGAGATATGGTAGTGATATGTTCTATCTCTGTCAATTTTGCTTTTTTGACGAAGATAACATGGATTTATCATTTGCATCCCTACTTCTGTATGAAAGATTATCGCACAAGTATGTAAGTTGTGATTGGGAGAGACGGCTTGGTTCCCACATACTTAGAGCACTCCCAACAAAGTAGATTTATGTAAAAATGGCGAGAATCCACGTTTTTTCTCCTCTGCTTGCGCTACAGCAAAGTAGATTCGAGCTGAGGAAGGAGGAAGAGTGGGGATTCCTCACGCTTTTTTTTTCTGAGTGGGGACCCTAAACGGTGAACTGAACACCGTTTAGGGACGGTAAAGGGAAAAAAAGAGTCGATCACTAAACAGGAAATTGATCCCCATTTAGCAAAAAAAAAATTTCTTCTTCCCCACTCACGTAGGGTAAGTGGGGATTATTCCCATTTTTTTTTTGGTGCTTCTCACCTCTAAATTGACGTTAGTGCTGTAAGTGCTCTTAGTGTTGATATCCGACCCTTAATAGTAGGAGTAAATTGGTTAGATCGGATTGAACGGTATTCGATATGAATTGAACCAGATTCATAATGGTATAAATTTTGTTATTTTAGCTCATTTTCTAGATGAAATTGGATGGATACAAAAATTCGTTTTTCAACACAGACACAAACGAGAACACACATGAACATTGTCATTTATATAATTTTTTATGAATTTGAATATAATTTTCATTTGTTGTATACTAAATCATAAGAAATTGGGCCAAATTAAAATGAATAGGATTAGATGAGATTTTCTTCTCATATAATTTTTTAATTCTAGATTGTGCCATAAATGAAAATCGAACGTATTCAGATAAATATATTTTGTAACTATATGTTTTTCGATCGTTTCAAGTTGGTAACTAAACCAACTTAAACTGTTTGAAGCAAATTGTTATTTCTTATGAGGTTTAACAGAATCATAGATACACAATAAAGTACATTATCTTATAGTGAAATAAATAATATATTCATATTAGAGTTACAAAATTCAATGCAGCGAAACTCTAGTACATAAAATTTTGTAACTCTGATAAAATTGTATTATTTACTTCATTGTGAGATTGTATTTTATTTTGTGTTTGTGATTTGATTCCATTAAAGCTCATAAGAAATAATAATATGTTGCTTCGAATGGTTTTAGTTGGTTTAATTATCGACTCAAAGTAGTCGAAAAGCAGGTCGTTACATATTTCAACCACGTAGGCGAAAATATCAGACATTGGTACATAATTGGCTATAATTCCTTAGTAATCTTTATACTATACTGCAATTTCTAAGGAATGCTTTATCCTTGCGTTACATGCAATATGGTATAATAAAGTAATGTTAAAAATATTTTTGGGCAATGAGATTTATTATGTGATTAATTTACGGTTAATCTGTTATGATAAAAATGTTATGATAAACGAGTCATAACTCGGGCTTCCTATGTTATATGGAATTTACGAACTTAATATTTGAATACGAATTATTATAATTTTCATCGCTAAAAATGAGCAATGTGTTGATTTAATGTTTTTTTGGCAAAGCCAACCTGTTTTTATAGTGGATCGTTCCATTTTTTCATTATAGCAAGCAATGAGTAAGTATAACAGGAGATAGGTTGAACGCCTATCTACTACAAACATGATTGCCTTAACTAAGTTCTAAACTATTAGGATGAGATGAGTTACATAAGTTAATTAAAGGCAAAACCAATACAATTCAAATGTGCTGCACATAGCAAACACAGCAAATCCAGACTTAAAGGTTGAAAGCAGTCCTATCGTGAATAACACAGTTTTTACTTGAATCTTCTGTGCTCTTGGCCATTACCAGCTTACGGGTACAACTACAAGGAAGCTTATGCAGAAATTGAAGCAATTGTGGAGGAATGAACCAAGTAGTTATGTAGCAGCACCAGAAACTGATAACAGCTCGAATATTACACCTCTATTTGATACTATAGTCTGACCTGCTACACTAGAGCAAGGCTGATGTACAGATAGGTTAAAGATCACCAAGCCACAAGCACTAAGACTAAGCAACAATCACAGACCAGTATATCACAATGGACCCAAGAGGTTGAGAATTAAAAGTAAATGCAGAAGTGAAGTATATGCTCAGCTTTAGCAAACTATGAGACTATGATTCAACACCTTAGGCAACAGGCGAAGGTAACTTCAATTTCAAATCAGAAATAAACCACAAGGATGCAACAACCAATAAATAGCCTAACCATAAACCAACATACCACCACCTAAAGAACACTAAGACAGCACACACTATAAAGTCTCGACTACCCCAGAGTAACCAGAGATCAGCAACCCAATAGACTTAGACACGTCTTAACAAACGCCAAGCAGAAGCCTAGAAATCACTTACCAGAACAGTACCAGCATCTACTAGCTTGTTACTAGCAATAGAGCCAGTCTATAAGGGAGGAAGGACAGTCGGAGGAGGAGACAGTGAAGAGCACAGTCTTCTACTAGATCGATACTAGCGTCGAAGCAATCCTACAGAAAGGAAGGCAGTCTAAGGAGAAACTAAGCTAAACAGGTAAGGCAGAAAGGCAGTAGCCAAAGTAGGGTCAGATGGAGACCAATTCTTCTGTAACCAATCCCCTGTCCCCGCGTGTGCCTACCAATCAAATCTTCCAATTTCTGTTTTTTGGCATTTAAATCTCAAGACAATTGAGGTGTTTAACTGCAAAAGGCGGAAATCAGGGGTTGTGATTGGTTGGGATACGGAACACATAGGATTTGGGTACAGAAGAATTGGTGCCGGTCAGATGCAGAATCAAGCGTCATGGGATCTAGGCTTGAGGGGAAGAAAGGAAGCAACAAGGAGGATGCCAAAAAAGTGGGGATAAGGAGGCAGACGGTAACAGCTTGGGTTGGAATGCGATTGAAGCACTTGGCAAATTCTAGATCTGGCAGAAGGGCTGCTTATCCACACCGGAGAAAGCTAGGTCGAAGGGGATAGGAGGGGATCTGAGGTCGAGGGGAGACTAGGAAGCTGGAGGGAAGAAAGAAGATTAACGGAGGAAAGAAGATGAAAGGATCGCGAGAACCTAATCACCATGGGGAGTAAGAAAGCTGCTTCATGAACTCTAAGATGCTTTAATGTTTTTTAAGATACAATAATTTTAATTTATAATAAAATTTTAAGGATATTTAACATTTACCTCTAAGATGTAATATAATAAATAAAAAAATTCTTATCGAAGTATGATATGATTCATGTCCATAGATTAATGTAAATTATGGATATAAGTGGTTAAAATGAATTTTTTTACAAATTATTTTGGTTTAAAATGTCAATTATTTTTTAGCATTATATAATGTAAATATCAACTTCTTATTATAATTGTAGTGTCATTCTTCATTAAAATAAATTCAACTACTAATAAAAAAATCCATTTGAGTACAAAATCTGAAAGTAAAATTGTTATGTTTGTAAAGCTATGCCAAGAAAAAGAAATTGTGTGTACATATTTGTTATAATGAATACCAACTTCAAAAGGACAAATTGTGTGTGTGTGTGTGTGTGTGTGTGTGTGTGTGTGTGTGTGTGTGTGTGTGTGTGTGTGTGTGTGTGTGTGTCTATATATATATATATATATATATATATATATATATATATATATATATATATATACGAGCGTCACGGCACGCGCTTCGCGCGTGGTGTTGACACGCGCTTCGCGCGTGAATTGTTGTTCCTCAGATATATAGAATGAGTATCTAGCAAACCTTTCATAGCCTGTTAAATGTTATAGCCTATGGTCAAACAAATGTGCATGCACCCATACCCAAACTATTGGGCTACAAAACATAAGCTACAGGACTATTTGTATCCTTATTAGTACAAATATTAAGCTACAAATTTATATTCACAAATTAATTGATTGATTTTGGGATTATGTACTCAAAAAAAGTGATTTTTAAACTTGTGATTGTATATTCGAGATTTTATGTAATAATGGCCATATTATGTTCATTTTAATTTATTATGGATCACCTCATTTTGTTGTTTCTCCTTATCATTTTTGTCTAAATTGATTTATTTACACATTTTTCATGCTATTTCCCCTCCCCCCAATTCTCTCTCTTTATATGTTATTCATTTCTGTTTATATTTACATATATGCTTATTCCTTTTTCCTCACATGCATATTCTTTGGTCAGTTGCCTAAAATTTTGCATTAGTTGCCTCATTTGATTTAATGTAGAACCTATTAAATTCTTTTATGATTAAAAAAAAGATGCATTATTTAGATCTATTTTAAAATTGACATTAATTTTGTTAACTTATTGGAATCTTTTAGTTTAAAAAGAATTGTACGCTAATTATAATCAATGAGTTATTAATATAGTACATATATGTTTATGTTAACGTAAAAGGAAAGTTTTAATAAATTAATTGTTTGATTTTGGGATTATGTGCTCAGAAAGGAGATATTTAAACGTGTGAATTTATAGTCCAGATTTACCATTTTTGTCTACATTGATTTATTTTTGCTTTTTTAATGCTATTTCCCCATGTCTCTCTCTCCCCCATTTTCTCTCTCTTTATATATATTATTTATTTCTATTTATATTTACATATGCTTATTCGTTCTTCCTCACATGCGCATTATTTGGATAGTTGCCTAAAATTTTGGACAATTAATTATTTGAATAGGTAAATTAATTATTTGAAGGGCAATTTGAATAGGTAAATTAATTATTTGAAGAGTTGATTCTAGAATAGCGCATTCAAAGGCTGTGAGTAATTGAAGCAGCAGTCAAACGCATTAAATTTTGCAGATGCTTATTTCACGGGCTTTTCAAATGGAAATATGCTGATGTGCTTCAGATAAAATACGCGGATGCTAGTTTTTTCGTATTTTGGCAGATTTTATTGAGATGCATGAAGGGCATTTTCGTCAGTTTAGGTGTACACAAAAAAATTGTGACACCAAACCTATTCCGATTATTAGTAAAGATATATATATATATATATATATATATATATATATATATATATATATATATATTCTTGTGTATTAAAAAGCAAATTTTAGAAATAAAGAAATTCTATAAATTTTAATGTTGAATATCATAGAAGAATGAAAGAAAATTTTATATATCATTGAAAATTTTTCAAATAAAATCGACTTGAATGAAACAATAGTTTTACGAATTTCATCAATGTGATATGCATATTTAATTGCCACTTTTATGTTAGATCAGTTAACAATTATTTGTTAAATGAACTTATCTAAATGTTTAAATTAAGAAAACTCAAGGGAAATCCATAAATTACTATAAAAATAATTATGTGCTGATATTTAAATATAAATAATATGGGAGAAGATCATTACAACATTGTAATAACTTCTATATAACTGTGAAAATTTTAAACTATGTGGACATTAATAAAAAAATAGTTTTATTGTTTTCACCTATATCATGAACATACACATATTGTATTGTCATTGTTTAAAGAATTTATTAGAGCAGCTGATGGATTTCTATTAGTTAAATCTATTAAAAAATTTAAATTTAAATACACATATTAGTTTTAATATATGAAATTAAAATGTAAAATGTAAAATAAAAACTGAAAATATGGAGAAACCTATAAATAGTTAACAAAATTATTAACTATTAGCATCTAAATGTAAACTGATAGAAGCAGGAAGCAATAAATGTTGTTACAGTAAAAATAATGATAAATAATAGGATTTGAAAATTAACTGCCCAAAGAAATCTAAATAGAATGGAGAAAATTCCTAATATTAATGAGGAAGCATGAAATTCTTCTTGTTTACTATTATTTAATAGATTTAGGTTTCACTTGTGCTCAAAGTCTCATTGCTCATACATATTTTATGAAATGAATAGGTACTTTTTTCCATTTCTTTTTATTTGTAATCATATTTTCACTCCTTTAATTAGAGCATCTCCAACTAATTCTAGTTCCAGTATTCAGCCCATTGTTCCCACAATGGCGTGGCGCCTATTTAATAGATATCCAACATCAGGTGCATATTAAATAAATGCTTATCTTTAGACGTCTATATAATAAGTGCTTATCGTTGGGTGCCAAAAAAATAATTTATTGTCCTAAAATTATGAAACATTTATTAAATACATCTGTTAAATATTCCAAATTGTACGAAACAACTATTTAGTACATATGTTGTTGTGATGACCACCATACATCAGCGGTGCTTATTTTACCCAATAACGCGTTGATTAGGCACCCGATTGATGTAAAACGGTTGTCAAGAGAAAGAAATAGTAGGAAAGAAGAGAAGGACGAAAGAAAGGAAGAAAATAAAAGAGAAAAGAAAGGAAGAAAAAAGTAAAACTGCACTGAACACAAACACGATCGCATAACCTATCGCATTCTCACAACGCATCTAACGATAACAAATATAAAACAGGCGAGATAGAGATAACTATATAAACAACATAATCAGAGTACATATGCTCATATAGTTATACATAACACTAATAGAGTATATAGAAGTGATAGGTAAACTCAAACTATTAATTTGTCCATAAAAAGGATAAATAACACTATCAAGGCTCCACATTGTCAAATAGTGAAATAAACAATGACAATACAAGTATAAGTGTGAAAAGTCATGATCTCTTGCTAGTCCACCTATGTAGCTCCAAATGATACTCATACCTGGTACCCGGTTTACTCATTAGCATTGTCAACGAGCATCAAGGTAATAAGAGAGAACATAAAACCTTGGGTCAAACAACAGTTTGGTGTGAGCGATAAACAAGTATCAAAATATAATAAAAGTCGTTATAATATATTTGCCATAGAGGTAATAAAGAATCATACATGTTCTACATCTACATCCACAGATATAACACATAACAATAGATATTTGCTACTATATGATAAACATCAGATAAAAATGGTGTGATGGATGTCTAAGTTCTGAATGGCGATAAATAAGTAAATAATCATAGCATTCATCATTCATCCACACGTTCACTCGCTTGATGCATAAAGCATATGGTACTCGATACTTTGACCACCAATCCATCAGTGTTTCAGTAAGTTGAAAGGTCAACAGACATTAGCGCGTAACCCTACCCAGTCCAAAACATCAACAAGCTCTAGGTATGGGTAGATCAGGTCAAAAATGTCAATTGACTCTGATGTCATCCTTGTGTCACTTTTCAAAGGTGTATTAAAGTCTCAAATACCAATAATCCATTTGCACACATTCTCCACATAAAAATCCATCTCATCGAATATCCATAAGACTCCCATCTGAGGTCAATCAACAAATGGGCTATGCCTGGCGGACATCAGTTGCGATGGGAACATGTCAACTTCCTTCCAAGTCACAAAAGTTGTAAACCATCCCCAATGGTCGTCAATATCTATAGGATCTCATCATGTGTCTTTCATCCTCCTCCGACAGTCACCACAGTACAACAATGTCGTTTTTCTACATCTCGGAAAAAACCAGCCATCGCAACAGTCTTGCTTCCCATCATGGTATCATTTCATCGAATGACGAATCGCTGCATAGAAGCACCACATCCTTTCCTTTTACCGAAGCCATTGATCGGAGAGCCATTGTATCAAGTCACTATCGAACGAACCATCATATCCTGCTCCACAAAATTGCACCATCGTCCACATCAAATTGGTCAAAGTGACCAAGAATAATAATAATGATATCGACCACTCCATAATAATCGATAATGTTCACTCAGATCATGTATTTAACTAAAATTGGTAAAATACACATTCAGGTAAAACATCCGGCATTCATCATGAAATCAAGCTCGTCACCAAATCCATCATACATCTACAATTCTATCATTAAGCTCTAGTGTCTCTCCATCTTCAACTCCATCATCGAATCCTAATGCTGCTTCACCATTATATTTGTCGCCAAGCACTATTGCAACCCTATCGTCGAATCCACCCAAGCGCTTTGAAGCTTCTTTGTGAACTTATCTCATCCGTATTCGAGTCTATCATCCTTGTGCCCTCAATCAACATAAACCAGCTTATGCATTTGATAAATAAGCACCAAACTTTTACAAACAAGATTTTCCTAATACTAGGTTACCTACGAACGATGTTTTAAGCTAAACTAAGCAAATAATTCAAACAATAGTCGTACAGATTCCTAAACTAGTATACAAGCATTCATTATAGTGTCAATAAATTAAATAAAACCCACCTATAGCAATCAAAGTGAAATAAGTGCAAAATAATCTAAATCTAATAATGTGGTCGAAATATCGCTTAGCACACAAATATGTAAAAATGTTATATTCAGAATACAACTACTCAAATCACTTTTTAATTATTTATTTATTTAATTATTTATTTAATTTTTCATTATTTACTAGATTTTTCTGTCCTAGGAATCATGTTTTATAATTAGAAATCATTTAAAAATGTCAATTAAATATTCTATGAACAAATATAGTTTAGTGGGAGGCAATCCAGTCATGTAACACCTTGTAATCCTCAACGCTATCCTAATATAGAATCTCATTAGGAAAAGCGGAGCATTGTAGGTATAAAGACAATAAACATCATAGCAACTAAGATTTCACAAGACATATAATAATATATTCACATCGGAAGAAAAAATAATTTATATACTAAAGTGACAAACCATTAACCATTCTCAGTTGTTTTAAATAAACTAAAGAGTCATAAAATTTCCTTACCTCAATCTAAGTCATAGTAGAAGGATCAGAGTACAAACCAAAAGTATCCCCAAATATCCAAAGGTATACTAGCAAACCATGGAAAAATAAAAAGATAAACAATACATATCCTCAAAGAAAAGTCAATAAAGCAATCCGAGCTAAGCACTTCCTTCCTGAGAACCTGTGGAAGAAAAAGAAAAGGAGAAAATGGGTCAAACGAAAAGTCTAGTGAATTGTAGTAATTTCTAACACAACTAATAATAGGAGACAAATAAAACAAATGATAGTTTAATGACAATAAATGGGTAAATGTCTGTGCAGACCTAAAAGTGAACATATTAAGGTAGAAATATTGTAAAAGATGTTGTACAAATATATAAGTGTTCTCATTTGGAAAACTCAATAGTGATGTTGATTGTTTTGCACTTCTACAAATAGAACATTAGGAAGATAAATTCCTAATACTACCCAAACGATCGACTGCGACGAATCATGGATAACTTATGCCCACTATGGGTTTGGTTTATCAGGCCCTAGCCCATCAGTGATTTGACATAACCTTATCCATAGTTGTGAAAATGGCTTATGTCCCCAAATTGAGGCAGTGCATGCATACTGACTCGTCGGAACGCACTCGCACCCTCTCAATTGGACCAACTTACATCCATAACATAAGATGGTGCTTGCCCTTGCCTTAAGTGAGATTGAAATGATAAATAGGGTACTCTACATGGAATGGGTCTCAAATAACTTGTCTCAAATTCCCTAACCCTTGATTCGGCACCCAAAATAATTTAATTTATCAAGCTCAACAACAAGGAGTACTGGGCATACAATTTAAATTAACATGTTTATACCGTATCCCAACAACAAGAAGTTTTAGGCTAAACTCGACAGGAAGAAGTATTGGGTTAACATTACAAATTAACATGTTAATACAAAAGCCTGACAAAAAGGAGTGCTAGGCTAAACCCGACAACAAGGAGTACTGGGATCATTTTACAAATTAACTTGTTTATACCATTTCAATTTCCACTATTTTGCCATTTTCCCCTATTACAGCCTTTTTATGTCAATATGTCAAATAGGCATTAATTCCGTCTAATTACTTTTATTCCATTTGTCCCTTTCTATTTGCATTTTTGAACATATTCAGATTTTAGCCTTAATTTCTTATTATTTTCATTCAATGTGTATTATTTCCCAACCCAAACACAAAATAAAGAAAAATAATGTTATGCAAAAATATTAAGCTTACAGGTTCGTTCCTGTTTCAACTTATTTATATGCTCTTTTCAGGCATATTTGTTAGCACAACTGCAAAATCCAAAAAAAATAGTGAAAGGGGAGCGGAAGAAATTCAGAAAAAAAACATTAAAATTATGAATATAAACTTTCAGAAGTAGACGGATGAATTCAGAAAAGAAATAGAATAAATGTAATAATCTGGGTCTAAGACTAGAGACCAATCCAGATCAAAAACAACCCCAATTACTATTTTATAGATTTGATTCCAGTCTTTAAAGAAATTTAGGAATCACTGAAAACTCATCTAAAAATTGCAAATCTAAAGGCCACGGTAGAAAATCCTTTAAATCTACAAATAAACAATACTCTAATTTTGTGTCCCAATGATATATTCTTATTTTAGAGGAAAAAGTGCAATGGAGGCAGAGAAGATGAAGAATGGGATTTGTGGGGAATGGAAGAGTATAGTCTATTTATAGATGTGGTTGGAAAATTTAGGCCTTAGGATACTTAGTTTTTTAATCATAGTGCTCAAAACCACTTATGCAAAAAGTTTCCTGAAGCCTCCAGCAACATCGAAACGTGCCAGGCACGAAAACGTGTCTGGCTGAGTGAACTAGGTCGACCCGCCTCCTAGGTGGGTCAATATAGGGGTCAACCCAGTTAGGACTCGGTCATCCTATTTCCTGCGTTGATTGAGTAAAAGTTTATTAATTAAATTTACTAAGTTTTATTTTAATTTCTAATTTGAAATTCAAACTTTGACACGTCATAACTTGTTCGTTTTAAGTCCGTTCATGCAAACCAAAAGTCTATTCGAACCAGAAAACCATAATGGACCTATTGATGCAACTCTTGTTGCCCAATTTTTAATATTTTTCAACTTATTTTTTAGTTAACAATTTGGTTAATTAATTGTTACACGTTCAAAATTTGTGTTGTTACATTCTCCCCTCCGTAAAGTTTTTCGTCCTCGAAATATTAAGGTAGAAGAATAATATAACTATTTTCTACAACCATTTACTGATCCATCATCCACTAGCAACCATTATCCTTAACTTTTCTAATGCAATTTATGTACTTATGCAATAGTGTAGTGTATATGACCCTAACTAATGTAAATGATTAGGCGGTCTACTGATTTAATCGACCTCCTTTTAATGCAAATATGTCAGTGTCATACATCCATATGTATACAAAATCCTAATGATAATAGTTAATTCTATATGCGTGCATCAGACATCGTCCATATGCAATAACCATATGACGACATCCATATATTACAACCATATAAATAAATAAAATGCAAACACATCCATATGCATATGCACGTGTCCTATTCAGCCTATTATAGTGCCTAGCGTGTGTATATGCATCCACTTGCAAACACTTGCATTGATTTGCAAACATCAAACATAACATGTATCAAAGACATATTTCAACCTTATTTATAGTCAAATATAGGTTTCTCCTAAGATCAGGTTCAAAGGAATTTAAGAGATAGAATCTAAGAAATAGAGATGGAAAAAAGGAAAAGATTGGAATGTACCATCAAATGGGTTAGGATAAGCATTACTCTTCAGGTTCCCAAGTAGCCTCACTATCGTCATCTCCCTACCGTACTATATGACCAATCTTACTTCCTTATCCCTCAACTTCTTGGTCTCCCAATCTAAGATCTGCTGATGTGCTCGTCTAGTGGATGCTTCATGCTTGATTTCCACATCTTCCAATTCACAGGGCTTAACAGTCTCGGTTGAATCTTGCAGACGCATCTTCAAGTGCGATACGTGGAACACGTCATGAATGCCGTATAGTATATCTCGTAGTGAACCTTATAATCCATCTTCCCTATCCTCTCTATGACCGGATATGGTCCAATAAATCTTGGGGCCAACTTTCCTACTGAGTCAAACCTCACTACATTCCTTAGCGGTGAAACCTTGATAAGACTAAATCTCCAACGTCAAATTCCAAATCAATCCTTCTTTATAAACATAGGATTTCTGCACATCATGTGCTGCCTTCGTCCTCTTTCTAATCAACTCAACTTTATCTGAAGTTTCTCTAATCATTTATGGCCCTAGCAACAATTTTTCTGTCGGGTCCTACCAACATGCCGAAGATCTACAAGGCCACCCATATAAGGCCTCAAAGAGTGTCATGCCAATGACTGGAAGCTATTATTGAAAGCAAATTCCATGAGTGGTAGATGTTCTTTCCAAGTCCCTATGAAGTCTAAAATACACATTCTTGGTAGGTCTTCCAAAACCCTATTCAACCTCTTTGTCTGCCCATCCTCTGAGGGTGATACGAGTTACTTAATCTGAGTTATGTTCCCAGTGCTTCTAGTTGACTTCTCCAAATTCGCTAGTGAAAATGGGGTCTCTATCATTGACAATGCTCAAAGGAATACCATGCAACCTTATTATCTCGCGAATATACAAAGACCCAATCATGAAGCCGTCCTTTCGCTTTTAACCGAGAGGAAATGGGTGATCTTAGTCAATCGGTCCAGACCCACATGCTGGTGTTTCCATTTTTTGACATAGGCAAACCTTCCAAAAAACCAATAGATATACTTTCCCATTTCTTCTACTGGTACATCCAAAAGCTGAAATAGTCCACCGGGCTTCTTTTGTTCCGCCTGAACCCTTTGGCAACTCACACATCTAGCTAAAAACTCAGCCACGCTCTTCTTCATGTCGGGACAATAGAAGACTCACCTCATATTGCGATACATCTTATCACCACCCGGATAGATTTCATCTTAGAGTGTTGAACCTGTACCAAAACCACACTCGTTAAAACATCTGTGCGACGAACACATAACCAACCATCCCGACGTAGCCATCCTTTACAATACACAGTATATCTGAGGAGGTGCCTAGAATCTTCTCCTCTACTCAATTTATCCAAAATATATGAAAGCTCGGGGATCCTCTCTCTATCTAGCTCCAATATGCTTTAATAAAATAGGTCTAACTTTCAAAGATGCCAACAATCCTGGTGTGAAGTCTGTAGATAGTCAAAAATTGAAGGTGGCTATATACTTCAAGTTCTGCCCCACTCAATGAACAAAGGAATCAATGTCGCTCTCAGTCTTCTCAATGCATTAGCCACTACTTTCCCCTTGATAGGGGTATATGAAGTCTCGAAATCATGTGATGCAAAGAACTCCATCCACCTTTGTTGCCTCAAATTGATATCCCTTTTAGAGAATAAATACTAGAGTGACTTGTGTTTTGTAAAGAGCTCGAACCTTTCTCCAAGTAGGTAGTGTCTTCAAGACTTAAGTGTGAATACTATAACAGCTAATTCCAAATCGTGCGTAGGGTATTTCTCTCATGAACCTTTAGTTGCCTACTACCATAGCACTTTACTCAAGCCTCTTGCATCAATATTGCACCAAGATCAGTCCCACAAGCGTCGGTATGCACTGTAAACATCTTAGATCCACAAGGTAATGTAAAAAGTGGAGCATTAGTAAGAGCGCTCATTAATTTACAAAAAAACATCATCATAATCCATATCCTATGAGAAAGCAAGATTCTTCTTAGTAAGTCGGGTTAATGGTGCTAAGATTCATGTGAAGTCCTTAATGCACTTTCTGTAGTAACCCGCTAAGCCAAGAAAAATCCTCACCTCAGTTGCGTTTTTGTGCATCCTCCAGTCCAGTATTGCTACTATCTTGGCGGGATCAACAACTAACCCATCCTTAGAGACCAAATGCTCCAAGAAATGCACCTCCTTCCTCCAAAAGTTGCATTTGAAAATTTTCCCCTTCATTTGTTGAGCTCAGAGAGTACCGAGAACCTCTCCTAAATGCGAAGTATGGTCTTCCTCATTCCTCGAGAAGACTAGGACATCATCCACAAAAACCACAACAAACTCATTTGGAACGTCTCTGAATACCCTACTCATCAGGTCCACAAAATATGATGGTGCGTTGGTCAGTCCAAAAGGCATAACCAACCACTCAAAGAAGCCATCAAGAATCTGAAATGTCGTCTTATTGATGATATCCTCTTCCCACTTCAACAGAAATTGTCTTTTATAGTGGCATATAGCTGCTATTAATCAATACTATAGTGGTTCGATAAACATTGTATATCGATATGTTATAAAAAAACTGATGAATATTTACAATGCAAAAACAACCACTATAAAAGAGCATGGTTTTACAGCAAATATTTGCCACTATGTTTCTTAAATACAGTAGCTCATTCTCACCGATATAATACATCTAAATCTCAATGAAAATGAGAATCTTCATAACACCGTATGGCCGCTATAACATATTTATTCTATAGCGGCTAAATGACGTCAATAAACCAACGTGTTATAATATTGCTAAATCCTTTTACAACTCATACATTTTAATAATAACAATCAAAATGAATCTTCATAACAATTTAAAAAGCAATGAATGAAAGTAAAAAAATATAATAATTAACAAATATAATGCATATTCATGATAACAAAAAAAGTATTAACTAACAAAAAATAATTTTAATCCACGAGTTATCAAATTCAATACATGTGTTTTCAGTTCCATATTGATGTCACTTTGAGTACACAAAAGACAAAACATAATTCCAAAAGACAAAACATAATTCAAATTTAAAGTCTATAAGTACTAAATGCATAAGTAAGAACTTGAACTGCTTAAAGCCTGTCTTTCTCCATCAAATAGTCCATGAATACTATGAAATCCCCTGGTTCCAAAAAGATCTGATCTACTTGCTACAAAAGGACCTTGCTTCCAAATAAGCATGTTTGTGGAAATAAATAATTTCATAAGATGAAATGAAAAGACATCGGAATATCATATCAATTTACAGTCAATGACTAACAAATAGATGTGAATAAAAACTTGGAAGCTTTTGATAATACTAGATTTGCCACTATGATAGCTTTTGACATTGCATGCTTGGTTAAAACAAGACGTCGACGAGATCATAGACGCGTCCAACATATGAAGAAATAATAGTGACATCTACGACTATTTTGGACCATGCTATGAACATATTTAAAAAACAACTGTTAGGACTGGCATAACAACTAAGCACTATACTATGTACATTAAGTCCTAATTTTGCATACTTTGCAGACCTTTTTCTCATTAGCTCGAACTTACTGCATTATGCTTCCTTTACTATGCTTCTAAAGTATGCTAAATTAAATTATGTATACGTTTTGTTTAATGGAAGAGACATGGTTGATAGAATTTCTGCAATGAAATTAGTTTCGAAGATCAGTTGGAATTCAGACCTATAAGAGCATTCCCAACCCTAGGTTGGGTTGGGGACCAACCGACCCCCAACATGGGGTCGGTTGGGGCTCAGAGGGTTGCTTTGTCAACCTCCGAGGTTGCCAGAGCAACCATTTGGTTGCTTGGAAACCATAGCCATAGTCGGCTTATACAAAGCCGGCTAAGGTAGGGCCCCTAGTCAAAAGTTGACTATTTGCCTTAGCCGACTTTTATAAAGCCGGTTATTTTAGTCGGCTTTATAAAAGCCAGTTAAGGCCAACCTCCATTCCCGAAAAAATTGTATTGAACTATCTCGTTAAATGTGCTATCTTCTACACAAGCTTGTTTCTAAAAAGCTGTGTGTTGTAATTCTAGTGAACTATAGTAATGATTGTATCTTTGAGATATTAACGCTTGTATCTACTAGTTATTAATCAGTGTTGGATTTAATCCTGCATAAGTAAGTTCAAATATTCAAACTCATATTTCGTTGATAATGATATTTGAGAAACAAACACACAAATCATAAAACAGATACATAAAGTAGACAATAGCTCTTCTAGTTTAAGACTAAGTTCCAACATGATTCCAGTAATGCTCAACTATATTTTCTCTGAGCTCAAGATGAGCCTGTAGATCCCTAACATCCTCAATTTGTTTCATGTAATGAGCAAATGTATTAGGGTATTTGTAAGGTTTTTCTCTGAAATGCAGCAGCAATATCAGGATAGTTTCGGAGTTGAAGCTCATATCCACCACGTTCTTCTTCGAAAATCATATTATGTAAAATTATACAATAATACATGATGTCAGCTAACACTGTAGGGTCGTGGTAGTGTAATTCCTTCCTTAATATATGAAATCTGCCTTGTAGCACTCCAAAAGCTCATTCACATTTTTTCTCAAACTTTCTTATTGTTTTGTGAAAAGTGCCTATTTAGCAGTATTAGGCCTTTTATAAGCTTGCACAAGTGTTTTACACTTTGAATAAATGCCATCCACCAAGTAACAACCCGCATTATAATCTACACCTCTTATTTTATAGTTGCATGGAGGTGTTATATCGTTGTATAAGTCGTTGAATAAATAAGACTGTCACAGAACATTTATGTCATTTTAGGAACCAGGTAACCCGAAAAACGCATGCCAAATGTACAAGTCAAATGATGCAACAGCTTCTAATACCATGGTTGCCTTCTTGAAGTGTCCCATGTATTAGCCCTGTAATGCAGTAGGACAAATTTTCCACCTCCAATGAATATAGTCTAAACTACCTAACATACCTAGAAATCCACGCTATTCTCCCATTGCCAATAATCGTTCAATATCACGTGGAGTTGGGGTCCTAAGATATTCCTCACAAAACTACAAAACAACGGTCTTGCAAAATTCTTTCATGCTTAAGATAGCGGTTGAATCCTATATCCATATTTTATCGTCCACTGAATCTCTTGATACACTGTATGATAGCATCTGTGGCGCTATCGTAGCCTTTTGAAGTGGAGAAAGTCCAAATTGGTTGATAACATTAACTCTGTGAGTAAAAAAGACATTTGTTTCGGTTAGTTTGTCGAGAACTCTATTAAATATGTTCTTGGATATGCGAAGCCTCCTTCTCAACTCCGAAGGCCTGTAGACTAAATTTTCAACAAAATAGTCTTGAATTAGTTGGTTGTAAGCAGCAGCGTAATCTCTTCCATATCATATATCTCACCTTCCGAAGACACTGTCTCCTTTGGTCGACCGATTACTTTCTCCTTATTCGATATTCGTTAACTCAAGCATTTGAGTAGAAATAACATTATGTTGTTCAGTTCGAGTATGAATGAATTCATCTGAAGAGGATGAAGAAGATCAAGATGCACACTATAACCATTTAAGTTTATTCATTTCGGATTGGGTTTTGAAATGAAGAATAAGAATGAACATGTTTTTACCTATATTTGTAATATATGAGAGTGATAGAAAGGTAGTAGAGATTACTTGTCTCATTTATAATGTTGATGGAGACTTTACTCTGCACCTTGGATTTTAGTAATGATTCCTTGTCTCGTTTATAGTATTGATGGCGACTTGACTCTACTGCTTAGTTATTAGCAAAGAATCCTTGTCTCGTTTATAGTGTTGATGGCGACTTGACTCTGCAGCTTGGACTTTAACAATGATTCCTTGTCTCGTTTAGAGTGTGGATGGCGACTTGACTCTGCTACTTGGTTATTAAAAAAAATCCCTTGTCTTGTTTATAGTGTTGATGGAGACTTTACTCTGTAGCTTGAACTTTAGCAATGATTCCTTGTCTTGTTTATAGTGTTGATGGCGACTTGACTCAGCTGCTTGGTTATTAGCAAAGAATCCTTGTCTCATTTATAGTGTTGATGGAGACTTTAGTGTAAAAGCTACATTACACTGTTTACATTGTATAATCTTTAGTATAAACGTGGACGACCCATATTATAAGACTCTATTACATTCTCTAATTTTTAGTATAAACATAGAAAACCCATATTTTAAGACTCCTTTACGTTCTTTAACATTTTGTATAAATGTGGACGACCCTTATTTTTAACTCCTTTGCGTTAAAAAAATGAACACAAAAAATTTAACTAGCATACAAAAATCGTTCAATACAATAAAATACAGGATAAAGGATACAAGCATCATTCAATACAGCATACAACAACGTCGCAATACGACATAAACGCAAAATACAAACATATAATTAGTACACAATACAACATAGCTATGACTCTTAATTTCTTGGGAAACCGTAACACCCATGAAGCATTTCATTCTTGATTGCAACATTCATTCTTTCTAAGCGACTAGCCTTGGCTTGAATCTCAAGTGCATATTGGACACCCCTCTTCGTCAATGGTGCATCGATCCATGAAAAAAATTACAACTTTGCAATCCTAGGCGATTCTGCTTACGATTTACAAACATAGAAGCGACAACTTGCATTCGTATGACTTTTAGAAATAAGAACATTACATTCGACCCCGCAATAGCAAAGAACTAAATGACCCATCATATTTGAGCTTGATCTATCGGGGTTCTATCTACCAATAACTTCCTTCAAACGAGCATTGAGGGATTTTTGTACCGGTCAAATACGCAGAACTGCAACATTTGATTGTGTGGCACTAAATAGTTCAGACTTCCTTCAACAGCTTCCACTTGGACTTTCACTTCAATAGCTTCAACTAGTTGTTTGTTCCGTTTGTATTCATTATACATTTGATTCATGGTTTCATCATCGAATTCCCAATTTGACATTTCGACCCAACTGAAAATTGAGAACTTGAATAGAGGAAGAGAGGCTAGTAGCTCTTTAATAATGCAAGTCCTTTTTTTGCAGCATTAAACTATTTGCACTATGAATATGAGCAGCTTTAATCATTAAAACTTGTCACGTTATCTTGTTTTTTCCCGTTGGACTAACATTATCATATTGCATCGTTCTTTGTAGAGTGCAGTAACATCCACTTCATTGCCAAAGCGTAGGCAACTCAACTATTTGGTAGCAAAATGTTGGTATGTTCTCTAATACAACCATGGTATTTAATGCAAGTGTGTTCTTTAATGCAGGTGCATTGTTTAATGCAGTTGGCGCGTTCTTTAACGAAAGCGGCGCGTTGTTTAATAAAGTGGCGCGTACTTTAATGAGAGTGGCGCCTTCTTTAATGAAAGTGGTGCCTTCTTCAATGAAAGTGGGGCATTATGTACAATGGATTCCCATAAATACAAGCATTGGTAAGACGGATTGATACAAAAATGCCGGTTTCGTATCTAACTTCATACGAATACACTGATATTATTGCTGGACGTTCACCTCCAAATCCTTCTTCACCAAGAGAACTGACCTAATGGTACATCAAAATGGAAGAGCGACATCACGAGGAAATGCAACAAATGGAATTAGATGCAAGGATGGCGCAGATGCAATTAGGCCGTCAACAACACCGTCAAACCCGTCAACAACAACGTCAAACCCAAACAATACACGTTGTGATTCCTCCTTCCCGAACTGTAGGTGAAGAAGAAGAGGTGCAGACAGCAAATGTTGTCTGTTTTTGTGGTTTAGAAGCACCACAATTAGTCATCCGACATGGAAA
This sequence comes from Allium sativum, assembly GCA_030737875.1. Classification (NCBI taxonomy): domain Eukaryota; kingdom Viridiplantae; phylum Streptophyta; class Magnoliopsida; order Asparagales; family Amaryllidaceae; genus Allium; species Allium sativum. The sequence continues at coordinate 763,949,783 of CM060910.1, forward strand.
CGACGTTGATCGTCATTATTATTGTTGTCTAATACCTACAAACGGATGCGCATTCGGACAGTGGATGGACGAACGATTTCTTACCAGAGCTATGTCATATGCTTTGGAATTGGAAGAAGAAATACGAAAGCTACGCAACCAAGTGAATGATCTTAGTCCTCAATTTGCCATGGTTTAGATTAGATGCTTAAGTAATTCTTGTTTTGCAGGTCGTAAATGTTTATGATCATTTGTATCTGTATGTGTAGTGCGGTTGCTTTATTTGTAATGTGGTTAACATCCATTGTATCCTAAGTTGTAGCACCTTTATCTTTTGTATTTCCAATGAAATATATTAACTGATACTTATTTATGGAATAAAATGAGATAAGTAAATATGTAATCACAATAGAGTAAATAAACAAACAATACATATCAAAATATGGATTCCAAAGGCTACTACAGTCATTGACATCACTTGACACTGCTTAGGGTACATTAACACTGTTGAAAGGAAGTACGAAACAACGCATATAAAAATAGAAGACTTGACCACATCGAAATAAAACAAATGGTTAATGTTTAACATTAACTAACATAAAGAGTGCCTCATAAACATCAACTACTCAGAACCGTAGCGCGTTAGCCAGCTATAATGACATTCATAAGCTTCATGGTCGATGAATTCCGATCCGTGTTCGGATTGGTAACGCGAATAAAAAATGGAACGATTAGCTTTGAATATATCTTCATCTTCTATCTCCTCGATAATCTCGTGGTATCGGGCACAATCTTCCCAAAACTACTATGATTTTTATGAATTTCGTCTGTAGACCTCCACGAGGGACATTTTGGGATGTCGTCGTAAGTTTTTTGAATCAACTGCTAGTACATTTTATGGGCTACTCCCCCGCATTCTTGCAGCATTTTGTCATGCCTTTCTTGGAAGTCGATATACGATTCCACCAGTAAAAGTAACTCAAACGAAGACCAATTAACGGTGGACATGGAGAAGGAAGAAGAGGATGAGAAAAGGAGATGATTTTTTTGTGTGAAAATAATAAAACATAACTGGCTTATTCATAGCCGCCTATGCTTGGGTTAGCCGACTTTCTAAAAGCCGGCTAAGTGGACGGTCTGGATTTAATTCCAGACCGTTACACGAATTACAATCCTACAGTTGTAGGATTGTAATCCGTGTAACATCCTTAGCCGGCTTATACAAAACCAGCTAAGGATGCCACAACAACCCCTATTGGGGTTGCTGTGTTTCTCCACGTTGGGCTGGGTTGGGTGTCAACCCCTATTGGGGAATGATCTAAGCTACAACATAACCAGTTGAGGAAAACCAATTACCGTTACCATGATTTCTAATCTACAAAACCCGTACACACTTTTAAATCTATAGTCTACTACTAGGGTGAAATAAATGTACATTAACAACTTTCAACACAATTTTTAACTATATCCAATTGTATAATAATTCACCAAACACGCCAGCAAGAAAATGTGAATGAGTTACTACATTAACCTATTCAGCTAATTTTTTATTTCAATGTCTTTCCATTTGTAGGTTTTGGTAGAAAAAGTTCTGTAATCAAAGTAGATTGTTTATAATTTTTACACTTCATTTCGGTTCTCTATTTATTGCCACTATACATAATCAAACTTCTGCATCATCTCTTACAGATAACATCTCCTCAAACCGCAATCCCTCACCTAACCCCAAATCGCTACAAAACAGTTATAATTCAAATAAACCCAACATGAACATAGACACAATAGTAAATTCACACATCCTACCTTGCTCTGAATACAACATGGAATTATTTTTTACATAACAGTTAAATATATCACAAGTGATTAAACAAAGTCGTGCTACTTTTATGGGCCTTTTAAAGACTAAGCATTTTATTTGTAAAACTAACAAGATAAAATCAATAAGATAGCTTATTTTTGAATAATAAATGGGAATACACTAGTGACTTGGATCTTATGGACAATGGAAGGATAATTGTTATGGGGCAAGAAGCAATGGAACATCAATGTATTACACAAAACTGACCAATTTACTACCAGCATTCCAGAATGGTGATGGAATTTTCTGGCATTGTAACATATGTTTTAATACTATGGACAATAAAAAGGACCTATGAGCATATATATTACACTGGGAAACAAAACGAGCATGCCATAAGTAAGTGTAGGAGATTTCAGTGTAATCCTATAATTGCGAAAATTGAATATCACAAGGGGTGCATAGATCACTTATGGATACAGACCTTGATTGTATTGGAGCCGCAAGTCTTTTCGAGCCATAGGGAATGGGTGATTGTTATACGTGTAGTAATGTCTAAGTTTTTACTCGTACAAAAATGTATAAAGTTTTTCCTAAATGAGAATGCTTAGCTAAATACTCATGTTTTTTGGGTTCACTTTGGTAACCATTCCACATGCGACCAAAATCAAGTCATTTTCAATTTTTATTTCTCCAGGGAAACACAATAAAATCATCTCTTTCAAATACATCATGCGACAGCGCGGAATGGGCTATAATAAAATAGTTGTTAAGGGATGGAGTTGTTCATACGTAGGAAATCCATTTCACCAGTTGGTAGCAGAAATGAATGCGGTGAAACTAAAACACCAAAAAATGGAATAAGAATAACCGGCATTCCCAAAATAGCGTCGACATGCTAAGGAAAGAGCTAAACTTAACTTAAAACCATCTGATTTTTAATCCAACTAATGAACGGACTGTTGGATTGTATAAACAAATTGATACGTTAACTAGTGCTCTACACAAAAAGTCCACTGAGATCATAAAAAGACCTAAAATGAATTGGTTAGCTAGGGGACAAAGCATCGAACTTCTTCCATTCAAATATTTCTTACCACAAAAATTTACCAGAGTTGCAAACTAACAACGGAGGCATGAAGCAACTAGATTAGTCCAAAGGAAAAGTTAAATAAAGAAGCTATAAATTACTTTCTTTACTTTACTAAAATAAATGCAGTGCTTACATGTGTCCAACATGCTGAAAAAATGAAACTGGAGGTCATTTATTCCACTTGGCCCAGCTAGCTCTTCCTTGCCAAACTAATATCAAATTTATAGACCAAAAGAGAAAGGGGGAAACATGTATATTGCTTGTCAAAAAATTTACAAGGCCCACAAATACATGCACTACCAGTATAGCATTTATTAAAAATAAAAAACATACAATATTGTAACACCCACACTTTTCTACGCCTAAATTTTGACAAAAATCCAAACTCAAACGCATCAAAGCATGGAGCGTGTAATCGGGTACCTGCAATAAATGAGCATGAGCATAATGAGAGTATGATAAAAGAAAACCCACAGCGGAAATAAGATAGGATAAACTTGTATTAACTCAAGTAACTACCTTTTTCAAAGTAAGTCACTTTGCTAATACCGAGCATGAGAGAGAACGACTGAATGAGAACCGAAAGCCAAACTTAAGCACCTGTGAGAACCCGACCTTCACTACGAAACTTGGAAGGTTGTAATGAGG